>OY804590.1:69402258-71863508 GCA_963680875.1 Bathymodiolus brooksi
TATCCCATGTTAATAAAAATATGGACTGTTGAGTTGAAATAAATATAAAGCTGGACATTTTTCTAGATAGTATCTGATGTCTTCAACATACTTGGAAAGAAGGATATGGTATTAATGACTGCTTGTGTTTTGTATTTATTTATTTTATTATTATTATTTCCCCCCACCCCCACACCCCCACCCCAAAAAAATAAGTCTTGGCCCAGCCACAACTTATTCTTGAAAAGTATTGACTCTACCAAAATTATTTGTAAAAAAAGTATATGTCCCTTCTACTTGATTACTGCCTAGGGCTATCACATCACAGGCAAGTGACATCAACAACATGGATAAAAGCACCAAAGTGCATATATACAATTAAAAACAATAAAAACAGGAATCACTGTGTATGTCTAGGTTGTCAAACTCTGTAGACGAGAAGCAAATTCGTCTACAGAGGTGACATGCACTAGGTGAGTTGGCAGAGCATTCCAGTCTTTGATAGTCCTAGGCAGGAAACTGTTTTTGTACTGTTCGTAGTTGGCTCTGATTTCAATGAAAGCTTTGGAGTGAGATCTTGTACCACTGTATGTTGACTGGGTGACATAGTCCGGGATTTCAACTGGCGAATTTTGGTGTACTGCCTTATGAAAGACGATGAGTCTCTTGTTCTTTCTTCTAATCTGAAGGGGCTGCCAGTTCAAGTCGTTGAGCATAAATGTTACGCTGTCTTGGTAAGAATATTTTCCTGTTACAAAGCGTGCCTCTTTTCGCTGGACTTTTTCAAGAGCTTGAATGTCTTGTTTATGGTATGGGTCCCATACTGTTGAAGTGTACTCGAGATGTGGTAGTACTAATGAAATAAATGCTCTCTTCTTAACATCTGGGTTACAACCATAAAGGTGTCTTCGAAGCAGGTTGAGGATCTTCTGAGCTTTCCCAGTTATAAGTCCAATGTGGTGTTTCCATGTTAAGTCTGATGTTAATTCTACTCCTAGGTACGGATGATGTTGTACTCTTAAGAGGGTGTGATTGTCAATTTTATACTCTGTGTCTAAACACTTGGTCTTCCGTGTAATCTTAAGGAGGTGGCATTTGGCTGCATTAAATGTCATCTGCCAGCTATGTGACCAATCTACCAGTGTGTTGAGATCTTGTTGTAGTTGTTTATGGTCTTGTTTGATGTCAATGGCCCTGTACAGTAGACAATCATCTGCAAAAAGCTTGATTCTGGTTTGTGGAAATATTTTATCTGTTATGTCATTTACGTAGAGCAGAAACATCAAAGGACCCAGTACCGTACCCTGAGGGACGTCTGATATGACTGAGGATTCTTCAGATGATTAACCGTCTAGTACGACTTTCTGTTTTCGCTGGCATAACCATGAACCAATCCATTTATTTGTCAGGCCTTCTACTCCATAATGTTGGATCTTGTGAAGTAGTCTTCTGTGGGGAACGGTATCAAACGCCTTGCTGAAATCAAGTATCAGCAGATCGATGGTCGGTCTCATATCAAGCCTTCTTGATAGTTCCTCAGCTGTATTTAGTAACTGGGTCTCGCAAGAGTGATTTCTTCTAAATCCATGTTGGAAATTTCTCAGGACCTTCTTGCGATCTAGATGGTTCATAATTTGGCTGAATACTATGTGCTCCATGGTTTTACACAGTATGCATGTCAAAGACACAGGACGGTAGTTAGCTGGATTTGTCTTTTCTCCCTTTTTAAATACTGCGGTGACAATTGCAAACTGCCAATCTGATGGGACTTGACTGGTATCATACGACTGCTGGAAGATAAAAGCTAATACTGGGGCTATTTCCTTTGCTACCTCCTTGAGCATACGAGTTGGCAAGAGATCAGGGCCAGCTGCCTTGTTTGGGTTGAGATTTTGTAAAAGTTTTTCGACTCCAGGTGATGTGAATTTAATGTCCGTCATTGGAGGGATAGGTGTGCCATCAATATCGGGTAGCTGTCCAGGTGGTTCTCTGGTGAATACTGGGGTGTACGGATCGTTTAAGACGTTGGCCTTGTCCTTAGGTTCACTCAGTATTTCCGTGTTTCGTTTTATTACTGGGATGTTACTTTGACCTGACTTTTTCTGTTTGATATATGAGTAAAACTTCTTTGGATTATCAGTAATGCTGGTATTAAGAATATCATCAAAGTATTTTCGATGGGCCTCTTGAATGGCATCTTTTACCTTCTTGCTGAGAGCAAGATATCTTTTTCATGCATGGCTATTTCGATTGTGTTTTCCGGAGTCCCATGCTCTCTTCTTTTGTTGACATAATCGTCTGATGTCTGGAGTAATCCACGGCAAGTTCCATCTAGATGTAATCTTTTTAGTTGGGATATTTTTCTCCATTGACTTTAATAATGTTTTCTTGAACAGGGTCCAGTTTTCATCTATAGATTTTTCACTTCGATTTTCGGACTCAAATATTGTGCAAAGATCATCCATGTCCTTTTTTATATTCTCGATATTCCCCTTCTTATACTGATAGACATACCTATCTGGTTTCTTCTGACGCTTGACAGACAGATTTACCTGATATGTAATGGCATTGTGGTCGCTCATTCCTGGATGAATTTCTAGATCGTAAATTATATCTGGATGTGTTGATAGTACTAGATCCAGTATATTATCGTTCCTTGTTGGTGTATTAATTAAACGTGTAAGAAAGTTTGCGTTAACAAAGTCAAGCATGGTGTTATTTAGTTGCATTGAATAGTTGGGATTGTTGTTAACTGTAAGGTCTTCCCATATGATATCGGGGGTGTTAAAATCACCATTAATTATGACGTTAGGTAGTACATCGTCCTTTTTACATGTTAATATGGATACTGATTCATGTAGCTGGTTAATGATTTCTGGGTCATCTTTTGATGGTGTTCTGTAAAATGATCCAATATACAGAGGATTTTTATTAGCTATCTCTATTCTTGCCCAAACTATTTCACAGCCAATGTCAAGATCGTTTACTGGTGATGCTAATATGGTATTTTTCACTGCAATTAGCACCCCTCCAGCACCAAACTTATTATCCTTTCTATTTATGATTTCATATCCTGAGTCTGATGGAAATATAGCAGAGTCACTAATGGTGTTATCTAGTTTTGACTGGCATACACATAATATATCTGGATTGTGTTCCTTTAATAAGGTGGATAAAAGTGCATGTTTATTATCTGATACTAGACTTGGTATTTAGGCTCATAATTTTTAAGGCTGGTACTTTAGGTCTTGGTACCTGATTTTGCCTAGTTGTATGTCCTAGTTTGTACAGGTCCATCCGCTCAGATAAATATTGCACGGTACCTTACATAATACATTAAAAAAATAAAACTTTACGACATATAATACTTTGGTTAAAGAGAATATCGCTTAAATTTAAAGTTTAATACAGATATACCATTAAAAGTAATCATATTATCAGTTATACTCGAACTCCCTTTGTATGTGCTGGGTGTAGGACGACGAACGCAACCAATCAGTAAACTACTAAATGACCTGCTTATTACAAGTGCTTTAAATCTGTTCTCCGAACTCTTACCAAATTTGATTGATTGATTGATTGGTGTTCAATCAATCAAATTTGGGAAAAGTTCGGAAATTATTCTCCAATCAAAAAGTTAGAAAATATTTTCATCTTTAAAATTGTTAGGCAAAAGCGTCCATAGTTACAAAAGTAGATCAAAAGCGATCGTATGCGACTTCGTCGAAAAAAATAGATATATAAACAAAATTAGAAAAGTCGGCAATGTAGATTTAAATAAAGAGAAGAAACACACCATCAAACATGTAGGTCAAATTAATATGAAAACGTGAGTTAGATCAATTTAATGTCAGGTGACTTTGACAATTCAAAATAACTTGTCACGTTTGCATTACTATTTTAAACTATTTTTTGTTGTTTGTATGCAACTTGTAACAAGGAAGACGGGTTATATTACCAATAGTATATATACCCGAGGTACTCGTGACGAGCACAGACTTGATCAGGGGGGGTTGTACTAAACTACGAAACGAAATCGAAACGAAATATAGCAAAACGAAACGAAATATTACGACACGCAACGAAATATACCAAAATGCGAAACGAAACGAAACGAAATTTACTATAATGCGAAACGAAATGAAATTAATACAACGAAACGAAACGAAATATACTAAAGTGCGAAACGCAACATAACGAAAAGGAATTTAGCGAAACGCAATGAAGTTTTCCTTATAATTATCATTCATCAGAAGCAAGACAGTTCTCATTATTAACTAAGAGCTCAGAATTCAATGTAATGTAATAGCTAATATTACAGTGACAATACTCTGACTCTGAAATTCTCTGATAGGCATCGGTTACGATTCCATCCTAACACCCGTAATTAACGGAGCAACGAAAATGTTATCTGGCGTCAAAAGAAATTAAATATCTTAAGACACTGAGGATCATTTACTGTGATGAAAACCCTGTCGCTTCACATGCAAACAAATAATGGGGTTTCCACAAACATGGGTATTGTCTATGTGGTCCCTGTCCAAAATAAAGGAGGCATATATTTCATGGTGGATTTATCAGACCACGAAGTTCAATGTCATAATAATAAAAATAGTTATTAGTAAAAATAGTTTTTTTTCGAAACCTTTTTGTTTGATCAATTGACCAAAAGGAGCTTCTGTGCTAGTACTGTAAAATTCAATGCTGATTTCACAAAAGGTACATCGTATTGAAGATTTTTATTAGCGAACCAGTCCGAGAAAACAATAATTAGTTTGGTCTAGTCTTTCCCCTTGAATAAAGGGGACGGACTTCTCTTTGATGGTTTGCTTCAGTTAAGGTGATTAACAGATGAAAAAAAAGTGTTTTTTAAGTTACCGGTTCCCAGCGTAATATATTTCTGCTACATTGAATATCGGGGCGGCGAACGATTGTAGCTGATTTTCAAAGCACATATAGCTGTGAATTTCGGCATCTATAATTGAGGTAAATCGCGCCATATGTTGCGGTTTTTTTCCGATTATGGTATGTAAAGAGATGTGAATATTTTTGATTTTCAATAAAAAACAATGAATCCCAAGATGGAAGGTCAGGATTCCGGGCAATCAAGGTAAATATTTTAGTAGGAAAGATGTAGACATACATGTACATGTAGGTAAATATAAATGTACTACACATTAATATATTTCCTCTTACATGTTATCTCGCGGAAGACCGTCGCACCGACTGTGATGCGGTCGCTGGCTATTGTATTTCATAAGGCGAGGCGACGACCATTCGATTTTGGGGGGGGGGGGGGAGGGAGGGAGTCGGCTTTGCAATACAAATTTTATTTTCTTTGTACTTGGGATCTAATTTAATTATTTCATATAAGGGCCGATACGAGTGAAGATTAGGGTAAATTTGTAGCAAAGAATTATTTATTTTCTCAAGCCGCTGCATCATTATTTATTATTTATATATGATGATTTTAATATGAGAATATTTATTTTCAACAAAATACGTAGCAAAACAATTATTTAGAAAACTTCCACCCCTCCCCCCCCTTTGATACACACACAAATAATTTAATCCACAGTAATCGGATTTACTATAATTAATGATGCATTATTACGTACTTTGTATGCGTATATCAAATATAAGTATATGCACGTACTGAAATGTGCACGAATAATAAATTTGTTTCCACACTGATATGAAAACGTCTAGATCGATTGTGTGTCAGACGAATATGCATCTGATAATGCGGATCGAAAACGTTTTAAATTTTGTGGTAAATTGATTCACTTTTATAACGAACGGATTTCTTTCCTTTTTTATTGTGAAGATGGAAAACGTGGGGCTGTCAGTTTACTTTCAATGAACGCTGTGGAAATTAAGCAGACCTCTCATTTACCTGATGACTGCAGGTTTCAGTTGTTCCCACAGGCACTTTTTTCATTCAAAGAATATATGCCCCCTCCTCTTCCTTACTTCATCTGCCCTTTTCCCCTTCCCCATTTCGCCTCAATATTTTTCGCTTATTTGTGATCCTTTCGCTGACCCAATTATATTGTTACACTCCCGAGATATTTCTCTTTTCGACTGCCACATTTAAATATACCTCAGACGAATTGGACAAGAATATTCAGCGAACGTGGCTTGGTGAAAATTTCAGTCATTGAAACGGATACAGCCACTTCCGGTTTGCGCTGGATTTTTCATATGCATTCGGAATTCTCTAGATCGGCCATGTGTAATAATGCCATCATGATCATCTCCTCTCAAATATAAAGTAAATAAGGGCAATAACAAAATTACCGAACTCCGAGCAATCTTACAAAGGGAAAGTCAAAACTCATAAGTATATATACAGACAAAATCAGTCAACAACCGGAAAACTGTGAAAACCGTAATGACCCTGACTTGGTACAGGCATTTCTAAAGAAATGGTGGGTTGAATTAGATTTTAAAGTGCCAAACCTCCAGCTTTAAAATACAGATAATTGTTCCAATGCAGATTATAAAAATATGTTCAACTCCAAATTACTGACATTTGATTTTTAAAGCACTTTTTTTTTATTTTCTAAATCAATTTAAACCGGACCGGAAGTGGCTGTATCCGTTTCAATGACTGAAATTTTTACCAAGCCACATTCGCTGTATATTCTTGTCAAATTCGTCTGAGGGGGGCCCGGTAGGTATATTTAAGTGTGGCAGTCGAAAAGAGAAATATCTCGGGAGTGTAACGATATAATTGAGTCAGCGAAAGGATCACAAATAAGCGAATAATATTGAGGCGAAGTGGGGAAGGGGAAAAGGGTAGATATTTACCTTGAGGTAAGGAAGAGGAGGGGGCATATATTTTTTGAATGAAACAAGTGCCTGTGGTTGTTCCTCTGACAGTTCGATGTTTTCTTCCGGAAACCCCTTGAGGATTTTCCGCTTTCCTCCATCTTTAATACAGCCGGTTTTATACATAGTGCATGTACATCGACATCAGTGGCTGGGGCCACTCGATTAGATAGTATGTAGTTGTCCAGGTCGGTATTCCCCGTTGCAGAGTCTTTTAATGTTTGGCAAGCTTTTTGCATGTTTGGGGCTGAATTTGTCCCCCGGTCCGTGGTTCTTTCCCGCGTTTGCACTACACTGTAAATAATGTTCACATCGCTGTAGGGATGATCATGGAGTGGCATGTAAGTATTTCCTGCACCCCCTTTTAGGCTGTTAGACCAGACGCATAGGCCCTGAGGTCCGACTCTGGAGATACTACAGAAACTCTGACCAGATTGCCTGGATATCCTTCTTACCTCATTTATTGAGGGTGCTCCTTATAGAAAGGAGGAATTTACCTGGCATAATGGTCGTTGATAATTTTATTTAAATTTTTTTTTGACGAATGGTTCATAAATCTTATGCATTAATTTTTTGTCTTGAAGATGGTTCATAAAACTTCGTATGCATTCATATCACAGGCTTTCAAGCAGGCCCTTATTTTCCTAATTTTCCTTATTTTTTGACAGTAGCCCTAATATTCCTTATTAAAGCTTCAAAATCCTAAAAAAAGCCCTAATTTTTAGGTGAAAATCCTAAATTTTCAAATTTTGAAAATTTTTCATAAATGCAACATAAAATAAGTGTTGAAATTAATGAAATCTAACCTTAGTATACTTTCAGATAATAGATATGTTGAATTAATGTATTTCTCAGAAGACCTCTTGGTGGTTATCAGCATCATATTCAGCATGGATTTGCACCATATCAGATTACTTTAATCTGGTTGTATTGATATGCTGTTGATGACCATTGGCATGATCTTCTGAGTTGGTAATTAACTTTTTAGTTCACATGGACCAAAAATCCATGGGAACTATTGCCATCACTTGGTGTCCGTCGTCTGTAAACTTTTCACATTTCAAGCTTCTTCTCCGATACCACCGGCCCAATTGGAACCAAACTTACCAGGAATGTTCCTTGGATGGTCCTCTACAACGTTTCTGTTTTCGTTCCAGTCGGATATTCAACATGGCTGCCAGGGCCAATAATATGCTCTGATTGGCTGAAATTTCAAAGATCCTCTTTTCTTTAAACTAATAAACTGACTGAACCCAAACTTTAAATGAAAGATCATTGGAATGTCCTTTACCAAGTTTCTGTTTTTATGCCAATTGGAAATCCAAGATGGCCACCACCGCAGGACATAGATTAACATTGGACCCTATGGAAAAATGTTCAAATGCCTTCTTCTCAGAAACTACAAATCAGACTGAATCCAAATTAGACAGGAATGTTCATTGGATGGTCTTCTACAAAGTTTAGGTTTTTTGTTCCGATATAAAATGGAAGATGGCGGCTACAGCAGGACTTAGTTTAACATTGGACCCTATGGGAAAAATGTTTCAAAACGCTTCTTCTCTGAAACCACTCGGACAATTGAAACCAAACTGCCCAGGAATAATCATTTGAAGGTCCTCTAAACAGTTTGCATTTTTAGCTCACCTGACCCAAAGGGTAAAGGGTCATGTGAGCTATTGTCACCACTGAGCGTCCGTCGTCTGTCGTCCGTCCGTCCGTCCGTTAACTTTTCACATTTTAATCAACTCCTCTGAAACCACTGGGCCAATTTGAACCAAACTTTGGTGGAATGGTCCTTGGATGGCCCCCTTCCAAAATTGTGTCCGGTGATCCCGACTTCCAACCAAGATGGCCGCCAATTTTAATTGTTCATTGCTGCTTTAGTAGAAGTCAAAATGAGCTCAAATTTTAACTGCAGCTACATGGCAAGGAGTAGTTTAACATTTATTCGGGGTTTTTCTGTGAAATTTTTCTTTCAGCCGATATATACCGATTATGCAAATTAGGCATATTTTGATAAAAGATCACATTTAAATCTTCTCCTCTGAAACCGCTGAACCAAATTAAACCAAACCTGGCAGGGATGGATCCTAGGTGGACCCCTTTCAAAATTGTGTCCAACAGCCCCGCCCTCCATTCAAGATGGCTGCTGTTACTAAAAATAGAAATTTCTTCAACTGTCCATTGCTGCTTTAGTATAAGTCAAAATGAGCTCAAATTGTAACTGCAGCTACATGGTAAGGAGTAGTTTAACATATATTCTGCGTTTTTTTGTGAAATTTTTCTTTCAGTCGATTTATACCGATTATGCAAATTAGGCATATTTTGATAAAGGATCACATTTAAATCTTCTCCTCTGAAACCGCTGAACCAAGTTACACTAAACCTGGCAGGGATGGTCCTTGGGTGGGTCCCTTTCAAAATTGTGTCTGACAGCCCCACCTTCCATTCAAGATGGCTACTGTTACTAAAAATAGAAATTTCCTCTATTGTCCATTGCTGCTTTAGTATAAACCAAAATGAGCTCAAATTTTAACTGCAGCTACATGGCAATGAGTAGTTTAGCATATATATATTCTGGGGTTTTCTGTGAAATTTTTCTTTCAGCCGATTTATACCGATTATGCAAATTAGGCATATTTTGATAAAAGATCACATTTAAATCTTTTCCTCTGAAACCACTGAACCAAATTAAACTAAAACTGGCAGGGATAGTCCTTGGGTAGTCCCATTTCAAAATTGTGTCCGACAGCTCCACCCTCCATTCAAGATGGCTGCTGTTACTAAGAATATAAATTTCTTCAATTGTCCATTGCTGCTTTATTATCAATCAAAATGAGCTCAAATTTTAGCTGCAGCTACATGACAATGAGTAGATTAACATATATTCTGGGTTTTTCCGTGAATTTTTTCCTTCAACCGATTTATACTGATTATACAAATTAGACATATTTTGATAAAAGATTACATTTAAATCTTTTCCTCTGAAACCGCTGAACCAAATTAAACCAAACCTGGCAGGGATAGTCCTTGGGTAGTCCCATTTCAAAATTGTGTCCGACAGCTCCACCCTCCATGCTGTTACTAAAAATAGAAATTTCTTTAGTTGTCAATTTCCGCTCTATTACAAATCAAAATGAACTCAAATTTTAATTGCAGCTATATGGCAATGAGTAGTTTAACATATATTCTGGGTTTTTCTGTGAGATTTTTTCAGCCAGTTTATTTCGTTTAGGAATATTATGTGATAAAAATCACATCAAAATCTTTTGCTCAGAAATTTGAGTTGAAATGATCTTTGGGTGGCCCACTTTCAAATTATGTGTAACACCCTCATTTTCTATCAACATTAGATGTCAAATTGAAAACCAGGTGAGCGATTACAGGCTCCTGGGAGCCTCTAGTTTTTTGTAGCAAACTTCTGTTCCTGGTGGAAATTTTGTTAGATAATAGAATATTTTATTTTTTGTAGAGACCAGGGGCTTTTGCTATATACCTGGAACCATGGCATGCTGATATATTTGATTTCTTAGACTGTAAGAAAAACACAGGTAAAGAAGAATCTAGAGCCAGGGATCTGTTCTATGCTATGTGGATTCCAGACTTGTTCATGAAACGTGTGGAGAGCAATGGAGAGTGGACCTTGGTGTGCCCACATGAATGTCCTGGACTGGCAGACTGCTGGGGAGAGGAATTTGAGAAACTGTACACAAAGTAATTAGGATTGCTTTATGGATCATTTCAGTCCTCGAAATGAAAATTTGAATTTACTAGTCCTTATCAAATTCTTGAATTTATTTTTATATAGTTGTAAACAAAAGCTGAAAAAAATTTATAGGTCCAAACAAAGATTTACTGGTGTTGGTACAGAGAACAGGTGCTCATCGTGAGGACTGTTACTTGGGGCTCAAATTTCAAAGGGTATATTAAAAAGTAATGAAACTTTTGAAGAAATTTTTTTTCTAGACAAGGTTTGTTAGTGATATACAGTATTCTTTGAGTAAAGGATTGGAAAGCAATCAATTTAATAAAATGGTTGTTGTTAAAAATATAATTCAATAAATTTCAATTTGGAGACAGATTAACATGATCTTTTCAGCTTGTTTCCAGATTCCCATTCTGAAATTGTATAAATGAATTTTCACGCGGTTCGGTAGTAAAAGCGGGAAAATGTATGTATTAACGGTATGTTTCGTGAATGTGACCAATCGGGTGGACCCGATAGAGGTATTTAAGTTAGTTTGCACAGGTAGAGTCATTTCTAGCCGCCGTTCCATGGTGTACATGTCAAAAATGGACGCCGACATTCAACAACAAATTAGGCATGAAGTTGTTAACGCTGTGGCTCAAAATCAAAATGCATTAATGTCTCAGTTGAAGGATTTAATTTCTAATGAAATGGGAAAGGTGCAGGACCAGCAACAGAGGATAGCAGAAACGCAAATTACAAAAATCGAAGCGACGCTGTCGGACGGACATAAGTTCAAACGCAGGGGAAATGAGGAACAATTTAAACACAACAACAAAATTTTAAGCAAAATCAAAGAAGCTGATAACGTGTTGGATGCGAACAACCCATCACAGGAGGGAATTTCGAAAGCAAAAGAAAAAACTAGCAGAAGGTATGAGTCTTCTTAATTATAGACAGAAAATAATTAAAATTGCCGACTCTTCGGATCTTGGATGGAGAGTGGTACAGGAGTACGAAGCAAACCCGCTTGCAGACGATTCGGAAGACGAGAACAAGTTGTTTAAGGCTGAGTCGAGAGCAGAAAGAAAAGTGAAAGCGGAGAAATCGAAGAAGACGAAACGAACACACCCTTATGTAACACCTGCAACAGATAAATTTACACAAGGACAGAAACCAGGCAGATGCTTCAATTGTGGAGTAAAGGGTCACTGGAAGCAGGAATGTCCTGATCTCAAGAAGAGTGATAAGATAAGTATTTCAGATAATGATAAGTTTTAATTTGGTTTTAGTAATCAAACGGATAATGCATTACAACTAAAATCTGTCATAGTAACTCCTGTCAATAGCTTGAGAAATCAATATTGACAAATGGAAAAGCATCGAGGCGAATCAGTGCATTTTAAATGTCATAGATACCATTTAAAACCCTACCTGTAAACATCTTGTTAGATAATAACAGGTCAGCTAAGGACAATAAAAGTTTCGTTTCAGATGAAATTGACAATTATTGATGAAAGGGTGTATTTCTCGGGTAGAATTAAAACCACACGTTGTTAATCCGTTAACTGTAGCAGGAAATAAAACTAAGCTGCGATTGGTATTAAATCCACATTTATATCAATTCAAATATAAATATAAATATGAAGATGCTACTGTAGCTAGACAAACGTTTTACAAAGGAGATGTTATGTTTTCCTATGATCTTAAGTCAGCATATCACCATATTATGATACATCCTATGGATATAACGTACTTAGGTGTTCAATGGAAATCAAAGTTCTACGTGTTTTATGTTTTGGTTTGGCAACAGCAGGTTTTATTTTTTCAAAGGTTCTTAGGGAACTAATCAAATACTGGAGATCAAAGAGCATTAGAATTATAATGTATCTTGACGATGGACTGGGTGGAGCTGACACATTTGAGAAATGTAAAGAGGTCAGTCAGGTGGTAAAAAATTATCTCTTTAATTTTGGTTTTATTATTGACGAGGAAAAGTCTAACTGGAATCCAGTACAAGAGAGTATTTGGCTAGGTTTGATATGGTATACTGTCGAAGGAAAAATTCGGGTTACTCAGGACAGAATAGATAAGATTCTTTCTTGTTTAAGATACATTTGTAGTAATCTGCAAACTACTAGAGTGATTCCTGTTGGGTTACTGGCTTCAGTGATAGGACAGCTTATTTCAACACAAGCCGTGTTGGGCAAGTCGGTAAGGCTAAGGACTAGATACGCTTATGATTGCGTATTGGATAGGTTATCTTGGGATTCACCTATATGGCTTACTCATGAAGCAGAAGGTGAACTTAGATTCTGGTTGGAAAATATAGAAAAGATGAACTTTGAAGGTTCATATTTTAGTCAGTTGACTGTTGAAGCATGTAAGGCAAACATGTTTTCAGACGCCTCTGGGGTTGGCTATGGTGGATATATAGCCAAGGAGGCGGGGAAATCGATGTTAGGTGAAGTATATGGTGCATGGGATGCACCAGAGGCATGTATGAGTTCTACTTGGAGAGAACTAGAAGCAGTAAATCGGGTGTTAAAGAGTAATGCTGAAAGCTTAATAGGAGTAAGCTTGAAAGTATATACAGATAACAAAAACGTAGAAACCATAACTAAGGGTAGGAAGTAAGAAAACTTATTTACATGATAAGTGCATGGATATTCATGAGACTTGTGTAGAGAATGATATTTCAATATCATCACAGTGGGTACCAAGAGATAGTAACAAAGAGGCTGATAGCCTTAGTAGAATGAACGACTGCGATGACTGGGTATACAGACATGGGTTTTTATGTTATTAGATAAAGAATGGGGTCCGCATACATTCGACCGTTTTGCAACTAACTATAACAGAAAATGCGATAGTTTTAATTCAAAATTTTGGTGCAGCGGAACTAGTGGCATAGATGCGTTTAGGTTCAGTTGGTCATCAAATAATAACTGGTTAGTTCCACCGCCATGTCTAGTCATAGAAGCTGTAAACAAGTTGATAAGAGAGAACGCTACGGGTACATTAGTAGTTCCGGAATGGAAATCGGCTCCATTTTGGCCAATTATACATACTGGTTTTAAGTTCAGGGCATTTATAAAGAATGTCAATGTTTTCAAAGGTTATAACATAACACACAGGGGGAGAGGTAGAAACGGCGTATTTGGAACGCTGCATCAGAAATTTAATTTTCTAGCTTTGCGTTTCGAGCCATGAATTCGTTATTTATTATTGTTAAATTTCTGTTTTGTAGGTATAATTTTGAGTGACCAAATTAAAGATGATGTGCAGAAAGCTGGTGTTGCCGAAGTTCCGGAAATCAATGTTTTGATAGAACATATGTCAAGTTACATTATTAACTCTAGAAGTGACAATACTGCAAAATCTTATTATTATTCTTTTAACCGTTGGTCTACTTTCGCAAAGAAACATAGTTTCGATGTTTTGCCAGCTCAGCCCGTGCATATTGCTCTTTTTATTACACATTTGCTGGACTCTGGAGCTACACACAATACAATAAACTCTATAATATACAGTATTAAATGGGTACATGGAATGTGTAATAAGAACGATCCAACTAACAATTCTTATATAGTGTCTTTGCAAGAATCAGCCAAGAGGACTGTTCGTCCATTGAAACAGAAAAAAGATCCTGTTTCAATTGAGATGCTTTTAGAACTTTGTAATATGCACTTAGGTAATAATAATTTGTTGGTTGTAAGAGATCTTACTATGATTTTGTTGAGCTTTGCGGGGTTTTTACGTTTTGATGAAGTCAGTTCTCTTTTATGCAGCAATGTAAAGATTGAGTGCGAGTATTTATTTCTTTTTATTCGCAAAAGTAAGACCGACCAATATCGTAATGGGAACGAGGTTTTGATTGCTAAGGGCGAAACTATCGCTTGTCCATTTTCTATGTTTATCAGATATGTTGAGTTGTCTGGTGTGAATTTAGAATCAAGCTTTTACATATTTAGGCCTATTTTTCGTTCTAAAGGTACTTGCAAGTTGATTTACAAAAATAAGAAGTTAAGTTATACTGCAGCTAGGGAGAGCATTGTTTCTAGATTGAGATTTGTTTCTAAAGGATTAAAGCTCGGTCTGCACTCTATGAGATCGGATGGAGCGACAGCAGCAGCCAATTCCGATATCAATGACAGTGTATGGAAAAGGCATGGTCGCTGGAAGAGCGACAGTAGTAAAGATGGATATGTTGTCGATTCAGTTGACAAAAGGCTGCAAGTGTCTAAAAACCTTGGTTTGTAGTTTTCTACTCCATCAGTTCCCCCTATATTTGAAAGTTTTCTATCGTACTCGGCGGGCTAGTCGGCAAAATATTATTTTGATGTTAATCTTATTTCATACCAGTGTATGGGCGATGAAGGCATCGTTGGCTTACTGTCATTTATAGGAGATAAAGTGAATACTGTGTATTATTTATGAATTTTTTTTAATAAATATTTTTTAAATTAACAAATTCAATATGTAATTAAAATTAATCGTCATATTAGTTTTTCTGAAATTCCTCATTTTAGTGGTTTAAATAAACAATGAAGAGATTTATCTGTTTATTAGATACTTCTTACAAGTTTTTTCTGGAGTTCCTTATATTAGTGGTTGAAGTGTACAGTGGGAAGTAGGGGCTGTCGTGATCGTATGGTAGTTGGATTTACAACTACCTATGCAATCAGTGCCTATCACCACTAATGTTGAAAGTTTGAATCTCCCTCATGGCGAGGTGTACTCGATACAACATTATGTGATAAAGTTGGTCAGTGACTTGTGATAGGTCGGTAGTTTTCTCCGGGCACTCTGGTTTCCTCCATCAATAAAACTGACAGCCACGATATAGCTGAAATATTGTTGAAAGTGGCATTAAACACCATAAACTAAGCCAAACTGTAAAAGTTAAACATAAGATTCAACTTGGTCCCATGAAGAAGAAAAAAACAAATCCAAAAAAGTTCAAATTCCCAATTAAAGTGGAAATAAAAAAAATATACATATAATTTCCAAATATTTTGTGCAGGTAGAGTATTTTGGTAATAAAGAAACTTCTGTGTATGTTTCATGAAGTTATTCAAGATTAAATATAAAGAAAATTTAAATGTCAATAACCCTAATCCATTTAGGCCTAAAATTAAATATTTGATTGACTCGCAAGTTTATTTTTTTTATTTTTCGTCACTGACAAGAATATTAAAAAAAGAAAGAATGTGTTAAAACTTATGCTAACTTATTTTTATTAAATAAAAGCAAATAGCCAAGGTTGTTGTTGGTGTGTAAGAAAACAACAATTAAAAACTATTTTATTTTAGGTCTTATTTGGCTTGATTTAAAATTGAATTAATAATTTTTTATTCTGTGCAATTTTTATAGATATGAAAAAGAGAAGCGCGGACGCAAAATAATCACAGCTCAACAGTTATGGTATGCCATCATTGAATCACAGACTGAAACTGGTACACCTTACATGATGTACAAAGATCACTGTAACCGCAAGTCAAATCAACAAAATCTGGGAACCATTAAATGTAGTAACCTGTGTACAGAGATTGTAGAATACAGCAGTAAAGATGAGGTAATGATTTAAGAACCAGTAAGATATGGTGTACTGCTTTCATTGTTATACATATTGTTAACCACATCGGTTGTGTAATGGATAGCATGCTCACTTCAACTGCAGTAGATTGTGTGTTGACCCATTTGGGTCAAACCAAAGACTATGAAATTGATATTTGTTGCTTCTCCGCTAAGCATGTAGCACTAAGGAGTAAGAGCTAAGACTGATTGGTTCGGATTCAGAATAATGTGTCAGAGTGGAGAGACATGTCGACCCACTGACTTGTTTCGGTGAGCTAACACTAAAAATCCAACTCAGCATGTTGGACTAGTACAATGCGGACATCATCATCAAAATGTACCTTTTTCTCGTCATGATCTAGCTGGAAAATTTGCCATTAAACAGCAATCACTCACTCACTGTACATATTTTCACTTTCAGAAAGCTTTTCAAATTTAGTTTGCTGTCATTCAGCAAGAAAAAGGTTTACATAAATATCTCTTGTTTCGTGCTATTTCAAATAAACTTATTCGGATATTTTGTTTTTATTTGATAGAAATTTAATTTAGTTGTAGTGGATTGGTGTAGCAAAATAATATGACATTTCAGGTTTTTCTTGTAAAAACTTTAGAAAAGTTTAAAATGCTTTAGAAATAAATTAACATATTTTTGTTGCTTCTCAAACCTTAGGCCAAAAAAAGAATATGTGTGTTTACGGTCACCAGACCGACTAATTTTTGCTAGCGTCCCTATCAATTTTTACACAGAATTCGGATAACCATTTTTCATTTTTGTTGTTTAATCAGCAGCAATGTTTTATTTATTCAACCTCTAGTTTTTTGTCGAAATTGAGAGCAAAGAAGGTAGAAAAACTGCGTAACTCGTCATAAAACAACTTCAAAACAAATGACAGCTTACCGGAAATATCGGATTCAGGAACGACTATTTCCGGTTTTGCCGATAGTAAAAAAAAAAAAAAAAATGAATGCCGACCCTAGATTTTTTTGACATGTGGCAGTAAACACACAAATGTTTTTTTTTGGCCTTGATATGAAGAATTAACTTGTTGAAAATTATGTCAGAGGTTGCGTTGCAAATGTCAGTTGAAAAGGGTGAAATCTATTTACAGGTTTCTTAAATCCGTATTTGATAGAGGAAACAAATTCCTTGGTTTAGAGTTAAGTTGTTTTTAACACAGAATCTACAACTTTTTACAGAACCAGAATTATATATATCTATATTTATATATTTATACATATCCAACATTTTGTTTTAGGTGGCTGTCTGTAACTTGGCCTCCATAGCATTGAATATGTATGTTAAACAAGACAAAACGTTTGACTTTGAGAAACTGAAGCAAGTGACCAAAGTTATAGTACGGAATCTTAACAAGATCATAGAGGTTAACTATTACCCTGTACCAGAGGTTTGTATTGTATACAATTTAATACATTGATAAAACCTTTTATAGAGAAAATAATCTTGTTTTGTTTTTGTTTTTTTATGTTGGATTGAACTTGAAGGATAAAAACAGGAGTTTTACTACTGATTTTTGACAAATCACAAAATATTCAATTTAGATGTAGCATACATAAAGTACTTTTTTTGTCTGGGGTCAATTTGTTGAATGTAACAAAACAATTTATCTAATATGAACACAGTTGTAAGATTACCAAATGTCTATTTTACGTTTTGAGACAACCTGAGAAAACTGACCGCCATGATATAACTGAAATATTGTTGAAAGTGGTGTACACCATAACCTAACCAACCATTGAAGATGCAGATATGTATTTTACTAAATTGTGTAAATTCCCATGAAATAAAGATTTGTAGCCTAGTATTGAATGTCAATTCATACAATGAATACATCATGTTTATGTAATAGGGTATTTGTAATTAAACAAAATATGTTCATGTTGGGTCTATGACAAAAGCCCCCCAATTTTTTTAAAGTATTTTATTTTTTGTTTTAATTCTTTTAAGATATCTTTTAGTATCACCATCAATATAAAACAATGTAATAAGCTTGTATAATTATTTCAATATTTGGGGGGCTTTTTGTCCTGTTCAGAGTTCGCGAATACCTCAAATTTTCTGTCAGACATAGGACTGACAGAATGCAAATTTCTGCCAGTCCCACAAAAAAGTTGGTGGTCCTACAATTTGTGAAACTTTTAACAACAAAAGATGATTGGGCCATATTCATTATTAGGCCATGGAAAATTGATTGTTGGTTTCCACTAACATGGGAAAATTTTCATAACCCGACAGGCAGGCTTTTTATTTTATTTTTTAAAATTTTCATTTCTTTACTAGAATAATACATGTATGCTCCTAATAATCATACTTGTTCTGCTATTCCTCTTTGGAGGGTAATTAAATAACTCGGTTTTATTCTTGTATCCATGGAAAAAAAAGAGAGAAAAAAATTAAAATTTCTAATTCGTGTTGAAAAAAGTGACATGGCTGGCTTCAAAAATATTTGTTTCTACTAAAAATGACAATAAAATTAATTGACCAGGCAGGATAAAACTATCCCGGCAGGGTTAGGGGAAACCAACAATCTTTTTTCTTTGGCCTTAGGGTGAAACTGGAACATCAACAGCAAACCTGAAAATAAACAGTTAAAGACATCTTTCATTTGTATAATATTTTATTCTTCTGCAGCATATTTCTTTTTATGTCCTCTCCGTTTAAATCGGGAGCGTGCAGCCGTTTCCCTGGCCTTGCACCAGTCGAGAAACGAATCGGCCATGCTGCCATTAATTGAACTGGTATCTGTTAGGAAGTTACGGTGCTAAAAAACATGACAGAGAAAGATCGGGAACCAGTTTAATTATGATCCAACCAATTACCAACTATTTCCCAACGCACCACAACAGACTTTTTCGCGAGACGGACAATCGGACCGGCTCAAGACGCTGAAATACCGGACCTTATGAAATTTTGGCGGTCGGGACCGACGATATTCGCAAGCTCTGCCTGTTCCTCGTTCATGTTATATAAGACCAACAGCAAAAGATATTTTAAGTAAGTTGACAAGAAAAGGAACTTTTTTTATTCCATTTAAACATTCAAAAAGCATACAGTTGACTCGAATTTCCGGTTGAATCGAATTTTTATCGAAGTCCCGAACTTCGTTGTGTATAAATATATATAATTTGACTCCTGTTGAGTCGAATTCGGATGAGTCGAAATTTCGGTTGTCTCGAATAAAAGTTTTGGTCCCGAGATGTAGAAAGCCATATTATTTACATTCGTTAAGTCAAATTTACCTGTCAAAACATGTGTATTACTTTAGGATTAAAATCGGATCACAGGTGAAACATCCGGTCATTGAATTTGACATTTTTACCTTAGGCTATTTCACATGTTTATTTCACAATCTGTCAAATTAATTAGTGATAATATTTGAATTGGCTTGGTATTATGACACAGGTTAGATGTGTACAATCAAAAATTATCGATTCATAATAAGTGCGCTTGGGTCGGCATACATCAATGATTATGAAAAGTACACAAAGGAAGCGTTTTATCTATTGAATTATTTGTCGGAAATTAATTTTGATTAAAGAAGAATAGTTTTCTTCTACACTTTATTGAATAATAAAAACACACCATTTATTGTAAAACAGTATTGCACAAAGAAAAATACGTCATGATGGGTGAAGTTTAATGACAATGCAACAGATGAAAAACATAAACAAAACGGATAAACATATTCATTCACACAAAAAAAGATATCTAGAAGTTATCAGTCGTTTCACAAGATTCAAAGAATTTAACGGAAAGAAAAAAACATCGAATATGTTTAAAATCGTTCCGAGAATAGGGACATGCGATGCTGGTTTTAGCTCTTCAAAATTTCGCTCGAGTTGTCTCCCTTTCGTTGTTAAACAAACCACACTTCCGGTATCTTCGTAGCTCTTCTTGAGTCGAACTACGGTTGACTCGAATTTTTTCCATGGTCCCATCGAATTCGAGATAACGAGAGTCAACTGTACTTTTATTACTAGTTTTCTGTTTTTTTTTACTTTAAGCATATTTATTATTTAAAGTAGCAGACTACACTATTACACTAAAATTACATATTGTAGGATTCAGAAACAATCCCTAGACATTATGTGATAAAGTTTGTCAGTCATTTGTTTTCTCCTGGCACTCCTGTTTCCTCCACCAATAAAACTGACTGCCGCAATATTGTTGAAAGTGGCGTTAAACACCAGAAACAATCTAATTATGTCTTGTTCTAATCTGTCTCCTTTGTATTTTATTTTAATCTTGTAAACTTTCAAATTAATTTTCATTGTCTGATAGAGATTTTATTTTTAGGCTAAAAGGTCCAACATGCGACACAGGCCTATTGGTATTGGAGTCCAAGGACTTGCTGATGCCTTCATTTTGATGAGATTCCCATTTGAGAGTGAAGAGGCACAAAGATTAAACAGAGAAATATTTGACACTATATATTATACTGCTCTAGAAGCTAGTTGTGAAATGGCAGAGAAATTAGGCCCCTACGAGACCTACGAAGGATCACCTGTCAATAAAGGGGTAGGTAATATCATTGTTTTATTTGTAAATATGTAAATTTAATTCCAAAAGATAACGGGCTGTCGTGGGCTTGATCATGATATGGTAGTTGGATTTACAACTACCTATGCAATCGGTGCCTATCACCACTAAATTTGTGAGTTTGAATCCCGCTCATGTCCAAGTGTACTCGATACAACATTATTTGATAAAGTTTGTCAGTGACTTGCGACAGGTTGGTGGTTTTCTCCTGGTACTCCGGTTTCATCCACCAATATAACTGACCGCCACGATATAACTGAAATATTGTTGAAAGTGGCATTAATCACCATAACCCTAACCCAAAAGATGAAAGTCAAATAAATTGTTTTCAGTGTCAAGATTACAACAATGTAAAAAAAAAGGGGGGTAATTAGTTTGACGTAAAAAAGATGTAGGTGAAATGTTCAGACTGTTGATACAGCAGTGTGGGAAACGACAGCTCGCCAACTCGCCAAATGCGAGTAGTACTTGAAAACGCTCGCCACGATAAATGGTTTACAGCTTCAAAATACCATAGCTCCCAAACAGTTAAATTTTCTGTTAACTGTGTCATTTATCCAACATTTTATTAATCATTGTACTCGATAAGAAAACATTCCGCCATGACACTTCATTTCTGTCAACAGAAAAATTAACTATACAATTCCGACTCCGCATAATTTTGCCAAGGTCGATTTCACGATTAAATGAAATATTGTTTCATTGCAAATAGAATGCAAATAAAATAATTTGGTTTTAAAATATTTCAAACGAATTCGTAGCGAAAAACTACGCGAAAACATAAAGTTGAATATGTGTCTGAACCGGGTTTGACATGCATGTTTTATACCGCGCATTAAAGCGTAAAAAGTCTTTACTTCAGTTGATGAAGACGAAGACGATGAAATTGAGGAAGAAGAGATCAACGCAGCCCTTAAGAGAGTGTTGATCCTTTTTGACCAAGTTAATCATATAATGACTTGTCAAAATCTGCAAAATAAATTGTTGAACATTACTGTATTGTTTATTTGGTATTTGTTGGCGAGTTTAAAAAAAATGTCGCTCGCCATTATATGGCGAGCTCTATTTCATTTTGGCGAGTTTTTGTTTCAGTCCACTCACCATTTTGGCGAGTGTTTGAAAAAAATGGTTTCCCACACTGTACAGTGAGCTAGCACTATGAGATCCAACTCTTTGTATATGTTTACTGCAAAGCAGACATCATCATCATCATCACATGGAAATTGTAACTTATTCTTGCCATGATAAAGCTGAAAAATTGCTGACTTGGCATAAAACAACAATCACTATATGTAATAGTTCAGGGATGATGTTTGTCAGTTGTTTTCCTTTGGAGAGAAATTGTCGAAAGTTGCTGGACACGGTCAGAACAGGTCAAAAATGGACCGTTTGAAAGGGGGTCTAGATGATTTTCAGTTATTTTATTTTCTAACAATCATCCGTGAAAGTTTAATGTGATTTTTGTTTGTTACAGGTAATGCAACATGACATGTGGGGAGTTAAAGATACAGGAATAAACGACTGGGAAGGATTGAGGAAAAAGATTGCCAAGTAAGTATACCGATATAGGAACTGGAATAGATTAAGTATTATAAATCAATAAACATGTAATTTTTTTTTTTTAGCTCACCTGACCCAAAGGGTCAAGTGAGGTATTGCCATCACTTGGCGTCTGTCGTCCGTCCGTTAACTTTTCATATTTTAATCTACTCCTCTGAAACAACTGGACCAAATTGAACCAAACTTGGCAGAAAACATCTATATAAGGTCCACTATAAAAAAAATTCATTTCGTCCCATTCCGCCAACAAATATGGCCGCCAAGGGCAATTCTTGTTTCTGATTGGCTAATGTTAAAAAAATCTTCTCCTCTGAAACTGCTTGCCCAAATAGAGCCAAACTTGGCAGGAAGCATCTATGTAAGATCTTCTATAAAACTTCTTCATTTGGTTCCATTCGGCCAACAAACATGGCCACTGTTACTAAATATAGAACATATGGTAAAATTGCACGTTTTTGGTAATAACTCAAAAACCGTTAATAATATCAGAAATCTGACGGGGTAAAAATGATCAGCACTGCAAGATCTAACTACCCTGAAATTTTGAATAAAATCTGATTACCTATCTTGGAGTTATTGCCCTTTTTTCATCAAATTTTCAAAATTGTAATACTTTTCCCCTTGTTTTTTATTTAAAAAACTATAAGAGATAGACGTTAAGTTTAAACAGCAAGCATGTCAAGATCTACATGCCCTGCAATTTTGAAGTAAATCTGATTGCCATTTTTTCATTATTTTTTTTAATTTAAACATTTTTGTCTGATATTTCAAAAACTATTAGAGATAAATGTGCAGCATATCAAGATCTATCTACCCTGCAATTTTGAAGTTAATCTGAGTACCCAATTTGGAGTTATTGCTCTTTTTTCATCAAATTTTCTAAATTTTAATACTTTTTGTCCTTTATTTCAAAAACTATAAGAGATAGATTGTAAGTTTAAACAGCAAACATGTTCAGCATGTCAAGATCTACCTGCAATTTTAAAGTAAATCTGATTACCCATCTTGAAGTTATTGCCCTTTTTTCATCAAATTTTAAAAATGTTAATACTTTTCATCCTTTATTTCAAAAACTATAAGAGATAGATGTTAAGTGTAAACTGAAAACATGTTCAGCTTGTCAAGATCTACATGCCCTGCAATTTTGAATTAAATCTGAATGCCCTTTTTTCATCATTTTTTTTAGCGCCATGTGAGGTATTGCCATCACTTGTCATCCGTCCGTCAACTTTTTCATATTTTAATCTTCTCCTCTGAAACAACTTGGCCAAATGGAACCAAACTTGGCAGTAAACATCTATGTAAGGTCCTCTATAAAGTTTCTCCATTTCGTTCCGTTCCACCAACAAATATGGCCGCCAAGGGCAATTCTTGTTTCTGATTGGCTACTGTTTAAAAAAATCTTCTCCTCTGAAACTGCTTGGCAAAATGGAGCCAAACTTGGCAGGAAGCATCTATGTAAGATCCTCTATAAAGCTTCTTCATTTGGTTCCATTAGGCCAGCAAACATGGCCGCCAAGATTAATTCTTTTTTCTGATTGGCTAATGTTAAACAAATCTTCTCCTCTGAAACAGCTTGGCCAAATGGAGCCAAACTTGGCATAGATGGTCCCTGGGTGTGTCCCTTTCAAAATTGTGTCCGACAGCCCCACCCTCCATTCAAGATGGCTGCTGTTTTTTAAGGTAATGATTATCTCCCTTTGAAATTTGCTTCAGTATCATTCTATTGTCAGGTTAGTGATACAGGCTCAGTGGGCTGAGCCTCTAGTTTATATTGGTAGATTGTTAACCATTACTTCAATCTTTCTTGAACTGCATAGGTGATGTAATGGTTAGCATGCTCGCCTTGAGTGTGGTAGATCGTGGGTTCTAGTCCCGATCGGGTCAAACCAAAGACTAAAATTGGTAATTGTTGCTTCTCTGCTAAGCACAGAGCAAAGACTGGTTGACTCGGAATCAGGATAATGTATCCGAGTGGGATGACATGTCTATTCTCTGACTGTTGAGCTAGCACTATAAAAATCCAATTAAGCTTGTTGGTCTAATACAAAGCAGACATCATCATCATGTAATTGATAATTAACTTGTTCTCGCCATGATATAGCTGAAAAATTACTGAGTTGGTGTTAAACAACAATCACTCGGACAACTTTCTTTTCTTAAGGAAAAACAGTTACACAACCCACAAGAAAAAAACATTAATTCCTCTAATCATCTGTGACCACAACACACTACAAATGACAAAATCTGCAGTTTGCTTATTTGAGTTTTACTTTGAATAATTTTATTTAACTCCTTGAGTCAAACATTCTTTGATTGTCTGAGGCATTTTCTACTTCTTCTTCAGAACTACTGCATATGAAGTCAAGAGAATTCCCAGAAATGTTTCTCTGAAGAAGTGTTGTTGCTTTTCAGAGCGATTCATTGAATTCCTGTCAATTATTTTAATGTTGAAATCATCATAGACATATTAAATAAACATAGATAGAAAGATTAATAGATTAATCTCATAATTTTTTTGTTCATAATTGAATTTGGACACACCCACCCATTACTAGACATCTCTTATATCTCTGTCAGGCCTAAATAAGAATTCACAATTCATAGTTATCTGTTGATTTACATTGCAAGATAAACCACACACAAATAAACATAGATAGAAAGATTAATAGATTAATCTCATAATTTTTTTGTTCATAATTGAATTTGGACACACCCACCCATTACTAGACATCTCTTATATCTCTGTCAGGCCTAAATAAGAATTCACAATTCATAGTTATCTGTTGATTTACATTGCAAGATAAACCACACACAAAATCTTGTTTAAAAACTGTGGTTCAAGGCTTTTTTTAGCTCACCTGGCCATAGGCCATGTGAGCTTTTGTCATGGGTAAGCGTCCGTCGTCCGTCCGTTAGCTTTTCACATTTAAATCTTCTTCTCTGAAACCGCTGAACAGAAATCAGCCAAACTTGCCAGAAATGTTCACTGGATGGTCCTCTACAAGATTTGTGTTTTTGGTGTTGATTTGAAATCCAACATGGCTGCCAGGGTCCATAATGTGTTCTCATTGGCTGAAATTTTAAAAAATCTTCTTGTCAGAAACCACTAAGTCAATTGAATTGTGACTTTGCAGGAATGATCATTGGGTGGTCCTGTACTAAAATTGTGAATCGTTTGCCGATCGGAAATTCAAGATGGCCACCATGACTCGACTTAGTTTAACATAGGACCCTATGGGAATTTCACATTTTCATCTTTTTTTCTGAAACCACAAAACAGATTTGAATCAAACTTGGCAGAAATGTTCATTGGATGGTCATATACAAGATTTTTGATTTTGGCGCTGATCGGAAATCCAACATGGCTGCCAGGGCCCATAATGTGTTCTCATTGGCTGAAATTTTAAAAATCTTCTTGTCAGAAACCACTAACTCAATTGAATTGTGACTTTGCAGGAATGATCATTGGGTGGTCCTGTACTAAAATTGTGAATCGTTTGCCGATCGGAAATTCAAGATGGCCACCATGACTCGACTTAGTTTAACATAGGACCCTATGGGAATTTCACATTTTCATCTTTTTTTCTGAAACCACAAAACAGATTTGAATCAAACTTGGCAGAAATGTTCATTGGATGGTCATATACAAGATTTTTGTTTTTGGCGCTGATCGGAAATCCAACATGGCTGCCAGGGCCCATAATGTGTTCTCATTGGCTGAAATTTTAAAAATCTTCTTGTCAGAAACCACTAACTCAATTGAATTGTGACTTTGCAGGAATGATCATTGGGTGGTCCTGTACTAAAATTGTGAATCGTTTGCCGATCGGAAATTCAAGATGGCCACCATGACTCGACTTAGTTTAACATAGGACCCTATGGGAATTTCACATTTTCATCTTTTTTTCTGAAACCACAAAACAGATTTGAATCAAACTTGGCAGAAATGTTCATTGGATGGTCATATACAAGATTTTTGTTTTTGGCGCTGATCGGAAATCCAACATGGCTGCCAGGGCCCATAATGTGTTCTCATTGGCTGAAATTTTAAAAATCTTCTTGTCAGAAACCACTAACTCAATTGAATTGTGACTTTGCAGGAATGATCATTGGGTGGTCCTGTACTAAAATTGTGAATCGTTTGTCGATCGGAAATTCAAGATGGCCACCATGACTCGACTTAGTTTAACATTGGACCCTATGGGAATTTCACATTTTCATCTTTTTTTCTGAAACCACAAAACAGATTCGAATCAAACTTGGCAGAAATGTTCATTGGATGGTCATATACAAGATTTGTGTTTTTGGTGCTGATCGGAAATCCAACATGGCTGCCAGGGCCCATAATGTGTTCTGATTGGTTGAAATTTTTAAAATCTTCTTGTTAGAAACCACTAAGCCAATTGAATTGTGACTTTGCAGGAATGATCATTGGGTGGTCCTGTACTAAACTTGTGAATCGTTTGCCGATCGGAAATTCAAGATGGCCGCCATGACTCGACTTAGTTTAACATTGGACCCTATGGGAATTTCACATTTTCATCTTTTTTTCTGAAACCACAAAACAGATTTGAATCAAACTTGGCAGAGATGTTCATTGGATGGTCATATACAAGATTGTTGTTTTTGGCGCTGATCGGAAATCCAACATGGCTGCCAGGGCCCATAATGTGTGCTGATTGGTCGAAATTTAAAAAAATCTTCTTGTTAGAAACCACTAAGCCAATTAAATTGTGACTTTGCAGGAATGATCATTGGGTGGTCCTGTACTAAACTTGTGAATCGTTTGCCAATCGTAAATTCAAGATGGCCGCCACGACTCGACTTAGTTTAACATTGGACCCTAAGGGAATTTCACATTTTCATCTTTTTTTCTGAAACCACAAAACAGATTTGAACCAAACTTGGCAGAAATGTTCATTGGATGGTCATATACAAGATTTGTGTTTTTGGTGCTGATCGGAAATCCAACATGGCTGCCAGGGCCTATAATGTGTTCTGATTGGTCGAAATTTTAAAAATCTTCTTGTTAGAAACCACTAAGCCAATTGAATTGTGACTTTGCAGGAATTATCATTGGGTGGTCCTGTACTAAATTTGTGAATCGTTTGCTGATCGGAAATTCAAGATGGCCACCATGACTTGACTTAATTTTAACATAGGACCCTATGGAAAAAATGTTTAAAAGTCTTCTCCTCTGAAACCAGTGAGTCAGTTTAAAGCAAACATGGGATGAATGGTCCTTAGGTGGTCAACTTTCAAAATTATGTCCTGTGACCCCGACCTCCATCCAAGATGGCAACCATCAGCGAACATAGTTTTAACATAGGACCCTATGGGAAATATATTTAAAAATCTTCTTCTCTGAAACCAGTAAGCCAATTTAAAGCAAACATGGCATGGATGGTCCTTAAGTGGTCAATTTTCAAAATTGTGTCCAGTGACCCTGACCTCCATCCAAGATGGCCACCTTCAGCAGACATACTGTAGTTTTAACA
Source organism: Bathymodiolus brooksi (assembly GCA_963680875.1). Classification (NCBI taxonomy): domain Eukaryota; kingdom Metazoa; phylum Mollusca; class Bivalvia; order Mytilida; family Modiolidae; genus Bathymodiolus; species Bathymodiolus brooksi. The sequence goes on from OY804590.1 coordinate 69,429,959, forward strand.
TAGGACCCTAAGGGAAAAAATGTTTTAAAATCTTCTCCTCTGAAACTAGTAAGCCAATATAGCAAACATGTCATCGATGGTCCTTAGGTGGTCAACTTCCAAAATTGTGTTCAGTGATCCCGATCTCGGTTCAAAATGGCCACCGTCAGCAGACATAGGTTTAACATAGGACCCTATGGGAAAATTGTTTATAAGTCTTCTCTTCTGAAACCAGTTAGCCAATTTAAAGCAAACATGGCATGGATGGTCCTTGGGTAGTATACTTTCAAAATTATGTCCGGTGACCACGACCTCCATCCAAGATGGCTGCCATGAGCAGACATAGTTTTAACATAGAACCCTATGGCAGTATGGGATTTGAATAGTAACTTAAGATGTATTCAGCATGCAGACATTCTTAAGAGGACTTATTTATGTCAGGTGAGCGATACAGGCTCACCTGAGCCTCTAGTTTATGCCGATCCGATATCCAAGATGGCTGCCACCGCAGGACATAGATTAACATTGGACCCTAGGCCATGCAAACAAATACCTGTGTTTCCGGTTTCCGACCCACCTTATTTTTTAGCGCCGACCCTAATTGTTTTTCAGCAAATTAAGAAAAAAAGTGAATTTTGATCACGGGAAAATTGATTTCCAAACCTTTATTGTCCGTGGGCAAGTAAATTTCAACCACCGAATTGAAAAATTCATCTTAAATTATTTCAAAGCTTTCTCTTTTGCATAATTGTACAAATGAAGAATCATACTTTTATTTAAAATCATGTCCGAGGGGATATTATTGTTTAGGGGAACGAATCATGTGTTTGTCAATAGGTCCGTTCAGAGTACTGACAATGGTACCATTGGCAAGACATTGATACTAATGGTGATCAATAATAGCTACCGTTGGCTACCATTCTAACAGACTCTCTAAAGTGATGTTAGCGTTGGTAAGTCACATATTCATATGAATTCAAAATGGCGACATCTTTGCCAGTTCCAACCACAGGGACGTGCTCCTATCCACTAAATTTGGCCCACTGATTTTTTTGCTATCAGTGTGTTTCCCAATGAAAAAACACTATCAATGTGCTACCCACTTAACAATTACATGTGATTTTTCAATGGGCAACACCCTGATAGCAGTGCTCCAGCTAGAATTTGAAAGGGGCAGGGTGCCAGCAAAGGGCAGGGCATTTTTTTAATGATAAAAAGGGCACTTAGAGAACTTTATCAATGTCATCACAGTCACTTGAAATTCAAATTATAAAAATTAAAATAATTTGCTTAGTAGTTTGGTGTTGACGTAAACAATGCATGGCCACTCACTTTTAAAGCGTCATCTGTCTAAAAAATAGAGTTATGTCCCTTGATTTCGGGATTTGACTTTGCATTGTTGGAGGTACGGAATCTGTGCATGGCTTCCCGACTGACAAAAACGACCGCTGCGTCTTCACAAGAGATAGTCGAGGGGAGGTCATGATATTTTTTTAAAAGAATAAGGTCTTGGGAGTTGAAGCAAACAGGGTTTTGAATATATTAGAAGAAATAAAAAACAAACACAACTTGAAGCGAGCGGGGGTAAAACTAGAGGCTCAGTGGGCTGAGCCTGTGTCGCTCACCTTTCATTCTGCTTTGAGGAAACTTAATACAGAACCTTCCATATGTGCTTCCCACCAAGTTTCGGTTCATTTGGCTAAGCAGTTTCAGAGAAGAAGATTTTTAGAAATCAACCAACCAGAAACAAGAATTGCCTATGGCAGCCATGTTTGTTAACAGATCGGGATGAAATTAGCAATCTTTATAGAGAATCTTCCATAGGTGCTTCCTACCAAGTTTCAGTTCAATTGGCTAAGCAGGGAAGAAGATTTTTAGAAATCGACCAATCTGAAACAAGAATTGCCTGTAGCAGCCATGTTTGCTAACGAATCGGGACGAAATGAGAAATTTTTATAGAGGACCTTCCATATGCTTTCTACCAAATTTCAGTTCATTCGGGAAAGCGGTTTCAGAGGAAACGATTTTTTAGAAATCAACCAATCAGAAACAAGAATGGCTTGTGGCGGCCATGTTTGTGAACGGATCGGGACGAGATGAGCAATCTTGATAGAGAACCTTCCATAGATGCTTCCTACCAAGTTTTGGTTCATTTGGCCAAGCGGTTTCAGAGAAGAAGATTTATAAAAATCGGCCAATCAGAAACAAGAATTTCCTATGGCGGCCATGTTTGTTAATGGATCGGGACAAAATGAGTAATCTTTATAGAGAACCTTCCATGGATGCTCCCTACCAAATTTCAGTTCATTCGGGAAAGCGGTTTCAGAGGAGAAAATATTTTAGAAATCAACCAATCAGAAACAAGAATGGCTTGTGGCGGCCATGTTTGTGAACGGATCGGGACGAAATGAGCAATCTTGATAGAGAACCTTCCATAGATGCTTCCTACCAAATTTTGGTTCATGTGTCCAAGCGGTTTCAGAGAAGAAGATTTATAAAAATCGGCCAATCAGAAACAAGAATTGCCTGTGGCGGCCATGTTTGTTAATGGATCGGGACAAAATTAGCAATCTTTATAGAGAACCTTCCAAGGATGCTTCCTACCAAGTTTTGATCCATTTGGCCAGATTAACAGACAATATTCATCATATTGTTTTCCATCGTCTGTAACCCACGGTTGATTCCGATACTTTTTTTTCTCTCTCTCCATCACCCCTGGGTCAAATCGCTTGTAAACATTCGTACTCATGAATAATTCATAGGTCTTCGCATTACAAACTTCAAATGCGATTCAACCTATCAAATCGTTCCTTTCATAATGAGTTTGGTTAAAAGTTAAAAATGTCGGACCTGTTGCAAAAAATTGGAGTGAAAGAATTGAGGGACTTTTAACAAGAATCTGTAGACAATTTGCTTGAGGGAAAGGATGTTTATTTGTCAGATTTTTACCTCCGATACCAAAGAGTTTCACTTTCATAAACGAGATTTTGATTGGTTAATTCGAAACATTGAATATTCATGAAAACGAATGTTTACAAGCGATGTGACCCACGGGTGATGGAGAGAGAGTAACGTATCGGAATCAACGGTGTGCTACCGACCATGATTGTTTTCTAGCTTCTGAACTGTCGATCGAGAAAAAAATAAAATATTCTAAGCAGGCAGCATATAGCCAGTCAATGGGGTTTGCAATTAATATTTCGCATGTACACCACAAGGTGTGGAAAATGGAAATATTCTGCTGTCGTTTTAATGCGTATTAACTGCATTACATGTAAACTGTATGATTCTGTTTGATAAAGTCCTTTAACTAGAACAGGAAAAAAATGTACACTTGAGTGAAATATATTAATAGTGTTGTAATAACAGATCGTGAACGTGATGTAGAAGTATGAAATAATTTCAAGGTATATTTTAAATGAGGTTGAAACAAGTCACCATTTGATATCAATTCGGTTGTATTTCATTTTGACGATTTTAATTACGGAAGACGATCACAACCATTTTTTTTAACAATTGCAACTCAGCTGGGTATTTTTTCATAACCTATAATAAAATGAAAACATATATATCACACTGTCGGAACAGTTCCAGCTTTCAATAGAAATATGTAAATTCGCTATTCCTATAAAAATTTTCCTTATAATCTTCATACAATTTTGTGATTTAAAATAAGACAATGATATGAAGATTATAACAACAAACTTTAACGCATTTAGCAAATTCAATCAATTCAATTCAATATTTTATTTAAGTCTCATATCTCAATTACAGGTCATAATACACATATAAAACAATCATACAACAATAAATTAGAGAGCCATTCTTTGCAGAATTATAAGAGACTATAATTAAAACAGTATCTATAGCACAAATATATAAAACAATCTTATATCAATATATTATAACGAGCATCGCGAGATAAACAGCAACGTGTGTGTAAGGAGATGAATCAATACATGTATATACATGTACGATCAATACCAACCGGAAGTGGATTCTAAGTTTCAGCATAGAATGAACAATCGGAGTGAATCACCGGAAATAGCCTATTAATTTGAATAAAAAATAACTATCCAGTTTAAAAATAACAAAACAAAATTTAGAAAGGAACCCGTACAGCTTCTTTACACGAAACGATTAATTTATTTAAAAAATGGACAATCGTTAGACCTTCTTGTTTCGGCCCTAAAAAAAGTCGTCCCCGATATATCTCGGCCCTAAAAAAAAAGTCGTCCCCGATATATCTCGCCCCAAATAATCTCCTTTGCAATGGAATTAACTGGGTAAGTCGAAATGGAGAACAAAGTATGCGTAGATGCGATGCTCGCCTGTAGGCTGTGCCTAATCCATATTATACACATATATACAAAAAGTCCTTCCAGTTTTCTGTATATAGGTTCACGTGTAAGAAAGAAATGGAATATGACATTAAAAGACAACTTCTAGGTATGGTTATACGTACTATAACAATTATATATAAGTTATGCTAGATTATAGCACTTCCTCTCTGTGTGTTTCTATGGTGGTGCTTTTAAAAAAAACAAAACAAATGCCTACCTACCTACCCTATTTTTTTTCAGCATGAAACCTGAAACACACATATATTTTTTTATTTGTCCCTATGGGAAAATGTTCAAATATGAATATAATGAGATATGTGGTAAATGTTAATGAGACAACAACCCCAAAGTCAAACCGCATGCATGCAAGACATAGTTTTTACATAGGACCAATTGGTTCTTTTAATAACCAGGTGAACGATACAGGCTCTAGAGAGCCTCTGGTTTATATATATTCTCCCTGGAGGCGAGTACAGAATGTTTTTCTTTTATATTGATTATTGAATTTCAGCCTTTATTTTTGTCAAAAAAGTCCTAAAAATTCCTAAAGATAGCCTTTATTTTTTAAGAATTTTGTCCTAATAAAAGCCCTTATTTTTTTCACAAAATCTTGCTTGGAAAACTGATATTATCAGTATAAAATTCTGCTTAGACTTTTTCATCACTTCTCGTTCCATTAATATTCATGTTGTTCTTATTGGATTTTAGTATATTTTCGTTTCGTTTCGCGTTTTAGTATATTTCGTTGCATTGCGTTTCGTTTCGCATTTTAGTGTATTTCGTTTCGTTGCGTTGCGGTTCGTAATATTTCGTTTCGTTTCATTGCGTGTCGATTTCTTTTCGCAGTTTAGTACAACCCTGGTCAGGGTGTATGATGTTTAACTAGAGGAGAAAACAACTTTTGAGGTGAGAATCTTTTTTATGTAGAATGGTATGATTCAAATATTATGTTTTGTGTTTACACATATAGTTCAGTCCCCTTAATAGGTAGTGTAATGCGTCGAATAATCAGATCAGATACTGAGATAGATTCTCGGATATTGTCACTTTTTATATTAAGAAAAGCATGCATCATAAATTTAGATTAAAATGATTAATTTGATCATATATTATATGTTTTATTTATTTAGTCAATAAAGCAATTGTACTATAGTTTCATAATATCTAAGATTCTAGTGTATATATTTGATATTTTTTATTTGAAAAAATCTTGAAATTCAATGGAAAAAAGTTTGTCACACAAAATGTGCTACACTCCTGGTATTTTTTACAACATATTTCGATGACATTTTTTCTCTGGAAATAGATATTTCAATGATATTTCGTGGGCATAAGCATATACTAATAACACACTTATTAGCAGCAATACAGTATTTAAAAGACAAGGAGCACCGCTTTGGAAAGATAAAAGGAAAAGGGGTAATTTTTTTTAAACTGCCCATATCAAATGTGAACAATCTGTGTTGCCAAGAAGCTTGGAATTGAGGGGAATTTTCAAACGCACAGATGATCATATATTTGAGAAGACACTGATAATAGAGTTATCTCCCATACCCCAGGCCTACACCCTTAATATGTAGGTTTAAATACAACACTGGATTATTGTTGTATCTCTCTTTAGTCTACGGGCCACGATATAGCTGAAATACTGCTAATGATGGCGTTAAACATCAATCAATCAATCTCTTTAGTCTACGAAGTCTGTTTTTCAGTATACATGTACGTTAATCGTCACTAAGCCTTAGTTTGTTATGTGGAAATATCGTCTTGGGGGTTCTTTTCACATGAATATGTATGTTTTAAACAAATAAGTTTTCTCCCTGTCCAAACCTATATCTTATATATAATAATGTGTGATGTAGAATGTTGTCACATCCAAACTGTTCATCTTCGGTAACCCACGACTGATCATACTTTGTCTGCCCTCCACTCATCACCAGTGGGTCATTTGATGGGAACTTTGTCGTACTCGTGATTAGTTTATCTCGGATATGATTGGTCCAGTAGCGTTTGGAGGACGGGAGTTGTATGGACTTGGTACGTTATTTGTATAATTAACAAAAACATTGTTTTGTATTATTTTTTTTGCGACCTACCGACCAATCATAAATGAGTAATGTTATGTTGCTATAGCAACTTCTAGATGCCTGATCAGTAACCAGTCATCTCTGAAACGACTATAATTGTTTCAATTGACTTACGGATGATGGGTGGTGGGTATCGGATCGTGGTCAGTCGTGGACTTCCGACGATTTTAAAATAAAAAATGACTAATAGTAAAAAAAAATAGTTATATACTGTAAACAAAATTAGAAAAGTCGGCAATGTAGATTTAAATTAAGAGAAGAAACACACCATCAAACATGTATGTCAAATTAATATGAAAACGTGACAGTTAAATCAATTTAATGTCGGGTGACTTTGACAATTCAAAATATATTGTCACGTTTGCATTATTCTATTCTTAGTCCTATTTTTAAACTGTATGCAACTTGAACATAAGGTAACAAGGAAGACGGGTTATATTACCAATAGTATATATACCCGAGGTATTCGTGACGAACACAGACTTGATCAAGGTGTATGATGTTTAACTAGAGGGGAAAACAACTTTTGGGGTGAGAATCTTTTTTATGTAGAATGGTACGATTCAAATATTATGTTTTGTGTTTACACATAGAGTTCAGTTCCCTTAATAGGTAGTGTAATGCGTCGAATAATCAGATCAGATACTGAGATAGATTCTCGGATATTGTCACTTTTTATTTTAAGAAAAGCATGCATCATTGACGTTTATTTAATAATTAAATTTAGATTAGAATAATTCATTTGATCATATATTATATGTTTCATTTATTTAGTCAATAAAGCAACTGCACTATAGTTTCATAATGTCTAAGATTCTAGTGTATATATTTGATATTTTTTATTTGACACAATCTTGAAATTCAATGGAAAAAAGTTTGTCACACAAAATGTGTTACACTCCTGGTATTTTTTGACAACATATTTCGATAACATTTTTTTTTTCTGGAAATAGATATTTCAATGATATTTCGTGGGCACAAGCATATACTAATAACACACTGATATTAGCAGCAATAAAGTATTTAAAAGACAAGGAGCACCGCTTTGGAAAGATACAAGTAAAAGGGGTAATTTTTTTTAAAATGCCCATATCCAATGTAAACAATCTGTGTTGCCAAGAGGCTTGGAATTGAGGGGGGATTTTCAAACGAACAGATGACCATATATTTGAGAAGACACTGTTAACAATCGTAGCTACTCGGCCATTCTCGCTACCCTACAAATAACCTCGTATGTAGGTGGTGGATAAATAGAACTACTTTTCACATGTCAGCTACATGAAAGTTTGATAAAGTTATATTTTAAACAATTTTCTATATTTCAATTATTTTCATGGATACAAGTTAAAGTTTTAATTAGTTTTGCATGATTAGAATTTATTTAGTATGTCTTCCATATTGGATTTTCGTGGACTATATTCTTGTGCGGCTTAACTTCCGGCAAACAATTTAAGAAGAATTTCTACTATCTACGTACGAGATTATTTGTAGGGTAGCGAGAATGGCCGAGTAGTTACGAGTGACACTGATAATAGAGTTATCTCCCATACCCCAGGCCTACACCCTTAACCCATAGTAATCCAATAATTTGATACACAACCGTTTGCTACGACCATGCTTTAATCAAAATGTGGCATCATTGATACCCATGAGGGGGGAGAGGCAATGCATTTTATTTTCCTTCGTCGGCTATGTACGGAATAACACCACCCTTATCCCCCACAAGGGCCGGGGGCGGGTTCCTGTACAATCCAGCTCAAATATGAGTATTTATCTGACTGAATCCCCGATATGACATTACATACATAAGATGTAGAAGTATCAGTTTTGTCTCTGTTTCAACTATTTTTATATTGTTCTTACGATGTGGTATTTGTTGGGTTTTATTTTATATATACCAGTTATCAGTTGTTATCTTCCTAGATTAGTGATTGATTGATTGATTGATTGATTATTGCTTAGTGTCCAGGAGCAGTATTTCAGGTATATTAAGGACAATAACAAGTTTAAATATATGTTAAAACTATATCTAGAAATGAGGGAGGGATTTGCAAGACGGGATAGCGACTCGAAAAGTATGAAGATTTGTTGTTGGACAAAACATTTAGTCTCCCGTAACGACAACAATTCGCTCACTCTTTTCTTTATAACTACAAAAAAGTAGGTGATGTGCAGAGATTGGTGCTCTCTAAGGATATGATTCCGTATAATAACCTGACCCCACACCCCCATTAAACACCATCGAGAGCATTGCTACTAATCGCAATCCTGGGGACACAGATTGCAACTATGTGGTCTTAGCTCTGGGACCCTTCACCAGTATCCATTAGATTTAAGTAATGTCCCTGTGTAACTAACCTATCACATATTAAGTAGTGAAATCTACACCAATCTATTTTTAATTCATGCGTCGTAAGCCAAACATTTAAATCATACCTTTTATGGTAGTTTTAAAATAGAGATATTTATAAAAAAATTAGCAATGTTGTTCTTGATATTACGACTTAAGAATTACCTTTATATGACCCAGATGTTTTTGTTTACGGTTAACCCATTCAGGAGTTCGTGGAAAACAACACCCACTTATTTCTTTACGTAAATCGGTTATTCAGCTTGTCAGCACAATTAGATAAAAAGATAAGCATGCAAGTTTAATAGAAAAAGCACTCTTATTTTAAACCTATAAAATGGTATATTGAGGCTGTTTTATACAGACTTCCAGTGGTCATTATAAATTATTTTGCTAGAATTTGAATTTGCTATATCTGTATGAGTTTATATATATTTAACCCATAATAATGTTGTATCATTGATACCCATGGGTATTTTCTTTTCCTTCGTCGGCTATGTACAGAATAACACCACCCTTATCCCCCACAATTGCCGTCGTGGTCATGATTGTATGGTAGTTGGATTTACAGCTACCTATAAAATCAGTGTCTATCACCACTGATGTTGTGAATTCGAGTCTCGATCAGGACGAGGTGTACAACATTATGTGAAAAAGTTTGTCAGTGACTTGCGACAGGTCGGTTGTTTTCTCCGGATCCTCTGGTTTCCTCCACCAATAAAACTGACCTCCACGATGTAACTGAAATATTGTTGAAAGTGGCCTTAAACACCATAGAAGAAACCAACTTACCCCCCCCCCCAAAAAAAAAATTCATTAGAGTTCGGTTGTGTGAAATAAATTGGTATGTGTTATCATATTTTGTAGTGCTTGTGGATAGGTAGATCCTATGATTGTTCTTCCTTTTAACTTTTAGAAACATGTCTGATGATGATACAGAAGGGCCTGCCCAAGGTAAGTATTAATATTACATGATGCACTGGTAGTTTAAGGCACATATTGGGTAATATTGCATGTTGACCGCGGTGTTCCATTTTTAGCTCACCTGGCTCTATTGCCATCACTTTTCGTCCTTCGTCCGTCCATCAACATTTCACATAAAAATCTTCTCCTCAGAAACCACTGCTGGGCCAATTGCAACCAAACTTTCGTGGAATGGTCCTTGGATGGCCCCCTTCCAAAATTGTGCCCGGTGATCCCGACTTCCAACCAAGATGGCCACCAAGCTAAAAATAGAATAAAAGGGGGATGAAGTTTAAAAAAAATCTTCACTGAAACTACTGATCCAATCTCAACCAAACTTTGCAGAAATGGTCCTTGGTGGTCCCCTTCCAAAATTGTGTCCGGCATTTCAAACCATCGACCAAGATGGCCACCACAGCCGAACTTAATTTAACATAGGACCCTATGGCAAATTCTCATAAAAATCTTCTTGTCTGAAACCATTTGCTCAATAAGAACTAAATTTTGATGAAATAGTCATTGTATGGTTCTCTTCCAAAAATGTGTCCGGCAGTTCGGCCCTTCGACCAAGATGGCCCCCACAGCCGAACTTAGCTTAACATAGGATCCTATGGGAAACTCACATAAAAATCTTCTCTTCAGAAACCACTGGGCCAATTGCAACCAAACTTTCGTGGAATGGTCCTTGGATGGCCCCCTTCCAAAATTGTGTCCGGTGATCCCGACATCCAACCAGGATGACCACCAAGCTAAAAATAGAAAAAAGGGGGATGAAATTTAAAAGAAATCTCCTCCTCTGAAACTACTGAGCCAATCTCAACCAAACTTTGCTGAAATGATCCTTTGGTGGTCCCATTCCAAAATTGTGTTCGGTATTCCAGACCTCCGACCAAGATGTCCGCCACAGCCGAACTTAATTTAACATAGAACCCTATGGCAAATTCCCATAAAAATCTTCTTTTCTGAAACCATTTGCTCAATAACAACTAAGTTTTGATGAAATAGTCATTGTATGGTTCTCTTTCAAAAATTTGTCCGGGCGGTTCGGCCCTTCGACCACAGCCGAACTTAGCTTAACATAGGACCCTATGGGAAATTCACATAAAAATCTTCTCTTCAGAAACCACTTTACCAATTGCAACCAAACTTTCGTGGAATGGTCCTTGGATGGCCCCCTTCCAAAATTGTGTCCGGTGATCCCGACATCCAACCAAGATGACCACCAAGCTAAAAATAGAAAAAAGGGGATGAAATTTAAAAGAAATCTCCTCCTCTGAAACTACTGAGCCAATCTCAACCAAACTTTGCTGATATTATCCTTTGGTGGTCCCATTCCAAAATTGTGTTCGGTATTCCAGACCTCCGACCAAGATGTCCGCCACAGCCGAACTTAATTTAACATAGAACCCTATGACAAATTCCCATAAAAATCTTCTTTTCTAAAAACCATTTGCTCAATAACAACTAAGTTTTGATGAAATAGTCATTGTATGGTTCTCTTTCAAAAATGTGTCCGGGCGGTTCGGCCCTTCGACCAAGATGGCCCCCACAGCCGAACTTAGCTTAACATTGGACCCTATGGGAAATTCAAATAAAAATCTTCTCCTCAGAAACCACTGGGCCAATTGTAACCAATCTTTGGTGGAATGGTCTTTGGATGACCCCTTTCCTACATTATGTCCGGTGATCCCGACTTCCAACTAAGATAGCCACCAAGCTAAAAATAGAAAAAGGGGGGATGAAATTTAAAAAAAAAATCTTCTTCTCTGAAACTACTGAGCCAATCTCAACCAAACTTTACTGAAATGGTCCTTGGGTGGTCCCCTTCCAAAATTGTGTTTGGCATTTCAGACCTCCGACCAAGATGGCCACCACAGCCGAAATTAATTTAACATAGGACCATATGAAAAATTATCATAAAGATCTTCTTGTCTGAAACCATTTGCTCAATAAGAACTAAATTTTGACGAAATAGTCATTGGATGGTTCTCTTCCAAAAATGTGTCCGGCGGTTCAGCCCTCCGACCAAGATGGCCCACACAGCCGAACTTAGCTTAACATAGGACCCTTTGGGAAATTCACATAAAAATCTTCTCTTCAAAAACCACTGGACCAATTGCAACCAAACTTTCGTAGAATGGTCCTTGGATGGCCCCCTTCCAAAATTGTGTCCGGTGATCCCGACTTCCAACCAAGATGGCCACCAAGCTAAAAATAGAAAAAAGGGGGATGAAATTTAAAAGAAATCTTCTACTCTGAAATTACTGAGCCAATCTCAACCAAACTTTGCTGAGATGGTCCTTGGGTGGTCCCCTTCCAAAATTGTGTTTGGCATTTCAGACATCCGACCAAGATGGCCGCCACAGCCGAAATTAATTTAACATAGGACCCTATGACAAATTCCCATCAAGATCTTCTTGTCTGAAACCATTTGCTCAATAAGAACTAAATTTTGATGAAATAGTCATTGGATGGTTCTCTTCCAAAACGTTTCCAGCGGTTCGGCCCTCCGACCAAGATGGCCCACACAGCCGAACTTAGCTTAACTTAGGACCCTATGGGAAATTCACATAAAGATCTTCTTTTCTGAAACCATTTGCTCAATAACAACTAAATTTTGATGAAATAGTCATTGTATGGTTCTCTTTCAAAAATGTGTCCGGCGGTTCGGCCCTTCGACCAAGATGGCTCCCATAGCTGAACTTAGCTTAACATAGGACCCTATGGGAAATTCAAATAAAAATCTTCTCCTCAGAAACCATTGGGCCAATTGTAACCAATCTTTTGTGGAATGGTCTTTGGATGACCCCCTTCCTACATTGTGTCCGGTGATCCCGACTTCCAACTAAGATAGCCACCAAGCTAAAAATAGAAAAATGGGGGTGATGAAATTAAAAAAAAAACTTCTTCTCTGAAACTACTGAGCCAATCTCAACCAAACTTTGCTGAAATGGTCCTTGGGTGGTCCCCTTCCAAAAATTGTGCTTGGCATTTCAGACATCCGACCAAGATGGCCGCCACAGCCGAAATTAATTTAACATAGGACCCTATGACAAATTCATATCAAGATCTTCTTGTCTGAAACCATTTGCTCAATAAGAACTAAATTTTGACGAAATAGTCATTGGATGGTTCTCTTCCAAAAATGTTTCCGGCGGTTCGGCCCTCCGACCAAGATGGCCCACACAGCCGAACTTAGCTTAACATAGGACCCTATGGGAAATTCACATCAAAATCTTCTCTTCAGAAACCATTGGACCAATTGCAACCAAACTTTCATGGAATGGTTCTTGGATGGCCCCCTTCCAAAATTGTGTTCGGTGATCCCGACTTCCAACCAAGATGACCACCAAGCTAAAAATAGAAAAAAAGGGGGTGAAATTTAAAAGAAATCTTCTCCTCTGAAACTACTGAGCCAATCTCAACCAAACTTTGCTGAAATGATCCTTTGGTGGTCCCATTCCAAAATTGTGTTCGGTATTCCAGACCTCCGACCAAGATGTCCGCCACAGCCAAACTTAATTTTACATAGAACCCTATGGCAAATTCCCATAAAAATCTTCTTTTCTGAAACCATTTGCTCAATAAGAACTAAATTATGACGAAATAGTCATTGGATGGTTCTCTTCCAAAATGTGTCCAGCGGTTCGACTCTTCGATCAAGATGGCCCCCACAGCCGAACTTAGCTTAACATAGGATCCTATGGGAAATTCAAATAAAAATCTTCTCCTCGGAAACCACAGGGCCAATTGCAACCAATCTTTGGTGGAATGGTCTTTGGATGACCCCTTTCCTACATTATGTCCGGTGATCCCGACTTCCAACTAAGATAGCCACGAAACTGAAAATAGAAAAAGGGGGATGAAATTAAAAAAAAAAATTCTTCTCTGAAACTACTGAGCCAATCTCAACCAAACTTTGCTGAAATGGTCCTTGGGTGGTCCCATTCCAAAATTGTGTTCGGTAATCCAGACCTCTGGCCAAGATGTCTGCCACAGCTGAACTTAATTTAACATAGAACCCTATAGGCAAATTCCCATAAAAATCTTCTTGTCTGAAATCATTTGCTCAATAAGAAATAAATTTGGAGGAAATAGTCATTGTATGGTTCTCTTCCAAAAATATGTCCGGCGGTTCGGCCCTTCGACCAAGATGGCCCCCACAGCCGAACTTAGGTTAACATAGGACCCTATGGGAAATTCAAATAAAAATCTTCTCCTCAGAAACCACTGGGCCAATTGTAACCAATCTTTGGTGGAATGGTCTTTGGATGACCCCCTTCCTACAGTGTGTCCGGTGATCCCGACCTCCAACTAAGATAGCCACCAAGCTAAAAATAGAAAAATGGGGGGGATGAAATTTAAAAAAAAAAATCTTCTTCTCTGAAACTACTGAGCCAATCTCAACCAAACTTTGCTGAGATGGTCCTTGGGTGGTCCCCTTCCAAAATTGTGTTTGGCATTTCAGACCTCCGACGAAGATGGCCACCACAGCCGAAATTAATTTAACATAGGACCCTATGACAAATTATCATAAAGATCTTGTCTGAAACCATTTGCTCAATAAGAACTAAATTTTGACGAAATAGTCATTGGATGGTTCTCTTCCAAAAATGTGTCTGGCGGTTCGTCCCTCCGACCAAGATGGCCCACACAGCCGAACTTAGCTTAACATAGGACCCTATGAGAAATTCACATAAAAATCTTCTCTTCAGAAACCACTGGACCAATTGCAACCGAACTGTCATGGAATGGTACTTGGATGGCCCCCTTCCAAAATTGTTTCCGGTGATCCCAACTGCCAACCAAGATGGCCACCAAGCTAAAAATAGAAAAAAAGGGGATGAAATTTAAAAGAAATCTTCTCCTCTGAAACTACTGAGCCAATCCCAACCAAACTTTGCTGAAATGATCCTTGGGTGGTCCCCTTCCGAAATTGTGTTTGGCATTTCAGACCTCCGACCAAGATGTCTGCCACAGCTGAACTTAATTTAACATAGAACCCTATCCCATAAAAATCTTCTTGTCTGAAACCATTTGCTCAATAAGAACTAAATTTTGATGAAATAGTCATTGGATAGTTCTCTTCTAAAATGTGTCCGGCGGTTCGACTCTTCGACCAAGAAGGCCCCCACAGCCGAACTTAGCTTAACATAGGACCCTATGGGAAATTCAAATAAAAATCTTCTCCTCAGAAACCACAGGGCCAATTGTAACCAATCTTTGGTGGAATGGTCTTTGGATGGCCCCCTTCCTACATTGTGTCCGGTGATCCTGACTTCCAACTAAGATAGCCACCAAGCTAAAAATAGAAAGAGGGAGGGATGAAATTTAAAAAAAAAATCTTCTTCTCTGAAACTACTGAGCCAATCTTAACTAAACTTTGCTGAAATGGTCCTTGGGTGGTCCCCTTCCAAAATTGTGTTTGGCATTTGAGACATCCGACCAAGATGGCCGCCATAGCCGAAATTAATTTAACATAGGACCCTATGACAAATTCATATCAAGATCTTGTCTGAAACCATTTGCTCAATAAGAACTAAATTTTGACGAAATAGTCATTGGATGGTTCTCTTCCAAAAATGTGTCTGGCGGTTCGTCCCTCCGACCAAGATGGCCCACATAGCCGAACTTAGCTTAACATAGGACCCTATGAGAAATTCACATAAAAATCTTCTCTTCAGAAACCACTGGACCAATTGCAACCGAACTGTCATGGAATGGTACTTGGATGGCCCCCTTCCAAAATTGTTTCCGGTGATCCCAACTGCCAACCAAGATGGCCACCAAGCTAAAAATAGAAAAAAAGGGGATGAAATTTAAAAGAAATCTTCTCCTCTGAAACTACTGAGCCAATCCCAACCAAACTTTGCTGAAATGATCCTTGGGTGGTCCCCTTCCGAAATTGTGTTTGGCATTTCAGACCTCCGACCAAGATGTCTGCCACAGCTGAACTTAATTTAACATAGAACCCTATCCCATAAAAATCTTCTTGTCTGAAACCATTTGCTCAATAAGAACTAAATTTTGATGAAATAGTCATTGGATAGTTCTCTTCTAAAATGTGTCCGGCGGTTCGACTCTTCGACCAAGAAGGCCCCCACAGCCGAACTTAGCTTAACATAGGACCCTATGGGAAATTCAAATAAAAATCTTCTCCTCAGAAACCACAGGGCCAATTGTAACCAATCTTTGGTGGAATGGTCTTTGGATGGCCCCCTTCCTACATTGTGTCCGGTGATCCTGACTTCCAACTAAGATAGCCACCAAGCTAAAAATAGAAAGAGGGAGGGATGAAATTTAAAAAAAAAATCTTCTTCTCTGAAACTACTGAGCCAATCTTAACTAAACTTTGCTGAAATGGTCCTTGGGTGGCCCCCTTCCAAAATTGTGTCTGATATTTCAGACCTCCGACCAAGATGGCCACCACAGCCGAAATTAATTTAACATAGGACCCTATGACAAATTCCCATAAAGATCTTCTTGTCTGAAACCATTTGCTCAATAAGAACTAAATTTTGACGAAATAGTCATTGGATGGTTCTCTTCCAAAAATGTGTTCGGCCCTCCGACCAAGATGGTCCCCAAAGCCGAACTTAGGTTAACATAGGACCCTATGGGAAATTCAAATAAAAATCTTCTCCTCAGAAACCACTGGGCCAATTGTAACCAATCTTTGGTGGAATGGTCTTTGGATGACCCCCTTCCTACATTGTGTCCGGTGATCCCGACTTCCAACTAAGATAGCCTTCAAGCTAAAAATAGAAAAATGGAGGGGATGAAATTAAAAAAAAAATTCTTCTCTGAAACTACTGAGCCAATCTCAACCAAACTTTGCTGAAATGGTCCTTGGGTGGTCCCCTTCCAAAATTGTGTTTGGCATTTGAGGCTTCCGACCAAGATGGCCATCACGGCCAAAATTAATTTAACATAGGACCCTATGACAAATTCATATCAAGATCTTCTTGTCTGAAACCATTTGCTCAATAAGAACTAAATTTTGACGAAATAGTCATTGGATGGTTGTCTACCAGAAATGTGTCCGGCGGTTCGGCCCTCCGATCAAGATGGCCCACACAGCCGAACTTAGCTTAACATAGGACCCTTTGGGAAATTCACATAAAAATCTTCTCTTCAAACACCACTGGACCAATTGCAACCAAACTTTCGTGGAATGGTCCTTGGATGGCCCCCTTTCAAAATTGTGTTTGGCATTTCAGACTTCCGACGAAGATGGCCACCACAGCTGATATTAATTTAACATAGGACCCTATGACAAATTCCCATAAAGATCTTCTTGTCTGAAACCATTTGCTCAATAAGAACTAAATTTTGACGAAATAGTCATTGGATGGTTCTCTTCCAAAAATGTGTCCGGCGGTTCGGCCCTCCGACCAAGATTGTCCCCAAAGGCGAACTTAGCTTAACATAGGACCCTATGGGAAATTCACATAAAAATCTCCTCCCCAGAAACCACTGGGCCAATTGCAACCAAACTATGGTGGAATGTTTCTTGGATGGCCCCCTTCAAAATTTGTGTCCGGTGATCCCGACTTCTAACCAAGGTGGCGCCAAGCAAAAAAATAGAAAAAAGGGGATGAAATTTTAAAAAAACTTCTCCTGAAACTATTGAGCCAATCTCAACCAAACTTTGCTGATATGATCCTTGGGTGGTCCCCTTCCAAAATTGTGTTTGGCATTTCAGACCTCCAACCAAGATGGCCGCCACAGCCGAACTTAAATTAACATAGGACCCTATGGCAAATTCCCATAAAAATCTTCTTGTCTGAAACCATTTGCTCAATAAGAACTAAATTTTGATGAAATAGTCATTGGATGGCTCTCTTCCAAAAATGTGTACGGCGGTTTGTCCCTTCGACCAAGATGGTCCTCAAAGCCGAACTTAGCTTAACATAGGACCCTATGGGAAATTCACATAAAAATATCCTCCCAAGAAACCACAGGGCCAATAGGCAACCAAACTATGGTGGAATGGTTCTTGGATGACCCCCTTCAAAATTTGTGTCCGGTGATCCCGACTTCCAACCAAGATGGCCGCCAAGCAAAAAATAGAAAAAAGGGGGATGAAATTAAAAAAAAAATCTTCTCCTCTGAAACTGCTGAGCCAATCTCAACCAAACTTTGCTGAAATGATCCTTTGGTGGTCCCCTTCCAAAATTGTGTTCGTCATTTAAGTCCTCCGAGCAAGATGGCCGCCAAAGCCGAACTTAATTTTACATTGGACACTATGAGAAATTCCCATGAAAATCTTGTCTGAAACCGTTTGCTCAATAAGAACTTAATTTTGATGAAATAATCATTGGATGGTTCTCTTCCAAAAATGTGTATGGCGGTTTGGCCCTTCGACCAAGATGGCCCCCACAGCCGAACTTAGATTAACATAGGACCATATGGGAAATTCACATAAAAATCTTCTTGTCTGGAACCAGTTGCTCAATTGCAACCAAACTGATAAAATAGTCATTGGATGGTCCTCTTCCAAAATTGTGTTTGGTGGTCCCGCCCTCTGAACAAGATGGCTGCCCAGCTGAACTTAGTTTAACACAGGACCCTATGGGAAGTTCAAATAAAAAACATCTTCTCTGGAACCAGTACATTGTAGCTCAATTAGAACCAAACTTTGATGGAATAGTCATTGGATGGTTCTCTTCCAAAATTGTGTCCGGCATTCGCGCTCTGCCACCAAGATGGCCACCACAGTGCAGTTGCTTTGTTATTGAAAGCAACTTTGATCTAGGTGAGCGATTACAGGCTCCTGGGAGCCTCTGTTTGTCCCTTGTAACTAGTTCATTTACGTATATACTCAATTGCATTCAGGGGTCATCATGAGATCATATGGTAGTTTGATTTACAACTACCTATGCAACCACTGATGTTGTGAGTTCAAATCTCGATCAGGGCGAGGTGTACAACATTATGTGATAAAGTTTGTCAGTGACTTGCGACAGGTCGATGGTTTTCTCCGGGTCCTCCAATTTCCTCCACCAATAAAACTGACCGCCATGATATAACTGAAATATTGTTGAAAGTGACGTTAAACACCATCAAGCAAACAACATCAATTGCATTCATATTTGATATTTCGTTAGAATAATTTATTATATGAACCATGCATTCATATTTGATATTTCGTTAGCATAATTTATTATATGAACCATCTACAACAAAATCTACTTCATAGATAGAAGAGTTTGAAGATATCAAAGGGGTAATTAGAATCCGTAAATCAAAGAAGGACAGACAACACAATGGCCAAAAGAAAAGGATAAAAGGACGAACAACGATCTACAAAACACCACACATGAAACCAAAAATCCCTACTAAAACGGAGGTGAAATCAGGAACTCCGTAAGGACAGCAGTTCCTGATCCACTAGTGGCACCCGTCGTGTTACTATACTTACAAACCCGGTGATAAAACATGGATGAGGAAAGGTCCTGAAAGTGGTTACATCAAGTGTAGCATATTCCTGGACAATACATGTTCGTAGCGATTAACCAAGTCATGGTGTCATAAAATGAAACGTTGACTCTTCTTGCTTTAACTTACTTGTTTTTAAATAAACATTGGAAAAACCCAAAATGGACATTCCAGAGACACGGGTAACATTCGACACAAGACACAGAACGAAGGCAAACAAAAACACAAAACAATTAACAGATGAGCAACACACACTCAAACAAATAAATCTGAGGTGAGCCCGGCTACTCGTGAATGATTAGCAGTACATGTTTCTAATAATACAACCAAGATTTTCTAGCATGCTTAATTCGATGTTGTTGGAATGTGAAATAAAATTAATACAGTAAATCTTGTATATAAATCAAGGGAACCTGAAAATGTGGCCTTTATGAGCACTTGCCCTTTATATACAGGTCACAATTATATGCACTATTCATTAATGGAAAAACGAGACTGCCCTTTATAGACAGTGAATTGTTATATAGAGGTGCCCTTTAAGGCAGGTTTAATTGTAAATTGTTCTGGAAGATTACACAGAGGTTACGAAAAAAAAACCAAAGATAGAACGATAGTAGTGGGGGTTTGAAAACTTACAGAGAAAATTTCCTTTTATCTTCTAAAAAAATTATCAAATTGTGTTACCATATCATTCCATGAGATACACACAGCAGCCATCATGACACTATCAGTTCACAATATGGAATTATGTGTAAGTGAGGGTTAGCATTTTACACACACGTGGAAACATTTGATGACGACATCATTTCTCTAAGAGGGGGCGGTTGGACTCATGATCCTGTCTTAGGCATGCCACATTTTGTTAAATAAAGTGTCCTTTCCAAGCCATGAAAGTGATTGGTCATGTATACGTGTGTTAGGGGTCATGTATATGTGTGCTAAAAGCTTCAATTTTGTCTCTGTTTCTATTATTTTTATTGTGTTGTATTTTTCTATTGGATTTTGGAACTGTTCCAACAGTGTGTTATTTTTCTATTGGATTTTGGAACTGTTCCAACAGTGTGGTATTTTCCTATTGGATTTTGGAACTGTTCCAACAGTGTGGTATTTTCCTATTGGATTTTGGAACTATTCCGACAGTGTGGTATTTTCCTATTGGATTTTGGAACTGTTCCGACAGTGTGGTATTTTCCTATTGGATTTTGGAACTGTTCCAACAGTGTGGTATTTTCCTATTGGATTTTGGAACTGTTCCAACAGTGTGATGTTTTCCTATTGGATTTTGGAACTGTTCCAACAGTGTGGTATTTTCCTGTTCCGACTGTTGTATTTTTCTATTGGATTTTGGAACTGTTCCGACAGTGTGGTATTTTCCTATTGGATTTTGGAACTGTTCCAACAGTGTGGTATTTTCCTGTTCCGACTGTTGTATTTTTCTATTGGATTTTGGAACTGTTCCGACAGTGTGGTATTTTTCTATTGGATTTTGGAACTGTTCCGACAGTGTGGTATTTTCCTATTGGATTTTAGAACTGTTCCGACAGTGTGGTATTTTTCTATTGGATTTTAGAACTGTTCCGACAGTGTGGTATTTTTCTATTGGATTTTGGAACTGTTCCGACAGTGTGGTATTTTCCTATTGGATTTTAGAACTGTTCCAACAGTGTGGTATTTTTCTATTGGATTTTAGAACTGTTCCGACAGTGTGGTATTTTCCTATTGGATTTTAGAACTGTTCCAACAATGTGGTATTTTCCTATTGGATTTTAGAACTGTTCCGACAGTGTGGTATTTTTCTATTGGATTTTGGAACTGTTCCGACAGTGTGGTATTTTCCTATTGGATTTTAGAACTGTTCCAACAGTGTGATATTTTTCTATTGGATTTTAGAACTGTTCCGACAGTGTGGTATTTTCCTATTGGATTTTAGAACTGTTCCAACAGTGTGGTATTTTCCTATTGGATTTTAGAACTGTTCCGACAGTGTGGTATTTTCCTATTGGATTTTAGAACTGTTCCGACAGTGTGGTATTTTTCTATTGGATTTTAGAACTGTTCCAACAGTGTGGTATTTTCCTATTGGATTTTAGAACTGTTCCAACAGTGTTGTATTTTTCTATTGGATTTTAGAACTGTTCTGACAGTGTGGTATTTTTCTATTGGATTTTAGAACTGTTCCGACAGTGTGGTATTTTTCTATTGGATTTTAGAACTGTTCCGACAGTGTGGTATTTTTCTATTGGATTTTAGAACTGTTCCGACAGTGTGGTATTTTTCTATTGGATTTTAGAACTGTTCCAACAGTGTGGTATTTTCCTATTGGATTTTAGAACTGTTCCAACAGTGTTGTATTTTTCTATTGGATTTTAGAACTGTTCCGACAGTGTGGTATTTTTCTATTGTATTTTAGAACTGTTCCGACAGTGTGGTATTTTTCTATTGGATTTTAGAACTGTTCCGACAGTGTGGTATTTTTCTATTGGATTTTAGAACTGTTCCGACTGTTGTATTTTTTTTTTCATTTTATAATAGATTGTTCACTAGAGGCATTTACGTTTCTGTTATTTATCAAAATGATATCCACATGTACATTTTTATTACCTGCTTAAAATGTATTCATTTTTTTGTCATATTTTTTCGTCCGTCCTCTGTCCATCAACATTTTACATTTTAATCTTTTTCTCAGAAATCACTGGGCCAATTGCAATCAAACTTTGGTGGAATGGTCATTGTGTCCGGTGATCCCGACTTCTAACCAAGATGGCCACCAAGCTAAAAATAGAAAAAAGGGGAATGAAATTTTAACTGTCCATTGCTGCTTTAGTATAAGTCAAAATGAGCTCACATTTTAACTGCAGATACATGGCAAGGAGTAGTTTAACATATATTCTGGGTTTTTCTGTGAAATTTTTCTTTCAGCCAATTTATACCGATTATGCAAATTGCCTATTTTGATAAAAGATCACATTTAAATCTTTTCCTCTGAAACCGCAGAACCAAATTAAACCAAACCTGACAGGGATGGTCCTTGGGTGGGTCCCTTTCAAAATTGTGTCCGACAGCTCCGCCCTCCTTTCAAGAAGGCTACTGTTACTAAAAATAGAAATTTCTTCAATTCACCATTGCTGCTTTAGCATAAGTCAAAATGAGCTCAAATTTTAACTGCAGCTACATGCATATGGCAAGGAGTAGTTTAACATATATTCTGTTTTTTTCTGTGAAATTTTTCTTTCAGCCGATTTGTACCGATTACGCAAATTAGGCATAGTTTGATAAAAGATCACATTTAAATCTTCTCCTCGGAAACTGCAGAACCAAATTAAACCAAACCTGGCAGGGATGGTCCCTGGGTAAGTCCCTTTCAAAATTGTGTCCGACAGCCCCGCCTTCCATTCAAGATGGCTGCTGTTACTAAACATAGAAATTTCTTCAATTGTCCATTACTGCGTTATTATAAGTGAAAATGAGCTCAAATTTTAACTACAAGGAGTAGTTTAACATCTATTCCATTTTTTTCTGTGAAATTTTTCTGTCAGACGATTTATACCGATTATACAAATTAGGCATATTTTGAAAAAGATCACATTTAAATTTTCTCCTCGGAAATCGCTTAACCAAATTAAAGCAAGTTTGGCTGGGATGGTCTTTGGGTGATCCCCTTTCAATATTGTGTCCGACTGCCCTGCCCTCCATTCAAGATGGCTGCTGTTACTAAAAATAGACATTTCTTCAATTGTCCATTGCTGCTTTAGCATAAGTCAAAATAAGCCTAGATTTTAACTGCAGCTAATTATGCAAATTAGGCATATTTTGATAAAAGATCACATTTAAATCTTCTCCTCTGAAACTGCCAAACCAAATTACACTAAACCTGGCAGAGATGGTCCTTGGGTGGATCCCTTTCAAAACTGTGTCCGACAGCCCCGCCCTCCATTCAAGATGGCTGCTGTTACTAAAAATAGAAAGTTCTTCAATTGTCCATTGCTGCTTTAGTATAAGTCAAAATGAGCTCAAATTTTAACTGCAGCTACGTGGCAAGGAGTAGTTTAACATATATTCCGAGTTTTTCTGTGAAATTTTTCTTTCAGCCGATTTATACCAATTATGCAAATTAGGCATATTTTGATAAAAGATCACATTTAAATCTTTTCCTCTGAAACCACTGAACCAAATTAAACCAAACCTGGCAGGGATAGTCCTTGGGTAGTCCCATTTCAAAATTGTGTCCAACAGCTCCACCCTCCATTCAAGATGGCTGCTGTTACTAAAAATAGAAATTTCTTCAATTGTCCATTGCTGCTTTATTATAAATCAAAATGAGCTCAAATTTTAACTGCAGCTACATGACAATGAGTAGATTAACATATATTCAATTGTGGGTTTTTTCTGTGAATTTTTTCTTTCAACCGATTTATACTGATTATACAAATTAGACATATTTTGATAAAAGATCACATTTAAATCTTCTCTGATGAAACAGCTGAACCAAATAAAAGCAAATTTGGCTGGGATGGTCCTTGGATGGTCCCCTTTCAATATTGTGTCCGACAGCCCCGCCCTCCATTCAAAATGGCTGCTGTTACTAAAAATTGAAATTTCTTTAGTTGTCAATTTCCGCTTTATTACAAATCAAAATGAACTCAAATTTTAACTGCAGCTATATGGCAATGAGTAGTTTAACATATATTCTGGGTTTTTCTGTGAGATTTTTTCAGCCAGTTTATTTCGTTTAGGAATATTATGAGATAAGAATCACATCAAAATGTTTTGCTCAGAAATTTGAGTTGAAATGATCTTTGGGTGGCCCACTTTCAAAATTATGTGTAACACCCCCATTTTCTATCAACTTTAGATGTCAAATTGAAAACCAGGTGAGCGATTACAGGCTCCTGGGAGCCTCTAGTTAGCTCACCTTGC
Source organism: Bathymodiolus brooksi (assembly GCA_963680875.1). NCBI lineage: Eukaryota > Metazoa > Mollusca > Bivalvia > Mytilida > Modiolidae > Bathymodiolus > Bathymodiolus brooksi. The sequence goes on from OY804590.1 coordinate 69,454,039, forward strand.
CAAAGGCAATGTGAGCTATTGCCATCACTTGGCGTCCGTCGTCTGTCGTCCGTTAACTTTTCACATTTTAATCTTCTTAGACCCCTTAGACAAATGAAGTGAAACTTGGTAGGAAGCATCTATGGAAGGTCCTCTCTAACGATTGCTCATTTTGTCCCGATCCATTAACAAAAAAGGCCGCCATAGTCAATTCTTGTTTCTGATTGGCCGATTTAAACAAATATTTTCCTCTGAAACCGTTTTGCCAAATGAACCGAAACTTGGTAAGAAGCATCCTTGGCATGTCCTCTATAAAGATTGCTCATCTCGTCCCGATCCATTAACAAACATGGCCACCACAGGCAATTCTTGTTTCTGATTGGCTGATTTCTAAAAAATCGTCTCCTCTGTAACAGCTTGGCCAAATGAATAGAAATTTGGTAGGAAGCATCCTTGGAAGTTCCTCTATAACGAATGCTCATTTATTTCCGATCCATTAACAAACATGGCCACCACAGGCAATTTTTGTTTCTGATTGGTTGATTCCTAACAAATCTTCTTCTCTGAAAACCATTGGCCAAATGAATCGAAACTTGGTAGGAAACATCTTTGGAAGGTGCTGTATAAAGAATGTCCATTTAGTTCCCATCCGTAAATAAACATGGCCACCACAGGCCATTCTTGTTTCTGATTGATCGATTTCTAAAAATCTTCTTCTATGTAGCTGCTTAGCCAAATGAACTGAAACTTAGTGGGAAGCAACCAATGGAAGGTTCTGTATTAAGTTTCCTCCAAGCAGAATGAAAGGTGAGCGACACAGGCTCAGCCCTGACTAAACCTCTAGTTCTTTTGGCCATTGTGTTGTCTGATCTTCGATTTACAGATTCTGATTACCCCTTTGATATCTTCAAACTCTTCTTGTCTAATCCTCATAACATGCAGTTCAAGGCAATGTAAACCAGAAAGTGAAAGATTTTAATTTGCCATTCAAAAATCATGCATTTATTATAAAACAAAACTAATGTTTTTCTCTTTTAGGTAACCTTATCCGATTTTTGCCTTCCCTTTTTGTACCTTTTCTTGCTTACAGATACTTATAAATTATTTGATTTTCCTATCTTTTTGACTATCAAGGAGGTTATTACTGAAACGCACAGTACGCACTTAACTAGATATTTACGTTTCTACTATAGGTCATCATCAACATGGTATAAACGTTTACTTCGATGAACTGGTAGCTGAAACAACATTAGATAAACATGTGGCCGATCTACTTATATCAAGATGTGTTCTGACCGTCTCTGACAGAGAAGAAATTATGAAAAAAGACACACAACCAGATCGAAATAGAACATTACTGAATATTCTGTTGAAACGTCCATATGGAACATTTCAACATCTCAAAGATGCTTTACGCGAAGACCCGATTAACACAGAGCTTGTTACAAAGATGACATATTCAGATGGTTATGAACCGACGATATCCAACACGGTTCCCCAGTCAAGTCATTATCTATTGTTGCCTCTTTGATTAATTTGGTCGTCATTTTATACAACTTCTTATCCAACTGGTATCGATTCGCACAGCTCCCCCTTTTCTGTTATTATATCCCCCACAACGAAGTTGTAGGGGGGTATACTGGATTCGCCATGTCCATCTGTCTGTCTGTCCGTCCGTCCATCTGTCCATCCGTCTGTAGACAAATCCTATGTCGTACAATAACTTGAGTTGTGTTTCTTAGAATCTTTTAAAATTTTATCAGCTGTTTACTGGTGAAGAGAGGAGGATCCTTTTTATTTTTGACGATTTTCACTTTTGCCGTTCCAGAGTTATTGGACTTGATATGACGGAAAATAGGATTTTTACCCTATGGCGTATGATAACTTGAGTAGTGTTTCTGAGAATGTTTTGAAATTTTATCAGCAGCTTACTGGTGAAGAGAGGAGGGTCCCTTTCATTTTTGACGATTATCACTTTTGTTTTTATGTATAATGTTTTGTAGATCGTTGTTTGTCCTTTTGTCCTTTTCCTTTTGACCATTGTGTTGTCTGTTATTCTTCTGATATCCTGTAATTATACCCCCTGCAAACAAAGTTTGGGGGGGGTATATAGGAATCACCATGTCCGTCCGTCTGTCTGTCCGTCCGTCCATGTACCTTGTAAGTGCAACTCCTCCTAAACCGCCTATTGGATTTTTATGAAACTTTACACATTTGTAGTACACTACCTGCAGATATGCATGAAGGAATATGGTTGCTGTCGAAAATTTAAAAGGGGAAATAATTCAACTTATACTTTCACGAAAAGGGGGGGGGGCATGTACCTTGTAAGCGCAACTCCTACTAAACTGCTTATTGAATTTTTAAGAAACTTTACACAGTTGTAGTACACAACCTGCAGATGTGCATGAAGGAATACTGTTGCTGTCTAAAATTTAGAAGGGGAGATAATTCAACTTTTACTTTCACGAAAAGGGGAGTTATGTACCTTGTAAGCGCAACTCCTCCTAAACGACATATTAGAGTTTTGTGAAACTTTACACAGTTGTAGTACACTACCTGCAGATGTGCATGAAGGAATACCGTTGCTGTCTAAAATTTAGAAGGGGAAATAATTCAACTTATACTTTCACGAAAAGGGGGTTTGTGTACCTTGTAAGCGCAACTCTTCCTAAACGGCTTATTGGAGTTTTGTGAAACTTTACACAGTTGTAGTACACTACCTGCAGATGTGCATGAAGGAATACCGTTGCTGTCTAAAATTTAGAAGGGGAGATAATTCAACTTATACTTTCACGAAAAAGGGGGGATCGTGTACTTGTGGCGACCTCTAGATGTATGTTCTTGGTTAGTTTATTTTGGAGATGGGATATTGTCTCCTTGACATAACTCCATATCCGTTCATTTTTCATAGGTACAGGTAACTTGCTAATATACCTGTATTCCAAAGTTTGAACATCATAGTATTGCAAGCAGGAGGTATCACTCAGTGAGGTCTCTCACAGTTCTAGTTTGAACTGGTGAAATTTAATATGTCAATTGATAGTGAATAGTCTTGAAAATGAATAACTTATGATATATTGAAAAAGGAGAAGTGGGGGGGTGGGGGGTGGACAAAATCATATTGTTTTATTAAGATATGTTTGAAATCTAATGTGTAAACTAATATTAGTATATCTTGAAATTCATTTACGAAATGTGTATCATTATAGTGTTTTAAAAGGACTTGGACAAAATCATATCATTATTTTTATTCTATTAGGATATGTTTGAGAGCATACATTAATTTATATCTTGAATATGTATCTTCCTAGTGTTTTGATGCACGTTTAACAATATTGAATTATAAATGAAAGAAACTTAACAAATTCAATTGATCATTTGATCAAACTGAACCACATGCTTGCAAAGAAATTTGGGATATTCATGTTATTACATGGGTTGCGTGACAGATTTTTTTTTCGATTTAAACATGACTGTTAGCCTACATACAAATCAAAAAGACAAAACACCTACACAGAATATTAATGATTGAGTCACGTGATTCTCACAATTAAGCGGAAGTGAAATAAAAAATAAATTGCCTTTGTATGCAATTAAAGGCAGAAATTTTAATAATCAAAACACGTACTTGCATCAACCTCTGTTGGTGTTCTGTACCACCCTAGTTTGGATTGTGTATATTTTGGGGGGGGGGGGGGGGTATATGTGTCTTTAACTAGAAACCACTTTTACGTGGTTCTCATTCAGTTTGGTAAAATTGTAATTATTCAACCAATATATTATCAAACAAAACGGTAAAACAACGAAAACCTCGGCAACTTCAAAAAGTTTGTGTTATAGATTATTCAAGACAGAATTGAAAATGGAAGAATATATATCTATTTTACCATATAACTACATGTTCAATTTTTGTAAATTTAGCTGTGGTGGTCACCGATTACCAGCAGAGACGGGAAGATGGCACAATGTGTCAAGAGCTGACAGATTGTGTCATCTTTGCGACTCTGCTGATATCGGTGACGAGATTCATTATATGATGTCGTGTAATTATTTAAAACAAGAAAGGGAAAATATTTACCGAGTTATTGCTGTAATAATGTCAATACATTCAAAGTTAATGAGTTATTTTCTTCATGTAATATTATTGTACTAAAAAGATATGTAAATTTATAAAGATTATTAATATGAAAATCCCACATCCTGGCTTAGTGTAATTGCAATTTTTCCACACATGTACAAAACTTAGTATATTGTATATTATCATTTACTTCTCTGTAACTATATGTATTTGGTTGATGAGAATAAAATTCATTCATTCACAACTCGAGCACAAACAAACACCATTAGACTAGGTGCTCTGGAAGGATCAATATCAGCAATTCCTTCAATAATTGTCGTGATACCATAATTGGAAAACAAACAGTGATCGAAACATAGATTCCTTATGATTCACATTGGAAAAATGCATGCATTCAACTGAGGCACTGTAATTTTGCATAGGTCCGCCATGACAACAACGGACGAATTTTTGGCCCGATCACTTATGCTTACTTATGTTTTTTGTACTTTTGTATGATTGAATTGGAAGATAGAAATAGGTGCCTGTGAGGGAGAGATATTGTGTTCACTTTAAAAGTAAAATTTTGAGAGAAAAATCATCTTTATTCTAGATAAATGGCAAAAACAATTTAATGATCATGAATGGAGGGGACAAATTCTTTCATTTTGCAAAATATGTAGGCTGCATCTGCAAACAATTCTAAAAAAAAAATATGAAAAACATTCCTTGCATGTATCACATACAAACCCCACAACATTGTTGTTCCTGTCCCAAGCCAAGACATGAATTTCCAACGACATATTTCATGGTATTTTTATATTCAATGATTTGAGGTGAGAAGTTTTTGTTCGTTTTTTGTTGAAATTGGTGGAATTGTTGTCCATTACTGTTTAAGCTTCCTTTTCATAAAGTATTTAAAAAATGAACTTCATCATGGCCGGTCTTATTATCATACAAGACATTATTTATACACACATATATATATATAAATTTAGTTTTAGATTTATTGTGTTTAGCGCCACCTTCAGCAATATTTCAGCGACTAGTTTTAGTGGCGGAAGAAGCCGGAGTACCCGGCGAGAACCACCAACCATGGGCAAGCAACTGGTATACTCTATCACTGGCGGCTGAGAGTTGAGTGCACCATTTTTTGCAATTTACAAAGCCGTGCGCGAACATACGCCGAATTGGTGATACGCTTATATGAGTTGATAGGTAATCCAACTACCTAACTCATTTAGTCACCCGGACCCTATATACATATATATATATATATAATTACAGATATAGGTAAGCATGTAGTAAAACTACAGAAGAATTATCAAACTATTGTACAGAACATTGCTGTTAGAACAACAATTACTGACCAGCTAGTATCATCCCAGGCTTTAAACCTTGAAGAAATGCAGGAAGTATGTGCTTCTGGACTAACACATGAGGAAAGTACCAGATGTCTTATAGCAAAACTTGTGTACAAACCTGCAAAGGCATTCAACATCTTTTTGCAATCTTTGAGGAAAGGAAATGATTGTTACAAAGAAATTGTAGAAGACATAGATAAAACTGTGGTTTCTTCAGATGACATTCACATGCTTCAGATAGGTAATTTGTAAACAAATATTTCTTGTATTAAACACTTCCCGGTCCTTTCCTCATTCAAGACTTATCATCAGGTTTGTAACTAGATTGACACGACGGGTGCCACTAGAGGAGCAGGAACTGTTTACCCTCCCAGAGCACCTGGGTTCACCCCCAGTTTTTAGTGGGGTTCGTGTTACTCGTGTTAGTTTTATGTGTCATGTCTTGTAGATCGTTGTTTGTCCTTTTGTCCTTTTGCTTTTGGCCTTTGTGTTGTGTGTCCTTCTTCGATTTACAGATTCTGGTTACCTTCAAACTCTGCTTTCCGGTTTACACATATTCTCGATATCATAGTGAAATAAAAGTCTACACCATGATGAATAATTTATTGACTGTTCACTTACGCTTAATACTAGACCAACAAGCTAAGTTGGGTTTTCATAGTGCTATCTCACTGAAACTACAACCCGTGGATAGGCACTGTACTCCACTCTGACACATTATCTTGATTCCGAGCAAACCTTAATGCTGGGTGCTTGCCAAAGAAGCAACAAATATCAATTTTATAATCTTTGCCATATGTTCTGTAGGACAAAGACAACAAGAAGACAGACAAACTGAGAATGAAAAAGGTAATCACTTTGACATGAATCATTTGATTGATTGATGTCAAGTTAGTAGTATTTCAGCTTTATTCCTAACGAAATTATTGCTACAAGCAGTAAATTCCTGTGTGAGTAAAAAAGAAATACGACACTGTATTAGGGCCGTGAGCTGACTTTTTGATTGCTGGAAAACGCAGATGGTCGTCAGTGTTTACTTTGTAATGATTCATCAACGGTCATTTCTAACTGATTCATTTCACAACCTCTTTGAGATATTTTGTTGTTGTTATTTTTGCGTGCGAAGAAGTCATCTGTTAGAAAGAAAGAAAAATCGTAATCTGGCCTTCCCATAAAACATTGTACAGTTTGTAAAAATAATTTCTGTATTTCAGTAGTTAATAGAACATACTAGGTAATATCATGTAAATAAGACCTTTAGTTTAAATAAAATGATTAACAAACGATGCTACACTGTCGGAACAGTTATAAAATCTAATAGATAAAATGTAGAAGGGGGGAAACTTGATACCCCTAACACACAAATACTTGACCACTCACTTTCAGAGTAAATCCACCACAGTAAAAGAAAAAACAAAAAAATAACACGCTGTCGGAATTCCTCCAAAATCTAATTGCTAAATCAGAAACAGAGGCAAAATTCACATCCTAGCACACGGCGGAGTTAAGCCAGTTATACTTTAAAACAAATAGAAAATTATTAATTTAAGTATCCGAAAGCTTTTTGTGGTTGGATATATGCCACTTCAACATCGATAGCTTAATTTTTTCTCCCATGTATCAATGGGATGAACAAGAATAATTATGGACAATATGCTAAGCTACCACAGAATTAGTACCAGAATTAAACATGAAAAAAAAAAACATTTTGAAAATATTACATTTCTCAAATAAAAATTATGTTAAATATGTTCTGTAGGACAAAGACAACAAGAAGACAGACAAACTGAGAATGAAAAAGGTAATCACTTTGACATGAATCATTTGATTGATTGATGTCAAGTTAGTAGTATTTCAGCTTTATTCCTAACGAAATTATTGCTACAAGCAGTAAATTCCTGTGTGAGTAAAAAAGAAATACGACACTGTATTAGAGCCGTGAGCTGACTTTTTGATTGCTGGAAAACGCAGATGGTCGTCAGTGTTTACTTTGTAATGATTCATCAACGGTCATTTCTAACTGATTCATTTCACAACCTCTTTGAGATATTTTGTTGTTGTTATTTTTGCGTGCGAAGAAGTCATCTGTTAGAAAGAAAGAAAAATCGTAATCTGGCCTTCCCATAAAACATTGTACAGTTTGTAAAAATAATTTCTGTATTTCAGTAGTTAATAGAACATACTAGGTAATATCATGTAAATAAGACCTTTAGTTTAAATAAAATGATTAACAAACGATACTACACTGTCGGAACAGTTATAAAATCTAATAGATAAAATGTAGAAGGGGGGAAACTTGATACCCCTAACACACAAATACTTGACCACTCACTTTCCTGGATTGGTACATGCACTTAAAAATGTGGAGATGTTAAGCTAGTTTATGGGCCCAAGTATGCCAAGTTTACATATTTAAATCATATCTTACCTCATGTAAGAAGAGTTTGAATATACCAAAGGGGTAATCAGAATCCATAGATCGGCGAAGAACAGACAATTGGCCAAAAGAAAAAGGACAAAAGGACAAACAACGATCTACAAAACAGACACATAAAACTAAAGATAATGTAACACGAACCCCACTAAAAACCGGGGGCGAACTCAGGTGCTCTGGGAGGGTAAGCAGTTTCTGCTCCACTAGTTGCACCCGTCATGTTAATATATAATGAACAATGGTAGTTCTTTGTCGTTATAATTAGCTTTTCTTTTAATTACATTTAACAGTTATGCGGAAAGTTCAAGAGAAAGAGGAATGCATCCCATACAACATTCGAGGTAGTATTACTAGAAATTCGTTTGTTTTTTGCTTATAAATCAAATTGAATACTTAAATAGCATTTTTATGATCTTTAGCACCGAATTACATGTATGTCTGAATAGCTCCACCATTCACACACAAAATGCGAGAAATGTTTAAGAAATATCATAGAGGTAATTAGAAGCCGTAAATCGATCAAGGACATACAATATTAAGAAAAGAACAAAAATACAAACAATGATCAACAAAACACAAAACAGAACTAAAGATTGAGCAAAACGAACTCGACAAAAAGCCAAAGGTGAATTTAGATGCTCCGAAGGATAAACATCGTGCTTCACTAATGGCACCCGTCATGTTGCTCTTGTCACAAATCCGGTGGTAAGTCATGAATGGTTTTTTTCTGCTGTATGCTTTTTTGTGAATTTAATTTCCAGAAATAATTAATTTATGGAGTGACATATTGATTCACAATAAACGTACATTATAATGTTTTTTATAAAGAGGGGGTGTAGTTTGAATCTCTCTCTCTCTCTCTCTCTCTCTCTCTCTCTCAACACACGTATTACACATCACTAACTCCGATGGAGGTGATTCATACATGTGACAATCAATTTTTATGGGCGTGGCAATTATCTAATTTTTAGCGCCAAGTGAGCTATAGTCATCACTTTTTGACCGTCGTCCGTCCGTCAACATTTCACATTTTAATCTTCTCCTCAGAAACCACTGGGCCAATTGCAACCAAACTTTGATGGAATGGTCCATGGATGGCCCTTTCCAAAATTGGATCATAAAACAAGAGGTGGTGGGGATTAAAGTTTATGGCTCTCGGTCACCTGTGCACCGATTGATATTTTACCGCCAATTAAGAGATTAGCGTTACCTGTTCTACCTGTTGACTTTTAATATCGTAAGCCGTACGTAATTATTGCTACTGAAGGATGTATTTTTGACAATTAATTTTGTATCCTCTTGCTGTTAATATTTGACTGTTTGTTTAAAACGTAACCAATCGCGCATGTGTTTATGAAACTTCATTTGTGCACAAGCCAGGTCACGTTGTGTACGCGTGTCAATAAAATACTAGGTGTAGATACGCAATACACAGCCAAAGTTAAAAATCTTGGAAACAAATTTGCACAACCCATGATTTCACTGAATTGAAGTTGAATAATCATTTATTATTTACATTTTATTCATCAATTCAAATGAACTCTCCGTTCTCGTGCTATTTTCTCGATCTCAGGATTTCATTCCCGGGATTATGTTCAAGGATGTATTACGTTTTGAGAAAAGAAATAAAAATGTTCTTTTTTTAAATTCTGAGGGGAATCTGAGACAGTACCTGAAAAAAATAAATAGGCGATGTAAAAACGGAATTTCACCTGTACATCTTATCTGACTAGTTTATCTGTAAAACGACACACTTGATTATAGGAATAAACACATTTTTTCCGGAGTTTATTGATGTATAACCTGGACCAATTCACTCACAAACAAATAAAAGTCCGAAGGACTTTTATGTAAGTATGTGAGTGACTTGGTCCAGGTTATACATCAATAAACTCCGAAAAAAATGCATTTAATCCTTATAATTCTGTAACTAAGTTTTTTTTTCTTCATTTGTTTTGAAAATTTACCTTTGGGGATCCCCAGTACACACACATACATTCCATCGATGTGTGTCGGCCATGAATAACAAAATGAACTAACCTTATTTCCTACTTTAAACTAGACGGTGATGTAATTAAGTTACCGATATTTTCCAATTTGATGGCATTTTGCATTTAGCTACTCAAACAAGTAAAATGCCCACACAATCGTAAAATAAATCAGTAACCAGCTTGTGTCAATCAGCGTCCCTTGTAAACAACGTCACAGGATGACGATATATTACAAAAGTCAAAGTCGATAGATGGTTGTCTTAAGTATTTTTCCGGAATTTTTTTTTATGTCAACAATACAAGCTTTTTTTTCATTGACATTTATTTTTTTATTTCATATCTAACAATAATTGTCGATTATTAACAATAAACATTGTTTCTTTTATCTTTTTTTACTATCGGGAATCCAAGCCGCCATTTTGTTTACATTACGAAAAAAGTAGTTCGCTGAACATCGTCTATCGAAAAATAAACTGACAAAACCCCGCCTCCATAAGCGCTTATACCCAATCAGAGTATAGGATTTCTAATGATGTAAATCATATAAGAATTATTACAAGATTAACACCTGGTGTTTTATTGCCCCCTGATCACCGACATGAATTTAAGATTTTAATCCCCATCACTCTCCTAGACATGACCACTACCACGGTGATTGATCACGGTATGTCCCTTTCTGTACTGCATTTTGATAAAAGATCACATTTAAATCTTCTCCTCTGAAACCGCTGAACCAAATTAAACCAAACCTGGCAGGGGTGGTCCCTGGGTGGGTCCCTTTCAAATTGTGTCCGACAGCCCCGCCCTCCATTCAAGATGGCTGTTGTTACTAAAAATAGAAATTTCTTCAATTGTCCATTGTTGCTTTAGTATAAGTCAAAGTGAGCTCAAATTTTAACTGCAACTACATGGCAAGAAGTAGTTTAACATATATTCTGGGTTTTTCTGTGAAATTTTTCTTTCAGCCGATTTATACCGATTATGCAAATTAGGCATATTTTGATAAAAGATCACATTTAAATCTTCTCCTCTGAAACTGCTGAACCAAATTAAACCAAACCTGGCTAGGATGGTCCCTGGGTGGGTCCCTTTCAAAATTATGTCCAATAGCCACGCCCTCGATCCAAGATAGCCGCCATTACTAAAAATAAAAAATAAAAATTTCTTCAAATGGCAAAAACTGCTTTATGTTAAGCCAGAATGTTCCCAAATTTGACCTGTATAAGCATAATGATGAGCTTTTTAACATATATTATGAGATTTTTTATGAACTTTGAACTTTTGCCGATTTTGACCGATTATGCAAATTAGGCATAAATAAGCAAAAAATCATTTAAAAATCTTCTTGTTAGAAACCACATGGCCAATTTCAACCAAACATTGTCTGAATGATCCTTAGGTGGTCCCCTTTCAAAAGTGTGTCCGTCAGCACCGTCCTGTATCCAAGATGGCCGCCATTACTAAAAATAGAAATTTATTCAAATGGCCAAAACTGCTCTATTTTAAGTCAAAATGTGCCCAAATTTGAACTGTATAAGCATAATAATGAGCTTTTTAACATATATTACGGGATTTTTTATGAACTTTGAACTTTTGCCGATTTTGACCGATTATGCAAATTAGAAAAAAGGGGGAGGTGAAAATAAAAAAAAATCTTCTCCTTTGAAACTACTGAGCCAATCTCAACCAAACTTTGCTGAAATGATTCTTGGGTGGTCCTCTTCCAAAATTGTGTCCGGCATTTCAGAACTCCGATCAAGATGGCCGACACAGCCGAACTTAATTTAACATAGGATCCTATGGGAAATTCCCATAAAAATCTTCTTGTCTGAAACCATTTCCCCAATAAGAAAATTTTTTTGATGAAATAGTCATTGGATGGTTCTCTTCCAAAATTGTGTCTGGCGGTTCGGCCCTTCGACCAAGATGGTCCCCCACAGCCGAACTTAGCTTAACATAGGACCCTATGGGAAATTCACATAAAAATCTTCTCCTCAGAAACCACTGGGCCAATTGCAACCAAACTATGGTGGAATTATCCTTGGATGGCCCCCTTCCAAAATTGTGTCCGGTGATCCCGAATTCCAACCAAGATGGCCACCAAGCTAAAGATAGAAAGAAGGGGGGATGAAATTTACAAAAAATGTTCTCCTCTGAAACTACTGAGCCAATCTCAACCAAACTTTGCTGAAATGATTCTTGGGTGGTCCTCTTCCAAAATTGTGTCCGGCATTTCAGAACTCCGATCAAGATGGCCGACACAGCCGAACTTAATTTAACATAGGATCCTATGGGAAATTCCCATAAAAATCTTCTTGTCTGAAACCATTTGCTCAATAACAACAAAATTTTGATGAAATAGTCATTGTATGGTTCTCTTCCAAAAATTTGTCCGGCGGTTCGGCCTTTCGACCAAGATGGCCCTCACAGCCGAACTTAATTTAACATAGGATCCTATGGGAAATTCCCATAAAAATCTTCTTGTCTGAAACCATTTCCCCAATAAGAAAAAAATTTTGATGAAATAGTCATTGGATGGTTCTCTTCCAAAATTGTGTCTGGCGGTTCGGCCCTTCGACCAAGTTGGTCCCCCACAGCCGAACTTAGCTTAACATAGGACCCTATGGGAAATTCACATAAAAATCTTCTCCTCAGAAACCACTGGGCCAATTGCAACCAAACTATGGTGGAATGATCCTTGGATGGCCCCCTTCCAAAATTGTGTCCGGTGATCCCGAATTCCAACCAAGATGGCCACCAAGCTAAAGATAGAAAGAAGGGGGGATGAAATTTACAAAAAATGTTCTCCTCTGAAACTACTGAGCCAATCTCAACCAAACTTTGCTGAAATGATTCTTGGGTGGTCCTCTTCCAAAATTGTGTCCGGCATTTCAGAACTCCGATCAAGATGGCCGACACAGCCGAACTTAATTTAACATAGGATCCTATGGGAAATTCCCATAAAAATCTTCTTGTCTGAAACCATTTGCTCAATAAGAACAAAATTTTGATGAAATAGTCATTGGATGGTTCTCTTCCAAAAATGTGTCCGGCGGTTCGGCCTTTCGACCAAGATGGCCCTCACAGCCGAACTTAATTTAACATAGGATCCTATGGGAAATTCCCATAAAAATCTTCTTGTCTGAAACTATTTCCCCAATAAGAAAATTTTTTTGATGAAATAGTCATTGGATGGTTCTCTTCCAAAATTGTGTCTGGCGGTTTGGCCCTTCGACCAAGTTGGTCCCCCACAGCCGAACTTAGCTTAACATAGGACCCTATGGGAAATTCACATAAAAATCTTCTCCTCAGAAACCACTAGGCCAATTGCAACCAAACTATGGTGGAATTATCCTTGGATGGCCCCCTTCCAAAATTGTGTCCGGTGATCCCGAATTCCAACCAAGATGGCCACCAAGCTAAAAATAGAAAGAAGGGGGGATGAAATTTAAAAAAAAAATGTTCTCCTCTGAAACTACTGAGCCAATCTCAACCAAACTTTGCTGAAATGATTCTTGGGTGGTCCTCTTCCAAAATTGTGTCCGGCATTTCAGAACTCCGATCAAGATGGCCGACACAGCCGAACTTAATTTAACATAGGATCCTATGGGAAATTCCCATAAAAATCTTCTTGTCTGAAACCATTTGCTCAATAAGAACAAAATTTTGATGAAATAGTCATTGGATGGTTCTCTTCCAAAAATGTGTCGGCAGTTCGGCCTGTCGACCAAGATGGCCCTCACAGCCGAACTTAATTTAACATAGGATCCTATGGGAAATTCCCATAAAAATCTTCTTGTCTGAAACCATTTCCCCAATAAGAAAAAAATTTTGATGAAATAGTCATTGGATGGTTCTCTTCCAAAATTGTGTCTGGCGGTTCGGCCCTTCGACCAAGATGGCCCCCACAGCCGAACTTAGCTTACCATAGGACCCTATGGGAAATTCCCATAAAAATCTTCTCCTCAGAAACCACTGGGCCAATTGCAACCAAACTATGGTGGAATGATCCTTGGATGGCCCGCTTCCAAAATTGTGTCCGGTGATCCCGAATTCCAACCAAGATGGCCACCAAGCTAAAAATAGAAAGAAGGGGGGATGAAATTTAAAAACAATGTTCTCCTCTGAAACTACTGAGCCAATCTCAACCAAACTTTGCTGAAATGATTCTTGGGTGGTCCTCTTCCAAAATTGTGTCCGGCATTTCAGAACTCCGATCAAGATGGCCGACACAGCCGAACTTAATTTAACATAGGATCCTATGGGAAATTCCCATAAAAATCTTCTTGTCTGAAACCATTTCCCCAATAAGAAAAAAATTTTGATGAAATAGTCATTGGATGGTTCTCTTCCAAAATGTGTCTGGCGGTTCGGCCCTTCGACCAAGATGGTCCCCACAGCCGAACTTAGCTTAACATAGGACCCTATGGGAAATTCCCATAAAAATCTTCTCCTCAGAAACCACTGGGCCAATTGCAACCAAACTATGGTGGAATGATCCTTGGATGCCCCGCTTACAAAATTGTGTTCGGTGATCCCGAATTCCAACCAAGATGGCCGCCAAGCTAAAAAATAGAAAGAAGGGGGGTGAAATTTAAAAAAAAATGTTCTCCTCTGAAACTACTGAGCCAATCTCAACCAAACTTTGCTGAAATGATTCTTGGGTGGTCCTCTTCCAAAATTGTGTCCGGCATTTCAGAACTCCGATCAAGATGGCCGACACAGCCGAACTTAATTTAACATAGGATCCTATGGGAAATTCCCATAAAAATCTTCTTGTCTGAAACCATTTGCTCAATAAGAACTAAATGTTGATGAAAGAGTCATTGGATGGTTCTCTTCCAAAAATATGCCCTTCGACCAAGATGGCCCCCACAGCCGAACTTAGCTTACCATAGGACCCTATGGGAAATTCCCATAAAAATCTTCTTCTCAGAAACCACTGGGCCAATTGCAACCAAACTATGGTGGAATGATCCTTGGATGGCCCCCTTCAAAAATTGTGTCCGGTGATCCCGAATTCCAACCAAGATGGCCACCAAGCTAAAAATAGAAAGAAGGGGGGATGAAATTTAAAAACAATGTTCTCCTCTGAAACTACTGAGCCAATCTCAACCAAACTTTACTGAAATGATTCTTGGGTGGTCCTCTTCCAAAATTGCGTCCGGCATTTCAGAACTCCGATCAAGATGGCCGACACAGCCGAACTTAATTTAACATAGGATCCTATGGGAAATTCCCATAAAAATCTTCTTGTCTGAAACCATTTGCTCAATAAGAACAAAATTTTGATGAAATAGTCATTGTATGGTTCTCTTCCAAAAATGTGTCTGGCGGTTCGGCCAAGATGGCTCTCACAGCCGAACTTAATTTAACATAGGATCCTATGGGAAATTCCCATAAAAATCTTCTTGTCTGAAACCATTTCCCGAATAAGAAAAAAATTTTGATGAAATAGTCATTGGATGGTTCTCTTCCAAAATTGTGTCTGGCGGTTCGGCCCTTCGACCAAGATGGTCCCCACAGCCGAACTTAGCTTAACATAGGACCCTATGGGAAATTCCCATAAAAATCTTCTCCTCAGAAACCACTGGGCCAATTGCAACCAAACTATGGTGGAATGATCCTTGGATGGCCCGCTTCCAAAATTGTGTCCGGTGATCCCGAATTCCAACCAAGATGGCCACCAAGCTAAAAATAGAAAGAAGGGGGGATGAAATTTTAAAAAAAATGTTCTCCTCTGAAACTACTGAGCCAATCTCAACCAAACTTTGCTGAAATGATTCTTGGGTGGTCCTCTTCCAAAATTGTGTCCGGCATTTCAGAACTCCGATCAAGATGGCCGACACAGCCGAACTTAATTTAACATAGGATCCTATGGGAAATTCCCATAAAAATCTTCTTGTCTGAAACCATTTGCTCAATAAGAACTAAATGTTGATGAAAGAGTCATTGGATGGTTCTCTTCCAAAAATATGCCCTTCGACCAAGATGGCCCCCACAGCCGAACTTAGCTTAACATAGGACCACCCCTATGGGAAATTCACATAAAAATCTTCTCCTCAGAAACCACTGGGCCAATTGCAACCAAACTTTGGTGGAATAGTCCTTGGATGGCCCCCTTCCAAAATTGTGTCCGGTGATCCCGACTTCCAACAAGATGGCCGCCAAGCTAAAAATAGAAAAAAGGGCGAATGCAATTTAAAAAAAATCTTCTTCAATATACTGAGCCAATCTCAACCAAACTTTGCTGAAATGATCCTTGGGTGGTTCCCTTCTAAAATTATGTCTGGCATTTTAGACTTCCGACCAAGATGGCCGCCACAGCCGAACTTAATTTAACATAGGAACCTATGGGAAATTCCTAAATAAATCTTTTTGTCTGAAACCATTTGCTCAATAAGAACTAAATTTTGATGAAATAGTCATTGGATGATTCTCTTCCAAAAATGTGTCCGGCGGTTCGGCCCTTCGACCAAGATGGCACCCACAGCCGAACTTAGTTTAACATAGGACCCTATGGGAAATTCACATAAAAACCATCTTGTCTGGAACCAGTAACTCAATTAGAACCAAATTTTGATGGAATATTCATTGGATGGTCCTCTTCCAAAATTGTGTCCGGCAGTCACGCTTTCCCACAAAGATGGCCGCCACAGTGCAGTTCCGTTGTTATTGAAAGCAGCTTTGATCCAGGTGAGCGATTACAGGCTCCTGGGAGCCTCTGGTTTTCTCTATATAAGAAAACCAGAGGCTCCCAGGAGCCTGTAATCGCTCACCTGGATCAAAGCTGCTTTCAATAACAACGGAACTGCACTGTGGCGGCCATCTTTGTGGGAAAGCGTGACTGCCGGACACAATTTTGGAAGAGGACCATCCAATGAATATTCCATCAAAATTTGGTTCTAATTGAGTTACTGGTTCCAGACAAGATGGTTTTTATGTGAATTTCCCATAGGGTCCTATGTTAAACTAAGTTCGGCTGTGGGTGCCATCTTGGTCGAAGGGCCGAACCGCCGGACACATTTTTGGAAGAGAATCATCCAATGACTATTTCATAATAACGTCCAGAACTATGAAATACAATCTATAGGTCAAGCAATGATGCTATCAATTCAAATCCCTTAACCCGTCCATCGGTCAATGGTTAATTAATGGGATTTTTCTATCTGCCAGATATTTTTCACTTTTCAATGTATTTCAGCTGTCTAATATTTTATTTTTAATTTAATTTTAGTGCAACATGAGACTATTTTAAAACGTTGGACGAATAACGTTACTATGTTCGTTTTGACTAGAGCATCAGCACATGTATTCAAATGTATCGGCATGCAACCGTCTGTTACTGTAACAGGAAATCCGGGGGTCGGGAAAACGACAACAATGAGATATGTAGCTTTGAAAATGAAAGAGAAAGGTTATACTGTTGTTCCTACTAATACACCAGAGGATATAATAACATATTCTGAGAAAGGCAAGAGAATGTTATTTGTTGTTGATGATGTATGTGGCGATTACATGGTGGATCCATATCGCATAAGCAAATGGCAAGAGAAGTCTGAATCCATACAATCATTGCTTGGGAATGAATATTGTATTAAGATTATTTCAACATGCAGATTGCAAATTTTTAGTGATGTTAGATTTAGAGATTTGCCTTTTTTCAAATATTGTGAGTGCAATTTAAATTCAAGCGAATTGTGTCTTACTTTTGGAGAAAGATCTAATTTAGCACTAAAATATTTTGAAGGAAAAGCTGGTGAAGTAAATCCTTTTTTAAAGGAACACGACTTTTTTCCACTTTTGTGTGCTTTATGCCAAAAAAACAATCCTGTTGATATTAAATCTTTTTTTACAAAACCATTTGATTTTTGCAAGAAGGAAATCGATTATTTATCAGCTTCAGACTCTGAAAAAGACAAATGTAAAGTTTGTGCACTAGTTCTTTGTGCTATATTTAACAATAGATTTAAAGAAGAATATCTAACCGTGGAGGACAAGGAAATACAGCTGGTTATTGAAAGTACGCTATTGAAATGTAAATTAAGTAAATATACATCATTCGAAATGTTACATGAGGCGCTACACACATTAGAAGGGACCTTTGTAATGAAGGAAGATAAAGTCTATAGGGCTATACATGATAAATTATACGATTTTCTGGCCTATTATTTTGGGGGGAAAATGCCTGAATTTATTATTAAACATGCACAAAGGGATTTTATCAGCGATAGATTTTTGTGGGAGACAAAAGACAACAGAGCTACAGACATCGCATATACTATCTTTATAACAGATAAACAGATATTAGAGATATACATCGAAAGAATATTAAGAGATTGGTCAAAAGGCGAAATATGTGCTGTTTTCACCAATAGAAATATGAAATCAACCTCTTTTAATGCTAATTTGATTGACCATTTATGCCGCCACGATCACAGTTACCAAGAAGAGCTAGCTCGTATGACAGATA
The DNA here is from genome assembly GCA_963680875.1 of Bathymodiolus brooksi. NCBI lineage: Eukaryota > Metazoa > Mollusca > Bivalvia > Mytilida > Modiolidae > Bathymodiolus > Bathymodiolus brooksi. The sequence continues at coordinate 69,472,340 of OY804590.1, forward strand.
ACCGTAGTCAGGATTCCTCTCTATTACAAAGTTGTTTTGTTGGAGATCCCAATCTTACTGGATGGATCCTGAAGCATACTGTTGATGATTCGGGTAATAGTTACATACAACCCGGAGAGATTGATATTGTGAATACATGTAGGAATAACGGAGAGTCGCCATTAGCAATAGCTTGCTCATTCGGTCACACGGAGATTGTAGAAATGTTATTAAGATATAAGGCAGATATCAACAAATGTGGAGACAGTGGTGAATCACCTTTATATATTGCTTGCCAGGATGGACATTTAGACATTGTACTACAACTATTAGACAAGAAAGTTAATACAGATGTAAACAAGTGTAGAGACAGTGGTGAATCACCTTTATATATTGCTTGCCAGAATGGACATTTAGACATTGTACTACAACTATTAGACAATAAAGTTAATACAGATGTAAACAAGTGTAGGAAAGACAGTGGTACATCACCTTTATATATTGCTTGCCAGAATGGACATTTAGACATTGTACTACAACTATTAGACAAGAAAGTTAATACAGATGTAAACAAGTGTAATGACAATGGTGCATCACCTTTATATATTGCTTGCCAGAATGGACATTTAGACATTGTACTACAACTATTAGACAATAAAGTTAATACAGATGTAAACAAGTGTTGCGACAGTGGTGATTCACCTTTATATATTGCTTGCCAGAATGGACATTTAGACATTGTACTACAACTATTAGACAATAAAGTTAATACAGATGTAAACAAGTGTTGCGACAGTGGTGAATCACCTTTATATATTGCTTGCCAGAATGGACAGTTAAACATTGTACTACAACTATTAGACAAGAAAGTTAATACAGATGTAAACAAGTGTAGATACAATGGTGCATCACCTTTATATATTGCTTGCCAGAATGGACATGACAAGATAGTCGAAATCCTCTTAACACATGGAGCGGACATTAATAAGAGCACAGATAATAATACTTCACCATTACAAATTGCATGTGCTTGCAACCACATTTATGTTGTTGAGGAGTTACTAAAAGTCCAAAAGTTGATATAGATTTATGTGATAATATCGAATGTACGTCATTGTCTTTGGCATGTGAAAAAGGGTACACTAATATTGCCAGAATACTTTTAGAACACCATGCAGACCTTCATAGGTGCAACAAAAAGGGTCATTCTCCTTTTACTGTAGCTCAACAAAAAGGTTTTAAGGAAATTCTAGACATTATAGAACAACATAGTTCACATGAAATACCATAAACTATTATACAATTGATGACTTTCTATGAGGTGAATACCATGTTCCATGGGTTGATCAATTCTTGTATTCACCGAAATTGAAAGTCATTAACTGTTTTATTATATGACATTAAATCAATTTGAATTAACACCAAACAGAGCCGACTTTGTTCCCCAGACACTCTGTCTGCATAACGTCTGCCATTATTAATATAATTGTGTACCGAAAGTAGTTAGTAAGAGCGCATCTGATTAGTGGACGACAACTCTTAACCCGATGATGATTGGCTACTACTTTTAAGATAATTGGGAAACACCATTTCTATTTTAAGGTGTCTGGAGGAGCTTTGGAATATTATGTTCACCTCTCGTGACTTTTTGCGCATTGAATATAACATTTTATCAAAGAACGTTACTAGGGACATCAGCCAATCAGAAAAGACATTATCTGAAGTCATATAATACATTCCTTTGTATCAAATGACATCTTATTGCTGACTATTGTTCATACGACTATGTGATTAATGGGCCAGTTGATTATTATTATTAGTCTCAAAGAAACGACCGGGGTATGGACATAGGACCTAGTTTCTTCGTTGCAGTACCCGAAAATGCGTCCATTTGATTGTGCCGTGTGAATCAAGTATACAACCCACACACAAGAATGACGCGTAAATGAATGCTTTGGAAATGATTGCACGTGAAATGGAACTTTAAGGAGTTTCATTTGAGGGACGTTGGAATGTAAATGTGTTTATGTATCATTTATACTCCAAGACAGATATAGAAACGTCGATATAATTGACAGTATTTGGAAACATTCTGAATATGAAATAATTATAACGAATGTGACTTCTATCGTCATGTGCTAGCGTTGCCACATTATATTTATGATAGGATTCAGCTGTATGTAAAAGTTGTCAGAAAACAAGGAAGTTCATTGCCATGCCATATTGTTGTAGCTTGAATCAGATATTTGCTTATTATTTAGAATGCCTGTAAGCATACATCAACTTGAAGGTATAGCTGTTGATGATCTAGGAAAAAGCCCGCACCAGAAAGTAAGCCCCCGGACAAAAGTCCCTGTAGGACAAAAGCCAGTATTTATAAGCTTGTGTTGTCTTAGGTGTGTTTCTGGAATATTCTTCATCAGCTTCCCTCAAAGTCTAAAATTCGGAAACCCAAGTCAGTTTAAAAGTTTTTAGGAGCGAGAAATCCGAAAAGACAAAAAAATAGGATAATCAAAATAGGTTATAGTTAAAGAATGTTAATATCAGCTTGAGGGGAACTTTATCACATAATGTTATATCGAGCACACATCACCATGAGCAGGATTATAACTCACAAATTCAGTGCTGATAGGCACTGATTGCAATGATGACCTTATCCTGAAGAAACATAAATCCTATAGATGGACACTGAAATGTAAAATTATACATAGCTCCGAATGATAATTTATGTGATTTATTCAGTGTAAAGGCAATTTGATTGATTTCTATGCATTACATATAATATTTTATGTTCATATTGGCATATAAATAATCACACATTTCTGTTTATCTTTCTTTTACTTCTACCAATTATTGACCTACTTCAACAGTTTGAAGATTATGTCAAGGGAATTGAGTTGCGAAAAAGAAAAGGAAAAAAAGTAACAATGAGAAAATAAGTTTAAAAATATGTACAAAACAGGGAGTAAATTTAAAGATAAGATGAGATAATGGCAGCCCTGAAGGACTTGACCTAGTCACTCAGCACTGCAGTCTGAGGTAGAGTAATTATTAGAGTTATCGTCTCGAGTGCGGTAGAGCGTGTGTGTGTGTGTGTGTGTGCCCTAGCCCCATTTCGGTCGACGAAAACACTGACATTGGTATTTGCTGCCCCTCCTTAAACACACAACATCAATGAAAAATGATAATGTGTCCGTAGATTGTGAGCTAACAATATAAAACTATAGCTAAGCCTTCATCAGCTTTATCATCGTATCAACATTTAACTTATTCTCGTCGTGATATAGACGAATTTGAAGATACCAAAAGGGCATTCAGAATTAATCCGCAAGTAGAAGGACAGACAACGCAATGACAAATCAAGACAAACAACGATCAACAAAAGACCTAGCAACACGACCCCAGTAAAAACTGGGGGTGAAATCGGGTGTCCCGGAATGGTAGGTAGTTCCTGCTCCACTGGAAATTGTTCATTTGGCGTTAAACAATAATAACTCACTTACTTTTTCATTAAACTTATCTTGATTTTGTCGGTTGGGGTAATGCTAAGAAGAGTTTGAAGATACCAAAAGAAAAAATACAAAAGGACAAACAACGATTTACAAAACGTACACATAAAACTAACCGGGGATGAACTCGGGTGCTCCGGAAGTGTAAGGAGTACTCCAATAATGGCACCCCGGGGTCAATTTTCATCCATGGTATATTGACCCCCCTATTGAAATCTGCCCTCCCCCCCCCCTGTATGGTAAATTGAACCCATATGGTATTTTGACCCCCCTCATTTCTAATCGACAGATAGACAGGAGGGGTCAAATACCATGGTTAGGGGGGCCGATATACCATGGGTAGGGGGGTCGATATACCATGGACAGCGGTAAAAATACCATGGGTAGGGGGTCGATATATCATGGGTACAGGGGCTGATATACCATGGGTAGGGGGTCGATATACCATGGATAGGGGGTCAAAATACCATGGGTAGAGGGGGGTCAATATATCATGCATAGGGAGGTCAAAATGCCATGGGTAGGGAGTCGATATAACATGTATAGGGGGGTCAAAATACCATACGTAGGGGGGTCGGTATACCATGGGCAGGGTGGGTCAATATAACATGGGTAGACAGATCGATAAACCATGAGTAGGGGTTCGATATACCATGGGTAGGAGGGTCGATATACCATGGGTAGTGGGGTTGATATACCATGGACAGGGATAAAAATACCATGGGTAGGGGGTAGATATATCATGGGTACGGGGGTTGATATACCATGGGTAAGGAGGTCGATATACCTTGGATAGGGGGGTCAAAATACTATGATTAAGGGGGTCGAAATAACATGCATAGGGGGGTCAAAATGCCATGGGTAGGGGATTGATATACCATGTATAGGGGGATAGATATACAATAGGTAGGGTGGGTCAATATAGCATGGGTAGGGGGTTGATATACCATGGGTAGGGGGGTTGATATGCCATGGGTAGGAGGGTCTATTTACCATGTATAGGGGGTCACAATACCATGGGTAGGGGGTCAATATACCATGGGTTATGGGGTAGATATACCATGGGTAGGAAACTTAATATACTATGGATAGGGGTGTCAAAGTGCCATGGGTAGGGGGTCAAATTAACATAAGTAGGAGGGTCAATATACCATAGGTAGGGGGTCGATATACCATGGGTAGTGAGGTCGATATACCATGGGTAGGGGGGTCGATATGCCATCGATAGGGGATCAATATACCATGGGTAGGGGGTCGATATACCATGGGTAGGGGGTCGATATACCATGGGTAAGGTGGTCAAAATACCATGGGTAGAGAGATCGATATACCATGGGTAGTGGGGGTCAATATACCATGGGTAGAGGGGTCGATATACCATGGGTAGGGCGGGTCAATATACCATGGGTAGGGGGGTCGATATACTATGGGTAGGCGGGTCAATATACCATGGGTAGGGGGTCGATATACCATGGGTAGGGCGGTCAGTATGCCATGGGTAGGGGGTCGACATGGCACGGGTAGGGGGATTGATATACCATGGGTAGGGGGGTCGATATCCAATCGATAGGGGAGTCAAAATGCCATGGGTAAGGGGTCAATATACCATGGGTAGGGGGTTGATATTCCATGGGTAGGAGACTCGATATACCATGGATAGGGGTTTCAAAGTGCCATAGGTAGGGGGTCGATATGCCATGGGTAGGAGGGTCAAAATACTATGGGTAGGCGGGTCGATATACCATGGGTAGTGGGGTCGATATACCATGGGTAGGGGGTCGGTATACCATGAGTAGAGGTCGATATACCATGGGTATGGTGGGGTCGATATGCCATGGATACGGGGTAAAAATACCATGGGTAGGGGGGTCGATATACCATGGGTAGGAAACTCGATATACCATGGATAGGAGTCAAAGTGCCATGGGTAAGGGGGTCAAAATACCATGAGTAGGGACTCAATCTACCATGGGTAGGGTGGGGTCGATATCCAATGGATAGGATGTCAAAATACCATGGGTAGGGGGGTCAATATACCATGGGTAGGGGGTCGGTATACCATGGTTAAGAAGCTCGATATACCATGGATAGGGGTGTCAAAGTGCCATGGGTAGGGGGGTCAAAATACCATGAGTAGGGGTCAATATACCATGGGTAGTGGGATCGATATGCCATGGGTAGGGGTCGATATTCCAATGATAGGGGGTCAATATACTACGGGTAGGGGGGTCGATATACCATGGGCAGAGGGGGTCGATATAACATGGGTAGAGGTTCGATATACCATGAGTAGGGGTCGATATACCATAGGTAGGGTGGGGTCGATATACCATGGGTAGGAAGCTCGATATACCATGAATAGGGATGTCAAAGTGTCATGGGTAGGAGGGTCAATATAGCATGGGTAGGGGGGTCGATATACCATGGGTAGTGGGGTCGATATATCATGGGTAAGGGGTCGACATAGAATGGGTAGTGGGGTCGATATACCATGGTTAGGGGGCCAATATACTATGGGTAGGGGGTCGATATACCATGGGCAGAGGGGGTCGATATGCCATGTATAAAGGGGTCAAAATACCATAGGTACGGGGGTCGATATACCATGGGTAGGGGGATCGATATTCCAGGGGTAGGGGGGAGTCAATATACCATGGGTAGGGGGGTCGATATACCATGGGTAGTGGGGTCGATATGCCATGGATAGAGTGTCAAAATACCATGGGTAGGGGGATCAATATACCATGGGTAGTGGGTCTATATACCATGGGTAGGAAGATCGATATACCATGGATATGGGTGCCAAAGTGCCATGGGTAGGGGGGTCAAAATACCATGAGTAGGGGGTCAATATACCATGGATAGGGTGGTTGATATACCATGGGTAGGAGACTTGATATACCATGGATAGGGGTGTCAAAGTGCCATGGGTATGGGGGTCAATATGACAAGGGTAGGGTGTCGATATACCATGGGTAGGGGGGTCGATATACAATGGGTAGGGGGTCGATATACCATGGATAGGGGTCGATATGCTATCGATAGGGGGTCAAAATGCCATGGGTAGGAGGTCAATATACCATGGGTAGGGGGTCGATATACCAGGGCTAGGGGGTCAAAATACCATGGGTAGGGGGTCGATATACTAAGGGTAGGGGGTCGATATACCATGAGTAAGGGGGTCAAAATGCCATGGGTAGGGGGGTCAATATACCAGGGATAGGACGGTCGATATATCATGGCTAGGGGGTCAATATACCATGGGTAGGGAGTCGATATACCATGAGTAAGGGGGCCGATATACCATGCGTAGGGGATCGATATACCATGGTTAGAGGAGTCGATATACCTTGGGTAGAGGGTCGATTATACCATGGGTAGGGGGTCGATATATATTATAGGTAGGCGGGTCGATATACCATGGGTAGGGGGGCCGATATACCATGGGCATGGGATTCGATATGCTATAAGTAAGGGATCGATATAGCATGGGAAGGGGGTCCATATACCATGGATAGGGGGTCGATATGCCATCGATAGGGGGGTTAAAGTGCCATGAATAGGGGAGTCAAAATACCATGGTTAGGGGGGTTGATATACCATGGTAGGAGACTTGATATACCATGAGTAGGGGTCGATATACCATGAAAACGGGGGTCAAAATACCATAGGTAGGGGGGTCAATATACCATGAGAAGGGTGTCAATATAACATGGGTAGAGGAGGTCGATATACCATGGGTAGAGGGGTCGATATATCATGGGTAGTGGGGTCGATATACCATGGTTAGGGGTCGATATACCATGAATAGGGAGGTCAAAATACCATTGGTAGGGGGGTCGATATACCATGGCTACTGGGGGTCATTATACCATGGGTAAGGGGCTCGACATACCATGGGTAGGGTGGGGTCGATATGGCATGGATAGGGGGTCAATATACCATAGGTAGTGGGGTCGATATACCATTGGAAGGGTGGGTCAATATACCATGTGTAGATAATCAATATACTATGGGTAGGGGGATCGATATGCCATGGGTAGGGCGGTCAATATGCCATGGGTAGGGGGTCGACATAGCACGGGTAGGGGATTGATATACCATGGGTAGGGGGGTCGATATCCCATCGATAGGGGAGTCAAAATTCCATGGGTAGGGTTCAATATACCATGGGTAGGGGGTTGATATTCCATGGGTAGGAGACTCGATATACCATGGATAGGGGTTTCAAAGTGCCATAGGTAGGGGGTCGATATACCATGAGTAGGGTGGTCAAAATACTATGGGTAGGCGTGTCGATATACCATGGGTAGGGGGGTCGATATACCTTGGGTAGGGTGGGTTAATATACCATTGGTAGGTGGGTCAATATATCATGGGCAGGGGGGTCGATATACCATGCGGAGGAGGTCAAAGTGCAATAGGTAGGGGGTCGATATGCCATGGGTAGGGGATTGATATATCTTGGGTAGGGGGGTCGATATACAATGGGTAGGGGGGTCAATATACCATGGGTAGGGGGTCTATATACCATGGGTAGGGGGTCGATATACCATGAGTAAGGGGGTCGATATACTATGGGAAGACGGATCGATATGCTATGGGTACGGGGGTTGATATACCATGGGAAGGGGGTCAATATACCATTGGTAGAGGGGTCGATATACTATCGGTATGGGGGTCGATATGCCATGGGTAGGGGTCGATACAGCATGGGTAGGGGGGTCGACATACCATGGGTAGGGGAGTTGATATACCATGGGTAGGAGACTCGATATACCATGGATAGGGGTGTCAAAGTGCCATAGGTAGGGGGCCGATATACCATGGGTAGAGGGGTCGATATGCCATCGATAGGGGGTCAAAATGCCATGGGTAGGGTGTCAATATATCATGGGTAGGGGGATCGATATACCATGGCTAGGTGGGTAACTATACCATGGGTAGGGGGTCGATATACTATGGGTAGGGGTCGATATACCATGAGTAAGGGGGTCGATATACTCTGGGAAGGGGATCAATATTACATGGGTAGGGGGTCGATATACTATGGGTAGGCGGGACGATATACCATGGGAAGGGGGGTCGATATACCATGGGTATTGGGGTAGATATGCCATGGGTAGTGGGTGGATATAGCATCGGTAGGGGGTCCATATACCTTGGGTAGGGGGGGTCGATATGCCATCGTTAGAGGGGTTAACATATCATGGATAGAAGGGTCAATATACCATGAGTAGGGGGTCAATATACCATGGGTAGGAGCGTCGATATACCATGAGTAGTCGGGTCGATATACCATGGGTAGGGGTCGATATACCATGGGTAGGGTTCAATATACCATGGGTAGGGGTTTGATATTCCATGTGTAGGAGACTCGATATACCATGGGTAGGGGTTTCAAAGTGCCATAGGTAAGGGGTCGATATACCATGAGTAGGGTGGTCAAAATACTATGGGTAGGCGGGTCGATATACCATGGGTAGGGGGGTCGATATACCTTGGGTAGGGTGGGTTAATATACCATTGGTAGGTGGGTCAATATATCATGGGCAGGGGGATCGATATACCATGGGAAGGAGGTCAAAGTGGCATAGGTAGGGGGTCGATATGCCATGGGTAGGGGTTTGATATATCTTGGGTAGGGGGGTCGATATATAATGGGTAGGGGGGTCAATATACCATGGGTAGGGGGTCTATATACCATGGGTAGGGGGTCGATATACCATGAGTAAGGGGGTCGATATACTATGGGAAGACGGATCGATATGCCATGGGTAGGCGGGTTGATATACCATGGGAAGAGGTCTATATACCATGGGTAGGGGTTCGATATACCATGAGTAAGGGGTTCGATATACTATGGGAAGACGGATCGATATCCCATGGGTAGGGGGGTTGATATACCATGGGAAGGGGCTCAATATACCATTGGTAGAGGGGTCGATATACTATCGGTATGGGGGTCGATATGCCATGGGTAGGGGGGTCGACATACCATGGGTAAGAGAGTTGATATATCATGGGTAGGAGACTCGATATACCATGGATAGGGGTGTCAAGGTGCCATAGGTAGGGGGCCCGATATACCATGGGTAGGGGGATCGATATGCCATCGATAGGGGGTCAAAATGCCATGGGTAGGGTGTCAATATATCATGGGTAGGGGGATCGATATACCATGGCTAGGGGGGTAAATATACCATGGGTAGGGGGTCGATATACTATGGGTAGGGGTCGATATACCATGAGTAAGGGGGTCGATATACTCTGGGAAGGGGATCAATATTACATGGGTAGGGGGTCGATATACTATGGGTAGGCGGGACGATATACCATGGGAAGGGGGGTCGATATACCATGGGTATTGGGGTAGATATGCCATGGATAGTGGGTGGATATAGCATCGGTAGGGGGGTCCATATACCTTGGGTAGGGGGGTCGATATGCCATCGTTAGAGGGGTTAACATGTCATGGATAGAAGTGTCAATATACCATGGTTAGGGGGGTTGATATACCACGAGTAGGGGTCGATATACCATGGGTAGGGGGGTCAAAATAGGGGGTTCGATATACCATGGCTACCGGGGTCAATATACCATGGGTAGGGTGGTCGATATTCCATGGGTAGGCTGGAGTCGATATACCATGGATAGGGATTCAAAATACCATGGGTAGGGGTGTCAATATACCATTTGTAGGGGGTTGATATACCATGGGTAGGAGACTTGATATACGATAGATATGGGTGTCAAAGTGCCATCGGTAGGAGGGTCAAAATACCATGAGTAGGGGGTCAATATACCATGGGTAGGAGGGTCGATATACCATGAGTAGTCGGGTCGATATACCATGGGTAGGGTTCGATATACCATGGGTAGGGGGGTCGATATACCTTAGGTAGGGTGGGTCAATATACCATTGGTAGGTGGGTCAATATACCATGGGCAGGGCAGTCGATATACCATGGGTAGGAGGTCAAAGAGGCATAGGAAGGGGGTCGATATGCCATGGGTAGGGAGGTCGATATACAATGGGTAGGTGGGTCAATATACCATGGGTAGGGGGTCGATATGCCATCGATAGGGGGTCAAAATGCCATGGGTAAAGGGGTCAATATACCATGTGTAGGTAATCGATATACCATGGGTAGGGAGGGGGTCGACATACCATGGGTAGGGGGTCTATATACCATGGGTAGGGGGTCGATATACCATGAGTAAGGGGGTCGATATGCTATGGGAAGAAGGATCGATATGCCATGGGTAGGGGGGTTGATATATCATGGGAAGGGGGTCGATATACCATCGGTATGGGGGTCGATATGCCATGGGTAGGGGTCGATACAGCATGGGTAGGGGGGTCGACATACCATGGGTAGTGGGGTCGATATGCCATCGATAGGGGGCTCAAAATGCCATGGGTAGGGGGTTCAATATATCATGGGTAGTGGAGTTGATATACCATGGGTTGGAGACTCGATATACCATGTATAGGGGTGTCAAAGTGCCATAGGTAGGGGGCCCGATATACCATGGGTAGGAGGATCGATATGCCATCGATAGGGGGTCAAAATGCCATGGGTAGGGTGTCAATATATCATGGGTAGGGGGGTCGATATACCATGGCTAGGGGGTAAATATACCATGGGTAGGGGGTCGATATACTATGGGTAGGGGTCGATATACCATGAGTAAGGGGGTCGGTATACTCTGGGAAGGGGATCAATATTACATGGGAAGGGGGTCGATATGCTATGGTTAGGCGGGACGATATACCATGGGAAGGGGGGTCGATATACCATGGGTATTGGGGTAGATATGCCATGGGTAGGGGGTGGATATAACATCGGTAGGTGGTCCATATACCTTGGGTAGGGGGGTCGATATGCCATCGTTAGAGGGGTTAACATGTCATGGATAGAAGGGTCAATATACCATGGTTAGGGGAGTTGATATACCAGGAGTAGGGGTCGATATACCATGGGTAAGGGGGTCAAAATAGGGGGTTCGATATGCCATGGCTACCGGGGTTAATATACCATGGGTAGGGTGGTCGATATTCCATGGGTAGACTGGTGTCGATGTACCATGGATAGGGATTCAAAATACCATGGGTAGGGGTGTCAATATACCATTTGTAGGGGGTTGATATACCATGGGTAGGAGACTTGATATACGATAGATAGGGGTGTCAAAGTGCCATGGGTAGGAGGGTCAAAATACCATGAGTAGGGGGTCAATATACCATGGGTAGGAGGGACGATATACCATGAGTAGTCGGGTCGATATACCATGGGTAGGGGTCAATATGCCATGGGTAGGGGGGTCGATATACCTTGGGTAGGGTGGGTCAATATACCATTGGTAGGTGGGTCAATATGCCATGGGTAGGGGGGTCGATATACAATGGGTAGGGGGTCAATATACCATGGGTAGGGGGTCGATATGCCATCGATAAGGGGTCAAAATGCCATGGGTAAAGGGGTCAATATACCATGTGTAGGTAATCGATATACCATGGGTAGGGGGTCGACATACCATGGGTAGGGGGTCTATATACCATGGGTAGGGGGTCGATATACCATGAGTAAGGGGTTCGATATGCTATGGGAAGAAGGATCGATATGCCATGGGTAGAGGGGTTGATATATCATGGGAAGGGGGTCAATATGCCATTGGTAGAGGTGTCGATATACCGTCGGTATGGGGGTCGATATGCCATGGGTAGGGGTCGATACAGCATGGGTAAGGGGGTCGACATACCATGGGTAGTTGGGTCGATATGCCATCGATAGGGGGCTCAAAATGCCATGGGTAGGGGGGTCAATATATCATGGGTAGTGGAGTTGATATACCATGGGTAGGAGACTCGATATACATGTATAGGGGTGTCAAAGTGCCATAGGTAGGGGGGCCGATATACCATGGGTAGGGGGATCGAGATGCCATCGATAGGTGGTCAAAATGCCATGGGTAGGGTGTCAATATATCATGGGTAGGGGGGTCGATATACCATGGCTAGGGGGGGGTAAATATATCATGGGTAGGGGGTCGATATACTATGGGTGGGGGTCGATATACCATGAGTAAGGGGGTCGATATACTATGGGAAGGGGGATCGATATGCCATGGGTAGGGGGTCGATATACCATGGGAAGGGGGTCAATATACCATTGGTAAGGGGTCGATATACCATCGATATGGTGGTCGATATACCATGTGTAGGGGATCGATATACTATGGGTAGGGGGATCGATATACCATGGGTAGGGGGGTCGATATACCATGGGTAGGGGTCAATATTCCATGGGTAGGGGTTCGATATACTATGGGTAGGTGGGTCGATATACCATGGGTAGGGGGCCGCTATACCATGGGAATGGGGTTCGATATACCATGGCTAGGGGGTCAATATATCGTGGGTAGGGGGTCGATATACCATGATTAAGGGGGTCGATATCCCATGTGTAGGGGATCGATATACCATGGGTAGGGGATCAATATTCCTTGAGTAGGGTGTCGATATACTATGGGTAGGCGGGACGACATACCGTGGGAAGGGGTCGATATACCATGGGTATTGGGGTATATATGCCATGGGTAGTGGGTCGATATAGCATCGGTAGGGGGGTTCATATACCTTGGGTAGAGGGGTCGATATGCCATCGTTAGAGGGGTTAACATGTCATGGATAGAAGGGTCAATATACCATGGGTAGGGGGGTCGATATACCATGGCTAGAGGGATCAAAATACCATGGGTAAGGAGGTCAATATACCATGGGGAGGGGGTCGATATACCATGGGTCGGGGTGTCGATATACCATGGGTAGTGGGATCGATATACTATGGGTAGGGGGTCGATAAACCATGTGTAGGGAGATCGATATACCATGGGTAGGGGATAGATATACCATGGGTATTGGGTCGATATATTATGGGTAGGCGGGTCGATATACCATGGATAGAGGGGTTTATATACCATGGGTAGGGGGGGCCGATATACCATGGGTAGGGGGTTCGATATGCCATCGATAGTGGGGTTAAACTTCCATGGATATGGGGTCAATATACCATGGGTAGGGGGGTTGATATACCATGGGTAGGGGGGTCGATATACCATGGGTAGGGGGTCGATGTACTATGGGTAGGGGTCGATATACCATAAGTAAGGGCGTTAAAATGCCATTGGTAGGGGGGTCATTATACCAGGAATAGAGGGGTCGATATAACATAGCTAGGGGGGTCAATATACCATGGATAGGGGGGTCGATATACCATGGGTAGGGTGGGTGAATATACCATGGGTAGGGGGGTCGATATACCATGGGAAGGGGGATCGATATACCATGTATAGTGGTGTCAAGATACCATGAATAGGGTGTCAAAATACAATGGGTAGGGGGTCAAAGTGCCATGGGTAGGGGGGTAAAAATACCATGAGTAGGGGGTCAATATATCATGGGTAGGGGGGTCGATATACCATGAGTAGTCGGGTCGATATACCATGTGTAGGAATCGATATACCTTGGGTAGGGGGTCGATATACCATGGGTAGTCAGGTCGATATACCATGGGTAGGGGGGTCGATATGACAAGGATAGGGCGTCGATATACCATGGGTAGGGGGTCGATATACAATGGGTAGGGGGTCGATATACTATGGATAGTGGGTCGATATGCCATCGATAGGGGGTCAACATGTCATGGGTAGGGGGGTCGATATACCATGGCTAGGGGGATCAAAATACCATGGATAGGGAGGTCAATATACCATGGGGAGGGGGTCGATATACCACGGGTCGGAAACTCGATATACCATGGATAGGGGTGTCAAAGTGCCAAGGGAAGGCGGGTCAAAATACTTGGAGTAGGGGTTCAATATATCATAGGTAGGGGGGTCGATATACCATGAGTAGTGGGATCGATATACTATGGGAAGGGGGTCGATAAACCATGTGTAGGGAGATCGATATACCATGGGTAGGGGATAGATATACCATGGGTATTGGGTCGATATATTATGGGTAGGCGGGTCGATATACCATGGATAGAGGGGTTTATATACCATGGGTAGGGGGCCGATATACCATGGGTAGGGGGTTCGATATGCCATCGATAGTGGGGTTAAACTTCCATGGATATGGGGTCAATATACCATGGGTAGGGGGGTTGATATACCATGGGTAGGGGGGTCGATATACCATGGGTAGGGGGTCGATGTACTATGGGTAGGGGTCGATATACCATAAGTAAGGGCGTTAAAATGCCATTGGTAGGGGGGTCATTATACCAGGGATAGAGGGGTCGATATACCATAGCTAGAGGGGTCGATATACCATGGGTAGGGTGGGTGAATATACCATGGGTAGGGGGGTCGATATACCATGGGAAGGGGGATCGATATACCATGTATAGTGGTGTCAAGATACCATGAATAGGGTGTCAAAATACAATGGATAGGGTGTCAAAGGGCCATGGGTAGGGGGGTAAAAATACCATGAGTAGGGGGTCAATATATCATGGGTAGGGGGGTCGATATACCATGAGTAGTCGGGTCGATATACCATGTGTAGGAGTCGATATACCTTGGGTAGGGGGTCGATATACCATGGGTAGTCAGGTCGATATACCATGGGTAGGGGGGTCGATATGACAAGGATAGGGCGTCGATATACCATGGGTAGGGGGTCGATATACACTGGGTAGGGGGTCGATATACTATGGATAGGGAGTCGATATGCCATCGATAGGGGGTCAAAATGTCATGGGTAGGGGGGTCGATATACCATGGCTAGGGGGATCAAAATACCATGGATAGGGAGGTCAATATACCATGGGGAGGGGGTCGATATACCATGGGTCGGAAACTCGATATACCATGGATAGGGGTGTCAAAGTGCCAAGGGAAGGGGGGTCAAAATACTAGGAGTAGGGGTTCAATATATCATGGGTAGGGGGGTCGATATACCATGAGTAGTGGGATCGATATACTATGGGTAGGGGGTCGATAAACCATGTGTAGGGAGATCGATATACCATGGTTAGGGGATAGATATACCATGGGTATTGGGTCGATATATTATGGGTAGGCGGGTCGATATACCATGGATAGAGGGGTTTATATACCATGGGTAGGGGGGCCGATATACCATGGGTAGGGGGTTCGATATGCCATCGATAGTGGGGTTAAAATTCCATGGATATGGGGTCAATATACCATGGGTAGGGGGGTTGATATACACATATATATTTAAGACTAGGACTGAATATGATATTATTTAGATTATTTCATAAATTAAGTTCATTTTTCATATCATAAATAAGGGTAATAACAAAATTACCGAACTCCGAACAATCTTACAAAGGGAAAGTAAAAACTCATAATTATATAAACAGACAAAATCAGTCAACAACCGGAAAACTGTGAAAACCGTAATGACCGTGACTTGGTACAGGCATTTGTAAAGAAATGGTGGGTTGAATCAGATTTTAAAGCGCCAAACCTCCCGCTCTCATTACGGTTCAAAGGTTCCGGCTGTCACTATAACAGTATTTAAATACAAGAACAAAATAGGTAAAACAGTCGTCAAAGCAGTACCATATTCAGTGAAGTAAATGTCAAAGACACTTTTACGTCACACATTGATAAACAAATATTTTTGACATTTTTCTTGGCTTCCTTATATGAAAATGCATCGTTTATAATCGTTTCTGCAGAGACGGAATATATTTCGACAAGATCTTGGTATCGGAATATAAACTGCTTAAGAGATCGAATAAGGCGAATCTTTTTATAGCTCTGGTCCAGTAGCCTGTTTCTCAGATGAAGGTGACATTTCAGGAAATCAGATTAATTGCTACTGGCCCCTGAATAGCGAATCAATTGCGAGATGTAAACACCATATGCAGGAGAAGCTGGTATATTGCTGCACATGTTTGGAAAATTTATGATTTTAAAATTGAAGTCGTCCCGTTTATCATAAATTTTAGTACTGAGTTGACCACTGTCGTCAAATTCGAGGTATAAGTCCAAAAATGATGCGGACGAAGCTGTATCGGTGGTCTCTTTAACTTCCAGCTCTGGAGGATATATCAATGGAAGACATTCTGCAAATCTAGAATTATTGATAGATAAAACGTCATCAATATACCTGTATGTGAAATTAAAGGCTCTAGTCTCATGAATCTTCTTATCTTTTGCAAGCTTTTGAAGAAACTCCTACTCATATGAGTATAAAAATAAATCGGCTGGAACAGGGGCACAATTCGTACCCAATGGTATGCCGACGACCTGCTGAAACAGTGTCCCTCCAAAGGAGACAAATATGTTATCGATGAGGAACTCCAGCAAACTGATCACTTGTTCCTCGGAGTAGCATGTTTTACCTTTTTGAATTTTGTTTGAAAAATATTTGGAATTGTAGCCTAACACAACAAATTTTGAGCCATTGTTTCTATGACTGAAAGCTTTATGAATTGTTTCTTTTAAGCGGGTTTTTAATTTGTCATGCGGTAGGGTGGTGTGCAGAGTTGAAAAATAAAACGTTTTGATGGAGGATACCTGAGAGAAAGATCTTGATTTCAGGTTATCCAAAAGATCTTTAGAGTTTTTCAAAATCCACATGTGATTTATGCCACTACGCGAGTAAACAATTTCACAATATTTCTGTTGTCCCTCTTTTACTGCAGACAGAATCTTTGTCAGGTGATTAGACAATTCTTTCGTCGAACAAGTTGATGATCCCGCTATGTACCTTTCTTTGTATGGTGTCTTATGGAGCTTAGGTATCCAATATAAATATAGTAAATCCTCAGACTCTTTACCAGAGGGAATATTTAAAGAGGTCGTGAATGATATGTGGTTAGCTAGGATTTCATCTTTGTCGAGCGAAGTTGGTTTGTATGTGGTATTACTAGAGGTGTTGCTATTTATGCCTAATTCTTTGATTAGGCATTCGAAGTAATATGATTTACATACAAACACGATATTGTTGGAAGCCTTGTCCACAGGAACGAAAACATATTTGTCATGAAGAGAGGAAAGACACTTAACAACTTCTTGGTCTTTAAATACAGACTTAGGTCGACTATTAACACAATTTTTGAGTTTGTGAATCCGACCTTGTACTAGAGACCTAATTGTTCTAACCCAGCCTGACAAGGACTCTAACTCAGGATCTTGGTCTACTTCTCTCTTTATCCACCTTCTGGCATAATCTTCAACAGCATCCTTAATTATCTTGAAATTATGTTTCCAATTGATGTGTTGAGGTTCTCTGAATTTAGGACCATGAGAAATCACCTTTCGGAGACTCTCATGTTGAATGATATTCAGATCACCAGTGATTACATGTCCAGATGGTTTGTATTGAAAAGGAGAGTGGGAGCAGTCACAAGTCAGAGGGGTTTTAAGGTACTCTTCTATGTTAATATCTTGCAATGCTTCTTTGTAGTTGAAAATTTTACGGCCAATGCTGTTAGTGTAGCTATAGGAGACAATGGGAACAGATTGATTTTTGAAATATGGTGGAATTTCTTTTACGACCTCTTTTCTATTAAGAATGTTACTGATGTTAATAGCATCGATTCGTTTGTTAGCAAGCGGAATATGGAGGAATTTTCTGTTGTTATCATGAAGAGGTTCAGATCGAACTGGTTTGAAAAGACGAAAAGACGCCACGTCACATATAATACTAGACAATCTGTACTTAGGAGAAAAAGGATCTATTAAGATCTTTCATGATATTTGACAATTGTTTTAATATACATTGCATGTCAATGGATTTCAATATATAGATTACTAAGTTATGACAGGAATGGTACACCAAACGCATTTCTTTTTACCATGACATACAACAATAATCATTATTTTACTTCGTGTAAGTTTCTGTAGTGATATTTGGTACTGTAATATTTTGACATATTACCTGGATAATATTTTGGCATATTACCTGGACAATTAGACACTCAGTATAATAATGATATTTCTTCTAAACAACAATCAAAACCCATAGACAACATACCATACCCATAAATATCTATATATAGGCCAATATTAGAAAAACAATATTCAAATTGAATAGCCACACGACAGTGCCATATGCTGTGTTTAATTCAGCAACATAGTATTATACCATACAAACAAAAATATGTATGCACTTCATTATCTGTAGTGGAAAAAACAAAAAACTTGATGAAATGTTAATATGGAATAAAGAAGAAAAGTTTTCCTCGAAACAAGATAAAATTTAACTAACGAAGTAAAACACGTCCAATCGAGTCGGCCCTGTCGTGCTGAATGATATTTTCACGGACGGCAGGAAAATACATACGGTCTATGGGCAAATAACTAGAAGAAATTAATTTCAATCTAATTCAGTTCCTTCAAACGATTGAAATAATATTTCTTCTAGACAACAATCAAAACCCATAGACAACATACCATACCCATAAATATCTATATATAGGCCAATATTAGAAAAACAATATTCAAATTGAATAGCCACACGACAGTGCCATGTGCTGAATAAAAAGAACGGGAAATCGAAGTTAAGTTTTATCTTGTTTCTTAATAAATAAACTAATCAGATCATTTTTAAATTGTTTATCACGCATCCAAAATTAAAGTTAAAATTAAAGCCTATATATTTTGGAACCAATTAACCTGTCTTTTAATGAATCTTTTTAAGTGTATCCGTCTTTGCAAACGGTCAGAAATGGCATAATTTGCTGCGGTAGTCGCACCACCAGGTCTCAAACTGTGTAATCCATATTTCTTAATATCAGAAATAAACGGTTGAAATGCATCAATGAATAATTCCCTCATACCAGTTTACGAAAGTGGTCTATTCTCCTTTCGCAATTCAAAACGAAACGATCCTTACACTTAGTTAAGTTTCTATTCAACAACAATAAATACTTTTCTAAACTTTTTAACTGGATACAAGTTGATATCCATTCGGGATATGACAACTGTATTTCCGTCGCGATACATGTCAGTTTCACTTTAGGAATAAAAATCGACACATATTAAGATTCGAAAATATTATCGCTCCTCTTAATTTATAGTAACTCGGAAACACGCAGAAATTCTGCAAAGGCAAGTAGGCAAGAACTCATAATACGCTGTAACATAAGATTGTTCTCTTTGAAAACTGAATTATACAATTTAAGTAACATATCAGGAGTAATGGGTTCCCTTTTTCTCTATAGGTGTAACTAATCAACGTTTTGCACCATCACACACGTTTTTGGCTATCAGACTATTAGTCGGAGATGTTTTCCCAAACAGTATGCGCTCAGTGTAAGCTGTAGTAACGGGACTGACGGTACGACTTGTTTGTATTAAAGAAGATAAATAAATGCAACATGAAACGGATTTCCTGGGTATCCAACATGTTAATACCATTTGTAACAGCTTTTTCCAACGCATGAATCCCGCATAATATGCTTTAAATGTACTATCTACCTCAGATACACACAACAAATCCATAAGTAAATCTACATTCCCAAATAAAGGTAACGGCAAAAGTTGTACATCAGACTGATGATCCTGCAAAAATACATGTACATTGTGTATAACAAAAATTTCAATAAGCACATTCTTTTATTATTAGATAATATTAATACATATACTCATTGTATATTAGTAAATCTCCAACAAGACTATTAAACATATAGTCTTAATGCTTGACATAGCATTCGATGTTAGTTTATTAGTTATCAACAAGGCTGATTTCATATATCAAGCCTTTAAAGCCAGTTCTGAAAATAAAATTCAGATATGCATTAAAAAGTTATTATATCAAAACTGTACAAGGCCTTATCATGCCTTCCTTTTTCTCATCTGAAAAACAGATCAGCAATAATAGCTTGTAAATTTCAAGGTATACAACCTTTAAAAAAAGATATTACTACTTCACTATTGTCTGAAATATAACCTTAAAGCTAGCATTCTAAAACGTCAGATCAGTAATACCAAAAATATATCTCTGACTTTTAACTGGAATGTAAAACATCTTTGCAACAGGTAAATCAATTTATCCTGCAATCAGTACATTTGCTGTACAAATATGCTATACGAATACATTTTTGCTTTATTCGTACTAGACGAATAAACTTTTCAGCCTACGAATAAACTTTTCAGCCTACGAATAAACTTTTCAGTCTACGAATAAACTTTCCTGGTACCCCGTTATCTATGTACAGCGGAGGGCGCAGACAAGTATGAAACTGGTACTAATGTAACGCGGACCGCGAAGAAGACACCCTTGACAACATTTATGAAAGGCGAGGAATGACGCTTGTTTCTGTCCTTTTTGTTTAAATCTGACAAGTTTTCCGACTTTTTGCAGGATAAACACAATATACGTACATTGTCGTTAAATATAAAATTCATTTGTACTCGCTGCGAAACAGGCCTGAAAAGCTCGTCGAAGGCTCGCTATACTGCCTGTTTCTAAAGCTCGTACAAATAAATTTTATATTTACCGACACTGTACGTATATTGTATATATATCCGATCACTTGATCTATAAACCCGTTACCACTCGGACATAACATTGACCAATAATTGGCCGACGGCCAACATGGAACAATTAAAGTTCCAATTGCTCTGCACTGTCTCATATATTTCAATACACGTGGTATTAAAAATATAGGAGGTACAAATAAACCATGAACCCCATATCTACTGTAAATACATCTATACCTGTCGAATACATATTCCAATATCTTGAATAAAAAACATTAAATTTGAAATTGTGGTCTGACTCAAACCAATCTACTTCATGTGGTTCTCAATTAAATTATATGATCTGACAAATGTACTTTGATATACTCCAGTGGTCGTTATCAACAATACAACGACATAAATCAGCTTTATCATTTTCTGACCCTGGGATGCAAACCATATCAATGTTAATGTTGTATTTAAAACATGTACTAAGCATACCGCGAGCTAATGTTTATAGGACTGTTTTAGTTCTGTCATTACTAACTATGCTGACGACAATTTGGTTGTCTATAAACCATTGTATCTTCTTGCCCTCTAAAAGGTTTATTTATGACAATAGCACCATAATTGCTGTAAGTTATTTCCATGTAGAACTATTACCACGTTCTACATCAAACCACATACCATGAACAATGTTAATTGGTGTTTCAACAATGTAACCACCGAAACCTATGTCACTGGCATCACTATATACAATACTCTGACACGATTCATCTGTGTTACAATGTTTAACATTCACGTCTCAAATAAATTCTTCACAAAATATTAATTGTTGAACACTAGATTCTGGTAACTTAATATATAATATATATCATGAAAATGATTTGTTAATATCAATAGTAAGACGTTTAGTCATCAAATAAGCAATGTTACCAAGGAGTGAATCGCTTACTACGGATACAAATTTTTTGAACTGCTAAGAATAATTCGACGTTTTGATTGGATGCAAGTTTGGGTGATCCAAAAAGAAGCATTTCTGTTGTCGGGTTTATGGGTACATTAATAGAATTGATGTACATTTGCCTTTGTGCAGTGTATCTCGGACATTGAAATAAGTAATGGGTAGTAGATTCAGTTAAACCACAAATACAGTTAGGCGAATCGACAATGTTCTTACGGTATAAATGTTGGTTTAAAGAGGAATACTGCATTCGTAATCTGGAATGGAGAATTTGCCCAAGGCGACTACCAGTATAATAATAAAATGGTTTTGAAGATATATTTAATTTTAGAGAATACTTCAAGGCTTGAATGGATGGACTTAGTCTAATATTATCTGGTTGTAAGTTCCACAGTCGAACGGAAGATGGAATGAAGGAATTGTAATACAGTGAGGTTCGTGTACGGACGACGGGAAGAGCAGAAACATTGCGTGTGTTATAATCGTGTATATTTGCAAATGCTTGCGGTACTAAGCAGCTTATGTAATGTGGCGTCAAATTTTTTGTCATTTTGTAAAATTGAACAAGTTTATGTTTTTCTCTTCGATCTTTAAGTTTTTCCCAGCCTGTTTCCATGTAAAAGTTATTAAGTGAAACGAGTCTAGTGCCTCCAGTAACTATTCTGGAAGCTTCTAGTTGAACATTTTCAATTTTTTTATTAGTGATATACTCATGTTATCCCATATTACATCAGCGTATTCTAATGGGGGTCTGACAAATGTTCATTGACAGCTCTAAGATCAAGAATCAATCTTTTATTTTGTTTGATTGAATAAAAGCTGTTATGGATTAACAACAAAAGGTTGCTTATTACAATTAACTATTAATATCTATGTAATAAATCTTGTAAAACTGTATCTACAAAATTAGCATTCTTTAAACCAGACATATTATTAGATAAATAAACTGAATGGTATCTTATAATATATACGATCTCTGATAGTGTCAATAATAACTAAATAATAAAATCGTAAGCACCGATATATATCCAAAAGAATAAAAAAATATATCAGCTTTTAGTCTGTCTTTAACAATAATAGTTGTCTCGCATTGCTCCTACTCAAAGTAATCATGAGTAAATGTTTGTGTATTTGAATTATTTTAAAAATCAAAATTATCATAAATATACTCATCTTTTACAAATTCATTTTGATTTTTCATGCGCTGATTTGTCCCATAGATTTCATCACGTAAATGTCCGGCATGATCTTTTCCGATATTTTTGCATCAACTTTAGCTTCTATTTCCTGACTTTGACGGTTTACTGCATCCAAAACTGTCTGAAAAAATATCTTCTTCTTCTCTTGCTTTTTATTTTTTCTCTTTCTGGGTTGGGTGGTATATCGATATCCATTGTGTTAACTTACAAAGTAAAATACGTCCAATCGAGTCGGCCCTGTCGTGCTGAATGGCATTTTCACGGACGGAGAGAAAATACATACGGTCTATTGGCAGATAACTAGAAGAAATTAATTTCAATCTAATTCAGTTCCTTCAAACGATTGAAATAATATTGATGTGGTCTTGTTCAGGTAATATGCCAAAATATTACCTGGACAAAACCACATTATTATATAAATATCAATCCCTTTTACTAATAATTAATTAAATGATAACTTACCATTATATGGCTTGGCCAGCATCTCTTGTCACGATGACTACTTAAAAACTGGTCTAACTGGTCATACTCTTCTGTGTCCATATTGAATTAAGGTATTGGACAATGCTGTAGTCTTTTAATTTATAGATATTCCTGGACATGTTGTTTTTAAATTGGTAGACCAATCAGTAAATAACAAACTGGCTTTTGATCACCTTTTTGACACCATTACCCAGGATATATGAGGTTAGGTAAATAGGTGTTAAAATTGAAGGTGATGCATTATATTATAATGCCATCATTAAATGCTAAATAAAAATATTGTCATTTGCTAATTAACAAAAGGTAAATTTGAATAAACTTTATTAACTGACAAAAAAGTTTAAGACATCTTTATTGATCAATTATATCTTGATGTCTTCATTTACAATCTCATATTATTTATTTTGCTGTAATTTTTCTCCATGGTATATCGAACTGCCTATCCATGTTATTTTGACCCTCTACCCATGGTATTTTGACCCCATATCTATGGTATATTGACCCCCCTACCCATGGTATTTTGACCCCCCAATCCATGGTATTTTGACCCCCCTAACCAAGGTATTTCGACCCCCCTACCCATGATATTTTGACCCCCCTATCCATGATATATTACCCCCTACCCATGGTATTTTGACCCCCTATCCATGGTATATCGACCCCCTACCCATCGTATTTTGACCCCCTATCCATGGTATATTGACCCCCTACCCATGTTATTTTGATCCCCTATCCATGGTATATCAACCCCCTATCCATGGTATTTTGACCCACCTGCCCATGGCATATCAAACCCCCTACCCATGGTATATCGATCCCCCTACCCATGGTAGTTCGACCCCCTACCCATGGTATATCGACCCCTCTAACCATGGTATATCGACCGCCCTACCCAAGGTATTTTGACATCTATCCATTGCATATCGACCCCCTACCCATGGTATATCGACCCCCCTATCCATGGTAAATGGACCCCCTACCCATGGAATATCAACCCCCCTACCCATGGAATATCGACCCCGCTACCCATGGTTTATGGCCCATCCTACCCATGGTATATCGAAACCCCTACCCATGGTATATTGACCCCTTACCCATGGTATATCGACCCCCTACCCATGGTATATCTACACCCTACCCATGGTATTTCGACCCCTACACATGGTATATCAACCCCCCTACTCATGGTATGTTGACCCCCTACCCATGGTATTTTGACCCCCCAACCATGGTATATCGCAACCCTTACCCATAAAACATCGACCCCCTACCCAAGAAATATAGACCCACTACCCATGGTATTTTGACCCTCCTATCCATGGTATATCGACCGCCCTAACCATGGTATTTTGACCCCCTACCCATGTTATTTTGACCCCCTACCCATGATATTTTGACCCCTCTACCCATGGTATTTTGACCCCCTATCCATGGTATGTTGACCCACCAACTCATGGTATTTTGACCCCCTTTCCATGGTACATCGACCCCTCTACCCATGGTATTTTGACCCCCTTACCCATGGTGTGTCAAGGCCTGTCTTGTGGTATTATGAACCCCTCTCTTTTGGTAGAAATGAGGGGTCAATTTACCATCAGGGGGTTCAAAATACAATGGCCCCACTACCCATGGAATATCAACCCCCCTACCCATGCAATATCGACCCCCTACCCATGGTTTATGGACCATCCTACCCATGGTATATCGAAACCCCTACCAATGTTATTTTGACCCCCTATCCATGGTATATCAACCCCCTATCCATGGTATTTTGACCCACCTGCCCATGGCATATCAAACCCCCTACCCATGGTATATCGATCCCCCTCCCCGTGGTAGTTCGACCCCCTACCCATGGTATATCGACCCCTCTAACCATGGTATATCGACCGCCCTACCCAAGGTATTTTGACATCTATCCATTGCATATCGACCCCCTACCCATGGTATATCGACCCCCCTATCCATGGTAAATGGACCCCCTACCCATGGAATATCAACCCCCCTACCCATGGAATATCGACCCCGCTACCCATGGTTTATGGCCCATCCTACCCATGGTATATCGAAACCCCTACCCATGGTATATTGACCCCTTACCCATGGTATATCGACCCCCTACCCATGGTATACCTGCACCCTACCCATGGTATTTCGACCCCTACACATGGTATATCAACCCCCCCTACTTATGGTATGTTGACCGCCCTACCCATGGTATGTTGACCCCCCTAACCATGGTATATCGCAACCCTTACCCATAAAATATCGACCCCCTCCCCATGATATTTCGACCCCCTACCCATGAAATATAGACCCACTACCCATGGTATTTTTACCCCCCTATCCATGGTATATCGACCGCCCTACCCATGGTGTTTTGACCCCCTACCCATGGTATTTTGACCCCTCTAACCATGGTATTTTGACCCCCTATCCATGGTATTTTGACCCTCCTACTCATGGTATTTTGACCCCTTTTCCATGGTACATCGACCCCCCTACCCATGGTATTTTGACCCACCTACCCATGGTGTGTCAAGGCCTGTCTTGTGGTAATATGAACCCCTCTCTTCTGGTAGAAATGAGGGGGGTCAATTTACCATGAGGGGGTACAAAATACAATGGAAAAAAATCGAACCGGGGTCAAAATATCATATGAAAATTGACCCCGGGGTCAATATACCATGGGTGTGAAAATACTATATGACACCGGGAAGTGTTTACGAAAAGTGGAACATATCCGTGGTCATTTGTGATACAAATATTCCATAGCGGTAAATCAAGTCATGGTGGTGACCGTACAATTTTCGAAGTGAAGACTTTAACTTTACCAAGAGGAACCCTTGCGTCAGTAGCTTCCTTGTTAGCAGCAACCCTCTATCAAGGAAATTCTGATACTAACCACAAGCTCTGGCATATCGTATCAACTGAGAGATATATACTCCATATGCAGGTGCTGATGGAATGTTGCTACATATAAATGGAAAGTTCACAATGGGAAAATTGAAATCATCTCTTGTCGTAAAGTTTCGTTCTTAAGTACTCCTCGCTGTCAATTTCGAGGAGTAGATCAAGGTATGAAGCAGACCTATCTGTATCTATGATATACTTTATTTCAAGCTCAATGGGATAGATGCGATGAAAGACATCATCAAACCTAGAATTGTTTAGTGAAAGGACATCATCTATATAGCGGAACGTGAAACTAAAGGATCAGGCCAGCTTCTTTTCGTTTTCCTTGAGAAGCCCTTGTATGAAGTCTGCCTCATGCGAATACAGGAACAAGTCGACGGGAAGAGGAGCAAAGTTTGTACCCATAGGTATGCCGACTATCTGTTGAAAAATACATCCTCCAAACATAACAAATATGTTGTCAATCAAAAAGTCGAGCATGTTGATGATATCAGTTTCAGAGAACATTTTGGTAGAATCAGAGTATTCTATTTTTACAAAATAAGATCTGTCTCTTCCTAGCACAAGGTATTTATTTCTACGTTGGCCATTTCAACATGCTGTAAATGTGATGTTTTCTGAATTTTGTATGTCTAAGCGCAACTGAGGAATCAAGTAATTAGGTTAAAATAGCAGATGTAGATAAAAAAAAATTCACAAAGGGGTAGAAATAAAGTAACATTAACATGATTTATGCAATATAAAATAAAATAGCTTACCACAGATAGAAATACAGAAGCCGTCGTGGTCGTAACAGTATGGTAGTTGGATTTACAACTACCTATGCAATCAATGCATACCATCACTAACGTTGTGAGTTCGAATCCCGCTCAAGGCGATGTGTACTCGATACAACATTATATGATAAAGTTTGTCAATGACCTGCGGGAATTCGGTAGTTTTCTCCGGGTACTCCGGTTTCCTCCACCAATTAAACTGACCCCACAATATAACTGAAACATTGCTGAAAGTGAAGTTAAACACCATAAGCTTAATGCCCCCTAAATAAATATAATAGCGACAATTATGAAATATTACTAATGTAGTTTCCACGCGGAAGGAAGCAATGATGTTTGAAATACGTAATATATTGTTTCCCTTCCCCATATTAGACAACTACACTAAAATAGACAAAACATATATATTTGTCAGCAACATAATTCAGTGCTTCCTATATAGTTTATTTAGTTTAGTTTAATAATATTTTATTGTACATAAACAATAGAATTGGACAGCAAGTTATACCAACTTATATGAAGTCCTCTTCTTACAAATTTTGCACATGAATTAATGACAGCAAAACAAAACACAGACAATACACATTTAAAATTTTGACACTGGAAGAAAGTAAGAAGTACAAGTGAAAAAGTGAAAAGTGAAAAATTGCTGACATTAGCCCTAAAATCTTTTTGATTGATTTATAAAAGTTCGAACTTTTCCAAATATTTTGGAGTTGACGTCATAGCTATACTTATCGTTCCCAAAGAGCAAAGTTTCAATATTGATATTGATATCGTCGCAATTACTCAGAAGTGTTCTTCTTTCGTTCAGGTATAAAGGACATTCCAGAAAATAATGTATAGCATCTTCAAAAGAAGCACCGCAATTACATTTAAAATTATGTATTATATGTATTTTTGACAGATCGGCATTGAGTGAGCTGTATTGGTGTCTAAGTCTAGTATGTAATATACTTAGTTTCCGTGGGCCTTCATCATAATACTTTGGGGTTTTATAAATATCAACTTTCACTCTATTTTTAAACGAAGATAACATAGGAGAATTTCTTATTGATATGTCCTGATTGTTCCAAAGCGAAACGGTAGATGGAATAAATGAGCTTGCTGATGTTCTCAGTCTGCATCTGGGTGGAACATAATTCTGATTATTTCTAAGGTTATAACTATTTACATCTGATGTAACTGGAGGTAAACAGTTAAATAAATAAGGAGGGCATACTTTATTATGAATTTTATTAAAAGTAATTAATTTACAATTTTCCCATCCAGTCTCAAAATATAATGAATCCTTGCTAGCAAATTTTGTCAGACCTGTTACAATTCGTGCCGCTTCTAATTGTATTTTTTTCTAATTTTTCAATGTCCCGTTCATAACACCCATCCCACACTTCACATGCATATTGTAGTACTGGTCTGATAAATGTAAGATAGATATTTGACAAAGCTTGTTTAGATAAAATAAATTTTAATTTACGAAGAACATTTATTAGTTTTAATGCTGATCTAGCTATGTTTTCAATATGTACAGTCCAGTTTCCATCAGATACAAATGTTACACCCAGATGTTTATGATTATCAACAAGTTCAACTGATTCGTCAATAAATCGTATGTTTAATTCAGGAATATTAGTATTATTTGATATTATAAGGGCTTTAGTTTTTTTAGGGTTAAAGTCTACAAGCCATGTTTTTTTCCCATTGATCCAATATTTGTAAATCATTATTTATCTCAATTTGCATCAAATCAAAGTTTTTCCCAGAGTATGACAATGAATTGTCGTCAGCAAACAGTCTCGCCAAATTACCTAAGTTATCTGTAATATCAACAGTGAGGCACATTAACACATTGGCTTCATTGTCAGCTGATGTTTTCCAAATGTTAACATGCTTACTTTCATTGCATTGTAAATGCCATACTGGATAATTTTTATGTATTGTTGGCGAACTGTATTCCATTACTTGAAATGTAAATAAAGTGTTGTATGGTTCTAATGAACCAGTACAAGTTGTGTTGGCCACTGTAAGTATAGTGTTGATAGTATCATCATGATTTATGATATTGATAAGTAAATTGGCATTAAAGTGACAAAAGGACTTCACAATATCATAAAACATGGTGTATCTGTAGCTAAAGATGTCATCACTATTTGTAACATAACTAATTACATCAGAATGACAGAAATTATTGTCACTATCTTTACACAAAGTAGCGGCAATGTCTTCCAGTAGTTGATAATTAAATACATTGATATTAAGTCCAGTAACTCTCATTAAACTATACAAAACAAGCTCGTAACTATTTAATAAGGAATTAACTGAAAGTGAACAAAATGAAATTTCATTTGTAAGAGGTAAAATATTATTATTATCTTCTCCTATACTAATTTTAGATGCCAGCGTCTGAAAAGAAATCCCCTTTCTGCCTGGTTTTGTGAGGAAAAAAAATCGATTATTTTGTGGTATACCATATGATGTTGCCTTATTTTCAGGTAAACGTGGATATAATTCAGAGTAGAACCAATTCTGAATTGATTTATATTCTTTTCCATTTGTAGCCACTAATAATCCAGATGTTGATAATTTTACTGGAATACTGACAGACTTATGTTGGGGTATACAGCAAAAAAGGACTACTTTACAAAGTTGTGGATACTGAAGAACACTGTCAACCAGGAGACTCCTTTTACCATGATTCATGTTGTACTGTAAAATTAATAATTTTCTTTTGGCATTTAAAATTGAATTAAGTTATAGACATACATAATTTAAGAAACCATTTACATTCTTAGTGTTAAAGTTACATAGTAGATTTTTCATCTACAATTATTTTTTTCAATTATACAATGTACTTATATCTTTATGCACAAATATAACTGTATGAGTGTTATTTTTTTTTTGGATACAATGCAGGGATTTTCATATTGTTATAATAGTGATTAAAATAAAATGGATTAAAATCAACTAGGTAACATTTGTATATGTACATGTAGTTAAGCTTCTCTGCAAAACATATGTTAAAAATAAATTATATTTGACTGAAATACTTTTTTAAGCTGATTACATGATACATCTCATTATAATCATGTATATATTTTTCCAAATAATTTAACACAAAATTATGTGTATTCAATCATTATCTGATTCTAAAATTTGAAGATCACCACATTGTAAATCTGGGAGTATTCTGTAGTGATAGGTTTTTGATTTGTATTTTGAATACTGAATATCAAAACATGTTTCATCTTTCAGAATATCTGTATCAGAGTCATCTGGCATTGTTTCATTTGGTGTTATTCCAGTTATTTTACCTTTTAGGAACATGGATTTTTTTTTAAAGTCCCACTTATGTTTGATGCTTTTGCAAACTAAAAATTCTGGATTCTGTTTTAAATTAGTGTATGTAAATTGTAGTTTTTTCTTTTTCGATGAACAAGCAGTTTCATGCTCAATTAATGTTTTGTTTGTTTTATTTTTTTCCAGTTTCAGAATGTATAGCATCATGATAATTATTTGAAGCAGTGGCACATTGATTTTCTGTCGATTTCATTATGCTTATGTTTAAACATGTAGGTGATTGAGTAACTGATTCTTTTTCTGTTGTACAATTTATTTTTCTTTTAGATGAACGATTAGTTGTTGCTTTTTTTCCAATGACAGTTGAAGAGTTTCCTGAACATTTTATCTTTATTGCTGTTCTTGTAGCTAAACTTACTTTTTTGGTTGAAGATTGTGGCGTTTAATTTCTATTTTTTGCCTAGAATGCATTTGTTTTTCTACAATACATACATTAAAACAAATTTATCTGCCGGAGTAATTTCTGGTTTGACTGTGCCACATTTCTCTAACATATCAATATTTTTTTTCCTTAGTGTTTCACAAGAAGAAAGTTTCTCTAAAGCTTTCTTCAAAGTATTATTTTTATATATTGCCATGACATTTTTGTCTAATAATTTTACACAACAAGCTGCCAAATAATTAAAAGATGGAAGAACATCCTCTTTTATTTCATATTCAAAGTAAGGGGCACCAGATTTTAATATACCCTTTGCTTTGTCTTCTCCCTGTATATTTATTAAATATAAAACATTATCTTTGTTTACTGCACAAACTTCTATACTTTGGGCATGTATAGGAAGACTTAAAGCTTCTTTCATTCTGATAATTTCTTTTCTAGTTGCCATAATAACCCAACCAAAATAATATAAATTATGTAATTTTTCTTGTGAAGTTATATTGATTGGTATCTGTAGATTTTCAATATTACATAAATCACCAGAGATAATTTTTTGAGAAACTGGCCACCTATTTATATTCCAAAAATATGAACAAACAGATAAAATCAAGTAGTAACAGTCAATGTCAGATATTGACAAATTATCAAACTGTATTATTGGTATATTTTGTTCAGATATACTAGGTATAACAGGTGCAATCAAAGGAAATATATTTTTAACAGTAGACTTATCTATTTTACTATAATCATGTTCTAAAATGTTTGTTTCTGATTGTACATGGTGATCAGTAGTTTAACTATTTAATGCACTTACAAAGGATTTATCAATCTTTCCATTTGTTTGTAAAAGGAAAAATTCTTTCTGAACATATGTTTGAATTTTTTGTGTTTCATGCTGCGGCAAAGTTTTGCTTCTAACAATAATTGCTTCAAACTCATTTTTTAGAAAATTCATAAATTGACTGAGGTCATATTTTAATGGGTCTTCATTTATTAAACCATTGATGTAATTAACTCCAGATATTCTTGAAATTCTTTCTTCTTTCATGAAAATTGCTAAATTTTCTAAATTTACATGATAAAAACTTCTAGATATATTCTCTTGATCATTTTCAATATCTATTAAACATTCAAATTCATTATCAATAATATCTTTTAAATGTTCAACAGGTCTTCTTTCAAAATCATTTTCTACCCAGCTTGCTGTTGGTTCCATTTTGAAGGAACTGAAACAAACAAATAATCCCTAACAATATCTGTTCATTTTGAGATCATCTGGTTAAAACCCATAGAAAAGAAATCTCTACCCAACTTATATTGGTTGACAATAGTTATTGCATAAAACATTAATGATTTTAATGAAATGAAAATACAGAATTAAACCTATTTAGACATTTTACACATATTAAAGGGGAATAACTCCAAAACAGTATAAGTTATCTGTAATTGTTATTAGTAATCACTTGTATTGAAGGAATGACCATTTGTGTTTAATGACTCAAAATACCAATGTCCAGAAACTATATACATGTAATTGTTATCAGTAATCACTTGTATTGAAGGAATGACCATTTGTGTTTAATGACTCAAAATACCAATGTCCAGAAACTATATAGATGTAATTGTTATCAGTAATCACTTGTATTGAAGGAATGACCATTTGTGTTTCATGACTCAAAATACCAATGTCCAGAAACTATATAGATGTAATTGTTATCAGTAATCACTTGTATTGAAGGAATGACCATTTGTGTTTCATGACTCAAAATACCAATGTCCAGAAACTATATAGATGTAATTGTTAGCAGTAATCACTTGTATTGAAGGAATGACCATTTGTGTTTAATGACTCAAAATACCAATGTCCAGAAACTATATAGATGTAATTGTTATCAGTAATCACTGTATTGAAGGAATGACCATTTGTGTTTAATGACTCAAAATACCAATGTCCAGAAACTATATAGATGTAATTGTTATCAGTAATCACTTGTATTGAAGGAATGACCATTTGTGTTTAATGACTCAAAATACCAATGTCCAGAAACTATATAGATGTAATTGTTATCAGTAATCACTTGTATTGAAGGAATGACGGTTTGTGTTTAATGACTCAAAATACCAATGTCCAGAAACTATATATATATCTTTGTAATTAATTTGTAATTAGTGTATTATAAATAATAATAAAATATTGATTATTTACAACAGACAATATAAACTTCTGCTACAAACCATCCTTACCCAGGAAAGTATCATGTTAATCTCAGTTCATACATTGAACTGTTAAATGTTTACAAAATCAAATTGTATTTCATTTTTTTTTCATTAGTTATTGTATGTTTATAAATAACTTTATCATTACTGAAATATAAGAAAATGATGTAAGCTTTTTATTTTTAAAATAAAAATGAAATAATAATGCCTAATTATTTTTATAAGACTGATTGATTGATTGATTTGATTTTTGGTGTTTAATGCCACTTTTAACAATATTTCAGCTATATCATGGCGACCAGTTTTAGTGGTAGAGGAAGCCGGAGCACCCGGAGAGAACCACCGACCATGGACAAGCAACTGGTAAACTATCACTTGTGGCTGCGAGTTGAGTACACCCTTTTCTGTAATTTACAAAGCCGGGCGCGAACCCACGCCATATTGGTGATAGGCTTGCACGAGTTGTTGGATCCAGCGACCTAACGACCCACGCCATATTGGTGATAGGCTTGCACGAGTTGTTGGATCCAGCGACCTAACGCATTGAGCCATCCGGGCCATTTATAAGACTGCAAAATATCTGTGGGTCCTATTATGTTATGGTGTGGTGGTCATTGTACATGTATACAGAATGGTTTCCATGAGATAATATAAGTTCTAAGTGACTTCTGAATTGTGAACACAATGATCATTAGCACTCAATAAAGGTGTGTGCTAATTAGAGGTATTTTAATGTACCCGTTTCAAAACAAAAGGAGTTTATTTCCCATCTGATCTTAGGAATATACATTACAGAAATATACAAAGGGTTATTATTTAAGTATTACTGTTGTTTACATCAAAAAGTACCCAAAGAGTGAAAATTTAAAATCTAAGTTCATTTTCATCTAATTTAAATGCATTTTTTTTTAATATAATGGTCGAAATGGGTTATTGATGGGCCCTAAAAAGGGCCTATATTTGTAAATTTTGCATATATAGAAGGTATATAATATTGTTATCAAAATTACGAGGCAGATTTGTTTTCTGTAGTGAGCCGACAGGTACTGATAGAGTGTCGAGGGATTTATTCTATCTCTAATGGTTTCCAAGATAAATACCACCACAGGGGCCCAACAAATTAAAAAATTTAACTTTTATATTATTTATTCAATTTAATGCCACTGTCGTCAAAGAGCTCCGGTCGGAATTGTTGTCATCTTCCGGTACAAGTCAATTAGGCATGTTTGACATACAGGCGACGACAAAAAGTAAGTATTATGATCATATAGTATTATTATTATATCTTGAATCCAGAAGATGTCGTTATCGGTCGATTATTTTTGCTTGTTTTTACCTATATGTTTCTGTGGTTAACTTAATAGATTACTCAGATATAGATAAAATGGTGGACATAAACAATGAAAAATGCTAATAATGAGATTGAAATCATCAAATAAAGCTATAAAAATTCGTCTATATGTGTAATTAAAGTACACAAACCATTTGTAGTGTTTATATACATGATAGTTTGCACTGGCGTGCCACCATGAATAATTTTAGATTTACTACAGTAAAAAACACAATGCTTATTTACGTACATTCGTTCCGGCTCTTGTCAGCCACTACTTTCCGGTTGGGTCCCAACATTTTTTTTCAGTAGAACCGGTTTTGTCTATGTAAAAAAAAATGAAAGAATAGCGAAAACAGCTCAATATCACAATTATGTTTACTTTTTGTAATGTATTTAAGGTTCATTATAACACTTGTCAAGGGTATGTTCGACTTGCAAATTGATAAAAAGAAAAAACAAAAAACAAAAAACAAAAAATTGTCTTCAATAAATAAAAGTTGTGGAAAATAACCAACAGCACATAGTCAAAATATTTTACATGTGGATGTTTTGTATAACATTAAAAGAAAGAAATACAAAACGGTTTGTGCAGAATTGGCATTCGCCAAGTCACCTTCAACAGAATGGTCATGATTTTGTATAGAACTTATAATTCTTTTTCTTTATTTGCTATGCAGTTGGATTATTGCAATATTCAAAGAGTGTTTGAACAAAAGTAGGAACTCTCACTGTTTATATAGGTATCAAGTAACTCTTATTGTTTTGGATTAATTTTTGTTTTCAAATAATATATTGAAGGACAATAAGAAATTTTGATTAAACAAATAATAAAAATAAAATAAAAATAGGGAACCGCATCGGTAGCGTAATGGTTAGCGCGCTCGCATCGAGTGCGATAAATTGTGGGTACGAACTGCGGTCTTGTCAAACAAAAGAATATAAAATTGGTATGTGTTGCTTCTCCGCTAAGAACGCAGCATTAAGGAGAAAGACCAAAGACTGGTTAGCTCGGAATCAGAATAATGTGTCCGAGTGGAGCGACATATCTACCCAATGACTGTTGTTAGCTCACCTTGCCAAAGGCAACGTGAGCTTTTACATCACTTGGCGCGCGTCGTCCGTCGTCTTTCGTTCGTCGTCTGTCGTCCATTAACTATTCACATTTTAATCTTCTCCTCTGAAACGCCTCAACCAAATGAAGTGAAACTTAGTAGGAAGCATCCATGGAAGGTCCTCTGTAACGATTACTCATTTCGTCCCGATCCGTTAACAAACATGGTCGCCACAAGCGATTCTTGTTTCTGATTGGCAGATTAAAAAAAAAATCTTCTCCTCTAAAACCTCTTAGCCAAATGAACCGAATCTTGGTATGAAGCAACTATGGAAGGTCTTCTATAAAGATTGCTCATTTCATCCCGATCCGTTAACAAACAGACAATTCTTTTTTCTAATTGGCCGATTTTATAGAATCTTATCCTCTCAAACTGCGTAGCCAAATGAACCGAAACTTGGTAGGAAGCAACTATGGAAGGTCTTCTATCAAGAGTGCACATTTCATCCCGATCCGTTGACAAACATGGTCGCCACAGACAATTCTTGTTTCTGATTGGCCGATTTCGAACAATCTTCTTCTCTGAAACTGCTTAGCCAAACGAGCCGAACTTTGGTGGGAAGCACCTATAGAAGGTTCTGTTTGTATTAAGTTTCCTCAAAGCAGAATGAAAGGTGAACGACATAGCAAAGCACGAACATTTGTCGTATTACAACTTGTAACGAACGTTGCATTAATCGAGTACACCTAACATTTTCTTTGTATACAAACTGCCAAAATGGTTAGTGACGAAAGGAATTCAATACTACAGCCTTTGTTAATTTGCTTATCTGTAATGTTAATGTAAACATTATACTAAGAAGAAACTTAAATATCGTATCCATGAAGTTATTTCCACAGAGTGACTTACTTCGTTATCAACGAGTATAAAATTAAAATATTGCGTTATAAAAAGAATCCCCCACTACTCAATTGATGCGCCTGGACAGCTACTTAAAGTGAGTGTAGCGTATTGAGCACCAACCGTGATGTCAGTGCCACAAAAAGCATTAAAAAAAATCAAGTGTTCGCGACAGTAGCAATTTAACATAAAAATAACGATTTTTTTTTTACTGTACAAGGTAGCTGAAATTAGCAGCCATGGCGAATATTCATACTATGGATCAGTATTTATCGCCTTTGAGATATTTCCTAATCATAACTATTGTTAAATTGCAATATAATGCTCAATAACAATAAGATCAGTGGTATTTACATACTGACAAACCCGGTTATTTATAAATGAGCCAACCGGTTAGTATACATGTTTACATTTAGACCAAGCCGGATTTAAAAAAACATCTGTTGACATCATGTTTTAGGGTATAACTAGTTACTAATTGACTTTTCATCAACAAAATAGGATTTTTAAGTAAAATGAATCATTCATCAATTTTTTTTTCTTTTTGGGCAACATTTAATTCATTCGTAAATGCAAGATATAGCGATATTTCAGTTGATTGTAATGCTTTTGAAGCCGGATTCCTTATAATTTATAGACAAATCTAATTTTACACTGCAAAAATAAATGATATTTGGACAACAAATTAGATTAATAATAATAACAATCATAAAGCATCATAATTCAAAACATTATATTCACAGTATATTTATAAATACTTATTCGTGTCTGCTTTAAAAATACCGCTTTAAAATATCCCGGATGTTGACCAAACATTTTCGATCGGAGCTCTTTGACGACAGTGAATGCATTTTTCTGCAAAACTATCATCTGTATGAGTTATTGATGGACCAGAAAAAATAGGATATTTGTTAAAAGGGAGGGTTATGGTATTTTATGCCACTTTCAACAATATTTCATTAAAATGTGGCTGTCAGTTTTATGATTGGAGGAAAAAGGAGAAAACCACTGACCTGCCATAAGTCAATGACAAACTTCATCACATAAAGTTGTATGGGATACACCCCGCCATAATTGGGATTTAAACTCACAAATTTAGTGGTGATAGACACTGATTGCATAGTTAGTTTTAAATTCAACTACCTAATGATCATGACTATGATGCCATTTTATAAAAGGGGCCCAAGTTGCAAAATATTACATATTTAGAAGTTATATAGAATTATTATTTTTCAACAGATTTTGACACATTTTTTGTTTTGTGCAAAGTGCTTTTGGTTGTATATCGATGACTTTCCTCTATCTATTACGATTGTGAGATAATCTGAACAGAAATGGGCCGAATAAAAAAAATAAGAACTATTTTGTTTTTCTTCCAATTTAAATATCATTTTTTGTGGAAATAATTGAAATTTCTAAGTTACCTAAAAGTCATAACAGAAAATCAGTTGTGGAAAAAAGGCTAAATGAGGTGCAAATTCCGAATTTACAAATATGCACAATTTATATTTTTCATATAATTTTAACATGCTTCAGCCATTTTTAGCTCACCTTGGCAAAGGTAATGTGAGCTTTTCCCATCACTTGGCATCTGTCGTCTGTCATCCGTTAACTTTTCACATCAGGTGAGCGATGCAGGCTCAGGTGAGGCCTCTAGTTTATATTTGAATTGATGGTTTAATTTTGTTCTATTATATTCCCTGCCTATGTTTTACAAGAAGATTTGACCTAGCTAGCTTGTGTTTATGGTTTCTCAGATTAAAGGGGTTAAAGGAATCTAATAAGAATGCTTGAAAAAGTAAAATGAGACATGCCCAAATTGCAGTGGGTACAAAAAATTACTGTGTCCAACATATTTGTATAAAGAACACTACTGTCTCCACACTTGGTTTTAATATACACTGGTTAATTTTCCCTCATCAACAAATGTTTCTTCGGTTTAGCATACAAAATGTATGATGATAAATTGGTACATAATGCTTAACCGGTAATAATTTTGTACTGCTGATCGAAGTAACACCTTGATGAAATTTAGTATTATCGATGGTAGATCACCAACAACAATACATTATTCAATTCAATTCAAAGCTTTATTTAGAGTCGATATTAATCATACATATAACACAAGCTCTAATGAGCTTGTATTATATGTATGTGTTGTATAAGTTAATAAAAAAACATTGGCACATATATTCATTTCCATTAAAAAAAAACAAGATACGATCACAAAAATTAATGACAACAAACATGGACAGTACAATAGCAGGGTCAGTGAATGGTTAACTGACTGATAGATAAGAAGGTAGAATTGGGTGGTTAATGACCATTACTCATAGGACTTTTTATGTTTGCTGCTAAATGACCCGATTTTATTCAATAACAAATGCTCTAAAATGTTTCTGGGTGACAAGAAAAATATCTACAAACACCTAATAGTGAAAACTAATATATATGCTACTTACTTTTTTCTTTTGCTGTTTACAGTTTACTGGTTACAATTGTATTGATGAATATGAAAGTAAATATGATGTTTGTCAGAATATTGTCTTAAACACAGGTCAAACGGTCTTAATTATTTTTCACAATAAATAGTTAAATATGAGGCCAATAAAATCACATAAAACATATTTTACATAATGCACAAGTATTTAATTGAACTGTAATTACAAACTGAAGATAGAGTAAATATTTGAAACAAAACAGAGGGAAAATTATTTACATCATGTTCAAATTAAAACAAAATTAAATATACTACATATAAATCAAATAATAATACTTACACAAAATATATGAAATATTAATCTAATAAATAGAACAGACTGTTGTTTCTCTGTTAAGAGTAGAACAAAAATTGCATGTTGAAAATGTAATACAATATATACTCAAATGGGAAAAAAAATCTGTGAATACAAAATAATATACATGTACTTACACACATGAACCAATTTTGACTAACTATTTTTAAGTTTAACAATTCATTTATATATGACAACAGTTTCATTCATTGGTGTCAGTGATGCTAAATAAGGTATACAACATTTTATTCATGAAAAGCATGCAGATATAGCATTAAGAAAAATGCAGGTCTACAACAGTTCCACGTGTATAGAAACGCCCACTTTCCTATAAATATATTGCCGAATTTCCTTCGATATTTTCCGTATATTCCAATTATGCAATGTACCTCGGTAATTTCCGACTTATTTCGGTCGATTCTAAATTTGCATACACACTTCAAATACGTCAAAAAATTATCCGATGGAAAGTTTCTCGATACACGCGAACTAGACGAGAATTTTCTTACTTATTCTAAAATCTAGAGATATATCGAATAGTAAAATCGGCAATTTTCTAGCATATTTATAACCCGAATAATCCAGTCGTTATATTACGCTCCCGCTGCAATCGTAACTACTCGGCAATTCTCGCTACCCTGCAAATAACCTCGTATGCATTAGGCGTATACATCGCACTACTTTTCACATGTCAGTTACATGAAATTGAAAGTTTGATAAAGTTATATTTTAAGCAATTTTCTATATTTCAATTAAAGTTTTAATTAGTTTTGCATGATTAGATTTTACTTAGTATGTCTTCCATATTGGATTTTCGTGGACTATATTTTTGTGCGGCTTAACTTAACTTAACTTCCGGCAAACAATGTAAGAAGAATTTCTACTATATACGTACGAGGTTATTTGCAGGGTAGCGAGAATGGCCGAGTAGTTACGATTGGCTCCCGCTGGTCACTACATAGCGAAAGTGCGGATAGAGGGCGCAGTATTATTCAAGTTAGTATATTTATCGCTACCGGGTGTTTCATCCCATAACCAAACCGGACCATAACCAAAACGGACCATTACCAAAACGGACCATAATAAAAACGGACTATTGAAATAAAAAATGTAAATTTCTTGAATAAATATGATATTTTTTGTATTATTTCTATCATTTTATATGTATTTAATTATATGTATTAATTTGTTTAGTGTGTTTTAATTATAAACATATGTTATAGTCGATTTCAATCCGTCGTCCAGCAAATCTTTATACCAAGAGTTGCCTGAAGAAGAAAGACAAAAAATTAAAGATTTGTTATTTATTTTGGAAAAAAATTAATGTTAGCGAGAGCGCTTAAAGGGATATTGTCTACCAGCTGCGTAATTTTTTCATACCCAAAATTATTGTCGATTTCCGTACTGACCTTCATAAAATGAAGATTAACACCGAGTTATGTTGCAAAGATACGATTTTTTTGACAAAAAAGACCCAAAACTATCGTTATCAGAATTATTGTCTGGATTACAATATTCAAATCTATTCATATGGCATTCTATGTGAACACCAATCGTAACTACTCGGCCATTCTCGCTACCCTGGAAATAACCTCGTACGTACATAGTAGAAATTCTTCTTAAATTGTTTGCCGGAAGTTAAATTAAGCTAAGCCGCACACAAATATAGTCCACGAAAATCCAATATGGAAGACATTCTAAGTAAAATCTAATCATGTAAAACTAATTAAAACTTTAATTGAAATATAGAAAATTGTTTAAAATATAACTTTATCAAACTTTCATGTAACTGACATGTGAAAAGTAGTGCGATTTATACGCCTAATGCATACGAGGTTATTTGCAGGGTAGCGAGAATGGCCGAGTAGTTACGATTGATGTGAACACGTCTTGAGCATGCACACTGTTTAGAAAAAATAAACAACATGTGGTTCTTTAACTTGAATAATACTGCGCCCTCTATCGGCACTTTAGCTGGACGAGGGCTTGAACGCTCTTATTGGTAAAAATCCGTCAGGCTATGGGCTGGTACAGCCGACCAATCAAATGTCAGATATTAGCGCGTATGCGCATTAGTGAATCCCTTTACTTCCGTTTGTAAATATTGACAAAACAAACACGAGAATGATTGTGCACGTGCCTTTGCATATTTAGAAAACAAATACACCTTTATTCTCATAATTATGATTTAAATTGCCATAGATTCACAAATCTTTAAAGATTAAAAAAAATAAAACACTGTGTAATCATTGTTTGAAGTTTTTATGTTTTAATCTAAATTTGCTAAAATGTCGCAATACACATCTAACATGTATTTTTGTAATGTATGTGGGACAATAAAAGTGAATTTATTTTGGATAATAGGGTCGATACACGTAACTTGCCGTTAACATAAGATTGTATAAATATGGATATGCACAATTAAGTTAAGTTAAGGAAAATGGGATGAAATAATAAAGAAATTTTATTGAAAATAAATTTGAAAACAGAAAGTTGATTATTTCATAAATTAAAACGATTTTTAATACAATTTATAAAGAAATACCCATCACAATATCGTTATTTAGGTAAATACTTATTAGACTGATTTTTTTTAAACCCATTTTTGTCTTTAATTGATAACTGACCCAAGTTAGCCTAAATAAATGAAATGTGACTGAATGTGTTAATTATATAAATCCTTGCCTTCTATCAATTTTAATTTCTTATCTAATTCTTATTCTTATTATGTAACAATATGGTCAGGTTGTTATTTTCATTGAATGGCATCTCAAAATAGATGGCTTCACAGTAGGAGCTCTTCCTGTATATTGGTTACATCCTGTATATTACAACTGACAGCTAATGCATGACAAACAATTTTAATCAGCCATCAGTATCATAAAATACATCTTTTTTAAATCTTTAATTTAAATGAAATTAAAAAATCATTATAAGAATGAATTCAATTCAAGCTTTTATTTACTTTCCAACTTTGAAATAAAAATCATTATGTTTTAATATTTAAAAAATAGTAATTATTCATTTATGTTTTATTTCATGTTTGGTTGTATTTATCCGGATATGTGTATTGCATACAACATTACATCATCTGATCGCTCCATTGGACATTATTTACAAACACTTTAGCTCCTCCTATTTTATGTCGTAATACCCATAATTCATAGCGATTTACTATTTCCGGTTTGAGGTATTTTTTCAATGAATGCATCCAGGTAACCCGAATAATCCAGTCGTTATATTACTCTCCCGCTAGTCGCTGCATTAACCTCGTCCAGCGAAAGTGCCGATAGAGGGCGCAGTATTATTCAAGTTCAATCGTAACTACTAGGCCATTCTCGCTACCCTGCAAATAACCTCGTATGCATTAGGCGTATAAATCGCACTACCTTTCACTTGTCAGTTACATGAAAGTTTGATAAAGTTATATTTTAAACAATTTTCTATATTTCAATTAAAGTTTTAATTAGTTTTGCATGATTAGATTTTACTTAACTATGTCTTCCATATTGGATTTTCGTGGACTATATTTTTGTGCGGCTTAACTTAACTTAACTTCCGGCAAACAATTTAAGAAGAATTTCTACTATGTACGTACGAGGTTATTTGCAGGGTAGCGAGAATGGCCGAGTAGATACGATTGATTCAAGTTAGCATCCAGGAGTTAATGCAGCGACTAGCGGTAGAGTAATATAACGACTGGATTATTCGGGTTAGTGGTTCTTGGGGCCGTTAGTAAAAGTGGTAACCCGGCCCGGGTCCGGTTCCAAAAACCCGGGCCCAAATTCGTATTTTCTTTATTACATCTTTATTAAGGCATTAATTTTAATAACATTTGAACATAATGCATAAAATTATGTATTTTATCACATTTTTTAAACAAATATAAAAAAAAATAGTTTTTATACGAAATATCGGCAATATAAGTTTTCGTAGTTAGTAAAAGTTGTAACCCGAAAAAACCCGGGCCCAAATTCGTATTTTCTTTATTACATCTTTATTAAGGCATTAATTTTAATAACATTTGAACATAATGCATAAAATTATGTATTTTATCACACTTTCTAAACAAATATAAAAAAAATTAGTTTTTATACGAAATATCGGCAATATAAGTTTTCGTAGTTAGTAAAAGTTGTAACCCGGGCCAAGACGAAATTTTCAGTTAATCAATGATTGCACCTTTATTTCTTCTTTATAATTCTTGAAATTTTGTAAAAACATACTTCAATACAACAACAACAAATATATTTTATCAATTTAAAAAAAACAGTTTTCTTTTTTCTCCACGATGCAATATTAATATATTAAGATTTGTAAACAAAGACTGGTCACGTGACCAACAAGGACAGGTAATTGGGTGTACAGGTAAATATTGAGGAGTTCGCCAGTATCAATTTCGGATACTGCCCAGCTCTGCGACGTGGACGCATCCTCAAAGA
Source organism: Bathymodiolus brooksi (assembly GCA_963680875.1). Taxonomy (NCBI): domain Eukaryota; kingdom Metazoa; phylum Mollusca; class Bivalvia; order Mytilida; family Modiolidae; genus Bathymodiolus; species Bathymodiolus brooksi. The sequence goes on from OY804590.1 coordinate 69,516,098, forward strand.
GCCATAATTTTGAGAGAAAAAATGCCAAAGAATAATTTTGTAAAAGTCATTTGGGAGGTGTGGTTACCGTACCAATTTATGAAAAAAAATGTATTTTTTTAAAATATCAATATCTTCTTTTTTATATTAAATTAAGGTTTACAAATTATAACAATTTTTTTTACAATGGATTAAAAATTCTTAATTTAACTAAACTATATTTTATAAAGAGTTAAAAATTCAAATTTTTGCAAAGAAATTAACAAAAAAAATTAATATTGTTTTTCTTATCTTTTTTTAAATATCAATATCTTCTTTTTTTTATATTAAATTAAGGTTTAAAAATTATAGCAAAAAATTTACAATGGATTAACAATTCTCAACTTAACTAAACTATATTTTATAAAGAGTTAGAAAATAAAATTTTTGCAAAGAAATTAACCAAAAAAAAATGAATTAAACATATTGTTTTCCTTATCTTTTTTTAAATATCAATATCTTCTTTTTTTATATTAAATTAAGGTTTAAAAATTATAGCAAAAAATTTACAATGGATTAAAAATTCTTAATTTAACTAAACTATATTTTATAAAGAGTTAAAAAATAAAATTTTTGCAAAGAAATTAACCAAAAAAAATGAATTGAACATATTGTTTTTCTTATCAATATCTTCTTTTTTATATTAAATTAAGGTTTAAAAATTATAACTAAAAAATTAAAATGGATTACAAATTCTTAATTTAACTAAAAATTAAATTTTTTGCAAAGAAATTAACCCCAAAAAAAATGAATTAAACATATATTGATGGAAAATATAAAAATCATCTCATTCAAGCTTTTTGTAAGTCCAGCTATGATAATGTATTGTTTTTTGCACACAAAGTCTTTAAGGAGTGGAACTACAGTTGCTGCAGGTAAACGATAAACTACCAGAAAAAGTGTTCGAGATGTTGCTGAGAACGCAACCGTAATGGTACCAAGCAGAACATCTATCGCAACATACCATATCTTCAAACAAATTTGGCAAATTACACCTAGCTGTACACTCTTTTTCTATCGAAAAGTTCACACTTGTGTTTTTTAAACTTAAAACTTTAGTTCTTGTTGGCTTCGTCTTAGGGAATGGTGAAAACTGTTGGCTTTCTATACACTTAATCAAATGATCACGCATAGTGTAAGTGTCAAAATTCACATTGTCTCTGCCAATAAAGTTGTTAAAACAAAATTCTACCATGAACACGATTGCAAATACACCACAGTCTATCGAGTTTTTTTGTTGTTGAACATTAGGAATTTTAACAGGAACTACTGTTTTACCTTTACCGTAAATCATTGACATTTGAATTTGTACAGATGTTGTAAGAGTTTTACCGTTCATACTGTCTAATACATAGATTGTTCCATTAGGGTCTTGACACGAAGTTATCCAATGGTCACAACCGGTATGGTGGATTTGAACAGATGGTGAAGGTTGGGATCTCATTTTATGTTGATAAATCCATTTCTTGTTTTCAAGCACAGGAACTCTCCATGTATTTTGGAAACCAGTAATGCATGGGAACTGAGATTTAGTTACACTTTGACAAAAGTTCATTGTCTGGCAACAGAGTTTCTTGTCAAACTTTATGTCTTTTTTTTCTTTAAAAGTTAATTCATGACCGTTAAATTCTTGCCATAAACGACCTCTATGTATTGGCGACTGCCTAACTGGACTTGAAGAAGATGGAAGAGAAGGTGACGGAACCGACGGTATTGATACTGGCACAGACTGTGGTGGAGTCGGACGAGAAGGTGTAGCACTAGATGTTACGGGTGTCGGTGAAGAAGGCAGTGCTGTGAAATTGAAATCGTTTACTGTAGTGAAGTTTTCGGTTTGTACAGAATGTTGTTCACTATCGCCAAGAGATGGCAAATGTTCGAAGCGAATTTTCTTAGCTGCAGATGGTTTAATACTCGGCGAAGCAGCTGCTGACCTGGGGGGACCTGTAACAGAAACTACTGTCGGCCTGGTGGAACCTGTAACAGAAACAGCTGCTGACCTGGGGGGACCTGTAACAGAAACTACTGTCGGCCTGGTGGAACCTGTAACAGAAACAGCTGCTGACCTGGGGGGACCTGTAACAGAAACTACTGTCGGCCTGGTGGAACCTGTAACAGAAACAGCTGCTGACCTGGGGGGACCTGTAACAGAAACTACTGTCGGCCTGGTGGAACCTGTAACAGAAACTACTGTTGGCCTGGCTGTAAATAAAGATAAAATGTTAGAAGCATATGAAACTGGAGATAAAGCTGGAAAGTTGTCTATGTTAAACAAAGGTACGCTCACTGGCTGTAGAATCTGAAAAGTAGTAAGAAGAGCGTCCCTATACGAAAAGGATACAGTCTTTGTATCTTCACTTGGTGTAACTACAGGTCGTGGAGTGGCAGGTCTGGAAACAACTGGTCTCTTCTGAGCTGCATGGAGGGAAGCACGCACTGTAGAGATAGCCTTCTCTAAGTCAGCTACAACTTGGACAGACCCTCTCGAGCTGAAATGGAGACCATCCTTGCACAACAGGCTTCGCTGGATGACACTATCAACTACAAAACGAGGATGGGGTGTATAGGTAAGCCTAGGCAGACTTGACGCTATATACCTCAACCTCTCGTTGATGTATCCAGCTTTCCTGTTAAGCAGGTTAAGCAAAGGTGCTTGGATGGCCACACCCTTTTCAACTCGATATAGGTCTCGCCCACGAGGTAGAATACCAGAGACTATAATCTCACACCTGAAAAACAAAGATAAATTTAATAAATGTCGTAATATAATATAATTTTATTATTAATTCATATAATTGGCTGTTAAATTATATTTTGTACATTTTAGAAAATATCTATCATTATGTTAATCTTACGTTGGGTTTAAGTACCAAATGTTTTCCACCAGCTGTTGGTACTTCTGGAGGATGAGTGCTGGTGGGTCACCGTCTACAACATCACCGTCACTGGTACGTCTGGAGATGTTGTTGGCACCAACATGAAGTACGACAATCTGAAAAAAAGACTATAATTATAAACAAATAATGGGGGATAAGAATCCTAAGAATAAAATCAATGTGAATACTTCAAGTTAAGAATAAGACATAAATTTAAATTATAAAAATAAACCATATTTAACACTTTTGTTTTTTAAATATTAACTATTATTTCAGAGAATCTTATAAACAATAAGTACCCTGTAATGGCCAACTTGATCAGCTATCCTGGACCACATCTGCTCGATCTTGCGACCTGGAAAAAAGACAACATTAATGTTAGGCAGTTTTAAAAACTGATCAAAATACCTGGCCTGGGAATGGCCTGCAACCAAAACTGGAAACTGGGCCATACCTGAAAACTAAATGCAAAAATCTCAAATAAAATTCTTTGAAACAACGAACTTTATTTAGACAAAAGTGATTGTAATACGTATCTTAAAATATAGCTGCTTTGTGGTTATCACTGGCAAAGATTTGTCAAGAGACTGGTGATATAGTAGTAGTAGTGTGAGGGTTTAACGTCCGGCTCACCTGTTAAGGTATTGCAGACATAATTTTCTTTTTCTTGCATGCCTTTCGCATGCTGTTTTTTCCCCGTTGTTGTGTGGGTGTTGGTGGTCTTTCACCAGGGTCTGTTTCAGATGTATAATCGGGGTAGCGATCTAGTAACGTTGGGTCGTCCGGGTCGAATGACGCTGAAAAGGACACCGATCCGTCTCTAAATAGTGTTTTGTATGCGAGTTTGTCTCTGTTGTACGGGCTTCGTACGGCTGTACATGATTTCCATGGCGTTTGTTTTTCTTCCTCATCGGCAATGTATTTTGTAGGCGTTAGTTGCCTGCCAGTGAAATTACTAATTGTCTGGGTTGATCGCTCCCTTACTTGAGTTGTTGGGTTGTGGAGGGCTTGTTCGTCGCTGTGTGTCTCAGTTTGTGTGCTTTCGTCGGTTATTGGAATATTGTCATCTGTTTGTGTTTCAACACAAGTTTTAGTGTCTACAACGGCTTCGTACCTTTTCGCCTTCCACTGGCTGATGCGTAGAGCGTTTCTTTTCCTGGTGGAAGGAGAGAGGTGTTTCTTATTCTGGGCCTGGCTGGTAGCTATCCCTGTTTTGTCAACGGGTTTTCCAGCCTTGATCCATACCAGCTTGACAGATACGGCGGTGGAATTAACTTGTAAGTCCCAAGTTAATTTCTGTCCTTCTATCCCTGCGTGTTGTAGAAGTTGAACCAGTTCGACAGGTAAATCCATTTGTTGATTTGATTTGATTTCTACTCACTGTAAAAATGTATCCGCTAGTCAAGTCTAGATCCGAATGGTGATATATTTACTAAAACCAAGTTATATACTTTTTTCTTAGAAGCTGTTTATTTAGCAATGGCTTGTTGTTTGCCAAATGTTAAAAAATAAAAATTATCATACAAAAGTTGGCTTATGTTTACTTATTGTTTCTTAATTAAAAAGAAAGATGAAACGGTTAATTTGTGAAGGAGATAAAAGAAGCACCCCTTTGATGGTTGATTAGTAATAATTAACAATTATTTAATGTATACATATGTTTTTATTGCAATCAACTCAAATTAGATATTGTTTCATAGAGGACATGGCTTCTTTGGTCAGTTGCAAATAACAAGCTTGGGTCTTTTATTTGTTGGCTTGTGTTTGACCCTTTAAGAAAGGTAAGACTCATTAATTCATTGATTAGATAGTATTCTTATATAATAATAAGAGTGTCTTTATATAACTACTATTTTAAACTGTTAAAAATAAAAATAAAAAATTCAAAGTACAATTTCATCATATTAAACAAAAAGTTTAATATATCTCTCTATACCATATATTTTTGAAATATTATATTTATACAAGTAATTTTGCAAGAATTAAGACGAATGTACTTTTGTAAACTGATTCAATACAATTTATCACTTCCGGCCCGGGTTACAACTTTTATCAGAATCTAAAATGCTCCCATAATGACAAAAGAGAACATTACCATTGAATTTAAAATATTTTTTACATTTCTTTAATACTGAAAAATGTTCATTCTGAATATTATGAAGTTTTAACGAGAAATAAAGGTGTAATCATTGATTAACTGAAAATTTCGTCTTGGCCCGGGTTACAACTTTTACTAACTACGAAAACTTATATTGCCGATATTTCGTATAAAAACTATTTTTTTTTATATTTGTTTAGAAAGTGTGATAAAATACATAATTTTATGCATTATGTTCAAATGTTATTAAAATTAATGCCTTAATAAAGATGTAATAAAGAAAATACGAATTTGGGCCCGGGTTTTTTCGGGTTACAACTTTTACTAACTACGAAAACTTATATTGCCGATATTTCGTATAAAAACTATTTTTTTTTATATTTGTTTAAAAAATGTGATAAAATACATAATTTTATGCATTATGTTCAAATGTTATTAAAATTAATGCCTTAATAAAGATGTAATAAAGAAAATACGAATTTGGGCCCGGGTTTTTGGAACCGGACCCGGGCCCGGGTTACCACTTTTACTAACGGCCGTTCTTGGGCAAAAGAGAAACTGTCAACGCGTGGAAGAAAGCGGACTTTGACGGATTCAGAGATAAAGAGGAATAGAAGTGAAGTATCTTCCAAATGGAACAAATGCAGGATATATGTAGGGGATCAGTTGGACCGTTGCCGTTGGATGGAGCGAACTCAAGGAAGTGCTTGATTATTGTTGATAGGTAAGCCGAGCATGTTGCCTTCTTTTCTCAATTGTTTTTCATATTTTATGAATTTATGATGATGCCTATGATCATTTTCGGTAGATATTAATCGATATATGTAATTTTGCAGCTGGCAACAGCAAATAATTGTCAATGAGTAGCATAAAACGGCCGTATTTGCGAGGTAAACAAACACAAATTTTAAGAGGCCAGCAAAGGGGAAATGGGAGTGCAAAATGATATCAATGGCAATGCAGTTTATTATTATCAATTTAAAAAAAAATATCGAATCAATTCATTTTTAATGCAAGAATTAAAACTGTACATGGCTTAATGAAAACCCTATAAAGTTCTTTTTATTCAAGCAAATTTATTTCTTTGATATACAACATATAATTAGGCTTTTAATTTTATCAAATTTCAACAACTTGGACATGAAACTTAGTTTTGGGAACCAAAAGTATATACCTTACTTTCTGCGAATTATCACTATAATGGAAAATCAGTATGTATTTTTCAAATAAAAGCTTTCTATTTAAAGAAGCTTCATTTCAATTGCACTTTTAGTTTGGATCCTGTAAGTATAATATATAATTATAAACAAGGTTTTGAAGAAATGATATGAATATCCATTGAAATTTTAAAGTTTCAGAACTTTTTTTATATATGACTACAAAATTTTACTGAAAATTTCAGAAATGTCCTAAAATGCATATTTTAGACCATGGCTAAATGAAAATCATTTTCAATTCCTTTATGCAAACAAGTTTATATCTTGGGTACTGGAAATACATTACATAAATAAGGTTAAAAGTACTTTTCAACAAGTTTGAACATAAAACTTTGTTATGGGAGCCAAAATTATATCTTCCTGTCTGTGAATTATCACCATAGTGGAAAATCAGTATGTATCTTTTATATAAAAAGCTTTCCATTTAAATAAGTGTCATTTCAGTAGCATTTTTAGTTTGGATCCTGTAAGTATGATACATAAACAAGGTTTTTAAAAAATAATATGAAGATCCATAGAAATTTGCAAGTTTCAGAAACTTTTCTATATATGTGACTATAAAATTTTACTGAAATGTCCTGAACTGCATATTTTAGACTATGACTAAATGAAAATCGTTTTCAATTTCCTTATGCAAACCAGGTTTATTTCTTGACTATTCAAAAAACATTACATTAACTAGTTTTTTTACTACATTTCAACAATTTTGGACATAATTTTTAGTTCAGGGAGCCAAAGTTATACTTTACTATCTTAGAATTATCACCATAGACATGATAGAGGGAAATCAATATGTATTTTTCATATAAAGGCTTTCTATTTAAAGAATTGTCATTTGAACTGCTTTTTATCCCCTCGCCAACGAAGTTGCGAAGGGATATAGTGACGCTACCGTCTGTCCGTCCATCACATCCTTGTGAACACTCTAGAATCAACATCCTTCAATAGATTTTGACCAAACTTGGTACATACTTAGTCCTTAAGAGAATTTGGAACCCTGTTGATTTTCAAAGTCAAAGGTCAAGGTCACCGGGTCAAATTTTTAGGCGAGGGGATATGCCACGCTTTGCCCTTGTTTAGTTTGGATCTTGTAAGTATGATTTATAAACAAGATTTTTAAGAAATAATGTGAAGATCCATAGCAATTTACATGTTTCACAGTGTGTGAATTTAACAGTAGACCGATGGCCCATGTCTGTGTTAAAATCTTGCAGGTTTTTGTAAAATTATCTTAATTTTTTAGGCAAATTACTACAAAAACTGGTAATTTCAGACAAATGTGATTTTGTAGTGATTGATATTTGTACTTTTGATTTAGATATTCTGACCAAGTTATTTCTAGAGTAGAAGAAATGAGCAGCCATCACATTTCAACGAAATGGATGAAACTGGAGAAATCGAGTTCATTTGTGAACCCATTTGAGTATGTTCATTTTGTTAAAGATTAGACATATTCTACATTATGTTTATAGGTAACATTGTCAATATTGTTCAACACAGTCACTTGTATAACAGTTTCCTATTAATTATTGTGGCTTGCATAGTGATACTACTAGTAGCTATATTATATAGGGATCATGTTGGCTTCTGCGTCATCGTTACATTTTCATCAATCCACAAGCTGAAATGGCCAGTCCTCCTTAGCTACTTACGGGAATGAAACCAAACTGGGACAGAATTGACGCACGTCTGGCGCAACAAATTTGTTCCTGGAACTTTGATGTAATTTTGTCTCTTTATATTGGGTTGTGTAGATCATAGATGTGTGCTGGATACATGTATATAGATTTAATATTATTTTGAAAAGCTTTTTCGTTATACAGCTGCACATCAGAACCATATAACAAAATTTGTTTCGATATTATACACATACACTGTAATAAACAATTATTTTTTATTCTTACAGTCTCTCAATAGATATTACTGAAGAGGGCAGTGATGTTGGTGATGATTCGGACGATGGAGATTTTGAACCTAGCCTCAACTTCACTCTAAGGTTTGTCATGTTAATTTCATATGTTTCAGTTGTAACCTACATACTTGAAATGTTGTCCTAATAACAGAACCATGCATGATCATTTGTCATAGGAGCTTTATTATACCTCCGCTCCCCCGGGTATACTGTTTTACCTCTGTCCGTCCGTTCATCCCAAGATGTTCATAACATTTTTCTCAGTAATTATTTATGGCAGGAATCTGATATTTGATCATAGGCTTCAGAAGGGTCAATCGAAAGTCGCAAACCCTCTGCGTTGTCCATGGTCAAGTCCGGTAGAAATCTCATCCGATGAAGGGAAAGACATCAACAACAAATGAAGATCAGTTCTGATTTGGGTAAAAGACACCCTGTAACCATTGACCAGCTCGTGATGCCTGCCATAGAACTTCTTGAGGGATGACCACAACCTAAAATCTGTCTACAAATCACTCAAATCCTTCATAAAGTGGACTTGTAATGATATGTTTAGTTGCTCATTCACTATACATTCGAGATATTCATCTTGAATTGAAAGTTAGGGCTCCATAGATCATAATCTCAATTCTATTGTTTTATTCTTGTGAATTACATTGTATATATTTTCTACTTCAGGTGGCAGAGAAGTTACAACAAAAAGACAGCTAGATGGTCTGTGCAGCCTGTTAAAGTTGACAAGTCATATTCCTATGTTCCAAGACTATTAAGGGTCATCATTTGTATGAGACTGCACGATAATGAAGGAATGAATTAACGTGTGCAGTTGGAAGTAGATGATCCCAGAAGAATCTCGGTCCATCTTGCACCAATTCCACAACCTCCAACTCGGGATAACATTGTAGCATCTCAGAAATCCAGATTTGAAGACCAAGACAAAACAATTGACTATATTGTCGCATAACATAAATTTAGATTGTCACTCTTTGTTTTTCCTGGTCTAACAGAAGTTCTGCATATTTAGAGCAGAAAAGTACCCAAGTCAGGATAATGGGCATTACAAATTGTCCAATGCACAATAATGATAGCACTCAGTGTGTTGGTCTAGTTAGTACAAACCAGGACAACTTTTTAGGACCTCACAAGAAACATCTCTGCCAAGTTTGGTTAAATTCTGTCCCCTGTTCTCAAGAAGAAGATGAAAATGTTGTTTCCCATAGGGTTTCAATGCAAACTTTGACCTCCGCTGGTGGCCATTTTGAATTTTCAAATGGCGCAAACAGTAACAACATATGTTAAAGACATTCATAGGAACATATATACCAGATTTCAATTCAATCCCTTCAGCGGTTCTTGAGAAGAAGTTTCTTGAAAATCGACCAATTAGAATTTTCAAAGTCACATGGTGGCCATGTTTTTTGACGAATCTGCACAAAAGTAACAACTCTTGTGTAGGACCTCGTAGAAAACATTTCTGCCAAGTTTGGTTTTGAATTATATAAAAGACCGTCAGTCCATTTTAGAAGAAGTTGTCAGTGCTGATAGAGCAAAAACTAATATTAAGATGGCAACTTGTGAAATTAACAACTCATTAGGGTTGATTTATTTTTTATTTTTGGTGTTTTAACGCCACTTTCAGCAATATTTCAGCTATATCATGGCGACCAGTTTTAGTGGTGGAGGAAGCCAGAGTACCCGGACAACCACCGACCATAGAGAAGCAAGTGGTAAACTTTATCATTAGGGTATATGGGATAAAATACAAAATATTTCATGAAAAAGTTTTAATTACATCGTCTAGGAATGAAACCCTTGTATTGTCCATATAGATCAGGATACTTGTCCCTAATTTTCCAAGTACAACAGCTTGGGATCACACGTCTGACCCCAGCTCCAAGTCGGCCATGTGCCCAAATGGTATACTGGCGGTAGGCTGCATACCTATTGGACCTGTTGTAATCCTCGTCATGGGGCATTACTACAAGTTCCTCTCGAAACATTCTAGCAACCCCCAACACTGCCTCATCAAGGACAATCCGATCAAAGTCCTGTAATAAAGACAAGAGATTTAATAAAAACAAATGGTTATACATTCATCTAGAAAAATGAGCTCTATTTAAAAAAGAAATATAATTCATTATAAGTAAAATAGTTTGCACAAATTCAGTTTAGAGAAATAAAAAAAAGAAAGTCTTATTTTGGAAGGAAAGATTTTCTCGTGGGACTTTCTTATGACCACAGTTTTATTTCTTTTTTTTTGTTGGTATATGGGAGAACCATTTTGGTCTTGCAATTTTTTTTTATCAATTTACCCCTCAAGCTATTCAATTTTAATTTTATGTTTTTTTTCCTAAAAAATTATTTTGATTCTGAATCTTGAAGAAATAAATTTGGCTGGACAGGAGAAAAAAATATATTCCGACTTGACATTTTCACAGTATAATCATATACAACATTTTGAAGAAAAAAAAAGTATTCCAGCACTTCGCCAATGTAATTAAAATTAGATCTACACACTTGCTCCCTATTTTAGATCTAATCATACCCCCGCTCCCCAAAGGGGGGGGGGGGGGGTATACTGCTTTACCTCTGTCCGTCCGTCCTTCCAAAATATTTTTCGTCACATTATTCTCAGCAACTATTGATGGCAGAAATCTGATATTTGGTCACAAGCTTCACATAGGTATGCCATATCGTGGGCAGCGTTTTTGGAACCATCAGATTCCTACTTCCTGTTTGCCGACTTAGTTGGTTTTTATCCACATTGAACATATATGCACATTTTTCTCAACAACTATTGATGGCAGAAATCTGGTATTTGGTCACAAGCTTCATATAGGTACCCCATATCATGGGAAGTGGCAGGGGTATCATAAGTGAGCATTAGATCACAGTTCACCTTGTTTTAATTAGATTGGCACTTCGCCGGAAAATAAGAAAATATGATTTCTATGGCGTCTGAAAAAAAACATTTCTACGACGAAAAAACGTGACATAGCCCCCTTCAAGGTAAATGGTCAGTCCCATATTATTTTGCAGCAACTGTCTTGTGGAACTAGAAGTAAGTTCTCTTTTGTTTCTAATCCAGCCCAAATTTCTCTGAAACATTCAAGTCAATTAACAAATAAAACAACACTGGCTACGTCATTCGTTTTCATCAGACATGTATTTCACTGTGTTCTACATGTATGTCTCTGTTTTCATAGTGTCGGTAAAACTGGCTAAAATAAATTAATTTAACACGTGTATCAAAATCTCGGGGAACAACTTCATAACTATAAGAAGAAAAAAACTAATTCAGTTATTTTTAACGCCAACAAACATTTCCGATCGAAAATACGTAGTTGAGCTTGTCCCCATGGGGTGCCTCCTGGCATGTTTTCAATGGTTATCGTGGAAATATCGGCTGAATCTGTTAAGGCATGTAGTTTTCATCAAAGAAAATCTATTCCTGATACAGAAATTATTTATTCTACGTCTTTCAGATACAATCTGTTCGCAAATAGCTTTTTTCCTCAACTTTTATAGAAACTTACCTCAATATCCATGCTGCAGCATCCGGGCTACTGACATAAAAAATAGATAAATAAATAGAGTTGGCCTCGCCCAGGTCAGTGCATAATTAATTAGCTTATGGTAACGATGGTCAGCTTTTTCAGGCTACGGAAACGATTATCTCCCTTGGCTATATACTCAGCCATTACAACCAATAGGGGGGTGCTAATGTGTGTATCGTGTTAGGTAAATGAGTTTGCCAGACATTTATTTATGGATATATTGTGACAAAATATGGATGTAATTGTTTGAAATATATATTTCCCAATGAGGTTTGTATTATTTTACATTCAACTTACGTCTTCATGTAAAATTTTGGATGTGAAGTAAAATACAATCAAAATTTGGGCCAAATGTTACCAGCGAGCTGCTGGTAAGATCAGAATCAGAAAGAGTTTTAGTTTGACAAATTTTTCTGAATGGCTTTTTGTTCTTTTGTAAGGTAGTTTTACCTTAATAATTATAAATAAAAACAGAAAATATAGGTTATATATTTTTATGAAATAAATTAATTAAAAGAAACACGTGTTTTCTTAGAATATGGTAAATCCGAGGATGATATGCAAAGCAGTAGTCCGAGATTCCTCTGTCGTTTAACGGCATTTATAAAGTTGCTGTAGCCGTTCAACGTCAGAGGGTGGTATATACGGAACACAGCAGATTTGCCTCACCAGCTCTAGGATCGGCACATTTCCACGTTTCGTGGCTATCGGATTTTATTTTCTATCAGAAACCCTTATATAAATCGCTTCACCAATCATTTTTCTATTCATTCAAAACCATCTTACCCTCAGAAAGTGGTGTTACACTCCATTACAGCACGATTTTGCCTTAGATCCTATTATTCCGCCATTTGACTTCCATTTTCGAATCTACAAACGTGATCTCGCGATACTAACTGAATGATAACAGTAACGCATTGCATGATGGGAGCTACTTAATTCAGCGCACCAAATTATTTGAGCATTATTTGCATACGTAATCAACATTCAAATCACATGGAAGACCATACATTTAAGCGTATTCTACAGGACAAACAGTCCATCTATAGATCAAAGCAGAGCAGAAGGAAATAATACAGAATGTGTTGGAAAGAAAAGATTCAATGGCAGAGTGTTGCCAATGGGCTTCGGAAAGAGCATGTGTTACGTCCCCCTTTTTTGGACAAGGTACTACATCATTTTTTTTTCTTATGGTTATCTGTAATTCACTATTGCTGTTAAAATCATTACCAATCAATATAATCAACTGTATTAAATTTTATGTTAATTGTTCTGCCTTAACAGGCGTGTATGATTGGCAATACAAATATTTGTTTGTTTGTTTATATGCAAATCATCTCCCATGATACATTGCGGTAATCGTGGTTTTCTCGTAGTCACGTGACAAATGTTTGAAAAATGGAAGACAAATGGCGGAATCATAGGATCTAAGGCAAAATCGTGCTGTAATGGAGTTTAGCACCACTTTCTGAGGGTAAGACGGTTATGAATGAATAGAAAAATGATTGGTGAAGCGATTTATATAAGGGTTTCTGATAGAAAATAAAATCCGATAGCCACGAAACGTGGAAATGTGCTGACCCAGAGTTGGAGAAGCAAATCCGCTGTTTTCCGTATGTATCACCCTCTGACGTTGAACTGCTACAGCAACTTTATAAATGCCGTTAAACGACAGAGGAATCTCGGACTAGCAAAGCAGATGTTTGTTTACAAACAATAATTATATATATAAGTGTATTTTGTAAACAACTAATGGTACGTAGATACATTGTATCTAACATAGTTAACACTTAATCCAAAATTTATTTAGCATACATATGCATTTTGATTATTTTATTTTATGAATATAAATTGTTATTAAAAACAGAGGATCTATTTAGATCATAGATGGGCTTCACACTCCTACAGGAGTACGGACAGTATTGTAAAATATTTATTTCATATTTTTTTTAAATATAAACTTATAGACAAACTGTGTTAATCACTTGGTTCAATTTTTTTTACAAAAAGTTTTTCAGTAGTAATTTTATAATACTATACAGTACTATGATTATCTCCCTTTATTTATATTCCTTAAAAAGCATTTTCCCCAATAATTATTGTTAATTCAACTTCTTGCATTTAATTGTTATATTTTGAAATTGTTATCGATATTAAACAATAACCTTTTTTTATGTTCATATTTATATGAATATTATAGTTGCAATTATTTAAATTAAATATACCTACCTTGAAAAACTTTAGATTTATTTATATAATCAACGCCCACTTTATTGTAAATATATTGCCGAATTTCCTTCGATATTTTCCGTATATAAAATTATACTTCGGCATTTTCCGATTTATTTCCGTCGATTCTAAATTTGCATAGACACTTCAAATACGTCAAAAAATTATCCAATGAAAAGTTTCTCGATATACGAGAACTAGACGAGAATTTCATTACTTATTATAAAATCCCGAGATACATCGAATGGTAAAATCGGCCATTTTCTAGCATCATTATTTGCTGATTCCATCTCCTTTCCCTATGACATCCCCTGGCTTTTTTTAGTCGAAAAAACAACGTTTCGGAGCGTATTCATCAATAATTCGGTGTTTAATCTTCATTGCTTGCAAACCCATTTTACTGAAAATAAACACATTGTACGAAAAAGTAAGTATTGAAGTTGAGGGGAAACATTCTGATTTAGATATTTTGATAGGTGGTGATATGAAATTTTTGCAACTTGTGCTTGGGTTGGGTGGATCTCTATGTAATTATTCAGGTACTGTCCATGGTATAGGGTCCATAAAAACCACAAGAGGGCAGACAACATGTTATTGCCCTCGTAAAATGCTATTTCCCCGAAGTCAAATAACACGCCGCAAATTATGCTTTTATTACACATGCAAATTCGGCGTTATTTCAATAAAATATGTGATAAGATGCAGTAAACACTGAAACATAATTTTGAGATCATGGACTGAGATAATTTAATTTAAATGTTAATAAAAATTTGAAAGTGAAATTGTTTCTTTTTCAGTACATTGTTTAATGATATGATATGTGTATAACAGTTCCCATAATTGTGTGGGAAACAATATTGTTGTAGTATTATTGGCAGGGGCGGATCCAGGATTTCAAGTAGGGGGGGGGGCGCACTTAAGAAAATTGCGCCGAGCGGAGGAAGGCCCGAAAATTTTTGGGGTAATTCGTGTGAAAAATCACTATTTTACACCAAAAAATCATATTTTTTTTCAATTGCGGAGGGAGGCGCGAAAGTTTTTGGGGTATTTCGTGTGAAAAATCACGATTTTACGCCAAAAAAATCATATTTTCTCCAATTTTAGGGGGGCGCGCGCCGGATGCGCCCCCCGCTGGATCCGCCCCTGATTGGTACTTGTAAGGATATTTTATATTATCATCCTCTAAAGAGCTAACATCGTGGGTTAAGCTGCAAGTAGAAATCTGTTGTAAGGCAAGCCGCAGGGTCGCCTTGCAAAAGATTTCTACTTGCAGATTTCTACCCACGATGTTAGCTCTTTAGAGGATGATAATGTTTTTGTCTTCTGTGTAGCGTTTTTTAGTGTTCGTGTTCTATATTGTCGTCTGTATAGCGATTTTATTGCATCTGCTGTATAATAAATGACCCATTTCCATGTGACCTTCACCAGTGTTTTAAATAACACGTCACAACTTGTGTTGATGTGAGTGTTCTAAAAATAGCCATAGGTGACCTAATACCACTGCTTTTATAACCCAGTTCAGATATCTTGCATAATATATCACACTGCACACATGTTATATTTACAGTACGAGTGACGGTCTCTATCTGATTTACAATAAAGGGGCGTGGTTATTGATCGAGTCCATTAGGACAAGATCAATAACCACATCCCTTTATTGCAATCAGATACAGAATGTCACGAGTGCTGTAAATGATTTGTGGAATGATCCAATGAAAATTGTGCATGTTGAAAAAGTTCTGGAAAATTCTGAGCACATGGCTTTGAGTTTCATATGCGGCATAATTTGAAAAGTAATTTAAAATGTCGGACGTCGACATTTTGGAGCTCTCACAAGAAGAAGAGATGGAACTTGTCACTCAAGTCAAGAAGTTAGAAGACACTAACAATTTATTAAGTTCTTCTTTGGACGATTTAGCAATTTCTCAAATCGCGGAGAAAATGGAAAACGAACATTTTGTCTTTCAAGAATATGCCAGGGGCCGGTAACTAGAAAGTCCTCTTAAAGCTCCCTCAAGAATTAAATTTTTGAATTTGAAACTTGTCATTTTCAATTTCAGGGTAACAATTTCTGTTGAACAAAATGAACTTCATATTGTTTGAATAAGTGTAAACAAAAGTACCAAACACAAAGTGAAGCAACAGAAGGTCACGGATTGTATTGTAATGCATGGAAAGACAGGTACTGTAACTGGAGATAGTCAGTTATTGTACAGTCATGACATCAATTTAAGCTCCACCCCTTGTACTTCCTTAACTGTATCTAATTTACAGTACAACGAACATCAAAGAAAATACAGCAAATCATTCCACAAGATACACGTTACAGTATAATTGTATGCAATATTTTTGCCAGTTTCTGCTAAACAGAAAATAAGTAGAAATACGGGGTATAAATAATTTCGCGCGCAAACATCGGAGTTTGTCCCCGCTGCATAAGCCAATCACCGTTTAGAAAAAAATGCTACACAGAAGACAAACCACTTATGACCCAAAGGAATTTTATGTTATGCACTACATACACAAACTTTTGATCCATCATTTGTCTATTGGAGGTTAGGTGTTTAACACCACTTTCAAAAATATTTCAGTTACTACTTTTGTGGCGGAAATTGGAGTACCCAGCGAAATCCACAGACCTGTCGCAAGTCACTGACAAACTTTATCACATAATGTTTTATTGAGTACACCTCGCCATGAATGGGGTTCAAACTCACAACTTAAGTAGTGATAGGCAACGATTACACAGGTAGTTGTAAATTCAACTACCATACGACCACGACGGCTCAAGTTCAGTTAAGATGAAGGGTAATTGTTTTATTGATATTGATGGAATTTATGATTATCACAGTTTATCAAAAAAACAAAAATAATTCTCACAGGTTTCTAGCTAAAATCGTTACACATTAAACATTTTGCTTCACACCATTTCCCAACATATTTCCATATTATAAAAAAAAGCGATCTTTAAATATTGGACCTCTCTCAACCCGCACCTTGGCATTTTTTTTTTTATAGATTTGTGATGGTTGTCCGTAAAATGTATTGGAACATATCATCGCATTGGTTGTCGTTAAAAATAAAGTACGGTTAAAAAAGTGTTTGAAAAATTTCAAATATGACAAAGTTCTATTGTCCAAATAAATCTATCTATTACTTCTTTAAGATTAATACCAAAATTTCCACCAGTTTTCGTCGATCAATGTTAATAAGTTTCTGAATTGATATGACCTCAATATGTACATTATCAATGTCATAGCAGACGATGAAACCAAAATTGGTCTGTATGAGATATATTTTTTAAATGATTAAAGCATTGTTAAGGTGACGAAAAAATAAATTACGAAAAACTACAATTTGAACGTGAAATAATAGATGTGGTACGTAGTTCTTACATTTAAAGATGCCATTTTTAAATCAGATTTCATGAGATCATTCATGCAATTTCAGCATCATAATATAACCTCTGACAAATGAAGCGATCAAAATAATGAGAGATTTTATCACGTGAAACAAACCGTCGAAAACAGGAGACCGTCGAAAATGGGTGACGTTGCGACATTACTATTCGTTCACTTTAATTTCATAATACAGCTTCGGAACATGTTTTTATTCCTGAAATCAATCCACATTGCATATTAAGTCAAATTTATGTTTTGTTTATTGAGTTTTATTATGCTTTGTTTTTGTTTTTGTTTTTTTTTAAAGATATGCATTATAATACAATGATACGTACGTTCTGTATAATGAGAACAATGACGTTCGATCAGTGCTTTTCATTACCTGACTTTGTCGATCCGCTGAGAGGAATTAGATACACATATTAACTAACTGTATTTATTTCTGAAAAGCACATATTGTGAATACATTTTGGAGAAAATTTTATCGACATCTGAGGTGGGGCCGATTTTGGCCTTTATAGCTCCCAGTCTTTTGCAAAAAAAAAAAAAAAAAAAAAAACCATTGCAAGCACATTTTTAGTCTTATCATACAATTAATTGTTACACACTTAATTAAAATTATGATTAATTTGATTAAAAGTTAATTAATAAAAGAACATGGAGTTTGTTTTCATTCATTATCATTCTCACAATGAGGACAGACCACTGTGCAGATTGCTCCAGAAAAATAAATTCAAGACAACACACACTTTTACAATCACCTGTTAATCAAATCATTTAATCTAATTAAAAGTGATTTGGGTGTCATAAATCAATTAAAACACCAATAATTACTTGGCTTCATTACCTGTACTAATTTGATTTATTCATAAATCTAGAAAGTAATTATCACAAATAAGACAAGTTTAAAAAAAAAAACAATCAACGCACAATAATAAAAAAATCCCCAAAAAACTAAATAAAGATTCTTGCAATACATATGTTTTTCTGGTAGTCCGTTTTGGTTATGGGATGAAACGTCATGTAGTCATATTTATTTGCCGATTCCATCCCCTTTCCCTATAACTTGAATAATACTGCGCCCTCTATCGGCACTATCGCTGGATGAAGTTAATGTAGCGACCAGCGGGAGCGTAATAAAGGACGAAGTCCTTCTAACGGTGAGCTCTCCAATTTTTCCTTCTATATTGATCACAGGGGCTAGGTGCGTCCGAAAAAAAAAAAAAAACAAACTATATAATACTACAAGGGGGCGAACTCACTTGCTTCCATTTTTTTTAAGTCGTCGTGTTAAATTGATCGTAACTTCGGAACGCCTTAATATTTTCCAAAAAAATTTCCACCAGTCGAAAGTCAAGTAATTTTCCTTTCCAAAGAGACCCCAATTGTTAGTGTAGGCCTCCGAACTGCTGAGGTATCATACACGAACCAAAACAAAACGGCGTGAAAATCCGAAGTCGTACAAACGCTGGGATGACCACTTCCCATCTGTGTACAGACTTTCCCATGCGTAAACGAGTCATTTTGACTAGCTAAATACTTTCATCCATTCAAATTATGATAAAATTTCTTACCTTACGTCAATTTATACGTCCTTTAAGTCTGTTTTTGAAAGAAATCCCATTTGCATCCTTGACAAACGCCATAGACGTGAAAATTGAGAGAGTTCTAACGGGCTTTTTGATTGGCTGAACAATACGACTTCGGATTTTCACGCCGTTTTGTTTTGGTTCGTGTATGATACCTCAGCAGTTCGGAGGCCTACACTAACAATTGGGGTCTCTTTGGAAAGGAAAATTACTTGACTTTCGACTGGTGGAAACATTTTTTGAAAATATTAAGGCGTTCCGAAGTTACGATCAATTTAACACGACGACTTAAAAAAATGGAAGCAAGTGAGTTCGCCCCCTTGTAGTATTATATAGTATTTTTTTTTTTTTTTTTTTTTTCGGACGCACCTAGCCCCTGTGATATTGATAGCCGAAAATCTGCTCACCGGAAGTTTAAAAAATAGATTAATTGATAATTTAGAAACGCAAAAGAAATCTATTTCAATGAAAAATTCACAATTCTTTGATTATTTACTCTATGCAAAATCGAAATAAACTTTTATTAAAATTCTAATAAAAAAATCTCTTTCTATGAAACTCCCGATGGAATAGACTGACTCGATCTGTCTCAATCTAGCGGAGATACGAGCCAGGGGACAGAACTCGTCAGTTTACCGATGGAAGAGCGGCGTAGGTAAAATGAACGCCATAACAAATCGGCTACACAATTCATTCAAAATAAAAGATAATAGCCTCACCGGACGCAATTACGATCGAAATAAAAAGTATGTCCCCTAATTGTTCCTTCAAAACATGAATTAAAAAAATGGTTTTATAAATAGATACCCCGCTAAATTACTCGTGTTTTGGGAGAAAATTATTCATTATTCATGCGCAGTTGTTGAATGTTGCAGACGACGGGTTTTCATATTTGTAAACAGAAAACGATCGACAATTGCACTTGGAATCTATCGCTAAAATTCATTGAGGTTCGCATATTTTGTTATATTATGCCTGTAATTGGAAAGAATATGATCTCCTGGTTCTATGCATATGTAGAACACATTGAAATTAAAACAAAAACAGTCAATATAATACATTTTCCTTACCTTGATCTATGTCAAAATCCGTGATGTACCTTATTCATTGAAGAGTCCAAGGAATTCCGAATGCAAACTGGCACACATTTATGGTATGAATAAAGGAAAGGTTTTTATGTCATGTGTATTATATACAAATAGATATGTGAACGTAAATGAATGAATGCTCTTTCAATTTTAACAGTTGTCATTAAATAATTTACACTAGAAAGGTTATTATGATGTCGTTCGAAATTGTGTCCGGATCTAGGTCAAGAGTGATTAGAACGGGGCCATGAAAATCTGTTCTAAGCTAAAACCCGTAACAATGCATTGAATAATATATGGGCTATGATTCAAAAGGAATATTGGTGTTTAATCTGAAATATGAACATGCAATCAGCTTCATCAATTTGGTCAAATTTATTATCAAATGCCACGGTCAATATCATTGAAATTGTTCGTAATTGCGTCGGCGGCGGTGAGGCTAATGTGTACCATACATGCCAACCCTCGAGAGACTAAAAGCGGTAGGGAGGGGTCTGGGGGGGCCTTTCCCCCCCCCCCCCCCTCGAAAATGTTTTTTCAGAAGGATGCAAAATGGTGCATTCTGTTGCATTTTGGATATACAATCTGTTCAGTCAAATCTTAAATATAAATGTAGTATGAAAAAACCATGAAAAAGTGGACATATTCACTCAGACATTGATCTGTTGATGTTTAGGAATCATAAGTTCAAAATGTAGTGCTTCAAAACTTTATTTTAAATACCGTTTCTGATTGGTTTAATGATAAAGAATTGACCAATGGAAGTTTCCGGTACAAATTAAGAGGGAAACGATTACGGAAAGGACCTAAATAATTTGGATTTGTACTCATTTTTATAAGTCGTAGAAATCTACAAGAATAATCAACATATGAACAATTCACGATATTTTTTTTTACATCTTTTTTTTTTTAAATCGGTAGGAAAACATCTAAAATCGGTAGGCGGTAGAAGACTTAAAAATTCGGTAGACTACCGCGTAAATCGGTAGGGTTGGCATGTATGTGTGTACGGATCATCGTATTATTGAAATTTTAGGACTTCGTCCTTCAAACAGGTTGCCTGTCTCATATTATAACGACTGGATTATTCGGGTTACTTTCCCTATGACATCCCCTGACTACACGTTAAACTCCCCTCTCTATGACCTCCCCTGGTTTATATTTGACACCAATGTCATTTAATGACTAAATTGTTCATGCTTTTGAGGTCGCTCATTAAAGAGGAACAGAAACATAAAATTGAATGTGGTAAGTGGTATGGTCGACAATTATATATAAAAAGTAACACGTTAAACATGTTTAGATTAATAGCATCGTGTTATCGGTTTTCGTGCTATTATCGATTTTCTGATATAGCGATTAACAGTGTTAACCCTTCATTCATATGACGATTGGAATTTTCAAAGAATGTCTAGTTAAATATTTCTTTGTACATAAGATTGTTTTTAAAGCCATTCTTGTATTTTAATATACTCTCGATTATCTGGCAACTTTCGTTGTCAGTAAAATGGCGTCATCTGTTTTCGTGTGAAGTAAAAACAAGACCGATATACGGGATGGAAACGAATATATAATCCGGAAATGGCTGGTTTTAAAATTTCATGGTTCTGGCCATTTACCAAATCATACTACATCTAAATAAAATAACAGAATGTTTGAAAATGACCACTTTCAAAATTGTGTTTACTTTAGATGTTTTTTTTAGTGCTGAAACCACAATGCACTGCAAAGTGACATGCATTTTATGTAAGAAACAGGCACCTTTCAGTCAGCTCTTTTGTTGACAAGTACGATCAGTGACCCAATGACAGTTACATGACAGGAAGAGCCGGTGTCCGAGAGGCAGACGACATAGTTCAATTTTATATAGCCCTTCTGGATTTTTTTCCAGCTACTTCATAAATGAAGTAAATTTTTAGCATTACAAAAAGTATGGTTCAGTAGGTAGGTTCACTGTTTTCGGTACTTACGTCTTTAAAAGCAAACTTTAACATCTTTTACAGATGTCACGCTGTAGTCTTGTTTATGTTTCATAAATAGAAACCGGAAGACACGTCAAAAATAATGCGTGCGCTGTGGAAATCAAAATAAAATGGATAAAACGAAAACACATACCGTGACGATAACTGCCTTTCTCATTCTGATGATGGGGAATATATTAGAACCTAACCCTGGACCAAACAATCCTTCAAATCAACCACAGTCACAGGGCCTTGTCACTATCCAGGTAAATATACTATCAATGTATAAATTTATACATTGATAGTATATTTACGTGGATAGTGACAAGGCCCTGTGCCACAGTTAAGCTCTGGTCCCCTGAAAATAGTACATATGAATGTTTGTAGTCTTCTTCCAAAAAATGACTTGGTGGAACTTGAATTATCAAACAATGACATAATTTTATTATCAGAAACTCATTTAAATGATGATATTGTTGATGGAGATATACAGATCAAGGGTTATCAAAGTCCGATACGAAAAAATAGGAATAGACAGGGGGTGGGGTGGAATAGCAATCTACACAAAGCATCATATATACCGATGTGAAAAACCAGAGTTTAATAGTGATGAAATTGAGATCATCTGGTCAGAAATAAATACAGGAAGCTTTAAAGCAATAATTGGAGTATTGTATAGACCACCACAATCAGATGCTTCCTTCTGGCAAAAGCTTGAGGGAAGCATCCAACCAATCAATGATTTAAATATTCCAGTCCTGCTGGCAAGTGATTTTAATATAGATATGATGGGTAATCAGTGAAGAACCTGCTTACTCGCTTGAATTTAACAAATGTTGTTGGGGAGCCTACACGGATTACACATTCATCTGCAACATGTATAGCTCTACTAGTCACTAACAGACCAAATCTTATTCTAAATGTTGATGTATCATCAAACTTTTGTAGTGATCATTTTCCTGTAAGTGCTGATGTAAATGTCAAAGTAAATAAGCAGTTATGCTTTAAGAGAATAATTAAGATATATGACAAAGCTGATTATGCATCTATGAATGATGAACTAAATATAATAGATTGGAATACCATATTCCACAATAAAACTATAAATGATAATTATTCCAATTTTCTATCCAACATTAACAGAGTGTGTGACAAACATATCCCCTCCAAGGTAGTAGTTATTAGACCTGATGATAAACCTTTTATGAACAGCTCCATAAGAAAAGCTATTCGTAAAAGAGATCGTATTCATTATAAAGCTAAATCCACAAATAGACCAGAACACTGGTTTCGGTACAGGCAAACACGAAATGATGTCATTAGTTTGGTTAGATTAGCTAAAGAAGAATACAAGAAAAAGCTAACCTCACAACTAACAGATAAAACTATTCCCCCTGGTAAGTGGTGGCGTATAGCTATATCGGTCTGTAAACTGAATAAATGTAAACAGTCTACACCCCCATTAAAACATGGAGGAAGAATTATTGTCCATCCATCAGAAAAATGTGAAATTTTTAATCAATATTTCTCAAAAATCTCGCATATAGAGGAAGTGCCTGATCTTCCAACAGAAAATATCAATCCAGTAAATACTTGTCCAGATTTTTTAATAACTGAAGAGGAAGTAAAAGACCAGCTTGATATTTTAAATTGTACCAAACCCAGTGGTCCAGATGGTGTTGCACCAAGGATTCTTAGACATGTATCTCAATCCATCATCAAGCCCCTAACCTTATTATTTAATCAATCATTACAATGTGGTAGAATTCCCTATATTTGGAAACGATCACATGTAACACCTTAGTTCTAATAATAAAACCCTAAATTCTTGCTTACTCGCAAGGGTTATAACGGGATGCCATTACACGCAATGGAGCAGCCGCCAAGATTTTTTGTGCTCGCTTACAGAGTTTCTGACGCCTGCATTTATCAATAATAAGACATAACCTTTCCCTTTGTCCATTATTATAACAAGTTTTTATCACCTACCAGTATTTTAGAATGTTATTCCCACAAAATAAAAATCCATGTTAACTTCCCTCTGAACATTTTGAATTTCGTCATTTCTGGCCTCACTATTTGGATGTCGATACCCGTAGTTTCCGGTTATGGAAAACGATCGATAAATTTGAACAAGGTTGTTGCTACCTTTGAAAAGCATATATTTCTCAGCCAAACCGATTTAACAAGGACTGTGATCATCAGTAATAGTTATAATGAAATGTTTGAAGCGTAAATAGTGAGTTTTTATGTTTCAACTGCAACTTTTTTTTTGCTCCATTGTGACGAATGGGACCCCGTTGTAGCTCTGCCGAGACACAAGTTTGTCACAGGAGCTACATTATTGCAGCTAGTAACACCTGTTTATAAAAATAAAGGTTGTACATCTGAGGTTTCCAATTATTGCCCTATATCCCTTACCTGTGTTTTATGCAAAATAATGGAAAACATTATTGTAAAGCATATGTTTAATTATGTACGTGAACATAATATTTTAACAGAACATCAGTCTGGATTTCAGCCCATTGATTCAACTGTCAATCAACTATTACATATCTATCATACGATTATTAGTAATCTAGATGTGGGCAAAGATGTTTGATTTGTGTTCTGCGACATATCCAAGACCTTTGACAGAGTCTGGCACAAAGGTCTTATATATAAACTAAAGCGACTAGGAATTACAGGCAATTTACTCAGTTGGATAACTGACTATTTAGAAGATAGAAAACAAAAAGTAGTACATGAGGGTTTCTTGTCTGTTTGGGAGGAAGTAGATGCTGGGGTCCCCCAGTGGTCTGTATTGGGTCCATTATTATTCCTCTTATACATAAATGATATAACTTCAGAACTTGCTTGTAATATAAAATTTTTTGCAAATGATACTTCTCTGTTTATAATTATTGATGACTCAAATTATATAGAGGCCTCAGAGATTTTATCAACAGACCTTAGTCGAATACATACATGTAATTGGTCTGAGATTGGGCTATTAAATTTAATCCTAATAAAACTGAGTCTGTTTTATTTACAAGAAAAAATAATGTTGATTACCATAATGTATATTTTGGAAATCCAGACAACATAGTGACAGATGTGGAAATGCACTGTCACCTGGGTCTGGATTTCCAGAATAATTGTAAGTGGAAAAATCATATTACAAAAATATATGAAAAAGCATGTGATAGACTAAAAATTCTTCGTATGCTAAAACATCAAGTGAGTCGTAAAGTTTTAATTAATGTATATCTTACGATCATTTGACCTGTCCTAGAATATGCTGACATTGTTTGGGATAATTGTACTTTACATGAATCAAGTTTATTAGAAAGTGTTCAAGTTGAGGCAGGTGGAATCATCACAGGATTAAGAATAAATTTCTCTAAGACTGAATTATATGAAGAACTTGGGTGGGAGCCTCTATATAAAAGACGTGAGAAACTTAAACTTATTTTAATATATAAAATTATAAATGGGCATACTCCAAATTATTTATCTGATCTTGTACAACCATATGCAGAAAATGTTCATAATTATAATTTGCGCCAACAAATTTCAAATGAAAACTTGCGACTTCCATATTGTAATACAGTTTCTTATAATAAAAGATTTTTTACCTAGTACTATTAGTCTGTGGAATGAACTACTTGCCTCAACAAAAACTTGTCCTTCTGTAGAAACATTTAAAAAAAAGTTAAATTCTAACTTGAAGAAGGTCCCCGAGTATTTCCATATATAGGTAATAGGAAGGAAAATATTGCTCTGTGTCAGATTAGGAATGAAGCAAGTAATCTGATTCTACATCTTTATGATCACCACTTAACAAATAGAATTAATTGCCCTAGTTGTGATTGCCCCTGCGAGACCCCAGCACACTTTTTCATGCACTGTCCAGTGTCCAGAATATAATAATCAGAGACAAACCTTAAAAAATACTTTTACTAAACTGAATATAAATTTCAATTTACAAACTATATTGAATGGATGTGAAACGCTGAACTATCATCAGAATGAGCAATTAGTACTTGATATACAATTATTTATTAAAAATAGTAAAAGGTTTTAACTGTCTTCAAATTACTACTTTCAAATTTACTTTTAATTTTCCTTGTTGACAAACTCATCTTAATTATATTCACTATTATGTTATATTTGTATATTATTTTCTCTTCTTATTATTATAGTGTGACTTAATTTTTCATAAGTCAATGCTCAGATCAAAATAATTTATTATTACCAGTATGACTTTTTTCCCTATAAATGCTACTTGAACATCTCGGCTCAAACATTTACAACCTCTTATTGAGTAGCACATTACCTCAAGGTGAACAACATTACAGCAATTTCTTCTTATCCATTTCTTACACTAATTATCCACTTGTTTAATAATTGACTGAAATTAATTTTCTTTTTCCAGATTATTATAATAATTGATTTAAATTATGTTTCTTTTTCCAAATTACCTTTGAATAATAATGAAACTAACTTCCAAATTGAACAAATTGTTTGATTAATTTCTCTTAAAGTCTTAGCATTGTATTTACATTATATATTATATTAGAGTTACCTCTCTTTGATTGTATAATACCTGTTATTATAAACTCTGTTGTTTTGGGGGCAAATCAGTAAACCAGCCAATCCGCATTGAGACATATATTCCATCATTATACCCCCCGCAACGAAGTTGTAGGGGGGTATACTGGTTTCACCATGTCCGTCCGTCCGTCTGTAGACAAATCCTATGTGGTACGATAACTTGAGTTGTGTTTCTTAGAATCTTTTAAAATTTTATCAGCTGCTTACTGGTGAAGAGAGGAGGATCCCTTTCGTTTTTGACGATTTTCACTTTTGCCGTTCCAGAGTTATTGGACTTGATATGACGGAAAATAGGATTTTTACCCTATGTCGTATGATAACTGGAGTAGTGTTTCTCAGAATGTTTTGAAATTTTATCAGCAGCTTACCGGTGAAGAGAAGAGGATCTCGTTCATTTTTGACGATTTTCACTCTTGCCGTTCCAGAGTTATTGGACCTGATATGACGGAAAATAGTATTTTTACCCTATGTCGTATGATAACTTGAGTAGTGTTTCTGAAAATATTTTGAAATTTTATCAGCAGCTTACCGGGGAAGAGAGGAGGATCCCTTCCACTTTTGACGATTTTCACTTTTGCCGTTCCAGAGTTATTGGACTTGATATGACGGAAAATAGGATTTTTACCCTATGTCGTATGATAACTTGAGTAGTGTTTCTCAGAATGTTTTGAAATTTTATCAGCAGCTTACCGGTGAAGAGAGGAGGGTCCCTTTCATTTTTGGTCGGAACAATCAGTAATGTTTTGGTTATGGAAATAGGTCGGACAGATGTGGGGAGCGGGGGGTATATCTTAGTGAGCTGTGCTCACAGTAATACTAGTTTTGCATGGCACTGCATGAAGGCACGGGTATGCCTGCTGACAAGAATAATGCACATAGACCTTCGACTCCAAGTGGGGAACTTTGGAGTCCAACATGAATTCCTAAATTTATGGTTGAGTAATTTTGTCCCTTTTTAGTGTCCGTGTCGGATTCAGTGTACACTTTAGTTTTCTCGCCACAAAAATTACAGTTATCACATTTTAATCCGAGACGCCATGACTACCCTCACATTTGACAATTGTTTGTATTCCAGTTGCATGAAAGTTCACATCGGGGTTCATTTTGACCATGTTCCTTGTCAAATTTGTTGAACATGTCCATTAATTTTCCACAATATAAGATTTTGTTCCCTACATTGTCATTCTTATTTTCTTGCAGGAGCTCCGGTTCAGTCACTTGTGGCTCTGGTATCGGACGAAAGAAACGCATATTGTCAATATTACCCTCAGATTCTGTAACCAGGTAGTAGTCACCATTAGGAGACAGGTGAACAGCATCTTTGAATGTAGATACAGGTAACCTTTTCGATGATATTGTTGACTCCAGGCACTCTGAAGTTGACTTTTTTCTGAACCTTGAATGTACCGTTTGAAAGAATCTTCTCCTTTTAGTGGGTCTACCTTGTTTCGACATTTTTCAAATTTAGACTTGTGTATTCCCATTGTATTGATAATCACTTTGCAATGATTATATTGTGTAATTGGCTTTTAATTTCAAAGGAATTAGAAAAGTAATAAAAATTCTTATATTTATCTTAGATCTGACCATCATTTTAATATCCTTCTCACCCAAGCACCTGACAAACTAATTACTTGAAAGTTTTATGTCATCAAAAGACCAATAAAATGTACTCTCCTAATACACATAATTGACCTCCAACTGGAACCAAATAAATAGCGATATAACCAAAAAATTGTGGAAAAATATGATTTTTTTTTACATCTTCAGTAAAAAAATTGGCAAAATTCCATATTTCCAACCCGGGCCATTTCTTATCTTCATTTGTGTTGAGTAAGCTCTTGATTAGTTTTTTAACCTGTTAATGTCTCATTTCATTTCTTTTTTTTAAAGACAAGACATTTTTTATTTGCAGTCTTTTTCTACATTCAAATCAACCTTTTGAATTTTCTCACTGTTTGACACTTTTTGTATTTTCAAATTATCTCCCCTTTTTAGGGCAAGTTTTTTGTGTGATGGTCATGTTTTATTTGTAAGACAACAAGGTATCAGAAAAAAGTCATGTTTTAGCAGTAGACAATATTTGTGGTTCACTTAAGGGGGCAAATCAGTAAACCAGCCAGTCCTCGAAAATAGTACAAAATAGAACACCAGGAACTTTGAAATTTTTTTTCAGTTGTTTCTTGATTATGATATTTTTTACAGTTAATCCTATCATATTTGGTTAGGTTTTAACTGCAAAAAAACACGTCATTTGTTGAAATATAACCACATATAAAAACATGGATGTCAAATTACTACACCCTGTGTGGAAGGATTTCCTGGATACTGTAAATACTGTTGTTTTGACCGGATATTGAAAACAGCTGATTATTTTCTTATTTGACATACAATGTTTGTTTCAAAGTGGATCAGAATGTGGACCTTGGAACAAAATAATAGGAAATAGTTGTCTTGTTATCCAGAAAATTCATTTGGATTTTTTATGATTTTTTTATTTACAATGTAAGTGCCCTCTTAAGGGGGTGTGTGCAAACAAATTTCCCGGGTTTGTATCTATGGTTACTGCATCTGATGTGGATTCTTCATTGTTTTAGAATTTTGATGATCACATTTAGGGAAATTTTCCCCAAATATTTGAAAATTTTTCTTGAATATAGCTTAAATATGGCCGAGGCGGCTGATTTCAGTATGCCTGATGCTTTTGCTAAAGATTATTTAGACAGAATCATTAAGAAAACAGAAAAAAGTTTAAATAATACATATATTTTATATACAGGAAGAAAAACAAAATCTGGTTACACTGTTATTGATGTTCGATTGCCAGGACACTCACGTTTTGTACCAATGAATGTACATAGACTAAGATACATGATTCACACATGTTGTATTCAACTGAATCCCGAAAATTATCATGTCTCTCATTTATGTCACACACAAACTTGTGTTAATATTTCACATCTAAGTTTAGAACTGCCACATGTAAATAATTCCAGGCAAAATTGTTTGTCTCAGCAAAGATGTTTGAAAAATCATATACCTTTCCCGGATTGTATTATTTAAATTATGTTTTTCTCATTGTCATTCGGAAGCATTTTGGCTTTTTCGAATATAACCTGGAGTGATCATCCTCAGGGGCAAATCAGTAAACCAGCCAATCTGCATTGAGACAGTCCTCATAATATTATTAATAGTACAAAATAGGACACCAGGAACTTTGAAAAAAATTTTCAGTTGTTTCTTGATTATGATATTTTTTACAGTTAATCCTATCATATTTGGTTAGGTTTTAACTGCAAAAAAACATGCCATTTGTTGAAATATAACCACATATAAAAACATGGATGTCAAATTACTACACCCTGTGTGGAAGGATTTCCTGGATACTGTAAATAGTGTTGTTTTGACGGGATATTTCAAATCAATTCTCTCTTAAAAATGATCCCCCCCCCCCACACTTCTTGGAGAACTATTTTGCGGAGGTAAAAATTAAAAAGTAAAACCGATCACAAATCATTTTTAAGAGAAAATTGAATTTGAAATCTTCTTCTTCTTTTGGTATACAGCTATCCATCCACTGGATGATCACTAGCTGTTGCGCATGCGTGGGAATAAGAAATAATAATAAATTCAGTCAGTTTATAACATATTTACAAGTGGTGCCAACAGAAACAAATTTTGTGGTTAAAACTATTTACAATTTCATTTTTATTTAAATTTGTGATTGTAGATGGCTGAGAACAGTTGGTGTTAGCTGTTCTCTAAACGTGTTGACTGTTGGGCATAGAACTATAGTTTGAGGTAGTAAATTCCAGTGAATGATTGTGTTCGGAAAGAATGAGTACTTGTACGGATCTTTGAATGCATGAAGATGTCTGTATGTAAATGGATGAAATTGTTTGATTCTTGGGTCTGTAGGTATTAATATTGTTGTAGGAACTGCAACTATATGGTGAACAATCTTGTAGAACATAATAAGTTTTGTTTTGAGTCGACGTTGTTGTAATGAAGGCCAGGTGAAGGTTTGTAGCATGTCTGTGACGCTGCTAGTATTATGGTATCTGTTGCAGGCATACCTAGCTGCCCGTCGTTGGACCATCTCAATTTTATTGCAGTGTTCTGCAGTGTGAGGGTTCCAAACTGAGCATGCATACTCTAGTTTTGGACGGACAAGAGATAGGTATGCCTGCGACTTTATATTTGTGTTGGAGGTTTTAAGGTTTCTTTTCAAGAATCCAAGACTTTTATTTGCATTGGCTACTATGTTGTTAGCATGCTGTGTCCATTTCAAGTCGGATTGAAGAGTGATTCCAAGATATTTTGCTGAAGAAACTGATTCCAAAGTATGATTGTGTAGCAAGTAGTTATGTTTTACAGGATTTTTCTTGTTTGTTATTGTAAGGACTGAGCATTTGTCTGGGTGGAAAGCCATCAGCCAGTCACTTTCCCATCGTGCGGCAGCATCAAGGTCTTCTTGGAGACTATCACAATCTTTTTGGGATTTGATTGTTTTGTAGATGATGCTGTCGTCGGCGAACAGTCTGAGTTGGCTGGATTTCATATATTCTGATAAGTCATTAATATATACCAGAAAAAGAACAGGACCCAGAACTGTTCCCTGAGGGACACCAGAAGTGACCGGAGCAATATCTGATGACTCTCCATCCAGAACCACTGTTTGTGTATGGTTTGATAAAAAGGCAGAGATCCAGGTTAATGTTTGATTCTTGATTCCATAAAATTTGAGTTTGTATAGAAGTCGTTGATGTGGAACTTTGTCAAAGGCTTTGGCAAAGTCCATGATAATGAGATCAGATTGAATATTTTTATCTGAATTTGCAGCAAGTTCTTGAACAAAGGACAGTAGTTGGGTTTCACAGGATCTAGAATGTCTGAAGCCAATGAGTGATTTATTTTCATCTTTATTGATATTTACAATAATTAAAACAATTTTAAGTACATTTATTTTTACTGTTTCTAACTTTTACAAGAATCTTGTAAAATGGGCGTTGACAGAGATAGAGTCTAGCGTCAACTCTGGATAGAGAATGGCTAAAAGCGTGCCATTCTCTTAACAATTGACCTCAGTTTTGTGTCTCATCCGAAGGACACATTGGTTGTGAATTTATACACCCCGCACACGTAGTTTAAAGCCGTAGAAGCTAGGTCCAATTTTTATTCCTCGATGTTCCAGCGTCGAGGTCCAATTTCCATTCATCCGGGTTCCCTCAACGGCGAGGTCCAATATCTATTTCCCGGGGTTCCAGTGGGAGGTCCATTTTCTATTCTTCGGCGTTTAATGTATTTGTGAATAGGATGGCTAAGCCAATATGTTACGACTGTAAATCTTTAAGTTTACATGGAAATCCCCCATAGTCGTCGGTCTGTAAACTTTTATATTTCGATTCTCTCCTGAAACCACCGAGATAATTATGAATTTGAGTCGACGTTCAGAAAACGGTTTAATCAATGCAGATATTCATAAATAATGAGATTATTCTAATTCATTGGCGAATGTCTACATTCCTGACGGGGACTACTATTTTAAGAAACGAAAGTTTCGTTTTCGTTTCTTGAATTAGCAAGTAAGCAATCCATGTTTCTTGTAGTATTTTTAGCTCACGTGAGCTTTTGTCATCACTTGGCCTCTGTCGTCCGTTGTAAACTTTTCCTTTCATCATCTTCTCTGAAACCACTGGGTCAAATTGAACCAAACTTTGCCAGAATGATCCTTGAATTGTCCCCTTTCAAAATCGTATGCGACAGTTTCATCCTCTTGGTGGAAGGGCTAACAAGATGCCCAAAAGGGGAAATTAATTAAATAAATTAAAAAAATCGACTTCTTCAGAACCAGTGATGCCAGTTACAAGGATACTTGGTGTAGAACAATGAGGATTGAAAATTGTATCAATGAAGGACTTAGGATTGATGAGGTCTCGGACCACTCGGCTCTGCTTTCTATCGATCTTCCATGTTTTGTCTCTTCGTGTTTGGTGTTGTTGATGAAAGTTATGGTGTTTCCTGTTATCTTCACTTTACGCACTGAGTGTGCAATGTCGCTTTAGTTTTTTTTAATTGTGCCAATGTTCTGAATATTCTCCTGATAAAATGTAAGGTCGACATTACAATTATAAATGGACTGTTTTGATTAAACGTCAATACCTATTTTGTTCATTGTCAAATAATTGCCTTTGATGTACATGTATGCCGTCCAAAGAAATATTTTCAAAGTATGACCTGTAGTTTATATATATATATGTGTTCAAAGATAGTTTTTAAAGTATACGTGCAATTAGCTTATCAAGGACGTTCGGATGGAGGATACTACTCTTTAATGAAATAGGGGCGAATCCCCCTAAAAGTGCCAAAAATATGTTTTTATGCTTGAAATTACCACTTAAAATCAGCACTAAGACAAAAACAACTCTAAATTGTTGACCCGCTTTTGGGTAAAGTAAATTAAAACGTGTTGCGGGAACCCTAACTGAATAATGATATGATTTAAAAAAGAAGGGATATCATGTATGACATCCGCTAAGTTCTTCAAATTTAATTATATGATAGCATTATACATGATTGATTGATTGATTGCTTAACGTCCAGCGAGCAGTATTTCAGCCATATTCAGGACAAAAACAAGTTTACAAACAAAAAATCAGAAAGAGGGCCCTGGGATGGGTCAACATGTGCAACGACTTTTGACTGCTATGTTGGGTAGGGTCGGAAAATTTAGCCGAGGCAGGGGCCCAATGGCCTCCTCTTAATGAACTCTGCCGGGGGATCTTTAACGTGCAAAGAGCGTGGCATTCTCTCAACACGGGACCTCGATTTTCCTTCTCTTCCAAAGGACAAGTTGGTCAAATTGTTATTCCCGGGATTCCAACGGGTGACCCTGATAGTCGCCTTCTACGATAAGCGCAGGTATGGTGCCTATTCTAACCCCGACACATCCTCTGGGAGAGGGAACATTATACATGTATACGTTTAGCGATACATTCAGCAAAAATGACGCCTAATGGTAGCAACATTATATAGACACACGTCCCATCGGTAAATGGAAGCATTTTCACATTTGCATTGAGATCAGAAATTGAAATTCGATGGATTGACCGCACACCCCCTCTGGATCCGCTACTTTAAACCAAAAACATGGATTGTTTACTTGCTAATTCAATAAGCGAGACGGAACCGTAAAGTCTTTAAAGTGACTAGAAACAAACCGTTTCGTTTTGTTTTGTTCCTTGTAATAGTAGTCCCCATTCCTAACCGACCCAAAAGGTAATTAAACATGCATGTGTACACACATGTATGTACCACCCGAGCGTACGATTTTTCTATTTCCCAACTAACTGACATCCCGAAGACTTCCATAAAGACGGGAACTACTATTACCAGGAAAGAAACTAAACCAGAAAAGGAAACTAATAGTAAAAATGGTAATACAATGTAGAATTTAGTCCCCCACCGTGATGAACTGTCATGTCGGAATAATGGGTTGTCGGACTAATGGGCTGTCGGACTAATGGGCCATCGGATTAATGGGTTGTCGGACTAATGGGCTGTCGGACTAATGGGCCATCGGACTAATGGGCCGTCGGACTACCGGATCCTCCCCTGCTTGGGTAACCCCAAAATTTTCCCATAGTTCAAATTTTAGAAAATGTGCATCATTTATAGTTATGTCTAATGCATTATCTGCCAAAGTTTTAAGAAATGTAATCCGTGCCGTTTTCTCCATAGCACATCCTAAATATAGCAATATTGGGGGTATTATTGAGGCCAGATGGTAAGACTAGATTCGGCAGCTTCTAATAGATATACACATTTATTTTTGATTGAAAGGGGATATTTTGGCTTTAATACACTTGAGAGTGTTATTGTTGAATAATTATGAAATATCTAGCATATATGAATATCCAGTTTGGAGATAATCACGTGCAAAACAGTTGCAATTGGAAAAAGGGAGGATGCCCCGAGATACCAGCCTGGTATTGAAAATCTGATTAAAAAAAATCCTGTCGATTAATTTCCACCAAAAAATGTCACAGTAACGAATATAAATATAGACATCATTGCACCAAATTTTACAAACTTTTACCGTCAGATTTTTAAAATATTTAAAATTGTTTTTCGTGGATGGCACCCAGAAAAAATGAAATTGTCAAGGAAAGTTATCACACACTCATCCTTTGCTGTTTCTTTATTTGTGAGATAAAAAAAACTAGTTACCAATAGCAAAAAGCTTTTGAATTCTTATATTTGACAATGTGGATGGGGAGGGGGAGGGTGGTTTGAGGTTGACTCTACTTGATAAATTCATTACAAAAAACAGCCAGCCACCCAGCTGTATTGTCAAATTTCTTCAAATTTTGTGCTCCAGTTGCATTCATTTGATTCTGGTTATTCTTTGGTTGGTTGTTTTCGATAAAGATATTTTGAGTGGGGGCAGGGGAGAGAGTATCAGATCATACATTTTTTTCCCAAGATAACTTTCAATTATTTTACTACCATAAAAATAATTAAAACCTTGGTATATCAATCTTTGAACAGTTATTTTTTTTTTCTGTTTTCTGAAATATGAATCTTTCTCAAACTGTCAGCCGGCAATCATATTATAAGAATATAGGTTATTTATACATGTGAGAATTTGACATTTCACATGCAAACTGAAAAATATGTAAAATTTGTGAGTGAGATGGTGTGTTTACATAATGCATAAATTCCTTGAAAATAGCCATTATTATTTATAGATATTATAAAAAATTCAGCTGGTATAATGCTGACCAAGGAAATTGAGCATTATATGCAACAGTGGAATTATTTTAAAATTAGACAAGCCAAAGCAAAAAATAAGATGATTTATTTTCATGTTCTGTAGTGTTATTAATAGTCACAGTCTGTAATGAACTGCTAAAATATAATACAAAATTCAACAAAAAATAACCATGTATAAAATGACCACAATGTAAACATATCTTGTTTACCCCCCTGATATTGTCGGGTCACATAATAAGTATGTGAAGATCAGAGTGGTGCAAACATGTTCATGGGGCAATGAAAATGTTTTTCAGAAAAAAATAACATACATCATACAGTTTCAATATCACTTCTAAAAACACAACACTTTCCTTTCAATATATTGATATTTTTCATAAGATTTTGGGTTTTACCATTGTATTTCTATAAATCACCAGCAGGACCAGGGGTAAGTGATTTCCTGACAAATAAAGCAATAGGAATCATTCACCGCTTCTCTCGGTTGGTGACGCTACTGTTCCATTAGTGGTTAATTGTGCATTTGAATCACAAAGACACTTGTATCTTAACGTTAACCTAATGACGGCACTGAATTATAAAACTTGGCTGGTGCAAACATTGAAGCTTAACTAGTACAGCGCGTGTGGTATTACCTGTTAGAAGTGTAGATTTAATTGGCGAGTATATGTAAAATAAAAGTATTATCTTTAAGTCGCAAGAAAAGAGTTTTGTTATGACCATATTAAGAAATAAAACGGACGTTTACAAGCCATATCGGCATGTACCTTGGTGTAGCCTATGCATGTTCATAAAAGGTGTACATGATGTTTGGTTACTCACACTGCAATACTGATGAACTTCATTCCAACATTTTAAAGTATACTTGAATTTCGGGAAATACTACCTCCAAGTGAACAAAATAGAATAATAAAGTACCTGTCTCCACATACAAAATTTTGAATTAATATATCTATATTTAGGCAATCTTCAAATCTAAATCACACTCTTTAAAATTATTTGGTACAAAATTATACAGATAATATATTCCTTCTTCGTGTAGTGTTATTAACTGTTAAAGATTCGACAACAAACGGGTTAATCATAGCATTTATTTTAGAAAGATTTTGAGCAGATGTATTATGAATGGCATAATAAATACTTAAATAAAGAAAATTCGTTGTTTCTTACTATTTTAAATTATTTTCGACAGATTGTGGTAGCATTCAAATATTCTGTACTATCAGACTGACGAATCATCGTAAAAAACCTGGAACTGCCATACAATGTAAAACTAAAGACTAAAGTTGTCCGCACCGACAGAGTTCCGTCCGGGGTTTAAGTGGGATTTGTATTGCTCAATCTTCAGTTTTCTGTGTAGTTTTTTGTAGATCACTGTTTATCAATTTGTTCTTTTTCGTTTGGCCATTGCATTGCCTGCCCTTCTTCGATTGATGACTTCCAACGACCCTTTTGGCATCTACAAACTTTTCTTATCTGTTGACCTATACACGCACCACTATACTATCCCAATTATCAAATTTATTTCGTTGTAATATATATATGTAAAAATATATTGAAGATTACAATTATTTGGCATAATGAACTTTTTAATGGTAAATGACTAAAGGCAAAGCACATGAATTTTGTAGGTTTATTCCATTCTAATGCAGGTAAACACGTTATTGATAACTTTAGTTTTTTTTCTTGGCTGTTTTAATGTTCATTTTTTCTTTGCTGTTTTAATGTTCAGTTTGTTATATAATAAATCAAGTCAGTATTAGTTCTTGAATATTAAGCCTTTGTCTTTATTATTCCTTATTTCCTTACATTGTAGTTATAAGTTAGCGCTTTAATGGAGAACTACTGCTGAAAAAAAACCTACAATGTACATGTATGCACTGGTGACAATTTATAAAACTATCCTACATTACCACAGGTGCTTTAGGTACTGGTCTTCCCTATACCATGTTAATAAAAATATGGACTGTTGAGTTGAAATAGATATAAAGCTGGACATTTTTCTAGATAGTATCTGTTGTCTTCAACATACTTGGAAAGAAGGATATGGTATTAAAGACTGCTTGTGTTTTGTATTTATTTATTTTATTATTATTATTTCCCCACACCCCCACCCCAAAAAAATAAGTATTGGCCCAGTCACAACTTATTCTTGAAAAGTATTGACTCTACCAAAATTATTTGTAAAAAAGTATATGCCCCTTCTACTTGATTACTGCCTAGGGCTATCACATCACAGGCAAGTGACATCAACAACATGGATAAAAGCACCAAAGTGCGTATATACAATTAAAAACAATAAAAACAGTAATGAAATAAATGCTCTCTTCTTAACATCTGGGTTACAACCATAAAGGTGTCTTCGAAGCAGGTTGAGGATCTTCTGAGCTTTCCCAGTTATAAGTCCAATGTGGTGTTTCCATGTTAAGTCTGATGTTAATTCTACTCCTAGGTACGGATGATGTTGTACTCTTAAGAGGGTGTGATTGTCAATTTTATACTCTGTGTCTAAACACTTGGTCTTCCGTGTAATCTTAAGGAGGTGGCATTTGGCTGCATTAAATGTCATCAGCCAGGTATGTGACCAATCTACCAGTGTGTTGAGATCTTGTTGTAGTTGTTTATGGTCTTGTTTGGTGTCAATGGTCCTGTACAGTAGACAATCATCTGCAAAAAGCTTGATTCTGGTTTGTGGAAATATTTTATCTGTTATGTCATTTACGTAGAGCAGAAACATCAAAGGACCCAGTACCGTACCCTGGGGGACGTCTGATATGACTGAGGATTCTTCAGATGATTAGCCGTCTAGTACGACTTTCTGTTTTCGCTGGCATAACCATGAACCAATCCATTTATTTGTCAGGCCTTCTACTCCATAATGTTGGATCTTGTGAAGTAGTCTTCTGTGGGGAACGGTATCAAACGCCTTGCTGAAATCAAGTATCAGCAGATCGATGGTCGGTCTCATATCAAGCCTTCTTGATAGTTCCTCAGCTGTATTTAGTAACTGGGTCTCGCAAGAGTGATTTCTTCTAAATCCATGTTGGAAATTTCTCAGGACCTTCTTGCGATCTAGATGGTTCATAATTTGGCTGAATACTATGTGCTCCATGGTTTTACACAGTATGCATGTCAAAGACACAGGACGGTAGTTAGCTGGATTTGTCTTTTCTCCCTTTTTAAATACTGCGGTGACAATTGCAAACTGCCAATCTGATGGGACTTGACTGGTATCATACGACTGCTGGAAGATAAAAGCTAATACTGGGGCTATTTCCTTTGCTACCTCCTTGAGCATACGAGTTGGCAAGAGATCAGGGCCAGCTGCCTTGTTTGGGTTGAGATTTTGTAAAAGTTTTTCGACTCCAGGTGATGTGAATTTAATGTCCGTCATTGGAGGGATAGGTGTGCCATCAATATCGGGTAGCTGTCCAGGTGGTTCTCTGGTGAATACTGGGGTGTACGGATCGTTTAAGACGATGGCCTTGTCCTTAGGTTCACTCAGTATTTCCGTGTTTCGTTTTATTACTGGGATGTTACTTTGACCTGACTTTTTCTGTTTGATATATGAGTAAAACTTCTTTGGATTATCAGTAATGCTGGTATTAAGAATATCATCAAAGTATTTTCGATGGGCCTCTTGAATGGCATCTTTTACCTTCTTGCTGAGAGCAAGATATCTTTTCCATGCATGGCCATTTCGATTGTGTTTTCCGGAGTCCCATGCTCTCTTCTTTTGTTGACATAATCGTCTGATGTCTGGAGTAATCCACGGCAAGTTCCATCTAGGTGTAATCTTTTTAGTTGGGATATTTTTCTCCATTGACTTTAATAATGTTTTCTTGAACAGGGTCCAGTTTTCATCTATAGATTTTTCACGTCGATTTTCGGACTCAAATATTGTGCAAAGATCTTCCATGTCCTTTTTTATATTCTCGATATTCCCCTTCTTATACTGATAGACATACCTATCTGGTTTCTTCTGACGCTTGACAGACAGATTTACCTGATATGTAATGGCATTGTGGTCGCTCATTCCTGGATGAATTTCTAGATCGTAAATTATATCTGGATTTGTTGATAGTACCAGATCCAGTATATTATCGTTCCTTGTTGGTGTATTAATTAAACGTGTAAGAAAGTTTGCGTTAACAAAGTCAAGCATGGTGTTATTTAGTTGCATTGAATAGTTGGGATTGTTGTTAACTGTAAGGTCTTCCCATATGATATCGGGGGTGTTAACATCACCATTAATTATGACGTTAGGTAGTACACCGTCCTTTTTACATGTTAATTTGGATACTGATTCATGTAGCTGGTTAATGATTTCTGGGTCATCTTTTGATGGTGTTCTGTAAAATGATCCAATATACAGAGGATTTTTATTAGCTATCTCTATTCTTGCCCAAACTGTTTCACAGCCAATGTCAAGATCGTTTACTGGTGATGCTAATATGGTATTTTTCACTGCAATTAGTACCCCTCCAGCACCAAACTTATTATCCTTTCTATTTATGATTTCATATCCTGAGACTGATGGAAATATAGCAGAGTCACTAATGGTGTTATCTAGTTTTGACTCGCATACACATAATATATCTGGATTGTGTTCCTTTAATATGGTGGATAAAATGTGCATGTTTATTATCTGATACTAGACTGTTGGTATTTAGGCTCATAATTTTTAAGGCTGGTACTTTAGGTCTTCGTACCTGATTTTGCCTAGTTGTATGTCCTAGTTTGTACCGGTCCATCCGCTCAGATAAATATTGCACGGTACCTTACATAATACATTCAAAAAATAAAACTTTACGACATATAATACTTTGGTTAAAGAGAATATCGCTTAAACTTAAAGTTTAATACATATATACCATTAAAAGTAATCATATTATCAGTTATACTCGAACTCCCTTTGTCTGTGCTGGGCGTAGGACGACGGACGCAACCAATCAGTAAACTACTAAATGACTTGCTTATTACAAGTGCTTTAAATCTGTTCTCCGAACTCTTACCAAATTTGATTGATTGATTGATTGGTGTTCAATTAATCAAATTTTGGAAAAGTTCGGAAATTATTCTCCAATCAAAAAGTTAGAAAATATTTTCATCTTTAAAATTGTTAGGCAAAAGCGTCCATAGTTACAAAAGTAGATCAAAAGCGATCGTATGCGACTTCGTCGAAAAAAATAGATTTATAAACAAAATTAGAAAAGTCGGCAATGTAGATTTGAATAAAGAGAAGAAACACACCATCAAACATTTAGGTCAAATTAATATGAAAACGTGACAGTTAGATCAATTTAATGTCGGGTGACTATGACAATTCAAAATAACTTGTCACGTTTGCATTTTTTGTTATTTGTATGCAACTTGTAACAAGGAAGACGGGTTATATTACCAATAGTATATATACCCGAGGTACTCGTGACGAGCACAGTCTTGATCAGGGGGGTTGTACTAAACTACGAAACGAAATCGAAACGAAATATAGCAAAACGAAACGAAATATTACGACACGCAACAAAATATACTAAAATGCGAAACGAAACGAAACGAAATTTACTATAATGCGAAACGAAATGAAATGAATACAACGAAACGAAACGAAATATACTAAAGTGCGAAACGCAACATAACGAAAAGGAATTTAGCGAAACGCAATGAAGTTTTCCTTATAATTATCATTCATTAGAAGCAAGACAGTTCTCATTATTAACTAAGAGCTCAGAATTCAATGTAATCTAATAGCTAATAGTTACAGTGACAATACTCTGACTCTGAAATTCTCCGATAGGCATCGGTTACGATTCCATCCTAATACCCGTAATTAACGGAGCAACGAAAATGTTATCTGGCGTCAAAAGAAATTAAATATCTTAAGACACTGAGGATCATTTACTGTGATGAAAACCCCGTCGCTTCACATGCAAACAAATAATGGGGTTTCCACAAACATGGGTATTGTCTATGTGGTCCCTGTCCAAAATAAAGCAGGCATATATTTCATGGTGGATTTATCAGACCACGAAGTTCAATGTCATAATAATAAAAATAGTTATTAGTAATAATAGTTTTTTTCGAAACCTTTTGTTTGATCAATTGACCAAAAGGAGCTTCTGTGCTAGTACTGTAAAATTCAATGCTGATTTCACAAAAGGTACATCGTATTGAAGATTTTTATTAGCGAACCAGTCCGAGAAAACAATAATTAGTTTGGTCTAGTCTTTCCCCTTGAATAAAGGGGACGGACTTCTCTTTGATGGTTTGCTTCACTTAAGGTGATTAACAGATGAAAGAAAAGTGTTTTTTAAGTTACCCGTTCCCAGCGTAATATATTTCTGCTACATTGAAAGTCGGGGCGACGAACGATTGTAGCTGATTTTCAAAGGACATATAGCTGTGAATTTCGGCATCGATAATTTATTTGAAGTAAATCGCGCCATATGTCGCGTTTTTTTCCGGTTATGGTATGTAAAGAGATGTGAATATATTTGATTTTCAATAAAAAACAATGAATCCCAAGATGGAAGGTCAGGATTCCGGGCAAACAAGGTAAATATTTTAGAAGGAAAGATGTAGACATACATGTACATGTAGGTAAATATAAATGTACTACACATTAATATATTTCCTCTTACATTTTATCTCGCGGAAGACCGTCGCACCGACTGTGGCGCTGTCGCTGGCTATTGTATTTCATAAGGCGAGGCGACGACCATTCGATTGGGGGGGGGGGGGGGGGGGGGTCGGCTTTGGGATACAAATTTATTTTCTTTGTACTTGGGATCTAATTTAATTATTTAATATAAGGGTCGATTCGAGTGAAGATTAGGGTAAATTTGTAGCAAAGAATTATTTAGTTTCTCAAGCCGCTGCATCATTATTTATTATTTATATATGTTTATTTTAATATGAGAATATTTATTTCTAACAAAATACGTAGCTAAACAATTATTTAGAAAACTTCCAACCCCGCCTTTGATACTCACACAAATAATTGAATCAACAGTAATCGGATTTACTATAATTAATGATGCATTATTACGTACTTTGCATGCGTATATCAAATATAAGTATATGCACGTACTGAAATGTGCACGAATAATGAATTTGTTTCCACACTGATATGAAAACGTCTAGATCGATTGTGTGTCAGACGAATATGCATCTGATAATGCGGATCGAAAACGCTTTTAAATTTTGTGGTAAATTGATTCACTTTTACAACGAACGGATTTCTTTCCTTTTTTATTGTGAAGATGGAAAACGTGGGGCTGTCAGTTTACTTTCATTGAACGCTGTGGAAGTCAAACAGACCTCTCATTTACCTGATGTCTGCAGGTTTCGGTTGTTCCCACAGGCACTTTTTTCATTCAAAGAATATATGCCCCCTCCTCTTCCTTAAAAGTCGCTGTATATTCTTGTCCAATTCGTCTGAGGGGGGCCCGGTAGGTATATTTAAATGTGGCAGTCGAAAAGAGAAATATCTCGGGAGTGTAACGATATGATTGGGTCAGCGAAAGGATCACAAATAAGCGAATAATATTGAGGCGAAGTGGGGAAGGGGAAAAGGGTAGATATTTACCTTGAAGTAAGGAAGAGGAGGGGGCATATATTTTTTGAATGAAACAAGTGCCTGTGGTTGTTCCTCTGACAGTTCGATGGTTTCTTCCGGAAATCCCTTGAGGATTTTCCGCTTTCCTCCATCTTTAATACAGCCGGTTTTGTACATAGTGCATGTACATCGGCATCAGTGGCTGGGGCTACTTGATTGGATAGTATGTAGTTGTCCAGATCGGTATTCCCCGTTACAGAGCCTTTTAATGTTTGGCAAGCTTTTTGCATGTTTGGGGCTGAATTTGTCCCCCGGTCCGTGGTTCTTTCCCACGTTTGCACTACACTGTAAATAATGTTCAAATCGCTGTAGGGATGATCATGGAGTGGCATGTAAGTATTTCCTGCACCCCCTTTTATGCTGTTAGACCAGACGCATAGGCCCTGAGGTCCGACTCTGGAGATACTACGGAAACTCTGACAAGATTGCCTGGATATCCTTCTTATCTCATTTATTGAGGGTGTTCCTTATAGAAAGGAGGAATCTACATGGCATAATGGTCGTTGATAAATATTTGTTTTGTTTTTGTTTTGACGAATGGTTCATCAATCTTATGCATTAAATTTTTGTCTTGAAGATGGTTCATAAATCTTCGTATGTATTCATATCACAGGCTTTCAAGCGGGCCATTATTTTCCTAATTTTCCTTATTTTTTGACAGTAGCCCTAATATTCCTTATTAAAGCTTCAAAATCCTAAAAAAGCCCTAATTTTTAGGTGAAAATTTTTCATAAATGCAACATAAAATAAGTGTTGGAATTAATGAAATCTAACCTTAGTATACTTTCAGATAATAAATATGTTGAATTAATGTATTTCTCAGAACACCTCTTGGTGGTTATCAGCATCATATTCAGCATGGATTTGCACCATATCAGATTACTTTAATCTGGTTGTATTGATATGCTGAATATCGCTGTTGATGACCATTGGCATGATCTTCTGAGTTGGTAATTAGCTTTTTAGTTCACATGGACCAACGATCCATGGGAACTATTGCCATCACTTGGCGTCCGTCGTCTGTAAACTTTTCACATTTCAAGCTTCTCCGATACCACTGGGCCAATTGGAACCAAACTTACCAGGAATGTTCCTTGGATGATCCTCTACAAAGTTTCTGTTTTCGTTCCAGTCGGATATTCAACATGGCTGCCAGTACCAATAATATGCTCTGATTGGCTGAAATTTCAAAGATCCTCTTTTCTTTAAACTAATGAACTGACTGAACCCAAACTTTAAATGAATGATCATTGGAATGTCCTTTACCAAGTTTATGTTTTTATGCCGATTGGAAATCCAAGATGGCCGCCACCGTAGGACATAGATTAACATTGGACCCTATGGGAAAATGTTCAAATGCCTTCTTCTCAGAAACTACAAATCAGACTGAATCCAAACTAGACAGGAATGTTCATTGGATGGTCTTCTACAAAGTTTAGGTTTTTTGTTCCGATATAAAATGGAAAATGGCGGCTACTTGGAAAATTGAAACCAAACTGCCCAGGAATAATCATTTGAAGTCTAAACAGTTTGCGTTTTTTATGCCGATCCGATATCCAAGATGGCTGCCACCGCAGGACATAGATTAACATTGGACCCTAGGCCATGCAAACAAATACCTGTGTTTCCGGTTTTCGACCGACCTTAATTTTTAGCGCCGACCCTAATTATTTTTCAGCAAATTACAAAAAAAAGTGAATTTTGGTCACGGGAAAATGGATTTCCAAATCTTTATTGTCCGTGGGCAAGTAAATTTCAACTACTGAATTGAAGAATTGATCTTAAATTATTTCAAAGCTTTCTCTTTTGCATAATTGTACAAATGAAGAATCATACTTTTATTTAAAATCATGTTTTCACACGAGA
This sequence comes from Bathymodiolus brooksi, assembly GCA_963680875.1. Taxonomy (NCBI): domain Eukaryota; kingdom Metazoa; phylum Mollusca; class Bivalvia; order Mytilida; family Modiolidae; genus Bathymodiolus; species Bathymodiolus brooksi. The sequence continues at coordinate 69,560,899 of OY804590.1, forward strand.
TCGTCATCGGATGTCCGAGGGGATATTATTGTTTAGGGGAAGGAAACATGTGTTTGTCAATAGGTGCGTTCAGAGTACTGCCAATGGTACCATTGGCAAGACATTGGTACTAATGGTGATCAATAATAGCTACCGTTGGCTACCATTCTAACAGACTGTCTAAAGTGATGTTAGCGTTGGTAAGTCACATATTCATATGAATCTAAAATGGCGACATCTTTGCCAGTTCCAACCACAGAGACGTGCTCCCATCCACTAAATTTGCCCCACTGATTTGTTTGCTATCAATGTGTTTCCCAATGAAAAATCACTATTAATGTGCTACCCACTGAACAATTACATGTGATTTTTCAATGAGCAACACACTGATAGCAGTGCTCCAGCTAGAATTTGAAAGGGGCAGGGTGCCAGCAAAGGGCAGGGCATTTTTTAATGATAAAAAGGGCACTTGGAGAACTTTATCAATGTCATCACAGTCACTTGAAATCCAAATTATAAAAATGAAAATAATTTGCTTAGTAGTTTGGTGCCGACGTAAACAATGCATGGCCGCTCACTTTTAAAACGTCATCTGTCTAAAAAATAGAGTTACGTCCCTTGATTTCGGGATTTGACTTTGCATTGTTGGAGGTACGGAATCTGTGCATGGCTTCCCGACTGACAAAAACGACCGCTGCGTCTTCACAAGAGATAATCGAGGGGAGGTCATGATACTTTTTGAAAAGAATAAGGTCTTGGGAGTTGAAGCAAACAGGGTTTTGAATATATTAGAAGAAATAAAAAAGAAAACATGACTTGAAGCGAGCGGGGGTAAAACTAGAGGCTCAGTGGGCTGAGCCTGTGTCGCTCACCTTTCATTCTGCTTTGAGGAAACTTAATACAGAACCTTCCATAGGTGCTCCCCACCAAGTTTCGGTTCATTTGGCTAAGCAGTTTCAGAGAAGATTTTTAGAAATCAACCAACCAGAAACAAGAATTGCCTATGGCAGCCATGTTTGTTAACAGATCGGGATGAAATTAGCAATCTTTATAGAGAACCTTCCATAGGTGCTTCCTACCAAGTTTCGGTTCAATTGGCTAAGCAGGGAAGAAGATTTTTAGAAATCAACCAACCAGAAACAAGAATTGCCTATGGCAGCCATGTTTGTTAACAGATCGGGATGAAATTAGCAATCTTTATAGAGAACCTTCCATAGGTGCTTCCTACCAAGTTTCGGTTCAATTGGCTGAGCGGGGAAGAAGATTTTTAGAAATCGACCAATCTGAAACAAGAATTGCCTGTAGCAGCCATGTTTGTTAACGAATCGGGACGAAATGAGCAATCTTTATAGAGGACTCTATACATGCTTTCTACCAAATTTCAGTTCATTCCGGAAAGCGGTTTCAGAGGAGAATATTTTTTAGAAATCAACCAATCAGAAACAAGAATGGCTTGTGACGGCCATGTTTGTGAACTGATCGGGACGAAATGAACAATCTTGATAGAGAACCTTTAATTGATGCTTCCTACCAAGTTTTGGTTCATTTGGCCAAGCGGTTTCAGAGAAGAAGATTTTTTAGAAATCAACCAAACAGAAACAAGAATTGCCTGTGGCGGTCATGTTTGTTAATGGATCGGGACAAAATGAGCAACCTTTATAGAGAACCTTCCATAGATGCTCCCTACCAAATTTCAGTTCATTTGGGAAAGCGGTTTCAGAGGAGAATGTTTTTTAGAAATCAACCAATCAATAACAAGAATGGCCTGTGGCGCCATGTTTGTAAACGGATCGGAACTAAATGAGCAATCTTTATAGAGGACCTTCCAAGGATGCTTCCTACCAAGTTTTGATCCATTTGGCCAGATTAACAGACAATATTCATCATTCATATATTGTTTTCTAGCTTCTGAACTGTCGATCGAGAAAAAAATAAAATATTCTAAGCAGGCAGCATATAGCCAGTCAATGGGGTTTGCAATTAATATTTCGCATGCACAATAGCGACCCCACACAACAATGTGTGGAAAATAGAAATATTCTGCTGTCGCTTAAATGCGTATTAACTGCATTACATGTAGACTGTATGATTCTGTTTGATAAAGTCCTTTAACTAGAACAGGAAGAAAATGTACACTTGAGTGAAATATATTAATAGTGTTGTAATAACAGATCGTGAACGTGATGTAGAAGTATGAAAGAATGTCAAGGTATATTTTAAATGAGGTTGAAACAAGTCACCATTTGATATCAATTCTGTTGTATTTCATTTTTACGATTTTAATTACGGAAGACGATCACAACCATTTTTTTTTAACAATTGCATCTCAGCTGGGGTTTTTTTCATAACCTATAATAAAATGAAAACATATATATCACACTGTCAGAACAGTTCCAGCTTTCAATAGAAATATCGTAGAAATATGTAAATTCGCTATTCCTATAAAGTTTTTCCTTATAATCTTCATATAATTTTGTGATTTAAAATAAGACAATGATATGAAGATTATAACAACAAACTTCAACACATTTAGCAATTCAATCAATTCAATTCAATATTTTATTTAAGTCTCATATCTCAATTACACAAAGTTTCTGTTTGCGTTCCAGTCGGATATTCAACATGGCTGCCAGTACCAATAATATGCTCTGATTGGCTGAAATTTCAAAGATCCTCTTTTCTTTAAACTAATGAACTGACTGAACTCAAACTTTAAATGAATGATCATTGGAATATCCTTTACCAAGTTTCTGTTTTTATGCCGATTGGAAATCCAAGATGGCCGCCACCGCAGGACATAGATTAACATTGGACCCTATGGGAAAATGTTCAAATGCCTTCTTCTCAGAAACTACAAATCAGACTGAATCCAAACTAGACAGGAATGTTCATTGGATGGTCTTCTACAAAGTTTAGGTTTTTTGTTCCGATATAAAATGGAAAATGGCGGCTACTTGGAAAATTGAAACCAAACTGCCCAGGAATAATCATTTGAAGTCTAAACAGTTTGCGTTTTTTATGCCGATCCGATATCCAAGATGGCTGCCACCGCAGGACATAGATTAACATTGGACCCTAGGCCATGCAAACAAATACCTGTGTTTCCGGTTTTCGACCGACCTTAATTTTTAGCGCCGACCCTAATTATTTTTCAGCAAATTACAAAAAAAAGTGAATTTTGGTCACGGGAAAATGGATTTCCAAATCTTTATTGTCCGTGGGCAAGTAAATTTCAACTACTGAATTGAAGAATTGATCTTAAATTATTTCAAAGCTTTCTCTTTTGCATAATTGTACAAATGAAGAATCATACTTTTATTTAAAATCATGTTTTCACACGAGATCGTCATCGGATGTCCGAGGGGATATTATTGTTTAGGGGAAGGAAACATGTGTTTGTCAATAGGTGCGTTCAGAGTACTGCCAATGGTACCATTGGCAAGACATTGGTACTAATGGTGATCAATAATAGCTACCGTTGGCTACCATTCTAACAGACTGTCTAAAGTGATGTTAGCGTTGGTAAGTCACATATTCATATGAATCTAAAATGGCGACATCTTTGCCAGTTCCAACCACAGAGACGTGCTCCCATCCACTAAATTTGCCCCACTGATTTGTTTGCTATCAATGTGTTTCCCAATGAAAAATCACTATCAATGTGCTACCCACTGAACAATTACATGTGATTTTTCAATGAGCAACACACTGATAGCAGTGCTCCAGCTAGAATTTGAAAGGGGCAGGGTGCCAGCAAAGGGCAGGGCATTTTTTAATGATAAAAAGGGCACTTGGAGAACTTTATCAATGTCATCACAGTCACTTGAAATCCAAATTATAAAAATGAAAATAATTTGCTTAGTAGTTTGGTGCCGACGTAAACAATGCATGGCCGCTCACTTTTAAAACGTCATCTGTCTAAAAAATAGAGTTACGTCCCTTGATTTCGGGATTTGACTTTGCATTGTTGGAGGTACGGAATCTGTGCATGGCTTCCCGACTGACAAAAACGACCGCTGCGTCTTCACAAGAGATAATCGAGGGGAGGTCATGATATTTTTTGAAAAGAATAAGGTCTTGGGAGTTGAAGCAAACAGGGTTTTGAATATATTAGAAGAAATAAAAAAGAAAACATGACTTGAAGCGAGCGGGGGTAAAACTAGAGGCTCAGTGGGCTGAGCTAGAGGCTCAGTAGGCTGAGCCTGTGTCGCTCACCTTTCATTCTGCTTTGAGGAAACTTAATACGGAACCTTCCATAGGTGCTCCCCACCAAGTTTCGGTTCATTTGGCTAAGCAGTTTCAGAGAAGATTTTTAGAAATCAACCAACCAGAAACAAGAATTGCCTATGGCAGCCATGTTTGTTAACAGATCGGGATGAAATTAGCAATCTTTATAGAGAACCTTTTATAGATGCTTCCTACCAAGTTTTGGTTCATTTGTCCAAGCGGTTTCAGGGAAGAGATTTATAAAAATCGGCCAAACAGAAAGAAGAATTGCCTGTGGCGGTCATGTTTGTTAATGGATCGGGACAAAATGAGCAGTTTGTTTTATAGAGGACCTTCCAAGGATGCTTCCTACCAAGTTTTGATCCATTTGGCCAGATTAACAGACAATATTCATCATTCATGTATTGTTTTCTAGCTTCTGAACTGTCGATCGAGAAAAAAATAAAATATTCTAAGCAGGCAGCATATAGCCAGTCAATGGGGTTTGCAATTAATATTTCGCATGCACAATAGCGACCCCACACAACAATGTGTGGAAAATAGAAATATTCTGCTGTCGTTTAAATGCGTATTAACTGCATTACATGTAGACTGTATGATTCTGTTTGATAAAGTCCTTTAACTAGAACAGGAAGAAAATGTACACTTGAGTGAAATATATTAATAGTGTTGTAATAACAGATCGTGAACGTGATGTAGAAGTATGAAAGCATGTCAAGGTATATTTTAAATGAGGTTGAAACAAGTCACCATTTCATATCAATTCGGTTGTATTTCATTTTGACGATTTTAATTACGGAAGACGATCACAACCATTTTTTTTTTAACAATTGCAACTCAGCTGGTTTTTTTTCATAACCTATAATAAAATGAAAACATATATATCACACTGTCGGAACAGTTCCAGCTTTCAATAGAAATATCGTAGAAATATGTAAATTCGCTATTCCTATAAAGTTTTTCCTTATAATCTTCATATAATTTTGTGATTTAAAATAAGACAATGATATGAAGATTATAACAACAAACTTCAACACATTTAGCAATTCAATCAATTCAATTCAATATTTTATTTAAGTCTCATATCTCAATTACACAAAGTTTCTGTTTGCGTTCCAGTCGGATATTCAACATGGCTGCCAGTACCAATAATATGCTCTGATTGGCTGAAATTTCAAAGATCCTCTTTTCTTTAAACTAATGAACTGACTGAACCCAAACTTTAAATGAATGATCATTGGAATGTCCTTTACCAAGTTTCTGTTTTTATGCCGATTGGAAATCCAAGATGGCCGCCACCGCATGACATAGATTAACATTGGACCCTATGGGAAAATGTTCAAATGCCTTCTTCTCAGAAACTACAAATCAGACTGAATCCAAACTAGACAGGAATGTTCATTGGATGGTCTTCTACAAAGTTTAGGTTTTTTGTTCCGATATAAAATGGAAAATGGCGGCTACTTGGAAAATTGAAACCAAACTGCCCAGGAATAATCATTTGAAGTCTAAACAGTTTGCGTTTTTTATGCCGATCCGATATCCAAGATGGCTGCCACCGCAGGACATAGATTAACATTGGACCTTAGGCCATGCAAGCAAATACCTGTGTTTCCGGTTTTCGACCGACCTTAATTTTTAGCCGACCCTAATTATTTTTCAGCAAATTAAAAAAAAAAAGTTAATTTTGGTCACGGGAAAATGGATTTCCAAACCTTTATTGTCCGTGGGCAAGTAAATTTCAACTTCTGAATTGAAGAATTCATCTTAAATTATTTCAAAAGCTTTCTCTTTTGCATAATTGTACAAATGAAGAATCATACTTTTATTTAAAATCATGTTTTCACACGAGATCGTCATCGGATGTCCGAGGGGATATTATTGTTTAGGGGAAGGAAACATGTGTTTGTCAATAGGTGCGTTCAGAGTACTGCCAATGGTACTAATGGTGATCAATAATAGCTACCGTTGGCTACCATTCTAACAGACTGTCTAAAGTGATGTTAGCGTTGGTAAGTCACATATTCATATGAATCTAAAATGGCGACATCTTTGTCAGTTCCAACCACAGAGACGTGCTCCCATCCACTAAATTTGCCCCACTGATTTGTTTGCTATCAATGTGTTTCCCAATGAAAAATCACTATCAATGTGCTACCCACTGAACAATTACATGTGATTTTTCAATGAGCAACACACTGATAGCAGTGCTCCAGCTAGAATTTGAAAGGGGCAGGGTGCCAGCAAAGGGCAGGGCATTTTTTAATGATAAAAAGGGCACTTGGAGAACTTTATCAATGTCATCACAGTCACTTGAAATCCAAATTATAAAAATGAAAATAATTTGCTTAGTAGTTTGGTGCCGACGTAAACAATGCATGGCCGCTCACTTTTAAAACGTCATCTGTCTATAAAATAGAGTTACGTCCCTTGATTTCGGGATTTGACTTTGCATTGTTGGAGGTACGTAATCTGTGCATGGCTTCCCGACTGACAAAAACGACCGCTGCGTCTTCACAAGAGATAGTCATGATATTTTTTGAAAAGAATGAGGTCTTGGGAGTTGAAGCAAACAGGGTTTTGAATATATTAGAAGAAATTAAAAAAAAACATGACTTGAAGCGAGCGGGGGTAAAACTAGAGGCTCAGTGGGCTGAGCCTGTGTCGCTCACCTTTCATTCTACTTTGAGGAAACTTAATACAGAACCTTCCATAGGTGCTTCCCACCAAGTTTCGGTTCATTTGGCTAAGCAGTTTCAGAGAAGAAGATTTTTAGAAATCAACCAACCAGAAACAAGAATTGCCTATGGCAGCCATGTTTGTTAACAGATCGGGATGAAATTAGCAATCTTTATAGAGAACCTTCCATAGGTGCTTCCTACCAAGTTTTGGTTCAATTGGCTAAGCGGTGAAGAAGATTTTTAGAAATCGACCAATCTGAAACAAGAATTGCCTGTAGCAGCCATGTTTGTTAACGAATCGGGACGAAATGAGCAATCTTTATAGAGGACTCTATACATGCTTTCTACCAAATTTCAGTTCATTCCGGAAAGCGGTTTCAGAGGAGAATATTTTTTAGAAATCAACCAATCAGAAACAAGAATGGCTTGTGACGGCCATGTTTGTGAACTGATCGGAACGAAATGAGCAATCTTGATAGAGAACCTTTAATTGATGCTTCCTACCAAGTTTTGGTTCATTTGGCCAAGCGGTTTCAGAGAAGAAGATTTATAAAAATCGGCCAAACAGAAACAAGAATTGCCTGTGGCGGTCATGTTTGTTAATGGATCGGGACAAAATGAGCATTCTTTATAGAGAACCTTCCATAGATGCTCCCTACCAAATTTCAGTTCATTTGGGAAAGCGGTTTCAGAGGAGAATTTTTTTTAGAAATCAACCAATCAATAACAAGAATGGCCTGTGGCGCCATGTTTGTTAACGGATCAGAACTAAATGAGCAATCTTTATAGAGGATCTTCCAAGGATGCTTCCTACCAAGTTTTGATCCATTTGGCCAGATTAACAGACAATATTCATCATATTGTTTTCTAGCTTCTGAACTGTCGATCGAGAAAAAAATAAAATATTCTAAGCAGGCAGCATATAGCCAGTCAATGGGGTTTGCAATTAATATTTCGCATGCACAATAGCGACCCCACACAACAATGTGTGGAAAATAGAAATATTCTGCTGTCGTTTAAATGCGTATTAACTGCATTACATGTAGACTGTATGATTCTGTTTGATAAAGTCCTTTAACTAGAACAGGAAGAAAATGTACACTTGAGTGAAATATATTAATAGTGTTGTAATAACAGATCGTGAACGTGATGTAGAAGTATGAAAGCATGTCAAGGTATATTTTAAATGAGGTTGAAACAAGTCACCATTTCATATCAATTCGGTTGTATTTCATTTTTACGATTTTAATTACGGAAGACGATCACAACCATTTTTTTTAACAATTGCAACTCAGCTGGTTTTTTTTTCATAACCTATAATAAAATGAAAACATATATATCACACTGTCGGAACAGTTCCAGCTTTCAATAGAAATATCGTAGAAATATGTAAATTCGCTATTCCTATAAAGTTTTTCCTTATAATCTTCATATAATTTTGTGATTTAAAATAAGACAATGATATGAAGATTATAACAACAAACTTCAACACATTTAGCAATTCAATCAATTCAATTCAATATTTTATTTAAGTCTCGTATCTCAATTACACAAAGTTTCTGTTTGCGTTCCAGTCGGATATTCAACATGGCTGCCAGTACCAATAATATGCTCTGATTGGCTGAAATTTCAAAGATCCTCTTTTCTTTAAGCTAATGAACTGACTGAACTCAAACTTTAAATGAATGATCATTGGAATATCCTTTACCAAGTTTCTGTTTTTATGCCGATTGGAAATCCAAGATGGCCGCCACCGCATGACATAGATTAACATTGGACCCTATTCATCATTCATGTATTGTTTTCTAGCTTCTGAACTGTCGATCGAGAAAAAAATAAAATATTCTAAGCAGGCAGCATATAGCCAGTCAATGGGGTTTGCAATTAATATTTCGCATGCACAATAGCGACCCACACAACAATGTGTGGAAAATAGAAATATTCTGTTGTCGTTTAAATGTGTATTAACTGCATTACATGTAAACTGTATGATTCTGTTTGATAAAGTCCTTTAACTAGAACAGGGAAAAAATGTACACTTGAGTGAAATATATTAATAGTGTTGTAATGTTGTAATAACAGAACGTGAACGTGATGTAGAAGTATGAATCACCGTAAATAACCTATTAATTTGAATAAGAAATAACTATCCAGTTTAAAAATAACAAAACAAAATTTAAAAAGGAATCCGTACAGCTTCTTTACACGAAACGATTAATTTATTTAAAAAATGGACAATCGTTAGACCTGCTTGTTTCGCCCCTAAAAAAAGTCGTCCCCGATATATCTTGACCCTAAGAAAAAGTCGTCCCCAATATATCTCGGCCCAAAAAATCTCCTTTGCAATGGAATTAACTGGGTAAGTCGAAATGGAGAACAAAGTATGCGTAGATGCGATGCTCGCCTATAGTCTGCCTAATCCATATTATACACATATATACAAAAAGTCCTTCCAGTTTTCTGTATATACATGTAGGTTCACGTGTAAGAAAGAAATGGAATATGACATTAAAAGACAACTTCTAGGTATGGTTATACGTACTATAACAATTATATATAAGTTATGCTAGATTATAGCACTTCCGCTCTGTGTGTTTCTATGGTGGTGCTTATAAAAAAAAAAAAAAAAAGTAAAAAAAAAAAAAAAATGCCTACCTACCTACCCTATTTTTTTCAGCATGAAACCTGAAACACACATATTTTTTTATTTGACTCTATGGGAAAATGTTCAAATATGAATATAATGAGATATGGGGTAAATGTTAATGAGACAACAACCCCAAAGTCAAACTGCATGCATGCAGGACATATTTTTACATAGGACCAATTGGTTCTTTTAATAACCAGGTGAACGATACAGGCTCTAGAGAGCCTCTGTTTTATATATATTCTCCCTGGAGGTGAGTACAGAATGTTTTTCTTTTATATTGATTATTGAATTTCAGCCCTTATTTTTGTCAAAAAAGTCCTAAAAATTCCTAAAAATAGCCTTTATTTTTTAAGAATTTTGTCTTAATAAAAGCCCTTATATTTTCACAAATTCTTGCTTGGAAAACTGCTTAGACTTTTTCATCACTTCTCGTTCCATTAATATTCATGTTGTTCTTATTGGATTTTAGTATATTTTCGTTTCGTTTCGCGTTTTAGTATATTTCGTTGCATTGCGTTTCGTTTCGCATTTTAGTGTATTTCGTTTCGTTGCGTTGCGGTTCGTAATATTTCGTTTCGTTTCGTTGCGTGTCGATTTCTTTTCGCAGTTTAGTACAACCCTGGTCAGGGTGTATGATGTTTAACTAGAGGAGAAAACAACTTTTGAGGTGAGAATCTTTTTTATGTAGAATGGTATGATTCAAATATTATGTTTTGTGTTTACACATATAGTTCAGTCCCCCTAATAGGTAGTGTAATGCGTCGAATAATCAGATCAGATACTGAGATAGATTCTCGGATATTGTCACTTTTTATATTAAGAAAAGCATGCATCATTGACGCTTATTTAATACTTAAATTTAGATTAAAATGATTAATTTGATCATATATTATATGTTTTATTTATTTAGTCAATAAAGCAATTGTACTATAGTTTCATAATATCTAAGATTCTAATGTATATATTTGATATTTTTTATTTGACAAAATCTTGAAATTCAATGGAAAAAAGTTTGTCACACAAAATGTGCTACACTCCTGGTATTTTTGACAACATATTTCGATGACATTTTTTCTCTGGAAATAGATATTTCAATGATATTTCGTGGGCACAAGCATATACTAATAACACACTTATTAGCAGCAATAAAGTATTTAAAAGACAAGGGGCACCGCTTTGGAAAGATAAAAGGAAAAGGGGTAAATTTTTTTAAACTGCCCATATCAAATGTGAACAATCTGTGTTGCCAAGAAGCTTGGAAATGAGGGGGAATTTTCAAACGCACAGATGACCATATATTTGAGAAGACACTGATAATAGAGTTATCTCCCATACCCCAGGCTTACACCCTTAATATGTAGGTTTAAATACAACACTGGATTATTGTTGTATCTCTCTTTAGTCTACGGGTCACGATATAGCTGAAATACTGCTAAAGATGGCGTTAAACATCAATCAATCAATCTCTTTAGTCTACGAAGTCTGTTTTTCAGTATGCATGTACGTTAATCGTCACTAAGCCTTAGTTTGTTATGTGACAATATCGTCGTGGGGGTTCTTTTCACATGTTTTGAACAAATAAGTTTTCTCCCTGTCCAAACCTATATCTTATATATAATAATGTGTGATGTAGAATGTTGTCACATCCAAACTGTTCATCTTCTGTAACCCACGTCTGATCATACTTTATCTGTCCTCCACTCATCTTCGTTAACCCACGTCTGATCATACTTTGTCTGTCCTCCACTCATCTTCGGTAACCCACGACTGATCATACTTTGTCTGCCCTCCACTCATCACCAGTGGGTCATTTGATGGGAACTTTGTCGTACTCGTGATTAGTTTATCTCGGATATGATTGGTCCAGTAGCGTTTGGAGGACGAGATTTGTATGGACTTGGTACGTTATTTGTATAATTAACAAAAACATTGTGTTGTATTATTTTTTTGCGACCTACCGACCAATCATAAAAAATGAGTAATGTTATGTTGCTATAGCAACTTCTAGATGCCTGATCAGTAACCAGTCATCTCTGAAACGACTATAATTGTTTCAATTGACTTTCGGATGATGGGTGGTGGGTATCGGATCGTGGTCAGTCGTGGACTTCCGACGATTTTAAAATAAAAAATGACGAATAGTAAAAAAAAATAGTTATATACTGTAAACAAAATTAGAAAAGTCGGCAATGTAGATTTAAATTAAGAGAAGAAACACACCATCAAACATGTATGTCAAATTAATATGAAAACGTGACAGTTAGATCAATTTAATGCCGGGTGACTTTGACAATTCAAAATATATTGTCACGTTTGCATTATTCTATTCTTAGTCCTATTTTTAAACTGTATGCAACTTGAACATAAGGTAACAAGGAAGACGGGTTATATTACCAATAGTATATATACCCGAGGTATTCGTGACGAACACAGATCAAGGTGTATGATGTTTAACTAGAGGGGAAAACAACTTTTGAGGTGAGAATCTTTTTTATGTAGAATGGTACGATTCAAATATTATGTTTTGTGTTTACACATAGGGTTCAGTTCTCTTAATAGTTAGTGTAATGCGTCGAATAATCAGATCAGATACTGAGATAGATTCTCGGATATTGTCACTTTTTATTTTAAGAAAAGCATGCATCATTGAAGCTTATTTAATAATTAAATTTAGATTAGAATAATTAATTTGATCATATATTATATGTTTTATTTATTTAGTCAATAAAGCAACTGTACTATAGTTTCATAATATCTAAGATTCTAGTGTATATATTTGATATTTTTTATTTGACAAAATCTTGAAATTCAATGGAAAAAAGTTTGTCACACAAAATGTGTTACACTCCTGGTATTTTTTGACAACATATTTCGATGACATTTTTTTTTCTGGAAATAGATATTTCAATGATATTTCGTGGGCACAAGCATATACTAACAATACACTGATATTAGCAGCAATAAAGTATTTAAAAGACAAGGAGCACCGCTTTGGAAAGATACAAGTAAAAGGGGTAATTTTTTTAAAATGCCCATATCCAATGTAAACAATCTGTGTTGTCAAGAGGCTTGGAATTGAGGGGGGATCTTCAAACGAACAGATGACCATATATTTGAGAAGACACTGATAACAATCGTAGCTACTCGGCCATTCTCGCTACCCTACAAATAACCTCGTATGTAGGTGGTGGATAAATAGAACTACTTTTCACATGTCAGTTACATGAAAGTTTGATAAAGTTATATTTTAAACAATTTTCTATATTTCAATTATTTTCATGGATACAAGTTAAAGTTTTAATTAGTTTTGCATGATTAGATTTTATTTAGTATGTCTTCCATATTGGATTTTCGTGGACTATATTCTTGTGCGGCTTAACTTCCGGCAAACAATTTAAGAAGAATTTCTACTATCTACGTACGAGATTATTTGTAGGGTAGCGAGAATGGCCGAGTAGTTACGAGTGACACTGATAATAGAGTTATCTCCCATACCCCAGGCCTACACCCTTAACCCATAGTAATCCAATAATTTGATACACAACCGTTTGCTACGACCATGCTTTAATCAAAATGTGGCATCATTGATACCCATGAGGGGGAGAGGCAATGCATTTTATTTTCCTTCGTCGGCTATGTACGGAATAACACCACCCTTATCCCCCACACGGGCGGGGGGGGGGGGGGGGGGGAGGGTTCCTGTACAATCCAGCTCAAATATGAGTATTTATCTGACTGAATCCCCGATATGACATTACATACATAAGATGTAGAAGTACATTTGTATCAGTTTTGTCTCTGTTTCAACGATTTTTATATTGTTCTTACGATGTGGTATTTGTTGGGTTTTATTTTATATATACCAGTTATCAGTTGTTATCTTCCTAGATTAGTGATTGATTGATTGATTGATTGATTGATTGATTGATTGATTGATTGGCTGGTTGGTTGGTTGGTTGGTTGATTGATTATTGCTTAGTGTCCAGGAGCAGTATTTCAGGTATATTAAGGACAATAACAAGTTTAAATATATGTCAAAACTATATCTAGAAATGAGGGAGGGATTTGCAAGACTGGATAGCGACTCGAAAAGTATGAAGATTTGTTGTTGGACAAAACATTTAGTCTCCCGTAACGGCAACAATTCGTTCACTCTTTTCTTTATAACTACAAAAAAGTAGGTGATATGCAGAGATTGGTGCTCTCTAATGATATGACTCCGTACGTATAATAACCTGACCCCCCCTCCCCCCACACACCCCCAATAAACACCATCGAGAGCATTGCTACTAATCGCAATCCTGGGGACACAGATTGCAACTATGTGGTCTTAGCTCTGGGACCCTTCACCAGTATCCATTAGATTTAAGTAATGTCCCTGTGTAACTAACCTATAACATATTAAGTAGTGAAATCTACACCAATCTATTTTTAATTCATGCGTCGTAAGCCAAACATTTAAATCATACCTTTTATGGTAGTTTTAAAATAGAGATATTTATAAAAAAAATTTAACAATGTTGTTCTTGATATTACGACTTAAGAATTACCTATATGACCCAGATGTTTTTGTTTACGGTTAACCCATTCAGGAGTTCGTGGAAAACAACACCCACTTATTTCTTTACGTACATCGGTTATTCAGCTTGTCAGCACAATTAGATAAAAAGATAAGCATGCAAGCTTAATAGAAACAGCACTCTTATTTTAAACCTATAACATGGTACATGAGGCTGTTTTATACAGACTTCCAGTGGTCATTATACATTATTTTGCTAGAATTTGAATTTGCTATATCTGTATGAGTTTATATATATTTAACCCATAATAATGTTGTATCATTGATACCCATGGGTATTTTCTTTTCCTTCGTCGGCTATGTACAGAATAACACCACCCTTATCCCCCACAATTGCCGTCGTGGTCATGATTGTATGGTAGTTGGATTTACAGCTACCTATAAAATCAGTGTCTATCACCACTGATGTTGTGAATTCGAGTCTCGATCAGGACGAGGTGTACAACATTATGTGAAAAAGTTTGTCAGTGACTTGCGACAGGTCGGTTGTTTTCTCCGGATCCTCTGGTTTCCTCCACCAATAAAACTGACCTCCACGATGTAACTGAAATATTGTTGAAAGTGGCCTTAAACACCATAGAAGAAACCAACTTACCCCCCCCCCCCCCCCCAAAAAAAAATTCATTAGAGTTCGGTTGTGTGAAATAAATTGGTATGTGTTATCATATTTTGTAGTGCTTGTGGATAGGTAGATCCTATGATTGTTCTTCCTTTTAACTTTTAGAAACATGTCTGATGATGATACAGAAGGGCCTGCCCAAGGTAAGTATTAATATTACATGATGCACTGGTAGTTTAAGGCACATATTGGGTAATATTGCATGTTGACCGCGGTGTTCCATTTTTAGCTCACTTGGCTTTGGGCCAGGTGAGCTATTGCCATCACTTTTCATCCTTCGTCCGTCCATCAACATTTCACATAAAAATCTTCTCCTCAGAAACCACTGCTGGGCCAATTGCAACCAAACTTTCGTGGAATGGTCCTTGGATGGCCCCCTTCCAAAATTGTGCCCGGTGATCCCGACTTCCAACCAAGATGGCCGCCAAGCTAAAAATAGAAAAAAGGGGGATGAAGTTTAAAAAAAATCTTCTCTGAAACTACTGAGCCAATCTCAACCAAACTTTGCTGAAATGGTCCTTGGGTGGTCCCCTTCCAAAATTGTGTCCGGCATTTCAAACCATCGACCAAGATGGCCACCACAGCCGAACTTAATTTAACATAGGACCCTATGGCAAATTCTCATAAAAATCTTCTTGTCTGAAACCATTTGCACAATAAGAACTAAATTTTGATGAAATAGTCATTGTATGGTTCTCTTCCAAAAATGTGTCCGGCAGTTCGGCCCTTCGACCAAGATGGCCCCCACAGCCGAACTTAGCTTAACATAGGACCCTATGGGAAATTCACATAAAAATCTTCTCTTCAGAAACCACTGGGCCAATTGCAACCAAACTATGGTGGAATGGTCCTTGGATGGCCCACTTCCGAAATTGTGTCCCGTGATCCCGACTTCCAACCAAGATGGCCACCAAGCTAAAAATAGAAAAAAGGGGGATGTAATTTTAAAAAAATCTTCTCCTCTGAAACTACTGAGCCAATCTCAACTAAACTTTGCTGAAATGATCCTTGGGTGGCCCCATTCCAAAATTGTGTTCGGTATTCCAGACCTCCGACCAAGATATCCGCCACAGCCAAACTTAATTTAACATAGAACCCTATGACAAATTCCCATAAGAATCTTGTTGTCTGAAACTATTTGCTCAATAAGAACTAAATTTTGATGAAATAGTCATTGGATGGTTCTCTTCCAAAATGTGTCCGGCGGTTTGACTCTTCGACCAAGATGGCCCCCACAGCCGAACTTAGCTTAACATAGGACCCTATGGGAAATTCAAATAAAAATCTTCTCCTCAGAAACCACTGGGCCAATTGTAACCAATCTTTGGAGGAATGGTCTTTGGATGACCCCTTTCCTACATTGTGTCCGGTGATCCCGACTTCCAACTAAGATAGCCACCAAGTTAAAAATAGAAAAAGGGGGGGATGAAATTTAAAAAAAAAATCTTCTTCTCTGAAACTACTGAGCCAATCTCTACCAAACTTTGCTGAAATGGTCCTTGGGTGATCCTCTTCCAAAATTGTGTTTGTCATTTGAGACATTCGATCAAGATGGCCGCCACCGCCGAAATTAATTTAAAATAGGACCCTATGACAAATTCCCATAAAGATCTTCTTGTCTGAAACCATTTGCTCAATAAGAACTAAATTTTGACGAAATAGTCATTGGATGGTTCTCTTCCAAAAATGTGTCCGGCGGTTCGGTCCTCCGACCAAGATGGCCCACACAGCCGAACTTAGCTTAACATAGGACCCTATGGGAAATTCACATAAAAATCTTCTCTTCAGAAACCACTGGACCAATTGCAACCAATCTTTCGTGGAATGGTCCTTGGATGGCCCCCTTCCAAAATTGTGTCCGGTGATCCCGACTTCCAACCTAGATGGCCACCAAGCTAAAAAAAGAAAAAAAAGGGATGAAATTTAAAAGAAATCTTCTACTCTGAAACTACGGAGCCAATCTCAGCCAAACTTTGCTGAAATGATCCTTGGGTGGTCCCATTCCAAAATTGTGTTAGGTATTCCAGACCTCTGACCAAGATGTCCGCCACAGCTGAACTTAATTTAACATAGAACCCTATAGGCAAGTTCCCATAAAAATCTTCTTGTCTGAAACCATTTGCTCAATAAGAACTAAATTTTGACGAAATAGTCATTAGATGGTTCTCTTCCAAAATGTGTCGGGCGGTTCGACTCTTCGACCAAGATGGCCCCCACAGCCGAACTTAGCTTAACATAGGACCCTATGGGAAATTCAAATAAAAATCTTCTCCTCAGAAACCACTGGGCCAATTGTAACCAATCTTTGGTGGAATGGTCTTTGGATGACCCCCTTCCTACTTTGTGTCCGGTGATCCCGTCTTCCTACTAAGATAGCCACCAAGCTAAAAATAGAAAAATGGGGGGATGAAATTAAAAACAAAAATCTTCTTCTCTGAAATTACTGAGCCAATCTCAACCAAACTTTGCTGAAATGGTCCTTGGGTGGTCCCCTTCCAAAATGTGTTTGGCATTTCAGACCTCCGACCAAGATGGCCATCACAGCCGAAATTAATTTAACATAGGACCCTATGACAAATTCCCGTAAAGATCTTCTTGTCTGAAACCATTTGCTCAATAAGAACTAAATTTTGACAAAATAGTCATTGGATGGTTCTCTTCCAAAAATGTGTCCGGCGATTCGGCCCTCCGACCAAGATGGCCTACACAGCCGAATTTAGTTTAACATATGATTCTGGGAAATTCACATAAAAATCTTCTCTTCAGAAACCACTGGACCAATTGCAACCAAACTTTCGTGGAATGGTCCTTGGATGGCCCCCTTCCAAAATTGTGTCCCGTGATCCCAACTTCCAACCAAGATGACCACCAAGCTAAAAATAGAAAAAAAGGGGATTAAATTTAAAAGAAATCTTCTCCTCTGAAACTACAAAGCCAATCTCAACCAAACTTTGCTGAAATGATCCTTTGGTGGTCCCATTCCAAAATTGTGTTAGGTATTCCAGACCTCTGACCAAGATGTCCGCCACAGCCAAACTTAATTTAACATAGAACCCTATGGCAAATTCCCATAAAAATCTTCTTTTCTGAAACCATTTGCTCAATAACAACTAAATTTTGATGAAATAGTCATTGTATGGTTCTCTTCCAAAAATGTGTCCGGCAGTTCGGCCTTTCGACCAAGATGGCCCCCACAGCCGAACTTAGCTTAACATAGGACCCTATGGGAAATTCAAATAAAAATGTTCTCCTCAGAAACCATTGGGCCAATTGTAACCAATCTGTGGTGGAATGGTCTTTGGATGATCCCCTTCCTACATTGTGTCCGGTGATCCCGACTTCCAACTAAGATAGCCACCAAGCTAAAAATAGAAAAATGGGGGTGATGAAATTAAAAACAAAAATCTTCTTCTCTGAAACTACTGAGCCAATCTCAACCAATCTTTGGTGGAATGGTCTTTGGATGACCCCCTTCCTACATTGTGTCCGGTGATCCCGACTTCCTACTAAGATAGCCACCAAGCTAAAAATAGAAAAAGGAGGGGATGAAATTAAAAACAAAAATCTTCTTCTCTGAAACTACTGAGCCAATCTCAACCAAACTTTGCTGAAATGGTCCTTGGGTGGTCCCCTTCCAAAATTGTGTTTGGAATTTCAGACCTCCGACCAAGATGGCCATCACAGCCGAAATTAATTTAACATAGGACCCTATGACAAATTCCCATAAAGATCTTCTTGTCTGAAACCATTTGCTCAATAAGAACTAAATTTTGACAAAATAGTCATTGGATGGTTCTCTTCCAAAAATGTGTCCGACGATTCGGCCCTCCGACCAAGATGGCCCACACAGCCGAACTTAGCTTAACATAGGACCCTATGGGAAATTCACATAAAAATCTTCTCTTCAGAAACAACTGGACCAATTGCAACCAAACTTTCGTGGAATGGTCCTTGGATGGCCCCCTTCCAAAATTGTGTCCGATGATCCCGACTTCCAACCAAGATGGCCACCAAGCTAAAAATAGAAAAAAAGGGGATGAAATTTAAAAGAAATCTTCTCCTCGGAAACTACTGAGCCAATCTCGAGCAAACTTTGCTGAAATGATCCTTGGGTGGTCCCATTCCAAAATTGTGTTCGGTATTCCAGACCTCTGACCAAGATGTCTGCCACAGCTGAACTTAATCTAACATAGAACCCTATGGCAAATTCCCATAAAAATCTTCTTGTCTGAAACCATTTGCCCAATAAGAACTAAATTTTGATGAATTAGTCATTGGATGGTTCTCTTCCAAAATGTGTCCGGCGGTTCGACTCTTCGACCAAGATGGCCCCCACAGCCGAACTTAGCTTAACATAGGACCCTATGGGAAATTCAAATAAAAATCTTCTCCTCAGAAACCACTGGGCCAATTGTAATCAATCTTTGGTGGAATGGTCTTTGGATGACCCCCTTCCTACATTGTGTCCGGTGATCCCGACTTCCAACTAAGATAGCCACCAAGCTAAAAATAGAAAAATGGGGGGATGAAATTAAAAAAAAAACTTCTTCTCTGAAACTACTGAGGCAATCTCAACCAACTTTGCTGAAATGGTCCTTGGGTGGTCCCCTTCCAAAATTGTGCTTGGCATTTGAGACATCCGACCAAGATGGCCACCACAGCCGAAATTAATTTAACATAGGACCCTATGACAAATTCATATCAAGATCTTCTTGTCTGAAACCATTTGCTCAATAAGAACTAAATTTTGACGAAATAGTCATTGGATGGTTATCTTCCAAAAATGTGTCCGGCGGTTCGGCCCTCCGACCAAGATGGCCTACACAGCCGAATTTAGCTTAACATAGGAGCCTATGGGAAATTCACATAAAAATCTTCTCTTCAGAAACCACTGTAAAATTGCAACCAAACTTTCGTGGAATGGTCCTTGGATGGCCCCCTTCCAAAATTGTGTCCGGTGATCCCGACTTCCAACGAAGATGGCCACCAAGCTATAAAAAGAAAAAAAGGGGATGAAATTTAAAAGAAATCTTCTACTCTGAAACTACGGAGCCAATCTCAACCAAACTTTGCTGAAATGATCCTTGGGTGGTCCCATTCCAAAATTGTGTTAGGTATTCCAGACCTCTGACCAAGATGTCTGCCACAGCTGAACTTAATTTAACATAGAACCCTATAGGCAAATTCCCATAAAAATCTTGTTGTCTGAAATCATTTGCTCAATAAGAAATAAATTTTGACGAAATAGTCATTAGATGGTTCTCTTCTAAAATGTGTCCGGCGGTTCGACTCTTTGACCAAGATGGCCCCCACAGCCGAACTTAGCTTAACATAGGACCCTATGGAAAATTCAAATAAAAATCTTCTCCTCAGAAACCACTGGGCCAATTGTAACCAATCTTTGGTGGAATGGTCTTTGGATGACCCCCTTCCTACATTGTGTCCGGTGAACCCGACTTCCTACTAAGATAGCCACCAAGCTAAAAATAGAAAAAGGAAGGGATGAAATTAAAAACAAAAATCTTCTTCTCTGAAACTACTGAGCCAATCTCAACCAAACGTTGATGAAATGGTCCTTAGGTGGTCCCCTTCCAAAGTTGTGTTTGGAATTTCAGACTTCCGACCAAGATGGCCATCACAGCCGAAATTAATTTAACATAGGACCCTATGACAAATTCCCATCAAGATCTTCTTGTCTGAAACCATTTGCTCAATAAGAACTAAATTTTGACAAAATAGTCATTGGATGGTTCTCTTCCAAAAATGTGTCCGACAATTCGGCCCTCCGACCAAGATGGCCCACACAGCCGAACTTAACTTAACATAGGATCCTATGGGAAATTCACATAAAAATCTTCTCTTCAGAAACCACTGGACCAATTGCAACCAAACGTTCATGGAATGGTCCTTGGATGGCCCCCTTCAAAAATTGTGTCTGGTGGTTTGTCCCTTCGACCAAGATGGTCCCCAAAGCCGAACTTAGCTTAACATAGGACCCTATGGGAAATTCACATGAAAATATCCTCCCCAGAAACCACAGGGCCAATTGCAACCAAACTATTGTGGAATGGTTCTTGGATGGCCCCCTTCAAAAATTGTGTCCGGTGATCCCGACTTCCAACCAAGATGGCCACCAAGCAAACAATAGAAAATAGGGGGATGAAATTAAAAAAAAAATCTTCTCCTCTGAAACTACTGAGCCAATCTCAACCAAACTTTGCTGAAATGATCCTTTGGTGGTCCCCTTCCAAAATTGTGTTCGGCATTTAAGTCCTCCGACCATGATGGCCGCCAAAGCCGAACTTAATTTTACATTGGACCCTATGAGAAATTCCCATGAAAATCTTGTCTGAAACCGTTTGCTCAAAAAGAACTTAATTTTGATGAAATAATCATTGGATGGTTCTCTTCCAAAAATGTGTATGGCGGTTTGGCCCTTCGACCAAGATGGCCCCCACAGACGAACTTAGCTTAACATAGGACCATATGGGAAATTCACATAAAAATCTTCTTGTCTGGAACCAGTTGCTCGATTGCAACCAAACTGATAAAATAGTCATTGGATGGTCCTCTTCCGAAATTGTGTTTGGTGGTACCGCCCTCTGAACAAGATGGCTGCACAGCTGAACTTAGTTTAACACAGGACCCTATGGGAAATTCAAATAAAAAACATCTTCTCTGGAACCAGTACATTGTAGCTCAATTAGAACCAAACTTTGATGGAATAGTCATTGGATGGTTCTCTTCCAAAATTGTGTCCGGCATTCGCGCTCTCCCACCAAGATGGCCACCACAGTGCAGTTGCGTTGTTATTGAAAGCGATTACAGGCTCCTGGGAGCCTCTGTTTGTCCCTTGTAACTAGTTCATTTACGTATATACTCAATTGCATTCAGGGGTCGTCATGAGATCATATGGTAGTTTGATTTACAACTACCTATGCAACCACTGATGTTGTGAGTTCAAATCTCGATCAGGGCGAGGTGTACAACATTATGTGATAAAGTTTGTCAGTGACTTGTGACAGGTCGATGGTTTTCTCCGGGTCCTCCAGTTTCCTCCACCAATAAAATTGACCGCCATGATATAACTGTAATATTGTTGAAAGTGACGTTAAACACCATCAAGCAAACAACATCAATTGCATTCATATTTGATATTTCGTTAGCATAATTTATTATATGAACCATGTATTCATATTTAATATTACGTTAAAATAATTTATTATATGAACCATCTACAGCGTACAAAATATACTTCATAGATAGAAGAGTTTGAAGATACCAAAGGGGTAATTAAAATTCGTAAATCAAAGAAAGACAGACAACACAAAAGAAAAGCTAAAATTACAAACAACGATCTATAAAACACCACACATAAAACCACAAATCCCTACTAGAAAGCAGAGGTGAAATCAGGACAGCAGTTCCTGATCCACTAGTGGCACCCATCGTCTTACAAACCCGGTGATAAAACATGGATGAGGAAAGGTCCTGAACGTGGTTACGTCAAGTGTAGCATATTCCTGGACATATATGTTCCGTAACGATAAACCAAGTCATGGTGTCATAAAATAAAACGTTGACTCTTCTTGCTTTAACTTACCTGTTTTTAAATAAACATTGTAAAAACCCAAAATGGACATTCCAAAGACACAGGTAACATTCGACACAAGACACAGAACGAAGGCAAACAAAAACACAAAACAATTAACAGATGAGCAACAAATAAATCTGAGGTGAGCCCGGCTACTCGCGAATGATTAGCAGTACATGTTTCTAATAATACAACCAAGATTTTCTAGCATGCTTAATTCGATATTGTTGATAGCATAAAACCTTTTCATGTGGAACAAAATTAATACAGTCAATCTTGTATATAAAAGCCATTCAAGGGAACCTGAAAATGTGACCTTTATGAGCACTTGCCCTTTATATACAGGTCACAATTATATGCACTATTCATTAATGGAAAAACGAGATAGTGATTTGTTATATAGAGGTGCCCTTTAAGGCAGGTTTGATTGTAAATCACTCTGGAAAATTACACAGAGGTTCTGGAAAAAAACCAAAGATAGAACGATAGTAGTGGGGGTTTGAAAACTTACAGAGCAAATTTCCTTTTTACTTCTAAAAAAAATTTCAAATTGTATTACCATATCATTCCATGAGATACACACAGCAGCCATCATGACACTCTCAGTTCACAATATGGAATTATGTGTGAGTGAGGGTTCGCATTTTGCACACACGTGGAAACATTTGATGACGGCATCATTTCTCTAAGAGGGGGCGGTTGGACTTATAATCCTATCTTAGGCATGCCACATTTTGTTTATTAAAGTGTCCTTACCAAGCCATGAAAGTGATTGGTCATGTATATGTGTATTAGGGGTCATGTATATGTGTGTTAGGGGTCATGTATATGTGTATTAGGGGTCATGTATATGTGTATTAGGGGTCATGTATACATGTGCTAGAAGCATCAATTTTGTCTCTGTTTCTATGATTTTTCTATTGGATTTTGGAGCTGTTCCAACAGTGTGGTATTTTTCTATTGGATTTTGGAACTGTTCCAACAGTGTTGTATTTTTCTATTGGATTTTAGAACTGTTCCAACAATGTGGTATTTTTCTATTGGATTTTGGAACTGTTCCAACAGTGTGGTATTTTTCTATTGGATTTTGGAGCTGTTCCAACAATGTGGTATTTTTCTATTGGATTTTGGAACTGTTCCAACAGTGTTGTATTTTTTTATTGGATTTTGGAACTGTTCCAACAGTGTTGTATTTTTCTATTAGATTTTGGAACTGTTCCGACAGTGTTGTATTTTTCTATTGGATTTTGGAACTGTTCCAACAGTGTGGTATTTTTCTAGTGGATTTTGGAACTGTTCCAACAGTGTTGTATTTTTCTATTAGATTTTGGAACTGTTCCAACAATGTTGTATTTTTCTATTGGATTTTGGAACTGTTCCAACAATGTTGTATTTTTCTATTGGATATTGGAACTGTTCCAACAGTGTGGTATTTTTCTATTAGATTTTGGAACTGTTCCGACAGTGTTGTATTTTTCTATTGGATTTTGGAACTGTTCCAACAGTGTGGTATTTTTCTATTGGATTTTGGAGCTGTTCCAACAGTGTTGTATTTTACTATTGGATTTTGGAACTGTTCCAACAGTGTGGTATTTTTCTATTGGATTTTGGAGCTGTTCCAACAGTGTTGTATTTTTCTATTGGATTTTAGAACTGTTCCAACAATGTGGTATTTTTCTATTGGATTTTGGAACTGTTCCAACAGTGTTGTATTTTTTTATTGGATTTTGGAACGGTTCCAACAGTAGTATTTTTCTATTAGATTTTGGAGCTGTTCCAACAGTGTTGTATTTTTCTATTGGATTTTGGAACTGTTCCAACAGTGTGGTATTTTTCTAGTGGATTTTGGAACTGTTCCAACAGTGTGGTATTTTCCTATTGGATTTTGGAACTGTTCCAACAGTGTGGTATTTTCCTATTGGATTTTGGAACTGTTCCAACAGTGTTGTATTTTACTATTGGATTTTGGAACTGTTCCGACAGTGTTGTATTTTTCTATTGGATTTTGGAACTGTTCCAACAGTGTGGTATTTTCCTATTGGATTTTGGAACTGTTCCAACAATTTGGTATTTTTCTATTAGATTTTGGAACTGTTCCAACAGTGTTGTATTTTTCTATTAGATTTTGGAGCTGTTCCAACAATTTGGTATTTTTCTATTGGATTTTGGAGCTGTTCCAACAGTGTTGTATTTTTCTATTGGATTTTGGAGCTGTTCCGACAGTGTGGTATTTTACTATTGGATTTTGGAGCTGTTCCGACAGTGTTGTATTTTTCTATTGGATTTTGGAACTGTTCCAACAGTGTTGTATTTTTCTATTGGATTTTGGAGCTGTTCCAACAGTGTTGTATTTTACTATTGGATTTTGGAACTGTTCCGACAGTGTGGTATTTTTCTATTGGATTTTGGAACTGTTCCAACAGTGTGGTATTTTCCTATTGGATTTTGGAACTGTTCCAACAGTGTGGTATTTTCCTATTGGATTTTGGAACTGTTCCAACAGTGTTGTATTTTACTATTGGATTTTGGAACTGTTCCGACAGTGTTGTATTTTTCTATTGGATTTTGGAACTGTTCCAACAGTGTGGTATTTTCCTATTGGATTTTGGAACTGTTCCAACAGTGTGGTATTTTCCTATTGGATTTTAGAACTGTTACGACAGTGTTGTATTTTCCTATTGGATTTTGGAACTGTTACGACAGTGTGGTATTTTTCTATTTGATTTTGGAACTGTTCCGACAGTGTGGTATTTTTCTATTGGATTTTAGAGCTGTTACGACAGTGTGGTATTTTTCTATTGGATTTTAGAGCTGTTACGACAGTGTGGTATTTTTCTATTGGATTTTGGAACTGTTCCGACAGTGTTGTATTTTCCTATTGGATTTTGGAACTGTTACGACAGTGTGGTATTTTTCTATTGGATTTTGGAGCTGTTCCAACAGTGTTGTATTTTACTATTGGATTTTGGAACTGTTCCAACAGTGTGGTATTTTTCTATTGGATTTTGGAGCTGTTCCAACAGTGTTGTATTTTTCTATTGGATTTTAGAACTGTTCCAACAATGTGGTATTTTTCTATTGGATTTTGGAACTGTTCCAACAGTGTTGTATTTTTTTATTGGATTTTGGAACGGTTCCAACAGTAGTATTTTTCTATTAGATTTTGGAGCTGTTCCAACAGTGTTGTAATTTTCTATTGGATTTTGGAACTGTTCCAACAGTGTGGTATTTTTCTAGTGGATTTTGGAACTGTTCCAACAGTGTGGTATTTTCCTATTGGATTTTGGAACTGTTCCAACAGTGTGGTATTTTCCTATTGGATTTTGGAACTGTTCCAACAGTGTTGTATTTTACTATTGGATTTTGGAACTGTTCCGACAGTGTTGTATTTTTCTATTGGATTTTGGAACTGTTCCAACAGTGTTGTATTTTCCTATTGGATTTTGGAACTGTTCCAACAATTTGGTATTTTTCTATTAGATTTTGGAACTGTTCCAACAGTGTTGTATTTTTCTATTAGATTTTGGAGCTGTTCCAACAATTTGGTATTTTTCTATTGGATTTTGGAGCTGTTCCAACAGTGTTGTATTTTTCTATTGGATTTTGGAGCTGTTCCGACAGTGTGGTATTTTACTATTTGATTTTGGAGCTGTTCCGACAGTGTTGTATTTTTCTATTGGATTTTGGAACTGTTCCAACAGTGTTGTATTTTTCTATTGGATTTTGGAGCTGTTCCAACAGTGTTGTATTTTACTATTGGATTTTGGAACTGTTCCGACAGTGTGGTATTTTTATATTGGATTTTGGAACTGTTCCAACAGTGTGGTATTTTCCTATTGGATTTTGGAACTGTTCCAACAGTGTGGTATTTTCCTATTGGATTTTGGAACTGTTCCAACAGTGTGGTATTTTCCTATTGGATTTTGGAACTGTTCCAACAGTGTTGTATTTTACTATTGGATTTTGGAACTGTTCCGACAGTGTTGTATTTTTCTATTGGATTTTGGAACTGTTCCAACAGTGTGGTATTTTCCTATTGGATTTTGGAACTGTTCCAACAGTGTGGTATTTTCCTAATGGATTTTAGAACTGTTACGACAGTGTTGTATTTTCCTATTGGATTTTGGAACTGTTACGACAGTGTGGTATTTTTCTATTTGATTTTGGAACTGTTCCGACAGTGTGGTATTTTTCTATTGGATTTTAGAGCTGTTACGACAGTGTGGTATTTTTCTATTGGATTTTGGAACTGTTCCAACAGTAGTATTTTTCTATTAGATTTTGGAGCTGTTCCAACAGTGTTGTATTTTTCTATTGGATTTTGGAACTGTTCCAACAGTGTGGTATTTTTCTAGTGGATTTTGGAACTGTTCCAACAGTGTTGTATTTTTCTATTAGATTTTGGAACTGTTCTAACAGTGTTGTATTTTTCTATTAGATTTTGGAGCTGTTCCAACAATGTGGTATTTTTCTATTGGATTTTGGAGCTGTTCCAACAGTGTTGTATTTTTCTATTGGATTTTGGAGCTGTTCCGACAGTGTGGTATTTTACTATTGGATTTTGGAGCTGTTCCGACAGTGTTGTATTTTTCTATTGGATTTTTGGAACTGTTCCAACAGTGTTGTATTTTTCTATTGAATTTTGTAGCTGTTCCAACAGTGTTGTATTTTACTATTGGATTTTGGAACTGTTCCGACAGTGTGGTATTTTTCTATTGGATTTTGGAACTGTTCCAACAGTGTGGTATTTTCCTATTGGATTTTGGAACTGTTCCAACAGTGTGGTATTTTCCTATTGGATTTTGGAACTGTTCCAACAGTGTTGTATTTTACTATTGGATTTTAGAACTGTTACGACAGTGTTGTATTTTCCTATTGGATTTTGGAACTGTTACGACAGTGTGGTATTTTTCTATTTGATTTTGGAACTGTTCCGACAGTGTGGTATTTTTCTATTGAATTTTAGAGCTGTTACGACAGTGTGGTATTTTTCTATTGGATTTTAGAGCTGTTACGACAGTGTGGTATTTTTCTATTGGATTTTGGAACTGTTCCGACAGTGTTGTATTTTCCTATTGGATTTTGGAACTGTTACGACAGTGTGGTATTTTTCTATTGGATTTTGGAACTGTTCCAACAGTGTTGTATTTTTCTATTGGATTTTGGAGCTGTTACGACAGTGTGGTATTTTTCTATTGGATTTTAGAGCTGTTACGACAGTGTGGTATTTTTCTATTGGATTTTGAAGCTGTTCCAACAGTGTGGTATTTTACTATTGGATTTTGGAGCTGTTCCGACCGTGTTGTATTTTTCTATTGGATTTTGGAACTGTTCCAACAGTGTTGTATTTTTCTATTGGATTTTGGAGCTGTTCCAACAGTGTTGTATTTTACTATTGGATTTTGGAACTGTTCCGACAGTGTGGTATTTTTCTATTGGATTTTGGAACTGTTCCAACAGTGTGGTATTTTCCTATTGGATTTTGGAACTGTTCCAACAGTGTGGTATTTTCCTATTGGATTTTGGAACTGTTCCAACAGTGTTGTATTTTACTATTGGATTTTGGAACTGTTCCGACAGTGTTGTATTTTTCTATTGGATTTTGGAACTGTTCCAACAGTGTGGTATTTTCCTATTGGATTTTGGAACTGTTCCAACAGTGTTGTATTTTCCTATTGGATTTTAGAACTGTTACGACAGTGTTGTATTTTCCTATTGGATTTTGGAACTGTTACGACAGTGTGGTATTTTTCTATTTGATTTTGGAACTGTTCCGACAGTGTGGTATTTTTCTATTGGATTTTGGAACTGTTCCAACAGTGTGGTATTTTCCTATTGGATTTTGGAGCTGTTCCAACAGTGTTGTATTTTACTATTGGATTTTGGAACTGTTCCAACAGTGTTGTATTTTTCTATTGGATTTTGGAGCTGTTCCAACAGTGTTGTATTTTTCTATTGGATTTTAGAACTGTTCCAACAATGTGGTATTTTTCTATTGGATTTTGGAACTGTTCCAACAGTGTTGTATTTTTTTATTGGATTTTGGAACTGTTCCAACAGTAGTATTTTTCTATTAGATTTTGGAGCTGTTCCAACAGTGTTGTATTTTTCTATTGGATTTTGGAACTGTTCCAACAGTGTTGTATTTTTCTAGTGGATTTTGGAACTGTTCCAACAGTGTTGTATTTTTCTATTAGATTTTGGAACTGTTCCAACAGTGTTGTATTTTTCTATTAGATTTTGGAGCTGTTCCAACAATGTGGTATTTTTCTATTGGATTTTGGAGCTGTTCCAACAGTGTTGTATTTTTCTATTGGATTTTGGAGCTGTTCGACAGTGTGGTATTTTACTATTGGATTTTGGAGCTGTTCCGACAGTGTTGTATTTTTCTATTGGATTTTGGAACTGTTCCAACAGTGTTGTATTTTTCTATTGGATTTTGGAACTGTTCCAACAGTGTTGTATTTTACTATTGGATTTTGGAACTGTTCCGACAGTGTGGTATTTTTCTATTGGATTTTGGAACTGTTCCAACAGTGTGGTATTTTACTATTGGATTTTGGAACTGTTCCGACAGTGTTGTATTTTTCTATTGGATTTTGGAACTGTTCCAACAGTGTTGTATTTTCCTATTGGATTTTGGAACTGTTCCAACAGTGTTGTATTTTCCTATTGGATTTTAGAACTGTTACGACAGTGTTGTATTTTCCTATTTGATTTTGGAACTGTTACGACAGTGTGGTATTTTTCTATTTGATTTTGGAACTGTTCCGACAGTGTGGTATTTTTCTATTGGATTTTAGAGCTGTTACGACAGTGTGGTATTTTTCTATTGGATTTTAGAGCTGTTACGACAGTGTGGTATTTTTCCATTGGATTTTGGAACTGTTCCGACAGTGTTGTATTTTCCTATTGGATTTTGGAACTGTTACGACAGTGTGGTATTTTTCTATTGGATTTTGGAACTGTTCCAACAGTGTTGTATTTTTCTATTGGATTTTGGAGCTGTTACGACAGTGTGGTATTTTTCTATTGGATTTTAGAGCTGTTACGACAGTGTGGTATTTTTCTATTGGATTTTGAAGCTGTTCCAACAGTGTTGTATTTTACTATTGGATTTTGGAGCTGTTCCGACAGTGTTGTATTTTTCTATTGGATTTTGGAACTGTTCCAACAGTGTTGTATTTTTCTATTGGATTTTGGAGCTGTTCCAACAGTGTTGTATTTTACTATTGGATTTTGGAACTGTTCCGACAGTGTGGTATTTTTCTATTGGATTTTGGAACTGTTCCAACAGTGTGGTATTTTCCTATTGGATTTTGGAACTGTTCCAACAGTGTGGTATTTTCCTATTGGATTTTGGAACTGTTCCAACAGTGTGGTATTTTCCTATTGGATTTTGGAACTGTTCCAACAGTGTTGTATTTTACTATTGGATTTTGGAACTGTTCCGACAGTGTTGTATTTTTCTATTGGATTTTGGAACTGTTCCAACAGTGTGGTATTTTCCTATTGGATTTTGGAACTGTTCCAACAGTGTTGTATTTTCCTATTGGATTTTAGAACTGTTACGACAGTGTTGTATTTTCCTATTGGATTTTGGAACTGTTACGACAGTGTGGTATTTTTCTATTTAATTTTGGAACTGTTCCGACAGTGTGGTATTTTTCTATTGGATTTTGGAACTGTTCCGACAGTGTGGTATTTTTCTATTGGATTTTGGAACTGTTACAACAGTGTTGTATTTTCCTATTGGATTTTGGAACTGTTCCGACAGTGTGGTATTTTTCTTTTCATTCTATAATAGATTGTTCACTAGAGGCATTTACGTTTCTGTTATTTATCAAAATGATATCCACATGTACATTTTTATTACCTGCTTAAAATATTTTTTTTTTTTGGTCATATATTTTAGCCCACCTGGCGACCGTTTCATTAAAGGCCGTAAGTCGTAAACGTAGACGTAAGTGTACTCTTAAGAGTTACGACCATTTCACTAATAGTTAGGATTTACGACTTACGATAAAAAATGATCGCAAAGTTAAGAGTGGTGGTAGGTACTCTTAAATCGTAAACCTATTTTTGAAGAGAAGAATTGCTATCTGTATTTTTTTAATATGAACATTGATCAAATGAAGCGAGCAATACATATTAGATGCACGTAACAATTTTTATATTTCGAGAGCCATTAAAAATCATTAAAACAGCTATGTACACATTATTGTTTGTTTCAGTCTACTTTCTATCAGTTCAGCATTTACAATATCAACATATTTTATTAACAAGGGTACTTAGAAGAAATTTCAAGAAATGAACGTTATCGGGTACATGTACAAACAATGGCTCAAAAATAAAGTTAAGCACAAACAGAGGGTGCATTACATTTGCGTGGATTTGGGGATTAACAGGTATTACATTTGCACAGAGAAAGGGCATTACAATTGCCCATAAAATATACCTTCAGGAGAGTTCTTTTTTTTTTTTTTTTTACATTTGTGCGGATTGCCTGTTATTTAGAACAGAGCTCCAGATAATTTTCAAGTCCAAAGGGTGATTACCCCCTACTTTTGAAAATGATGGGTATTTGCATATTTCCTTTGTACTGTTGTACTCTCTACTTCAGAAAAGATTGCTTACATGTACACTTTGAAAATTATGTTTGACACAAGTGTTATTCAATAAACGCAGGATGCAAGTGAAATGTTTATCTCTGTTTAATTTGACACGATTGTGTCATGTTTATTACGGTAATAAAATGTTGTAAATATTTTGTTTTTTCCTCGTCGACTTCAGCAGTTTTCACAGCCGTGGTGATAATGTCATCAATGATTCCTTTATCTATACTGTCACTAGACACAGATGAAACTGTCAGGAACTTAAATATAGAATTTTCCGTAGCGCTTAGTAGCGCACTTATTCATGTTCTTGCTCATTTTCAACGAACAACGTGTTCCCAAATTTACTTTCGTTTTAGTTCTTACTTATTACGTAAACCGCATTTATTTGTAATATTGACCGCGATTGGGTGATTTATCGTAAACATCCAATCATATCTCTTTTGACATCGATCTTTAGAAAGGCAAGCATTCGGTACCACTCGGATGTATATGCTCTCTCCTTCAAAAAGTATAAAGGGAAGTAATTTCGGGGAATTTCTCAAAGATAAAAATGTATGATTATGTACACGACTGTACAAGTACGCTCCGAAATTGGAAAGTTTGCTTACACAGCAATATGTATGCGTAATGTGTACACTCTGATCTGATAACAGCCGGGAAGCCATAGACTGAATCGATCAATCAATCCATTGGATGTCAATATTGCCACGCTAAGGGCAGACAACCTCGATTCAATGCACAGGTGGCGCTTCATAACTACGTAAACAAAATCATCCGCGATATGGTACCTCAGAAAAACCTGTTGGGAAGTGTTGAAATAACCGTAATTCTTGTTTTTTTTTATATTTATCACAAGTTTATTCTCACAGGCCAATGACTGATCGTTTTTGACAGCTTTTCCGTGTAGAAAAAGGGTGAAAATCGGTATTTTTCCAGTGACCTATTTCAAGCATCTCGTCGCCTAAAATTATGGCGGGGAAAATACCTCTCTATATTTAACTGACACAATCACATCCCCCTTAGCCAATCACATCAAAGATGATAAAAACAAACTCTAAAATTAGTAAGGAATCCCATACAAAACATCAAATCCCAGCATGCTTAGCGAAAAACTATATTTTGACCTCAAAAGGCAGACACCATTTCAGTGTATTTTCAAAGGAAAAATAGCGATATTTCTATTTGTTTCAGGCTTATATCTGCAAGCATGACATCTGTAGATTGTTCTCATGTATTTTAATATTGCATTCGTTTCAATTCCAGTATTTTAGATGTGAATGTTGACTTACATATTGGAAAAATTCCAAGATATAAACATTTGAACCACACATCCATGTCATCGTGTGAGATTTCCAACGTGACTCCTCATTTTTTCCATTTTGTAGTCTCTATTTGAAAGTTTACGCTTGATAGCTTCACTTATTGATTCCCTAATTAAAGGAAAAACAGATTCATAAAAATGTAGCAGCTCAAAGCCTGAAAATGGCTTAGTGTCACACTTCTTGCAGGATTTTCCAGGTGTAAACCATTCCATATCATTCTCATTTGCCATACTGTGTGTGTACATTTCATTATTTAATTTACAGATTCCTTCATTGGTTTATATTAATGTGCATGAATATTATTTGACCCCTAGCTCTTTTCTTTATACTTGTTCTCAGTTTGCAACATTTACATTTATAAACATTTATGTCAAAATCCAACTGTACAAAGGTCCATCCAGGCAGAGATCCAGGTCCACGCAGTGTGCCCAAATGTGGTATTGGTAAATTTGATCCTTCAAACAGATATGTACATTTTTTTCAGATTATGTTTACAGGCAATATTATAAGATTACTGATACTGATTGCTACATGTATTTGTAGGAGATGTGAAAGTGCATTAAACTTCATTTTTGAAATTTAAAGCAGGTGAACCTGATGAGGCATCAGATGCAAAGAGAGCATGCACAGATAATGAAGATAACAAATGTTTTTTTTAATCCAATTTCAGCCTTTGCTCAAACCAATCTAATCATAGAACTGAAATTGACTGTTTATCTTTTCAGCAAGAAATTAGGGACAGACCATTTAACTTCCAGGAGGGGGGGATTATGGTTTTTTTCTAAACAAATATTCTGATTCCGAATGTTACTGAAAATTATATTCTGATTTTGGTGGAGGGAAAAAAAATCTGTTTCAGAGTTTTTGTCATATAACCTAATGTTAAATTCTGGAAAAAAAATTCGCACTTTGCGACAAAAAAAATAAATATTATAACTCTCATGTTGTCCGGAAAAAAATTTCTGAATGATGCAAAAAACCATAACCCCCCCCCCCCCCCCCCCTGCAAGTTAAATGGTCGGTTCCTTAATGTTTTAATTTCAGAGAAGTTTTCACAGTATGATGATACATTTTCTTCCTCACTTTGTCATTCTCATTACAACAATTTTATTAACAATTCACAGTTCAGTGCATTGTTTGTGAGAAATATTGTCGCAGTAATGATATCATATGGTTTTTAAAACTGTAGGCGAGGAAAAGAGAGACTTGTTTTTGAAGTATTTCAGTTTTAATAAAAATATAGAGAATGATCGATTTAGATGTTGTCCCTATTGTTATAATTCTTTTAACTTTTTCTCTAGATCTGATGCAGCAGAGGAGAAATTGGCTCAAACCTCTTCATACTTGCAGGATTGTTTAAGTAAACAGTTGTCTATTGAAAAACATAAAGTTACAGGCCAGAATGTTGACATCTATACTTTTCAGATGATATTGCAGTTTGTCGTCATAGCTTTTGAAGAAGAGAGTTCTTTACTTTTACCTGAAGGTTATGACAGATATAAACTTCTCTTACATAAAAATGACCTCAACATTGTTATTGACAGTGACAAAGATATGTCCAAATTGTTACACTTCACTCAATTGATATTTAATATGTTAAAATCTGTTCTTGGCAGAGCTTTATTGTGTTATGTACCAAAAAAGAAAAACCTTGGTCGTCTGATATACAGAAATGATGCAGATGTTTTAGGAAGTTGCCATTCACTATTTTTGGCAAATCATCGCTGATCAAACCAAATTGCCCTGATGGAGAAAGAAAACTTAAAATTAACAAGTAAAATTTCTTCTCTTATTACAGATGATTTAAAGAAGAACACAAAGCATGAAAGTCTTGAACATGCAGCACAAATTTTGAGAAATGTTATTAAATTGTATGTTTCAGACAGAATAAAGACTGACAGATTACCAGATATTGACAATTTTAATTGTAGAGTTGAGATTTTTAAGATCCACCCTTTCTTGTTGAATTTTTTATTTAGATTTGTTGACAAGATTACAATTATCATGATAATGCTGCCTTGAAATATTGTATTAAATGTTACACAATTAAATAATCAAATTACCACAGGATTGTTTTTATATGCTGACTAGATGTTAATATAATGATATTTTAGTATCCCCTCACCTATGAAGTTGTAAAGTAATACAACCTCCTATCTGTGCATCCATCCACAGGGACTCGGATAACTATTTCTCACAAATATGCGCTCTCTGGCAATTAGATTTTTTCTATGAGATTGCCATTGCCCGAGAGGGGTTATAAAAAACAATAGCCGAGGACAAAATATAAACCAGGGAAGCACAGAAACAAACCAACAACAACCAACCGATATAACACCAAAAATCACAAACGCACATGAACAACACAAACTCCCGAATAATCTAAAGTGAACTCGGGTGATCCGGAAGGGTAAGCAATTCCTGCCTATTGCAATACATCTATGTGTGTCCATCATCAAGTCTGGTAGGACTCTAATCCGGAGAAGGGCAAAGGATCTAAAACAGCCTCAGATCATTTGTCATCTGGGTGCTGTCAACCAGCTCATGATGTCTGCTGTAGAATTATTTTTCTAATTTTAAGAGTGTTTGGAAGGCCCATGGGATATCATGATAACCACTGAAAAAAACCAAAGTAACTTTACAAAGAAGAGTTATGATTCAAAATTTTTCTAATCTTACAAAAAAGTTGCCTTTAAGGTCCCTTACAATGCAAGGTGCTGTGTCAATAGAAATAACTGAAATTATATGGATCTGCAATGTTATGGGATTTTTCTTCAAATTTGGAAAGCAAATTGAAGAAAACATAGGATTCAGTATTTAACCAAACTTGCATATATATCAGTCACAAGATGCTGTGAACAGAAATAGGTGAAATCAGAGATATAATAACTGAAATTTGGTAATTTGCAGCTGAAATGATATATGGTTTTGGTTTCTTTAAAGTAAATTATTTAAAATTTTCACTCAAGTTTGTTAATTATTACTTTATCACAAACTTTTTCTGGCCCAGTCTGAGCAAATTCTTTCCAACTTATCCATTTTGTACTTTCCCGCCAGGCATGAATAAAGTTTTTTTTCTTAAACAAAATTTATTAATATGATTTTGACAACACTAATTTTCACTCAAGTTTGTTAATTTTTACTTTATCACAAACTTTTTCTCACCCAGTCTGAGCAAATTCTTTCCAACTTATCCATTTTGTGCTTTCCCACCAGGCTGACCAGCCCAGGCATGAATAAGTTTTTTTTTTTAGCATAATTTATAAATATGATTTTGACAACAACACTATGGAAGCAATTTTCACTTAATTCTGACCTTATCCACAAACTTTCTTTACACAGTCTGTACATTCTTTCCATATTTTTTAAAAGATATTTATTTACATTTCGGCCTTGAAAAATATATGTTCGAGTTCTTAAAACTACAGTAATGTTAGTCAACTGGAAAGGAAAATCCAGAGAATACCCGAAAAGCACTTCATTTACGCCGCCTCATCGCAATTTTCATCTTGACGGGTGCTGATTATAACTGACACAATCGTATCCCCGGTGATAAACCTTGCAACTTTCTGGATATATGTCACCCACGATAATAAATTGTGTATTAAAAGTAAGAAATTTACCAGCATATTCAATAATAAATTAAACAAAAGATGTTTTCTGTTGTCGAACAGGGTTGAGAAATCTTGAAGGTCCATTTTATGAGAGTCATTACTTGTATGAAAGTAAGAATACCGATGCAAAATTTAAACATTTACGTTCCCGAATGTTCGTAGAAATGATCCTTTCAACAAAATATTACAAATAACCATAATCGAAGCTACAAAGCAATAAATTCCTGAGGCCGTCCTCTGACATCCATCACGTCAATATTTACGTCTAACATCACGTGACAAAAAACATCAAGTGAACTCTGCTGTGTCACTGGCTTCCCGGCTGATAATACATGCGTTTTTACTCGTTTTCATAGCGTAAAAAACGCAAATACGCAGCTTATCTGGAGCTCTGTTAGAATATATTTAATTTATTCATAACATTTTCTGCATTTTGCAGCACGACTGACGATGCAATATGGATTATTCACCACTTTTGTCAGCCTTTAAAATGAAAAAAAAAATATAAGAATAACATACAAATAATTTAAAAAAAGATAAATTTGTAACATACATGTATAAAAAGAAAAAAAAAACAATAATTTTGAAGGCAACAGATATTTCTGCAGTCCAAATGTTAAAATTCATTGGTAGTTTTTATTGTTTATATAAAGCGTTAAAACACTCATTATGAATAGAAATCAACAGTACATGTTAAGGTTTAATATAGCAAGATGTGTATTTTTGTTGTTTTATGTGTTGATGAAACATATTATTTTATATGTGTGAATACAGTGATGCAATAAAACTACCCAAATCCTACTCCCCCCTCCCACTCTCTCCCCCCCCCCCCCCCCCTGGTGGGCAGGGGTTACAGATTAAGTCATTTCTGGCTGACAAAATAGATAAATATAGAGGTAAACAAGAAGTTGCAGCAACAGTGCTTATACAAACCATAAAATATTATGAAAATACGAAATATACTTTAAGGAAAGGTATAAACAAAATCCGCACAATTGTCATGTGTTTAAGTTCTTCACGTAAATGTAAGATTTTTTCCGCGCAATTGAAATGCACCACAAACGGAATATCGGTGCAGAATGTGAACGTATTGGTCACATTTTTGAAATTTCCCCTTACATATAGCATGAAATTTATTAAAATATATTCCATAAAATAGATTTCTTCTCAAATTTCGGTAAAATTTTACACTTAGCAATAGCCTTTGGTTTATTCATTTCAAAAATCACTTTAGAGTTTTAGAATTAGTTAAATATTGAAAATGTATTTTAACACATTTAAAATATGATTATTAATGTAATCAGCTTCCGAGCTGTTGGGTATATACAATCTATGATACAATATATCTTTTTACCTCCATTATAGGAGATGTTACGTGTCGCAAGTTGTAAGTCGTAACTCTTAAATTTAGGGCTAGTTTAGTGAAACGCACGTAAGGAAATCTTAAGAGTGATTTTAGACTTACGATTTACTATCACTTTAGTGAAACAGTCACCTGACTTTTAGATCATTTGAGCTATTTCCATCACTTTTCATCCGTCGTCCGTCTCAACATTTCACATTTTAATCTTCTCCTTAGAAACCACTGGGCCAATTGCAACCAAACTTTGATGGAATGGTCCCTGGATGGCCCCCTTCCAAAATTGTGTCAGGTGATCCTGACTGCCAACCATGATGGCCGCCAAGCTAAAAATTAGAAAAAAGGGGGATAACATTTTAATTGTCCATTGCTGCTTTAGTATAAGTCAAAATGAGCTCAAATATTAACTGCAGCTACATGGGAAGGAGTAGTTTTAACATATATTCTGGGTTTTTCTGTGAAATTTTTCTTTCGGCCGATTTATACCGATTATGCAAATTAGGCATATTTTGATAAAAGATCACATTTAAATCTTCTCCTCTGAAACCGCTGAAACAAATTAAAGCAATCCTGGCAGGGATGGTCCCTGGGTGGGTCCCTTTCAAAATTGTGTCTGACAGCCCCGCCCTCCATTCAAGATGGCTGCTGTTACTTAAAATAGATATTTCTTCAATTGTCCATTACTGCTTTAGTTTAAGTCAAAATGAGCTCAAATTTTAACTGCAGCTACATGGCAAGGAGTAGTTTAGCATATATTCCGGTTTTTTCTGTCAGCCGATTTATACCGATTATGCAAATTGGGCACATTTTGATAAAAGATTAAAGGATCACATTTAAACCTTCTCCTCTGAAACCGCTGAACCAAATTAAACCAAACCTGGCAAGTGGGGTCCCTGGATGGGTCCCTTTCAAAATGTTGTCTTACAGCCCCACCCTCCATTCAAGATGGCTGTGGTTGCTAAAAGTCAAAATGAGCTAAAATTTTAACTGCAGCTAGATGCCGAGGAGTAGTTTAACATATATTCCTTTTGTTTAGCTCACCTGGCCTTGAGGCCATGTGAGCTATTGCAATCACTTTTCGTCCATCGTCCGTCTGTCAACTTTTCACATTTTGCCAATTGCAACCAAACTATGGTGGAATGGTCTTTCCAAAATTGTGTCCAGTGATCCCGACTTCCAACCAAGATGGCCACCAAGCAAAAAATAGAAAAAAGGGGGGCTGAAATTTTAATTGTCCATTGCTGCTTTAGTATAAGTCAAAATGAGCTCAAATTTTAACTGCAGCTACATGGCAAGGAGTAGTTTAACATATATTCTGGGTTTCTCTGTGAACTTTTTCTTTCGGCCGATTTATACCGATTAGGCAAATTAAGCATATTTTGATAAAAGATCACATTTAAATTGTCTCCTTTGAAACCGCTGCACCAAATTAAAGCAATCCTGGCAGGGATGGTCCATGGGTGGGCCCCTTTCAAAATTGTGTCCGACAGCCCCACCCTCCATTCAAGATGGCTGCTGTTACTAAAAATAGAAATTTCTTCAATTGTCCATTGCTGCTTTAATATAAGTGAAAATGAGCTCAAATGTTAACTGCACCTACATGGCAAGGAGTAGTTTAACATCTATTCCGTTTTTTTATGTGAAATTTTTCTGTCAGCCGATTTATACCGATTATGCAAATTAGGCATATTTTGATAAAAGATCACATTTAAATCTTCTCCTCTGAAACAGCTTAACCAAATTAAAGCAAATTTGGCTGGGATGGTCCTTGTGTGGTCCCCTTTCAATATTGTGTCCGACAGCCCCACCCTGCATTCAAGATGGCTCCTGTTACTAAAAATAGACATTACTTCAATTGTCCATTGCTGCTTTAGTATAAGTCAAAATGAGCTCAAATTTTAGCTGCAGCTACATGGCATGGAATAGTTTAACATATTTTCTGGGGTTTCTGTGAAATTTTTCTTTCAGCCGATTTATACCGATTATGCAAATTAGGCATATTTTGATAATAGGATTTAAAAATTGTACTTCTAAATCCCTTATCGCATGGGCTCATATAAATGTCCATTTTCATGCTTTTGTCAATTGTTTTATTTTTGGTATTTGGTTCAGATTATCAATTTTTTATTGATTGAATTACCCACAATCCTTTTTGCTGTATGGAGTGAAACGATCGGGTGTATTTATTTCATATGTCCGGGATGTGCCGAACATGTTCTAGCGAATGAAGTGGTACTGAAAACTCTGCGCGAACAAACAGAACAGTGTGCAGGGTGTACCACGTTTTGAGGTGGTGCAGAAGGAATCAAGTTGGCAGAACCCACTATCTTTTTTTTTACATAGAATTTTTTTACACCTTACTCATTTTCCTAAAATTATGCAATACAAAATAAATGCGTGGATTTTTTAGGGGGGAGGAGGGACTTTGTAAATTGTGAATACAGTCCCCTATTGTTTTATAAATCAATCATTTTGGTGCAAATTTGATTCCTGGGAGAACACAGGAGCTTCTTAACATGAAGTTCCCTTTCCCTCCCTCTTTATTCAATTAATTTTTAAGAAAACATTATTTGGTTTGCAGCACCACTGTCCCTGATGGATGTAAACTTACTCAAACAATTTTGTTCCTCGCTGCGCTCGGTAATAATCTTTTGACTCGCCCTCCTCAATTAAAATCTCAGATCTGCCCTTTTTAAGATTTGCTTCATCTCCTACCTAGCCTCTCTATACGTTAAAACACTATGAAAATTATATAATATAAAGATTACATGTATCTGTCATTTATTGTACAGTTTGCATATTTTTAGGATTCAGTAATATTATAATTAAAGGTTATCTCATCATCGTCGTCGTCCATTTCGAGTTCTGCTGACAGAAATAACAGAGTTAAATTATCCACCATATTGTTTGTCCAAAAAGTTCTAAACCACTTCATTGACCTAGGGCACATGGATTGTTCGGAACATGTTCGGAACAGTCCAAAGAAAAACACCCGAAGCAGACACGAAAATATCAGGGAGACTATCTAGTTCAATCTTAAGTTAAAATCGTCAGTTATTCATTTTAATTTAGCTGGTTGAGATCTTTAAGTCACCATTTATTGTTGTAATGTAGTAGTGTATGGCGATGGTCCTGATTTATTTGTATTAATTTATTTTGCGGCCGCTCCTCATGGTTCGAATGCATGTCATCAATCTAATGCGATCCATATCCCTGTGACACCGACACATCAAAATATTACAACACAACACAACAGGACACCACACCACACAACACAACACAGAGGAATAGGTCTTGCCCTCCCTTAGTCACAACGAGACTGAGTTGAACACAGCAAACAAACAAATTGTGCGTGCATTATCTATTATTTTATTTACTAGTTAAATGTTCCATTGTATATTAATCTGATGGCTACATTTGAAAAAAAATATATCATGTGTTAATTTTAATTTGTGCATAAAACAGTAATTTTATACATGAATGAAACTTAAATTTATTACAACAATTTTCTTCAGACCCCAGTATGTTGAGGCGCTCAAATCGGAAGCGTTCTGTTCCAGCAGGGAAGAGAGACGCAATTACTGCCTCTGCTAAAAGGACTCTCCGTAACCCCCATTCAACAGTAGGATCATCCACATCTACAGCAATTTCAGGAAGCGCAGAGATTAATTACAGAAGAGGAGGTATGCCAGCTTCCTTTGTCCATTCAATTAGCTTACCCACAGTTACACCCAGCGTACATGTATCTACAATCGTAACAGGGAATCAAGCAAACCAGCAAATGTCAACAGTGACCTCGCCTTCTCTTGGGACACAACTTGCTCCAGTAAATTTAAAACAAAAAATAATTGCTGGTGAATACATTGACTTGGCATTATTACTAATTAACTCTCAAGCATCTTTGTCTGATAATCACACAGTAATTGTTTCTTATGGTGAACTGTTGATCGAACCAAAACAACAACATAAACAGATTGTAAATATAGAAACTTGGACCGATGTGTTTTTGATCTTTACAAGCATTTACTGTACCACACATCCTCTCAAATTTCAAGACCTTCTTAGATACATTCATTGTATTCGGCTTGGCTCTAAACGGTGTTCTGGTGGTTGGAAAGCATATCACAAACAGTTTCGTGTAAGAATGACTCAAGACCCAAGTAGTTCTTGGGCAGTAATAGACCCAGAGTTATGGTTAATATATATGAAGAATCTGCCTTCTGCTTATGGAAATAATTTTTCAACTAATCAAAATAGAACTTATAAATGCTACAATTTCAATTACAGTGATAATTGTACGAATCATGCATGTGCTTTCAGTCAATCTTGTCTTCGGTGTTATGGTCAACATCCACTCATTCAATGTAAACAGCAACATTTTTTGCCAAATAGGTCAGGTGGTGCGCCAAGACTTCGTCATCCTCATGTTAGACCCAGATTTCAGAGTCCAGTACTAAATAACTCAGTTCAATATCATCCTAGGCAAAACACACAAGTCACTGCTTCAGGTCAACCTAGCTATAATTATTATTAAACTTAGTTCTTCGTGTAACCAGACAAATTTTATTTCGACTTTCTTGAACTTGTACATGGAGCTTATCGTAATTTTCAGATGCTTACAAAGGCAGTAGAAAAGAAGAACTTGTATCTCAATTGTGGGAAAAAGGAAAAACTCCAATTAATGTTGTTAATTTTGAAAAGTACCTTGCCAACTACCCGAAACGAATTGATGCAGAGCTATTATTAAGCAGGTTTTCTGAGGGGTTTAGGTTACAATATGCAGGGCCTCGTTTTTCTTCATCCGCCAAAAATCTTTTGTCTGCTGAGTTACATCAAACACTGGTTAAGTTGAAAAATGAAATCGAAATTTTTCTGTCAGTCGATTTATACCGATTATGCAAATTAGGCACATTTTGATAAAAGATTAAAAGATCACATTTAAACCTTCTCCTCTGAAACCGCTGAACCAAATTAAACCAAACCTGGCAAGCGTGGTCCCTGGATGGGTCCCTTTCAAAATGTTGTCCGACAGCCCCACCCTCCATTCAAGATGGCTGCGGTTGCTAAAAGTCAAAATGAGCTAAAATTTTAACTGCAGCTAGATGCCGAGGAGTAGTTTAACATATATTCCTTTTGTTTAGCTCACCTGGCCTTGAGGCCATGTGAGCTATTGCAATCACTTTTCGTCCGTCGTCCGTCTGTCAACTTTTCACATTTTGCCAATTGCAACCAAACTATGGTGGAATGGTCTTTCCAAAATTGTGTCCAGTGATCCCGACTTCCAACCAAGATGGCCACCAAGCAAAAAATAGAAAAAAGGGGGGCTGAAATTTTAATTGTCCATTGCTGCTTTAGTATAAGTCAAAATGAGCTCAAATTTTAACTGCAGCTACATGGCAAGGAGTAGTTTAACATATATTCTGGGTTTCTCTGTGAACTTTTTCTTTCGGCCGATTTATACCGATTAGGCAAATTAAGTATATTTTGATAAAAGATCACATTTAAATTGTCTCCTTTGAAACCGCTGCACCAAATTAAAGCAATCCTGGCAGGGATGGTCCCTTTCAAAATTGTGTCCGACAGCCCCACCCTCCATTCAAGATGGCTGCTGTTACTAAAAATAGAAATTTCTTCAATTGTCCATTGCTGCTTTAATATAAGTGAAAATGAGCTCAAATGTTAACTGCACCTACATGGCAAGGAGTAGTTTAACATCTATTCCGTTTTTTTATGTGAAATTTTTCTTTCAGCCGATTTATACCGATTATGCAAATTAGGCATATTTTGATAATAGGATTTAAAAATTGTACTTCTAAATCCCTTATCGCATGGGCTCATATAACTGTCCATTTTCATGCTTTTGTCAATTGTTTTATTTTTGGTATTTGGTTCAGATTATCAATTTTTTATTGATTGAATTACCCACAATCCTTTTTGCTGTATGGAGTGAAACGATCGGGTGTATTTATTTCATATGTCCGGGATGTGCCGAACATGTTCTAGCGAATGAAGTGGTACTGAAAACTCTGCGCGAACAAACAGAACAGTGTGCAGGGTGTACCACGTTTTGAGGTGGTGCAGAAGGAATCAAGTTGGCAGAACCCACTATCTTTTTTTTTACATAGAATTTTTTTACACCTTACTCATTTTCCTAAAATTATGCAATACAAAATAAATGCGTGGATTTTTTAGGGGGGAGGAGGGACTTTGTAAATTGTGAATACAGTCCCCTATTGTTTTATAAATCAATCATTTTGGTGCAAATTTGATTCCTGGGAGAACACAGGAGCTTCTTAACATGAAGTTCCCTTTCCCTCCCTCTTTATTCAATTAATTTTTAAGAAAACATTATTTGGTTTGCAGCACCACTGTCCCTGATGGATGTAAACTTACTCAAACAATTTTGTTCCTCGCTGCGCTCGGTAATAATCTTTTGACTCGCCCTCCTCAATTAAAATCTCAGATCTGCCCTTTTTAAGATTTGCTTCATCTCCTACCTAGCCTCTCTATACGTTAAAACACTATGAAAATTATATAATATAAAGATTACATGTATCTGTCATTTATTGTACAGTTTGCATATTTTTAGGATTCAGTAATATTATAATTAAAGGTTATCTCATCATCGTCGTCGTCCATTTCGAGTTCTGCTGACAGAAATAACAGAGTTAAATTATCCACCATATTGTTTGTCCAAAAAGTTCTAAACCACTTCATTGACCTAGGGCACATGGATTGTTCGGAACATGTTCGGAACAGTCCAAAGAAAAACACCCGAAGCAGACACGAAAATATCAGGGAGACTATCTAGTTCAATCTTAAGTTAAAATCGTCAGTTATTCATTTTAATTTAGCTGGTTGAGATCTTTAAGTCACCATTTATTGTTGTAATGTAGTAGTGTATGGCGATGGTCCTGATTTATTTGTATTAATTTATTTTGCGGCCGCTCCTCATGGTTCGAATGCATGTCATCAATCTAAT
Organism: Bathymodiolus brooksi; assembly: GCA_963680875.1. Taxonomy (NCBI): domain Eukaryota; kingdom Metazoa; phylum Mollusca; class Bivalvia; order Mytilida; family Modiolidae; genus Bathymodiolus; species Bathymodiolus brooksi. The sequence goes on from OY804590.1 coordinate 69,605,124, forward strand.
GCGATCCATATCCCTGTGACACCGACACATCAAAATATTACAACACAACACAACAGGACACCACACCACACAACACAACACAGAGGAATAGGTCTTGCCCTCCCTTAGTCACAACGAGACTGAGTTGGACACAGCAAACAAACAAATTGTGCGTGCATTATCTATTATTTTATTTACTAGTTAAATGTTCCATTGTATATTAATCTGATGGCTACATTTGAAAAAAAATATATCATGTGTTAATTTTAATTTGTGCATAAAATAGTAATTTTATACATGAATGAAACTTAAATTTATTACAACAATTTTCTTCAGACCCCAGTATGTTGAGGCGCTCAAATCGGAAGCGTTCTGTTCCAGCAGGGAAGAGAGACGCAATTACTGCCTCTGCTAAAAGGACTCTCCGTAACCCCCATTCAACAGTAGGATCATCCACATCTACAGCAATTTCAGGAAGCGCAGAGATTAATTACAGAAGAGGAGGTATGCCAGCTTCCTTTGTCCATTCAATTAGCTTACCCACAGTTACACCCAGCGTACATGTATCTACAATCGTAACAGGGAATCAAGCAAACCAGCAAATGTCAACAGTGACCTCGCCTTCTCTTGGGACACAACTTGCTCCAGTAAATTTAAAACAAAAAATAATTGCTGGTGAATACATTGACTTGGCATTATTACTAATTAACTCTCAAGCATCTTTGTCTGATAATCACACAGTAATTGTTTCTTATGGTGAACTGTTGATCGAACCAAAACAACAACATAAACAGATTGTAAATATAGAAACTTGGACCGATGTGTTTTTGATCTTTACAAGCATTTACTGTACCACACATCCTCTCAAATTTCAAGACCTTCTTAGATACATTCATTGTATTCGGCTTGGCTCTAAACGGTGTTCTGGTGGTTGGAAAGCATATCACAAACAGTTTCGTGTAAGAATGACTCAAGACCCAAGTAGTTCTTGGGCAGTAATAGACCCAGAGTTATGGTTAATATATATGAAGAATCTGCCTTCTGCTTATGGAAATAATTTTTCAACTAATCAAAATAGAACTTATAAATGCTACAATTTCAATTACAGTGATAATTGTACGAATCATGCATGTGCTTTCAGTCAATCTTGTCTTCGGTGTTATGGTCAACATCCACTCATTCAATGTAAACAGCAACATTTTTTGCCAAATAGGTCAGGTGGTGCGCCAAGACTTCGTCATCCTCATGTTAGACCCAGATTTCAGAGTCCAGTACTAAATAACTCAGTTCAATATCATCCTAGGCAAAACACACAAGTCACTGCTTCAGGTCAACCTAGCTATAATTATTATTAAACTTAGTTCTTCGTGTAACCAGACAAATTTTATTTCGACTTTCTTGAACTTGTACATGGAGCTTATCGTAATTTTCAGATGCTTACAAAGGCAGTAGAAAAGAAGAACTTGTATCTCAATTGTGGGAAAAAGGAAAAACTCCAATTAATGTTGTTAATTTGGAAAAGTACCTTGCCAACTACCCGAAACGAATTGATGCAGAGCTATTATTAAGCAGGTTTTCTGAGGGGTTTAGGTTACAATATGCAGGGCCTCGTTTTTCTTCATCCGCCAAAAATCTTTTGTCTGCTGAGTTACATCAAACACTGGTTAAGTTGAAAAATGAAATCGAAATTTTTCTGTCAGTCGATTTATACCGATTATGCAAATTAGGCACATTTTGATAAAAGATTAAAAGATCACATTTAAACCTTCTCCTCTGAAACCGCTGAACCAAATTAAACCAAACCTGGCAAGCGTGGTCCCTGGATGGGTCCCTTTCAAAATGTTGTCTGACAGCCCCACCCTCCATTCAAGATGGCTGCGGTTGCTAAAAGTCAAAATGAGCTAAAATTTTAACTGCAGCTAGATGCCGAGGAGTAGTTTAACATATATTCCTTTTGTTTAGCTCACCTGGCCTTGAGGCCATGTGAGCTATTGCAATCACTTTTCGTCCGTCGTCCGTCTGTCAACTTTTCACATTTTGCCAATTGCAACCAAACTATGGTGGAATGGTCTTTCCAAAATTGTGTCCAGTGATCCCGACTTCCAACCAAGATGGCCACCAAGCAAAAAATAGAAAAAAGGGGGGCTGAAATTTTAATTGTCCATTGCTGCTTTAGTATAAGTCAAAATGAGCTCAAATTTTAACTGCAGCTACATGGCAAGGAGTAGTTTAACATATATTCTGGGTTTCTCTGTGAACTTTTTCTTTCGACCGATTTATACCGATTAGGCAAATTAAGCATATTTTGATAAAAGATCACATTTAAATTGTCTCCTTTGAAACCGCTGCACCAAATTAAAGCAATCCTGGCAGGGATGGTCCATGGGTGGGCCCCTTTCAAAATTGTGTCCGACAGCCCCACCCTCCATTCAAGATGGCTGCTGTTACTAAAAATAGAAATTTCTTCAATTGTCCATTGCTGCTTTAATATAAGTGAAAATGAGCTCAAATGTTAACTGCACCTACATGGCAAGGAGTAGTTTAACATCTATTCCGTTTTTTTATGTGAAATTTTTCTGTCAGCCGATTTATACCGATTATGCAAATTAGGCATATTTTGATAAAAGATCACATTTAAATCTTCTCCTCTGAAACAGCTTAACCAAATTAAAGCAAATTTGGCTGGGATGGTCCTTGTGTGGTCCCCTTTCAATATTGTGTCCGACAGCCCCACCCTGCATTCAAGATGGCTCCTGTTACTAAAAATAGACATTACTTCAATTGTCCATTGCTGCTTTAGTATAAGTCAAAATGAGCTCAAATTTTAGCTGCAGCTACATGGCATGGAATAGTTTAACATATTTTCTGGGGTTTCTGTGAAATTTTTCTTTCAGCCGATTTATACCGATTATGCAAATTAGGCATATTTTGATAATAGGATTTAAAAATTGTACTTCTAAATCCCTTATCGCATGGGCTCATATAACTGTCCATTTTCATGCTTTTGTCAATTGTTTTATTTTTGGTATTTGGTTCAGATTATCAATTTTTTATTGATTGAATTACCCACAATCCTTTTTGCTGTATGGAGTGAAACGATCGGGTGTATTTATTTCATATGTCGGGATGTGCCGAACATGTTCTAGCGAATGAAGTGGTACTGAAAACTCTGCGCGAACAAACAGAACAGTGTGCAGGGTGTACCACGTTTTGAGGTGGTGCAGAAGGAATCAAGTTGGCAGAACCCACTATCTTTTTTTTTACATAGAATTTTTTTACACCTTACTCATTTTCCTAAAATTATGCAATACAAAATAAATGCGTGGATTTTTTAGGGGGGAGGAGGGACTTTGTAAATTGTGAATACAGTCCCCTATTGTTTTATAAATCAATCATTTTGGTGCAAATTTGATTCCTGGGAGAACACAGGAGCTTCTTAACATGAAGTTCCCTTTCCCTCCCTCTTTATTCAATTAATTTTTAAGAAAACATTATTTGGTTTGCAGCACCACTGTCCCTGATGGATGTAAACTTACTCAAACAATTTTGTTCCTCGCTGCGCTCGGTAATAATCTTTTGACTCGCCCTCCTCAATTAAAATCTCAGATCTGCCCTTTTTAAGATTTGCTTCATCTCCTACCTAGCCTCTCTATACGTTAAAACACTATGAAAATTATATAATATAAAGATTACATGTATCTGTCATTTATTGTACAGTTTGCATATTTTTAGGATTCAGTAATATTATAATTAAAGGTTATCTCATCATCGTCGTCGTCCATTTCGAGTTCTGCTGACAGAAATAACAGAGTTAAATTATCCACCATATTGTTTGTCCAAAAAGTTCTAAACCACTTCATTGACCTAGGGCACATGGATTGTTCGGAACATGTTCGGAACAGTCCAAAGAAAAACACCCGAAGCAGACACGAAAATATCAGGGAGACTATCTAGTTCAATCTTAAGTTAAAATCGTCAGTTATTCATTTTAATTTAGCTGGTTGAGATCTTTAAGTCACCATTTATTGTTGTAATGTAGTAGTGTATGGCGATGGTCCTGATTTATTTGTATTAATTTATTTTGCGGCCGCTCCTCATGGTTCGAATGCATGTCATCAATCTAATGCGATCCATATCCCTGTGACACCGACACATCAAAATATTACAACACAACACAACAGGACACCACACCACACAACACAACACAGAGGAATAGGTCTTGCCCTCCCTTAGTCACAACGAGACTGAGTTGGACACAGCAAACAAACAAATTGTGCGTGCATTATCTATTATTTTATTTACTAGTTAAATGTTCCATTGTATATTAATCTGATGGCTACATTTGAAAAAAAATATATCATGTGTTAATTTTAATTTGTGCATAAAATAGTAATTTTATACATGAATGAAACTTAAATTTATTACAACAATTTTCTTCAGACCCCAGTATGTTGAGGCGCTCAAATCGGAAGCGTTCTGTTACAGCAGGGAAGAGAGACGCAATTACTGCCTCTGCTAAAAGGACTCTCCGTAACCCCCATTCAACAGTAGGATCATCCACATCTACAGCAATTTCAGGAAGCGCAGAGATTAATTACAGAAGAGGAGGTATGCCAGCTTCCTTTGTCCATTCAATTAGCTTACCCACAGTTACACCCAGCGTACATGTATCTACAATCGTAACAGGGAATCAAGCAAACCAGCAAATGTCAACAGTGACCTCGCCTTCTCTTGGGACACAACTTGCTCCAGTAAATTTAAAACAAAAAATAATTGCTGGTGAATACATTGACTTGGCATTATTACTAATTAACTCTCAAGCATCTTTGTCTGATAATCACACAGTAATTGTTTCTTATGGTGAACTGTTGATCGAACCAAAACAACAACATAAACAGATTGTAAATATAGAAACTTGGACCGATGTGTTTTTGATCTTTACAAGCATTTACTGTACCACACATCCTCTCAAATTTCAAGACCTTCTTAGATACATTCATTGTATTCGGCTTGGCTCTAAACGGTGTTCTGGTGGTTGGAAAGCATATCACAAACAGTTTCGTGTAAGAATGACTCAAGACCCAAGTAGTTCTTGGGCAGTAATAGACCCAGAGTTATGGTTAATATATATGAAGAATCTGCCTTCTGCTTATGGAAATAATTTTTCAACTAATCAAAATAGAACTTATAAATGCTACAATTTCAATTACAGTGATAATTGTACGAATCATGCATGTGCTTTCAGTCAATCTTGTCTTCGGTGTTATGGTCAACATCCACTCATTCAATGTAAACAGCAACATTTTTTGCCAAATAGGTCAGGTGGTGCGCCAAGACTTCGTCATCCTCATGTTAGACCCAGATTTCAGAGTCCAGTACTAAATAACTCAGTTCAATATCATCCTAGGCAAAACACACAAGTCACTGCTTCAGGTCAACCTAGCTATAATTATTATTAAACTTAGTTCTTCGTGTAACCAGACAAATTTTATTTCGACTTTCTTGAACTTGTACATGGAGCTTATCGTAATTTTCAGATGCTTACAAAGGCAGTAGAAAAGAAGAACTTGTATCTCAATTGTGGGAAAAAGGAAAAACTCCAATTAATGTTGTTAATTTTGAAAAGTACCTTGCCAACTACCCGAAACGAATTGATGCAGAGCTATTATTAAGCAGGTTTTCTGAGGGGTTTAGGTTACAATATGCAGGGCCTCGTTTTTCTTCATCCGCCAAAAATCTTTTGTCTGCTGAGTTACATCAAACACTGGTTAAGTTGAAAAATGAAATCGAAATTTTTCTGTCAGTCGATTTATACCGATTATGCAAATTAGGCACATTTTGATAAAAGATTAAAAGATCACATTTAAACCTTCTCCTCTGAAACCGCTGAACCAAATTAAACCAAACCTGGCAAGCGTGGTCCCTGGATGGGTCCCTTTCAAAATGTTGTCTTACAGCCCCACCCTCCATTCAAGATGGCTGCGGTTGCTAAAAGTCAAAATGAGCTAAAATTTTAACTGCAGCTAGATGCCGAGGAGTAGTTTAACATATATTCCTTTTGTTTAGCTCACCTGGCCTTGAGGCCATGTGAGCTATTGCAATCACTTTTCGTCCGTCGTCCGTCTGTCAACTTTTCACATTTTGCCAATTGCAACCAAACTATGGTGGAATGGTCTTTCCAAAATTGTGTCCAGTGATCCCGACTTCCAACCAAGATGGCCACCAAGCAAAAAATAGAAAAAAGGGGGGCTGAAATTTTAATTGTCCATTGCTGCTTTAGTATAAGTCAAAATGAGCTCAAATTTTAACTGCAGCTACATGGCAAGGAGTAGTTTAACATATATTCTGGGTTTCTCTGTGAACTTTTTCTTTCGACCGATTTATACCGATTAGGCAAATTAAGCATATTTTGATAAAAGATCACATTTAAATTGTCTCCTTTGAAACCGCTGCACCAAATTAAAGCAATCCTGGCAGGGATGGTCCATGGGTGGGCCCCTTTCAAAATTGTGTCCGACAGCCCCACCCTCCATTCAAGATGGCTGCTGTTACTAAAAATAGAAATTTCTTCAATTGTCCATTGCTGCTTTAATATAAGTGAAAATGAGCTCAAATGTTAACTGCACCTACATGGCAAGGAGTAGTTTAACATCTATTCCGTTTTTTTATGTGAAATTTTTCTGTCAGCCGATTTATACCGATTATGCAAATTAGGCATATTTTGATAAAAGATCACATTTAAATCTTCTCCTCTGAAACAGCTTAACCAAATTAAAGCAAATTTGGCTGGGATGGTCCTTGTGTGGTCCCCTTTCAATATTGTGTCCGACAGCCCCACCCTGCATTCAAGATGGCTCCTGTTACTAAAAATAGACATTACTTCAATTGTCCATTGCTGCTTTAGTATAAGTCAAAATGAGCTCAAATTTTAGCTGCAGCTACATGGCATGGAATAGTTTAACATATTTTCTGGGGTTTCTGTGAAATTTTTCTTTCAGCCGATTTATACCGATTATGCAAATTAGGCATATTTTGATAATAGGATTTAAAAATTGTACTTCTAAATCCCTTATCGCATGGGCTCATATAACTGTCCATTTTCATGCTTTTGTCAATTGTTTTATTTTTGGTATTTGGTTCAGATTATCAATTTTTTATTGATTGAATTACCCACAATCCTTTTTGCTGTATGGAGTGAAACGATCGGGTGTATTTATTTCATATGTCGGGATGTGCCGAACATGTTCTAGCGAATGAAGTGGTACTGAAAACTCTGCGCGAACAAACAGAACAGTGTGCAGGGTGTACCACGTTTTGAGGTGGTGCAGAAGGAATCAAGTTGGCAGAACCCACTATCTTTTTTTTTACATAGAATTTTTTTACACCTTACTCATTTTCCTAAAATTATGCAATACAAAATAAATGCGTGGATTTTTTAGGGGGGAGGAGGGACTTTGTAAATTGTGAATACAGTCCCCTATTGTTTTATAAATCAATCATTTTGGTGCAAATTTGATTCCTGGGAGAACACAGGAGCTTCTTAACATGAAGTTCCCTTTCCCTCCCTCTTTATTCAATTAATTTTTAAGAAAACATTATTTGGTTTGCAGCACCACTGTCCCTGATGGATGTAAACTTACTCAAACAATTTTGTTCCTCGCTGCGCTCGGTAATAATCTTTTGACTCGCCCTCCTCAATTAAAATCTCAGATCTGCCCTTTTTAAGATTTGCTTCATCTCCTACCTAGCCTCTCTATACGTTAAAACACTATGAAAATTATATAATATAAAGATTACATGTATCTGTCATTTATTGTACAGTTTGCATATTTTTAGGATTCAGTAATATTATAATTAAAGGTTATCTCATCATCGTCGTCGTCCATTTCGAGTTCTGCTGACAGAAATAACAGAGTTAAATTATCCACCATATTGTTTGTCCAAAAAGTTCTAAACCACTTCATTGACCTAGGGCACATGGATTGTTCGGAACATGTTCGGAACAGTCCAAAGAAAAACACCCGAAGCAGACACGAAAATATCAGGGAGACTATCTAGTTCAATCTTAAGTTAAAATCGTCAGTTATTCATTTTAATTTAGCTGGTTGAGATCTTTAAGTCACCATTTATTGTTGTAATGTAGTAGTGTATGGCGATGGTCCTGATTTATTTGTATTAATTTATTTTGCGGCCGCTCCTCATGGTTCGAATGCATGTCATCAATCTAATGCGATCCATATCCCTGTGACACCGACACATCAAAATATTACAACACAACACAACAGGACACCACACCACACAACACAACACAGAGGAATAGGTCTTGCCCTCCCTTAGTCACAACGAGACTGAGTTGGACACAGCAAACAAACAAATTGTGCGTGCATTATCTATTATTTTATTTACTAGTTAAATGTTCCATTGTATATTAATCTGATGGCTACATTTGAAAAAAAATATATCATGTGTTAATTTTAATTTGTGCATAAAATAGTAATTTTATACATGAATGAAACTTAAATTTATTACAACAATTTTCTTCAGACCCCAGTATGTTGAGGCGCTCAAATCGGAAGCGTTCTGTTACAGCAGGGAAGAGAGACGCAATTACTGCCTCTGCTAAAAGGACTCTCCGTAACCCCCATTCAACAGTAGGATCATCCACATCTACAGCAATTTCAGGAAGCGCAGAGATTAATTACAGAAGAGGAGGTATGCCAGCTTCCTTTGTCCATTCAATTAGCTTACCCACAGTTACACCCAGCGTACATGTATCTACAATCGTAACAGGGAATCAAGCAAACCAGCAAATGTCAACAGTGACCTCGCCTTCTCTTGGGACACAACTTGCTCCAGTAAATTTAAAACAAAAAATAATTGCTGGTGAATACATTGACTTGGCATTATTACTAATTAACTCTCAAGCATCTTTGTCTGATAATCACACAGTAATTGTTTCTTATGGTGAACTGTTGATCGAACCAAAACAACAACATAAACAGATTGTAAATATAGAAACTTGGACCGATGTGTTTTTGATCTTTACAAGCATTTACTGTACCACACATCCTCTCAAATTTCAAGACCTTCTTAGATACATTCATTGTATTCGGCTTGGCTCTAAACGGTGTTCTGGTGGTTGGAAAGCATATCACAAACAGTTTCGTGTAAGAATGACTCAAGACCCAAGTAGTTCTTGGGCAGTAATAGACCCAGAGTTATGGTTAATATATATGAAGAATCTGCCTTCTGCTTATGGAAATAATTTTTCAACTAATCAAAATAGAACTTATAAATGCTACAATTTCAATTACAGTGATAATTGTACGAATCATGCATGTGCTTTCAGTCAATCTTGTCTTCGGTGTTATGGTCAACATCCACTCATTCAATGTAAACAGCAACATTTTTTGCCAAATAGGTCAGGTGGTGCGCCAAGACTTCGTCATCCTCATGTTAGACCCAGATTTCAGAGTCCAGTACTAAATAACTCAGTTCAATATCATCCTAGGCAAAACACACAAGTCACTGCTTCAGGTCAACCTAGCTATAATTATTATTAAACTTAGTTCTTCGTGTAACCAGACAAATTTTATTTCGACTTTCTTGAACTTGTACATGGAGCTTATCGTAATTTTCAGATGCTTACAAAGGCAGTAGAAAAGAAGAACTTGTATCTCAATTGTGGGAAAAAGGAAAAACTCCAATTAATGTTGTTAATTTGGAAAAGTACCTTGCCAACTACCCGAAACGAATTGATGCAGAGCTATTATTAAGCAGGTTTTCTGAGGGGTTTAGGTTACAATATGCAGGGCCTCGTTTTTCTTCATCCGCCAAAAATCTTTTGTCTGCTGAGTTACATCAAACACTGGTTAAGTTGAAAAATGAAATCGAAATTTTTCTGTCAGTCGATTTATACCGATTATGCAAATTAGGCACATTTTGATAAAAGATTAAAAGATCACATTTAAACCTTCTCCTCTGAAACCGCTGAACCAAATTAAACCAAACCTGGCAAGCGTGGTCCCTGGATGGGTCCCTTTCAAAATGTTGTCTGACAGCCCCACCCTCCATTCAAGATGGCTGCGGTTGCTAAAAGTCAAAATGAGCTAAAATTTTAACTGCAGCTAGATGCCGAGGAGTAGTTTAACATATATTCCTTTTGTTTAGCTCACCTGGCCTTGAGGCCATGTGAGCTATTGCAATCACTTTTCGTCCGTCGTCCGTCTGTCAACTTTTCACATTTTGCCAATTGCAACCAAACTATGGTGGAATGGTCTTTCCAAAATTGTGTCCAGTGATCCCGACTTCCAACCAAGATGGCCACCAAGCAAAAAATAGAAAAAAGGGGGGCTGAAATTTTAATTGTCCATTGCTGCTTTAGTATAAGTCAAAATGAGCTCAAATTTTAACTGCAGCTACATGGCAAGGAGTAGTTTAACATATATTCTGGGTTTCTCTGTGAACTTTTTCTTTCGGCCGATTTATACCGATTAGGCAAATTAAGCATATTTTGATAAAAGATCACATTTAAATTGTCTCCTTTGAAACCGCTGCACCAAATTAAAGCAATCCTGGCAGGGATGGTCCATGGGTGGGCCCCTTTCAAAATTGTGTCCGACAGCCCCACCCTCCATTCAAGATGGCTGCTGTTACTAAAAATAGAAATTTCTTCAATTGTCCATTGCTGCTTTAATATAAGTGAAAATGAGCTCAAATGTTAACTGCACCTACATGGCAAGGAGTAGTTTAACATCTATTCCGTTTTTTTATGTGAAATTTTTCTTTCAGCCGATTTATACCGATTATGCAAATTAGGCATATTTTGATAATAGGATTTAAAAATTGTACTTCTAAATCCCTTATCGCATGGGCTCATATAACTGTCCATTTTCATGCTTTTGTCAATTGTTTTATTTTTGGTATTTGGTTCAGATTATCAATTTTTTATTGATTGAATTACCCACAATCCTTTTTGCTGTATGGAGTGAAACGATCGGGTGTATTTATTTCATATGTCCGGGATGTGCCGAACATGTTCTAGCGAATGAAGTGGTACTGAAAACTCTGCGCGAACAAACAGAACAGTGTGCAGGGTGTACCACGTTTTGAGGTGGTGCAGAAGGAATCAAGTTGGCAGAACCCACTATCTTTTTTTTTACATAGAATTTTTTTACACCTTACTCATTTTCCTAAAATTATGCAATACAAAATAAATGCGTGGATTTTTTAGGGGGGAGGAGGGACTTTGTAAATTGTGAATACAGTCCCCTATTGTTTTATAAATCAATCATTTTGGTGCAAATTTGATTCCTGGGAGAACACAGGAGCTTCTTAACATGAAGTTCCCTTTCCCTCCCTCTTTATTCAATTAATTTTTAAGAAAACATTATTTGGTTTGCAGCACCACTGTCCCTGATGGATGTAAACTTACTCAAACAATTTTGTTCCTCGCTGCGCTCGGTAATAATCTTTTGACTCGCCCTCCTCAATTAAAATCTCAGATCTGCCCTTTTTAAGATTTGCTTCATCTCCTACCTAGCCTCTCTATACGTTAAAACACTATGAAAATTATATAATATAAAGATTACATGTATCTGTCATTTATTGTACAGTTTGCATATTTTTAGGATTCAGTAATATTATAATTAAAGGTTATCTCATCATCGTCGTCGTCCATTTCGAGTTCTGCTGACAGAAATAACAGAGTTAAATTATCCACCATATTGTTTGTCCAAAAAGTTCTAAACCACTTCATTGACCTAGGGCACATGGATTGTTCGGAACATGTTCGGAACAGTCCAAAGAAAAACACCCGAAGCAGACACGAAAATATCAGGGAGACTATCTAGTTCAATCTTAAGTTAAAATCGTCAGTTATTCATTTTAATTTAGCTGGTTGAGATCTTTAAGTCACCATTTATTGTTGTAATGTAGTAGTGTATGGCGATGGTCCTGATTTATTTGTATTAATTTATTTTGCGGCCGCTCCTCATGGTTCGAATGCATGTCATCAATCTAATGCGATCCATATCCCTGTGACACCGACACATCAAAATATTACAACACAACACAACAGGACACCACACCACACAACACAACACAGAGGAATAGGTCTTGCCCTCCCTTAGTCACAACGAGACTGAGTTGGACACAGCAAACAAACAAATTGTGCGTGCATTATCTATTATTTTATTTACTAGTTAAATGTTCCATTGTATATTAATCTGATGGCTACATTTGAAAAAAAATATATCATGTGTTAATTTTAATTTGTGCATAAAATAGTAATTTTATACATGAATGAAACTTAAATTTATTACAACAATTTTCTTCAGACCCCAGTATGTTGAGGCGCTCAAATCGGAAGCGTTCTGTTCCAGCAGGGAAGAGAGACGCAATTACTGCCTCTGCTAAAAGGACTCTCCGTAACCCCCATTCAACAGTAGGATCATCCACATCTACAGCAATTTCAGGAAGCGCAGAGATTAATTACAGAAGAGGAGGTATGCCAGCTTCCTTTGTCCATTCAATTAGCTTACCCACAGTTACACCCAGCGTACATGTATCTACAATCGTAACAGGGAATCAAGCAAACCAGCAAATGTCAACAGTGACCTCGCCTTCTCTTGGGACACAACTTGCTCCAGTAAATTTAAAACAAAAAATAATTGCTGGTGAATACATTGACTTGGCATTATTACTAATTAACTCTCAAGCATCTTTGTCTGATAATCACACAGTAATTGTTTCTTATGGTGAACTGTTGATCGAACCAAAACAACAACATAAACAGATTGTAAATATAGAAACTTGGACCGATGTGTTTTTGATCTTTACAAGCATTTACTGTACCACACATCCTCTCAAATTTCAAGACCTTCTTAGATACATTCATTGTATTCGGCTTGGCTCTAAACGGTGTTCTGGTGGTTGGAAAGCATATCACAAACAGTTTCGTGTAAGAATGACTCAAGACCCAAGTAGTTCTTGGGCAGTAATAGACCCAGAGTTATGGTTAATATATATGAAGAATCTGCCTTCTGCTTATGGAAATAATTTTTCAACTAATCAAAATAGAACTTATAAATGCTACAATTTCAATTACAGTGATAATTGTACGAATCATGCATGTGCTTTCAGTCAATCTTGTCTTCGGTGTTATGGTCAACATCCACTCATTCAATGTAAACAGCAACATTTTTTGCCAAATAGGTCAGGTGGTGCGCCAAGACTTCGTCATCCTCATGTTAGACCCAGATTTCAGAGTCCAGTACTAAATAACTCAGTTCAATATCATCCTAGGCAAAACACACAAGTCACTGCTTCAGGTCAACCTAGCTATAATTATTATTAAACTTAGTTCTTCGTGTAACCAGACAAATTTTATTTCGACTTTCTTGAACTTGTACATGGAGCTTATCGTAATTTTCAGATGCTTACAAAGGCAGTAGAAAAGAAGAACTTGTATCTCAATTGTGGGAAAAAGGAAAAACTCCAATTAATGTTGTTAATTTGGAAAAGTACCTTGCCAACTACCCGAAACGAATTGATGCAGAGCTATTATTAAGCAGGTTTTCTGAGGGGTTTAGGTTACAATATGCAGGGCCTCGTTTTTCTTCATCCGCCAAAAATCTTTTGTCTGCTGAGTTACATCAAACACTGGTTAAGTTGAAAAATGAAATCGAAATTTTTCTGTCAGTCGATTTATACCGATTATGCAAATTAGGCACATTTTGATAAAAGATTAAAAGATCACATTTAAACCTTCTCCTCTGAAACCGCTGAACCAAATTAAACCAAACCTGGCAAGCGTGGTCCCTGGATGGGTCCCTTTCAAAATGTTGTCTGACAGCCCCACCCTCCATTCAAGATGGCTGCGGTTGCTAAAAGTCAAAATGAGCTAAAATTTTAACTGCAGCTAGATGCCGAGGAGTAGTTTAACATATATTCCTTTTGTTTAGCTCACCTGGCCTTGAGGCCATGTGAGCTATTGCAATCACTTTTCGTCCGTCGTCCGTCTGTCAACTTTTCACATTTTGCCAATTGCAACCAAACTATGGTGGAATGGTCTTTCCAAAATTGTGTCCAGTGATCCCGACTTCCAACCAAGATGGCCACCAAGCAAAAAATAGAAAAAAGGGGGGCTGAAATTTTAATTGTCCATTGCTGCTTTAGTATAAGTCAAAATGAGCTCAAATTTTAACTGCAGCTACATGGCAAGGAGTAGTTTAACATTTATTCTGGGTTTCTCTGTGAACTTTTTCTTTCGGCCGATTTATACCGATTAGGCAAATTAAGCATATTTTGATAAAAGATCACATTTAAATTGTCTCCTTTGAAACCGCTGCACCAAATTAAAGCAATCCTGGCAGGGATGGTCCATGGGTGGGCCCCTTTCAAAATTGTGTCCGACAGCCCCACCCTCCATTCAAGATGGCTGCTGTTACTAAAAATAGAAATTTCTTCAATTGTCCATTGCTGCTTTAATATAAGTGAAAATGAGCTCAAATGTTAACTGCACCTACATGGCAAGGAGTAGTTTAACATCTATTCCGTTTTTTTATGTGAAATTTTTCTTTCAGCCGATTTATACCGATTATGCAAATTAGGCATATTTTGATAATAGGATTTAAAAATTGTACTTCTAAATCCCTTATCGCATGGGCTCATATAACTGTCCATTTTCATGCTTTTGTCAATTGTTTTATTTTTGGTATTTGGTTCAGATTATCAATTTTTTATTGATTGAATTACCCACAATCCTTTTTGCTGTATGGAGTGAAACGATCGGGTGTATTTATTTCATATGTCCGGGATGTGCCGAACATGTTCTAGCGAATGAAGTGGTACTGAAAACTCTGCGCGAACAAACAGAACAGTGTGCAGGGTGTACCACGTTTTGAGGTGGTGCAGAAGGAATCAAGTTGGCAGAACCCACTATCTTTTTTTTTACATAGAATTTTTTTACACCTTACTCATTTTCCTAAAATTATGCAATACAAAATAAATGCGTGGATTTTTTAGGGGGGAGGAGGGACTTTGTAAATTGTGAATACAGTCCCCTATTGTTTTATAAATCAATCATTTTGGTGCAAATTTGATTCCTGGGAGAACACAGGAGCTTCTTAACATGAAGTTCCCTTTCCCTCCCTCTTTATTCAATTAATTTTTAAGAAAACATTATTTGGTTTGCAGCACCACTGTCCCTGATGGATGTAAACTTACTCAAACAATTTTGTTCCTCGCTGCGCTCGGTAATAATCTTTTGACTCGCCCTCCTCAATTAAAATCTCAGATCTGCCCTTTTTAAGATTTGCTTCATCTCCTACCTAGCCTCTCTATACGTTAAAACACTATGAAAATTATATAATATAAAGATTACATGTATCTGTCATTTATTGTACAGTTTGCATATTTTTAGGATTCAGTAATATTATAATTAAAGGTTATCTCATCATCGTCGTCGTCCATTTCGAGTTCTGCTGACAGAAATAACAGAGTTAAATTATTCACCATATTGTTTGTCCAAAAAGTTCTAAACCACTTCATTGACCTAGGGCACATGGATTGTTCGGAACATGTTCGGAACAGTCCAAAGAAAAACACCCGAAGCAGACACGAAAATATCAGGGAGACTATCTAGTTCAATCTTAAGTTAAAATCGTCAGTTATTCATTTTAATTTAGCTGGTTGAGATCTTTAAGTCACCATTTATTGTTGTAATGTAGTAGTGTATGGCGATGGTCCTGATTTATTTGTATTAATTTATTTTGCGGCCGCTCCTCATGGTTCGAATGCATGTCATCAATCTAATGCGATCCATATCCCTGTGACACCGACACATCAAAATATTACAACACAACACAACAGGACACCACACCACACAACACAACACAGAGGAATAGGTCTTGCCCTCCCTTAGTCACAACGAGACTGAGTTGGACACAGCAAACAAACAAATTGTGCGTGCATTATCTATTATTTTATTTACTAGTTAAATGTTCCATTGTATATTAATCTGATGGCTACATTTGAAAAAAAATATATCATGTGTTAATTTTAATTTGTGCATAAAATAGTAATTTTATACATGAATGAAACTTAAATTTATTACAACAATTTTCTTCAGACCCCAGTATGTTGAGGCGCTCAAATCGGAAGCGTTCTGTTCCAGCAGGGAAGAGAGACGCAATTACTGCCTCTGCTAAAAGGACTCTCCGTAACCCCCATTCAACAGTAGGATCATCCACATCTACAGCAATTTCAGGAAGCGCAGAGATTAATTACAGAAGAGGAGGTATGCCAGCTTCCTTTGTCCATTCAATTAGCTTACCCACAGTTACACCCAGCGTACATGTATCTACAATCGTAACAGGGAATCAAGCAAACCAGCAAATGTCAACAGTGACCTCGCCTTCTCTTGGGACACAACTTGCTCCAGTAAATTTAAAACAAAAAATAATTGCTGGTGAATACATTGACTTGGCATTATTACTAATTAACTCTCAAGCATCTTTGTCTGATAATCACACAGTAATTGTTTCTTATGGTGAACTGTTGATCGAACCAAAACAACAACATAAACAGATTGTAAATATAGAAACTTGGACCGATGTGTTTTTGATCTTTACAAGCATTTACTGTACCACACATCCTCTCAAATTTCAAGACCTTCTTAGATACATTCATTGTATTCGGCTTGGCTCTAAACGGTGTTCTGGTGGTTGGAAAGCATATCACAAACAGTTTCGTGTAAGAATGACTCAAGACCCAAGTAGTTCTTGGGCAGTAATAGACCCAGAGTTATGGTTAATATATATGAAGAATCTGCCTTCTGCTTATGGAAATAATTTTTCAACTAATCAAAATAGAACTTATAAATGCTACAATTTCAATTACAGTGATAATTGTACGAATCATGCATGTGCTTTCAGTCAATCTTGTCTTCGGTGTTATGGTCAACATCCACTCATTCAATGTAAACAGCAACATTTTTTGCCAAATAGGTCAGGTGGTGCGCCAAGACTTCGTCATCCTCATGTTAGACCCAGATTTCAGAGTCCAGTACTAAATAACTCAGTTCAATATCATCCTAGGCAAAACACACAAGTCACTGCTTCAGGTCAACCTAGCTATAATTATTATTAAACTTAGTTCTTCGTGTAACCAGACAAATTTTATTTCGACTTTCTTGAACTTGTACATGGAGCTTATCGTAATTTTCAGATGCTTACAAAGGCAGTAGAAAAGAAGAACTTGTATCTCAATTGTGGGAAAAAGGAAAAACTCCAATTAATGTTGTTAATTTGGAAAAGTACCTTGCCAACTACCCGAAACGAATTGATGCAGAGCTATTATTAAGCAGGTTTTCTGAGGGGTTTAGGTTACAATATGCAGGGCCTCGTTTTTCTTCATCCGCCAAAAATCTTTTGTCTGCTGAGTTACATCAAACACTGGTTAAGTTGAAAAATGAAATCGAAATTTTTCTGTCAGTCGATTTATACCGATTATGCAAATTAGGCACATTTTGATAAAAGATTAAAAGATCACATTTAAACCTTCTCCTCTGAAACCGCTGAACCAAATTAAACCAAACCTGGCAAGCGTGGTCCCTGGATGGGTCCCTTTCAAAATGTTGTCTGACAGCCCCACCCTCCATTCAAGATGGCTGCGGTTGCTAAAAGTCAAAATGAGCTAAAATTTTAACTGCAGCTAGATGCCGAGGAGTAGTTTAACATATATTCCTTTTGTTTAGCTCACCTGGCCTTGAGGCCATGTGAGCTATTGCAATCACTTTTCGTCCGTCGTCCGTCTGTCAACTTTTCACATTTTGCCAATTGCAACCAAACTATGGTGGAATGGTCTTTCCAAAATTGTGTCCAGTGATCCCGACTTCCAACCAAGATGGCCACCAAGCAAAAAATAGAAAAAAGGGGGGCTGAAATTTTAATTGTCCATTGCTGCTTTAGTATAAGTCAAAATGAGCTCAAATTTTAACTGCAGCTACATGGCAAGGAGTAGTTTAACATATATTCTGGGTTTCTCTGTGAACTTTTTCTTTCGGCCGATTTATACCGATTAGGCAAATTAAGCATATTTTGATAAAAGATCACATTTAAATTGTCTCCTTTGAAACCGCTGCACCAAATTAAAGCAATCCTGGCAGGGATGGTCCATGGGTGGGCCCCTTTCAAAATTGTGTCCGACAGCCCCACCCTCCATTCAAGATGGCTGCTGTTACTAAAAATAGAAATTTCTTCAATTGTCCATTGCTGCTTTAATATAAGTGAAAATGAGCTCAAATGTTAACTGCACCTACATGGCAAGGAGTAGTTTAACATCTATTCCGTTTTTTTATGTGAAATTTTTCTTTCAGCCGATTTATACCGATTATGCAAATTAGGCATATTTTGATAATAGGATTTAAAAATTGTACTTCTAAATCCCTTATCGCATGGGCTCATATAACTGTCCATTTTCATGCTTTTGTCAATTGTTTTATTTTTGGTATTTGGTTCAGATTATCAATTTTTTATTGATTGAATTACCCACAATCCTTTTTGCTGTATGGAGTGAAACGATCGGGGGTATTTATTTCATATGTCCGGGATGTGCCGAACATGTTCTAGCGAATGAAGTGGTACTGAAAACTCTGCGCGAACAAACAGAACAGTGTGCAGGGTGTACCACGTTTTGAGGTGGTGCAGAAGGAATCAAGTTGGCAGAACCCACTATCTTTTTTTTTACATAGAATTTTTTTACACCTTACTCATTTTCCTAAAATTATGCAATACAAAATAAATGCGTGGATTTTTTAGGGGGGAGGAGGGACTTTGTAAATTGTGAATACAGTCCCCTATTGTTTTATAAATCAATCATTTTGGTGCAAATTTGATTCCTGGGAGAACACAGGAGCTTCTTAACATGAAGTTCCCTTTCCCTCCCTCTTTATTCAATTAATTTTTAAGAAAACATTATTTGGTTTGCAGCACCACTGTCCCTGATGGATGTAAACTTACTCAAACAATTTTGTTCCTCGCTGCGCTCGGTAATAATCTTTTGACTCGCCCTCCTCAATTAAAATCTCAGATCTGCCCTTTTTAAGATTTGCTTCATCTCCTACCTAGCCTCTCTATACGTTAAAACACTATGAAAATTATATAATATAAAGATTACATGTATCTGTCATTTATTGTACAGTTTGCATATTTTTAGGATTCAGTAATATTATAATTAAAGGTTATCTCATCATCGTCGTCGTCCATTTCGAGTTCTGCTGACAGAAATAACAGAGTTAAATTATCCACCATATTGTTTGTCCAAAAAGTTCTAAACCACTTCATTGACCTAGGGCACATGGATTGTTCGGAACATGTTCGGAACAGTCCAAAGAAAAACACCCGAAGCAGACACGAAAATATCAGGGAGACTATCTAGTTCAATCTTAAGTTAAAATCGTCAGTTATTCATTTTAATTTAGCTGGTTGAGATCTTTAAGTCACCATTTATTGTTGTAATGTAGTAGTGTATGGCGATGGTCCTGATTTATTTGTATTAATTTATTTTGCGGCCGCTCCTCATGGTTCGAATGCATGTCATCAATCTAATGCGATCCATATCCCTGTGACACCGACACATCAAAATATTACAACACAACACAACAGGACACCACACCACACAACACAACACAGAGGAATAGGTCTTGCCCTCCCTTAGTCACAACGAGACTGAGTTGGACACAGCAAACAAACAAATTGTGCGTGCATTATCTATTATTTTATTTACTAGTTAAATGTTCCATTGTATATTAATCTGATGGCTACATTTGAAAAAAAATATATCATGTGTTAATTTTAATTTGTGCATAAAATAGTAATTTTATACATGAATGAAACTTAAATTTATTACAACAATTTTCTTCAGACCCCAGTATGTTGAGGCGCTCAAATCGGAAGCGTTCTGTTCCAGCAGGGAAGAGAGACGCAATTACTGCCTCTGCTAAAAGGACTCTCCGTAACCCCCATTCAACAGTAGGATCATCCACATCTACAGCAATTTCAGGAAGCGCAGAGATTAATTACAGAAGAGGAGGTATGCCAGCTTCCTTTGTCCATTCAATTAGCTTACCCACAGTTACACCCAGCGTACATGTATCTACAATCGTAACAGGGAATCAAGCAAACCAGCAAATGTCAACAGTGACCTCGCCTTCTCTTGGGACACAACTTGCTCCAGTAAATTTAAAACAAAAAATAATTGCTGGTGAATACATTGACTTGGCATTATTACTAATTAACTCTCAAGCATCTTTGTCTGATAATCACACAGTAATTGTTTCTTATGGTGAACTGTTGATCGAACCAAAACAACAACATAAACAGATTGTAAATATAGAAACTTGGACCGATGTGTTTTTGATCTTTACAAGCATTTACTGTACCACACATCCTCTCAAATTTCAAGACCTTCTTAGATACATTCATTGTATTCGGCTTGGCTCTAAACGGTGTTCTGGTGGTTGGAAAGCATATCACAAACAGTTTCGTGTAAGAATGACTCAAGACCCAAGTAGTTCTTGGGCAGTAATAGACCCAGAGTTATGGTTAATATATATGAAGAATCTGCCTTCTGCTTATGGAAATAATTTTTCAACTAATCAAAATAGAACTTATAAATGCTACAATTTCAATTACAGTGATAATTGTACGAATCATGCATGTGCTTTCAGTCAATCTTGTCTTCGGTGTTATGGTCAACATCCACTCATTCAATGTAAACAGCAACATTTTTTGCCAAATAGGTCAGGTGGTGCGCCAAGACTTCGTCATCCTCATGTTAGACCCAGATTTCAGAGTCCAGTACTAAATAACTCAGTTCAATATCATCCTAGGCAAAACACACAAGTCACTGCTTCAGGTCAACCTAGCTATAATTATTATTAAACTTAGTTCTTCGTGTAACCAGACAAATTTTATTTCGACTTTCTTGAACTTGTACATGGAGCTTATCGTAATTTTCAGATGCTTACAAAGGCAGTAGAAAAGAAGAACTTGTATCTCAATTGTGGGAAAAAGGAAAAACTCCAATTAATGTTGTTAATTTGGAAAAGTACCTTGCCAACTACCCGAAACGAATTGATGCAGAGCTATTATTAAGCAGGTTTTCTGAGGGGTTTAGGTTACAATATGCAGGGCCTCGTTTTTCTTCATCCGCCAAAAATCTTTTGTCTGCTGAGTTACATCAAACACTGGTTAAGTTGAAAAATGAAATCGAAATTTTTCTGTCAGTCGATTTATACCGATTATGCAAATTAGGCACATTTTGATAAAAGATTAAAAGATCACATTTAAACCTTCTCCTCTGAAACCGCTGAACCAAATTAAACCAAACCTGGCAAGCGTGGTCCCTGGATGGGTCCCTTTCAAAATGTTGTCTGACAGCCCCACCCTCCATTCAAGATGGCTGCGGTTGCTAAAAGTCAAAATGAGCTAAAATTTTAACTGCAGCTAGATGCCGAGGAGTAGTTTAACATATATTCCTTTTGTTTAGCTCACCTGGCCTTGAGGCCATGTGAGCTATTGCAATCACTTTTCGTCCGTCGTCCGTCTGTCAACTTTTCACATTTTGCCAATTGCAACCAAACTATGGTGGAATGGTCTTTCCAAAATTGTGTCCAGTGATCCCGACTTCCAACCAAGATGGCCACCAAGCAAAAAATAGAAAAAAGGGGGGCTGAAATTTTAATTGTCCATTGCTGCTTTAGTATAAGTCAAAATGAGCTCAAATTTTAACTGCAGCTACATGGCAAGGAGTAGTTTAACATATATTCTGGGTTTCTCTGTGAACTTTTTCTTTCGGCCGATTTATACCGATTAGGCAAATTAAGCATATTTTGATAAAAGATCACATTTAAATTGTCTCCTTTGAAACCGCTGCACCAAATTAAAGCAATCCTGGCAGGGATGGTCCATGGGTGGGCCCCTTTCAAAATTGTGTCCGACAGCCCCACCCTCCATTCAAGATGGCTGCTGTTACTAAAAATAGAAATTTCTTCAATTGTCCATTGCTGCTTTAATATAAGTGAAAATGAGCTCAAATGTTAACTGCACCTACATGGCAAGGAGTAGTTTAACATCTATTCCGTTTTTTTATGTGAAATTTTTCTTTCAGCCGATTTATACCGATTATGCAAATTAGGCATATTTTGATAATAGGATTTAAAAATTGTACTTCTAAATCCCTTATCGCATGGGCTCATATAACTGTCCATTTTCATGCTTTTGTCAATTGTTTTATTTTTGGTATTTGGTTCAGATTATCAATTTTTTATTGATTGAATTACCCACAATCCTTTTTGCTGTATGGAGTGAAACGATCGGGTGTATTTATTTCATATGTCCGGGATGTGCCGAACATGTTCTAGCGAATGAAGTGGTACTGAAAACTCTGCGCGAACAAACAGAACAGTGTGCAGGGTGTACCACGTTTTGAGGTGGTGCAGAAGGAATCAAGTTGGCAGAACCCACTATCTTTTTTTTTACATAGAATTTTTTTACACCTTACTCATTTTCCTAAAATTATGCAATACAAAATAAATGCGTGGATTTTTTAGGGGGGAGGAGGGACTTTGTAAATTGTGAATACAGTCCCCTATTGTTTTATAAATCAATCATTTTGGTGCAAATTTGATTCCTGGGAGAACACAGGAGCTTCTTAACATGAAGTTCCCTTTCCCTCCCTCTTTATTCAATTAATTTTTAAGAAAACATTATTTGGTTTGCAGCACCACTGTCCCTGATGGATGTAAACTTACTCAAACAATTTTGTTCCTCGCTGCGCTCGGTAATAATCTTTTGACTCGCCCTCCTCAATTAAAATCTCAGATCTGCCCTTTTTAAGATTTGCTTCATCTCCTACCTAGCCTCTCTATACGTTAAAACACTATGAAAATTATATAATATAAAGATTACATGTATCTGTCATTTATTGTACAGTTTGCATATTTTTAGGATTCAGTAATATTATAATTAAAGGTTATCTCATCATCGTCGTCGTCCATTTCGAGTTCTGCTGACAGAAATAACAGAGTTAAATTATCCACCATATTGTTTGTCCAAAAAGTTCTAAACCACTTCATTGACCTAGGGCACATGGATTGTTCGGAACATGTTCGGAACAGTCCAAAGAAAAACACCCGAAGCAGACACGAAAATATCAGGGAGACTATCTAGTTCAATCTTAAGTTAAAATCGTCAGTTATTCATTTTAATTTAGCTGGTTGAGATCTTTAAGTCACCATTTATTGTTGTAATGTAGTAGTGTATGGCGATGGTCCTGATTTATTTGTATTAATTTATTTTGCGGCCGCTCCTCATGGTTCGAATGCATGTCATCAATCTAATGCGATCCATATCCCTGTGACACCGACACATCAAAATATTACAACACAACACAACAGGACACCACACCACACAACACAACACAGAGGAATAGGTCTTGCCCTCCCTTAGTCACAACGAGACTGAGTTGGACACAGCAAACAAACAAATTGTGCGTGCATTATCTATTATTTTATTTACTAGTTAAATGTTCCATTGTATATTAATCTGATGGCTACATTTGAAAAAAAATATATCATGTGTTAATTTTAATTTGTGCATAAAATAGTAATTTTATACATGAATGAAACTTAAATTTATTACAACAATTTTCTTCAGACCCCAGTATGTTGAGGCGCTCAAATCGGAAACGTTCTGTTCCAGCAGGGAAGAGAGACGCAATTACTGCCTCTGCTAAAAGGACTCTCCGTAACCCCCATTCAACAGTAGGATCATCCACATCTACAGCAATTTCAGGAAGCGCAGAGATTAATTACAGAAGAGGAGGTATGCCAGCTTCCTTTGTCCATTCAATTAGCTTACCCACAGTTACACCCAGCGTACATGTATCTACAATCGTAACAGGGAATCAAGCAAACCAGCAAATGTCAACAGTGACCTCGCCTTCTCTTGGGACACAACTTGCTCCAGTAAATTTAAAACAAAAAATAATTGCTGGTGAATACATTGACTTGGCATTATTACTAATTAACTCTCAAGCATCTTTGTCTGATAATCACACAGTAATTGTTTCTTATGGTGAACTGTTGATCGAACCAAAACAACAACATAAACAGATTGTAAATATAGAAACTTGGACCGATGTGTTTTTGATCTTTACAAGCATTTACTGTACCACACATCCTCTCAAATTTCAAGACCTTCTTAGATACATTCATTGTATTCGGCTTGGCTCTAAACGGTGTTCTGGTGGTTGGAAAGCATATCACAAACAGTTTCGTGTAAGAATGACTCAAGACCCAAGTAGTTCTTGGGCAGTAATAGACCCAGAGTTATGGTTAATATATATGAAGAATCTGCCTTCTGCTTATGGAAATAATTTTTCAACTAATCAAAATAGAACTTATAAATGCTACAATTTCAATTACAGTGATAATTGTACGAATCATGCATGTGCTTTCAGTCAATCTTGTCTTCGGTGTTATGGTCAACATCCACTCATTCAATGTAAACAGCAACATTTTTTGCCAAATAGGTCAGGTGGTGCGCCAAGACTTCGTCATCCTCATGTTAGACCCAGATTTCAGAGTCCAGTACTAAATAACTCAGTTCAATATCATCCTAGGCAAAACACACAAGTCACTGCTTCAGGTCAACCTAGCTATAATTATTATTAAACTTAGTTCTTCGTGTAACCAGACAAATTTTATTTCGACTTTCTTGAACTTGTACATGGAGCTTATCGTAATTTTCAGATGCTTACAAAGGCAGTAGAAAAGAAGAACTTGTATCTCAATTGTGGGAAAAAGGAAAAACTCCAATTAATGTTGTTAATTTGGAAAAGTACCTTGCTAACTACCCGAAACGAATTGATGCAGAGCTATTATTAAGCAGGTTTTCTGAGGGGTTTAGGTTACAATATGCAGGGCCTCGTTTTTCTTCATCCGCCAAAAATCTTTTGTCTGCTGAGTTACATCAAACACTGGTTAAGTTGAAAAATGAAATCGAAATTTTTCTGTCAGTCGATTTATACCGATTATGCAAATTAGGCACATTTTGATAAAAGATTAAAAGATCACATTTAAACCTTCTCCTCTGAAACCGCTGAACCAAATTAAACCAAACCTGGCAAGCGTGGTCCCTGGATGGGTCCCTTTCAAAATGTTGTCTGACAGCCCCACCCTCCATTCAAGATGGCTGCGGTTGCTAAAAGTCAAAATGAGCTAAAATTTTAACTGCAGCTAGATGCCGAGGAGTAGTTTAACATATATTCCTTTTGTTTAGCTCACCTGGCCTTGAGGCCATGTGAGCTATTGCAATCACTTTTCGTCCGTCGTCCGTCTGTCAACTTTTCACATTTTGCCAATTGCAACCAAACTATGGTGGAATGGTCTTTCCAAAATTGTGTCCAGTGATCCCGACTTCCAACCAAGATGGCCACCAAGCAAAAAATAGAAAAAAGGGGGGCTGAAATTTTAATTGTCCATTGCTGCTTTAGTATAAGTCAAAATGAGCTCAAATTTTAACTGCAGCTACATGGCAAGGAGTAGTTTAACATATATTCTGGGTTTCTCTGTGAACTTTTTCTTTCGGCCGATTTATACCGATTAGGCAAATTAAGCATATTTTGATAAAAGATCACATTTAAATTGTCTCCTTTGAAACCGCTGCACCAAATTAAAGCAATCCTGGCAGGGATGGTCCATGGGTGGGCCCCTTTCAAAATTGTGTCCGACAGCCCCACCCTCCATTCAAGATGGCTGCTGTTACTAAAAATAGAAATTTCTTCAATTGTCCATTGCTGCTTTAATATAAGTGAAAATGAGCTCAAATGTTAACTGCACCTACATGGCAAGGAGTAGTTTAACATCTATTCCGTTTTTTTATGTGAAATTTTTCTGTCAGCCGATTTATACCGATTATGCAAATTAGGCATATTTTGATAAAAGATCACATTTAAATCTTCTCCTCTGAAACAGCTTAACCAAATTAAAGCAAATTTGGCTGGGATGGTCCTTGTGTGGTCCCCTTTCAATATTGTGTCCGACAGCCCCACCCTGCATTCAAGATGGCTCCTGTTACTAAAAATAGACATTACTTCAATTGTCCATTGCTGCTTTAGTATAAGTCAAAATGAGCTCAAATTTTAGCTGCAGCTACATGGCATGGAATAGTTTAACATATTTTCTGGGGTTTCTGTGAAATTTTTCTTTCAGCCGATTTATACCGATTATGCAAATTAGGCATATTTTGATAATAGGATTTAAAAATTGTACTTCTAAATCCCTTATCGCATGGGCTCATATAACTGTCCATTTTCATGCTTTTGTCAATTGTTTTATTTTTGGTATTTGGTTCAGATTATCAATTTTTTATTGATTGAATTACCCACAATCCTTTTTGCTGTATGGAGTGAAACGATCGGGTGTATTTATTTCATATGTCCGGGATGTGCCGAACATGTTCTAGCGAATGAAGTGGTACTGAAAACTCTGCGCGAACAAACAGAACAGTGTGCAGGGTGTACCACGTTTTGAGGTGGTGCAGAAGGAATCAAGTTGGCAGAACCCACTATCTTTTTTTTTACATAGAATTTTTTTACACCTTACTCATTTTCCTAAAATTATGCAATACAAAATAAATGCGTGGATTTTTTAGGGGGGAGGAGGGACTTTGTAAATTGTGAATACAGTCCCCTATTGTTTTATAAATCAATCATTTTGGTGCAAATTTGATTCCTGGGAGAACACAGGAGCTTCTTAACATGAAGTTCCCTTTCCCTCCCTCTTTATTCAATTAATTTTTAAGAAAACATTATTTGGTTTGCAGCACCACTGTCCCTGATGGATGTAAACTTACTCAAACAATTTTGTTCCTCGCTGCGCTCGGTAATAATCTTTTGACTCGCCCTCCTCAATTAAAATCTCAGATCTGCCCTTTTTAAGATTTGCTTCATCTCCTACCTAGCCTCTCTATACGTTAAAACACTATGAAAATTATATAATATAAAGATTACATGTATCTGTCATTTATTGTACAGTTTGCATATTTTTAGGATTCAGTAATATTATAATTAAAGGTTATCTCATCATCGTCGTCGTCCATTTCGAGTTCTGCTGACAGAAATAACAGAGTTAAATTATCCACCATATTGTTTGTCCAAAAAGTTCTAAACCACTTCATTGACCTAGGGCACATGGATTGTTCGGAACATGTTCGGAACAGTCCAAAGAAAAACACCCGAAGCAGACACGAAAATATCAGGGAGACTATCTAGTTCAATCTTAAGTTAAAATCGTCAGTTATTCATTTTAATTTAGCTGGTTGAGATCTTTAAGTCACCATTTATTGTTGTAATGTAGTAGTGTATGGCGATGGTCCTGATTTATTTGTATTAATTTATTTTGCGGCCGCTCCTCATGGTTCGAATGCATGTCATCAATCTAATGCGATCCATATCCCTGTGACACCGACACATCAAAATATTACAACACAACACAACAGGACACCACACCACACAACACAACACAGAGGAATAGGTCTTGCCCTCCCTTAGTCACAACGAGACTGAGTTGGACACAGCAAACAAACAAATTGTGCGTGCATTATCTATTATTTTATTTACTAGTTAAATGTTCCATTGTATATTAATCTGATGGCTACATTTGAAAAAAAATATATCATGTGTTAATTTTAATTTGTGCATAAAATAGTAATTTTATACATGAATGAAACTTAAATTTATTACAACAATTTTCTTCAGACCCCAGTATGTTGAGGCGCTCAAATCGGAAGCGTTCTGTTCCAGCAGGGAAGAGAGACGCAATTACTGCCTCTGCTAAAAGGACTCTCCGTAACCCCCATTCAACAGTAGGATCATCCACATCTACAGCAATTTCAGGAAGCGCAGAGATTAATTACAGAAGAGGAGGTATGCCAGCTTCCTTTGTCCATTCAATTAGCTTACCCACAGTTACACCCAGCGTACATGTATCTACAATCGTAACAGGGAATCAAGCAAACCAGCAAATGTCAACAGTGACCTCGCCTTCTCTTGGGACACAACTTGCTCCAGTAAATTTAAAACAAAAAATAATTGCTGGTGAATACATTGACTTGGCATTATTACTAATTAACTCTCAAGCATCTTTGTCTGATAATCACACAGTAATTGTTTCTTATGGTGAACTGTTGATCGAACCAAAACAACAACATAAACAGATTGTAAATATAGAAACTTGGACCGATGTGTTTTTGATCTTTACAAGCATTTACTGTACCACACATCCTCTCAAATTTCAAGACCTTCTTAGATACATTCATTGTATTCGGCTTGGCTCTAAACGGTGTTCTGGTGGTTGGAAAGCATATCACAAACAGTTTCGTGTAAGAATGACTCAAGACCCAAGTAGTTCTTGGGCAGTAATAGACCCAGAGTTATGGTTAATATATATGAAGAATCTGCCTTCTGCTTATGGAAATAATTTTTCAACTAATCAAAATAGAACTTATAAATGCTACAATTTCAATTACAGTGATAATTGTACGAATCATGCATGTGCTTTCAGTCAATCTTGTCTTCGGTGTTATGGTCAACATCCACTCATTCAATGTAAACAGCAACATTTTTTGCCAAATAGGTCAGGTGGTGCGCCAAGACTTCGTCATCCTCATGTTAGACCCAGATTTCAGAGTCCAGTACTAAATAACTCAGTTCAATATCATCCTAGGCAAAACACACAAGTCACTGCTTCAGGTCAACCTAGCTATAATTATTATTAAACTTAGTTCTTCGTGTAACCAGACAAATTTTATTTCGACTTTCTTGAACTTGTACATGGAGCTTATCGTAATTTTCAGATGCTTACAAAGGCAGTAGAAAAGAAGAACTTGTATCTCAATTGTGGGAAAAAGGAAAAACTCCAATTAATGTTGTTAATTTGGAAAAGTACCTTGCCAACTACCCGAAACGAATTGATGCAGAGCTATTATTAAGCAGGTTTTCTGAGGGGTTTAGGTTACAATATGCAGGGCCTCGTTTTTCTTCATCCGCCAAAAATCTTTTGTCTGCTGAGTTACATCAAACACTGGTTAAGTTGAAAAATGAAATCGAAATTTTTCTGTCAGTCGATTTATACCGATTATGCAAATTAGGCACATTTTGATAAAAGATTAAAAGATCACATTTAAACCTTCTCCTCTGAAACCGCTGAACCAAATTAAACCAAACCTGGCAAGCGTGGTCCCTGGATGGGTCCCTTTCAAAATGTTGTCTGACAGCCCCACCCTCCATTCAAGATGGCTGCGGTTGCTAAAAGTCAAAATGAGCTAAAATTTTAACTGCAGCTAGATGCCGAGGAGTAGTTTAACATATATTCCTTTTGTTTAGCTCACCTGGCCTTGAGGCCATGTGAGCTATTGCAATCACTTTTCGTCCGTCGTCCGTCTGTCAACTTTTCACATTTTGCCAATTGCAACCAAACTATGGTGGAATGGTCTTTCCAAAATTGTGTCCAGTGATCCCGACTTCCAACCAAGATGGCCACCAAGCAAAAAATAGAAAAAAGGGGGGCTGAAATTTTAATTGTCCATTGCTGCTTTAGTATAAGTCAAAATGAGCTCAAATTTTAACTGCAGCTACATGGCAAGGAGTAGTTTAACATATATTCTGGGTTTCTCTGTGAACTTTTTCTTTCGGCCGATTTATACCGATTAGGCAAATTAAGCATATTTTGATAAAAGATCACATTTAAATTGTCTCCTTTGAAACCGCTGCACCAAATTAAAGCAATCCTGGCAGGGATGGTCCATGGGTGGGCCCCTTTCAAAATTGTGTCCGACAGCCCCACCCTCCATTCAAGATGGCTGCTGTTACTAAAAATAGAAATTTCTTCAATTGTCCATTGCTGCTTTAATATAAGTGAAAATGAGCTCAAATGTTAACTGCACCTACATGGCAAGGAGTAGTTTAACATCTATTCCGTTTTTTTATGTGAAATTTTTCTGTCAGCCGATTTATACCGATTATGCAAATTAGGCATATTTTGATAAAAGATCACATTTAAATCTTCTCCTCTGAAACAGCTTAACCAAATTAAAGCAAATTTGGCTGGGATGGTCCTTGTGTGGTCCCCTTTCAATATTGTGTCCGACAGCCCCACCCTGCATTCAAGATGGCTCCTGTTACTAAAAATAGACATTACTTCAATTGTCCATTGCTGCTTTAGTATAAGTCAAAATGAGCTCAAATTTTAGCTGCAGCTACATGGCATGGAATAGTTTAACATATTTTCTGGGGTTTCTGTGAAATTTTTCTTTCAGCCGATTTATACCGATTATGCAAATTAGGCATATTTTGATAATAGGATTTAAAAATTGTACTTCTAAATCCCTTATCGCATGGGCTCATATAACTGTCCATTTTCATGCTTTTGTCAATTGTTTTATTTTTGGTATTTGGTTCAGATTATCAATTTTTTATTGATTGAATTACCCACAATCCTTTTTGCTGTATGGAGTGAAACGATCGGGTGTATTTATTTCATATGTCCGGGATGTGCCGAACATGTTCTAGCGAATGAAGTGGTACTGAAAACTCTGCGCGAACAAACAGAACAGTGTGCAGGGTGTACCACGTTTTGAGGTGGTGCAGAAGGAATCAAGTTGGCAGAACCCACTATCTTTTTTTTTACATAGAATTTTTTTACACCTTACTCATTTTCCTAAAATTATGCAATACAAAATAAATGCGTGGATTTTTTAGGGGGGAGGAGGGACTTTGTAAATTGTGAATACAGTCCCCTATTGTTTTATAAATCAATCATTTTGGTGCAAATTTGATTCCTGGGAGAACACAGGAGCTTCTTAACATGAAGTTCCCTTTCCCTCCCTCTTTATTCAATTAATTTTTAAGAAAACATTATTTGGTTTGCAGCACCACTGTCCCTGATGGATGTAAACTTACTCAAACAATTTTGTTCCTCGCTGCGCTCGGTAATAATCTTTTGACTCGCCCTCCTCAATTAAAATCTCAGATCTGCCCTTTTTAAGATTTGCTTCATCTCCTACCTAGCCTCTCTATACGTTAAAACACTATGAAAATTATATAATATAAAGATTACATGTATCTGTCATTTATTGTACAGTTTGCATATTTTTAGGATTCAGTAATATTATAATTAAAGGTTATCTCATCATCGTCGTCGTCCATTTCGAGTTCTGCTGACAGAAATAACAGAGTTAAATTATCCACCATATTGTTTGTCCAAAAAGTTCTAAACCACTTCATTGACCTAGGGCACATGGATTGTTCGGAACATGTTCGGAACAGTCCAAAGAAAAACACCCGAAGCAGACACGAAAATATCAGGGAGACTATCTAGTTCAATCTTAAGTTAAAATCGTCAGTTATTCATTTTAATTTAGCTGGTTGAGATCTTTAAGTCACCATTTATTGTTGTAATGTAGTAGTGTATGGCGATGGTCCTGATTTATTTGTATTAATTTATTTTGCGGCCGCTCCTCATGGTTCGAATGCATGTCATCAATCTAATGCGATCCATATCCCTGTGACACCGACACATCAAAATATTACAACACAACACAACAGGACACCACACCACACAACACAACACAGAGGAATAGGTCTTGCCCTCCCTTAGTCACAACGAGACTGAGTTGGACACAGCAAACAAACAAATTGTGCGTGCATTATCTATTATTTTATTTACTAGTTAAATGTTCCATTGTATATTAATCTGATGGCTACATTTGAAAAAAAATATATCATGTGTTAATTTTAATTTGTGCATAAAATAGTAATTTTATACATGAATGAAACTTAAATTTATTACAACAATTTTCTTCAGACCCCAGTATGTTGAGGCGCTCAAATCGGAAGCGTTCTGTTCCAGCAGGGAAGAGAGACGCAATTACTGCCTCTGCTAAAAGGACTCTCCGTAACCCCCATTCAACAGTAGGATCATCCACATCTACAGCAATTTCAGGAAGCGCAGAGATTAATTACAGAAGAGGAGGTATGCCAGCTTCCTTTGTCCATTCAATTAGCTTACCCACAGTTACACCCAGCGTACATGTATCTACAATCGTAACAGGGAATCAAGCAAACAAGCAAATGTCAACAGTGACCTCGCCTTCTCTTGGGACACAACTTGCTCCAGTAAATTTAAAACAAAAAATAATTGCTGGTGAATACATTGACTTGGCATTATTACTAATTAACTCTCAAGCATCTTTGTCTGATAATCACACAGTAATTGTTTCTTATGGTGAACTGTTGATCGAACCAAAACAACAACATAAACAGATTGTAAATATAGAAACTTGGACCGATGTGTTTTTGATCTTTACAAGCATTTACTGTACCACACATCCTCTCAAATTTCAAGACCTTCTTAGATACATTCATTGTATTCGGCTTGGCTCTAAACGGTGTTCTGGTGGTTGGAAAGCATATCACAAACAGTTTCGTGTAAGAATGACTCAAGACCCAAGTAGTTCTTGGGCAGTAATAGACCCAGAGTTATGGTTAATATATATGAAGAATCTGCCTTCTGCTTATGGAAATAATTTTTCAACTAATCAAAATAGAACTTATAAATGCTACAATTTCAATTACAGTGATAATTGTACGAATCATGCATGTGCTTTCAGTCAATCTTGTCTTCGGTGTTATGGTCAACATCCACTCATTCAATGTAAACAGCAACATTTTTTGCCAAATAGGTCAGGTGGTGCGCCAAGACTTCGTCATCCTCATGTTAGACCCAGATTTCAGAGTCCAGTACTAAATAACTCAGTTCAATATCATCCTAGGCAAACACACAAGTCACTGCTTCAGGTCAACCTAGCTATAATTATTATTAAACTTAGTTCTTCGTGTAACCAGACAAATTTTATTTCGACTTTCTTGAACTTGTACATGGAGCTTATCGTAATTTTCAGATGCTTACAAAGGCAGTAGAAAAGAAGAACTTGTATCTCAATTGTGGGAAAAAGGAAAAACTCCAATTAATGTTGTTAATTTTGAAAAGTACCTTGCCAACTACCCGAAACGAATTGATGCAGAGCTATTATTAAGCAGGTTTTCTGAGGGGTTTAGGTTACAATATGCAGGGCCTCGTTTTTCTTCATCCGCCAAAAATCTTTTGTCTGCTGAGTTACATCAAACACTGGTTAAGTTGAAAAATGAAATCGAAATTTTTCTGTCAGTCGATTTATACCGATTATGCAAATTAGGCACATTTTGATAAAAGATTAAAAGATCACATTTAAACCTTCTCCTCTGAAACCGCTGAACCAAATTAAACCAAACCTGGCAAGCGTGGTCCCTGGATGGGTCCCTTTCAAAATGTTGTCTGACAGCCCCACCCTCCATTCAAGATGGCTGCGGTTGCTAAAAGTCAAAATGAGCTAAAATTTTAACTGCAGCTAGATGCCGAGGAGTAGTTTAACATATATTCCTTTTGTTTAGCTCACCTGGCCTTGAGGCCATGTGAGCTATTGCAATCACTTTTCGTCCGTCGTCCGTCTGTCAACTTTTCACATTTTGCCAATTGCAACCAAACTATGGTGGAATGGTCTTTCCAAAATTGTGTCCAGTGATCCCGACTTCCAACCAAGATGGCCACCAAGCAAAAAATAGAAAAAAGGGGGGCTGAAATTTTAATTGTCCATTGCTGCTTTAGTATAAGTCAAAATGAGCTCAAATTTTAACTGCAGCTACATGGCAAGGAGTAGTTTAACATATATTCTGGGTTTCTCTGTGAACTTTTTCTTTCGGCCGATTTATACCGATTAGGCAAATTAAGCATATTTTGATAAAAGATCACATTTAAATTGTCTCCTTTGAAACCGCTGCACCAAATTAAAGCAATCCTGGCAGGGATGGTCCATGGGTGGGCCCCTTTCAAAATTGTGTCCGACAGCCCCACCCTCCATTCAAGATGGCTGCTGTTACTAAAAATAGAAATTTCTTCAATTGTCCATTGCTGCTTTAATATAAGTGAAAATGAGCTCAAATGTTAACTGCACCTACATGGCAAGGAGTAGTTTAACATCTATTCCGTTTTTTTATGTGAAATTTTTCTGTCAGCCGATTTATACCGATTATGCAAATTAGGCATATTTTGATAAAAGATCACATTTAAATCTTCTCCTCTGAAACAGCTTAACCAAATTAAAGCAAATTTGGCTGGGATGGTCCTTGTGTGGTCCCCTTTCAATATTGTGTCCGACAGCCCCACCCTGCATTCAAGATGGCTCCTGTTACTAAAAATAGACATTACTTCAATTGTCCATTGCTGCTTTAGTATAAGTCAAAATGAGCTCAAATTTTAGCTGCAGCTACATGGCATGGAATAGTTTAACATATTTTCTGGGGTTTCTGTGAAATTTTTCTTTCAGCCGATTTATACCGATTATGTAAATTAGGCATATTTTGATAATAGGATTTAAAAATTGTACTTCTAAATCCCTTATCGCATGGGCTCATATAACTGTCCATTTTCATGCTTTTGTCAATTGTTTTATTTTTGGTATTTGGTTCAGATTATCAATTTTTTATTGATTGAATTACCCACAATCCTTTTTGCTGTATGGAGTGAAACGATCGGGTGTATTTATTTCATATGTCCGGGATGTGCCGAACATGTTCTAGCGAATGAAGTGGTACTGAAAACTCTGTGCGAACAAACAGAACAGTGTGCAGGGTGTACCACGTTTTGAGGTGGTGCAGAAGGAATCAAGTTGGCAGAACCCACTATCTTTTTTTTTACATAGAATTTTTTTACACCTTACTCATTTTCCTAAAATTATGCAATACAAAATAAATGCGTGGATTTTTTAGGGGGGAGGAGGGACTTTGTAAATTGTGAATACAGTCCCCTATTGTTTTATAAATCAATCATTTTGGTGCAAATTTGATTCCTGGGAGAACACAGGAGCTTCTTAACATGAAGTTCCCTTTCCCTCCCTCTTTATTCAATTAATTTTTAAGAAAACATTATTTGGTTTGCAGCACCACTGTCCCTGATGGATGTAAACTTACTCAAACAATTTTGTTCCTCGCTGCGCTCGGTAATAATCTTTTGACTCGCCCTCCTCAATTAAAATCTCAGATCTGCCCTTTTTAAGATTTGCTTCATCTCCTACCTAGCCTCTCTATACGTTAAAACACTATGAAAATTATATAATATAAAGATTACATGTATCTGTCATTTATTGTACAGTTTGCATATTTTTAGGATTCAGTAATATTATAATTAAAGGTTATCTCATCATCGTCGTCGTCCATTTCGAGTTCTGCTGACAGAAATAACAGAGTTAAATTATCCACCATATTGTTTGTCCAAAAAGTTCTAAACCACTTCATTGACCTAGGGCACATGGATTGTTCGGAACATGTTCGGAACAGTCCAAAGAAAAACACCCGAAGCAGACACGAAAATATCAGGGAGACTATCTAGTTCAATCTTAAGTTAAAATCGTCAGTTATTCATTTTAATTTAGCTGGTTGAGATCTTTAAGTCACCATTTATTGTTGTAATGTAGTAGTGTATGGCGATGGTCCTGATTTATTTGTATTAATTTATTTTGCGGCCGCTCCTCATGGTTCGAATGCATGTCATCAATCTAATGCGATCCATATCCCTGTGACACCGACACATCAAAATATTACAACACAACACAACAGGACACCACACCACACAACACAACACAGAGGAATAGGTCTTGCCCTCCCTTAGTCACAACGAGACTGAGTT
The DNA here is from genome assembly GCA_963680875.1 of Bathymodiolus brooksi. Classification (NCBI taxonomy): domain Eukaryota; kingdom Metazoa; phylum Mollusca; class Bivalvia; order Mytilida; family Modiolidae; genus Bathymodiolus; species Bathymodiolus brooksi. Next base: position 69,640,948 of record OY804590.1, read on the forward strand.
GGACACAGCAAACAAACAAATTGTGCGTGCATTATCTATTATTTTATTTACTAGTTAAATGTTCCATTGTATATTAATCTGATGGCTACATTTGAAAAAAAATATATCATGTGTTAATTTTAATTTGTGCATAAAATAGTAATTTTATACATGAATGAAACTTAAATTTATTACAACAATTTTCTTCAGACCCCAGTATGTTGAGGCGCTCAAATCGGAAGCGTTCTGTTCCAGCAGGGAAGAGAGACGCAATTACTGCCTCTGCTAAAAGGACTCTCCGTAACCCCCATTCAACAGTAGGATCATCCACATCTACAGCAATTTCAGGAAGCGCAGAGATTAATTACAGAAGAGGAGGTATGCCAGCTTCCTTTGTCCATTCAATTAGCTTACCCACAGTTACACCCAGCGTACATGTATCTACAATCGTAACAGGGAATCAAGCAAACCAGCAAATGTCAACAGTGACCTCGCCTTCTCTTGGGACACAACTTGCTCCAGTAAATTTAAAACAAAAAATAATTGCTGGTGAATACATTGACTTGGCATTATTACTAATTAACTCTCAAGCATCTTTGTCTGATAATCACACAGTAATTGTTTCTTATGGTGAACTGTTGATCGAACCAAAACAACAACATAAACAGATTGTAAATATAGAAACTTGGACCGATGTGTTTTTGATCTTTACAAGCATTTACTGTACCACACATCCTCTCAAATTTCAAGACCTTCTTAGATACATTCATTGTATTCGGCTTGGCTCTAAACGGTGTTCTGGTGGTTGGAAAGCATATCACAAACAGTTTCGTGTAAGAATGACTCAAGACCCAAGTAGTTCTTGGGCAGTAATAGACCCAGAGTTATGGTTAATATATATGAAGAATCTGCCTTCTGCTTATGGAAATAATTTTTCAACTAATCAAAATAGAACTTATAAATGCTACAATTTCAATTACAGTGATAATTGTACGAATCATGCATGTGCTTTCAGTCAATCTTGTCTTCGGTGTTATGGTCAACATCCACTCATTCAATGTAAACAGCAACATTTTTTGCCAAATAGGTCAGGTGGTGCGCCAAGACTTCGTCATCCTCATGTTAGACCCAGATTTCAGAGTCCAGTACTAAATAACTCAGTTCAATATCATCCTAGGCAAAACACACAAGTCACTGCTTCAGGTCAACCTAGCTATAATTATTATTAAACTTAGTTCTTCGTGTAACCAGACAAATTTTATTTCGACTTTCTTGAACTTGTACATGGAGCTTATCGTAATTTTCAGATGCTTACAAAGGCAGTAGAAAAGAAGAACTTGTATCTCAATTGTGGGAAAAAGGAAAAACTCCAATTAATGTTGTTAATTTGGAAAAGTACCTTGCCAACTACCCGAAACGAATTGATGCAGAGCTATTATTAAGCAGGTTTTCTGAGGGGTTTAGGTTACAATATGCAGGGCCTCGTTTTTCTTCATCCGCCAAAAATCTTTTGTCTGCTGAGTTACATCAAACACTGGTTAAGTTGAAAAATGAAATCGAAATTTTTCTGTCAGTCGATTTATACCGATTATGCAAATTAGGCACATTTTGATAAAAGATTAAAAGATCACATTTAAACCTTCTCCTCTGAAACCGCTGAACCAAATTAAACCAAACCTGGCAAGCGTGGTCCCTGGATGGGTCCCTTTCAAAATGTTGTCTGACAGCCCCACCCTCCATTCAAGATGGCTGCGGTTGCTAAAAGTCAAAATGAGCTAAAATTTTAACTGCAGCTAGATGCCGAGGAGTAGTTTAACATATATTCCTTTTGTTTAGCTCACCTGGCCTTGAGGCCATGTGAGCTATTGCAATCACTTTTCGTCCGTCGTCCGTCTGTCAACTTTTCACATTTTGCCAATTGCAACCAAACTATGGTGGAATGGTCTTTCCAAAATTGTGTCCAGTGATCCCGACTTCCAACCAAGATGGCCACCAAGCAAAAAATAGAAAAAAGGGGGGCTGAAATTTTAATTGTCCATTGCTGCTTTAGTATAAGTCAAAATGAGCTCAAATTTTAACTGCAGCTACATGGCAAGGAGTAGTTTAACATATATTCTGGGTTTCTCTGTGAACTTTTTCTTTCGGCCGATTTATACCGATTAGGCAAATTAAGCATATTTTGATAAAAGATCACATTTAAATTGTCTCCTTTGAAACCGCTGCACCAAATTAAAGCAATCCTGGCAGGGATGGTCCATGGGTGGGCCTCTTTCAAAATTGTGTCCGACAGCCCCACCCTCCATTCAAGATGGCTGCTGTTACTAAAAATAGAAATTTCTTCAATTGTCCATTGCTGCTTTAATATAAGTGAAAATGAGCTCAAATGTTAACTGCACCTACATGGCAAGGAGTAGTTTAACATCTATTCCGTTTTTTTATGTGAAATTTTTCTTTCAGCCGATTTATACCGATTATGCAAATTAGGCATATTTTGATAATAGGATTTAAAAATTGTACTTCTAAATCCCTTATCGCATGGGCTCATATAACTGTCCATTTTCATGCTTTTGTCAATTGTTTTATTTTTGGTATTTGGTTCAGATTATCAATTTTTTATTGATTGAATTACCCACAATCCTTTTTGCTGTATGGAGTGAAACGATCGGGTGTATTTATTTCATATGTCCGGGATGTGCCGAACATGTTCTAGCGAATGAAGTGGTACTGAAAACTCTGCGCGAACAAACAGAACAGTGTGCAGGGTGTACCACGTTTTGAGGTGGTGCAGAAGGAATCAAGTTGGCAGAACCCACTATCTTTTTTTTTACATAGAATTTTTTTACACCTTACTCATTTTCCTAAAATTATGCAATACAAAATAAATGCGTGGATTTTTTAGGGGGGAGGAGGGACTTTGTAAATTGTGAATACAGTCCCCTATTGTTTTATAAATCAATCATTTTGGTGCAAATTTGATTCCTGGGAGAACACAGGAGCTTCTTAACATGAAGTTCCCTTTCCCTCCCTCTTTATTCAATTAATTTTTAAGAAAACATTATTTGGTTTGCAGCACCACTGTCCCTGATGGATGTAAACTTACTCAAACAATTTTGTTCCTCGCTGCGCTCGGTAATAATCTTTTGACTCGCCCTCCTCAATTAAAATCTCAGATCTGCCCTTTTTAAGATTTGCTTCATCTCCTACCTAGCCTCTCTATACGTTAAAACACTATGAAAATTATATAATATAAAGATTACATGTATCTGTCATTTATTGTACAGTTTGCATATTTTTAGGATTCAGTAATATTATAATTAAAGGTTATCTCATCATCGTCGTCGTCCATTTCGAGTTCTGCTGACAGAAATAACAGAGTTAAATTATCCACCATATTGTTTGTCCAAAAAGTTCTAAACCACTTCATTGACCTAGGGCACATGGATTGTTCGGAACATGTTCGGAACAGTCCAAAGAAAAACACCCGAAGCAGACACGAAAATATCAGGGAGACTATCTAGTTCAATCTTAAGTTAAAATCGTCAGTTATTCATTTTAATTTAGCTGGTTGAGATCTTTAAGTCACCATTTATTGTTGTAATGTAGTAGTGTATGGCGATGGTCCTGATTTATTTGTATTAATTTATTTTGCGGCCGCTCCTCATGGTTCGAATGCATGTCATCAATCTAATGCGATCCATATCCCTGTGACACCGACACATCAAAATATTACAACACAACACAACAGGACACCACACCACACAACACAACACAGAGGAATAGGTCTTGCCCTCCCTTAGTCACAACGAGACTGAGTTGGACACAGCAAACAAACAAATTGTGCGTGCATTATCTATTATTTTATTTACTAGTTAAATGTTCCATTGTATATTAATCTGATGGCTACATTTGAAAAAAAATATATCATGTGTTAATTTTAATTTGTGCATAAAATAGTAATTTTATACATGAATGAAACTTAAATTTATTACAACAATTTTCTTCAGACCCCAGTATGTTGAGGCGCTCAAATCGGAAGCGTTCTGTTCCAGCAGGGAAGAGAGACGCAATTACTGCCTCTGCTAAAAGGACTCTCCGTAACCCCCATTCAACAGTAGGATCATCCACATCTACAGCAATTTCAGGAAGCGCAGAGATTAATTACAGAAGAGGAGGTATGCCAGCTTCCTTTGTCCATTCAATTAGCTTACCCACAGTTACACCCAGCGTACATGTATCTACAATCGTAACAGGGAATCAAGCAAACCAGCAAATGTCAACAGTGACCTCGCCTTCTCTTGGGACACAACTTGCTCCAGTAAATTTAAAACAAAAAATAATTGCTGGTGAATACATTGACTTGGCATTATTACTAATTAACTCTCAAGCATCTTTGTCTGATAATCACACAGTAATTGTTTCTTATGGTGAACTGTTGATCGAACCAAAACAACAACATAAACAGATTGTAAATATAGAAACTTGGACCGATGTGTTTTTGATCTTTACAAGCATTTACTGTACCACACATCCTCTCAAATTTCAAGACCTTCTTAGATACATTCATTGTATTCGGCTTGGCTCTAAACGGTGTTCTGGTGGTTGGAAAGCATATCACAAACAGTTTCGTGTAAGAATGACTCAAGACCCAAGTAGTTCTTGGGCAGTAATAGACCCAGAGTTATGGTTAATATATATGAAGAATCTGCCTTCTGCTTATGGAAATAATTTTTCAACTAATCAAAATAGAACTTATAAATGCTACAATTTCAATTACAGTGATAATTGTACGAATCATGCATGTGCTTTCAGTCAATCTTGTCTTCGGTGTTATGGTCAACATCCACTCATTCAATGTAAACAGCAACATTTTTTGCCAAATAGGTCAGGTGGTGCGCCAAGACTTCGTCATCCTCATGTTAGACCCAGATTTCAGAGTCCAGTACTAAATAACTCAGTTCAATATCATCCTAGGCAAACACACAAGTCACTGCTTCAGGTCAACCTAGCTATAATTATTATTAAACTTAGTTCTTCGTGTAACCAGACAAATTTTATTTCGACTTTCTTGAACTTGTACATGGAGCTTATCGTAATTTTCAGATGCTTACAAAGGCAGTAGAAAAGAAGAACTTGTATCTCAATTGTGGGAAAAAGGAAAAACTCCAATTAATGTTGTTAATTTGGAAAAGTACCTTGCCAACTACCCGAAACGAATTGATGCAGAGCTATTATTAAGCAGGTTTTCTGAGGGGTTTAGGTTACAATATGCAGGGCCTCGTTTTTCTTCATCCGCCAAAAATCTTTTGTCTGCTGAGTTACATCAAACACTGGTTAAGTTGAAAAATGAAATCGAAATTTTTCTGTCAGTCGATTTATACCGATTATGCAAATTAGGCACATTTTGATAAAAGATTAAAAGATCACATTTAAACCTTCTCCTCTGAAACCGCTGAACCAAATTAAACCAAACCTGGCAAGCGTGGTCCCTGGATGGGTCCCTTTCAAAATGTTGTCTGACAGCCCCACCCTCCATTCAAGATGGCTGCGGTTGCTAAAAGTCAAAATGAGCTAAAATTTTAACTGCAGCTAGATGCCGAGGAGTAGTTTAACATATATTCCTTTTGTTTAGCTCACCTGGCCTTGAGGCCATGTGAGCTATTGCAATCACTTTTCGTCCGTCGTCCGTCTGTCAACTTTTCACATTTTGCCAATTGCAACCAAACTATGGTGGAATGGTCTTTCCAAAATTGTGTCCAGTGATCCCGACTTCCAACCAAGATGGCCACCAAGCAAAAAATAGAAAAAAGGGGGGCTGAAATTTTAATTGTCCATTGCTGCTTTAGTATAAGTCAAAATGAGCTCAAATTTTAACTGCAGCTACATGGCAAGGAGTAGTTTAACATATATTCTGGGTTTCTCTGTGAACTTTTTCTTTCGGCCGATTTATACCGATTAGGCAAATTAAGCATATTTTGATAAAAGATCACATTTAAATTGTCTCCTTTGAAACCGCTGCACCAAATTAAAGCAATCCTGGCAGGGATGGTCCATGGGTGGGCCCCTTTCAAAATTGTGTCCGACAGCCCCACCCTCCATTCAAGATGGCTGCTGTTACTAAAAATAGAAATTTCTTCAATTGTCCATTGCTGCTTTAATATAAGTGAAAATGAGCTCAAATGTTAACTGCACCTACATGGCAAGGAGTAGTTTAACATCTATTCCGTTTTTTTATGTGAAATTTTTCTTTCAGCCGATTTATACCGATTATGCAAATTAGGCATATTTTGATAATAGGATTTAAAAATTGTACTTCTAAATCCCTTATCGCATGGGCTCATATAACTGTCCATTTTCATGCTTTTGTCAATTGTTTTATTTTTGGTATTTGGTTCAGATTATCAATTTTTTATTGATTGAATTACCCACAATCCTTTTTGCTGTATGGAGTGAAACGATCGGGTGTATTTATTTCATATGTCCGGGATGTGCCGAACATGTTCTAGCGAATGAAGTGGTACTGAAAACTCTGCGCGAACAAACAGAACAGTGTGCAGGGTGTACCACGTTTTGAGGTGGTGCAGAAGGAATCAAGTTGGCAGAACCCACTATCTTTTTTTTTACATAGAATTTTTTTACACCTTACTCATTTTCCTAAAATTATGCAATACAAAATAAATGCGTGGATTTTTTAGGGGGGAGGAGGGACTTTGTAAATTGTGAATACAGTCCCCTATTGTTTTATAAATCAATCATTTTGGTGCAAATTTGATTCCTGGGAGAACACAGGAGCTTCTTAACATGAAGTTCCCTTTCCCTCCCTCTTTATTCAATTAATTTTTAAGAAAACATTATTTGGTTTGCAGCACCACTGTCCCTGATGGATGTAAACTTACTCAAACAATTTTGTTCCTCGCTGCGCTCGGTAATAATCTTTTGACTCGCCCTCCTCAATTAAAATCTCAGATCTGCCCTTTTTAAGATTTGCTTCATCTCCTACCTAGCCTCTCTATACGTTAAAACACTATGAAAATTATATAATATAAAGATTACATGTATCTGTCATTTATTGTACAGTTTGCATATTTTTAGGATTCAGTAATATTATAATTAAAGGTTATCTCATCATCGTCGTCGTCCATTTCGAGTTCTGCTGACAGAAATAACAGAGTTAAATTATCCACCATATTGTTTGTCCAAAAAGTTCTAAACCACTTCATTGACCTAGGGCACATGGATTGTTCGGAACATGTTCGGAACAGTCCAAAGAAAAACACCCGAAGCAGACACGAAAATATCAGGGAGACTATCTAGTTCAATCTTAATTTAAAATCGTCAGTTATTCATTTTAATTTAGCTGGTTGAGATCTTTAAGTCACCATTTATTGTTGTAATGTAGTAGTGTATGGCGATGGTCCTGATTTATTTGTATTAATTTATTTTGCGGCCGCTCCTCATGGTTCGAATGCATGTCATCAATCTAATGCGATCCATATCCCTGTGACACCGACACATCAAAATATTACAACACAACACAACAGGACACCACACCACACAACACAACACAGAGGAATAGGTCTTGCCCTCCCTTAGTCACAACGAGACTGAGTTGGACACAGCAAACAAACAAATTGTGCGTGCATTATCTATTATTTTATTTACTAGTTAAATGTTCCATTGTATATTAATCTGATGGCTACATTTGAAAAAAAATATATCATGTGTTAATTTTAATTTGTGCATAAAATAGTAATTTTATACATGAATGAAACTTAAATTTATTACAACAATTTTCTTCAGACCCCAGTATGTTGAGGCGCTCAAATCGGAAGCGTTCTGTTCCAGCAGGGAAGAGAGACGCAATTACTGCCTCTGCTAAAAGGACTCTCCGTAACCCCCATTCAACAGTAGGATCATCCACATCTACAGCAATTTCAGGAAGCGCAGAGATTAATTACAGAAGAGGAGGTATGCCAGCTTCCTTTGTCCATTCAATTAGCTTACCCACAGTTACACCCAGCGTACATGTATCTACAATCGTAACAGGGAATCAAGCAAACCAGCAAATGTCAACAGTGACCTCGCCTTCTCTTGGGACACAACTTGCTCCAGTAAATTTAAAACAAAAAATAATTGCTGGTGAATACATTGACTTGGCATTATTACTAATTAACTCTCAAGCATCTTTGTCTGATAATCACACAGTAATTGTTTCTTATGGTGAACTGTTGATCGAACCAAAACAACAACATAAACAGATTGTAAATATAGAAACTTGGACCGATGTGTTTTTGATCTTTACAAGCATTTACTGTACCACACATCCTCTCAAATTTCAAGACCTTCTTAGATACATTCATTGTATTCGGCTTGGCTCTAAACGGTGTTCTGGTGGTTGGAAAGCATATCACAAACAGTTTCGTGTAAGAATGACTCAAGACCCAAGTAGTTCTTGGGCAGTAATAGACCCAGAGTTATGGTTAATATATATGAAGAATCTGCCTTCTGCTTATGGAAATAATTTTTCAACTAATCAAAATAGAACTTATAAATGCTACAATTTCAATTACAGTGATAATTGTACGAATCATGCATGTGCTTTCAGTCAATCTTGTCTTCGGTGTTATGGTCAACATCCACTCATTCAATGTAAACAGCAACATTTTTTGCCAAATAGGTCAGGTGGTGCGCCAAGACTTCGTCATCCTCATGTTAGACCCAGATTTCAGAGTCCAGTACTAAATAACTCAGTTCAATATCATCCTAGGCAAAACACACAAGTCACTGCTTCAGGTCAACCTAGCTATAATTATTATTAAACTTAGTTCTTCGTGTAACCAGACAAATTTTATTTCGACTTTCTTGAACTTGTACATGGAGCTTATCGTAATTTTCAGATGCTTACAAAGGCAGTAGAAAAGAAGAACTTGTATCTCAATTGTGGGAAAAAGGAAAAACTCCAATTAATGTTGTTAATTTGGAAAAGTACCTTGCCAACTACCCGAAACGAATTGATGCAGAGCTATTATTAAGCAGGTTTTCTGAGGGGTTTAGGTTACAATATGCAGGGCCTCGTTTTTCTTCATCCGCCAAAAATCTTTTGTCTGCTGAGTTACATCAAACACTGGTTAAGTTGAAAAATGAAATCGAAATTTTTCTGTCAGTCGATTTATACCGATTATGCAAATTAGGCACATTTTGATAAAAGATTAAAAGATCACATTTAAACCTTCTCCTCTGAAACCGCTGAACCAAATTAAACCAAACCTGGCAAGCGTGGTCCCTGGATGGGTCCCTTTCAAAATGTTGTCTGACAGCCCCACCCTCCATTCAAGATGGCTGCGGTTGCTAAAAGTCAAAATGAGCTAAAATTTTAACTGCAGCTAGATGCCGAGGAGTAGTTTAACATATATTCCTTTTGTTTAGCTCACCTGGCCTTGAGGCCATGTGAGCTATTGCAATCACTTTTCGTCCGTCGTCCGTCTGTCAACTTTTCACATTTTGCCAATTGCAACCAAACTATGGTGGAATGGTCTTTCCAAAATTGTGTCCAGTGATCCCGACTTCCAACCAAGATGGCCACCAAGCAAAAAATAGAAAAAAGGGGGGCTGAAATTTTAATTGTCCATTGCTGCTTTAGTATAAGTCAAAATGAGCTCAAATTTTAACTGCAGCTACATGGCAAGGAGTAGTTTAACATATATTCTGGGTTTCTCTGTGAACTTTTTCTTTCGGCCGATTTATACCGATTAGGCAAATTAAGCATATTTTGATAAAAGATCACATTTAAATTGTCTCCTTTGAAACCGCTGCACCAAATTAAAGCAATCCTGGCAGGGATGGTCCATGGGTGGGCCTCTTTCAAAATTGTGTCCGACAGCCCCACCCTCCATTCAAGATGGCTGCTGTTACTAAAAATAGAAATTTCTTCAATTGTCCATTGCTGCTTTAATATAAGTGAAAATGAGCTCAAATGTTAACTGCACCTACATGGCAAGGAGTAGTTTAACATCTATTCCGTTTTTTTATGTGAAATTTTTCTTTCAGCCGATTTATACCGATTATGCAAATTAGGCATATTTTGATAATAGGATTTAAAAATTGTACTTCTAAATCCCTTATCGCATGGGCTCATATAACTGTCCATTTTCATGCTTTTGTCAATTGTTTTATTTTTGGTATTTGGTTCAGATTATCAATTTTTTATTGATTGAATTACCCACAATCCTTTTTGCTGTATGGAGTGAAACGATCGGGTGTATTTATTTCATATGTCCGGGATGTGCCGAACATGTTCTAGCGAATGAAGTGGTACTGAAAACTCTGCGCGAACAAACAGAACAGTGTGCAGGGTGTACCACGTTTTGAGGTGGTGCAGAAGGAATCAAGTTGGCAGAACCCACTATCTTTTTTTTTACATAGAATTTTTTTACACCTTACTCATTTTCCTAAAATTATGCAATACAAAATAAATGCGTGGATTTTTTAGGGGGGAGGAGGGACTTTGTAAATTGTGAATACAGTCCCCTATTGTTTTATAAATCAATCATTTTGGTGCAAATTTGATTCCTGGGAGAACACAGGAGCTTCTTAACATGAAGTTCCCTTTCCCTCCCTCTTTATTCAATTAATTTTTAAGAAAACATTATTTGGTTTGCAGCACCACTGTCCCTGATGGATGTAAACTTACTCAAACAATTTTGTTCCTCGCTGCGCTCGGTAATAATCTTTTGACTCGCCCTCCTCAATTAAAATCTCAGATCTGCCCTTTTTAAGATTTGCTTCATCTCCTACCTAGCCTCTCTATACGTTAAAACACTATGAAAATTATATAATATAAAGATTACATGTATCTGTCATTTATTGTACAGTTTGCATATTTTTAGGATTCAGTAATATTATAATTAAAGGTTATCTCATCATCGTCGTCGTCCATTTCGAGTTCTGCTGACAGAAATAACAGAGTTAAATTATCCACCATATTGTTTGTCCAAAAAGTTCTAAACCACTTCATTGACCTAGGGCACATGGATTGTTCGGAACATGTTCGGAACAGTCCAAAGAAAAACACCCGAAGCAGACACGAAAATATCAGGGAGACTATCTAGTTCAATCTTAAGTTAAAATCGTCAGTTATTCATTTTAATTTAGCTGGTTGAGATCTTTAAGTCACCATTTATTGTTGTAATGTAGTAGTGTATGGCGATGGTCCTGATTTATTTGTATTAATTTATTTTGCGGCCGCTCCTCATGGTTCGAATGCATGTCATCAATCTAATGCGATCCATATCCCTGTGACACCGACACATCAAAATATTACAACACAACACAACAGGACACCACACCACACAACACAACACAGAGGAATAGGTCTTGCCCTCCCTTAGTCACAACGAGACTGAGTTGGACACAGCAAACAAACAAATTGTGCGTGCATTATCTATTATTTTATTTACTAGTTAAATGTTCCATTGTATATTAATCTGATGGCTACATTTGAAAAAAAATATATCATGTGTTAATTTTAATTTGTGCATAAAATAGTAATTTTATACATGAATGAAACTTAAATTTATTACAACAATTTTCTTCAGACCCCAGTATGTTGAGGCGCTCAAATCGGAAGCGTTCTGTTCCAGCAGGGAAGAGAGACGCAATTACTGCCTCTGCTAAAAGGACTCTCCGTAACCCCCATTCAACAGTAGGATCATCCACATCTACAGCAATTTCAGGAAGCGCAGAGATTAATTACAGAAGAGGAGGTATGCCAGCTTCCTTTGTCCATTCAATTAGCTTACCCACAGTTACACCCAGCGTACATGTATCTACAATCGTAACAGGGAATCAAGCAAACCAGCAAATGTCAACAGTGACCTCGCCTTCTCTTGGGACACAACTTGCTCCAGTAAATTTAAAACAAAAAATAATTGCTGGTGAATACATTGACTTGGCATTATTACTAATTAACTCTCAAGCATCTTTGTCTGATAATCACACAGTAATTGTTTCTTATGGTGAACTGTTGATCGAACCAAAACAACAACATAAACAGATTGTAAATATAGAAACTTGGACCGATGTGTTTTTGATCTTTACAAGCATTTACTGTACCACACATCCTCTCAAATTTCAAGACCTTCTTAGATACATTCATTGTATTCGGCTTGGCTCTAAACGGTGTTCTGGTGGTTGGAAAGCATATCACAAACAGTTTCGTGTAAGAATGACTCAAGACCCAAGTAGTTCTTGGGCAGTAATAGACCCAGAGTTATGGTTAATATATATGAAGAATCTGCCTTCTGCTTATGGAAATAATTTTTCAACTAATCAAAATAGAACTTATAAATGCTACAATTTCAATTACAGTGATAATTGTACGAATCATGCATGTGCTTTCAGTCAATCTTGTCTTCGGTGTTATGGTCAACATCCACTCATTCAATGTAAACAGCAACATTTTTTGCCAAATAGGTCAGGTGGTGCGCCAAGACTTCGTCATCCTCATGTTAGACCCAGATTTCAGAGTCCAGTACTAAATAACTCAGTTCAATATCATCCTAGGCAAAACACACAAGTCACTGCTTCAGGTCAACCTAGCTATAATTATTATTAAACTTAGTTCTTCGTGTAACCAGACAAATTTTATTTCGACTTTCTTGAACTTGTACATGGAGCTTATCGTAATTTTCAGATGCTTACAAAGGCAGTAGAAAAGAAGAACTTGTATCTCAATTGTGGGAAAAAGGAAAAACTCCAATTAATGTTGTTAATTTGGAAAAGTACCTTGCCAACTACCCGAAACGAATTGATGCAGAGCTATTATTAAGCAGGTTTTCTGAGGGGTTTAGGTTACAATATGCAGGGCCTCGTTTTTCTTCATCCGCCAAAAATCTTTTGTCTGCTGAGTTACATCAAACACTGGTTAAGTTGAAAAATGAAATCGAAATTTTTCTGTCAGTCGATTTATACCGATTATGCAAATTAGGCACATTTTGATAAAAGATTAAAAGATCACATTTAAACCTTCTCCTCTGAAACCGCTGAACCAAATTAAACCAAACCTGGCAAGCGTGGTCCCTGGATGGGTCCCTTTCAAAATGTTGTCTGACAGCCCCACCCTCCATTCAAGATGGCTGCGGTTGCTAAAAGTCAAAATGAGCTAAAATTTTAACTGCAGCTAGATGCCGAGGAGTAGTTTAACATATATTCCTTTTGTTTAGCTCACCTGGCCTTGAGGCCATGTGAGCTATTGCAATCACTTTTCGTCCGTCGTCCGTCTGTCAACTTTTCACATTTTGCCAATTGCAACCAAACTATGGTGGAATGGTCTTTCCAAAATTGTGTCCAGTGATCCCGACTTCCAACCAAGATGGCCACCAAGCAAAAAATAGAAAAAAGGGGGGCTGAAATTTTAATTGTCCATTGCTGCTTTAGTATAAGTCAAAATGAGCTCAAATTTTAACTGCAGCTACATGGCAAGGAGTAGTTTAACATATATTCTGGGTTTCTCTGTGAACTTTTTCTTTCGGCCGATTTATACCGATTAGGCAAATTAAGCATATTTTGATAAAAGATCACATTTAAATTGTCTCCTTTGAAACCGCTGCACCAAATTAAAGCAATCCTGGCAGGGATGGTCCATGGGTGGGCCCCTTTCAAAATTGTGTCCGACAGCCCCACCCTCCATTCAAGATGGCTGCTGTTACTAAAAATAGAAATTTCTTCAATTGTCCATTGCTGCTTTAATATAAGTGAAAATGAGCTCAAATGTTAACTGCACCTACATGGCAAGGAGTAGTTTAACATCTATTCCGTTTTTTTATGTGAAATTTTTCTGTCAGCCGATTTATACCGATTATGCAAATTAGGCATATTTTGATAAAAGATCACATTTAAATCTTCTCCTCTGAAACAGCTTAACCAAATTAAAGCAAATTTGGCTGGGATGGTCCTTGTGTGGTCCCCTTTCAATATTGTGTCCGACAGCCCCACCCTGCATTCAAGATGGCTCCTGTTACTAAAAATAGACATTACTTCAATTGTCCATTGCTGCTTTAGTATAAGTCAAAATGAGCTCAAATTTTAGCTGCAGCTACATGGCATGGAATAGTTTAACATATTTTCTGGGGTTTCTGTGAAATTTTTCTTTCAGCCGATTTATACCGATTATGCAAATTAGGCATATTTTGATAATAGGATTTAAAAATTGTACTTCTAAATCCCTTATCGCATGGGCTCATATAACTGTCCATTTTCATGCTTTTGTCAATTGTTTTATTTTTGGTATTTGGTTCAGATTATCAATTTTTTATTGATTGAATTACCCACAATCCTTTTTGCTGTATGGAGTGAAACGATCGGGTGTATTTATTTCATATGTCCGGGATGTGCCGAACATGTTCTAGCGAATGAAGTGGTACTGAAAACTCTGCGCGAACAAACAGAACAGTGTGCAGGGTGTACCACGTTTTGAGGTGGTGCAGAAGGAATCAAGTTGGCAGAACCCACTATCTTTTTTTTTACATAGAATTTTTTTACACCTTACTCATTTTCCTAAAATTATGCAATACAAAATAAATGCGTGGATTTTTTAGGGGGGAGGAGGGACTTTGTAAATTGTGAATACAGTCCCCTATTGTTTTATAAATCAATCATTTTGGTGCAAATTTGATTCCTGGGAGAACACAGGAGCTTCTTAACATGAAGTTCCCTTTCCCTCCCTCTTTATTCAATTAATTTTTAAGAAAACATTATTTGGTTTGCAGCACCACTGTCCCTGATGGATGTAAACTTACTCAAACAATTTTGTTCCTCGCTGCGCTCGGTAATAATCTTTTGACTCGCCCTCCTCAATTAAAATCTCAGATCTGCCCTTTTTAAGATTTGCTTCATCTCCTACCTAGCCTCTCTATACGTTAAAACACTATGAAAATTATATAATATAAAGATTACATGTATCTGTCATTTATTGTACAGTTTGCATATTTTTAGGATTCAGTAATATTATAATTAAAGGTTATCTCATCATCGTCGTCGTCCATTTCGAGTTCTGCTGACAGAAATAACAGAGTTAAATTATCCACCATATTGTTTGTCCAAAAAGTTCTAAACCACTTCATTGACCTAGGGCACATGGATTGTTCGGAACATGTTCGGAACAGTCCAAAGAAAAACACCCGAAGCAGACACGAAAATATCAGGGAGACTATCTAGTTCAATCTTAAGTTAAAATCGTCAGTTATTCATTTTAATTTAGCTGGTTGAGATCTTTAAGTCACCATTTATTGTTGTAATGTAGTAGTGTATGGCGATGGTCCTGATTTATTTGTATTAATTTATTTTGCGGCCGCTCCTCATGGTTCGAATGCATGTCATCAATCTAATGCGATCCATATCCCTGTGACACCGACACATCAAAATATTACAACACAACACAACAGGACACCACACCACACAACACAACACAGAGGAATAGGTCTTGCCCTCCCTTAGTCACAACGAGACTGAGTTGGACACAGCAAACAAACAAATTGTGCGTGCATTATCTATTATTTTATTTACTAGTTAAATGTTCCATTGTATATTAATCTGATGGCTACATTTGAAAAAAAATATATCATGTGTTAATTTTAATTTGTGCATAAAATAGTAATTTTATACATGAATGAAACTTAAATTTATTACAACAATTTTCTTCAGACCCCAGTATGTTGAGGCGCTCAAATCGGAAGCGTTCTGTTCCAGCAGGGAAGAGAGACGCAATTACTGCCTCTGCTAAAAGGACTCTCCGTAACCCCCATTCAACAGTAGGATCATCCACATCTACAGCAATTTCAGGAAGCGCAGAGATTAATTACAGAAGAGGAGGTATGCCAGCTTCCTTTGTCCATTCAATTAGCTTACCCACAGTTACACCCAGCGTACATGTATCTACAATCGTAACAGGGAATCAAGCAAACCAGCAAATGTCAACAGTGACCTCGCCTTCTCTTGGGACACAACTTGCTCCAGTAAATTTAAAACAAAAAATAATTGCTGGTGAATACATTGACTTGGCATTATTACTAATTAACTCTCAAGCATCTTTGTCTGATAATCACACAGTAATTGTTTCTTATGGTGAACTGTTGATCGAACCAAAACAACAACATAAACAGATTGTAAATATAGAAACTTGGACCGATGTGTTTTTGATCTTTACAAGCATTTACTGTACCACACATCCTCTCAAATTTCAAGACCTTCTTAGATACATTCATTGTATTCGGCTTGGCTCTAAACGGTGTTCTGGTGGTTGGAAAGCATATCACAAACAGTTTCGTGTAAGAATGACTCAAGACCCAAGTAGTTCTTGGGCAGTAATAGACCCAGAGTTATGGTTAATATATATGAAGAATCTGCCTTCTGCTTATGGAAATAATTTTTCAACTAATCAAAATAGAACTTATAAATGCTACAATTTCAATTACAGTGATAATTGTACGAATCATGCATGTGCTTTCAGTCAATCTTGTCTTCGGTGTTATGGTCAACATCCACTCATTCAATGTAAACAGCAACATTTTTTGCCAAATAGGTCAGGTGGTGCGCCAAGACTTCGTCATCCTCATGTTAGACCCAGATTTCAGAGTCCAGTACTAAATAACTCAGTTCAATATCATCCTAGGCAAAACACACAAGTCACTGCTTCAGGTCAACCTAGCTATAATTATTATTAAACTTAGTTCTTCGTGTAACCAGACAAATTTTATTTCGACTTTCTTGAACTTGTACATGGAGCTTATCGTAATTTTCAGATGCTTACAAAGGCAGTAGAAAAGAAGAACTTGTATCTCAATTGTGGGAAAAAGGAAAAACTCCAATTAATGTTGTTAATTTGGAAAAGTACCTTGCCAACTACCCGAAACGAATTGATGCAGAGCTATTATTAAGCAGGTTTTCTGAGGGGTTTAGGTTACAATATGCAGGGCCTCGTTTTTCTTCATCCGCCAAAAATCTTTTGTCTGCTGAGTTACATCAAACACTGGTTAAGTTGAAAAATGAAATCGAAATTTTTCTGTCAGTCGATTTATACCGATTATGCAAATTAGGCACATTTTGATAAAAGATTAAAAGATCACATTTAAACCTTCTCCTCTGAAACCGCTGAACCAAATTAAACCAAACCTGGCAAGCGTGGTCCCTGGATGGGTCCCTTTCAAAATGTTGTCTGACAGCCCCACCCTCCATTCAAGATGGCTGCGGTTGCTAAAAGTCAAAATGAGCTAAAATTTTAACTGCAGCTAGATGCCGAGGAGTAGTTTAACATATATTCCTTTTGTTTAGCTCACCTGGCCTTGAGGCCATGTGAGCTATTGCAATCACTTTTCGTCCGTCGTCCGTCTGTCAACTTTTCACATTTTGCCAATTGCAACCAAACTATGGTGGAATGGTCTTTCCAAAATTGTGTCCAGTGATCCCGACTTCCAACCAAGATGGCCACCAAGCAAAAAATAGAAAAAAGGGGGGCTGAAATTTTAATTGTCCATTGCTGCTTTAGTATAAGTCAAAATGAGCTCAAATTTTAACTGCAGCTACATGGCAAGGAGTAGTTTAACATATATTCTGGGTTTCTCTGTGAACTTTTTCTTTCGGCCGATTTATACCGATTAGGCAAATTAAGCATATTTTGATAAAAGATCACATTTAAATTGTCTCCTTTGAAACCGCTGCACCAAATTAAAGCAATCCTGGCAGGGATGGTCCATGGGTGGGCCCCTTTCAAAATTGTGTCCGACAGCCCCACCCTCCATTCAAGATGGCTGCTGTTACTAAAAATAGAAATTTCTTCAATTGTCCATTGCTGCTTTAATATAAGTGAAAATGAGCTCAAATGTTAACTGCACCTACATGGCAAGGAGTAGTTTAACATCTATTCCGTTTTTTTATGTGAAATTTTTCTGTCAGCCGATTTATACCGATTATGCAAATTAGGCATATTTTGATAAAAGATCACATTTAAATCTTCTCCTCTGAAACAGCTTAACCAAATTAAAGCAAATTTGGCTGGGATGGTCCTTGTGTGGTCCCCTTTCAATATTGTGTCCGACAGCCCCACCCTGCATTCAAGATGGCTCCTGTTACTAAAAATAGACATTACTTCAATTGTCCATTGCTGCTTTAGTATAAGTCAAAATGAGCTCAAATTTTAGCTGCAGCTACATGGCATGGAATAGTTTAACATATTTTCTGGGGTTTCTGTGAAATTTTTCTTTCAGCCGATTTATACCGATTATGCAAATTAGGCATATTTTGATAATAGGATTTAAAAATTGTACTTCTAAATCCCTTATCGCATGGGCTCATATAACTGTCCATTTTCATGCTTTTGTCAATTGTTTTATTTTTGGTATTTGGTTCAGATTATCAATTTTTTATTGATTGAATTACCCACAATCCTTTTTGCTGTATGGAGTGAAACGATCGGGTGTATTTATTTCATATGTCGGGATGTGCCGAACATGTTCTAGCGAATGAAGTGGTACTGAAAACTCTGCGCGAACAAACAGAACAGTGTGCAGGGTGTACCACGTTTTGAGGTGGTGCAGAAGGAATCAAGTTGGCAGAACCCACTATCTTTTTTTTTACATAGAATTTTTTTACACCTTACTCATTTTCCTAAAATTATGCAATACAAAATAAATGCGTGGATTTTTTAGGGGGGAGGAGGGACTTTGTAAATTGTGAATACAGTCCCCTATTGTTTTATAAATCAATCATTTTGGTGCAAATTTGATTCCTGGGAGAACACAGGAGCTTCTTAACATGAAGTTCCCTTTCCCTCCCTCTTTATTCAATTAATTTTTAAGAAAACATTATTTGGTTTGCAGCACCACTGTCCCTGATGGATGTAAACTTACTCAAACAATTTTGTTCCTCGCTGCGCTCGGTAATAATCTTTTGACTCGCCCTCCTCAATTAAAATCTCAGATCTGCCCTTTTTAAGATTTGCTTCATCTCCTACCTAGCCTCTCTATACGTTAAAACACTATGAAAATTATATAATATAAAGATTACATGTATCTGTCATTTATTGTACAGTTTGCATATTTTTAGGATTCAGTAATATTATAATTAAAGGTTATCTCATCATCGTCGTCGTCCATTTCGAGTTCTGCTGACAGAAATAACAGAGTTAAATTATCCACCATATTGTTTGTCCAAAAAGTTCTAAACCACTTCATTGACCTAGGGCACATGGATTGTTCGGAACATGTTCGGAACAGTCCAAAGAAAAACACCCGAAGCAGACACGAAAATATCAGGGAGACTATCTAGTTCAATCTTAAGTTAAAATCGTCAGTTATTCATTTTAATTTAGCTGGTTGAGATCTTTAAGTCACCATTTATTGTTGTAATGTAGTAGTGTATGGCGATGGTCCTGATTTATTTGTATTAATTTATTTTGCGGCCGCTCCTCATGGTTCGAATGCATGTCATCAATCTAATGCGATCCATATCCCTGTGACACCGACACATCAAAATATTACAACACAACACAACAGGACACCACACCACACAACACAACACAGAGGAATAGGTCTTGCCCTCCCTTAGTCACAACGAGACTGAGTTGGACACAGCAAACAAACAAATTGTGCGTGCATTATCTATTATTTTATTTACTAGTTAAATGTTCCATTGTATATTAATCTGATGGCTACATTTGAAAAAAAATATATCATGTGTTAATTTTAATTTGTGCATAAAATAGTAATTTTATACATGAATGAAACTTAAATTTATTACAACAATTTTCTTCAGACCCCAGTATGTTGAGGCGCTCAAATCGGAAGCGTTCTGTTCCAGCAGGGAAGAGAGACGCAATTACTGCCTCTGCTAAAAGGACTCTCCGTAACCCCCATTCAACAGTAGGATCATCCACATCTACAGCAATTTCAGGAAGCGCAGAGATTAATTACAGAAGAGGAGGTATGCCAGCTTCCTTTGTCCATTCAATTAGCTTACCCACAGTTACACCCAGCGTACATGTATCTACAATCGTAACAGGGAATCAAGCAAACCAGCAAATGTCAACAGTGACCTCGCCTTCTCTTGGGACACAACTTGCTCCAGTAAATTTAAAACAAAAAATAATTGCTGGTGAATACATTGACTTGGCATTATTACTAATTAACTCTCAAGCATCTTTGTCTGATAATCACACAGTAATTGTTTCTTATGGTGAACTGTTGATCGAACCAAAACAACAACATAAACAGATTGTAAATATAGAAACTTGGACCGATGTGTTTTTGATCTTTACAAGCATTTACTGTACCACACATCCTCTCAAATTTCAAGACCTTCTTAGATACATTCATTGTATTCGGCTTGGCTCTAAACGGTGTTCTGGTGGTTGGAAAGCATATCACAAACAGTTTCGTGTAAGAATGACTCGAGACCCAAGTAGTTCTTGGGCAGTAATAGACCCAGAGTTATGGTTAATATATATGAAGAATCTGCCTTCTGCTTATGGAAATAATTTTTCAACTAATCAAAATAGAACTTATAAATGCTACAATTTCAATTACAGTGATAATTGTACGAATCATGCATGTGCTTTCAGTCAATCTTGTCTTCGGTGTTATGGTCAACATCCACTCATTCAATGTAAACAGCAACATTTTTTGCCAAATAGGTCAGGTGGTGCGCCAAGACTTCGTCATCCTCATGTTAGACCCAGATTTCAGAGTCCAGTACTAAATAACTCAGTTCAATATCATCCTAGGCAAAACACACAAGTCACTGCTTCAGGTCAACCTAGCTATAATTATTATTAAACTTAGTTCTTCGTGTAACCAGACAAATTTTATTTCGACTTTCTTGAACTTGTACATGGAGCTTATCGTAATTTTCAGATGCTTACAAAGGCAGTAGAAAAGAAGAACTTGTATCTCAATTGTGGGAAAAAGGAAAAACTCCAATTAATGTTGTTAATTTGGAAAAGTACCTTGCCAACTACCCGAAACGAATTGATGCAGAGCTATTATTAAGCAGGTTTTCTGAGGGGTTTAGGTTACAATATGCAGGGCCTCGTTTTTCTTCATCCGCCAAAAATCTTTTGTCTGCTGAGTTACATCAAACACTGGTTAAGTTGAAAAATGAAATCGAAATTTTTCTGTCAGTCGATTTATACCGATTATGCAAATTAGGCACATTTTGATAAAAGATTAAAAGATCACATTTAAACCTTCTCCTCTGAAACCGCTGAACCAAATTAAACCAAACCTGGCAAGCGTGGTCCCTGGATGGGTCCCTTTCAAAATGTTGTCTGACAGCCCCACCCTCCATTCAAGATGGCTGCGGTTGCTAAAAGTCAAAATGAGCTAAAATTTTAACTGCAGCTAGATGCCGAGGAGTAGTTTAACATATATTCCTTTTGTTTAGCTCACCTGGCCTTGAGGCCATGTGAGCTATTGCAATCACTTTTCGTCCGTCGTCCGTCTGTCAACTTTTCACATTTTGCCAATTGCAACCAAACTATGGTGGAATGGTCTTTCCAAAATTGTGTCCAGTGATCCCGACTTCCAACCAAGATGGCCACCAAGCAAAAAATAGAAAAAAGGGGGGCTGAAATTTTAATTGTCCATTGCTGCTTTAGTATAAGTCAAAATGAGCTCAAATTTTAACTGCAGCTACATGGCAAGGAGTAGTTTAACATATATTCTGGGTTTCTGTGAACTTTTTCTTTCGGCCGATTTATACCGATTAGGCAAATTAAGCATATTTTGATAAAAGATCACATTTAAATTGTCTCCTTTGAAACCGCTGCACCAAATTAAAGCAATCCTGGCAGGGATGGTCCATGGGTGGGCCCCTTTCAAAATTGTGTCCGACAGCCCCACCCTCCATTCAAGATGGCTGCTGTTACTAAAAATAGAAATTTCTTCAATTGTCCATTGCTGCTTTAATATAAGTGAAAATGAGCTCAAATGTTAACTGCACCTACATGGCAAGGAGTAGTTTAACATCTATTCCGTTTTTTTATGTGAAATTTTTCTTTCAGCCGATTTATACCGATTATGCAAATTAGGCATATTTTGATAATAGGATTTAAAAATTGTACTTCTAAATCCCTTATCGCATGGGCTCATATAACTGTCCATTTTCATGCTTTTGTCAATTGTTTTATTTTTGGTATTTGGTTCAGATTATCAATTTTTTATTGATTGAATTACCCACAATCCTTTTTGCTGTATGGAGTGAAACGATCGGGTGTATTTATTTCATATGTCCGGGATGTGCCGAACATGTTCTAGCGAATGAAGTGGTACTGAAAACTCTGCGCGAACAAACAGAACAGTGTGCAGGGTGTACCACGTTTTGAGGTGGTGCAGAAGGAATCAAGTTGGCAGAACCCACTATCTTTTTTTTTACATAGAATTTTTTTACACCTTACTCATTTTCCTAAAATTATGCAATACAAAATAAATGCGTGGATTTTTTAGGGGGGAGGAGGGACTTTGTAAATTGTGAATACAGTCCCCTATTGTTTTATAAATCAATCATTTTGGTGCAAATTTGATTCCTGGGAGAACACAGGAGCTTCTTAACATGAAGTTCCCTTTCCCTCCCTCTTTATTCAATTAATTTTTAAGAAAACATTATTTGGTTTGCAGCACCACTGTCCCTGATGGATGTAAACTTACTCAAACAATTTTGTTCCTCGCTGCGCTCGGTAATAATCTTTTGACTCGCCCTCCTCAATTAAAATCTCAGATCTGCCCTTTTTAAGATTTGTTTCATCTCCTACCTAGCCTCTCTATACGTTAAAACACTATGAAAATTATATAATATAAAGATTACATGTATCTGTCATTTATTGTACAGTTTGCATATTTTTAGGATTCAGTAATATTATAATTAAAGGTTATCTCATCATCGTCGTCGTCCATTTCGAGTTCTGCTGACAGAAATAACAGAGTTAAATTATCCACCATATTGTTTGTCCAAAAAGTTCTAAACCACTTCATTGACCTAGGGCACATGGATTGTTCGGAACATGTTCGGAACAGTCCAAAGAAAAACACCCGAAGCAGACACGAAAATATCAGGGAGACTATCTAGTTCAATCTTAAGTTAAAATCGTCAGTTATTCATTTTAATTTAGCTGGTTGAGATCTTTAAGTCACCATTTATTGTTGTAATGTAGTAGTGTATGGCGATGGTCCTGATTTATTTGTATTAATTTATTTTGCGGCCGCTCCTCATGGTTCGAATGCATGTCATCAATCTAATGCGATCGATATCCCTGTGACACCGACACATCAAAATATTGCAACACAACACAACAGGACACCACACCACACAACACAACACAGAGGAATAGGTCTTCCCCTCCCTGAGTCACAACGAGACTGAGTTGGCCACAGCAAACAAACAAATTGTGCATGCATTATCTATTATTTTATTTACTAGTTAAATGTTCCATTGTATATTAATCTGATGGCTACATTTGAAAAAAAATATATCATGTGTTAATTTTAATTTGTGCATAAAATAGTAATTTTATACATGAATGAAACTTAAATTTATTACAACAATTTTCTTCAGACCCCAGTATGTTGAGGCGCTCAAATCGGAAGCGTTCTGTTCCAGCAGGGAAGAGAGACGCAATTACTGCCTCTGCTAAAAGGACTCTCCGTAACCCCCATTCAACAGTAGGATCATCCACATCTACAGCAATTTCAGGAAGCGCAGAGATTAATTACAGAAGAGGAGGTATGCCAGCTTCCTTTGTCCATTCAATTAGCTTACCCACAGTTACACCCAGCGTACATGTATCTACAATCGTAACAGGGAATCAAGCAAACCAGCAAATGTCAACAGTGACCTCGCCTTCTCTTGGGACACAACTTGCTCCAGTAAATTTAAAACAAAAAATAATTGCTGGTGAATACATTGACTTGGCATTATTACTAATTAACTCTCAAGCATCTTTGTCTGATAATCACACAGTAATTGTTTCTTATGGTGAACTGTTGATCGAACCAAAACAACAACATAAACAGATTGTAAATATAGAAACTTGGACCGATGTGTTTTTGATCTTTACAAGCATTTACTGTACCACACATCCTCTCAAATTTCAAGACCTTCTTAGATACATTCATTGTATTCGGCTTGGCTCTAAACGGTGTTCTGGTGGTTGGAAAGCATATCACAAACAGTTTCGTGTAAGAATGACTCAAGACCCAAGTAGTTCTTGGGCAGTAATAGACCCAGAGTTATGGTTAATATATATGAAGAATCTGCCTTCTGCTTATGGAAATAATTTTTCAACTAATCAAAATAGAACTTATAAATGCTACAATTTCAATTACAGTGATAATTGTACGAATCATGCATGTGCTTTCATTCAATCTTGTCTTCGGTGTTATGGTCAACATCCACTCATTCAATGTAAACAGCAACATTTTTTGCCAAATAGGTCAGGTGGTGCGCCAAGACTTCGTCATCCTCATGTTAGACCCAGATTTCAGAGTCCAGTACTAAATAACTCAGTTCAATATCATCCTAGGCAAAACACACAAGTCACTGCTTCAGGTCAACCTAGCTATAATTATTATTAAACTTAGTTCTTCGTGTAACCAGACAAATTTTATTTCGACTTTCTTGAACTTGTACATGGAGCTTATCGTAATTTTCAGATGCTTACAAAGGCAGTAGAAAAGAAGAACTTGTATCTCAATTGTGGGAAAAAGGAAAAACTCCAATTAATGTTGTTAATTTGGAAAAGTACCTTGCCAACTACCCGAAACGAATTGATGCAGAGCTATTATTAAGCAGGTTTTCTGAGGGGTTTAGGTTACAATATGCAGGGCCTCGTTTTTCTTCATCCGCCAAAAATCTTTTGTCTGCTGAGTTACATCAAACACTGGTTAAGTTGAAAAATGAAATCGAAATTTTTCTGTCAGTCGATTTATACCGATTATGCAAATTAGGCACATTTTGATAAAAGATTAAAAGATCACATTTAAACCTTCTCCTCTGAAACCGCTGAACCAAATTAAACCAAACCTGGCAAGCGTGGTCCCTGGATGGGTCCCTTTCAAAATGTTGTCTGACAGCCCCACCCTCCATTCAAGATGGCTGCGGTTGCTAAAAGTCAAAATGAGCTAAAATTTTAACTGCAGCTAGATGCCGAGGAGTAGTTTAACATATATTCCTTTTGTTTAGCTCACCTGGCCTTGAGGCCATGTGAGCTATTGCAATCACTTTTCGTCCGTCGTCCGTCTGTCAACTTTTCACATTTTGCCAATTGCAACCAAACTATGGTGGAATGGTCTTTCCAAAATTGTGTCCAGTGATCCCGACTTCCAACCAAGATGGCCACCAAGCAAAAAATAGAAAAAGGGGGGCTGAAATTTTAATTGTCCATTGCTGCTTTAGTATAAGTCAAAATGAGCTCAAATTTTAACTGCAGCTACATGGCAAGGAGTAGTTTAACATATATTCTGGGTTTCTCTGTGAAATTTTTCTTTCGACCGATTTATACCGATTATGCAAATTAGGCATATTTTGATAAAAGATCACATTTAAATCTTCTCCTCTGAAACCGCTGAAACAAATTAAAGCAATCCTGGCAGGGATGGTCCCTGGGTGGGTCCCTTTCAAAATTGTGTCTGACAGCCCCGCCCTCCATTCAAGATGGCTGCTGTTACTTAAAATAGAAATTTCTTCAATTGTCCATTGCTGCTTTAGTTTAAGTCAAAATGAGCTCAAATTTTAACTGCAGCTACATGGCAAGGAGTAGTTTAACATATATTCTGGGTTTCTCTGTGAAATTTTTCTTTCGACCGATTTATACCGATTATGCAAATTAGGCATATTTTGATAAAAGATCACATTTAAATCTTCTCCTCTGAAACCGCTGAAACAAATTAAAGCAATCCTGGCAGGGATGGTCCCTGGGTGGGCCCCTTTCAAAATTGTGTCTGACAGCCCCGCCCTCCATTCAAGATGGCTGCTGTTACCTAAAATAGAAATTTCTTCAATTGTCCATTGCTGCTTTAGTTTAAGTCAAAATGAGCTCAAATTTTAACTGCAGCTACATGGCAAGGAGTAGTTTAACATATATTCCGGGTTTTTCTGTGAACTTTTTCTTTCGGTCGATTTATACCGATTAGGCAAATTAGGCATATTTTGATAAAAGATCACATTTAAATTGTCTCCTTTGAAATCGCTGAACCAAATTAAAGCAATCCTGGCAGGGATGGTCCATGGGTGGGCCCCTTTCAAAATTGTGTCCGACAGCCCCACCCTCCATTCAAGATGGCTGCTGTTACTAAAAATAGAAATTTCTTCAATTGTCCATTGCTGCTTTAATATAAGTGAAAATGAGCTCAAATGTTAACTGCACCTACATGGCAAGGAGTAGTTTAACATCTATTCCGTTTTTTTTCTGTGAAATTTTTCTGTCAGCCGATTTATACCGATTATGCAAATTAGGCATATTTTGATAAAAGATCACATTTAAATCTTCTCCTCTGAAACAGCTTAACCAAATTAAAGCAAATTTGGCTGGGATGGTCCTTGTGTGGTCCCCTTTCAATATTGTATCCGACAGCCCCACCCTGCATTCAAGATGGCTCCTGTTACTAAAAATAGACATTACTTCAATTGTCCATTGCTGCTTTAGTATAAGTCAAAATGAGCTCAAATTTTAGCTGCAGCTACATGGCAAGGAATAGTTTAACATATTTTCCGGGGTTTCTGTGAAATTTTTCTTTCAGCCGATTTATACCGATTATGTAAATTAGGCATATTTTGATAATAGGATTTAAAAATTGTACTTCTAAATCCCTTATCGCATGGGCTCATATAACTGTCCATTTTCATGCTTTTGTCAATTGTTTTATTTTTGGTATTTGGTTCAGATTATCAATTTTTCATTGATTGAATTACCCACAATCCTTTTTGCTGTATGGAGTGAAACGATCAGGTGTATTTATTTCATATGTCCGGGATGTGCCGAACATGTTCTAGCGAATGAAGTGGTACGGAACACTCTGCGCGAACAAACAGAACAGTGTGCGGGATGTACCACGTTTTGAGGTGGTGCAGAAGGAATCAAGTTGGCAGAACCCACTATCTTTTTTTTTACATAGAATTTTTTTACACCTTACTCATTTTCCTAAAATTATGCAATACAAAATAAATGCGTGGATTTTTTAGGGGGGAGGAGGGACTTTGTAAATTGTGAATACAGTCCCCTATTGTTTTATAAATCAATCATTTTGGTGCAAATTTGATTCCTGGGAGAACACAGGAGCTTCTTAACATGAAGTTCCCTTTCCCTCCCTCTTTATTCAATTAATTTTTAAGAAAACATTATTTGGTTTGCAGCACCACTGTCCCTGATGGATGTAAACTTACTCAAACAATTTTGTTCCTCGCTGTGCTCGGTAATAATCTTTTGACTCGCCCTCCTCAATTAAAATCTCAGATCTGCCCTTTTTAAGATTTGCTTCATCTCCTACCTAGCCTCTCTATACGTTAAAACACTATGAAAATTATATAATATAAAGATTACATGTATCTGTCATTTATTGTACAGTTTGCATATTTTTAGGATTCAGTAATATTATAATTAAAGGTTATCTCATCATCGTCGTCGTCCATTTCGAGTTCTGCTGACAGAAATAACAGAGTTAAATTATCCACCATATTGTTTGTCCAAAAAGTTCTAAACCACTTCATTGACCTAGGGCACATGGATTGTTCGGAACATGTTCGGAACAGTCCAAAGAAAAACACCCGAAGCAGACACGAAAATATCAGGGAGACTATCTAGTTCAATCTTAAGTTAAAATCGTCGGTTATTCATTTTAATTTAGCTGGTTGAGATCTTTAAGTCACCATTTATTGTTGTAATGTAGTAGTGTATGGCGATGGTCCTGATTTATTTGTATTAATTTATTTTGCGGCCGCTCCTCATGGTTCGAATGCATGTCATCAATCTAATGCGATCGATATCCCTGTGACACCGACACATCAAAATATTGCAACACAACACAACAGGACACCACACCACACAACACAACACAGAGGAATAGGTCTTCCCCTCCCTGAGTCACAACGAGACTGAGTTGGCCACAGCAAACAAACAAATTGTGCATGCATTATCTATTATTTTATTTACTAGTTAAATGTTCCATTGTATATTAATCTGATGGCTACATTTGAAAAAAAATATATCATGTGTTAATTTTAATTTGTGCATAAAATAGTAATTTTATACATGAATGAAACTTAAATTTATTACAACAATTTTCTTCAGACCCCAGTATGTTGAGGCGCTCAAATCGGAAGCATTCTGTTCCAGCAGGGAAGAGAGACGCAATTACTGCCTCTGCTAAAAGGACTCTCCGTAACCCCCATTCAACAGTAGGATCATCCACATCTACAGCAATTTCAGGAAGCGCAGAGATTAATTACAGAAGAGGAGGTATGCCAGCTTCCTTTGTCCATTCAATTAGCTTACCCACAGTTACACCCAGCGTACATGTATCTACAATCGTAACAGGGAATCAAGCAAACCAGCAAATGTCAACAGTGACCTCGCCTTCTCTTGAGACGGAAATTGCTCCAGTAAATTTAAAACAAAAAATAATTGCTGGTGAATACATTGACTTGGCATTATTACTAATTAACTCTCAAGCATCTTTGTCTGATAAGCACACAGTAATTGTTTCTTATGGTGAACTGTTGATCGAACCAAAACAACAACATAAACAGATTGTAAATATAGAAACTTGGACCGATGTGTTTTTGATCTTTACAAGCATTTACTGTACCGCACATCCTCTCAAATTTCAAGACCTTCTTAGATACATTCATTGTATTCGGCTTGGCTCTAAACGGTGTTCTGGTGGTTGGAAAGCATATGACAAACAGTTTCGTGTAAGAATGACTCGAGACCCAAGTAGTTCTTGGGCAGTAATAGACCCAGAGTTATGGTTAATATATATGAAGAATCTGCCTTCTGCTTATGGAAATAATTTTTCAACTAATCAAAATAGAACTTATAAATGCTACAATTTCAATTACAGTGATAATTGTACGAATCATGCATGTGCTTTCAGTCAATCTTGTCTTCGGTGTTATGGTCAACATCCACTCATTCAATGTAAACAACAACATTTTTTGCCAAATAGGTCAGGTGGTGCGCCAAGACTTCGTCATCCTCATGTTAGACCCAGATTTCAGAGTCCAGTACTAAATAACTCAGTTCAATATCATCCTAGGCAAAACACACAAGTCACTGCTTCAGGTCAACCTAGCTATAATTATTATTAAGCTTAGTTCTTCGTGTAACCAGACAAATTTTATTTCGACTTTCTTGAACTTGTACATGGAGCATATTGTAATTTTCAGATGCTTACAAAGGCAGTAGAAAAGAAGAACTTGTATCTCAATTGTGGGAAAAAGGAAAAACTCCAATTAATGTTGTTAATTTGGAAAAGTACCTTGCCAACTACCCGAAACGAATTGATGCAGAGCTATTATTAAGCAGGTTTTCTGAGGGGTTTAGGTTACAATATGCAGGGCCTCGTTTTTCTTCATCCGCCAAAAATCTTTTGTCTGCTGAGTTACATCAAACACTGGTTAAGTTGAAAAATGAAATCGAAATTTTTCTGTCAGTCGATTTATACCGATTATGCAAATTAGGCACATTTTGATAAAAGATTAAAAGATCACATTTAAACCTTCTCCTCTGAAACCGCTGAACCAAATTAAACCAAACCTGGCAAGCGTGGTCCCTGGATGGGTCCCTTTCAAAATGTTGTCTGACAGCCCCACCCTCCATTCAAGATGGCTGCGGTTGCTAAAAGTCAAAATGAGCTAGAATTTTAACTGCAGCTAGATGCCGAGGAGTAGTTTAACATATATTCCTTTTGTTTAGCTCACCTGGCCTTGAGGCCATGTGAGCTATTGCAATCACTTTTCGTCCGTCGTCCGTCTGTCAACTTTTCACATTTTGCCAATTGCAACCAAACTATGGTGGAATGGTCTTTCCAAAATTGTGTCCAGTGATCCCGACTTCCAACCAAGATGGCCACCAAGCAAAAAATAGAAAAAAGGGGGGCTGAAATTTTAATTGTCCATTGCTGCTTTAGTATAAGTCAAAATGAGCTCAAATTTTAACTACAGCTACATGGCAAGGAGTAGTTTAACATATATTCTGGGTTTCTCTGTGAAATTTTTCTTTCGACCGATTTATACCGATTATGCAAATTAGGCATATTTTGATAAAAGATCACATTTAAATCTTCTCCTCTGAAACCGCTGAAACAAATTAAAGCAATCCTGGCAGGGATGGTCCCTGGGTGGGTCCCTTTCAAAATTGTGTCTGACAGCCCCGCCCTCCATTCAAGATGGCTGCTGTTACTTAAAATAGAAATTTCTTCAATTGTCCATTGCTGCTTTAGTTTAAGTCAAAATGAGCTCAAATTTTAACTGCAGCTACATGGCAAGGAGTAGTTTAACATATATTCTGGGTTTCTCTGTGAAATTTTTCTTTCGACCGATTTATACCGATTATGCAAATTAGGCATATTTTGATAAAAGATCACATTTAAATCTTCTCCTCTGAAACCGCTGAAACAAATTAAAGCAATCCTGGCAGGGATGGTCCCTGGGTGGGTCCCTTTCAAAATTGTGTCTGACAGCCCCGCCCTCCATTCAAGATGGCTGCTGTTACCTAAAATAGAAATTTCTTCAATTGTCCATTGCTGCTTTAGTTTAAGTCAAAATGAGCTCAAATTTTAACTGCAGCTACATGGCAAGGAGTAGTTTAACATATATTCCGGGTTTTTCTGTGAACTTTTTCTTTCGGTCGATTTATACCGATTAGGCAAATTAGGCATATTTTGATAAAAGATCACATTTAAATTGTCTCCTTTGAAATCGCTGAACCAAATTAAAGCAATCCTGGCAGGGATGGTCCATGGGTGGGCCCCTTTCAAAATTGTGTCCGACAGCCCCACCCTCCATTCAAGATGGCTGCTGTTACTAAAAATAGAAATTTCTTCAATTGTCCATTGCTGCTTTAATATAAGTGAAAATGAGCTCAAATGTTAACTGCACCTACATGGCAAGGAGTAGTTTAACATCTATTCCGGTTTTTTCTGTGAAATTTTTCTGTCAGCCGATTTATACCGATTATGCAAATTAGGCATATTTTGATAAAAGATCACATTTAAATCTTCTCCTCTGAAACAGCTTAACCAAATTAAAGCAAATTTGGCTGGGATGGTCCTTGTGTGGTCCCCTTTCAATATTGTATCCGACAGCCCCACCCTGCATTCAAGATGGCTCCTGTTACTAAAAATAGACATTACTTCAATTGTCCATTGCTGCTTTAGTATAAGTCAAAATGAGCTCAAATTTTAGCTGCAGCTACATGGCAAGGAATAGTTTAACATATTTTCCGGGGTTTCTGTGAAATTTTTCTTTCAGCCGATTTATACCGATTATGTAAATTAGGCATATTTTGATAATAGGATTTAAAAATTGTACTTCTAAATCCCTTATCGCATGGGCTCATATAACTGTCCATTTTCATGCTTTTGTCAATTGTTTTATTTTTGGTATTTGGTTCAGATTATCAATTTTTCATTGATTGAATTACCCACAATCCTTTTTGCTGTATGGAGTGAAACGATCAGGTGTATTTATTTCATATGTCCGGGATGTGCCGAACATGTTCTAGCGAATGAAGTGGTACGGAACACTCTGCGCGAACAAACAGAACAGTGTGCGGGATGTACCACGTTTTGAGGTGGTGCAGAAGGAATCAAGTTGGCAGAACCCACTATCTTTTTTTTTACACCTTACTCATTTTCCTAAAATTATGCAATACAAAATAAATGCGTGGATTTTTTAGGGGGGAGGAGGGACTTTGTAAATTGTGAATACAGTCCCCTATTGTTTTATAAATCAATCATTTTGGTGCAAATTTGATTCCTGGGAGAACACAGGAGCTTCTTAACATGAAGTTCCCTTTCCCTCCCTCTTTATTCAATTAATTTTTAAGAAAACATTATTTGGTTTGCAGCACCACTGTCCCTGATGGATGTAAACTTACTCAAACAATTTTGTTCCTCGCTGTGCTCGGTAATAATCTTTTGACTCGCCCTCCTCAATTAAAATCTCAGATCTGCCCTTTTTAAGATTTGCTTCATCTCCTACCTAGCCTCTCTATACGTTAAAACACTATGAAAATTATATAATATAAAGATTACATGTATCTGTCATTTATTGTACAGTTTGCATATTTTTAGGATTCAGTAATATTATAATTAAAGGTTATCTCATCATCGTCGTCGTCCATTTCGAGTTCTGCTGACAGAAATAACAGAGTTAAATTATCCACCATATTGTTTGTCCAAAAAGTTCTAAACCACTTCATTGACCTAGGGCACATGGATTGTTCGGAACATGTTCGGAACAGTCCAAAGAAAAACACCCGAAGCAGACACGAAAATATCAGGGAGACTATCTAGTTCAATCTTAAGTTAAAATCGTCAGTTATTCATTTTAATTTAGCTGGTTGAGATCTTTAAGTCACCATTTATTGTTGTAATGTAGTAGTGTATGGCGATGGTCCTGATTTATTTGTATTAATTTATTTTGCGGCCGCTCCTCATGGTTCGAATGCATGTCATCAATCTAATGCGATCGATATCCCTGTGACACCGACACATCAAAATATTGCAACACAACACAACAGGACACCACACCACACAACACAACACAGAGGAATAGGTCTTCCCCTCCCTGAGTCACAACGAGACTGAGTTGGCCACAGCAAACAAACAAATTGTGCATGCATTATCTATTATTTTATTTACTAGTTAAATGTTCCATTGTATATTAATCTGATGGCTACATTTGAAAAAAAATATATCATGTGTTAATTTTAATTTGTGCATAAAATAGTAATTTTATACATGAATGAAACTTAAATTTATTACAACAATTTTCTTCAGACCCCAGTATGTTGAGGCGCTCAAATCGGAAGCGTTCTGTTCCAGCAGGGAAGAGAGACGCAATTACTGCCTCTGCTAAAAGGACTCTCCGTAACCCCCATTCAACAGTAGGATCATCCACATCTACAGCAATTTCAGGAAGCGCAGAGATTAATTATAGAAGAGGAGGTATGCCAGCTTCCTTTGTCCATTCAATTAGCTTACCCACAGTTACACCCAGCGTACATGTATCTACAATCGTAACAGGGAATCAAGCAAACCAGCAAATGTCAACAGTGACCTCGCCTTCTCTTGGGACACAACTTGCTCCAGTAAATTTAAAACAAAAAATAATTGCTGGTGAATACATTGACTTGGCATTATTACTAATTAACTCTCAAGCATCTTTGTCTGATAATCACACAGTAATTGTTTCTTATGGTGAACTGTTGATCGAACCAAAACAACAACATAAACAGATTGTAAATATAGAAACTTGGACCGATGTGTTTTTGATCTTTACAAGCATTTACTGTACCACACATCCTCTCAAATTTCAAGACCTTCTTAGATACATTCATTGTATTCGGCTTGGCTCTAAACGGTGTTCTGGTGGTTGGAAAGCATATCACAAACAGTTTCGTGTAAGAATGACTCAAGACCCAAGTAGTTCTTGGGCAGTAATAGACCCAGAGTTATGGTTAATATATATGAAGAATCTGCCTTCTGCTTATGGAAATAATTTTTCAACTAATCAAAATAGAACTTATAAATGCTACAATTTCAATTACAGTGATAATTGTACGAATCATGCATGTGCTTTCAGTCAATCTTGTCTTCGGTGTTATGGTCAACATCCACTCATTCAATGTAAACAGCAACATTTTTTGCCTAATAGGTCAGGTGGTGCGCCAAGACTTCGTCATCCTCATGTTAGACCCAGATTTCAGAGTCCAGTACTAAATAACTCAGTTCAATATCATCCTAGGCAAAACACACAAGTCACTGCTTCAGGTCAACCTAGCTATAATTATTATTAAACTTAGTTCTTCGTGTAACCAGACAAATTTTATTTCGACTTTCTTGAACTTGTACATGGAGCTTATCGTAATTTTCAGATGCTTACAAAGGCAGTAGAAAAGAAGAACTTGTATCTCAATTGTGGGAAAAAGGAAAAACTCCAATTAATGTTGTTAATTTGGAAAAGTACCTTGCCAACTACCCGAAACGAATTGATGCAGAGCTATTATTAAGCAGGTTTTCTGAGGGGTTTAGGTTACAATATGCAGGGCCTCGTTTTTCTTCATCCGCCAAAAATCTTTTGTCTGCTGAGTTACATCAAACACTGGTTAAGTTGAAAAATGAAATCGAAATTTTTCTGTCAGTCGATTTATACCGATTATGCAAATTAGGCACATTTTGATAAAAGATTAAAAGATCACATTTAAACCTTCTCCTCTGAAACCGCTGAACCAAATTAAACCAAACCTGGCAAGCGTGGTCCCTGGATGGGTCCCTTTCAAAATGTTGTCTGACAGCCCCACCCTCCATTCAAGATGGCTGCGGTTGCTAAAAGTCAAAATGAGCTAAAATTTTAACTGCAGCTAGATGCCGAGGAGTAGTTTAACATATATTCCTTTTGTTTAGCTCACCTGGCCTTGAGGCCATGTGAGCTATTGCAATCACTTTTCGTCCGTCGTCCGTCTGTCAACTTTTCACATTTTGCCAATTGCAACCAAACTATGGTGGAATGGTCTTTCCAAAATTGTGTCCAGTGATCCCGACTTCCAACCAAGATGGCCACCAAGCAAAAAATAGAAAAAAGGGGGGCTGAAATTTTAATTGTCCATTGCTGCTTTAGTATAAGTCAAAATGAGCTCAAATTTTAACTGCAGCTACATGGCAAGGAGTAGTTTAACATATATTCTGGGTTTCTCTGTGAAATTTTTCTTTCGACCGATTTATACCGATTATGCAAATTAGGCATATTTTGATAAAAGATCACATTTAAATCTTCTCCTCTGAAACCGCTGAAACAAATTAAAGCAATCCTGGCAGGGTGGGTCCCTTTCAAAATTGTGTCTGACAGCCCCGCCCTCCATTCAAGATGGCTGCTGTTACTTAAAATAGAAATTTCTTCAATTGTCCATTGCTGCTTTAGTTTAAGTCAAAATGAGCTCAAATTTTAACTGCACCTACATGGCAAGGAGTAGTTTAACATATATTCTGGGTTTCTCTGTGAAATTTTTCTTTCGACCGATTTATACCGATTATGCAAATTAGGCATATTTTGATAAAAGATCACATTTAAATCTTCTCCTCTGAAACCGCTGAAACAAATTAAAGCAATCCTGGCAGGGATGGTCCCTGGGTGGGCCCCTTTCAAAATTGTGTCTGACAGCCCCGCCCTCCATTCAAGATGGCTGCTGTTACCTAAAATAGAAATTTCTTCAATTGTCCATTGCTGCTTTAGTTTAAGTCAAAATGAGCTCAAATTTAAACTGCAGCTACATGGCAAGGAGTAGTTTAACATATATTCCGGGTTTTTCTGTGAACTTTTTCTTTCGGTCGATTTATACCGATTAGGCAAATTAGGCATATTTTGATAAAAGATCACATTTAAATTGTCTCCTTTGAAATCGCTGAACCAAATTAAAGCAATCCTGGCAGGGATGGTCCATGGGTGGGCCCCTTTCAAAATTGTGTCCGACAGCCCCACCCTCCATTCAAGATGGCTGCTGTTACTAAAAATAGAAATTTCTTCAATTGTCCATTGCTGCTTTAATATAAGTGAAAATGAGCTCAAATGTTAACTGCACCTACATGGCAAGGAGTAGTTTAACATCTATTCCGTTTTTTTCTGTGAAATTTTTCTGTCAGCCGATTTATACCGATTATGCAAATTAGGCATATTTTGATAAAAGATCACATTTAAATCTTCTCCTCTGAAACAGCTTAACCAAATTAAAGCAAATTTGGCTGGGATGGTCCTTGTGTGGTCCCCTTTCAATATTGTATCCGACAGCCCCACCCTGCATTCAAGATGGCTCCTGTTACTAAAAATAGACATTACTTCAATTGTCCATTGCTGCTTTAGTATAAGTCAAAATGAGCTCAAATTTTAGCTGCAGCTACATGGCAAGGAATAGTTTAACATATTTTCCGGGGTTTCTGTGAAATTTTTCTTTCAGCCGATTTATACCGATTATGTAAATTAGGCATATTTTGATAATAGGATTTAAAAATTGTACTTCTAAATCCCTTATCGCATGGGCTCATATAACTGTCCATTTTCATGCTTTTGTCAATTGTTTTATTTTTGGTATTTGGTTCAGATTATCAATTTTTCATTGATTGAATTACCCACAATCCTTTTTGCTGTATGGAGTGAAACGATCAGGTGTATTTATTTCATATGTCCGGGATGTGCCGAACATGTTCTAGCGAATGAAGTGGTACGGAACACTCTGCGCGAACAAACAGAACAGTGTGCGGGATGTACCACGTTTTGAGGTGGTGCAGAAGGAATCAAGTTGGCAGAACCCACTATCTTTTTTTTTACATAGAATTTTTTTACACCTTACTCATTTTCCTAAAATTATGCAATACAAAATAAATGCGTAGATTTTTTAGGGGGGAGGAGGGACTTTGTAAATTGTGAATACAGTCCCCTATTGTTTTATAAATCAATCATTTTGGTGCAAATTTGATTCCTGGGAGAACACAGGAGCTTCTTAACATGAAGTTCCCTTTCCCTCCCTCTTTATTCAATTAATTTTTAAGAAAACATTATTTGGTTTGCAGCACCACTGTCCCTGATGGATGTAAACTTACTCAAACAATTTTGTTCCTCGCTGTGCTCGGTAATAATCTTTTGACTCGCCCTCCTCAATTAAAATCTCAGATCTGCCCTTTTTAAGATTTGCTTCATCTCCTACCTAGCCTCTCTATACGTTAAAACACTATGAAAATTATATAATATAAAGATTACATGTATCTGTCATTTATTGTACAGTTTGCATATTTTTAGGATTCAGTAATATTATAATTAAAGGTTATCTCATCATCGTCGTCGTCCATTTCGAGTTCTGCTGACAGAAATAACAGAGTTAAATTATCCACCATATTGTTTGTCCAAAAAGTTCTAAACCACTTCATTGACCTAGGGCACATGGATTGTTCGGAACATGTTCGGAACAGTCCAAAGAAAAACACCCGAAGCAGACACGAAAATATCAGGGAGACTATCTAGTTCAATCTTAAGTTAAAATCGTCAGTTATTCATTTTAATTTAGCTGGTTGAGATCTTTAAGTCACCATTTATTGTTGTAAAGTAGTAGTGTATGGCGATGGTCCTGATTTATTTGTATTAATTTATTTTGCGGCCGCTCCTCATGGTTCGAATGCATGTCATCAATCTAATGCGATCGATATCCCTGTGACACCGACACATCAAAATATTGCAACACAACACAACAGGACACCACACCACACAACACAACACAGAGGAATAGGTCTTCCCCTCCCTGAGTCACAACGAGACTGAGTTGGCCACAGCAAACAAACAAATTGTGCATGCATTATCTATTATTTTATTTACTAGTTAAATGTTCCATTGTATATTAATCTGATGGCTACATTTGAAAAAAAATATATCATGTGTTAATTTTAATTTGTGCATAAAATAGTAATTTTATACATGAATGAAACTTAAATTTATTACAACAATTTTCTTCAGACCCCAGTATGTTGAGGCGCTCAAATCGGAAGCGTTCTGTTCCAGCAGGGAAGAGAGACGCAATTACTGCCTCTGCTAAAAGGACTCTCCGTAACCCCCATTCAACAGTAGGATCATCCACATCTACAGCAATTTCAGGAAGCGCAGAGATTAATTATAGAAGAGGAGGTATGCCAGCTTCCTTTGTCCATTCAATTAGCTTACCCACAGTTACACCCAGCGTACATGTATCTACAATCGTAACAGGGAATCAAGCAAACCAGCAAATGTCAACAGTGACCTCGCCTTCTCTTGGGACACAACTTGCTCCAGTAAATTTAAAACAAAAAATAATTGCTGGTGAATACATTGACTTGGCATTATTACTAATTAACTCTCAAGCATCTTTGTCTGATAATCACACAGTAATTGTTTCTTATGGTGAACTGTTGATCGAACCAAAACAACAACATAAACAGATTGTAAATATAGAAACTTGGACCGATGTGTTTTTGATCTTTACAAGCATTTACTGTACCACACATCCTCTCAAATTTCAAGACCTTCTTAGATACATTCATTGTATTCGGCTTGGCTCTAAACGGTGTTCTGGTGGTTGGAAAGCATATCACAAACAGTTTCGTGTAAGAATGACTCAAGACCCAAGTAGTTCTTGGGCAGTAATAGACCCAGAGTTATGGTTAATATATATGAAGAATCTGCCTTCTGCTTATGGAAATAATTTTTCAACTAATCAAAATAGAACTTATAAATGCTACAATTTCAATTACAGTGATAATTGTACGAATCATGCATGTGCTTTCAGTCAATCTTGTCTTCGGTGTTATGGTCAACATCCACTCATTCAATGTAAACAGCAACATTTTTTGCCAAATAGGTCAGGTGGTGCGCCAAGACTTCGTCATCCTCATGTTAGACCCAGATTTCAGAGTCCAGTACTAAATAACTCAGTTCAATATCATCCTAGGCAAAACACACAAGTCACTGCTTCAGGTCAACCTAGCTATAATTATTATTAAACTTAGTTCTTCGTGTAACCAGACAAATTTTATTTCGACTTTCTTGAACTTGTACATGGAGCTTATCGTAATTTTCAGATGCTTACAAAGGCAGTAGAAAAGAAGAACTTGTATCTCAATTGTGGGAAAAAGGAAAAACTCCAATTAATGTTGTTAATTTGGAAAAGTACCTTGCCAACTACCCGAAACGAATTGATGCAGAGCTATTATTAAGCAGGTTTTCTGAGGGGTTTAGGTTACAATATGCAGGGCCTCGTTTTTCTTCATCCGCCAAAAATCTTTTGTCTGCTGAGTTACATCAAACACTGGTTAAGTTGAAAAATGAAATCGAAATTTTTCTGTCAGTCGATTTATACTGATTATGCAAATTAGGCACATTTTGATAAAAGATTAAAAGATCACATTTAAACCTTCTCCTCTGAAACCGCTGAACCAAATTAAACCAAACCTGGCAAGCGTGGTCCCTGGATGGGTCCCTTTCAAAATGTTGTCTGACAGCCCCACCCTCCATTCAAGATGGCTGCGGTTGCTAAAAGTCAAAATGAGCTAAAATTTTAACTGCAGCTAGATGCCGAGGAGTAGTTTAACATATATTCCTTTTGTTTAGCTCACCTGGCCTTGAGGCCATGTGAGCTATTGCAATCACTTTTCGTCCGTCGTCCGTCTGTCAACTTTTCACATTTTGCCAATTGCAACCAAACTATGGTGGAATGGTCTTTCCAAAATTGTGTCCAGTGATCCCGACTTCCAACCAAGATGGCCACCAAGCAAAAAATAGAAAAAAGGGGGGCTGAAATTTTAATTGTCCATTGCTGCTTTAGTATAAGTCAAAATGAGCTCAAATTTTAACTGCAGCTACATGGCAAGGAGTAGTTTAACATATATTCTGGGTTTCTCTGTGAAATTTTTCTTTCGACCGATTTATACCGATTATGCAAATTAGGCATATTTTGATAAAAGATCACATTTAAATCTTCTCCTCTGAAACCGCTGAAACAAATTAAAGCAATCCTGGCAGGGATGGTCCCTGGGTGGGTCCCTTTCAAAATTGTGTCTGACAGCCCCGCCCTCCATTCAAGATGGCTGCTGTTACTTAAAATAGAAATTTCTTCAATTGTCCATTGCTGCTTTAGTTTAAGTCAAAATGAGCTCAAATTTTAACTGCAGCTACATGGCAAGGAGTAGTTTAACATATATTCTGGGTTTCTCTGTGAAATTTTTCTTTCGACCGATTTATACCGATTATGCAAATTAGGCATATTTTGATAAAAGATCACATTTAAATCTTCTCCTCTGAAACCGCTGAAACAAATTAAAGCAATCCTGGCAGGGATGGTCCCTGGGTGGGCCCCTTTCAAAATGTTGTCTGACAGCCCCACCCTCCATTCAAGATGGCTGCGGTTGCTAAAAGTCAAAATGAGCTAAAATTTTAACTGCAGCTAGATGCCGAGGAGTAGTTTAACATATATTCCTTTTGTTTAGCTCACCTGGCCTTGAGGCCATGTGAGCTATTGCAATCACTTTTCGTCCGTCGTCCGTCTGTCAACTTTTCACATTTTGCCAATTGCAACCAAACTATGGTGGAATGGTCTTTCCAAAATTGTGTCCAGTGATCCCGACTTCCAACCAAGATGGCCACCAAGCAAAAAATAGAAAAAAGGGGGGCTGAAATTTTAATTGTCCATTGCTGCTTTAGTATAAGTCAAAATGAGCTCAAATTTTAACTACAGCTACATGGCAAGGAGTAGTTTAACATATATTCTTGGTTTCTCTGTGAAATTTTTCTTTCGACCGATTTATACCGATTATGCAAATAAGGCATATTTTGATAAAAGATCACATTTAAATCTTCTCCTCTGAAACCGCTGAAACAAATTAAAGCAATCCTGGCAGGGATGGTCCCTGGGTGGGTCCCTTTCAAAATTGTGTCTGACAGCCCCGCCCTCCATTCAAGATGGCTGCTGTTACTTAAAATAGAAATTTCTTCAATTGTCCATTGCTGCTTTAGTTTAAGTCAAAATGAGCTCAAATTTTAACTGCAGCTACATGGCAAGGAGTAGTTTAACATATATTCTGGGTTTCTCTGTGGAATTTTTCTTTCGACCGATTTATACCGATTATGCAAATTAGGCATATTTTGATAAAAGATCACATTTAAATCTTCTCCTCTGAAACCGCTGAAACAAATTAAAGCAATCCTGGCAGGGATGGTCCCTGGGTGGGTCCCTTTCAAAATTGTTTCCGACAGCCCCGCCCTCCATTCAAGATGGCTGCTGTTACCTAAAATAGAAATTTCTTCAATTGTCCATTGCTGCTTTAGTTTAAGTCAAAATGAGCTCAAATTTTAACTGCAGCTACATGGCAAGGAGTAGTTTAACATATATTCCGGGTTTTTCTGTGAACTTTTTCTTTCGGTCGATTTATACCGATTAGGCAAATTAGGCATATTTTGATAAAAGATCACATTTAAATTGTCTCCTTTGAAATCGCTGAACCAAATTAAAGCAATCCTGGCAGGGATGGTCCATGGGTGGGCCCCTTTCAAAATTGTGTCCGACAGCCCCACCCTCCATTCAAGATGGCTGCTGTTACTAAAAATAGAAATTTCTTCAATTGTCCATTGCTGCTTTAATATAAGTGAAAATGAGCTCAAATGTTAACTGCACCTACATGGCAAGGAGTAGTTTAACATCTATTCCGGTTTTTTCTGTGAAATTTTTCTGTCAGCCGATTTATACCGATTATGCAAATTAGGCATATTTTGATAAAAGATCACATTTAAATCTTCTCCTCTGAAACAGCTTAACCAAATTAAAGCAAATTTGGCTGGGATGGTCCTTGTGTGGTCCCCTTTCAATATTGTATCCGACAGCCCCACCCTGCATTCAAGATGGCTCCTGTTACTAAAAATAGACATTACTTCAATTGTCCATTGCTGCTTTAGTATAAGTCAAAATGAGCTCAAATTTTAGCTGCAGCTACATGGCAAGGAATAGTTTAACATATTTTCCGGGGTTTCTGTGAAATTTTTCTTTCAGCCGATTTATACCGATTATGTAAATTAGGCATATTTTGATAATAGGATTTAAAAATTGTACTTCTAAATCCCTTATCGCATGGGCTCATATAACTGTCCATTTTCATGCTTTTGTCAATTGTTTTATTTTTGGTATTTGGTTCAGATTATCAATTTTTCATTGATTGAATTACCCACAATCCTTTTTGCTGTATGGAGTGAAACGATCAGGTGTATTTATTTCATATGTCCGGGATGTGCCGAACATGTTCTAGCGAATGAAGTGGTACGGAACACTCTGCGCGAACAAACAGAACAGTGTGCGGGATGTACCACGTTTTGAGGTGGTGCAGAAGGAATCAAGTTGGCAGAACCCACTATCTTTTTTTTTACACCTTACTCATTTTCCTAAAATTATGCAATACAAAATAAATGCGTAGATTTTTTAGGGGGGAGGAGGGACTTTGTAAATTGTGAATACAGTCCCCTATTGTTTTATAAATCAATCATTTTGGTGCAAATTTGATTCCTGGGAGAACACAGGAGCTTCTTAACATGAAGTTCCCTTTCCCTCCCTCTTTATTCAATTAATTTTTAAGAAAACATTATTTGGTTTGCAGCACCACTGTCCCTGATGGATGTAAACTTACTCAAACAATTTTGTTCCTCGCTGTGCTCGGTAATAATCTTTTGACTCGCCCTCCTCAATTAAAATCTCAGATCTGCCCTTTTTAAGATTTGCTTCATCTCCTACCTAGCCTCTCTATACGTTAAAACACTATGAAAATTATATAATATAAAGATTACATGTATCTGTCATTTATTGTACAGTTTGCATATTTTTAGGATTCAGTAATATTATAATTAAAGGTTATCTCATCATCGTCTTCGTCCATTTCGAGTTCTGCTGACAGAAATAACAGAGTTAAATTATCCACCATATTGTTTGTCCAAAAAGTTCTAAACCACTTCATTGACCTAGGGCACATGGATTGTTCGGAACATGTTCGGAACAGTCCAAAGAAAAACACCCGAAGCAGACACGAAAATATCAGGGAGACTATCTAGTTCAATCTTAAGTTAAAATCGTCAGTTATTCATTTTAATTTAGCTGGTTGAGATCTTTAAGTCACCATTTATTGTTGTAAAGTAGTAGTGTATGGCGATGGTCCTGATTTATTTGTATTAATTTATTTTGCGGCCGCTCCTCATGGTTCGAATGCATGTCATCAATCTAATGCGATCGATATCCCTGTGACACCGACACATCAAAATATTGCAACACAACACAACAGGACACCACACCACACAACACAACACAGAGGAATAGGTCTTCCCCTCCCTGAGTCACAACGAGACTGAGTTGGCCACAGCAAACAAACAAATTGTGCATGCATTATCTATTATTTTATTTACTAGTTAAATGTTCCATTGTATATTAATCTGATGGCTACATTTGAAAAAAAATATATCATGTGTTAATTTTAATTTGTGCATAAAATAGTAATTTTATACATGAATGAAACTTAAATTTATTACAACAATTTTCTTCAGACCCCAGTATGTTGAGGCGCTCAAATCGGAAGCGTTCTGTTCCAGCAGGGAAGAGAGACGCAATTACTGCCTCTGCTAAAAGGACTCTCCGTAACCCCCATTCAACAGTAGGATCATCCACATCTACAGCAATTTCAGGAAGCGCAGAGATTAATTATAGAAGAGGAGGTATGCCAGCTTCCTTTGTCCATTCAATTAGCTTACCCACAGTTACACCCAGCGTACATGTATCTACAATCGTAACAGGGAATCAAGCAAACCAGCAAATGTCAACAGTGACCTCGCCTTCTCTTGGGACACAACTTGCTCCAGTAAATTTAAAACAAAAAATAATTGCTGGTGAATACATTGACTTGGCATTATTACTAATTAACTCTCAAGCATCTTTGTCTGATAATCACACAGTAATTGTTTCTTATGGTGAACTGTTGATCGAACCAAAACAACAACATAAACAGATTGTAAATATAGAAACTTGGACCGATGTGTTTTTGATCTTTACAAGCATTTACTGTACCACACATCCTCTCAAATTTCAAGACCTTCTTAGATACATTCATTGTATTCGGCTTGGCTCTAAACGGTGTTCTGGTGGTTGGAAAGCATATCACAAACAGTTTCGTGTAAGAATGACTCAAGACCCAAGTAGTTCTTGGGCAGTAATAGACCCAGAGTTATGGTTAATATATATGAAGAATCTGCCTTCTGCTTATGGAAATAATTTTTCAACTAATCAAAATAGAACTTATAAATGCTACAATTTCAATTACAGTGATAATTGTACGAATCATGCATGTGCTTTCAGTCAATCTTGTCTTCGGTGTTATGGTCAACATCCACTCATTCAATGTAAACAGCAACATTTTTTGCCAAATAGGTCAGGTGGTGCGCCAAGACTTCGTCATCCTCATGTTAGACCCAGATTTCAGAGTCCAGTACTAAATAACTCAGTTCAATATCATCCTAGGCAAAACACACAAGTCACTGCTTCAGGTCAACCTAGCTATAATTATTATTAAACTTAGTTCTTCGTGTAACCAGACAAATTTTATTTCGACTTTCTTGAACTTGTACATGGAGCTTATCGTAATTTTCAGATGCTTACAAAGGCAGTAGAAAAGAAGAACTTGTATCTCAATTGTGGGAAAAAGGAAAAACTCCAATTAATGTTGTTAATTTGGAAAAGTACCTTGCCAACTACCCGAAACGAATTGATGCAGAGCTATTATTAAGCAGGTTTTCTGAGGGGTTTAGGTTACAATATGCAGGGCCTCGTTTTTCTTCATCCGCCAAAAATCTTTTGTCTGCTGAGTTACATCAAACACTGGTTAAGTTGAAAAATGAAATCGAAATTTTTCTGTCAGTCGATTTATACTGATTATGCAAATTAGGCACATTTT
This sequence comes from Bathymodiolus brooksi, assembly GCA_963680875.1. Classification (NCBI taxonomy): domain Eukaryota; kingdom Metazoa; phylum Mollusca; class Bivalvia; order Mytilida; family Modiolidae; genus Bathymodiolus; species Bathymodiolus brooksi. The sequence continues at coordinate 69,685,668 of OY804590.1, forward strand.
GATAAAAGATTAAAAGATCACATTTAAACCTTCTCCTCTGAAACCGCTGAACCAAATTAAACCAAACCTGGCAAGCGTGGTCCCTGGATGGGTCCCTTTCAAAATGTTGTCTGACAGCCCCACCCTCCATTCAAGATGGCTGCGGTTGCTAAAAGTCAAAATGAGCTAAAATTTTAACTGCAGCTAGATGCCGAGGAGTAGTTTAACATATATTCCTTTTGTTTAGCTCACCTGGCCTTGAGGCCATGTGAGCTATTGCAATCACTTTTCGTCCGTCGTCCGTCTGTCAACTTTTCACATTTTGCCAATTGCAACCAAACTATGGTGGAATGGTCTTTCCAAAATTGTGTCCAGTGATCCCGACTTCCAACCAAGATGGCCACCAAGCAAAAAATAGAAAAAAGGGGGGCTGAAATTTTAATTGTCCATTGCTGCTTTAGTATAAGTCAAAATGAGCTCAAATTTTAACTGCAGCTACATGGCAAGGAGTAGTTTAACATATATTCTGGGTTTCTCTGTGAAATTTTTCTTTCGACCGATTTATACCGATTATGCAAATTAGGCATATTTTGATAAAAGATCACATTTAAATCTTCTCCTCTGAAACCGCTGAAACAAATTAAAGCAATCCTGGCAGGGATGGTCCCTGGGTGGGTCCCTTTCAAAATTGTGTCTGACAGCCCCGCCCTCCATTCAAGATGGCTGCTGTTACTTAAAATAGAAATTTCTTCAATTGTCCATTGCTGCTTTAGTTTAAGTCAAAATGAGCTCAAATTTTAACTGCAGCTACATGGCAAGGAGTAGTTTAACATATATTCTGGGTTTCTCTGTGAAATTTTTCTTTCGACCGATTTATACCGATTATGCAAATTAGGCATATTTTGATAAAAGATCACATTTAAATCTTCTCCTCTGAAACCGCTGAAACAAATTAAAGCAATCCTGGCAGGGATGGTCCCTGGGTGGGCCCCTTTCAAAATGTTGTCTGACAGCCCCACCCTCCATTCAAGATGGCTGCGGTTGCTAAAAGTCAAAATGAGCTAAAATTTTAACTGCAGCTAGATGCCGAGGAGTAGTTTAACATATATTCCTTTTGTTTAGCTCACCTGGCCTTGAGGCCATGTGAGCTATTGCAATCACTTTTCGTCCGTCGTCCGTCTGTCAACTTTTCACATTTTGCCAATTGCAACCAAACTATGGTGGAATGGTCTTTCCAAAATTGTGTCCAGTGATCCCGACTTCCAACCAAGATGGCCACCAAGCAAAAAATAGAAAAAAGGGGGGCTGAAATTTTAATTGTCCATTGCTGCTTTAGTATAAGTCAAAATGAGCTCAAATTTTAACTACAGCTACATGGCAAGGAGTAGTTTAACATATATTCTTGGTTTCTCTGTGAAATTTTTCTTTCGACCGATTTATACCGATTATGCAAATAAGGCATATTTTGATAAAAGATCACATTTAAATCTTCTCCTCTGAAACCGCTGAAACAAATTAAAGCAATCCTGGCAGGGATGGTCCCTGGGTGGGTCCCTTTCAAAATTGTGTCTGACAGCCCCGCCCTCCATTCAAGATGGCTGCTGTTACTTAAAATAGAAATTTCTTCAATTGTCCATTGCTGCTTTAGTTTAAGTCAAAATGAGCTCAAATTTTAACTGCAGCTACATGGCAAGGAGTAGTTTAACATATATTCTGGGTTTCTCTGTGAAATTTTTCTTTCGACCGATTTATACCGATTATGCAAATTAGGCATATTTTGATAAAAGATCACATTTAAATCTTCTCCTCTGAAACCGCTGAAACAAATTAAAGCAATCCTGGCAGGGATGGTCCCTGGGTGGGTCCCTTTCAAAATTGTTTCCGACAGCCCCGCCCTCCATTCAAGATGGCTGCTGTTACCTAAAATAGAAATTTCTTCAATTGTCCATTGCTGCTTTAGTTTAAGTCAAAATGAGCTCAAATTTTAACTGCAGCTACATGGCAAGGAGTAGTTTAACATATATTCCGGGTTTTTCTGTGAACTTTTTCTTTCGGTCGATTTATACCGATTAGGCAAATTAGGCATATTTTGATAAAAGATCACATTTAAATTGTCTCCTTTGAAATCGCTGAACCAAATTAAAGCAATCCTGGCAGGGATGGTCCATGGGTGGGCCCCTTTCAAAATTGTGTCCGACAGCCCCACCCTCCATTCAAGATGGCTGCTGTTACTAAAAATAGAAATTTCTTCAATTGTCCATTGCTGCTTTAATATAAGTGAAAATGAGCTCAAATGTTAACTGCACCTACATGGCAAGGAGTAGTTTAACATCTATTCCGGTTTTTTCTGTGAAATTTTTCTGTCAGCCGATTTATACCGATTATGCAAATTAGGCATATTTTGATAAAAGATCACATTTAAATCTTCTCCTCTGAAACAGCTTAACCAAATTAAAGCAAATTTGGCTGGGATGGTCCTTGTGTGGTCCCCTTTCAATATTGTATCCGACAGCCCCACCCTGCATTCAAGATGGCTCCTGTTACTAAAAATAGACATTACTTCAATTGTCCATTGCTGCTTTAGTATAAGTCAAAATGAGCTCAAATTTTAGCTGCAGCTACATGGCAAGGAATAGTTTAACATATTTTCCGGGGTTTCTGTGAAATTTTTCTTTCAGCCGATTTATACCGATTATGTAAATTAGGCATATTTTGATAATAGGATTTAAAAATTGTACTTCTAAATCCCTTATCGCATGGGCTCATATAACTGTCCATTTTCATGCTTTTGTCAATTGTTTTATTTTTGGTATTTGGTTCAGATTATCAATTTTTCATTGATTGAATTACCCACAATCCTTTTTGCTGTATGGAGTGAAACGATCAGGTGTATTTATTTCATATGTCCGGGATGTGCCGAACATGTTCTAGCGAATGAAGTGGTACGGAACACTCTGCGCGAACAAACAGAACAGTGTGCGGGATGTACCACGTTTTGAGGTGGTGCAGAAGGAATCAAGTTGGCAGAACCCACTATCTTTTTTTTTACACCTTACTCATTTTCCTAAAATTATGCAATACAAAATAAATGCGTGGATTTTTTAGGGGGGAGGAGGGACTTTGTAAATTGTGAATACAGTCCCCTATTGTTTTATAAATCAATCATTTTGGTGCAAATTTGATTCCTGGGAGAACACAGGAGCTTCTTAACATGAAGTTCCCTTTCCCTCCCTCTTTATTCAATTAATTTTTAAGAAAACATTATTTGGTTTGCAGCACCACTGTCCCTGATGGATGTAAACTTACTCAAACAATTTTGTTCCTCGCTGTGCTCGGTAATAATCTTTTGACTCGCCCTCCTCAATTAAAATCTCAGATCTGCCCTTTTTAAGATTTGCTTCATCTCCTACCTAGCCTCTCTATACGTTAAAACACTATGAAAATTATATAATATAAAGATTACATGTATCTGTCATTTATTGTACAGTTTGCATATTTTTAGGATTCAGTAATATTATAATTAAAGGTTATCTCATCATCGTCGTCGTCCATTTCGAGTTCTGCTGACAGAAATAACAGAGTTAAATTATCCACCATATTGTTTGTCCAAAAAGTTCTAAACCACTTCATTGACCTAGGGCACATGGATTGTTCGGAACATGTTCGGAACAGTCCAAAGAAAAACACCCGAAGCAGACACGAAAATATCAGGGAGACTATCTAGTTCAATCTTAAGTTAAAATCGTCGGTTATTCATTTTAATTTAGCTGGTTGAGATCTTTAAGTCACCATTTATTGTTGTAATGTAGTAGTGTATGGCGATGGTCCTGATTTATTTGTATTAATTTATTTTGCGGCCGCTCCTCATGGTTCGAATGCATGTCATCAATCTAATGCGATCCATATCCCTGTGACACCGACACATCAAAATATTGCAACACAACACAACAGGACACCACACCACACAACACAACACAACACAGAGGAATAGGTCTTGCCCTCCCTGAGTCACAACGAGACTGAGTTGGCCACAGCAAACAAACAAATTGTGCATGCATTATCTATTATTTTATTTACTAGTTAAATGTTCCATTGTATATTAATCTGATGGCTACATTTGAAAAAAAATATATCATGTGTTAATTTTAATTTGTGCATAAAATAGTAATTTTATACATGAATGAAACTTAAATTTATTACAACAATTTTCTTCAGACCCCAGTATGTTGAGGCGCTCAAATCGGAAGCGTTCTGTTCCAGCAGGGAAGAGAGACGCAATTACTGCCTCTGCTAAAAGGACTCTCCGTAACCCCCATTCAACAGTAGGATCATCCACATCTACAGCAATTTCAGGAAGCGCAGAGATTAATTACAGAAGAGGAGGTATGCCAGCTTCCTTTGTCCATTCAATTAGCTTACCCACAGTTACACCCAGCGTACATGTATCTACAATCGTAACAGGGAATCAAGCAAACCAGCAAATGTCAACAGTGACCTCGCCTTCTCTTGGGACACAACTTGCTCCAGTAAATTTAAAACAAAAAATAATTGCTGGTGAATACATTGACTTGGCATTATTACTAATTAACTCTCAAGCATCTTTGTCTGATAATCACACAGTAATTGTTTCTTATGGTGAACTGTTGATCGAACCAAAACAACAACATAAACAGATTGTAAATATAGAAACTTGGACCGATGTGTTTTTGATCTTTACAAGCATTTACTGTACCACACATCCTCTCAAATTTCAAGACCTTCTTAGATACATTCATTGTATTCGGCTTGGCTCTAAACGGTGTTCTGGTGGTTGGAAAGCATATCACAAACAGTTTCGTGTAAGAATGACTCAAGACCCAAGTAGTTCTTGGGCAGTAATAGACCCAGAGTTATGGTTAATATATATGAAGAATCTGCCTTCTGCTTATGGAAATAATTTTTCAACTAATCAAAATAGAACTTATAAATGCTACAATTTCAATTACAGTGATAATTGTACGAATCATGCATGTGCTTTCAGTCAATCTTGTCTTCGGTGTTATGGTCAACATCCACTCATTCAATGTAAACAGCAACATTTTTTGCCAAATAGGTCAGGTGGTGCGCCAAGACTTCGTCATCCTCATGTTAGACCCAGATTTCAGAGTCCAGTACTAAATAACTCAGTTCAATATCATCCTAGGCAAAACACACAAGTCACTGCTTCAGGTCAACCTAGCTATAATTATTATTAAACTTAGTTCTTCGTGTAACCAGACAAATTTTATTTCGACTTTCTTGAACTTGTACATGGAGCTTATCGTAATTTTCAGATGCTTACAAAGGCAGTAGAAAAGAAGAACTTGTATCTCAATTGTGGGAAAAAGGAAAAACTCCAATTAATGTTGTTAATTTGGAAAAGTACCTTGCCAACTACCCGAAACGAATTGATGCAGAGCTATTATTAAGCAGGTTTTCTGAGGGGTTTAGGTTACAATATGCAGGGCCTCGTTTTTCTTCATCCGCCAAAAATCTTTTGTCTGCTGAGTTACATCAAACACTGGTTAAGTTGAAAAATGAAATCGAAATTTTTCTGTCAGTCGATTTATACTGATTATGCAAATTAGGCACATTTTGATAAAAGATTAAAAGATCACATTTAAACCTTCTCCTCTGAAACCGCTGAACCAAATTAAACCAAACCTGGCAAGCGTGGTCCCTGGATGGGTCCCTTTCAAAATGTTGTCTGACAGCCCCACCCTCCATTCAAGATGGCTGCGGTTGCTAAAAGTCAAAATGAGCTAAAATTTTAACTGCAGCTAGATGCCGAGGAGTAGTTTAACATATATTCCTTTTGTTTAGCTCACCTGGCCTTGAGGCCATGTGAGCTATTGCAATCACTTTTCGTCCGTCGTCCGTCTGTCAACTTTTCACACTTTGCCAATTGCAACCAAACTATGGTGGAATGGTCTTTCCAAAATTGTGTCCAGTGATCCCGACTTCCAACCAAGATGGCCACCAAGCAAAAAATAGAAAAAAGGGGGGCTGAAATTTTAATTGTCCATTGCTGCTTTAGTATAAGTCAAAATGAGCTCAAATTTTAACTGCAGCTACATGGCAAGGAGTAGTTTAACATATATTCTGGGTTTCTCTGTGAAATTTTTCTTTCGACCGATTTATACCGATTATGCAAATTAGGCATATTTTGATAAAAGATCACATTTAAATCTTCTCCTCTGAAACCGCTGAAACAAATTAAAGCAATCCTGGCAGGGATGGTCCCTGGGTGGGTCCCTTTCAAAATTGTGTCTGACAGCCCCGCCCTCCATTCAAGATGGCTGCTGTTACTTAAAATAGAAATTTCTTCAATTGTCCATTGCTGCTTTAGTTTAAGTCAAAATGAGCTCAAATTTTAACTGCAGCTACATGGCAAGGAGTAGTTTAACATATATTCTGGGTTTCTCTGTGAAATTTTTCTTTCGACCGATTTATACCGATTATGCAAATTAGGCATATTTTGATAAAAGATCACATTTAAATCTTCTCCTCTGAAACCGCTGAAACAAATTAAAGCAATCCTGGCAGGGATGGTCCCTGGGTGGGCCCCTTTCAAAATGTTGTCTGACAGCCCCACCCTCCATTCAAGATGGCTGCGGTTGCTAAAAGTCAAAATGAGCTAAAATTTTAACTGCAGCTAGATGCCGAGGAGTAGTTTAACATATATTCCTTTTGTTTAGCTCACCTGGCCTTGAGGCCATGTGAGCTATTGCAATCACTTTTCGTCCGTCGTCCGTCTGTCAACTTTTCACATTTTGCCAATTGCAACCAAACTATGGTGGAATGGTCTTTCCAAAATTGTGTCCAGTGATCCCGACTTCCAACCAAGATGGCCACCAAGCAAAAAATAGAAAAAAGGGGGGCTGAAATTTTAATTGTCCATTGCTGCTTTAGTATAAGTCAAAATGAGCTCAAATTTTAACTACAGCTACATGGCAAGGAGTAGTTTAACATATATTCTTGGTTTCTCTGTGAAATTTTTCTTTCGACCGATTTATACCGATTATGCAAATAAGGCATATTTTGATAAAAGATCACATTTAAATCTTCTCCTCTGAAACCGCTGAAACAAATTAAAGCAATCCTGGCAGGGATGGTCCCTGGGTGGGTCCCTTTCAAAATTGTGTCTGACAGCCCCGCCCTCCATTCAAGATGGCTGCTGTTACTTAAAATAGAAATTTCTTCAATTGTCCATTGCTGCTTTAGTTTAAGTCAAAATGAGCTCAAATTTTAACTGCAGCTACATGGCAAGGAGTAGTTTAACATATATTCTGGGTTTCTCTGTGAAATTTTTCTTTCGACCGATTTATACCGATTATGCAAATTAGGCATATTTTGATAAAAGATCACATTTAAATCTTCTCCTCTGAAACCGCTGAAACAAATTAAAGCAATCCTGGCAGGGATGGTCCCTGGGTGGGTCCCTTTCAAAATTGTTTCCGACAGCCCCGCCCTCCATTCAAGATGGCTGCTGTTACCTAAAATAGAAATTTCTTCAATTGTCCAATGCTGCTTTAGTTTAAGTCAAAATGAGCTCAAATTTTAACTGCAGCTACATGGCAAGGAGTAGTTTAACATATATTCCGGGTTTTTCTGTGAACGTTTTCTTTCGGTCGATTTATACCGATTAGGCAAATTAGGCATATTTTGATAAAAGATCACATTTAAATTGTCTCCTTTGAAATCGCTGAACCAAATTAAAGCAATCCTGGCAGGGATGGTCCATGGGTGGGCCCCTTTCAAAATTGTGTCCGACAGCCCCACCCTCCATTCAAGATGGCTGCTGTTACTAAAAATAGAAATTTCTTCAATTGTCCATTGCTGCTTTAATATAAGTGAAAATGAGCTCAAATGTTAACTGCACCTACATGGCAAGGAGTAGTTTAACATCTATTCCGGTTTTTTCTGTGAAATTTTTCTGTCAGCCGATTTATACCGATTATGCAAATTAGGCATATTTTGATAAAAGATCACATTTAAATCTTCTCCTCTGAAACAGCTTAACCAAATTAAAGCAAATTTGGCTGGGATGGTCCTTGTGTGGTCCCCTTTCAATATTGTATCCGACAGCCCCACCCTGCATTCAAGATGGCTCCTGTTACTAAAAATAGACATTACTTCAATTGTCCATTGCTGCTTTAGTATAAGTCAAAATGAGCTCAAATTTTAGCTGCAGCTACATGGCAAGGAATAGTTTAACATATTTTCCGGGGTTTCTGTGAAATTTTTCTTTCAGCCGATTTATACCGATTATGTAAATTAGGCATATTTTGATAATAGGATTTAAAAATTGTACTTCTAAATCCCTTATCGCATGGGCTCATATAACTGTCCATTTTCATGCTTTTGTCAATTGTTTTATTTTTGGTATTTGGTTCAGATTATCAATTTTTCATTGATTGAATTACCCACAATCCTTTTTGCTGTATGGAGTGAAACGATCAGGTGTATTTATTTCATATGTCCGGGATGTGCCGAACATGTTCTAGCGAATGAAGTGGTACGGAACACTCTGCGCGAACAAACAGAACAGTGTGCGGGATGTACCACGTTTTGAGGTGGTGCAGAAGGAATCAAGTTGGCAGAACCCACTATCTTTTTTTTTACACCTTACTCATTTTCCTAAAATTATGCAATACAAAATAAATGCGTGGATTTTTTAGGGGGGAGGAGGGACTTTGTAAATTGTGAATACAGTCCCCTATTGTTTTATAAATCAATCATTTTGGTGCAAATTTGATTCCTGGGAGAACACAGGAGCTTCTTAACATGAAGTTCCCTTTCCCTCCCTCTTTATTCAATTAATTTTTAAGAAAACATTATTTGGTTTGCAGCACCACTGTCCCTGATGGATGTAAACTTACTCAAACAATTTTGTTCCTCGCTGTGCTCGGTAATAATCTTTTGACTCGCCCTCCTCAATTAAAATCTCAGATCTGCCCTTTTTAAGATTTGCTTCATCTCCTACCTAGCCTCTCTATACGTTAAAACACTATGAAAATTATATAATATAAAGATTACATGTATCTGTCATTTATTGTACAGTTTGCATATTTTTAGGATTCAGTAATATTATAATTAAAGGTTATCTCATCATCGTCGTCGTCCATTTCGAGTTCTGCTGACAGAAATAACAGAGTTAAATTATCCACCATATTGTTTGTCCAAAAAGTTCTAAACCACTTCATTGACCTAGGGCACATGGATTGTTCGGAACATGTTCGGAACAGTCCAAAGAAAAACACCCGAAGCAGACACGAAAATATCAGGGAGACTATCTAGTTCAATCTTAAGTTAAAATCGTCGGTTATTCATTTTAATTTAGCTGGTTGAGATCTTTAAGTCACCATTTATTGTTGTAATGTAGTAGTGTATGGCGATGGTCCTGATTTATTTGTATTAATTTATTTTGCGGCCGCTCCTCATGGTTCGAATGCATGTCATCAATCTAATGCGATCCATATCCCTGTGACACCGACACATCAAAATATTGCAACACAACACAACAGGACACCACACCACACAACACAACACAGAGGAATAGGTCTTGCCCTCCCTGAGTCACAACGAGACTGAGTTGGCCACAGCAAACAAACAAATTGTGCATGCATTATCTATTATTTTATTTACTAGTTAAATGTTCCATTGTATATTAATCTGATGGCTACATTTGAAAAAAAATATATCATGTGTTAATTTTAATTTGTGCATAAAATAGTAATTTTATACATGAATGAAACTTAAATTTATTACAACAATTTTCTTCAGACCCCAGTATGTTGAGGCGCTCAAATCGGAAGCGTTCTGTTCCAGCAGGGAAGAGAGACGCAATTACTGCCTCTGCTAAAAGGACTCTCCGTAACCCCCATTCAACAGTAGGATCATCCACATCTACAGCAATTTCAGGAAGCGCAGAGATTAATTACAGAAGAGGAGGTATGCCAGCTTCCTTTGTCCATTCAATTAGCTTACCCACAGTTACACCCAGCGTACATGTATCTACAATCGTAACAGGGAATCAAGCAAACCAGCAAATGTCAACAGTGACCTCGCCTTCTCTTGGGACACAACTTGCTCCAGTAAATTTAAAACAAAAAATAATTGCTGGTGAATACATTGACTTGGCATTATTACTAATTAACTCTCAAGCATCTTTGTCTGATAATCACACAGTAATTGTTTCTTATGGTGAACTGTTGATCGAACCAAAACAACAACATAAACAGATTGTAAATATAGAAACTTGGACCGATGTGTTTTTGATCTTTACAAGCATTTACTGTACCACACATCCTCTCAAATTTCAAGACCTTCTTAGATACATTCATTGTATTCGGCTTGGCTCTAAACGGTGTTCTGGTGGTTGGAAAGCATATCACAAACAGTTTCGTGTAAGAATGACTCAAGACCCAAGTAGTTCTTGGGCAGTAATAGACCCAGAGTTATGGTTAATATATATGAAGAATCTGCCTTCTGCTTATGGAAATAATTTTTCAACTAATCAAAATAGAACTTATAAATGCTACAATTTCAATTACAGTGATAATTGTACGAATCATGCATGTGCTTTCAGTCAATCTTGTCTTCGGTGTTATGGTCAACATCCACTCATTCAATGTAAACAGCAACATTTTTTGCCAAATAGGTCAGGTGGTGCGCCAAGACTTCGTCATCCTCATGTTAGACCCAGATTTCAGAGTCCAGTACTAAATAACTCAGTTCAATATCATCCTAGGCAAAACACACAAGTCACTGCTTCAGGTCAACCTAGCTATAATTATTATTAAACTTAGTTCTTCGTGTAACCAGACAAATTTTATTTCGACTTTCTTGAACTTGTACATGGAGCTTATCGTAATTTTCAGATGCTTACAAAGGCAGTAGAAAAGAAGAACTTGTATCTCAATTGTGGGAAAAAGGAAAAACTCCAATTAATGTTGTTAATTTGGAAAAGTACCTTGCCAACTACCCGAAACGAATTGATGCAGAGCTATTATTAAGCAGGTTTTCTGAGGGGTTTAGGTTACAATATGCAGGGCCTCGTTTTTCTTCATCCGCCAAAAATCTTTTGTCTGCTGAGTTACATCAAACACTAGTTAAGTTGAAAAATGAAATCGATTTAGGTGGATGTTAGGTCCATTTTCTACAAAACCAACATTGTCACTTCGTATTTCACCAATAGGACTAGTGCAAATGTCCCGACAATAGTTGGCGTCTCGTATCACATTTATCTTTCCCTAGTGGAAGTAGTGTAAACGACTTCATACATGAAGACTTTTGCCGTGTTAAATATTCGTCATTTGACAAAGTTGTAAAAATGATTTCATCATTAGGCAGGAGTGCAAAAATTGGGAAAATTGACATTCGGCAAGCATTCAGGCTTCTAATAATAAACCCGGCAGATTTCGATCTTATCGGCATATTTGATAAAAGATCACATTTAAATTTTCTCCTCTGAAACCGCTGAACCAAATTAAACCAAACCTGGCAGGGATGATCCCTGGGTGGGTCCCTTTCAAAATTGTATCTGACAGCCCCGCCCTCCATTCAAGATGGCTGTTGTTACTAAAAATAGAAATTTCTTCAATTGTCCATTGCTGCTTTAGTATAAGTGAAAATGAGCTCAAATTTTAACTGCACCTACATGGCAAGGAGTAGTTTAACATTTATTGCGGGTATTTCTGTGAAATTTTTCTTTCAGCTGATTTATACCGATTATACAAATTAGGCATATTTTGATAAAAGATCACATTTAAATCTTCTCCTCTGAAACCGCTGAACCAAATTAAACCAAACCTGGCAGGGATGATCCTTGGGTAGGTCCCTTTCAAAATTGTGTTCGACAGCCCCACCCTCCATTCAAGATGGCTGCTGTTTCTAAAAATATAAATTTCTTCAATTGTCCATTGCTGCTTTAATATAAGTGAAAATGAGCTCAAATTTTATCTGCAGCTACATGGCAAGGAGTAGTTTAAGATCTATTCCGTTTTTTTCTGTGAAATTTTTCTGTCGGCCGATTTATACCGATTATGCAAATTAGGCATATTTAAGTCTCCCAAACAACGTTTGGAGACTTCTTATTTTTGCTCCGTTTCTTATTATTATTATTATTATTCTCCTCCTCTGTCTTTCTTTCTTTCTTTCTTTCTTTCTTTCTCTCTGTGGCACATGAACTTGTCCACAGCAGATCTCAGGAACTACTGGACAGAATTTCATGAAACTTGGTGGAGTTATAGATATATGTTTCTAGTTGGTCCTAAAGTTTTCAGCTTTGTGGTAAAGGGGGTCAAAGTCATATTTTGAGGGGTTCAATGGGGGTGGAGGTTACTATAGAATCCTATGGGAAAGTTGAAATTTCGTACATTCATGTCAGTAACTTCTAAATGGATAATGATAGAGACATAAAATTTGACATAGTGATAGGTCACCATTAGAGGAGCAATTCTGTGTTTTCAAAATTTTCGAGATGTCTGCCACTTTCAATATGGCTGCCAAAACACGGCATAATAATTGGGCGGTAAAAATTCAACATTGTCCGATATCATCAAAATTTTATATGTGGGTAGATAACAGGGTTCGTACGGGTCATGGAATCCTAGAAAAGTCATGGATTTTTATTTTGTAAAATAAAGGCCTTTAAAAGTCATGGAAAACTGTATTTTATCAAAAAGTCCTTGAATAGTCATGGAAAATTATTATTTGAGCTGTAATCTTTATTAAATGTATTCAAACATCTAAGATTAAGAGATTCTCCCGATTGATGTCGTAACTGTTTCCTTTAGACGTACTTGAAACAAGGCACCAGATGCGGTAAATGTAAAATAAGGATTTTAAGTTCGTTTCTTTAAAATTATTTGTAAAAATATGCAACCGGATGTATAGACTGGTTTCCTAATGTATTACAGTTTCCTGCATTAAACGTAACTTGAATAATACTGCGCCCTCTATCGGCACTTTAATGCAGTGACTAGCAGGAGAGTAATATAACGACTGGATTATTCGGGTTACATTAAACGATGTTGCAGTAGGAAACCAGATATTGGAAAACGTACTTTTGGCTTTTAAAATGTCAGGCAACTGCCATTTTCAGATCAAGTGGTTAGATAACCCTGAATATAAAAAAATGGTTGGATGTGGGAGGTAGTGATAGCAAAGCAAAAGGCTCATTTGGTCAAAAGGAATTTTATTTTTCGAATATGGCCATTATGGGTGAAACTGCCCTTGAAGAAGAGCCAGAGGAACACTAAACATTTTGATTTTTCTAAAAATAAATCATCTACCAATTTTATAATATAGCTCGCTTATGAGGTGTGTATTTCCATATTTTAAAAATGACAGCTTCCACATACAAATACAACATGTTGTAGTTTTTGCCACAAAATGGCTGGAAACTCTTCTTTTAAAATGAAATGGTTTGAAAAGCCAGAATATAAGTGTCTGTCTCAAATATAGAACAAATTTAAAGCTGCATCATGTAATGTGTGTATAAAGGATATTAACATCAGTAATATAGGAGGAAGAGTGGACTTAAAAGTAACATTTAGTCAACAAAACACTGAACAATATAAACAAAAAAGAAGCAGTTTGAGACTGTCAGTGTGGGTTAATAATCAAGTGGAACCAGCCAGTGTTCAGCCTACAAAAAATTATTGGAGGAGTCTGTGGCAACAACAGATTTCATAAAAGTGGAGATATAATTTTGATATTAAACATGGTAAAAAGCCACTTCTTTCATAAGTTATACAGACATTGTACAGGTTTTTCAGAGTATGTTCTCAGACAATATGATAGCAAACAAATGGCCCTTGGAGAACCGAAGCATGCTCTTTGGCAGTTTTGGAATCCGTCCATATTTGATGGAATCAATCAAAAGAAAGATAAAAAAGAAGATATATATGTTCTTTTATTTGATGAATCTCTAATTCAAAAACTTAAAAAAAACCAGCTGGACATCCAAGCTATACTAGAATTAAGTTATCAATTTAAATAGAAAACTGAAAGGGTTGTAAATGTCTCATTGTCCAACGTGCCACTTCCATTTTGATGGTAGTTCAGGTCACGTTGGCATAAATGACTACCAAGTGTGCTGTTTATGATGGATAATTTCTTATATACTCAAATATACAAAGGTTAGAACATGATAAATAATGTGATTACTGTAAATTTCACTTATACTCGTTGACAGTTTGCTTAAAGTTGGTCCTGGAAAAACTAAAAAAATCCTGGAAAAGTCATTGAAAAGTCATGGAATTTTCTCACAAAAAAGGTGTATGAACCCTGAGATAATGATGTCCTGACATTGAAAAATTTCTACCGGTCGCCATTTTCAAAATGGCCGCCACAATACTGCAAAAATTAAACATTGTCTGATATCATCAAAATTTCATATGTGGGTAGATAATAATGTCCCGAATTGATTCCCAACATTGAAAAATTACTACCGGTTGCCATTTTGAAAATGTCCGCCACAATACCGCACAAATTCAACATTGTCCGATTTCAATGACGTTTCATATGTGGGTAGATTATGATGTCCCGAAATGATTCCCGACATAGAAAAATTTCTACCGGTCGCAATTTTCAAAATGGCTGCCACAATATCGCACAAATTCAACATTGTTCAATTTCAACGTCCTGAATTGATTCCCGACATTCAAAAATTTCTACCGGTCTCCATTTTCAAAATGGCCGCCACAATACCGCAAAATTTCAACATTGTTCGATTTCAAAGGTAGCTTTTAATTTATTTTTTTAAACCGGTTGTCAGTGTCTGGTTTGGGAGACATCATAATCGTTAGATTATAATCATATCTTGTTTGATAAAAGATCACATTTAAATCTTCTCCTCTGAAACCGCATAACCAAATTAAAGCAAATTTGGCTGGGTGGTCCCCTTTCAATATTGTGTTCGACAGCCCCGCCCTCCATTCAAGATGGCTGCTGTTACTTAAAATAGACATTTCTTCAATTGTCCATTGCTGCTTTAGTATAAGTCAAAATGAGCTCAAATTTTAACTGCAACTACATGGCAATAAGTAGTTTAACATATATTCTGGGTTTTTCTGTGAAATTTTTTCAGCCAGTTTATTCCATTTGGAATATTATGAGATAAAAATCACATCTAAATCTTTTGCTCAGAAATATGAGTTGAAATGATCTTTGGGTGGTCCACTTTCAAAATTATGTGTAACACCCTCATTTTCTATTAACTATAGATGTCAAATTGAAAACCAGGTGAGCGATTAAAGGCTCCCGGGAGCCTCTAGTTATCATTGATGAAGCAAACGAGTGAGTACAATACAATGCAGCTATCAAATAAAGATATGTGACATATCACTGGATTTGTTACTAGATTAATACGACGGGTGTTACTAGTGAAGCAGGAACCTGTTACCCTTCCGGAGCACCTGAGCCCCCCCCCCTCCCCAGTTTTGAGTGGGGATGGTGTTACTTGATCTTTAGTTTGATGTATATGTTTTGTAGAACGTTGTTTGTGATTTTGTCCTTTTTAGCACACAAAGGCAATGTGAGATTTTGCCATCACTTTGCGTCCGTTGTCTGTTAACTTTTCACATTTTAATTTTCTCCTCTGAAACCCCTCAGCCAAATGAAGTAAAACTTGGTAGGAAGCATCTATGGAAGGTCCTCTCTATCGATTGCTCATTTTGTCCTGATCCATTAACAAATATGGCCACCATAGGCAATTCTTGTTTCTGATTGGTTGATTTCTAAAAAATCTTCTCCTCTGAAACTGATTGGCCAAATGAATCGAAACTTGGTAAGAAGCATCCTTGGAAGGTTCTCTATAAATATTGCTCATTTAGTTCCGATCCGTTAACAAACATGGCCACCACAGGCAATTCTTGTTTGTGATTGGTTGATTTCTAAAAAATCGTCTCCTCTAAAACCGCTTTGCCAAATGAATCGAAACTTGGTAAGAAGCATTCTTGGAAGGTCCTCTATTAAGATTGCTCATTTAGTTCCGATCCGTTAACAAACATGGCTGCCATAGGCAATTCTTGTTTCTGATTGGCCGATTTATTAAAATCTTCTCTGAAACCGTTTTGCCAAATGAACCGAAACTTGGTGGGAAGCATCTATGGCAGGTCCTCTATAAAGATTGCTCATCTCGTCCCGTTCCGTAAACAAACATGGCACCACAGGCAATTCTTGTATCTGATTGGTTGATTTCTAAAGAATCTTCTCCTCTGTAACCGCTTGGCCAAATGAATTGAAATTTGGTAGGAACCATCCTTGGAAGGTCCTCTATACAGATTGCTTATTTATTTCCGATCCGTTAACAAACATGGCTGCCACAGGCAAATCTTGTTTCTGATTGGTTGATTTCTAAAAAATCTTTTCCTTTGAAAACTATTGGCCAAATGAATCGAAACTTGGTAGGAAGCATCCTTGGAAGGCACTGTATAAAGATTGCTAATTTAGTTCCAATCTGTCAACAAACATGGCCACCACAGGCAATTCTCGTTTATGATTGGTTGATTTCTAAAAAATCTTTTCCTTTGAAAACTATTGGCCAAATGAATCGAAACTTGGTAGGAAGCATCCTTGGAAGGTGCTGTATAAAGATTGCTAATTTAGTTCCAATCTGTCAACAAACATGGCCACCACAGGCAATTCTCGTTTATGATTGGTTCATTTCTAAAAAATCTTCTCCTCTGAAACCGATTAGCCAAATGAATCGAAACTTGGTAAGAAGCATCCTTGGAAGGTCCTCTATAAAGATTGCTCATTTACTTCCGATCCGTTAACAAACATGGCCGCCACAGGCAATTCTCGTTTCTGATTGGTTGATTTCTAAAAAATCTTTTTCTCTAAAGATTGCTCATTTCGTCCCGATCCGTTAACAAACATGGGCGCCACAGGCAATTATTGTTTCTGATTGGTTGATTTCTAAAAAATCTTCTCCGACGAAACCGATTGGCCAAATGAATCGAAACTTGGTAAGAAGCATCCTTGGAAGGTTCTCTATAAAGATTGCTCATTTAGTTCCGATCCGTTAACAAGCATGGCCGCCAAGGGCAATTCTTGTTTGTGATAGGCCGATTTTTATAAATCTTCTCCTCTGAAACCGTTTTGCCAAATGAACCGAAACTTGGTGGGAAGCATCTATGGCAGGTCCTCTATATAGATTGCTCATCTCGTCCCGATCCGTGAACAAACATGGCACCACAGGCAATTCTTGTTTCTGATTGGTTGATTTCTAAAAAATTGTCTCCTCTAAAACCGCTTGGCCAAATGAATCGAAACCTGGTAGGAACCATCCTTGGAAGGTCCCCTATGAAGATTGCTTATTTATTTCCGATCCATTAACAAACATGGCCACCACAAGCAATTCTTGTTTGTGATTGGTTGATTCCAAAAAAACCTTCTCCTCTGAAAACTATTGGCCAAATGAAGCGATACTTGGTAGGAAGCATCCTTGGAAGGTGCTGTATAAAGATAGCTAATTTAGTTCCAATTCGTCAACAAACATGGCTGCCACAGGCAATTCTCATTTCTGATTGGTTGATTTCTAAAAAATCTTC
Organism: Bathymodiolus brooksi; assembly: GCA_963680875.1. Classification (NCBI taxonomy): domain Eukaryota; kingdom Metazoa; phylum Mollusca; class Bivalvia; order Mytilida; family Modiolidae; genus Bathymodiolus; species Bathymodiolus brooksi. The sequence continues at coordinate 69,703,229 of OY804590.1, forward strand.
TCTGAAACCGCTTTGCCAAATGAATCAAAACTTGGTACGAAGCATCCTTGGAAGGTCATCTATAAAGAATGTGCATTTAGTTCCCATCCGTTAATAAGCATGGCCGCCACAGGCGATTCTTGTTTCTGATTGGTCGATTTCTAAAAATCTTCTCTGTAACTGCTTGGCCAAATGAACCGAAACTTGGTGGGAAGCAACCAATTGAAGGTTCTGTATTAAGTTTCCTCCAAGCAGAATGAAAGGTGAGCGACACAGGCTCAGCCCACTGAACCTCTAGTTCTTTTGGCCATTGTGTTGTCTGTTCTTCGATTTACGGATTCTGATTACCCCTTTGATACCTTCAAACTCTTCTTGTCTAATCCTCATAACATGCAGTTCAAGGCAATGTAAACCAGAAAGTGAAAAATTTTAATTTGCTGTTCAAAAATCATGCATTTATTATAAAACAAAAATAATGTTTTTCTCTTTTAGGTAACCTTATCCGATTTTTGCCTTCCCTTTTTGTACCTTTTCTTGCTTACAGATACTTATAAATTATTTGATTTTCCTATCTTTTTGACTATCAAGGAGGTTATTACTGAAACGCACAGTATGCACTTAACTATATATTTACGTTTCTACTATAGGTCATCATCAACATGGTATAAGCGTTTACTTCGATGAACTGGTAGATACAACAATATTAGATAAAAATGTGGCCGATCTACTTATATCAAGATGTGTTCTGACCGTCTCTGACAGAGAAGAAATTATGAAAAAAGACACGCAACCAGATCGAAATAGAACATTACTGAATATTCTGTTGAAACGTCCATATGGAACATTTCAACATCTCAAAGATGCTTTACGTGAAGACCCGATTAACACAGAGCTTGTTACAAAAATGACATATTCAGATGGTAATGAATCGACGATATCCTACACGATTCCCAAGTCAGATAAAGGTGAGTTTTTTTTTATCCCTGAATTAATTCTGCACCTTATCTATTGTTGCCTCTTTGATTAATTTGGTCGTCATTTTATACAACTTCTTATCCAACTGGTATCGATTCGCACACTCCCCCCCCCCCCTTTTCTGTTATTGTGATGAGGGTAGCTATATGGAATCAAATCAACAACCAAGGATAGTAGTCTTAAATGTCATATAATCAAGTTAATCTCACTTTTCAAGAACAATATTGTGTTTGTGGGGGTACTTCATGTGGACTAGGAAATCCTCACCATTACACCTTGTCCAAGTATACACCTAAGGTTTTTAGTTCACCTGGACCAAAGGTCCATGTGAACTATTGCCATCACTTGGCGTCCGTCGTCTGTCGTCTGTCGTCTGTAAACTTTTCACATTTCAAGCTTCTTCTCCGAAACCACTTGGCCGATTGGAACCGAACTTAGCAGGAATGTTCCTTGGATGGTTCTCTACAAAGTTACTGTTTTTCGTTCCAGTCGGATATTCAATATGGCTGCCAGGGCCAATAATATGCTCTGATTGGCTGAAATTTCAAAGATCTTCTTCTCTGAAACTAATGAACTGACTGAACCCAAACTGTAAAGGAATGATCATTGGAATGTCCTTTACCAAGTTACTGTTTTTTATGCCGATCGGAAATCCAAGATGGCCGCCATCGCAGGACATAGATTAACATTGGACCCTATGGGAAAATGTTCAAATGCCTTCTTCTCAGAAACTACAAATATGATTAAAGCCAAACTGTACATGAATGTTCATTGGATGGTCCTCTACAATCTTAAGGTTTTTTGTTCCGATATGAAATTCAAAATGGCGGCTACGGCAGGACTTAGTTTAACATTGGACCCTATGGGGAAAATGTTTCAAAATGCTTCTTCTCTGAAACCACTTGGACAGTTGAAACCAAACTGCCCAGGAATGATCATTGGAAGGTCCTCTACAAATTTTATGTTTTTTATGCCGGTCGGAAATCCAAGATGGCCGCCACCGCAGGACATAGATTAACATTGGACCCTATGGGAAAATGTTCAAATGCCTTCTTCTCAGAAACTACAAATATTATTAAAGCCAAACTGTACATGAATGTTCATTGGATGGTCCTCTACAATCTTAAGGTTTTTTGTTCCGATATGAAATTCAAAATGGCGGCTACGGCAGGACTTAGTTTAACATTGGACCCTATGGGAAAAATGTTTCAAAATGCTTCTTCTCTGAAACCACTTGGACAGTTGAAACCAAACTGCCCAGGAATGATCATTGGAAGGTCCTCTACAAATATTCTGTTTTTTATGCCGGTCGGAAATCCAAGATGGCCGCCACCGCAGGACATAGATTAACATTGGACCCTATGGGAAAATATTCAAATGCCTTCTACTCAGAAACTACAAATATTATTAAAGCCAAACTGTACATGAATGTTCATTAGATGGTCCTCTACAAACTTTACGTTTTTTGTTCCGGTATGAAATTCAAAATGGCGGCTACGGCAGGACTTAGTTTAACATTGGACCCTATGGGAAAAATGTTTCAAAACGCTTCTTCTCTGAAACCACTTGGATAATTGAAACCAAACTGCCCAGGAATGATCATTGGAAGGTCCTCTACAAATTTTCTGTTTTTTATGCCGGTCGGGAATCCAAGATGGCCGCCACCGCAGGACATAGATTAACATTGGACCCTATGGGAAAATATTCAAATGCCTTCTACTCAGAAACTACAAATATGATTAAAGCCAAACTGTACATGAATGTTCATTGGATGGTCCTCTACAATCTTAAGGTTTTTTGTTCCGATATAAAATTCAAAATGGCGGCTACGGCAGGACTTAGTTTAACATTGGACCCTATGGGAAAATGTTTCAAAATGCTTCTTCTCTGAAACCACTTGGACAGTTGAAACCAAACTGCCCAGGAATGATCATTGGAAGGTCCTCTACAAATATTCTGTTTTTTATGCCGGTCGGAAATCCAAGATGGCCGCCACCGCAGGACATAGATTAACATTGGACCCTATGGGAAAATATTCAAATGCCTTCTACTCAGAAACTACAAATATGATTAAAGCCAAACTGTACATGAATGTTCATTAGATGGTCCTCTACAAACTTTACGTTTTTTGTTCTGGTATGAAATTCAAAATGGCGGCTACGGCAGGACTTAGTTTAACATTGGACCCTATGGGAAAAATGTTTCAAAACGCTTCTTCTCTGAAACCACTTGGATAATTGAAACCAAACTGCCTAGGAATGATCATTGGAAGGTCCTCTACAAATTTTATGTTTTTTATGCCGATCGGAAATCCAAGATGGCCACCACCGCAATACATAGATTAACATTGGACCCTATGGGAAAATGTTCAAATGCCTTCTTCTCAGAAACTACAAATATTATTAAAGCCAAACTGTACATGAATGTTCCTTGGATGGTCCTCTACAAAGTTACTGTTTTTCGTTCCAGTCGGATATTCAATATGGCTGCCAGGGTCAATAATATGCTCTGATTGGCTGAAATTTCAAAGATCTTCTTCTCTGAAACTAATGAACTGACTGAACCCAAACTGTAAAGGAATGATCATTGGAATGTCCTTTACCAAGTTACTGTTTTTTATGCCGATCGGAAATCCAAGATGGCCACCATCGCAGGACATAGATTAACATTGGACCCTATGGAAAAATGTTCAAATGCCTTCTTCTCAGAAACTACAAATATGATTAAAGCCAAACTGTACATGAATGTTCATTGGATGGTCCTCTACAATCTTAAGGTTTTTTGTTCCGATATGAAATTCAAAATGGCGGCTACGGCAGGACTTAGTTTAACATTGGACCCTATGGGGAAAATGTTTCAAAATGCTTCTTCTCTGAAACCACTTGGACAGTTGAAACCAAACTGCCCAGGAATGATCATTGGAAGGTCCTCTACAAATATTCTGTTTTTTATGCCGGTCGGAAATCCAAGATAGCCGCCACCGCAGGACATAGATTAACATTGGACCCTATGGGAAAATATTCAAATGCCTTCTACTCAGAAACTACAAATATGATTAAAGCCAAACTGTACATGAATGTTCATTAGATGGTCCTCTACAAACTTTACGTTTTTAGTTCCGGTATGAAATTCAAAATGGCGGCTACGGCAGGACTTAGTTTAACATTGGATCCTATGGGAAAAATGTTTCAAAACGCTTCTTCTCTGAAACCACATGGATAATTGAAACCAAACTGCCCAGGAATGATAATTGGAAGGTCCTCTACAAATTTTCTGTTTTTTATGCCGGTCGGGAATCCAAGATGGCCGCCACCACAGGACATAGATTAACATTGGACCCTATCGGAAAATATTCAAATGCCTTCTACTCAGAAACTACAAATATGATTAAAGCCAAACTGTACATGAATGTTCATTGGATGGTCCTCTACAATCTTAAGGTTTTTTGTTCCGATATGAAATTCAAAATGGCGGCTACGGCAGGACTTAGTTTAACATTGGACCCTATGGGGAAAATGTTTCAAAATGCTTCTTTTCTGAAACCACTTGGAGAGTTGAAACCAAACTGCCCAGGAATGATCATTGGAAGGTCCTCTACAAATTTTCTGTTTTTTATGCCGGTCGGAAATCCAAGATGGCCGCCACCACAGGACATAGATTAACATTGGACCCTATGGGAAAATATTCAAATGCCTTCTACTCAGAAACTACAAATATGATTAAAGCCAAACTGTACATGAATGTTCATTGGATGGTCCTCTACAATCTTAAGGTTTTTTGTTCCGATATGAAATTCAAAATGGCGGCTACGGCAGGACTTAGTTTAACATTGGACCCTATGGGGAAAATGTTTCAAAATGCTTCTTCTCTGAAACCACTTGGACAGTTGAAACCAAACTGCCCAGGAATGATCATTGGAAGGTCCTCTACAAATATTCTGTTTTTTATGCCGGTCGGAAATCCAAGATAGCCGCCACCGCAGGACATAGATTAACATTGGACCCTATGGGAAAATATTCAAATGCCTTCTACTCAGAAACTACAAATATGATTAAAGCCAAACTGTACATGAATGTTCATTAGATGGTCCTCTACAAACTTTACGTTTTTAGTTCCGGTATGAAATTCAAAATGGCGGCTACGGCAGGACTTAGTTTAACATTGGATCCTATGGGAAAAATGTTTCAAAACGCTTCTTCTCTGAAACCACTTGGATAATTGAAACCAAACTGCCCAGGAATGATAATTGGAAGGTCCTCTACAAATTTTCTGTTTTTTATGCCGGTCGGGAATCCAAGATGGCCGCCACCACAGGACATAGATTAACATTGGACCCTATGGGAAAATATTCAAATGCCTTCTACTCAGAAACTACAAATATGATTAAAGCCAAACTGTACATGAATGTTCATTGGATGGTCCTCTACAATCTTAAGGTTTTTTGTTCCGATATGAAATTCAAAATGGCGGCTACGGCAGGACTTAGTTTAACATTGGACCCTATGGGAAAAATGTTTCAAAATGCTTCTTCTCTGAAACCACTTGTACAGTTGAAACCAAACTGCCCAGGAATGATCATTGGAAGGTCCTCTACAAATTTTATGTTTTTTATGCCGGTCGGAAATCCAAGATGGCCGCCACCGCAGGACATAGATTAACATTGGACCCTATGGGAAAATATTCAAATGCCTTCTACTCAGAAACTACAAATATGATTAAAGCCAAACTGTACATGAATGTTCATTAGATGGTCCTCTACAAACTTTACGTTTTTTGTTCTGGTATGAAATTCAAAATGGCGGCTACGGCAGGACTTAGTTTAACATTGGACCCTATGGGAAAATTGTTTCAAAACGCTTCTTCTCTGAAACCACTTGGATAATTGAAACCAAACTGCCTAGGAATGATCATTGGAAGGTCCTCTACAAATTTTATGTTTTTTATGCCGATCGGAAATCCAAGATGGCCACCACCGCAATACATAGATTAACATTGGACCCTATGGGAAAATGTTCAAATGCCTTCTTCTCAGAAACTACAAATATTATTAAAGCCAAACTGTACATGAATGTTCATTGGATGGTCCTCTACAAACTTTACGTTTTTTGTTCCGATAAGAAATTCAAAATGGCGGCTACGGCAGGACTTAGTTTAACATTGGACCCTATGGGAAAAATGCTTCAAAACGCTTCTTCTCTGAAACCACTTGGATAATTGAAACCAAACTGCCCAGGATTGATCATTGGAAGGTCCTCTACAAAGTTCTGGGCAGTTTGGTTTCAATTATCCGTTTTTTTATGCCGATCGGAAATTCAAGATGGCCGCCACCGCAGGACATAGATTAACATTGGACCCTATGGGAAAATGTTCAAATGCCTTCTTCTCAGAAACTACAAATATGATTAAAGCCAAACTGTACATGAATGTTCATTGGATGATCCTCTACAAACAATACGTTTTTTGTTCCGATATGAAATTCAAAATGGCGGCTACGGCAGGACTTAGTTTAACATTGGACCCTATGGGAAAAATGTTTCAAAACGCTTCTTCTCTGAAACCACTAGAACAGTTGAAACCAAACTGCCCAGGAATGATCATTGGAAGGTCCTCTACAAATTTTATGTTTTTTATGCCGCTCGGAAATCCAAGATGGCCGCCACCGCAATACATAGATTAACATTGGACCCTATGGGAAAATATTCAAATGCCTTCTTCTCAGAAACTACAAATATTATTAAAGCCAAACTGTACATGAATGTTCATTGGATGGTCCTCTACAAACTTTACGTTTTTTGTTCCGATAAGAAATTCAAAATGGCGGCTACGGCAGGACTTAGTTTAACATTGGACCCTATGGGAAAAATGCTTCAAAACGCTTCTTCTCTGAAACCACTTGGATAATTGAAACCAAACTGCCCAGGAATAATCATTGGAAGGTCCTCTACAAAGTTTCTGTTTTTTTATGCCGATCGAAAATTCAAGATGGCCACCACCGCAGGGCATAGATTAACATTGAACCCTATGGGAAAATGTTCAAATGCCTTCTTCTCAGAAACTACAAATATGATTAAAGCCAAACTGTCCATATGTGTGTACATTGGATGGTCCTCTACAAACTTTACGTTTTTTGTTCCGATATGAAATTCAAAATGGCGGCTACGGCAGGACTTAGTTTAACATTGGATCCTATGGGAAAAATGTTTCAAAACGCTTCTTCTCTGAAACCACTTGGATAATTGAAACCAAACTGCCCAGGAATGATCATTGGAAGGTCCTCTACAAGGTGTGTGTTTTTTATGCCGATCGGAAATCCAAGATGGCCACCACCGCAGGACATAGATTAACATTGGACCCTATGGGAAAATGTTCAAATGCCTTCTTCTCAGAAACTACAAATATGATTAAAGTCAAACTGTCCATATGTGTGTACATTGGATGGTCCTCTACAAACTTTACGTTTTTTGTTCCGATATGAAATTCAAAATGGCGGCTACGGCAGGACTTAGTTTAACATTGGATCCTATGGGAAAAATGTTTCAAAACGCTTCTTCTCTGAAACCACTTGGATAATTGAAACCAAACTGCCCAGGAATGATCATTGGAAGGTCCTCTGTTTTTTATGCCGATCGGAAATCCAAGATGGCTGCCACCACAGGTCATAGTATTAACACAGAACCATATGGGGAAAATACAGAAATATATTCTTCTCTGAAGCTATTGCACTGATTGAACCTAAACTGTGCATCAATCATTGGAAGGTCCTTTACAAACTTTGTGTTTTTTATGTTGATCGTAATTCCAAGATGACGCAGGACATAGTTTTTACATAGGACCAATTGGTTTTTTTTATTACCAGGTGAACGATACAGGCTCTTGAGAGCCTCTGGTTGTTGAAGTTAGAATTGTTAAATCTTTAGTATTCTGTATAGTGTTTTGTTGATCATAGTTTGTATTAAGTTTTATGTATAATGTTTTGTAGATCGTTGTTTGTCCTTTTGTCCTTTTTCTTTTGACCATTGTGTTGTCTGTTATTCTTCGATTTACGAGTTCTGATTACCCCTTTGGTATCTTCAAACTCTGCTTTCTTGTTGTCAGATATTTTCGATGTCTTAGTGAAATATAAAGTCTACACTGTAATGAGTAATTTTTCAACTATATCATAAGAAGTTCTTCTTCGATTTATGGATTATGATTACCCCTTTGGTATCTTCAAACGCTTCTTGTCTTTTTCTAATAATTATTTTGGGTCATTGTATTGTCCATTCTTTAAACTACGATATCTGATTACCGATTTGGTATCATCAAGCTTTTCATACCATTTAATTTCTATAATGATGTTCTCCTTACATTTAATTCGCAGTAAACACAATTATGTGGAATATATAAAACAATCACGTGTATAATTATGTCTCCCCTTCGAACGAAGGGAGACATATTGTTTTAATTTGATTTTTTCTTCCGCTTCTTCCGTTTCTTCTCAGTGAAGCTTGTCCGGCCCATAACTTTTTAGTTCACCTGGACCAAAGGTAGGTCCAGGTGAACTATTGCCATCACTTTCAAGCGGGCCCTTATTTTCCTTATTTTTTTTATTTTTTGACCGCAGCCCTAATATTCCTTATTAAAGCTTCAAAATCCTAAAAAAGCCCTAATTTTTTATGAAAATCCTAAGTTTTCATATTTTGAAAATATTTGATAAATGCAACATAAAGTAAGTGTTGGAATTAATGAAATCTATCCTTAGTATACTTTCAGATAATGAATATGTTGAATTAATGTATTTCTCAGAAGACATCTAATGGTGGTTATCAGCATCATATTCAGTATGGATTTGCACCATATCAGATTACTTTATTCTGGTTGTATTGATATGCTGAATATCGCTGTTGATGACCATTGGCATGATCTTCTGAGTTGGTAATTAGCTTTTTAGTTCACCTGGACCATGGGAACTATTGCCATCACTTGGCGTCCGTCGTCTGTTAACTTTTCACATTTCAAGCTTCTTCTCCGAAACCACTGGGCCAATTGGAACCAAACTTAGTAGGAATGTTCCTTGGATGGTCCTTGTTCTACAAAGTTTCTGTTTTTCGTTCCAGTTGGGTATTCAACATGGCTGCCAGGGCCAATAATATGCTTTGATTGGCTGCAATTTCAAAGATCTTCTTCTCTGAAACTAATGAACTGATTGAACCCAAACTGCCCAGGAATAATCATTTGAAGGTCCTCTAAAAAGTTTGTGTTTTTTATGCCAATCCAAAATCCAAGATGGCTGCCTATGCAGGACATAGTTTTAACACAGTACCATATTGGAAAATATAGAAAAAAATCTTTTTCTTAAAAACTACATGTACTGAGCTGAATGAACCCATTCTGTGCATGAATGATCATTGAATGGTTTGTGTTTTTTTGTGATGATCTGAAATCCAAGATGACCACCACCACAGGTCATACATAGTATTAACACAGAACCATATGGGAAAATACAGAAATATTTTCTTCTCTGAAGCTATTTCACTGATCGAACCTAAACTGTGCATCAATCATTGGAAGGTCCTTTACAAACTTTGTGTTTTTTATGTTGATCGGAATTCCAAGATGACTACCACTGCAAGACATAGTTTTTACATAGGACCAATTGGTTCTTTTTATAACCGGGTGAACGATACAGGCTCTTGAGAGCCTCTGGTGTATTTAAGTTCTCCCCAATCTAATTAAAATTAGATCTACACGACCACAAAAAAAATCCTGATAGAAAATAGGGAGCAAGTTTGTAGATCTAAGTTTAATTAGATTGTGTTCTCCCTGGAGGTGAGTACAATTTTTTTTTCTTTTATATTGATTATTGAATTTCAGCCCTTATATTTGTCAAAAAATTCCTAAAAATTCCTAAAAATAGCCCTTATTTGTTAAGAATTTTGCCCTAATAAAAGCCCTTATTTTTCACAAAATCTTGCTTGAAAGCCTGCCAATTGGTTCTTTTTATAACCAGCTGAACGATACAGGCTCTTGAGAGCCTCTGGTTTGTCTTTCGAGATAGGTCAATGATATTTGGTACATTTGTATGTGGGTGCATGACCATAAGGCGGTGTGTCGCATACCATAATGACCTTCGTGGGACCTTGACCTATGACCTCAAGGTCAAACGATTGTTTTTTAAATAGTATTTATTTGGTATGTGGGTGCATGACCATAAGGCGGTGTGTCGCATACCATAATGACCTTCGTGGGACCTTGACCTTTGACCTCAAGATCATATAATTGTTTTTTAAATAGTATTTTCTTGTCCGGGCCATTAAGGGGAGACATAAGTTTTAGGTATCTAAAACATTTCTTCCTAGTTTTCTTCATGTAATATTATTGTACTAAAAAGATATGTAAATTTAAAAAGATTATTAATATGAAAATCCCACATACTGGTTAATGTAATTGCAATTTTTCCACACATGTACAAAACTTAGTATATTGTAAATTATCATTTACTTCTCTGTAACTATATGTATTTGGTTGATGAGAATAAAATTCATTCATTCACAACTCGAGCACAAACAAACACCATTAGACTAGGTGCTCTGGAAGGATCAATATCATCAATTCCTTCAATAATTGTCATGATATCATAATTGGAAAACAGACAGTGATCGAAACATAGATTCCTTATGATTCACATTGGAAAAATGCATGCATTCAACTGAGGCACTGTAATTTTGCATAGGTCCGCCATGACAACAACGGACAAATTTTTGACCCGATCACTTATGCTTACTTACGTTTCTTGTACTTTTGTATGATTGAATTGGAAGATAGAAATAGGTGCATGTGAGGGAGAGATATTGTGTTCACTTTAAAAGTAAAATTTTGAGAGAAAAATCATCTTTATTCTAGATAAATGGCAAAAACAATTTAATGATCATGAATGGAGGGGACAAATTCTTTCATTTTGCAAAATATGTAGGCTGCATCTGCAAACAATTCTTATAAAAAATATGAAAAACATTCCTTGCATGTATCACATACAAACCCTGCAACATTGTTGTGCCTGTCCCAAACCAAGACATGAATTTCCAACAACATATTTCATGGTATTTTTATATTCAATGATTTGAGGTGAGAAGTTTTTATTCGTTTTTCGTTGAAATTGGTGGAATTGTTGTCCATTACTGTTTAAGCTTCCTTTTCATAAAATATTTAAAAAATGAACTTCATAATGGCCGGTCTTATTATCATACAAGACATTATTTATACACACATATATATATATATATAGATTTAGTTTTAGATTTATTGTGTTTAGCGCCACCTTCAGCAATATTTCAGCGACTAGTTTTAGTGGTGGAAGACGCCGGAGTACCCGCCGACCATGGGCAAGCAACTGGTATACTCTATCACTGGTGGCTGAGAGTTGAGTGCACCATTTTTTGTAATTTACAAAGCCGTGCGCGAACATACGACGAATTGGTGATACGCTTATATGAGTTGATAGGTAATCCAACTACCTAACTCATTTAGTCACCCGGACCCTATATACATATATATATATATAATTACAGATATAGGTAAGCATGTAGTAAAACTACAGAAGAATTATCAAACTATTGTACAGAACATTGCTGTTAGAACAACAATTACTGACCAGCTAGTATCATCCCAGGCTTTAAACCCTGAAGAAATGCAGGAAGTATGTGCTGGACTAACACATGAGGAAAGTACCAGACGTCTTATAGCAAAACTTGTGTACAAACCTGCAAAGGCGTTCAACATCTTTTTGCAATCTTTGAGGAAAGGAAATGATTGTTACAAAGAAATTGTAGAAGACATAGATAAAACTGTGGTTTCTTCAGATGACATTCACATGCTTCAGATAGGTAATTTGTAAACAAATATTTCTTGTATTAAACACTTCCCGGTCCTTTCCTCATTCAAGACTTATCATCAGGTTTGTAACTAGATTGACACGACGGGTACCACTAGAGGAGCAGGAACTGCTTACCCTCCCGGAGCACCTGGGTTCACCCCCGGTTTTTAGTGGGGTTCGTGTTACTCGTGTTAGTTTTATGTGTCATGTTTTGTAGATCGTTGTTTGTCCTTTTGCTTTTGGCCTTTGTGTTGTGTGTCCTTCTTCGATTTACGGATTCTGGTTACCTTCAAACTCTGCTTTCCAGTTTACACATATTCTCGATATCATAGTGAAATAAAAGTCTACACCATGATGAATAATTTATTGACTGTTCACTTACGCTTAATACTAGACCAACAAGCTAAGTTGGGTTTTCATAGTGCTATCTCACTGAAACTACAACCCGTGGATAGGCACTGTACTCCACTCTGACACATTATCCTGATTCCGAGCAAACCTTAATTCTGGGTGCTTGCCAAAGAAGCAACAAATATCAATTTTATAATCTTTGGTTTTACCTGACTTGGACTCGAATCCATGATCCACCACACGCGTGGCAAGCACGCTAACCATTACACCAACGATTCGATTATATGCAATTAGAGTAAATCCACCACAGTAAAAGAAAAAACAAAAAAATAACACGCTGTTGGAATTCCTCCAAAATCGAATTGCTAAATCAGAAACAGAGGCAAAATTCACATCCTAGCACATGGCGGAGTTAAGCTAGTTATACTTTAAAACAAATAGAAAATTATTAATTTATGTATCCGAAAGCTTTTTGGGGTTGGATATATGCCACTTCAACATCGATAACTTAATTTTTTCTCCCATGTATCAATGGGATGAACAAGAATAAGTATGTACAATATGTTAAGCTACCACAGAATTAGTACCAGAATTAAACATGAAAAAAAAAACATTTTGAAAATATTACATTTCTCAAATAAAAATTATGTTAAATATGTTCTGTAGGACAAAGACAACAAGAAGACAGACAAACTGAGAAAGATAAAGGTAATCACTTAGACATGAATCATTTGATTGATTGATGTCAAGTTAGTAGTATTTCAGCTTTATTCTTAACGAAATTATTGCTACAAGCAGTAAATTCGTGTGTGAGTAAAAAATAAATACGACACTGTATTAGGGCCGTGAGCTGACTTTTTGATTGCTGGAAAACGTAGATGGTCGTCAGTGTTTACTTTGTAATGATTCATCAACGGTCATTTTTAACTGATTCATTTCTCAACCTCTTTGAGTTTTGTTGTTGTTATTTTTGCGTGCGAAGAAGTCATTGTTAGAAAGAAAGAAAAATCGTAATCTGGCCTTCCCATAAAACATTGTACAGATTGTGGAAATAATTTCTGTATTTCAGTAGTTAATAGAACATACTAGATACTATCATGTAAATAAGACCTTTAGTTTAAATACAATGATTAACAAACGATACTACACTGTCGGAACAGTTATAAAATCTAATAGATAAAATGTAGAAGGGGGCAAACTTGATACCCCTAAGACACAAATACTTGACCACTCACTTTCCTGGCTTGGTACATGCACTTAAAAATGTGGAGATGTTAAGTTAGTTTATGGACCCAAGTATGCCATGTTTACATATTTAAATCATATCTTACCTCATGTAAGAAGAGTTTGAATATACCAAAGGGGTAATCAGAATCTGTAGATCGGCGAAGAACAGACAATTGGCCAAAAGAAAAAGGACAAAAGGACAAACAACGATCTACAAAACAGACACATAGAACTAAAGTTAATGTAACACGAACCCCACTAAATAACGGGGGTGAACTCAGGGTAAGCAGTTTCTGCTCCACTGGTTGCACCCGTCATGTTAATATATTTCCATGAACAATGGTAGTTCTTTGTCTTTATAATTAGCTTTTCTTTTAATTACATTTAACAGTTATGCGGAAAGTTCAAGAGACAATAGAAGCATTAACATTGGAGAAAGAGGAATGCATCCCATACCACATTCGAGGTAGTATTACTAGAGCTTCGTTTGTTTTTTGCTTATAAAACAAATTAAATACTTGAATAACATTTTTTATGTTCTTTAGCACCGAATTATGTCTGAATAGCTCCACCATTCACACACAAAATGCGAGAAATGTTTAAGAAATATCATAGAGGTAATTAGAAGCCGTAAATCGATCAAGGACATACAATATTATGGTAAGAAAAGAACGAAAATACAAACAATGATCAACAAAACAGAACTAAAGATTGAGCAAAACGAACTCGACAAAAAGCCAAAGGTGAATTTAGATGCTCTGGAAGGATAAACATTGTGCTTCACCAGTGGCACCCGCCATGTTGCTCTTGTCACAAATCCGGTGGCAAGTCATGAATGGTTTTTTTCCACTGTATGCATAGCTTTAGTCTGACAAAGCTTTTTTATGAATTTAATTTCCAGAAATAATTAATTTATGGAGTGACGTATTGATTCACAATAAACGTACATTATAATGTTTTTTTATAAAGAGGGGGTGTAGTTTGAATCCCGGTTTGAGGTTTGTCGTGAACGTAATTATTTAGGACTGCCCATCATTAACTGTGCAATTAGCTTTAGATCTGACGACTCTCTCTCTCTCGCATTAAGCCAACAGCAACAGACATGACACATCACTAACTCCGATGGTGGTGATTCGTACATGTGACAATCAATTTTTATGCTATCAATTCAAATCCCTTAACCTGTCAATGGTTAATTAATGGGATTTTTCTATTTGCCAGATATTTTGCACTTTTCAATGTATTTCAGCTGTCTAATATTTTATTTTTAATTTAATTTTAGAACAACATCAGACTATTTTAAATGGTTGGACGAATAACATTAATATATTTGTTTCGACTAGAGGATCAGAACATGTATTCAAATGTATCGGCATGCAACCGTCTGTTACTGTAACAGGAAATCCGGGAGTCGGGAAAACGGCAACAATGAGATATGTAGCTTTGAAAATGAAAGAGAAAGGTTATACTGTTGTTCCTACTAATACACCAGAGGATATAATAAATTTTTCTAAGAAAGGCAAGAAATTGTTATTTGTTGTTGATGATGTATGTGGCAATTACACGGTGAATCAAAATCGCATAGACAAATGGCTAGAGAAGTCTGAATCCATACAATCATTGCTTGGGAATGAATATTGTATTAAGATTATTTCAACATGCAGATTGCAAATTTTTAATGATGTTAGATTTAGAGATTTGTCTTTTTTCAAATATTGTGAGTGCAATTTAAATTCAAGCGAATTGTGTCTTACTCCTGGAGAAAAATGTAAATTAGTGCGAAAATATTTCGAAAAAGAAAAAGCTGATGAAGTAATTGATGTTTCAGAGGAACACGACTTTTTTCCACTGTTGTGTGCTTTATACCAAAAAGACAATCGTGTTGATATTAAATCTTTTTTTGAAAAGCCATTTAATTTTTACACGTCGGAAATCGATTATTTGTCAGCTTCAGACTCTGAAAAAGACCAATGTAAAGTTTGTGCACTAGTTCTTTGTGTTATATTTAACAATAGATTTAAAGAAGAATATTTAACCACGGAGAACAATGAAATACAGCTGGTTATTCAAAGTACGCTATTGAAATGTAAATTAAGTAAAGGTTCATCATTCGAAAAGCTGCATGACGCACTACGCACATTAGAAGGGACCTTTGTAGTGAAGGTAGATAAAGTCTATAGGGCTATGCATGATAAATTATACGATTTTCTGGCCTATTATTTTGGGGGGAAAATGCCGGAACTTATTATTAGACATGCGCAAAGTGATTTTATTAGCGATAGATTTTTGTGGGAGACAAAAGACAACAGAACTACAGACATCGCATATACTATCTTTATAACAGATAAACAGATATTAGAGATATACATCGAACGAATATTAAGAGATTGGTCAAAAGGCAAAGTACTTGCTGTTTTCACCAATAGAAATATGAAATCAACCTCTTTTAATACTAATTTGATTGCCCATTTAAACCTCCACGATCACAGTTACCAAGAAGAGCTAGCTCTTATGACAGATAGCCGTAGTCAGGATTCCTCTCTATTACAAAGTTGTTTTGTTGGAGATCCCAATCTTACTCGATGGATCCTGAAGCATACTGTTGATGATTCGGGTAATAGTTACACACGACACGGAGAGATTGCTGTTGTACAACAACTATTAGACCAGAAAGTTAATACATATGTAAACAAGTGTAGAGACAGTGGTGAATCACCTTTATTTATTGCTTGCCAAGAAGGACATTTAGACATTGTACTACAACTATTAGACAATAAAGTTAATACAGATGTAAACAAGTGTAGAGACAGTGGTGAATCACCTTTATATATTGCTTGCCAGAATGGATATTTAGACATTGTACTACAACTATTAGACAAGAAAGTTAATACAGATGTAAACCAGTGTATAGACAGTGGTGCATCACCTTTATTTATTGCTTGCCAGAATGGACATTTAGACATTGTACTACAACTATTAGACAAGAAAGTTAATACAGATGTAAACCAGTGTATAGACAGTGGTGAATCACCTTTATATATTGCTTGCCAGGAAGGACATTTAGACATTGTACTACAACTATTAGACAATAAAGTTAATACAGATGTAAACCAGTGTAGAGACAGTGGTGAATCACCTTTATTTATTGCTTGCCAGGAAGGATATTTAGACATTGTACTACAACTATTAGACAATAAAGTTAATACAGATGTAAACCAGTGTTGCGACAGTGGTGAATCACCTTTATATATTGCTTGCCAGGAAGGACATTTAGACATTGTACTACAACTATTAGACAATAAAGTTAATACAGATGTAAACAAGTGTAGAGACAGTGGTGCATCACCTTTATATATTGCTTGCCAGGAAGGACATTTAGACATTGTACTACAACTATTAGACAATAAAGTTAATACAGATGTAAACAAGTGTTGCGACAGTGGTGAATCACCTTTATATATTGCTTGCCAGGAAGGACATTTAGACATTGTACTAAAACTTTTAGACCAGAAAGTTAATACAGATGTAAACAAGTGTAGAGACAGTGGTGCATCACCTTTATATATTGCTTGCCAGGAAGGACATTTAGACATTGTACTACAACTATTAGACAATAAAGTTAATACAGATGTAAACAAGTGTTGCGACAGTGGTGAATCACCTTTATATATTGCTTGCCAGGAAGGACATTTAGACATTGTACTACAACTATTAGACAAGAAAGTTAATACAGATGTAAACAAGTGTAGAGACAGTGGTGCAACACCTTTATCTATTGTTTGCCAGAATGGACATTTAGACATTGTACTACAACTATTAGACAATAAAGTTAATACAGATGTAAACAAGTGTAGAGACAGTGGTGCATCACCTTTATATATTGCTTGCCAAGAAGGACATTTAGACATTGTACTACAACTATTAGACAATAAAGTTAATACAGATGTAAACAAGTGTAGAGACAGTGGTGAATCACCTTTATATATTGCTTGCCAGAATGGATATTTAGACATTGTACTACAACTATTAGACAAGAAAGTTAATACAGATGTAAACCAGTGTATAGACAGTGGTGCATCACCTTTATTTATTGCTTGCCAGAATGAACATTTAGACATTGTACTACAACTATTAGACAAGAAAGTTAATACAGATGTAAACCAGTGTAGATACAGTGGTGAATCACCTTTATATATTGCTTGCCAGAATGGATATTTAGACATTGTACTACAACTATTAGACAAGAAAGTTAATACAGATGTAAACCAGTGTATAGACAGTGGTGCATCACCTTTATATATTGCTTGCCAGGAAGGACATTTAGACATTGTACTACAACTATTAGACAATAAAGTTAATACAGATGTAAACAAGTGTTGTGACAGTGGTGAATCACCTTTATATATTGCTTGCCAGAATGGATACGACAAGATAGTCGAAATCCTCTTAACACATGGAGCGGACATTAATAAGAGCACAGATAATTATACTTCACCATTACAAATTGCATGTTATAGCAACCACATTTATGTTGTTGAGGAGTTACTGAAAGTCCAAAGTCCAAAAGTCCATATAGATGTATGTGATAATATTGAATGTACGTCATTGTTTTTGGCATGTGAAAAAGGGTACACTAATATTGCCAGAATACTTTTAGAACACCATGCAGACCCTCATAGGTGCAACAAAAAGGGTCATTCTCCTTTTACTGTAGCTCAACAAAAAGGTTTTAAGGAAATTCTAGACATTATAGAACAACATAGTTCACATGAAATACCATAAACTATTATACAATTGATGACTTTCTATGAGGTGAATACCATGTTCCATGGGTTGGGTTGATCAATTCTTGTATTCATCGAAATTGAAAGTCATTAACTGTTTTATTATATGACATTAAATCAATTTGAATTAACAACAAACAGCACCGACTTTATTCCCCAGACACCCCTCTCTGCATAACGTCTGCCATTATTAATTTAATTGTGTACCGAAAGTAATTAGTAAGAGCGCATCTGATTAGTGGACGACAACTCTTAACCCGATGATGATTGGCTACTACTTTTAAGATAATTGGGAAACACCATTTCTATTTTAAGGTGTCTGGAGGAGCTTTGGAATATTATGTTCACCTCTCGTGACTTTTTGCGCGTTGAATATAATGTTTTATCAAAGAACCGTTACTAGGGACATCAGCCAATCAGAAAAGACATTATCTGAAGTCATATAATACATTTCTTTGTATCAAATGAAATCTTATTGCTGACTATTGTTCATACGACTATGTGATTAATGGGCCAGTTGATTATTATTATTAGTCTCAAAGAAGCGACCAGGGTATGGACATAGGACCTAGTTTGTTCATTGCCGTACCCGAAAATGCGTCCATTTGATTGTGCCGTGTGAATCAAGTATACAACCTACACACAAGAATGACGTGTAAATGAATGCTTTGGAAATGATACACCCCTTGCACGTGAAATGGAACTTTAAGGAGTTTCATTTGAGAGATGTTGGAATGTAAATGTGTTTATGTATCATTTATACTCCAAGACGGATATAGAAACGACCATATAATTGACAGTATTTGGAAACATTCTGAATATGAAATAATTATTACGAATATCGTTATGCGCTAGCGTTGCCATATTATATTTATGATAGGATTCAGCTGTATGTAAAAGTTGTCAGAAACCAAGGAAGTTCATTGCCATGCCATTTTGTTGTAGCTTGAATCGGATATTTGCTTATTATTTAGAATGCCTGTAAGCATACATCAACTTGAAGGTGTAGCTGTTGATGATCTAGGAAAAAGCCAGCACCGAAAGTAAGCCCTCTAGGACAAAAGCCAGTATTTATAACCTTGTGTTGTCTTAGATGTGCAACGGTAGAGCATTGTCATAGATAAAAATAGTATATTTTAATTAAAACGTAGATATCAGCTTTTAAGGGGAACAGTGTTTAATTTAACATACCAATTTTCCTGAAATATCAGCTTGAGGGGAACGGTGTTTAACATACCAATTATCCTGAAATATCAGCTTGAGGGGAACTTGAGTACACATCGCCATGAGCAGGATTATAACTCACAAATTCAGTGCTGATAGGAAATGATTGCAGTGATGACCTTATCCTGAAGAAACATAAATCCTATAGATGGACACTGAAATGTAAAATTATATATAGCTCTGAATGATAATTTATATATGATTTATTCAATATAAAGGCAATTTGATTGATTTTTATGCATTACATATAATATTTCATATTTTATGTTCATATTGGCATATAAATAATCACACATTTCTGTTTTTCTTTCTTCTACTTCTACCAATTATTGACCTACTTCAACAGTTTGAAGATTATGTCAAAGGAATTGAATTGCGAAAAAGAAAAGGAAAAAAAGTAACAATAAGAAAATAAGTTTAAAAATATGTACAAAACAGGGAGTAAATTTAAAGATAAGATGAGATAATGGCAGCCCTGAAGGACTCAACTGAGTCACTCAGCACTGCACTTTCTGTGGAGTAATTATTAGAGTTATCGTCTCGAGTGCAGTAGAGTGCACATGTGTGTGTGTGCTCTAGCCCCATTTGGGTCGACGAAAACACTGTGACATTGGTATTTGCTGCCCCTCCTTAAACACACAACATCAATGAAAAAGGATAATGTGTCTGTAGATTGTGAGCTAACAATATAAAACTATAACTAAGCCTTCATCAGCATTATCATTGTATCAACATTTAACTTATTCTCGTCGTGATATAGAAGAATTTGAAGATACCAAAAGGGCATTCAGAATTAATCCGCAAGTAGAAGGACAGACAACACAATGACCAAAACAAATCAAGACAAACAACGATCAACAAAAGATCTAGCAACACGACCCCAGTAAGAACTGGGGGTGAAATCGGGTGTCCCGCAAGGGTAGGTAGTTCCTGCTCCACTGGAAATTGTTCATTTGGCGTTAAACAATAATAACTCACTTACTTTTTCATTAAACTTATCTTGATTTTGTCCGTTGGGGTATTGCTAAGAAGAGTTTGAAGATAACAAAAGAAAAAATACAAAAGGACAAACAACGATTTACAAAGCATACACATAAAACTAACCGGGGATGAACTCAGGTGCTCCGGAAGTGTAAGGAGTACTCCAATAATGGCACCCGTCGTGTTAATCTAGTTACAAATCCGGTATTAAGTCGTGAATGAGTTGAAGACCGGTGTCATATGGTATTTTGACCTCCATGGTATATTGAACCCCCCCTGTATGGTAAATTGAACCCCTATGGTATTTTGACCCCCCTCATTTCTAATCGACAGATAGACAGGAGGGGTCAAATACCATGGATAGGGGGCCGATATACCATGGGTTGGGGGGTCGATATACCATGGACAGTGGTAAAAATACCATGGGTAGGGGGGTCGATGTATCATGGGTACAGGGGCTGATATACCATGGGTAGGGGGTCGATATACCATGGATAGGAGGGTCAAAATACCATGGGTAGAGGGGGGTCAAAATGCCATGGGTAAGGAGTCGATATAACTTGTATAGGGGGGTCAAAATACCATAGGTAGGGGGGTCGATATACCATGGGTAGGGTGGTCACAATACCATGGGTAGGGGGGTCAATGTACCAATGGTAGGGAGGTTGATATACCATGGGTAGGGTGGGTCAATATAACATGGGTAGAGAGATCGATATACCATGGGTAGGGTGGGGTCGATATGCCATGGATAGGTGGTCAAAATACCATGGGTAGGGGGGTCAATATACCATGGGTAGGAGGGTCGATATACCATCGGTAGTGGGGTCGATATACCATGGACAGGGGTAAAAATACCATGGGTAGGGGGTAGATATATCATGGGTACGGGGGTTGATATACCATGGGTAAGGAGGTCGATATACCATGGATAGGGGGGTCGATATACCATGCATAGGGGGTCAAAATGCCATGGGTAGGGGATTGATATACCATGTATAGGGGGTCGATATACAATAGGTAGGGTGGGTCAATATACCATGGGTAGGGGGGTCGATATACCATGAGTAGGGGGTCGATATACTATGGGTTGGGAGGTTGATATGCCATGGGTAGGGGGTCTATTTACCATGGATAGGGGGTCAAAATACCATGGGTAGGGGGGTAGATATATCATGGGTACAGGGGTTGATATACCATGGGTAAGGAGGTCGATATACCATGGATAGGGGGGTCAAAATACCATGAGTAGTGGGGTCGATATACCATGCATTGGGGGTCAAAATGCCATGGGTAGGGGACTGATATACCATGTATAGGGGGTCGATATACAATAGGTAGGGTGGATCAATATACCATGGGTAGGGGGGTCGATATACCATGAGTAGGGGTCGATATACTATGGGTTGGGGGGTTGATATGCCATGGGTAGGGGGGTCTCTTTACCATGGAAGGGGCGTCAAAATACCATGGGTAGGGGGTCAATATACCATGGGTAGGGGGTTCGATATACATGGGTAGGAAACTTGATATACTATGGATAGGGGTGTCAAAGTGCCATGGGTAGGGGGTCAAATTAACATGAGTAGGGGGTCAATATACCATAGGTAGTGGGGTCGATATACCATGGGTAGGGGGGTCGATATGCCATCGATAGGGTGTCAATATACCATGGGTAGGGGGTTGATATTCCATGGGTAGGAGACTCGATATACCATGGATAGGAGTGTCAAAGTGCCATAAGTAGGGGGTAGATATACCATGGGTAGGGAGGTCGATATACCATGGGTAGTGGGGGTCAATATATCATGGGTAGAGGGGTCGATATACCATGGGTAGGGTGGGTCAATATACCATGGGTAGGGGGGTCGATATACCAAGGGTAGGGGGGTCGATATACTATGGGTAGGGGGGTCGATATACCATGGGTAGGGTGGTCAAAATACCATGGGTAGGGGGGTCAATGTACCAATGGTAGGGAGGTTGATATACCATGGGTAGGGTGGGTCAATATAACATGGGTAGAGAGATCGATATACCATGGGTAGGGTGGGGTCGATATGCCATGGATAGGTGGTCAAAATACCATGGGTAGGGGGGTCAATATACCATGGGTAGGAGGGTCGATATACCATCGGTAGTGGGGTCGATATACCATGGACAGGGGTAAAAATACCATGGGTAGGGGGTAGATATATCATGGGTACGGGGGTTGATATACCATGGGTAAGGAGGTCGATATACCATGGATAGGGGGGTCGATATACCATGCATAGGGGGTCAAAATGCCATGGGTAGGGGATTGATATACCATGTATAGGGGGTCGATATACAATAGGTAGGGTGGGTCAATATACCATGGGTAGGGGGGTCGATATACCATGAGTAGGGGGTCGATATACTATGGGTTGGGAGGTTGATATGCCATGGGTAGGGGGTCTATTTACCATGGATAGGGGGTCAAAATACCATGGGTAGGGGGGTAGATATATCATGGGTACAGGGGTTGATATACCATGGGTAAGGAGGTCGATATACCATGGATAGGGGGGTCAAAATACCATGAGTAGTGGGGTCGATATACCATGCATTGGGGGTCAAAATGCCATGGGTAGGGGACTGATATACCATGTATAGGGGGTCGATATACAATAGGTAGGGTGGATCAATATACCATGGGTAGGGGGGTCGATATACCATGAGTAGGGGTCGATATACTATGGGTTGGGGGGTTGATATGCCATGGGTAGGGGGGTCTCTTTACCATGGAAGGGGCGTCAAAATACCATGGGTAGGGGGTCAATATACCATGGGTAGGGGGTTCGATATACATGGGTAGGAAACTTGATATACTATGGATAGGGGTGTCAAAGTGCCATGGGTAGGGGGTCAAATTAACATGAGTAGGGGGTCAATATACCATAGGTAGTGGGGTCGATATACCATGGGTAGGGGGGTCGATATGCCATCGATAGGGTGTCAATATACCATGGGTAGGGGGTTGATATTCCATGGGTAGGAGACTCGATATACCATGGATAGGAGTGTCAAAGTGCCATAAGTAGGGGGTAGATATACCATGGGTAGGGAGGTCGATATACCATGGGTAGTGGGGGTCAATATATCATGGGTAGAGGGGTCGATATACCATGGGTAGGGTGGGTCAATATACCATGGGTAGGGGGGTCGATATACCAAGGGTAGGGGGGTCGATATACTATGGGTAGGGGGGTCGATATACCATGGGTAGGGTGGTCAAAATACCATGGGTAGGGGGGTCAATGTACCAATGGTAGGGAGGTTGATATACCATGGGTAGGGTGGGTCAATATAACATGGGTAGAGAGATCGATATACCATGGGTAGGGGGTTGATATACCATGGGTAGGGTGGGGTCGATATGCCATGGATAGGTGGTCAAAATACCATGGGTAGGGGGGGTCAATATACCATGGGTAGGAGGGTCGATATACCATCGGTAGTGGGGTCGATATACCATGGACATGGGTAAAAATACCATGGGTAGGGGGGTATATATATCATGGGTACAGGGGTTGATATACCATGGGTAAGGAGGTCGATATACCATGGATAGGGGGGTCAAAATACCATGAGTAGTTGGGTCGATATACCATGCATTGGGGGTCAAAATGCCATGGGTAGGGGACTGATATACCATGTATAGGGGGTCGATATACAATAGGTAGGGTGGGTCAATATACCATGGGTAGGGGGGTCGATATACCATGAGTAGGGGTCGATATACTATGGGTTGGGGGGTTGATATGCCATGGGTAGGGGGGTCTATTTACCATGGAAGGGGCGTCAAAATACCATGGGTAGGGGTCAATATACCATGGGTAGGGGGTTCGATATACATGGGTAGGAAACTTGATATACTATGGATAGGGGTGTCAAAGTGACATGGGTAGGGGGTCAAATTAACATGAGTAGGGGGTCAATATACCATAGGTAGGGGGGTCGATATACCATGGGTAGGGGGTCGATATGCCATCGATAGGGTGTCAATATACCATGGGTAGGGTGTTGATATTCCATGGGTAGGAGACTCGATATACCATGGATAGGAGTGTCAAAGTGCCATAAGTAGGGGGTAGATATATCATGGGTAGGGAGGTCGATATACCATGGGTAGTGGGATCAATATATCATGGGTAGAGGGGTCGATATACCATGGGTAGGGTGGGTCAATATACCATGGGTAGGGGGGTCGATATACCAAGGGTAGGGGGGTCGATATAATATGGGTAGGCGGGTCGATATATCATGGGTAGGGGGTCGATATACCATGGGTAGGGTGGTCAATATGCCATGTGTAGGGGGTCGACATAGCACGGGTAGGGGGATTGATATACCATGGGTAGGGGGTTCGATATCCCATCGATAGGGGAGTCAAAATGCCATGGGTAGGGGGTCAACATACCATGGGTAGGGGGGTTGATATTCCATGGGTAAGAGACTCGATATACCATGGATAGGGTGGTCAAAATACTATGGGTAGGCGGGTCGATATACCATGGGTTGGGGGGTTGATATGCCATGGGTATGGGAGTCTATTTACCATGGATAGGGGGTCAAAATACCATGGGTAGGGTGTCAATATACCATGGGTAGGGGTCGATATACCATGGGTAGGAAACTTGATATACTATGGATAGGGGTGTCAAAGTGCCATGGGTAGGGGCTCAAAATAACATGAGTAGGGGGGTCAATATACCATGGGTAGGGGGGTCGATATCCCATCGATAGGGGAGTCAAAATGCCATGGGTAGGGGGTCAACATACCATGGGTAGGGGGGTTGATATACAATGGGTAGGAGACTCGATATACCATGGATAGGGGTTTCAAAGTGCCATAGGTAGGGGGTCGATATTCCATGGGTAGGGTGGTCAAAATACTATGGGTAGGCGGGTCGATTCACCATGGGTAGTGGAGGTCAATATACCATGGGTAGGGGGGTCGATATACCATGGGTAGGTGGGTCAATATAACATGGGTAGGGGGGTCGGCATACCATGAGTAGGGGTCGATATACCATGGGTAAGGTGGGGTCGATATGCCATGGATAGGGGGTAAAAATACCATGGGTAGGGGGGTCGATATACCATGGAGAGTACACTCGATATACCATGGATAGGAGTGAAAGTGACATGGGTAAGGGGGTCAAAATACCATGAGTAGGGTGTCAATATACCATGGGGAGAGGGGTCGATATGCCATGGGTAGTGGAGTCGATATACCATGGGTAGGGTGGGGTCGATATACTATGGATAGGGTGTCAAAATACCATGGATAGGGTGGTCAATATACCATGGGTAGGGTGTCGGTATGCCATGGATAGGAAGCTCGATTTACCATGGATAGGGGTGTCAAAGTGCCATGGGTAAGGGGGTCGAAATACCATGAGTAGAGGGGTCGATATACCATGGATAGTGGGGTCGATATACCATGGGTAGGGGTCGATATACCATGGATAGGGGTCAATATACTATGGGTAGGGGGGTCGATATACCATGGGTAGTGGGGGTCGATATGCCATGGATAGGGGGTCGATATACCATGGGTAGGGTTGGTCAATATACCATGGGTAGGGGGTCGATATACCATGAGTAGGGGTCGATATACCATCGGTAGGGTGTCAAAATACCATGGGTAGGGTGTCAATATACCATGGGTAGCGGGGTCGATATACCATGGGTAGGAAACTCGATATACCATGGATAGGAGTGTCATGGGTAGAGGGTCAAAATACCATGAGTAGGGGGTTCAATATACCATGGGTAGAGGGGTCGACATACCATGGGTAGTGGGGTCGATATATCATAGGTAGGGGGTCGATATAACATGGGTAGTGGGGTCTATATACCATGTGTAGGGGTTGATATACCATGGATAGGGGGGTCAATATACTATGGGAAGGGGGGTCGATATACCATGGGCAGAGGGAGTCAATATACCATGTATAGAGGGGTCAAAATACCATAGATACAGGCGTCGATATACCATAGATACGGGGGTCGATATACCATGGCTAGGGGGAATCAATATACCATGGGTAAGGGGGTCGATATACCATGGGTAGTGGGGTCGATATACCATGGGTAGGAAGGGGTCGATTTGCCATGGATAGGGTGTCAAAATACCATGGGTAGGGGGGTCAATATACCATGGGTAGTGGGTCGATATACCATGGGTAGGAGGCTCGATATACCATGGAAAGGGGTGTCAAAATACCATGGGTAGGGGGGTCAATAAACCATGGGTAGTGGGTCGATATACCATGGGTAGGAAGCTCGATATACCAAGGATAGGGGTGTCAAAGTGCCATGGGTAGAGAGGTCAAAATACCATGAGTAGGGGGGTCAATATACCATGTGTAGGGGGTCGATATACCATGGGTAGTGGGGTCGATATACCATGGGTAGGGGGTCGATATGTAATGGATAGGGGGTCAATATACTATGGGTAGGGGGTCGATATACTATGGGTTGGGAGGTTGATATGCCATGGGTAGGGGATCTATTTACCATGGATAGGGGATCTATTTACCATGGATAGGGGGTCAAAATACCATGGGTAGAGAGGTAGATATATCATGGGTAGAGGGTTGATATACCATGGGTAAGGAGGTCGATATACCATGGATAGGGGGGTCAAAATACCATGAGTAGTGGGGTCGATATACCATGCATTGGGGGTCAAAATGCCATGGGTAGGGGATTGATATACCATGTATAGGGGGTCGATATACAATAGGTAGGGTGGATCAATATACCATGGGTAGGGGGGTCGATATACCATGAGTAGGGGTCGATATACTATGGGTTGGGGGGTTGATATGCCATGGGTAGGGGGTCTATTTACCATGGAAGGGGCGTCAAAATACCATGGGTAGGGGGTCAATATACCATGGGTAGGGGGTTCGATATACATGGGTAGGAAACTTGATATACTATGGATAGGGGTGTCAAAGTGCCATGGGTAGGGGGTCAAATTAACATGAGTAGGGGGTCAATATACCATGTGTAGGGGGGTCGATATACCATGAGTAGGGGGGTCGATATGCCATCGATAGTGTGTCAATATACCATGGGTAGGGGGTTGATATTCCATGGGTAGGAGACTCGATATACCATGGATAGGAGTGTCAAAGTGCCATAAGTAGGGGGTAGATATACCATGGGTAGGGAGGTCGATATACCATGGGTAGTGGGGGTCAATATATCATGGGTAGAGGGGTCGATATACCATGGTTAGGGTGGGTCAATATACCATGGGTAGGGGGGTCGATATACCAAGGGTAGGGGGGTCGATATACTATGGGTAGGCGGGTCGATATATCATGGGTAGGGGGTCGTTATACCATGGGTAGGGTGGTCAATATGCCATGTGTAGGGGGTCGACATAGCACGGGTAGGGGGATTGATATACCATGGGTAGGGGGGTCGATATCCCATCGATAAGGGAGTCAAAATGCCATGGGTAGGGGGTCAACATACCATGGGTAGGGGGGTTGATATTCCATGGGTAGGAGACTCGATATACCATGGATATGGTGGTCAAAATACTATGGGTAGGCGGGTCGATATACCAGGGGTTGGGGGGTTGATATGCCATGGGTAGGGGAGTCTATTTACCATGGATAGGGGGTCAAAATACCATGGGTAGGGGGTCAATATACCATGGGTAGGGGTCGATATACCATGGGTAGGAAACTTGATATAGTATGGATAGGGGTGTCAAAGTGCCATGGGTAGGGGCTCAAAATAACATGAGTAGGGGGGTCAATATACCATGGGTAGGGGGGTCGATATCCCATCGATAGGGGAGTCAAAATGCCATGGGTAGGGGGTCAACATACCATGGGTAGGGGGGTTGATATTCCATGGGTAGGAGACTCGATATACCATGGATAGGGTGGTCAAAATACTATGGGTAGGCGGATCGATATACCATGGGTTGGGGGGTTGATATGCCATGGGTAGGGGGGTCTATTTACCATGGATAGGGGGTCAAAATATCATGGTTAGGGGGTCAATATACCATGGGTAGGGGTCGATATACCATGGGTAGGAAACTTGATATACTATGGATAGGGGTGTCAAAGTGCCATGGGTAGGGGCTCAAAATAACATGAGTAGGGGGGTCAATATACCATGGGTAGGAGGGTCGATATCCCATCGATAGGGGAGTCAAAATGCCATGTGTAGGGGGTCAACATACCATGGGTAGGGGGGTTGATATTCAATGGGTAGGAGACTCGATATACCATGGATAGGGGTTTCAAAGTGCCATAGGTAGGGGGTCGATATACCATGTGTAGGGTGGTCAAAATACTATGGGTTGGCGGGTCGATATACCTTGGGTAGTGGAGGTCAATATACCATGGGTAGGGGGGTCGATATGCCATGGGTAGGTGGGTCAATATAACATGGGTAGGGGGGTCGGCATACCATGAGTAGGGGTCGATATACCATGGATAAGGTGGGGTCGATATGCCATGGATAGGGGGTAAAAATACCATTGGTAGGGGGGTCGATATACCATGGAGAGTACACTCGATATACCATGGATAGGAGTGAAAGTGACATGGGTAGGGGGGTCAAAATACCATGAGTAGGGGGTCAATATACCATGGTGAGAGGGGTCGATATACCATGGGTAGTGGAGTCGATATACCATGGGTAGGGTGGGGTCGATATACTATGGATAGGGTGTCAAAATACCATGGATAGGGTGGTCAATATACCATGGGTAGGGGGTCGGTATGCCATGGATAGGAAGCTCGATTTACCATGGATAGGGATGTCAAAGTGCCATGGGTAAGGGGGTGGAAATACCATGAGTAGGGGGGTCAATATACCATGTGAAGGGGGGTCGATATACCATGGATAGTGGGGTCAATATACCATGGGTAGGAAACTCGATATACCATGGATAGGAGTGTCATGGGTAGGGGGTCAAAATACCATGAGTAGGGGGTTCAATATACCATGGGAAGGAAACTCGATATACCATGGATAGGAGTGTCAAAGTGCCATGGGTAGAGTGGTCAAAATACCATGAATAGGGGGGTCAATATACCATGGGTAGGGGTGGATCGATATTCCATGGGTAGTGGGGTCAATATATCATGGGTAGGGTGGGGGTGATATGCCATGGATAGGGTGTCAAAATACCATGGGTAGGGGGTCAATATAACATGGGTAGGGGGTCGATATACCATGGTTTGGAAGCTCGATATACCATGGATAGGGGTGTCGATATGCCATCGATAGAGATTCAAAATGCCATGAGTAGGGGGGTCAATATACCATGGGTAGGGGGTCGATATACCATGGCTAGGGGGTCAAAATACCATGGGAAGGGAGTCGATGTATCATGGATAGGAGGTCGATATGCCATGAGTAAGGGGGTCAAAATGCCATGGATAGGGGGGTCAATATACCAGGGATAGGGCGGTCGATATACCATTACTAGGGGGTTAACATACCATGGGTAGGGGGTCTATATAGCGTGAGTAAAGGGGGTCGATATACCATGTGTAGGGGAGCAACACCATGTGTAGGGGGTCGATATTCCATGGGTAGGGGATCGATATACTATGGGTAGCCGGGTCGATATACCATGGGTTGGGTGGTCGATATACCATGGGTATGGGGGTCGATATGCTATGGGTAGGGGGTCGATATACCATGGATAGGGGTGTCAAAGTGCCATGGGTAGAGTGGTAAAAATACCATGAATAGGGGGTCAATATACCATGGGTAGGGGTGGATCGATATTCCCTGGATAGTGGAGTCAATATACCATGGGTAGGGTGGGGTCGATATGCCATGGATAGGGTGTCAAAATTGCATTTGTAGGGGGTCAATATAACATGGGTAGGGGGTCGATATACCATGGGTTGGAAACTCGATATACCATGGATAGGGGTGTCGATATGCCATCGATAGGGGGTCAAAATGCCATGAGTAGGGGGGTCAATATACCATGGGTAGGGGGGTCAATATACTATGGGTAGGGGGTCGATATACCATGGCTAAGGGGTCAAAATACCATGGGTAGGGGGTCGATATATCATGGATAGGGGGTCGATATGACATGAGTAAGGGGGTCAAAGTGCCATGGATAGGGGGTCAATATACCAGGGATAGGGCGGTCGATATACCATTACTAGGGGGGTCAATATACCATGGGTAGGGGGTCGATATATCATGAGTAAGGCGGTCGATATACCATGTGTAGGGGATCAACACCATATGTAGGGGGTCGATATACCATGGGTAGGGGGTCGATATTCCATGGGTAGGGGGTCGATATACTATGGGTAGGAGGGTCGATATACCATGGGTTGGGGATCGATATACCATGGGTATGGGGGTCGATATGCTATGGGTAGGGGTCGATAAACCATGGGTAGGTGGTCCACATACCATGGGTAGGGTGGGTCAATATATCATGGGTAGGGGGGTCGATATATCATTAGTAGGGGTCGATATACCATGGGTAGGGTGGGGTCGATATGCCATGGATAGGGGGTCAAAATACCATGGGTAGGGGGGTCAATATACCATGGCTAGGGGGGTCGATATACCATGGGTAGGAAACTCGATATACCATGGATAGGGTGGTCAAAATAATATGGGTAGGCGGGTCGATATACCATGGGTTGGGGGGTTGATATGCCATGGGTAGGGGTGTCTATTTTCCATGGATAGGGGGTCAACATACCATTGGTAGAGGGTCAAAATACCATGGGTAGGGGTCGATATACCATGGGTAGGAAACTTGATATACTATGGATAGGGGTGTCAAAGTGCCATGGGTAGGGGGTTAAAATAACATGAGTAGGGGGGTCAATATACCATAGGTAGGGGGGTCGATATACTATGGTTAGGGGGTCGATATCTCATTGAGAGGGGAGTCAAAATGCCATGGGTAGGGGGTCAACATACCATCGGTAGGGGGGTTGATATTCAATGGGTAGGAGACTCGATATACCATGGATAGGGGTTTCAAAGTGCCATAGGTAGGGGCTCGATATACCATGGGTAGGGTGGTCAAAATACTATGGGTAGGCGGGTCGATATAGCATCGGTAGTGGAGGTCAATATACCATGGATAGTGGGGTCGATATACCATGGGTAGGTGGGTCAATATAACATGGGTAGGGGGGTCGGCATACCATGAGTAGGGGTCGATATACCATGGGTAAGGTGGGGTCAATATGCCATGGATAGGGGGTAAAAATACCATGTGTAGGGGAATAGATATACCATGGGTAGTACACTCGATATACCATGGATAGGAGTCAAAGTGACATGGGTAGGGGGGTCACAATACCATGAATAGGAGTGTCAATATACCATGGGTAGAGGGGTCGATATACCATGGGTAGTGGAGTCGATATACCATGGGTAGGGTGGGGTCGATATGCTATGGAGAGGGTGTCAAAATACCATGGATAGGGTGGTCAATATACCATGGGTAGGGGGTCGGTATTCCATGGATAGGAAGCTCGATATACCATTGATAGGGGTGTCAAAGTGCCATGGGTAAGGGGGTCGAAATACCATGAGTAGGGGGGTCAATATACCATGTGTAGGGGGTTCGATATACCATGGATAGTGGGGTCAATATACCATGGATAGGGGTCAATATATTATGGGTAGGGGGGTCGATATACCATGTATAGGTTGGTCAAAATACCATGGGTAATGGGGTTCAATATACCATGGGTAGGGGGTCGATATACCATGGGTAGGGTGGGTCAAAATACCATGGGTAGGGGGGTCAATATATCATGGGTAGGGGGGTCGATATACCATGGGTAGGAAACTCGATATACCATGGATAGGAGTGTCATGGGTAGGGGGTCAAAATACCATGAGTAGGGGGTTCAATATACCATGGGTAGAGGGGTCGATATACCATGGGTAGTGGGGTCGATATATCATGGGTAGGGGTCGATATATCATGGGTTGTTGGATCGATATACCATGGGTAGGGGTTGATATATCATGGATAGGGGGGTCAATATACTCTGGGAAGGGGGGTCGATATGTCATGGGCAGAGGAGGTCAATATACCATGCATAGAGGGGTCGATATACCATAGATACCGGGGTCGATATACCATAGATACGGGGGTCGATATACCATGGCTAGTGGGGAATCAATATATCATGGGTAGGGGGGTCGATATACCTTGGGTAGTGGGGTCGATATACCATGGGTATAATGGGGTCGATATGCCATGGATAGGGTGTCAAAATACCATGGGTAGGGGGGTCAATAAAACATGGGTAGTGGGTCGATATACCATGGGTAGGAAGCTCGATATACCATGGATAGGGGTGTCAAAATACCATGGGTAGGGGGGTCAATATACCATGGGTAGTGGGTCGATATACCATGGGTAGGAAGCTCGATATACCAAGGATAGGGGTGTCAAAGTGCCATGAGTGGAGGGGTCAAAATACCATGAGTAGGTGGGTCAATATACTATGTGTAAGAGGTCGATATACCATGGGTAGTGGGGTCGATATACCATGGGTAGGGGGTCAATATGCAATGAATAGGGGGGTCAATATACTATGGTTAGGGGTCAATATACCATGGGCAGAGGGGGTCGATATAACATGGGTAGGGGGTCGATATACCATGTATAGGGTGGTCAAAATACCATGGGTAGGGGGGTTGATATACCATGAGTATGGGTCGATATACCATGGGTAGGGTGGGGTCGATATGCCATGGATAGGGGGTCAAAATACTATGGGTAGGGGGGTCACTATACCATGGGTAGGAAACTCGATATACCATGGATAGGAGTGTCAAAGTGGCATGGGTAGAGTGGTCAAAATACCATGAATATGGGGTCAATATACCATGGGTAGGGGTGGATCGATATTCCATGGGTAGGGGGGTCAATATACCATGAGTAGGGTGGGGTCGATATGCCATGGATAGATTGTCAAAATACCATGGGTAGGGGGTCAATATAACATGGGTAGGGGGTCGATATACCATGGGTTGGAAGCTCGATATACCATGGATAGGGGTGTCGATATGCCATCGATAGGGGGTCAAAATGCCATGAGTAGGGGGGTCAATATACCATGGGTAGGGGGTCGATATACCATGGCTAGGGGGTCAAAATACCATGGGAAAGGGGTCGATATATCATGGATAGGGGTTCGATATGCCATGAGTAAGGGGGTCAAAATGCCATGGATAGAGGGGTCAATATACCAGGGATAGGGCGGTCGATATACCATTACTAGGGGGGTCAATATACCATGGGTAGGGGGTCGATATACCATGGGTAAGGGGTCGATATACCATGGGTAGGCGGGTCGATATACCATGGGTTAGGGGGTCGATATACCATGGGTATGGGGGTCGATATGCTATGGGTATGGGGTCGATAAACCATGGGTAGGGCTCCATATACGATGGGTAGAGGGATCGATATATCATGGGTAGGGTGGGTCAATATATCATGGGTAGGGGGGCCGATATACCATGAGTAGGGGTCGATATACCATGGGTACGGTGGGTCGATATGCCATGGATAGGAGGTCAAAATACCATGGGTAAGGGGGTCAATATACCATGGATAGGGGGTGCGATATACCATGGGTAGGAAACTCGATATACCATGGATAGGAGTGTCATGGGTAGGGGGGTCAAAATACCATGAGTAGGGGGTTCAATATACCATGGGTAGGGGGATCGATATACTATGGGTAGTGGGGTCGATATATCATGGGTAGGGAGTCGATATACCATGGGTAGTGGGGTCGATATACCATGGGTAGGGGTCGATATGCCATGGATAGGGGTGTCATTATATTATGGGTAGGGGGGTTGATATAACATGGGCATAGGGGTTCAATATACCATGCATAGAGGGATCAAAATACCATAGATACGGGGGTCGATATACCATGGCTAGGGGGAATCAATATACCATGGGTGGGGGGTCGATATACCATGGGTAGTGGGGTCGATATACAATGGGTAGGGTGGGGTCGATATGCCATGGGTAGGGTGTCAAAATACCATGGGTAGGGATGTCAATATACCATGGGTAGTGGGTCGATATACCATGGGTAGGAAGCTCGATATACCATTGATAGGGGTGTCAAAGTGCCATGGGTAGAGGGGTCAAACTACCATGAGTAGGGGATCAATATACCATGTGTAGGGAGTCGATATACCATGGATAGGGGGGGTCAATATAACATGGATAGGGGGTCGATATACCATGTATTGGGTGGTCAAAACACCATGGGTAGGGAGGTCGATATACCTTGGGTAGTGGGGGTCAATATACCATGCGTAGGGGGGTCGATATACCATGAGTAGGGTGGGTCAATATACCATGGTTAGTGGGGTTGATATACCATGAGAATATACGATATACGATAGGTAGGGTGGGGTCGATATGCCATGGATAGGGGGTCAAAATACCATGGGTAGGGGGGTCAATATACCATGAGTAGGAAACACGATATACCATGGATAGGAGTGTCAAAGTGCCATGGGTAGAGGGGTCAAAATACCATGAATAGGGGGTCAATATACCATGGGTAGGGGTGGATCGATATTCCATGGGTAGTGGGGTCAATATACCATGGGTAGGGTGGGGTCGATATGCCATATATCATCGATATTCCATGGGAAGGGATCAATATAACATGGGTAGGGGTCGATATACCATGGGTTGGAAGCTCGATATACCATGGATAGGGGTGTCGATATGCCATCGATAGGGGGTCAAAATGCCATGGGTAGGAGGATCAATATACCATGGGTAAGGGGGTCGATATACCATGGCTAGGGGGTCAATATACCATGGTAGGGGGTCGATATATCATGGATAGGGGTCGATTTGCCATGGGTAAGGGGGTCAAAATGCCATGGGTAGGGGGGTCAATATACCAGGGATAGTGGGTCGATATACCATTACTAAGGGGGTCAATATAACATGGGTAGGGGGTCGATATACCATGAGTAAGGGGTTCGTTATACCATGTGTAGGGGATCAACATAACATGGGTAGGAGGGTCGATATACCATGGGTAGGGGGTCGATATACTATGGGTAGGCGGGGCGATATACCATGGGTATGAGGGTCGATATACCATGGGTAGGGTGGGTCAATATATCATGGGTAGGGGGTCGATATACCATGAGTAGGGGTTTGATATACCATGAGTAGGGTGGGGTTGATATGCCATGGATAGGAAACTCGATATACCATGGATAGGAGTGTCATGGGTAAGAGGGTCAAAATACCATGAGTAGGGGGTTCAATATAACATGGGTAGGGGGGTGGATATACCATGGGTAGTGGAGTCGATATACCATGGGTAGGGGTCGATATACCATGGATAGGGGGGTCAATATACTATGGGAAGGGGGGTCGATATACTATGTGCTAAGGGGGTCAATATACCATGTATAGGGGGTCAAAATACCATATAAACGGGGGTCGATATACCATGGCTAGGGGGAATCAATATAACATGGCTAGGGGGGTCGATATACCGTGGGTAGTGTGGGGTCGATATGCCATGGATAGGGTGTCAAAATACCATGGGTAGGAGGTCAATATACCATGGGTAGTGGGTCGATATACCATGGGTAGGAAGCTCAATATACCAAGGATAGGGGTGTCAAAGTGCCATGGGTACAGGGGTCAAAATACCATGAGTAGGGGGGTCAATATACCATGTGTAGGGGGTTCGATATACCATGGGTAGTGGGGTCGATATTCCATGGGTAGGGGATCGATATTCCATGGATAGGGGGTCAATATACTATGGGTAGGGGTCGATATACCATGGGGAGAAGGGGTCGATATAACATGGGTAGGGGGTCGATATACCATGAATAGGTGGTCAAAATATCATGGGTAGGGATGTCGATATACCTTGGGTAGTGGGGGTCAATATAGCATGCGTAGATGGGTCGATATACCATGGGTATGGTGGGTCAATGTAGCATATGTAGGGGGGTTGATATACCATGAGTATGGGTCGATATACCATGGGTAGGGTGGGGTCGATTTGCCATGGATAGGGGTCAAAATAGCAAGGGTAGGGGGGTCAATATACCATGGATAGGAAACTCGATATACCATGGATAGGAGTGTCAAAGTACCATGGGTAGATGGGTCAAAATACCATGAATAGGGGGTCAATATAACATGGGTAGGGGTGGATCGATATTAAATGGGTAGTGGGGTCGATATGCCATGGTAGGGGATCGATATTACATGGGTAGGGTGTCGATATACCACTGGTAGGGGTCGATATATCAAGGGTAGAGGGGTCGATATGCCATCGATAGGTGGGTCAAAATGCCATGGGTAGGGGGGTAATATACCATGGGTAGGGGGTCGATATACCATGACTAGGGGGGTCAATATACCATGAGTAGGGAGATCGATATACCATGGGTTGGGAGTCGATATACTATGGGTAGGGGGATCGATATACCATGGGTTGGGGTCGATATGCCATGGGTAAGGGTCGGTATGCCATAGGTAGGGGGTCGATATAGTATGGATAGGCGGGTCGATAAACCATGGGTAGGGGGATCGATATATCATGGGTATGGGGGTCGATTTGCCCTGGGTAGGGGGTCGGTCTGGCATGGGTATGGGGATGGATATACCATGGTTGGCTGGTCGATATGCCATCGATAAGGGGGTCAAAATGCCGTGGCTAGTGGGGTCAATATACCATGGGTAGGGGGATCGATATACCATGGATAGGAAACTCGATATACCATGGATAGGGGTGTCAAAGTGCCATGGGTAAGGGGGTCAACATACCATGAGTAGGAGGGTCAAATACCATGGGTAGGGGGGTCAATATACCATGGGTTGGGTGGGGTCGATATGCCATGGATAGGTTGTCAAAATATCATGGGTAGGGATGTCAATATACCATGGGTATGTGGTCGATATACCATAGGTAAGAAGCTCGATATACCATGGATGGGGGTGTCAAACTGCCATGAGTAGGGGGGTCAATATACCATGAGTAGGGTGGTCAATATACCATGTGTAGGGGGTCAATATACCATGGGTAGGTGTCGATATGCCATGGGTCGGCGGTCAATATACTATGGGTATGGGGGTTGATATACCATGGGCAGAGGGGTTCGATATAACATGGGTAGGGGGTCGATATACCATGTATAGGGTGGTCAAAATACCATGGGAAGGGAGGTAAATATACCATGGGTAGTGGGGGTCAATATACCATGCGTAGGTGGGTCGATATACCATGGGTAGGGTGGGTTAATATACCATGGGTAGGGGGTCGATATACCATGGGCAAGGTGGGGTCGATATGCCATGGATAGGGTTCAAAATATTATGGGTAAGAGGGTCAATATACAATGGGTAGGGGGTCGATATACCATGGGTAGGAAACTCGATATACCATGGATAGGAGTGTCAAAGTACCATGGTTAGAGGGGTCAAAAAATCATTAATAGGGGGGTCAATATACCATGGGTAGGAGTGGGTCGATATTCCATGGGTAGTGGGGACGGTATACCATGGGTAGGGTTGGGTCGATGTGCCATGGATAGGGTGTCAAAATTCCATGGGTAGGGGGTCAATATAACATGGGTAGGGGGTCGATATACCATGGGTAGGAAGCTCGATATACCATGGATAGGAGTGTCAAAGTACCATGATTAGAGGGGTCAAAAAATCATTAATAGGGGGGTCAATATACCATGGGTAGGAGTGGGTCGATATTCCATGGGTAGTGGGGACGGTATACCATGGGTAGGGTTGGGTCGATGTTCCATGGATAGGGTGTCAAAATTCCATGGGTAGGGGGTCAATATACCATGGATAGGGGTGTCGATATGCCATTGATAGGGGGCCAAAATGCCATGTTAGGGGGTCAATATACCATGGGTAGGGGGTCGATATATCATGGCTAGGGGGGTCAATATACCATGGGTAGAGGGGTCGATATATCATGGATAGGGGGTCGATATACCATGAATAAGGAGGTCAAAATGCCTTGGGTAGGGGGGTCAATATACCAGGGAAAGGGCGGTCGATATACCATAACTAGGGGGGTCAATATGCCACGGTTAGGTGGTTGATATGCCATGAGTAAAGAGATCGATATACCATGGGTAAAGAGGTCGATCTACCATGGGTAGGGGAATCGATATACCAGGAATAGGGGGTCGATATACCATGGCTAGGAGGTCATGGGTAAGGGGTCGATATACCATGAGTAAGGGGGTTGATATTTTATGTGTAGAGGGATCGATATACCTTGGATAGGGCGTCGATATTCCATTGGTAGGGGGGTCTATATACTATGCGTAATCGGGTCGATATATCATGGGTAGGGATCGACATACCATGATTATGGGGGTCGATATGCCATTGGTCGGGGGTCGATATTGCATGGGTAGGGGGATCCATATCCCATGGGTAGGGGGGTCGATATGCCATCGATAGGGGGTTAAAATGTCATGGATATGGGGGTCAATATACCATGGTTAAGGAGGTTGATATACCATGGGTAGGAGACTCGATATACCATGGCTAGAGGTCGATATACCATGGGTAAGGGGTCGATATACCATGTATAGGGGGTCAAAATGTATTAGGTAGGAGGGTCGATATACCATGGCTACCGGGGGTCAATATATCATGGATAGGGGGGTC
Source organism: Bathymodiolus brooksi (assembly GCA_963680875.1). Classification (NCBI taxonomy): domain Eukaryota; kingdom Metazoa; phylum Mollusca; class Bivalvia; order Mytilida; family Modiolidae; genus Bathymodiolus; species Bathymodiolus brooksi. Next base: position 69,742,350 of record OY804590.1, read on the forward strand.
GATATACCGTGGGTAGGGTTGGGTCGAAATGGAATGGATCGGGGATCAAAATACCATGGGTAGAGGTGTCAATATACCATGAGTAGGGGGGTCGATATACCATGGGTAGGGGGTCGATATATCATGGGTAGGGAGTCGATATTCTATGGATAGGGGGTCGATATACTATGGGTAGGCGGGTCGATATACCATAGGTTGGGGGGTCGATATACCATGGGTATGGGGGTCGATATGCTATGAGTAGGGGTCGATATACCATGGGTAGGGATTCGATAAACCATGGGTAGGGGGTCGATATATCATGGGTAGGGGTCGATATTTCATGGGTAGGGTGTCGATATACCATGGGTAGGGGGTTCGATATACCATGAGTATGGGGGTCAATAGGCTATGGGTAGGATTCGATATAGCATGGGTAGGGGGACGATTTTCCATGGGTAAGGGGGTCGATATACAATGAGTAGTTGGTAGACATGTCATCGATAGTGGGGTCAAAATTCCATGGGAAAAGGGGTCTATATACCATGAGTAGGGGGGTCGCTATGCCATGGCTAGGAGTATCAATATATCATGTGTAGATTGTCGATATACCATGGGTAGGGGATCGATATGCCATGAGTAAGGGGGTCAAAATGGCATGGGTAGGGGTGTCAATATACCATGGGTAGGGGGACGGTATACCATGGCTAGGGGGATCAACATACCATGGGTAGGGGGTCGATATACCATCGGTAGGGAGTCGATATACCATCGGTAGGGGGTCGATATACCATGGGTAGGGGGGTCGATATACCATGGGTATGGGGGTCGATATAACATGGGTAGGGTGTCGATATACCATGGGTAGGGGGTCGATATACCATGGGTAGGGAGGTCAATATAACATGGGTAGGGGGTCGATATACCATGACTAGGGGGGTCAATATACCATGGGTAATGTGTCGATATACCATGAGTAAGGGAGTCGATATACCATGAGTAAGGGGATCGATATACCATGGGTTGGGTATCGATATACCATGTGTAGAGGGATCGATATACCATGGGTTGGGGGTCGATATACCATGGATAGGGCGGTCCAAATGCCATGGGTAGGGTGGTCAATATACCAATGGTAGGGAGTCGATATACCATGGGTAGTGGTTCGATATTACATGGGTAGGGGGGTCGATATGAAATGGGTAGGGGGGTCGATACACCATGGGTAGGGGTCGACATGCCATCGATAGAGGGTCAAAATGTCTTGGGTAGGGGGGTCAATATACCATGGGTAGAGGGGTCGATATACCATGGCTAGGGGGGTCAATATACCATTGGTAGGGGGTAGATATACCATGGGTAGGGGGTAGATACACCATGGGTAGGGGGTCGATATACCATGAGTAAGAGGGTAGATATACCATGTGTAGTGGATCGATATACCATGGGTAGGGGGTCGATATACCCTGAGTAGGAGGGTCAAAATGCCATGGGTAGGAGTATCAATATATCATGTGTAGATTGTCGATATACCATGGGTAGGGGATCGATATGCCATGAGTAAGGGGGTCAAAATGGCATGGGTAGGGGGGTCAATATACCATGGGTAGGGGGACGGTATACCATGCCTAGGGGGATCAACATACCATGGGTAGGGGGTCGATATACCATCGGTAGGGGGTCGATATACCATCGGTAGGGGGTCGATATACCATGGGTAGGGTGGTCGATATACCATGGGTATGGGGGTCGATATAACATGGGTAGGGTGTCGATATACCATGGGTAGGGGGTCGATATACCATGGGTAGGGAGGTCAATATAACATGGGTAGGGGGTCGATATACCATGACTAGGGGGGTCAATATACCATGGGTAATGTGTCGATATACCATGAGTAAGGGAGTCGATATACCATGAGTAAGGGGATCGATATACCATGGGTTGGGTATCGATATACCATGTGTAGAGGGATCGATATACCATGGGTTGGGGGTCGATATACCATGGATAGGGCGGTCCAAATGCCATGGGTAGGGTGGTCAATATACCAATGGTAGGGAGTCGATATACCATGGGTAGTGGTTCGATATTACATGGGTAGGGGGGTCGATATGAAATGGGTAGGGGGGTCGATACACCATGGGAAGGGGTCGACATGCCATCGATAGAGGGTCAAAATGCCATGGGTAGGGGGGTCAATATACCATGGGTAGAGGGGTCGATATACCATGGCTAGGGGGGTCAATATACCATTGGTAGGGGGTAGATATACCATGGGTAGGGGGTAGATACACCATGGGTAGGGGGTCGATATACCATGAGTAAGAGGGTAGATATACCATGTGTAGTGGATCGATATACCATGGGTAGGGGGTCGATATACCCTGAGTAAGAGGGTCAAAATGCCATGGGTAGGGGGTCAATATACCAGGAATAGGGGGTCGATATACCATGGCTAGGAGGTCATGAGTAAGGGGTCGATATACCATGAGTAATGGGGTCGATATTTTATGTGTAGAGGGATCGATATACCTTGGATAGGGCGTCGATATTCCATTGGTAGGGGGGTCTATATACTATGCGTAATCGGATCGATATATCATGGGTAGGGGGTCGACATACCATGATTATGGGGGTCGATATGCCATGGGTCTGGGGTCGATATTGCATGGGTAGGGGGATCCATATCCCATGGGTAGGGGGGTCGATATGCCATCGATAGGGGGGTTAAAATGTCATGGATATGGGGGTCAATATACCATGGTTAAGGAGGTTGATATACCATGGGTAGGAGACTCGATATACCATGGCTAGAGGTCGATATACCATGGGTAAGGGGTCGATATACCATGTATAGGGGGTCAAAATGTCTTAGGTAGGGGGGTCGATATACCATGGCTACCGGGGGTCAATATATCATGGATAGGGGGGTCGATATACCGTGGGTAGGGTGGGGTCGAAATGGAATGGATCGGGGATCAAAATACCATGGGTAGGGGTGTCAATATACCATGAGTAGGGGGGTCGATATACCATGGGTAGGGGGTCGATATATCATGGGTAGGGGGTCGATATTCTATGGATAGGGGGTCGATATACTATGGGTAGGCGGGTCGATATACCATAGGTTGGGGGGTCGATATACCATGGGTATGGGGGTCGATATGCTATGAGTAGGGGTCGATATACCATGGGTAGGGATTCGATAAATCATGGGTAGGGGGTCGATATATCATGGGTAGGGGGTCGATATTTCATGGGTAGGGTGTCGATATACTATGGGTAGGCGGGTCGATATACTATGGGTTGGGGGGTCGATATACCATGGGTGTGGGGGTCGATATGCTATTGGTAAGGGGTCGATATACCATGGGTAGGTGTGTCCATATAGCATGGGTAGGGGGTCGATATGCCATCGATAGGGGGGTTAATGTGCCATGAATAGGGGTCAAAATACCATGGTTAAGGGGGTTGATATACCAAGGGTAGGAGACTTGATATACCATGAGTAGTGTTCGATATACCATCGATATGGGGGTCAAAATGCCATGGATAGGAGGGTATATATACCATGGTTAGGGAGGTTGATATACCATGGGTAGGAGACTCGATATACCATGGCTAGAGGTCGATATACCATGGGTAGGGGTCGATATACCATGTATAGGGGGTCAAAATTACTTAGGTAGGGGGTTGATATACCATGGTTACCGGGGGTCAATATATCATGGGTAGAGGGGTCGATATACAGTGGGTAGGGTGGGGTCGATATGCCATAGATCGGGGGTCAAAATACCATGGGTAGGGGTGTCAATATACCATGGGTAAGGGGATCGATATACCATGGGTAGGGGGTCGATATATCATGGGTAGGGGCTTGATATTCCATAGGTAGGGGGTCGATATACTATGGGTAGGCGGATCGATATACCATGGGTTGGGGGTCGATATATACCTTGGGTATGTGGGTCGATATGCTATGGGTAGGGGGTCGATATACCATGGGTAGGGGGTCCATATATCATGGGTAGGGGGTCGATATGCCATCGATAGGGTGGTCAAAATGACATGGATAGGGGGTCAATATACCATAGTTAGGGGGTCGATATACCATGACTAGTGGGGTCAATATACCATGGATAGGGGATCGATATGCCGTGAGTAAAGGGGTCGATATACCATGGGTAGGGGAATCGATATACCATGGGTAGTGGGGTCGACATACCATGGGTAGGGGGGTCGATATACCATGGATAGGGGGTCGGTATACCTTGGGTAGTGGGCCGATATACTATGGTTAGGAGGGTCGATATACCAGGGGTAGGGGATCGATATACCATGGAGATGGGGGTCAATAGGCTATGGGTAGGATTCGATGTAGCATGGGTAGGGTGGTCGATATACAATTGGTAGGGTGTCGATATACAATGGGTAGTGGGGTCAACATGCCATGGGAAAAGGGGTCAATATACCAAGGGTAGAGGGGTAGCTATACCATGGCTAGGAGGATCAATATATCATGGGTTGGTGATCGAAATACTATGGGTAGGGGGTCGATATACCATGAGTAAGGGAGTCAAAATGCCATGGGTAGGGTGGTCAACATACCATCGGTAGGGGGATGGTATACCATGGCAAGGGGGGTCAATATACCATGGCAAGGGGGTCAATATACCATGGGAAGGGGTTCGATATACCATCGGTAGGGGGTCGATATACCATGGGTATGGGGGTCGATATAACATGGGTAGGGTGTCGATGTACAATGGGTAGGGGGTCGATATACCATGGGTAGGGGGTCGATATGCCATCGATAGGGGGGTCAAAATGGCATGGGTAGGGGGGTCAATATACAATGGGTAGGGGATCGATATACAATGGGTTGGTGGTCGATATACCATGGGTAGGCGGATCTATATACCATGGGTTGGGGGTCGATATGCTATGGATAGGGGGTCGATATAATATGGGTAGGCGGGTCGATATGCCATGGGTAAGGGATCGATCTATCATGGGTATGGGAGTCGATATGCCCTGGGTAGGGGGTCGATATAGCATGGGTATGGGGATGGATATACCATGGGTAGGCGGGTCGATGTGCTATCGATAGGGGAGTCAAAATGCCATGGCTAGGGGGGTCAATATACCATGGGTAGGGGGTTGATATACCATGGGCAGGAGACTCGATATGCCATGGATAGGGCGGTCAAAATGCCATGGGTAAGGTGGTCAATATACCATGGATAGGGTGGTCAAAATACCATGGGTATTGGGGTCGATATGACAAGGGTAGGGGTCGATATACCATGGGTAGGGGGTTGATATACCATGGGTAGGGGGGTCGATATGCAACGGGTAGGGGTGTCGATATGCCATCGATAGGGGGGCAAAATGCCATGGGTAGGGGGTCAATCTACCATGGGTAGAGGGGTCGATATACCATTGATAGGGGGATCAATATATAATTGGTTGGGGGGTCGATATACCATGGGTAGGAAGCTCGATATAGCATGTGTAGGAAGCTCGATATACCATGGATAGGGATGTCAAAGTGCCATGGGTAGGGGGTCAACATACCATGAGTAGGGGGTCAATATACCATGGATAGGGGGTCGATATACCATGGGTAGTGGGGTCGATTAACCATGGGTAGGGGTCGACATACCATGGATAAGGGGGTCAATATACTGTAGCGCTCCAGGGGTAGAACTGTTAACCTCTGAACTTTAGGAGTGTTCTAATTATCCCAACTACCAAAATATCTCCGTCTAGGCAAAGTAAACCCTTAGATCAACAAATTACTATTAATTATTACCACGGTAACGACAAATCAGCCAAGTGATGACAATGACAATGTATTTAGCCTATGACGACTAAATTTCCAGGTTGCAGGCTTTAATGATCATGAAGAGTGCATAAGTTTCCATATTTTATTAGTTCAATTCAATATAAGATCAATTTATAAGATCAAAATGTTCAAAACTAAACCCTGGTCAGTCCACAGTGTATTTAAACCAGAAAATTTACAATATATGGAAACTTTGAATAACAAATGTTAAAAACTATTAATAATAACAAAAAGTGTTTAATCTCTACCTTAGAGATTAATTACTTCAACTTTTAGAAAGAATTATCCCCCTTTTATTAACAGTAATATTTGAATCAATCTCTGAACTATAACTAATGAAAGGAATTATCTCCCTTTTATTAACAGTAATATTTGAATCAATCTCTGAACTATAACTAATGAAAGGAATTATCTCCCTTAGATTAATAGATTAATCTCTTTCCTAGAGATTATTCAAAAATATACAAATGTACACATATACTAGAAAATGTTTCTGTCCTTAGAACAAGTCACTTCAACAATTTAGACACATTATATAATTACCAACACTATTTGAGTTGCTAACATTTATTTGTGCAAATGTTACTATTAGTATTAATTAATGTTATCACTTTTACTTCAGTAGATAATTTCAATACAATTTTATGATATTCTCAACCTTTGGAATATCAGTTTAGTGTATTCCAAACCTTATGAAATACTGAGTATTATTATAGTTTAATGTATTCCAAACCTTATGAAATACTGAATATTATAATTTAGTGTATTCCAACCCTTATGAAATACTTAGTATTATTATAATTTAATGTATTCCAAACCTTATGAAATACTTAGTATTATTCTAGTTTAATGTATTCCAAACCTCATGAAATACTGAATATTATAATTTAGTGTATTCCAACCCTTATGAAATACTTAGTATTATTATAATTTAATGTATTCCAAACCTTATGAAATACTGAATATTATTATAATTTAGTGTATTCCAACCCTTATGAAATACTTAGTATTATTCTAGTTTAATGTATTCCAAACCTCATGAAATACTTAGTATTGTTATATTTCAACCTAAGGAATATCTGTTTATTATATCCCAACCTTTTGGAATACTCCACCGTCAAAAGTTGATTAAAGTATTGATAAGAATTTTAATCCCTATAATTAATTACTAAAAATTAATAATACAATTTAGAGTTATACTAAGTTTCATTAATTAATATATTTCAAGTTAATTTAAAACCTTGAACTTGTTAAACAACTAGTAAATCCTGTTAACATTTTAATTAACTATTTCTTTTACTTCCAACAAGAGCATTATTTAATTAATAATAGTTTATCTTTAAATAAACATCAATGCAAATTTTACAAGCAAGTTATGTAAAAACAAAAATATTAAGATCAATTATACTTTTACAATTTTGGCTTAGTATTGTCTAAATAAAAATTATCATACAGCTTTTATAGCAACTCAACAAAATATCTTGGAGACCAGCCCCACAGTTCTGTCAAAATAATTCTATGTTTCCAAACTAAACTTTACTATTTATAGTTACTTTTACTTTCCATATCTTTGATAAAAATGTATTTTAAAAATAAAATATTATGCCAAAAATGTAAAAATATATATTTTAGCCAGAGACTCAAAAATACTGTCCGTTCCAGTCAAAACCAAAAGCAGAACTCCTCATCCTGGCGTCAAATGACGTCACATCGAACGTAAAAATATTCCACCAACGGTGGGGAAAATTTCACCGATGGTGGGAAATCACCAAAGGTGCAGGCACACTATCAAAAATACTTAATACAATTTTAAAACTCCAATAACTAATAACATATTTCTTATTTTATAAAAGTAACTCCTCAAAGCTAAAGAAAGAATTTTTCTACAACAACTAAATCATCGTAAGTTAAATTTTGTACTTGGCGCCACACCGGAAGTGAACAATCGTAAGCAACAAGTGGTTGATGAATGAGACTGACAGCGGGCTCATAATATGGCCAAATTCTCCCGTAAAAACACATGACAGCTACTATAAAATGCATGAATGGATTACTACTGATCTGAGGAGTTACAATATGTCCATGGTTACGATGTACATAAACTTAAAACGATGTTAATTGACAAAATCAGTAACGTAAATACACTTCCACGTTAAAACATGGCGACTGCGCCTGAGCTGAAATTGACATAATTCTGTGTATTCAGTGCCAGTTTTACTAGACTACAGGTACTTTACAAATGAAAATAACACATAACCCGTATAATGATTTATAAAGGACGTACCAGGTACATAATTAATGCATACAATATATATATATAGCGATTCAGTTCATTTCAACAATAATAGCTATGCAATGCAATCTTCAGTTCCCACACTTTCATGTTTAGCAGACAGCAATTTGAACATGTGCTTACAAAAATGATTCCAAAGAAGAATGTGATAAAATTAACAATTCCAGAAGTTGGATAGTTTGCATTTCCATTACTTTAATAAAATGTGAAACAGTCAATTTATTCTTATTTTCTCTGAACACATTACCCCAAAAAAAATGCATTGCTGTCTGACAGGTAAAACATGATATATTCAAGTATTGATTACTTATGTCATATTTTGTACAAATAGTACAAACAGCTATATTTCCTCATACACAACCATGCATATGCAAACATGACAAATGGTATTTGTCTTAATATTCATCACAATATTCCTATAAATTACACCCCCCTCCCCCCTGCTGGTTCTCACAATACTATGGTAGGTGGGTCGATATTCCATGGGCAGAGGAGGTCGATATACCATGGCTAGGGGGAGTCAATATACCATGGGTTGGGGGTCGATATACCATGGGTAGGGTGGGGTCGATATGCCATGGATAGGGTGTCAAAATACCATGGGTAGGGGGGTCAATATACCATGGGTAGTGGGTCGATATACCATGGGTAGGAAGCTCGATATACCATGGATAGGGGTGTCAAATTGCCATAGGTAGGGGGTGTCAAATTGCCATAGGTAGGGGGTGTCAAAATACCATGAGTAGGGGGGTCGATATACCATGGGTAGTGTGGTCGATATACCATGGGTAGGGGTCGATATACAATGTACCATGGATAGGGGGTCAATATACTATGGGTAGGGGGGTCGATATACCATGGGCAGAGAGGGTCGATATAACATGGGTAGGGGGTCGATATACCATGAATAGGGTGGTCAAAATACCATGGATAGGGAGGTCGATATACGATGGGTAGTGGGGGTCAATATACCATGGGTAGGGGGTCGATATACCATGGGTAGGGTGAGTCAATATACCATGGGTAGTGGGATCGATATACTATGAGTAGGGGTCGATTTACTATGGGTATGGTGTGGTCGATATGCGATAAATAGGGGGTCAAAATACCATGGGTAGGGGGGTCAATATACCTTGGGTAGGGGGGTCGATATACCATGGATAGGAAACTTGATATACCATGGATAGGAAAGTCAAAGTGCCATGGGTAGGGGGGTCAAAATATCATGAGTAGGGTGATCAATATACCATGGGTAGTGGGGTCGATATAGCATGGGTAGTGGGGTCACTATGCCATGGGTAGGGGGTCGATAGACCATGGGTAGGAAGCTCAATATACCATGGATAGGGGTGTCAAAGTGCCATGGGTAGGGGGGTCAAAATACCATGAGTAGGGAGGTCAATATACCATGTGTAGGGGGTCGATATACCATGGGTAAGGGTCGATATACCATGGATAGGGGGTTAATATACCATGAGTAGGGGGGTCGATATACCATGGGCACAGGGGGTAGATATAACATGGGTAGGGGGTCGAAATACCATGTATAGGGTGGTCAGAATACCATGGGTAGGGAGGTCGATATACCATGGGTAGTGGGGGTCAATATACCATGCGTAGGAGGGGTCGATAAACCATGGATACGGTGGGTCAATATACCATGTGTAGGGGGTCGATATACCATGGGTAGGGGTCGATATACCATGAATAGGGGGTTAATATACCATGGGTAGGGTGGTCGATATACCATGGGCACAGGGGGTCGATATAACATGGGTAGGGGGTCAAAATACCATGGGTAGGGATGTCGATATACCATGGGTAGTGGGGGTCAATATACCATGCGTAGGGGGTCGATATACCATGGGTAGGGTGGGTCAATATATCATGGGTAGGGGGGTTGATATACCATGAGTAGGTGTCGATATACCATGGGTAGGGTGGGGTCGATATGCCATGGATAGGTGGTCAAAATACCATGGGTAGGGGGGTCGTTATACCATGGGTAGGGGGGTCGATATACCATGGGTAGGAAACTCGATATACCATGGGTAGGAAACGCGATAGACCATGGGTAGGAAGCTCAATATACCATGGATAGGGGTGTCAAAGTGCCATGGGTAGGGGGGTCAAAATACCATGAGTAGGGAGGTCAATATACCATGTGTAGGGGGTCGATATACCATGGGTAAGGGTCGATATACCATGGATAGGGGGTTAATATACCATGAGTAGGGGGGTCGATATACCATGGGCACAGGGGGTAGATATAACATGGGTAGGGGGTCGAAATACCATGTATAGGGTGGTCAGAATACCATGGGTAGGGAGGTCGATATACCATGGGTAGTGGGGGTCAATATACCATGCGTAGGAGGGGTCGATAAACCATGGATACGGTGGGTCAATATACCATGTGTAGGGGGTCGATATACCATGGGTAGGGGTCGATATACCATGAATAGGGGGTTAATATACCATGGGTAGGGTGGTCGATATACCATGGGCACAGGGGGTCGATATAACATGGGTAGGGGGTCAAAATACCATGGGTAGGGATGTCGATATACCATGGGTAGTGGGGGTCAATATACCATGCGTAGGGGGGTCGATATACCATGGGTAGGGTGGGTCAATATATCATGGGTAGGGGGGTTGATATACCATGAGTAGGTGTCGATATACCATGGGTAGGGTGGGGTCGATATGCCATGGATAGGTGGTCAAAATACCATGGGTAGGGGGGTCGTTATACCATGGGTAGGGGGGTTGATATACCATGGGTAGGAAACTCGATATACCATGGGTAGGAAACGCGATATACCATGGGTAGGAAACTCGATATACCATGGATAGGAGTGTCAAAGTGCCATGGTTAGAGGGGTAAAAAAAACATGCATAGGGGGATCAATATACCATTGGTAAGGGTGGGTCGATATTCCATAGGTAGTGGGGTCGATATACCATGTGTAGGGTGGGGTCGATATGCCATGGATAGGGTGTCAAAATACCATGGGTAGGGGGTCAATATAACATGGTAGGGGTCGATATACCATGGGTAGGAAGCTCGATATACCATGGATAGGGGTGTCGATATGCCATCGATAGGGGGTCAAAAAGCCATGGGTAAGAGCGTCAATATATCATGGGTAGGGGGATCGATATACCATGGCTAGGGGGTCGATATACCATGGATAAGGGGTCGATATATCATGGATAGGGGGTCTATATGCCATGAGTAAGGGGGTCAAAATGCCATGGGTAGGGGGGTCAATATACCAGGGATAGGGGGTCGATATACCATGGGTAGGGGGTCGATATACTATGGGTAGGCGGGTCGATATACCATGGGTTGGGAGTCGATATACCATGGGTATGGGGGTCCATATACTATGCGTAGGGGATCGATATGCCATCGATAGGTGGTTAAAGTGCCATGAATAGGGGGTCGATATACCATGGTTAGGGGGGTCGATAGACCATCGATAGGGTGGTCAAAATGCCATGGGTAGGGGGTCAATATATTATGGTTAGGGGGGTCGATATACCATGGGTAGGAGACTTGATACACCATGAGTAGGGTTCGATATACCATGGGTAGGGGGTAGATATACCATGGGTAAGGGGGTCGATATGCCATCGATAGGGTGGTCGATATACCATGGGCACAGGGGGTCGATATAACATGGGTAGGGGGTCGAAATACCATGGGTAGGGATGTCTATATACCATGGGTAGTAGGGTCAATATACCATGCGTAGGGGGGTCGATATACCATGGGTAGGGTGGGTCAATATATCATGGGTAGGGGGGTTGATATACCATGAGTAGGTGTCGATATACCATGGGTAGGGTGGGGTCGATATGCCATGGATAGGTGGTCAAAATACCATGGGTAGGGGGGTCAATATATCATGGTTAGGGGAGTCGATATACCATGGCTAGTGAGGTCAATATGCCATGGATAGGGGGTCGATATGCCATGAGTAAAGCGGTCGATATACCATGTGTAGGGGAATCGATATACCATGGGTAGGGGGGTCGATATACCATAGGTAGGGGTCGGTATGCCATGTGTAGTGGGTCGATATACTACGGCTAGGCGGGTCGATATACCATGGGTAGGGAGGTCGATATACCATGGGTATTTGAATCAATAGGCTATGGGTAGGATTCGATATAGAATGGGTAGAGGGGTCGATATACCATGGGTAGGGGGGTCGATATATAATGGGTAGTGGGTCGATATACCATCGATAGTGGGGTCAAAATGCCATGGGAAAAGGGGTCAATATACCATGGTTAGGGGGGTCGATATACCAAGGGTAGGGGGCGATATTCCATGAGTAGAGGGGTCGATACACCATGGGTAGGGGGGTCGATATGCCATCGATAGGGGGCTAAAAATGCCATGGGTAGAGGGGTCGATATACCATGGGTAGGGTGAGTCAATATACCATGGGTAGTGGGGTCGATATACTATGAGTAGGGGTCGATTTACTATGGGTATGGTGTGATCGATATGCTATGAATAGGGGGTCAAAATACCATGGGCAAGGGGGTCAATATACCTTGGGTAGGGGGGTCGATATACCGTGGATAGGAAACTTGATATACCATGGATATGAGTGTCAAAGTGCCATGGGTAGGGGGGTCAAAATACCATGAGTAGGGTGATCAATATACCATGGGTAGTGGGGTCGATATACCATGGGTAGTGGGGTCACTATGCCAAGGGTAGGGGGTCGATATACCATGGGTAGGAAGCTCGATATACCATGGATAGGGGTGTCAAAGTGCCATGGGTAGGGGGGTCAAAATACCATGAGTAGGGGGGTTAATATACCATGTGTAGGGGAATATAACATGGGTAGGGGGTCGAAATACCTTGTATAGGGTGGTCAGAATACCATGGGTAGGCAGGTCGATATATCATGGGTAGTGGGGGTCAATATACCATGCGTAGGGGAGTCGATATACCATGGATAGGGTGGGTCAATATACCATGTGAAGGGGGTCGATATACCATGGGTAGGGGTCGATATACCATGGATAGGGGGTTAATATACCATGGGTAGGGTGGTCGATATACCATGGGCACAGGGGGTCGAAATAACATGGGTAGGGGGTCGAAATACCATGGGTAGGGATGTCGATATACCATGGGTAGTGGGGGTCAATATACCATGCGTAGGGGGGTCGATATACCATGGGTAGGGTGGGTCAATATATCATGGGTAGAAGGATTGATATACCATGAGTAGGTGTCGATATACCATGGGTAGGGTGGGGTCGATATGCCATGGATAGATGGTCAAAATACCATGGGTAGGGGGGTCGATATACCATGGGTAGGAAACTCGATATACCATGGATAGGAAACTCGATATACCATGGATAAGAGTGTCAAAGTGTCATGGTTAGAGGGGTAAAAAAAACATGCTTAGGGGATCAATATACCATGGGTAAGGGTGGGTCGATATTCCATGGGTAGTGGGGTCGATATATCATGGGTAGGGTGGGGTCGATATGCCATGGATAGGGTGTCAAAATACCATGGGTAGGGGGTCAATATAACATGGTAGGGGTCGATATACCACGGGTAGGAAGCTCGATATACCATGGATAGGGTTGTCGATATGCCATCGATAGGGGGTCAAAAAGCCATGGGTAAGAGCGTCAATATATCATGGGTAGGGGGATCGATATACCATGGCTAGGGGGGTCAATATACCATGGGAAGGGGGTCGATATATCATGGAGAGGGGGTTGATATGCCATGAGTAAGGGGGTCAAAATGCCATGGGTAGGGGGGTCAATATACCAGGGATAGGGCGGTCGATATACCATTACTAGGGGGGACATTATACCATGGGTAGGGGTCGATATACGATGAGTAAGGGGGTCTATATACCATATGTAGGGGATCGATATAACATGGGTAGGGGGGTCGATATACCATGGGTAGTGGGTCGATATACCATGGGTAGGGGGTCGATATTCCATGGGTAGGGGGTCGATATACTATGGGTAGGCGGGTCGATATACCATGGGTTTGAATGGATATACCATGGGTATGGGGGTCGATATACCATGGGTAGGGGGTCCATATACCATGCGTAGGGGATCGATATGCCATCGATAGGTGGTTAAAGTGTCATGAATAGGGGGTCGATATACCATGGTTAGGGGGGGTCGATATGCCATCGATAGGGTGGTCAAAATGCCATGGGTAGGGGGGTCAATATATCATGGTTAGGGGGTTCGATATACCATGGGTAGGGGTTAGATATACCATGGGTAAGGGGGTCGATATGCCATCGATAGGGTGGTCAAAATGCCATGGTTAGGGGGGTCAATATATCATGGTTAGGGGGGTCGATATACCATGGCTAGTGAGGTCAATATGCCATGGATAGGGGGTCGATATGCCATGAGTAAAGCGGTCGATATACCATGGGTTGGGGAATCGATATACCATGGGTAGGGGGGTCGATATACCATAGGTAGGGGTCGGTATACCATGGGTAGTGGGTCGATATACTACGCTAGGTGGGTCGATATAACATGGGTAGGGGGTCGATATACCATGGGTATGTGAGTCAATAGGCTATGGGTAGGATTCGATATAGCATGGGTAGAGGGGTCGATATATCATGGGTAGGGGGGTCGATATACAATGGGTAGTGGGTCGATATGCCATCGATAGTGGGGTCAAAATGCCATGGGAAAAGGGGTCAATATACCATGGGTAGGGGAGTCGATATACCATGGGTAGGGGGTGATATACCATGGGTAGGGGGGTCGATACATCATGGGTAGGGGGTCGATATGCCATCGAAAGGGGGGTCAAAATGCCATGGGTAGGGGGGTCAATATACTATGGGTAGAGGGGTCGATATACCATGGCTAGGGGGGTCAATATACCATGGATAGGGCGTCGATATTCCATTGGAAGGGGGGTCTATATACTATGGGTAGTCGGGTCGATATGCCATGGGTAGGGGGGTCGATATACCATGATCATGAGGGTCGATATGCCATGGGTAGGAGGTCGATATTGCGTGGGTAGGGGGTCCATATTCCATGGGTAGGGGGGTCGATATGTCATCGAAAGGGGGGTTAAAATGCCATGGATAGGGGGGTCAATATACCATGGTTAGGGAGGTTGATATGCCATGGGCAGGAGACTTGATATACCATGGATAGAGGTCAATATACCATGGCTACCGGGGGACAATATATCATGAGTAGGGGGTAGATATATCATGGGTAGGGTGGGGTCGATATGCCATCGATCGGGGGTCAAAATACCATGGGTAGGGGTGTCAATATACCATGGGTAGGGGGTTGATATACCATGGGTAGGGGGGTCGATATACCATGGGTATGTGAGTCAATAGGCTATGGGTAGGATTCGATATAGCATGGGTAGAGGGGTCGATATACCATGGGTAGGGGGGTCGACATACAATAGGTAGTGGGTCGATATGCCATCGATAGTGGGGTCAAAATGCCATGGGAAAAGGGGTCAATATACCATGGGTAGGGGGACGATATGCCATGGGTAGGAGGTCGATATTGCGTGGGAAGGGGGTCCATATACCATGGGTAGGGGGGTCGATATGTCATCGATAGGTGGGTTAAAATGCCATGGATAAGGGGGTCAATATACCATGGTTAGGGAGGTTGATATGCCATGGGTAGGAGACTTGATATGCCATGGCTAGAGGTCAATATACCATGGCTACCGGGGGTCAATATATCATGGGTAGGGGTAGATATACCATGGGTAGGGTGGGGTCGATATTCCATAGATCGGGGGTCAAAATACCATGGGTAGGGTTGTCAATATACTATGGGTAGGGGGTTAATATACCATGGGTAGGGGGGTCGATATACCATGGGTATGTGAGTCAATAGGCTATGGGTAGGATTCGATATAGCATGGGTAGAGGGGTCGATATACCATGGGTATGGGGGTCGACAAACAATAGGTAGTGGGTCGATATGCCATCGATAGTGGGGTCAAAATGCCATGGGAAAAGGGGTCAAGATACCATGGGTAGGGGGGTCGATATACCATGGGTAGGGGGCGATATACTATGGGTAGGGGGTCGATACACCATGGGTAGGGGGTCGATATGCCATCGATAGGGGGGTCAAAATGCCATGGGTAGGGGGGTCAATATACTATGGGTAGAGGGGTCGATATACCATGGCTAGGGGGGTCAATATACCATGGCTAGGGCGTCGATATTCCAGTGGTAGGGGTGTCTATATACTATGGGTAGTCGGGTCAATATGCCATGGGTAGGGGGTCGATATTGCGTGGGTAGGGGGGTCGATATGTCATCGATAGGGGGGTTAAAATGCCATGGATAGGGGGGTCAATATACCATGGTTAGGGAGGTTGATATGCCATGGGTAGGAGACTTGATATGCCATGGCTAGAGGTCAATATACCATGGCTACCGGGGGTCAATATATCATGGGAAGGGGGTAGGTATACCATGGGTAGGGTGGGGTCGATATGCCATCGATCGCGGTTCAAAATACCATGGGTAGGGGTGTCAATATACCATGGGTAGGGGGTTGATATACCATGGGTAGGGGGGTCGATATACCATGGGTATGTGAGTCAATAGGCTATGGGTAGGATTCGATATAGCATGGGTAGAGGGGTCGATATACCATGGGTAGGGGGGTCGACATACAATAGGTAGTGGGTCGATATGCCATCGATAGTGGGGTCAAAATGGCGTGGGAAAAGGGGCCAATATACCATGGGTAGGGGGTCGATATACCATGGGTAGGGGGTCGATACACCATGGGTAGGGGGTCGATATGCCATCGATAGGGGGGGTCAAAATGGCATGGGTAGGGGGGTCAATATACTATGGGTAGAGGGGTCGATATACCATGGCTAGAGGGGTCAATATACCATGGCTAGGGCGTCGATATTCCATTGGTAGGGGTGTCTATATACTATGGGTAGTCGGGTCGATATATCATGGGTAGGGGGGTCGATATACCATGATTATGAGGGTCGATATGCCATGGGTAGGGGGTCGATATTGCGTGGGTAGGGGGGTCGATATGTCATCGATAGGGGGGTTAAAATGCCATGGATAGGGGGTCAATATACCATGGTTAGGGAGGTTGATATGCCATGGGTAGGAGACTTGATATACCATGGCTAGAGGTCAATATACCATGGCTACCAGGGGTCAATATATCATGGGTAGGGGGTAGATATGCCATGGGTAGGGTGAGGTCGATATGCCATTGATCGGGGGTCAAAATACCATAGGTAGGGGTGTCAATATACCATGGGTAGGGGGTTGATATAACATGGATAGGAGACTTGATATACCATGGATAGGGGGTCCATATATCATGGGTAGGGGGGTCGATATGCCATCGATAGGGGGTTAACATACTGTAGCAAACTGCTCCCGTAGGCCGAGTGTGTTGGGAGGGTTTGTTGACAATAATGTTGCCCTGGTCAGGATTGTGATATACTAAAGTTTTGGGACTACATATACTCAAGCATAAAACTCAAATCAGTTTAGAACAAATATTTATTTGTGTTGTTCTATTCTTTCTTTGTCTTGTCATTCTCAGTGTACAAATAAACATATATATAATATTAAATACGCAATATTCAATAAACATCGGACTTCATTATTAAGGGCCAATAGAGGAAAAGTAATACCTGGGCTTGGTATACTTTGGGTCGCTCAGTGTGGTGGGGAATAACTGCCGCTAAGTTTATAATAATGTTAATCTTTTTCTTATATTAATTTGTTATTCTCAGCTCTTTACTGTAAAACTCTGGTACTGGTTTTTATTAACGAAGGTCTATCAATTGGATCTAGTATGCTTCTAGTAGCTATGTGGCTTGATCTAGCTGGTTGCTTAGACTAGCAGGTTATTCCCCATGTAACTGAATGCTTGCCCTTTTATAGGTTTTCGGTTCCCCTGAGAACCAATGGGATTTGATAATTACTCTCAGAAATCCTGTCGGCCAATGAGAGCGTTGCAGGATCCTGGAACCTCCCAGAAAAATGTAGGAATACCAACAGGATTCCTGTCGCCGAAACTTTATCATTATAATATACAAAAGATGAAGGCTAAAAAAATGCCTTTGATATAAAAATGTAATTAAAAGGGGGTAAGTTCCACCTTATACTTTAATTTATTTAACAAAACAAACGTAAATTTCTCTGAACTAGAACATTTCCCATCGTTAGGCGGTGCCGCAAGTATTGCAGACGACGCGCGTAATAATTATAACATTTTGGGTAATATGGTTAAGATACAGTTCCTATCTTAATATATATAAAACTTCTGCCAATACTTGTTAAATATGGCAAGAAAACTTATCTAGTTTCCTTTTAACAAAATTTGCCTTATTTCTCATAGGACATTACTTTTAGGACACAAACTGACAAAAGCTTTCTATGGTCATATGACCAACAAAATGGCGACTACGTAGTGAAAACATGTTTTGGTACAGACGAAAAGGATCGATTTCTCTCTAATCTGAAATTAAATAGAAGTTATATCGCAATAATTGAGTAAAAGGTAGACCTGTCATGATATAGATTACTTAGAAGGAGCGGGAGGGTTTACATTACGCATACGGACTTGGTAAACATGCTTTGGGACCACACATAAATATCAATTTGTATGAAGCAAATTACATATAACCCACGATATAAGTATTATAATGTCACTAAAATGTCCAGTCACAATCTTCTGAATGAAATAATGATGATATTCTTGAAATACACGACAATAATGAATGTCTATACATGATGTTATCTCTGCATCTTGTTTGAGTTATTTGTTTACAATATGAAAGTTTCTTTAAGTTGTCCCTTTACACATGTTGAATCTATGTAGTTTATTGAGGGTATTATAAGCGGTCATCTTATTACACTGTCCCCTCCTTAAAGTCTTAATTCTCCTGAATTTTCTATTGGTCAGTTCTATATTTTGTATATTTCTATATTTAGTTAGAACCTAATCGGAGGCCTATGTTCCTTCTATTGCATTGTTCCAGAAGCTTATCTAGACTTTTGTCCCTATGGTCCATCGTCTGGAACAGCATGGTTACTATAGCTGTAAATCTAGTATCCTGTGATGTGGCTGCTTCCCGAATGCATTCATAGTTATAGTATCGGGCTTTGCGGAGGATGTTGTCCTTGTCCCGTAGTTTTTGCTCCTTTGTTCCTGGTAATGCTAGAAAGTTGTATTTGTCCAACAGGTCAATACGTTCCATGGTTGGAAATGACCCTGTCAGGAGGAACTCCAGTTGGGTGGAGACAAACTCCCAAGCATGTAGCTTCTTGTCTGAGTTCATTTCCCTCCAATCCTTTGGTGGCCATTTGTTTTGGGCATCTCCGATACTGAAGTTGACGATTGTCTCTTCCCATTCTCGCCTGGCTGGTGGAACGGCCGGCATAGAACCCATTGTCAATATGTCTTTTGTCTGTTTAGTGGTATTGTCTCCATTCATAGTTGAGTTAGCAATGGTAGTGGTGTTGCTGCTGGATGCTGTTGGCGTTATGTGGATTGGACGTATAGGAGATTCAGCCTGGTTCTCGACTGCAATTGATGGTTGGCAGGGAGAAGTGATGATGGGCTTGGCTGACTGCACTAGTGTTGTACTGTTGGTGGTAAACTCCAAGGACTCATGTTTCTCTATTTTTGTGATAAATATCTCTGGTATGCTGACTATTTTTGCTATGTCCTCACAACGGGTATAAAACTCCTTCCCAGATATAATAACTTCTCCACTAGATCTCATGCAGGTGTCTATTGGTTTATGTATCTTCGCTTTTCTAATTAGATTTGCCATATACCTTTCTGTGTCTCTGATAGCCGGGTCTACTGTGGCCGCATACCAACTTGTTGTTCTTGTGGAGTTGAACTTCAAGGTTATGGTCATCTGCTCCATATCCACAAAGTACAATTTCAGTATGGATGGGCAAGCGGGGTCATACCTAGGTTCTTCTACAGTAATTTCGGGTTCCTCAGCCCAGTCAGATGTATTTGAGGCAACTGATGATTCTCGGGTGCGCCCAGTTTCTTCCTCCAGGGGATGGCTCGCCCATGCAGACATCCATTGGACCCTCGTCCTGCGTATGCTGTGGCACTTGGAAGCCCAGTCTGTGATGAGATTCCTGACCTCCACTGCAATTCGACTGCCCTTCTGAGTTACCGTAGTGACTATTCTCCTGTAGTCCGCTGGGTAGATGGCCATCCAGTAGGCATTACCTTCTGTGAAGAAGTCTTTCCGCAGTCTTGAGTATTCCATGGAGTGTTTTTCTTCGACATGTGTCCTCAGGTTATTCACCCTACTAAACCTTGTCTCGTATGACAAACACCACATACAAACAACTGAAAGTCTTCCACCATGTGTAGACTTGCTGGCCAGGTGATTTTTTAGTTGACGCTTCTCAGCAAACTGTTGGTGGCAAATCCAGCATTCCTCTGTCGCAATTGGTCTCATTCTGAAATATATAATTTGAACCCAGGGATTAGTTATTGGTTCAATTTACAGGTTGGAACAATGGGTGGAGTACGTTTTGTTATAATTAATTTGTTTGTTTGATTGTTTGTATGGTCCTGGATTGGTATATCTGGACTGCAGAACTTAATTGGAATGTCTTGTACTATCAGTGCTTCGGTGCTTTGATATCTAATTCTGTCTTTTGGGTTGATTCTGCCTAATTTTCACAGGGCTTGGTAAAGTTTTCTTTTTTTTTTTTTCTTATTTTTGTTTGCTTTGTGCATACTAGTATTAGGATATAGCCGATTCATCCTGACTGTTGGTCCTAGATTCTTGATAGTGGAAATAACATGATAAAGTTGTAATCTCTTGGAAATCAGAGATTTGATTTTTTCTTAGCTTCCTGTCAGAGCTACTATTCCATTTGTTGGGTTTGTCTTCTTGAGTCTAAATGGATTATATGGTATACATGTGGTGTACTTGGAAGCTTATTGTTTCGTCTCTATTCTATTTTGTATCTGTTAAATTGCATACAATCTTAAACTTTTACAATCATGTATTCATAATGTTTGGTTACTATGGTTATTTAAAATCTCAATACATTTGTGCTTCTATTTCTACATAAAGGAATCGACAGCTGTATCCATACTGAGCGTTTCAAGGGACTTGGGACAGGAAGGATTATATACAATTCACCATATAAGGGGAGATAACTTTATTCAGCAACTTCTATCAAATTCATGTACAAATAATACAATTATTTCTGCATGGTTTACATTGGTATAACAATACAGTCTTCTTAATCTGTTCTTTCCACGTCACTGTTCAATATCCATGTCTGCGTCTTTTACATGGAAAATCTATTGTACTCTACTATAGTACAAATTGTGAACCTTCAGTACAATTATGACATTATGTATTTCCTTTTACATTGCCCCTCTCATTTTGACTCGACAGGAATAACATCTCCTTAAACCAATAATCCATTTTATAAAAATAAATTTAGCTGAATACCTAGGGTGATCAAACCTATTACTCAACTCTAAGAATAAAATATACGTCATACAATAAAATATCCAATGAGTCAGGCCATCACTGGATCTTCAATAAATATCAGCAAGTGTACATCGTTACTAATATATTTCCTGTCACTCATTATAGTCAGCATAATTACAATGAACAGTTTTCCTGATTGGAAGACTGTGTTCTCCCTTTGTACCAACTTGGTGGGTTCCTTCCCTTGTATGGTATCAGTCTGTCAATATGATACACCTTTGCTGGTTGTCTTGGTGATCTCTTTACCATGTAAATCAAGTCATCTATTTTGCGGACAACAATGTATGGTCCTTTCCACTTTGGTAGCAATTTCGAGCACACCCCAATTTTTCTCGTTGGATCATGTAACCATACGGCCTGTCCTAGATAGAGTTTTCTTCCCTTAGCTCCTTGGTCATAAATGTTTCTTCTGGTATTCATTACTCTCCTTTAAATGTTTCCTTGCATAGCTGTATAATTCAGTATTTGTTGTAAATTTTCAATATATTCAGTGGTGCTAATTTCTCTATTATCCTTTTCAGGTTCGCTGATGAAGGCTTGAACTGGCAGGGTTATCTCCCTTCCTAGCATAATTTTATTTGGTGTTATATGCCATAAGTAATTGAGGCAAATATTCATCCCAATTATTTTGATTATCTTGGCAGTACATTTTCATCATTGATACTAAGGTACGATTAAATCTCTCCACACAACCGTTAGCTTGTGGTCTCATACTTGTTGAGCGTGTTTTCTCTATATGGAGAAGATTACACAATTCTTGGAAGATTTGCGATTCAAAATTTCTACCTTGGTCAGAGTATAGCTGTAGTGGTGTTTCAAACCTACTGACAAATTCGTTTACAAAAGTTGTTGCTACTGTTTTTGCTTCCTGGTCTGGTATTGGACATTTTGTGAACAAGTTAGAAATTACAAGTACATACTTATTTCCATTCTTTGACATAGGGAGAGGTCCTAATATATCCATTGCGACTCTTTCCATGGGTTCTCCTACAATGAATTGGCCCATTGGTGCCTTAATCATTTTGAGTTGTTTTTGAACAGCACAGCTATCACATTTTTTCACATACTCTGCTACAGATTGTTTCATAGCTGGCCAATAGAAACTTTGTTGTAACTTACCAATTGTCTTGTCAACTCCAAGATGACCAGCTGATGGAATGTCGTGAAAATGTTTGATTGCCTCTTCTTTCTTTAAGGTTATTAACTGTAAATGATTTTCAAATTCATTCTCGACCCAATTCCTGTATAGCATCCCACCATGCATTTTGAGTCTGTCCCACTGTCTCCACAAGGTTTTTACAGCGGCTGATTTTTCTGAAATATCATTCCATTCTGGCCGCTTTTTATCTTCGAATCCAATAAAAATATCCGATATTTCTTGGTCTTCGAGCTGTAGCCTGCGTATTGTCTGTGGGTCCCAATCTTCCATTAAATATATTTTCTCTTTCATGTTGTAAGGGTTTCCATTTTTTTGTTTGCTTCTGGTAATAGCTCTTATTTGGTTTGGTTTGCATTCATCCATGACTTGTGCTTCACCATCCTCTTCTGTAGTTTCACTTTGCCTTTGCTGGTTCTGGCATGAATTGCAGGGAATCCTGGAGAGGGCATCTGCATTAACATGCATTTGTCCTGGTCGGTGTACTACTGTCAATTCGTAAGTTCCTAGCTCTTGCAGCCATCTAACGGTTTGACCAGTTGGATTCTTCAAATTACGCATCCGACTAACAGCGGAGTTGTCAGTTCTTAAGAGCACATGCTGTCCATATAGATATGAGTGAAAATGCTTAAATGAGAAAACAACAGCAAGAAGTTCCTTCCTGGTTACACAATAAGACTGTTCTGCTTTATTCAGTGCTTTGCTCGTGTAGGCAATAACTTGTTCTTTCTCGTCAAACTCTTGGGATAGTACAGCTCCTATCGCAGTTTGACTGGCGTCTCTGTCTAAAATAAATGTTTTTCCTGGAATCGGATAAGTAAGTATTGGTGAGGAAGTAAGTGCAACCTTGAGGGCACGAAATGCAGTATCGCATTCGTCTGTCCAGGAAAACTTCACTCCCTTTTCACATATTTTGTGCAGTGGACGTGCGATTTTTGCAAATCCGCGCACAAACCGCCTGTAATACGAGGCCAAACCGACAAAACTTCTGACCTGTTTTACATTGATTGGTATTGGCCAATTTCTTACTGCGGATATTTTGTCAAGGTCTGTACATATGCCTTCTTCGGATACAATATGACCCAAAAACTTCACTCTCTTCTGGAAAAATACACATTTGGAAGGCTTAAGTTTCAAATTTGCATGTATCAGACGTTCAAACACATTTGTCAGTCTCTTTATACACTCAACAAAACAACTACCTGGTACTATAATGTCATCCATATACAGTATACATTCTTGCCATTGTAGTCCTCTTAATGCGTCTTCCAGCAGTCGTTCAAAAGTACTTGGACTGTTGACTGTCCCAAATGGCATTACAACAAACTGGTAAAGTCCTTGATGTGTGAAGAATGCCGTCTTCTCCCTGTCCGACTGGTGGACCTCTACTTGCCAAAAACCAGAATTAAGATCCATAGAATTGTATCACTTTGCATTTGACAGAGCCTCTAAACATTCATCCACTCGAGGAAGAGGATAAGCAGCTCTCTTGGTGACACTATTAAGGGCCCGATAATCAACACAAAATCTTGGACTGCCATCCTTCTTTGTTATAAGTACTATTGGTGCAGACCAGGGACTTTTGGATGATTCTATTATTCCTTTTTCTAACATCTTATGGACTTCCTGCTTCTCCATTTCTCTTTTGCCTATGGGCAGTCTCCTTGGTGGGACTCGTATTGGTGTTGCGTTACCAGTATTTATGTGATGTTTTATTCTGTCAGTTCTTCCCAAGTCATCTGGTGATTTTGAAAATACGTCTTTGTATATAATTAATAGCCTCTCGAGTAGTCCCTTTTCTTCCACGTTCAGGTTTTCGCTACTACGACTCTATAGGTCATGGAGATAGTCTGGTAGGTTGGATGAAACTAATGGCATATTATTCTCAGAGTAGGGGTCCATTTTAATAGCTGCATTTCTGGCATGTTGGGGTTCTGGGTTTGTAAAAGCAGACTCGCAAGTTCCTAACAAGGTGTTGGGATACAGTTTAGCATTTGAATTGCTATAGTTGACAATTTGAACCAGCTTGGTCTCATCTCTTGTATTTATTATACCACGAACAACAGAAATGTTTTTCTCAGTGTATATGTGGTTGGTGGGTTCTACAATAGCTATGTCACTGATATGTTCTACACTTGGGATTTTCACAGGTAAGGTTGAAATAGAATTGGAGGGGATCACAACAGTGTTCATGGATTGAACTCAGCACACCATTTGAAATTTACCTCCTATCCAACACTTTATATCAGTGTTATCTGTTTGTAAAAGTTGTTGTTGATAATCAATCTTTTCCACATGTCTTAGGAGAAAATCTTGTCCTAAAATAGAATCTGGTGTTATATCGCAAATGATAAATTGGTGATGAAATAGGGTGTCTGCAATTAACATTTCAAGATCTACACACCCATGGGTTCTTAGGTCAGTGCCATTTACATTTTTGATACTTCCTTCGTTTTGAGGAAGTTCAGGATCAAGAACTTCAGGACTGGCACTTGACTGATAATTGCACAGGGTTGGATTGTGTACAAGGTCTGAATCAATTGGAGAAATGTTAATATAGACTTCGTGAGAAATAAGGGATACTGTGGATCCAGTATCTATTAAGAAATTTATGGCCACTTCATTTATAATGCCACTAGCGTAAAGACCATTGTCCCATTCATCAATATGTTTTCCTATTTGTCCCACCCTTTCGTTCATATCTCCCTCTGTATTCATTCGTAATGTAGGCCCTTTTAATTCCGTCTGGCCCCGGCCTGTCGAGCTGACGGATTCTCGTTTCCCTGGTTTTGTTGGGTTCTGCTTTGTCTCTGATCATGACCACTATAGCTTGTTGGGGTAGGGTTCCTTTGCCATGGTTTCTTTTGGACAAATTGTCGGTCGTAGCTCGTTTGGTCCCTGTTATTAGGACAGTTCCTATAGAAGTGGTCGGGGGAATTGCAATTAAAACATGTTCTTTTTGCCTGCCCCGAGCCATGCTCTAGTTTCTCAATCGGTCAAATAATTGTCTAATCAATGCACCATTAGCTGAATTGTCATTATTATTTTCTCCTAGAAGCGGATTTTTAGTTTCCATGACTTGTCTAACATTCCCTCTTTTTCTATCTGATGATTCCCCTAGCAAGGCCTCGTATCTTTCTATCAAATCTACTGCTTCGGTTACTGAATGACATTCTTTGTCAATGCAACGGCATTTCATTTCTAAAGATATGTTTTTATATAATTGGTTTAAAGCAAGAACCTCTTGGCTCGGGTATCTAAGTTACTGTAGGCTTTCTGTGCTATTTGGCGCAAATCGTCACCAAATGTGGCTATGAATTCATTGGGTTGTCTAGTTCTGGTCTCAAATCTTGAAAGCCATCTGTTTTGGTGTCTAGCATTACCGAATCTTTGCTCCAGGGTTTTTATAAGTAGATGATATGACTTTTTCTCAGTTGCTGTCAAACTTATGTAAAATGTTCTGGCTTGTCCTCTTAGGTTGGCAGACAAAAGGAGAACTTTGTCGACTTCATTCCACCTCCCTAGCTCTGCACAGTTTTCAAAATGTGAAATGTATTCTTCCCAACTTTCTCTGCCATTATATGGTTCTGGTTTTATGGTAGTTCCTGGTATCTGGTTTTGTCGAAAACGTAGCTCGTTTGGATGCCCGTGGAATTCGGGGTATATTGGTGCCTTTCTCGAAAATCTGCGTTAAATACTCTGTCGGTACCGGTCCTGTCTTTAGGATAAAATTTCGCGCCTTCGCCTCTATCCTCGTGTCTAGCGTGTATGTCGCCCTGTCCGATTTCGTTACCGTCGACGTTATCTCGAACTTGAAATACAATTTCAGGGTCGGCCGATTCAGCTCTCTCATTCATCTCTATAGTACTGTCTCCGTTAGCGGACATCTCTGTTATAATTTAATAAAAATTACAATCAGTTTTCTTGTTGTTTTATTATTAAGAAAAGGTACACATGTCGTCAGTAATACCGGAAACATTATCCGATAACATTTAAATAATAATTGGAAACGTTATTTTCTATGTAGACTTTTACTTTACTACCACACTTCGAAGCCAAAATAAACGCGTAAAGCGTAGAGGGATGGGCCTGGGATTGATTCTTGGATTCGCCTATCAAGTTAAAATTTTAGGAATCCCACTTCTGTGACACCAGTGTAACAAACTGCTCCCGTAGGCCGAGTGTGTTGGGAGGGTTTGTTGACGGTAATGTTGCCCTGGTCAGGATTGTGATATACTAAAGTTTTGGGTCTAAATATACTCAAGCATAAAGCTCAAATCAGTTTAGAACAAATATTTATTTGTGTTGTTCTATTCTTTCTTTGTCTTGTCATTCTCAGTGTACAAATAAACATATATATAGTATTGAATACGCAATATTCAATAAACATCGGACTTCATTATTAAGGGCCAATAGAGGAAAAGTAATACCTGGGCTTGGTATACTTTGGGTCGCTTAGTGTGGTGGGGAATAACTGCCACTAAGTTTATAATAATGTTAATCTTTTTCTTATATTAATTTGTTATTCTCAGCTCTTTACTGTAAAACTCTGGTACTGGTTTTTATTAACGAAGGTCTATCAATTGGATCTAGTATGCTTCTAGTAGCTATGTGGCTTGATCTAGCTGGTTGCTTAGACTAGCAAGTTATTTCCCATGTAACTGAATGCTTGCCCTTTTAATAGGTTTTCGGTTCCCCTGAGAACCAATGGGATTTGATAATTACTCTCAGAAATCCTGTCGGCCAATGAGAGCGTTGCAGGATCCTGGAACCTCTCAGAAAAATGTAGGAATACCAACAGGATTCCTGTCGCCGAAACTTTATCATTATAATATACAAAGATGAAGGCTAAAAAAATGCCTGTGATATAAAAATATAATTAAAAGGGGGTAAGTTCCACCTTATACTTTAATTTATCTAACAAAACAAACGTAAATTTCTCTGAACTAGAACATTTCCCATCGTTAGGCGGTGCCGCAAGTATTGCAGACGACGCGCGTAATATTTATAACATTTTGGGTAATATGGTTAAGATAAAGTTCCTATCTTAATATATATAAAACTTCTGCCAATACTTATTAAATATGGCAAGAAAACTTATATAGTTTCCTTTTAGCAAAATTTGCCTTATTTCTCATAGGATATTACTTTTAGGACACCAACTGACAAAAACTTGCTATGGTCATATGACCCACACAATGGCGGACTACGTAGTGAAAACATGTTTTGGTACAGACGAAAAGGATCGATTTCTCTCTAATCTGAAATTATATAGAAGTTATATCGCAATAATTGAGTAAAAGGTAGACCTGTCATGATATAGATTACTTAGAAGGACCGGGAGGGTTTAAATTACGCATACGGACTTGGTAAACATGCTTTGGGACCACACATAAATATCAATTTGTATGAAGCAAATTACATATAACCCACGATATAAGTATTCTAATGTCACTAAAATGTCCAGTCACAATATTCTGAATGAAATAATGATGATATTCTTGAAATTCACGACAATAATGAATGTCTATAAATGATGTTATCTCTGCATCTTGTTTGAGTTATTTGTTTACAATATGAAAGTTTCTTTAAGTTGTCCCTTTACACATGTTGAATCTATGTAGTTTATTGAGGGTATTATAAGCAGTCATCTTATTACAATAGCATGGATAGGGGGATCAATATATCATGGTTAGGGAGGTTGATATACCATAGGTAGTGAGGTCGATATACCATGGCTACCGGGGGTCAATATACCATGGGTAGCGGGGTCGACATACCATGGGTAGCGGGTTCGACATACCATGGGTAGGGTGGGGACGATATGCCATGGATAGGGGTCAGAATACCATGGGAAGTGGGATCAATATACCATTTGTAGGGGGGTTGATATACCATGGGTAAGGGACTTGATATACCATGGATAGGGATGTCAAAGTGCCATGGGTAGGAGGGTCAAAATACCATGAGTAGGGGATCAATATACCATGGGTATGGGGTCGATAAAAAATGGGTAGGAGGGTCGATATACCATGGATAGGGGGGTTGATATGCCATGGGTAGAAGACTTGATATACCATGGATAGGGGTGTCAAAGTGCCATGGGTATGGTGGTTGATAGAACAAGGGTAGGGCGTCGATATACCATGGGTAGAGGAAATCGATATACAATGGGCAGAGGGTCGATATACCATGGATAGGGGGGTTGATATACCATGGGTAGGAGACTTGATATACCATGGATAGGGGTGTCAAAGTGCCATGGGTATGAAGATCGATATGGCTTGGGTAGGGGTTCAATATGCCATCGATAGGGGGAATAAAGTGCCATGAATAGTGGGGTCAATATAACATAGTTAGGGGGTTAATATACCATGGGTAGGAAGCTTGATATACCATGAGTAGGGTCGATATACCATGGGTAGGGGGTCGATATAACATGTATAGGGGGGTTAAAATACCATAGGTAGGGGGGTCAATATACCATGGGTAGGGGTCGATATTCCATGAGTAGGGATCGATATACCATGGGTAGGGGGTCGATATGCCATGAATATGGAGGTCAATATACCATGGTTAGGGGGTTCGATATACCATGGGTAGGGGTCGATATATCATAGGTAGGGGGTCGATATACCATGGACAGAGGGGGTCGATATTCCATGGGTAGGGATCGATATACCTTGTATAGAGGGTCAAAATAATATAGGTAAGGGGGTTGATATACCATGGGTAGGGTGGTCGATATACCATGGGTACAGGGGGTCAATATACCATGGGTAGGGGGGTCGATATACCATGGGTAGGGGGTCGATATACCATGGGTAGGGGGTCGATATACCATGGGTAGGGTGGGTCAATATACCATTGGTAGGTGGGTCAATATACCATGGGTAGGGGGGTCGATATACCATGGGTAGGAGACTCGATATACCATGGATAGGAGGTCAAAGTGCCATGCGTAGTAGGATCAAAATATCATGAGAAGGGGGTCAAAATAACATGGGTAGTGGGGTCGATATACCATGGGTAATGGTTCGATATGCCATCGATAGGGGGTTCAAAATGCCATGGGTAAAGGGGTCAATATAACATGGGTAGTGGGGTCGATATACTATGGCTAGGAGGGTCAATATACCATGGGTAAGGGGTCGAAATACCATGGGTAGGAGGGTCTATATACCATGGGTAGGGGGTCGATATACCATGAGTAAGGGGTCGAAATACCATAGGAAGGGGGTGGATATGTCATGGGTAGGGAGGTCAATATACTATGGGAAGGGGGTCAATATACCATTGGTAGGGGGGTCGATATACCATCGGTATGGGGGTCGATATGCCATGGTTAGGGGGTGGATGCAGCATGGGTAGGGGGTCAATATACCATGGGTAAGGGGGTCAATATGCCATCGATAGGGAGGTCAAAATGTCATGGTAAGGGGGGTCCATATACCATGGGTAAGGGAGTTGATATACCATTGGTAGGAGACTCTATATACCATGGATAGGGGTGTCAAGGTGCCATAGGTAGGGGCCGATATGCATACCATGGGTAGGGGGGTCGATATGCCATCGATAGCGGGGTCAAAATGCTATGGATATACAATGGGTAGGGGGTCGATATACCATGGGTAGGGGGTCGATATGCCATCGATAGGGGGGTCAAAATGCCATGGGTAAAGGGGTCAATATACCATGGGTAGGGGGCTCGATATATCATGGCTAGGACGGTCGATATACTATGGGTAGGGGTCGAGTAAGGGGGTCAAGATGCCATTGTTAGGGGGTCAATATACCAGGGATAGGGGGTCGATATACGATGGCTAGTTGGGGGGTCAATATACCATGTGTAGGGGGTCGATATACCATGAATAAGGGGGTCGATATACCATATGTAGGGGATCGATATACCATGGGTAGGGGATCGATATACCATGGGTAGGGGGCCAATATTTCATGGGTAGGGGGTCGGTATACTTTGGGTAGGCGTTCGATATACCATGGATAGGGGGTCGATATACCATGGGAATGTGGGTCGATATACCATGGCTAGGGGGTCAATATACCATGAGTAAGGGGTCGATTTACCATGTGTAGGGGATCGATATACCATGGGTAGGTGGGTCCATATACCATGTGTAGGGGGGTCGATATACCATGGGTTGCGGGGTCGATATACCATGGGTAGGGGGTCAATATTGCATGGGTAGGGGTCGATATACTGTGGGTAGGCGATGCCATATACCATGGGAAGGGGGTCAATATACCATGGGTATTGGGGTCGATATACCATGGGTAGGTGGTCCATATACCTTTGGTAGGGTGGTCGAGATCCCATCGATAGAGGGGTTAAAATGTCATGGATAGGAGGGTCAATATACCATGGATAGGGGGGTTGATATACCATGGGTAGGGGTCGATATACCATGGGTAGTGGGGTCGATATACCATGGGTAGTGGGGTCGATATACCATTGGTAGGAGGTTCGATATACGATGAATAGGGGGTAAAAATACCATAGGTAGCGGGGTCTATATACCATGGCTACCGGGGGTCAATATACCATGGGTAGGGGGTTGATATACCATGGGTAGAAGACTTGATTTAGCATGGATAGGGGTGTCATGGGTAGGAGGGTCAAAATACCATGAGTAGAGGGTTCAATATACCATGGGTAGAGGGGTTCGATATACCATGGGTAGTGAGGTCGATATACCATGGATAAGGGTCGATATACTATGGCTAGGGGTCGATATACCATGAATAGGGGTAAAAATACCATAGGTAGCGGGGTCTATATACCATGGCTACCAGGGGTCAATATACCAAGGGTAGGAGGATTGACATACCATGGATAGGGGTCAAAATACCATGGATAGTGGGGTCAAAATAACATGGGTAATGAGGTCAAAATACCATGGGTAGGGTGGTTGATATATCATGGGTATGAGACTTGATATACCATGGATAGGGATGTAAAAGTGCCATGGCTAGGGGGTTCAAAATACCGTGGGTATGGGGATCGATATACAATGGATAGGGGTCGATATACCATGGATAGGGGGGTTGATATACCATGAGTAGGGGGTCGATATACCATGGATAAGGGGGGTCGATATGCCATGGATAGGGGGTCAAAATGCAATGGGTAGTGGGTCAATATACCATGGGTAGGGAGGTTGATATACCATGGGTAGGAGACTTGATATACCATGGATAGGGGTGTCAAAGTGCCATGGGTATGGGGGTCGATATGACAAGGGTAGGGCGTCGATACAGCATGGGTAGGGGGGTCGATATATAATGGGTAGGGGGGTCGATATACTATGGATAGGCGGGTCGATATGCCATCTATAGGGGGTCAAAATGCCAGTGGTAGGGGGTCAAAATACCATGGGTAGGTGGGTCGATATACCATGGCTAGGGGGATCAAAATACCATGGGTAGGGGGTCGATATGCCATGGGTAGGAAACTCGATAAACCATGGATAGGGGTGTTCAAGTGCCATGGATACGGGAGTCAAAATACTAGGAGTAGGGGGGTCAATATATCATGGGTAGGGGGGTCGATATACCATGGGTAGTGGGGTCGATATACCATGGATAGTGGGGTCGATATACCATTGGTAGGAGGTTCGATATACGATGAATAGGGGGGTAAAAATACCATAGGTAGCGGGGTCTATATACCATGGCTATCGGGGGTAAATATACCATGGGTAGGGGGTTGATATACCATGGGTAGAAGACTTGATTTAGCATGGATAGGGGTGTCATGGGTAGGAGGGTCAAAATACCATGAGTATAGGGTTCAATATACCATGGGTAGAGGGGCTCGATATACCGTGGGTAGTGAGGTCGATACACCATGGATAGGGGTCGATATACCATGGCTAGGGGTCGATATACCATGAATAGGGGGTAAAAATACCATAGGTAGCGGGGTCTATATACCATGGCTACCAGGG
Organism: Bathymodiolus brooksi; assembly: GCA_963680875.1. Classification (NCBI taxonomy): domain Eukaryota; kingdom Metazoa; phylum Mollusca; class Bivalvia; order Mytilida; family Modiolidae; genus Bathymodiolus; species Bathymodiolus brooksi. The sequence goes on from OY804590.1 coordinate 69,775,176, forward strand.
GTCAATATACCAAGGGTAGGAGGGTTGACATACCATGGATAGGGGTCAAAATACCATGGATAGTGGGGTCAAAATAACATGGGTAATGAGGTCAAAATACCTTGGGTAGGGTGGTTGATATATCATGGGTATGAGACTTGATATACCATGGATAGGGATGTAAAGGTGCCATGGCTAGGGGGTTCAAAATACCGTGGGTATGGGGATCGATATACAATGGATAGGGGTCGATATACCATGGATAGGGGGGTTGATATACCATGAGTAGGGGGTCGATATACCATGGATAAGGGGGGTCGATATGCCATAGATAGGGGGTCAAAATGCCATGGGTAGTGGGTCAATATACCATGGGTAGGGAGGTTGATATACCATGGGTAGGAGACTTGATATACCATGGATAGGGGTGTCAAAGTGCCATGGGTATGGGGGTCGATATGACAAGGGTAGGGCGTCGATACAGCATGGGTAGGGGGGTCATATATAATGGGTAGGGGGGTCGATATACTATGGATAGGCGGGTCGATATGCCATCTATAGGGGGTCAAAATGCCAGGGGTAGGGGGTCAATATACCATGGGTAGGTGGGTCGATATACCATGGCTAGGGGGATCAAAATACCATGGGTAGAGGGTCGATTTGCCATGGGTAGGAAACTCGATAAACCATGGATAGGGGTGTTCAAGTGCCATGGATACGGGAGTCAAAATACTAGGAGTAGGGGGGTCAATATATCATGGGTAAGGGGGTCGATATACCATGGGTAGTGGGGTCGATATACCATGGGTAGTGGGGTCGATATACCATTGGTAGGAGGTTCGATATACGATGAATAGGGGGGTAAAAATACCATAGGTAGCGGGGTCTATATACCATGGCTATCGGGGGTCAATATACCATGGGTAGGGGGTTGATATACCATGGGTAGAAGACTTGATTTAGCATGGATAGGGGTGTCATGGGTAGGAGGGTCAAAATACCATGAGTAGAGGGTTCAATATACCATGGGTAGAGGGGCTCGATATACCATGGGTAGTGAGGTCGATACACCATGGATAGGGGTCGATATACCATGGCTAGGGGTCGATATACCATGAATAGGGGGTAAAAATACCATAGGTAGCGGGGTCTATATACCATGGCTACCAGGGGTCAATATACCAAGGGTAGGAGGGTTGACATACCATGGATAGGGGTCAAAATACCATGGATAGTGGGGTCAAAATAACATGGGTAATGAGGTCAAAATACCTTGGGTAGGGTGGTTGATATATCATGGGTATGAGACTTGATATACCATGGATAGGGATGTAAAAGTGCCATGGCTAGGGGGTTCAAAATACCGTGGGTATGGGGATCGATATACAATGGATAGGGGTCGATATACCATGGATAGGGGGGTTGATATACCATGAGTAGGGGGTCGATATACCATGGATAAGGGGGGTCGATATGCCATAGATAGGGGGTCAAAATGCCATGGGTAGTGGGTCAATATACCATGGGTAGGGAGGTTGATATACCATGGGTAGGAGACTTGATATACCATGGATAGGGGTGTCAAAGTGCCATGGGTATGGGGGTCGATATGACAAGGGTAGGGCGTCGATACAGCATGGGTAGGGGGGTCGATATATAATGGGTAGGGGGGTCGATATACTATGGATAGGCGGGTCGATATGCCATCTATAGGGGGTCAAAATGCCAGGGGTAGGGGGTCAATATACCATGGGTAGGTGGGTCGATATACCATGGCTAGGGGGATCAAAATACCATGGGTAGAGGGTCGATTTGCCATGGGTAGGAAACTCGATAAACCATGGATAGGGGTGTTCAAGTGCCATGGATACGGGAGTCAAAATACTAGGAGTAGGGGGGTCAATATATCATGGGTAAGGGGGTCGATATACCATTGGTAGGAGGTTCGATATACGATGAATAGGGGGTAAAAATACCATAGGTAGCGGGGTCTATATACCATGGCTACCGGGGGTCAATATACCATGGGTAGGAGGGTTGACATACCATGGATAGGGGTCAAAATACCATGAATAGTGGGGTCAGAATAACATGGGTAATGAGGTCAATATACCATGGGTAGGGGGGTTGATATACCATGGGTAGGAGACTTGATATACCATGGATAGGGGTGTCAAAGTGCCATGGGTATGGAGGTCGATATGACAAGGGTAGGGCGTCGATACACCATGGGTAGGGGGTCGATATAAAATGGGTCGGGGGGTCGATATACTATGGATAGGGGGGTCGATATGTCATCTATAGGGGGTCAAAATACCATGGGTAGGGGGTCAATATACCATGTGTAGGTGGGTCGATATACCATGGCTAGGGGGATCAAAATACCATGGATAGGGGGTCAATACACCATGGGTAGGGGGTCGATATGCCATGGGTAGGAAACTCGATATACCATGGATAGGAGAATTCAAGTGCCATGGGAACGGGGGTCAAAATTCTAGGAGTAGGGGGGTCAATATATCATGCGTAGGGGGTCTATATACCATGGGTAGTGGGGTCGATATACCATGGGAAGGGGGTTCGATATGACATGGGTAGGGGGTCGATATACCATTGGTAGGGGTCGATATACCATTGCTAGGGGGGTTAATATACATTGGCTAGGGGGTCGATAAACCATGTGTAGGGGGGTCGATATACCATGGGTAGGGGGGTCGATATACCATGGGTAGGGTGGTCGATATACCATGGGTATTGGGTCGATATATTATGGGTAGACGGGTCCATATACCATGGATAGAGGGGTTGATATACCATGGGTATGGGGGTCAATATACCAAGGGTAGGGGGGTCGATATACTATGGGTAGGGGGTCGATATGCCATCGATAGGGAGTCAAAATGCCATGGGTGGGGGTCAATATACCATGGGTAAGGGCGTTCATTTACCATGGGTAGGAGACTTGATATAATATGGATATGGGTGTCAAAGTGCCATAGATAGGTGGTCGATATATCATGGGTACGGTGATCAATATACCATGGGTAGGGGGTCGATATAAAATGGGTAGGGGGGTCGATATACCATGGGTAGGGGGTCGATATACCATGGACAGAGGGGGTCGATATACCATTGGTAGGGGATCGATATACCATGTATAGGGGGTCAAAATACCATAGGTATGGGGGTCGAAATACCATGGCTATGGGGGCTCAATATATCATGGGTAGGGGAGTCGATATGCCATGGATAGTGGATCAAAATACCATGGAAAGGGGCCTTCCCATGGTATATTGACCCCACTACTCATGGTATATCGACCCCCTACCCATGCTATATTGACCCACCCTACCCATTGTATATCGACCCCCCTACCCATGGTATATCGACCCCCCTACCCATGGTATATCGACCCCACTACCCATGGTATATCGATCCCCTACCCATGATATATTGACCCCCCTACTCCTAGTATTTTGACCCCCCTACCCATGGCACTTTGACACCCCTATCCATGGTATATCGAGTTTCCTACCCATGGTATATCGACCCCCCTACCAATAGTATAGGGGTGTTTATATACCATGGGTAGGGGTCGATTTACCAGGAAAAGGGTGGGGTCGATATACCATAGATAGGGGGGTCAAAATACCATGAATAGGGGGGTCAATATACCCTGGGTAGGGGGGTCGATGTACCATGGGTAGTGGGGTCGGTATACCATGGGTAGGGGGGTTGATTTACAATGGGTAGGGGGTCGATATACCATGGATAGGGGGGTCGATATGCCATAGATAGGGGGTCAAAATGCCATGGGTAGTGGGTCAATATACCATGGGTAGGGAGGTTGATATGCCATGGGTAGGAGACTTGATATACCATGGATAGGGGTGTCAAAGTGCCATTGGTATGGAGGTCGATATGACAAGGGTAGGGCGTCAATACACCATGGGTAGAGTGGTCGATATACTATGGATAGGCGGGTCGATATGCCACCTATAGGGGGTCAAAATGCCAGGGGTAGGGGGTCAATATACCATGGGTAGGTGGGTCGATATACCATGGCAAGGGGGATCAAAATACCATGGGTAGGGGGTCAATATGCCATGGGTAGGGGGTCGATATTCCATGGGTAGGAAACTCGATAAACCATGGATAGGGGTGTTCAAGTGCCATGGGTACGGGGGTCAAAATACTAGGAGTAGGGGGTCAATATATCATGGGTAAGGGAGTCGATATACCATGGGTAGTGGGGTCGATATACCATGTGTAGGGGGTTCGATATACCATGAATAGGTGGTAAAAATACCATAGGTAGCGGGGTCTATATACCATGGCTACCGGGGGTCAATATACCAAGAGTAGGAGGGTTGACATACCATGGATAGGGGTATAAATACCATGGATAGTGGGGTCAGAATAACATGGGTAATGAGGTCAATATATCATGGGTAGGGGGGTTGATATACCATGAGTAGGAGACTTGATATACCATGGATAGGGATGTCAAAGTGCCATGGGTATGGGGGGTCAAAATACCATGAGTAGGGGGTCAATATACCATGGGTATGGGGATCGATATGCAATGGATAGGGGTGTCGATATATCAAGGATAAGGGGGTTGATATACCATGGGTAGGAGACTTGATATACCATGGATAGGGGTGTCAAAGTGTCATGGGTATGGTGGTCGATATACCATGGGTAGGGTGGTCGATATACAATGGGTAGGGGTCGATATACCATGGATAGGGGGGTCGATATGCCATCGATAGGGGTCAAAATTCCATGGGTAGTGGGGTCAATATACCATGGGTAAGGAGGTTGATATACCATGGGTAGGAGACATGATATACCATGGATAGGGGTGTCAAAGTGCCATGGGTATGGAGGTCGATATGACAAGGGTAGGGCGTCGATACACCATGGGTAGGGGGTCGATATAAAATGGGTAGGGGGTCGATATACTATGGATAGGGGGGTCGATATGTCATCTATAGGGGGTCAAAATGCCATGGGTAGTGGGGTCAATATACCATGTGTTGGTAGGTCGATATACCATGGATAGGGGATCAAAATACCATGGGTAGGGGGTCAATATACCATAGGTAGGGGGTCGATATGCCATGGGTAGGAAACTCGATATACCATGAATAGGAGTGTTCAAGTGCCATGGGTACGGGGGTCAAAATACTAGGAGTAGGGGGTCAATATATCATGCGTAAGGGGGGTTCTATATACCATGGGTAGTGGGGTCGATATACCATGGATAGGGGGTTCGATATACCATGGGTAGGGGGTCGATATACCATGGGTTGGGGGTCGATATACCATGGGTAGGGGGTCGATATAGCATTGCTAGGGGGGTCAATATACATTGGCTAGGGGTCGATAAACCATGTGTAGGGGGTCGATATACCATGGATAGGTGGATCGATATACCATGGGTAGGGTGGTCGATATACCATGGGTAGCGGGATCGATATACCATGGGTAGGGGATAGATATACCATGGGTATTGGGTCGATATATTATGGGTAGGCGGGTCCATATACCATGGATAGAGGGGTTGATATACCATGGGTATGGGGGTCAATATACCAAGGGTAGGGGGATCGATATACTATGGGTAGGGAGTCGATATGCCATCGATAGGGAGTTAAAATACCATGGGTGGGGGTCAATATACCATGGGTAGGGGCGTTCATTTACCATGGGTAGGAGACTTGATATAATATGGATAGAGGTGTCAAAGTGCCATAGATATGGTATTTTGATCCCCCTATACATGGTATATCGACCCCATACCAATAGTATTTCGACACCCTCTGCACATGGTATATCAATCCCCCTTCCCATGGTATATCGATCCCCCTACCCATGGTATATCGACCCCTACCCCTGGTATATCGACCCCACTACTCATGGCATATCGACCCCCCTACTCATGATATATTGACCCACTCTACCAATTGTATATCGACCCACCTACCCATGGTATATCGACCCCCTTCCCATGGTATATCGACCCCACTACTCATGGTATATCGATCCCCTACCCATGATATATTGATCCCCCTACTCCTAGTATTTTGACCCTCCTACCCATGGCACTTTGACATCCCTATCCATGGTATATCGAGTTTCCTACCCATGGTATATCGACCCCTACCAATAGTATATTGACCCCCCTATCCATGGTATTTTGATCCACTATCCATGGCATATCGACTCCCCTACCCATGATATATTGAGCCCCATAGCCATGGTATTTCGACCCCCCTACCTATGGTATTTTGACCCCCTAAACATGGTATATCGATCCCCTACCAATGGTATATCGACCCCCTCTGTCCATGGTATATCGACCCCCTACTCATGGTATATTGACCCCCCTACCCATTTAATATCGACCCCCTATCCATGGTATATTGATCACCGTACCCATGATATATCGACCACCTATCTATGGCACTTTGACACCCCAATCCATATTTTATCAAGTCTCCTACCCATGGTAAATGAACGCCCCTACCCATGGTATATTGACCCCCACCCATGGTATTTTAACTCCCTATCGATGGCATATCGACCCCCTACCCATAGTATATCGATCCCCCTACCCTTGGTATATTGACCCCCATACCCATGGTATATCAACCCCTCTATCCATGGTATATGGACCCGTCTACCCATAATATATCGACCCAATACCCATGGTATATCTATCCCCTACCCATGGTATATCGACCCCCTACACATGGGTTATCGACCCCCTAGCCAATGTATATTGACCCCCCTAGCAATGCTATATCGACCCCCTACCCATGGTATATCGAACCCCCTACCCATGGTATATCGACCCCACTACCCATGGTATATAGACCCCCTTACGCATGATATATTGACCCCCTACTCCTAGTATTTTGACCCCCATACCTATGGCACTTCAACACTCCTATCCATGGTATATGGAGTTTCCTACCCATGGCATATCGACCCCCTATCCATGGTATGTCAACCCTCCTACCCTTGGTATATTGACCCCCGGTTGCCATGGTATATAGACCCCGCTATCTATGGTATTTTTACCCCCTATTCATGGTATATTGAACTCCCTACCAATGGTATATCGACCCCACTACCCATGGTATATCGACCCCCTTACCCATGATATATTGACCGCCTACTCCTAGTATTTTGACACCCGTACCCATGGCACTTGAACACCCTTATCCATGGTTTATCGAGTTTCCTACCCATGGCATATCGACCCCCTACCCATGGCATATTGACCCCCTACCCATGGCATTTTGATCCCCCTAGCCATGGCATATCGACCCACCTACCCCTGGTATATTGACCCCCTACCCCTGGCATTTTGACCCCCTATAGATGGCATATCGACCCGCCTATCCATAGTATATCGACCCCCCTACCCATTATATATCGACCCCCTACCCATGGTGTATCGACGCCCTACCCTTGTCATATCGACCTCCATACCCATGGCACTTTGACACCCCTATCCATGGTATATCAAGTCTCCTACCCATGGCATATCGACCCCCCTATCCATGGTATATCGACCCCCTACCCATGGTATATCAACCCCCCTACCAATGATATATCGACCCCACTACCCATGGTACATCGACCCCCCTACCCAGGGTATATTGACCCCCCTATTCATGGTATTTTGACCCCCCTATCTATGGTATATCGACCCCACCCTATTCCTGGTATATCGACCCCTACCCATGGTATATGAACACCCCTACCCATCGTATATCAACCCCCTACCCATGGTATATTGATCCCCCTACCCATGGTATATCGACCCCCCTACCCATGGTATATTGACACTCCAACACATGGTATATCAGCCCCCCTACACATGGTATATCTACCCCCTACCCATGGTGTATCGACCTCCCTAGCCAACGTATATTGATCCCCCATAGCCATGGAATATCGACCCCCTACCCTTGCTATATCGACCCCCCTACCCCTAGTATATGGACACCCTACCCATGGCATATTGAACCCTTCGCATGGTATATTGACCCCACTACTCATGGTATATCGACCCACCTACCCATGATATATTGACCCACCCTACCCATTGTATATCGACCCCCCTACCCATGGTATATCGACCCCCTACCCATGGTATATTGACCCCACTACCCATGGTATATCGATCCCTTACCCATGATATATTGACCCCCCTACTCCTAGTATTTTGACCCCCCTACCCATGGCACTTTGACACCCCTATCCATGGTATATCGAGTTTCCTATCCATGGTATATTGACCCCCCTACCAATAGTATATTGACCCCCTATCCAAGGTATTTTGATCCAATATCCATGGCATATCGACTCCCCTACCCATGATATATTGAGCCCCCATAGCTATGGTATTTCGACCCCCCTACCTATGGTATTTTGACTCCCTATACATGGTATATCGATCCCCTACCAATGGTATATCGACCCCCTCTGTCCATGGTATATCGACCCCCCTACCCATTTTATATCGACCCCCTACCCATGGTATATTGATCACCGTACCCGTGATATATCGACCACCTATCTATGGCACTTTGACACCCCTATCCATATTATATCAAGTCTCCTACCCATGGTAAATGAACGCCCTTACCCATGGTATATTGACCCCCACCCATGGCATTTTAACTCCCTATCGATGGCATATCGACCCCCTACCCATAGTATATCGACCCCCCTACCCTTGGTATATTGACCCCCATACCCATGGTATATCAACCCCTCTATCCATGGTATATGGAACCGCCTACCCATAATATATCGACCCAATACCCATGATATATCTATCCCCTACCCATGGTATATCGATCCCGCTACCCATGGTATATCGACCACCCTACCCATGGTATATCGATCCCCCTACCCATGGTATATCGACCCCCTTACACATGGTTTATCGACCCCCTAGCCAATGTATATTAACCCCCCTAGCAATGGTATATCGACCCCCTACCCATGGTATATCGACCCCCTACCCATGGTATATCGAATCCCCTTCCCATGGTATATCGACCCCACTACCCATGGTATATAGACCCCCTTACGCATGATATATTGACCCCCCTACTCCTAGAATTTTGACCCCCGTACCCATGGCACTTGAATACTCCTATCCATGGTATATCGAGTTTCCTACCCATGGCATATCGACCCCCTACCCATGGTATATTGACCCCCTACCCATGGTATATTGACCCCCCTACCCATGGCATTTTGACCATCTATAGATGATATATCGACCCCCCTATCCATAGTATATCGACCCCCGACCCATTTTATATCGATCCCCCTACCCATGGTGTATCGACGCCCTACCCTTGTCATATCGACCGAAATACCCATGGCACTTTGACACCCCTATCCATGATATATCAAGTCTCCTACCCATGGTATATCAACCTCCTTACCCATGGTATATTGACCCCACTACCCATGGCATTTTGACCCCTATCGATGGCATATCGACCCCCTATACATGGTATATCGACCACCATACCCATGACACTTTGACACCCCTATCCAGGGTATATCAAGTCTCCTACCCATGGTATATCGACACCCCTATCCATTGTATATCGATCCCCATACCCATGGTATATTGACCCCCTACTCATGGTATTTTGACTCCCATACCCATGGCACTTTGACATCCCTATTCTTGGCATATCAAGTCTCCTACCCATGGTATATCAACCCCACTACCCAGGGTATATTGACCTCATTACCCATGTTATTTTGACCGCACTATCCATGGTATTTTGACCCCTATCCATGGTATGTCAATCCTCCTACCCATGGTATATTGACCCCCGGTAGCCATGGTATATAGACCCCGCTACCTATGGTATTTTTACCCCCCTCTTCATCGTATATCGAACCTCCTACCAATGGTATATCGGTCCCACTACCCATGGTATATCGACCCCACTACCCATGGTATATCGACCCCCTTACCCATGTTATATTGACCCCCCTACTCCTAGTATTTTGACTCCCGTACCCATGGCACTTGAACACCCCTATCCATGGTTTATCGAGTTTCCTACCCATGGCATATCGACCACCTACCCATGGCATATTGACCCCCTACCCATGGTATTTTGATCCCCCTATCCATAATATATCGACCCCCCTACCCATTATATATCGACCCCCCTACCCATGCTGTATCGACGCCCTACCCTTGTCATATCGACCTCTATACCCATGGCACTTTGACACCCCTATCCATGGTATATCAAGTCTCCTACCCATGGTATATCAACCTCCCTACCCATGGTATATTGATCCACTACCCATGGCATTTTGACCCCCTATCTATGGCATATCGACCCCCCTTATCCATGGTATATCGACCCCCTACCCATGGTATATCAACCCCCCTATCCATGGTATATCGACCCCCTATCCATTGTATATCGATCCCCATACCCATGGTATATTGACCCCCTACTCATGGTATTTTGAACCCCCTACCCATGGCACTTTGACATCCCTATTCATGGTATATCAAGTCTCCTACCCATGATATATCAACCACCCTACCCATGGTATTTTGACCTCATTACCCATGTTATTTTGACCCCACTATCCATGGTATTTTGACCCCTATCCATGGTATGTCAACCCTCCTACCCTTGTTATATTGACCCCTGGTAGCCATGGTATATAGACTCCGCTACCTATGGTATTTTTACCCCCTATTCATGGTATATCGACCCTTAGCCATGGTATATCGACCCCTATCCATGGTATATCGACCTCACTACCCATGGTATATCGAACCCCTCTACCCATGGTATATTGAACCCCCTACTCATGGTATTTTGACCCTCCTACCCATGACACCCCTATCCATGCTAAATCAAGTCTTCTACCCATGGTATATCAACCTCCTACACATGGTATATTGACACCCCTACCCATGGTATATGTGACCCCTATCCATGGCATATCGACCCCACCCTACCCATGGTATATCGACCCCCTTACCCATGATATATTGACCCCCAGTAGCCATGGTATATCGAACCACCAACCTATGGTATTTTGACCCCCCTACCTATGGTATATCGACCCCTACCCATGGTATATCAACCCCCTACCCATGGTATATTGACCTTCCTATCCATGACATTTTAACCCCTCTATCGATGGGATCTCGACCCTCTACCAAAGGTATATGGACCCCCTACCCATGGCATATCGACCCCCATACCCATGTTATATTGACCCCCTTCCCATGGTATATCGCATCGCCTACCCACAGTATATCGACCCCCTACCCATGCAATATTGACCCCCTACCGATGGTATATCGACCCGCGCTGCCCATGGTATATCGAACCCCCTACACATGGTATATCGACCCACCTACCGATGGTATATCGATCCCCTACACATGGTAAATCGACCCCTTACTCATGGTATATCGACCCCCTACCCATGGTATATTGACCCCCTAGCCATGGTATATCGACCCACATTCCTATGCTATATTGACCCCCCTATCCATGGTATATCGAACCGCCTACCCAAAGTATATCGACCCCCTAACCATGGAATATTGACCCCCCTACCCATGGTATATCGATCCCCTACCCATGGTATATCGATCCCCTACACATGGTATATCGTCTCCCTACATATGGTATATCGACCCCCTTATTCATGGTATATCGACCCCCTACACATGGTATATTGACCCCCCAACTAGCCATCGTATATCGACCCCCTATCCCTGGTATATTGACCCCCTACCAATGGCATCTTGACCCCCTTACTCGACCCCTACCCATAGTATATCGACCGTCCTAGCCATGATATATCGAGCCCCATACCCATGGTATATTGACCCCTTTACCCATGGCATTTTGACCCCAATATCGATGGCATATCGACCCCCTTCCCATGGTATATCGACCCCCTACCCATTGTATGTCCATAGCATTTTGACCCCGATATCGATGGCATATCGACCTCCCTACCCATGGTATATCGACCCCCTACCTATGGCACTTTGACACCCCTATCCATGGTATATAGAGTCTCCTACCAATGGTATATCAACTCCCCTACCCATGGTATATTGACCCCCCTACCCATGACATTTTGACCCCCCTTTCGATGGCATATTGACCCCCTACCCATGGTATATTGACCCCCTACCCATGCTGCATCCACCCCCTAACCATGGCATATCGACCTCCATACCGATGGTATATCGACCCCCCTACCAGTGGCATATTGACCTCCTTCCCATAGTAAATTAACCTCCCTACCCATGACATATCCATCCCCTTCCTATGGTATTTCGACCCCTTACTTATGGTATATCGACCCCCTACCCATGGTATATAGACCCTCCTACCCATGGTATTTCGACCCCTTACCCATGGTATATTGACCCTCCTAGCCATAGTATATCGACCCCCCTACCCATGGTATATTGACCCCTTTATCCATGGAATTTTGACCCCCCTATCGATGGCATATCGAACCCTTACCCATGGTATATCGGCACCCTACTCATTGCATATCGACCACCCTACCCATGGTATATTGACCCCTACCCATGGCATATCGACCCCCTACCTATGCCATTTTGACCTCCTATCCATGGTATATCGAGTCTCCTACCCATGGTATATCGACCCCCCTACCCATAGTATATTGAACCCTGTACCCATGGTATATCGACCCCCTACCCATGGTATATCGACCCCCTTACCTATATTATTTTGACCCCCTATACATGGTATATCGACCCCTACCCATGGAATATCGACCCCCCTCTGCCCATGGTATATCGACTCCCCTACCCATGATATATCGACCCCTAGGTATATCGACCCCTACCAATGGTATATCGACCGCACTTCCCATGGTATATCGACCCCCCTACCCATGGTATATTGACTCCCTACTCATGGTATTTCGACCCTCTACCAATGGCACTTTGACACCCCTATCCATGATATGTCAAGTCTCCTACCCATGGTATATTGACCCCATTACCCATGATATATTGAACCCCTATCCATGCCATATCGACCCCACCCTACCCATGGTATGTCGACCCCCTTACCCATGGTATATTGACCCCGGTAGCCATGGTATATCGACCCCTCTACCAATGGTATGTTGACCTCCCTATTCATGGTATATCGACCCCATACCCATGGAATATCGACCCCTACTCATGGTATATCGACCCCACTACCCATAGTATATCGACCCCACTACCCATGTTATATTGAGCTCCTTCTCATGATATTTTGATCCTACTACGCATGGCACTTTGAGCTCCTATCCATGGTATATCGAGTCTCCTACCCATGGTATATCGACCCCCCTACCCATGGTATATTGACCCACCTACCAATGGTATATTGACCCACCCTACCCATGGTATATCGACCCCCTACCCATGGTATATTGACCCCCTGTACCCATGGTATATCGACCACCCTATCCATGGTATATCGACCCCCTTACCTATATTATTTTGACCCCCTATACATGGTATATCGACCCCTACCCATGGAATATCGACCCCCTACCTATGATATATCGACCCCTAGGTATATCGACCCCTACACATGGCATATCGACCGCACTTCCCATGGTATATCGAACCCCCTAACCATGGTATATTGACCTCCATATTCATGGCATATCGACCCCCTACCCATGGTATATCGACCCCTACTCATGGAATATCGACCCCACTACCCTTGGTATGTCGACCCCACTACCAATGTTATATTGACCCCCTTCTCATGGTATTTTGATCCTACTACGCATGACACTTTGACACCCCTATCCATGGTATATCAAGTCTCCTACCCATGGTATATCAACCCCCTATCCATGGCATATCGACCCCACCCTTCCCATGGTATATCGACCCCCTATCCATGGTATATCGACCCCTACCCATGGTATATCGACCCCACTATCCATGGTATATCGAACCCCCTACCCATGGTATATTGTCCCCCCTTCCTATGGTATTTTAACCCCCCTATACATGTTATATCGACCCCACTACCCATGGTATATCGACCCTACTCATGGTATATCAAGTTTCCTACCTATGGTATATCAACCCCCCTAACTATGTTATATTGACCCCACTATTCATGGCACTTTATTCCCCCTATCGATGGCATATTGACCCCCTACCCATGGCATATGGACCCCCTACCCATGCTATATCGATCCTCATACCCATGGCACTTTGACACCCCTATCCATGGTATATCAAGTCTCCTACCCATGGTATATCACCCCCCTATCCATGGTATATCGACCCTCTGCCCATTGTATATCGATTTCCTCTACCCATGGTATATCGACGCCCTACCCTTGTCATATCGACCACCATACCCATGGCACTTTGACACCCCTATCCATGGTATATCAAGTCTTCTACCCACGGCATATCAACCCCCCTATCCATGGTATATCGACCCTCCTACCCATTTTTATCGACCCCCATACCCATGGTATATTGATCCCCTACTCATGGTATTTTGACCCTCCTACCCATGGCACTTTGACATCCCTATCCATGGTATATCAAGTCCCCTACCCATGGTATATCAACCCCCCTACCCATGGTATATTGATCCCACTTCCCGTGGTATTCTGACCCCTATCCATGGCATATCGTCCCCACCCTACCCATGGTGTGTCGACCCCGCTACCCATGGTATATTGACCCCCGGTAGCCATGGTATATCGACCTCACTACCTATGGTATATCAAGTCTCCTACCTATGGTATATCAACCTCCCTAACCATGATATATTGACCCCCCTATCCATGCTATTGTAATAAGATGACTGCTTATAATACCCTCAATAAACTACATAGATTCAACATGTGTAAAGGGACAACTTAAAGAAACTTTCATATTGTAAACAAATAACTCAAACAAGATGCAGAGATAACATCATTTATAGACATTCATTATTGTCGTGAATTTCAAGAATATCATCATTATTTCATTCAGAAGATTGTGACTGGACATTTTAGTGACATTAGAATACTTATATCGTGGGTTATATGTAATTTGCTTCATACAAATTGATATTTATGTGTGGTCCCAAAGCATGTTTACCAAGTCCGTATGCGTAATTTAAACCCTCCCGGTCCTTCTAAGTAATCTATATCATGACAGGTCTACCTTTTACTCAATTATTGCGATATAACTTCTATATAATTTCAGATTAGAGAGAAATCGATCCTTTTCGTCTGTACCAAAACATGTTTTCACTACGTAGTCCGCCATTTTGTGGGTCATATGACCATAGCAAGTTTTTGTCAGTTGGTGTCCTAAAAGTAATATCCTATGAGAAATAAGGCAAATTTTGTTAAAAGGAAACTATATAAGTTTTCTTGCCATATTTAATAAGTATTGGCAGAAGTTTTATATATATTAAGATAGGAACTTTATCTTAACCATATTACCCAAAATGTTATAAATATTACGCGCGTCGTCTGCAATACTTGCGGCACCGCCTAGCGATGGGAAATGTTCTAGTTCAGAGAAATTTACGTTTGTTTTGTTAAATAAATTAAAGTATAAGGTGGAACTTACCCCCTTTTAATTACATTTTTATATCACAGGCATTTTTTTAGCCTTCATCTTTGTATATTATAATGATAAAGTTTCGGCGACAGGAATCCTGTTGGTATTCCTACATTTTTCTGGGAGGTTCCAGGATCCTGCAACGCTCTCATTGGCCGACAGGATTTCTGAGAGTAATTCTCAAATCCCATTGGTTCTCAGGGGAACCGAAAACCTATAAAAGGCAAGCATTCAGTTACATGGGGAATAACTTGCTAGTCTAAGCAACCAGCTAGATCAAGCCACATAGCTACTAGAAGCATACTAGATCCAATTGATAGACCTTCGTTAATAAAAACCAGTACCAGAGTTTTACAGTAAAGAGCTGAGAATAACAAATTAATATAAGAAAAAGATTAACATTATTATAATCTTAGCGGCAGTTATTCCCCACCACACTGAGCGACCCAAAGTATACCAAACCCAGGTATTACTTATCTTCTATTGGCCCTTAATAATGAAGTCCGATGTTTATTGAATATTGCGTATTCAATACTATATATATGTTTATTTGTACACTGAGAATGACAAGACAAAGGAAGAATAGACCAACACAAATAAATATTTGTTCTAAACTGATTTGAGCTTTATGCTTGAGTATATATAGACCCAAAACTTTAGTATATCACAATCCTGACCAGGGCAACATTACCGTCAACAAACCCTCCCAACACACTCGGCCTACGGGAGCAGTTTGTTACACTGGTGTCACAGAAGTGGGATTCCTAAAATTTTAACTTGATAGGCGAATCCAGGAATCAATCCCAGGCCCATCCCTCTACGCTTTACGCGTTTATTTTGGCTTCGAAGTGTGGTGGTAAAGTAAAAGTCTACATAGAAAATAACGCTTCCAATTATTATTTAAATGTTATCGGATAATGTTTCCGGTATTACTGACGTCATGTGTACCTTTTCTTAATAATAAAACAACAAGAAAACTGATTGTAATTTTTATTAAATTATAACAGAGATGTCCGCTAACGGAGACAGTACTATAGAGATGAATGAGAGAGCTGAATCGGCCGACCCTGGAATTGTATTTCAAGTTCGAGATAACGTCGACGGTGACGAAATCGGACAGGGCGACATACACGCTAGACACGAGGATAGAGGCGAAGGCGCGAAATTTTATCCTAAAGACAGGACCGGTACCGACAGAGTATTTAACGCAGATTTTCGAGACAAGGCACCAATATACCCCGAATTCCACGGGCATCCAAACGAGCTACGTTTTCGACAAAACCAGATACCAGGAACTACCATAAAACCAGAACCATATAATGGCAGAGAAAGTTGGGAAAAATACATTTCACATTTTGAAAACTGTGCAGAGCTAGGGAGGTGGAATGAAGTCGACAAAGTCCTCCTTTTATCTGCCAGCCTAAGAGGACAAGCCAGAACATTTTACATAAGTTTGACAGCAACTGAGAAAAAGTCATATCATCTACTTATAAAAACCCTGGAGCAAAGATTCGGTAATGCTAGACACCAAAACAGATGGCTTTCAAGATTTGAGACCAGAACTAGACAACCCAATGAATCCATAGCCACATTTGGTGACGATTTGCGCCAAATAGCACAGAAAGCCTACAGTAACTTAGATACCCGAGCCAAGAGGTTCTTGCTTTAAACCAATTATATAAAAACATATCTTTAGAAATGAAATGCCGTTGCATTGACAAAGAATGTCATTCAGTAACCGAAGCAGTAGATCTGATAGAAAGATACGAGGCCTTGCTAGGGGAATCATCAGATAGAAAAAGAGGGAATGTTAGACAAGTCATGGAAACTAAAAATCCGCTTCTAGGAGAAAATAATAATGACAATTCAGCTAATGGTGCATTGATTAGACAATTATTTGACCGATTGAGAAACTAGAGCATGGCTCGGGGCAGGCAAAAAGAACATGTTTTAATTGCAATTCCCCCGACCACTTCTATAGGAACTGTCCTAATAACAGGGACCAAACGAGCTACGACCGACAATTTGTCCAAAAGAAACCATGGCAAAGGAACCCTACCCCAACAAGCTATAGTGGTCATGATCAGAGACAAAGCAGAACCCAACAAAACCAGGGAAACGAGAATCCGTCAGCTCGACAGGCCGGGGCCAGACGGAATTAAAAGGGCCTACATTACGAATGAATACATAGGGAGATATGAACGAAAGGGTGGGACAAATAGGAAAACATATTGATGAATGGGACAATGGTCTTTACGCTAGTGGCATTATAAATGAAGTGGCCATACATTTCTTAATAGATACTGGATCCACAGTATCCCTTATTTCTCACGAAGTCTATATTAACATTTCTCCAATTGATTCAGACCTTGTACACAATCCAACCCTGTGCAATTATCAGTCAAGTGCCAGTCCTGAAGTTCTTGATCCTGAACTTCCTCAAAACGAAGGAAGTATCAAAAATGTAAATGGCACTGACCTAAGAACCCATGGGTGTGTAGATCTTGAAATGTTAATTGCAGACACCCTATTTCATCACCAATTTATCATTTGCGATATAACACCAGATTCTATTTTAGGACAAGATTTTCTCCTAAGACATGTGGAAAAGATTGATTATCAACAACAACTTTTACAAACAGATAACACTGATATAAAGTGTTGGATAGGAGGTAAATTTCAAATGGTGTGCTGAGTTCAATCCATGAACACTGTTGTGATCCCCTCCAATTCTATTTCAACCTTACCTGTGAAAATCCCAAGTGTAGAACATATCAGTGACATAGCTATTGTAGAGCCCACCAACCACATATACACTGAGAAAAACATTTCTGTTGTTCGTGGTATAATAAATACAAAAGATGAGACCAAGCTGGTTCAAATTGTCAACTATAGCAATTCAAATGCTAAATTGTATCCCAACACCTTGTTAGGAACTTGCGGGTCTGCTTTTACAAACCCAGAACCCCAACATGCCAGAAGTGCAGCTATTAAAATGGACCCCTACTCTGAGAATAATATGCCATTAGTTTCATCCAACCTACCAGACTATCTCCATGACCTATAGAGTCGTAGTAGCGAAAACCTGAACGTGGAAGAAAAGGGACTACTCGAGAGGCTATTAATTATATACAAAGACGTATTTTCAAAATCACCAGATGACTTGGGAAGAACTGACTGAATAAAACATCACATAAATACTGGTAACGCAACACCAATACGAGTCCCACCAAGGATACTGCCCATAGGCAAAAGAGAAATGGAGAAGCAGGAAGTCCATAAGATGTTAGAAAAAGGAATAATAGAATCATCCAAAAGTCCCTGGTCTGCACCAATAGTACTTGTAACAAAGAAGGATGGCAGTCCAAGATTTTGTGTTGATTATCGGGCCCTTAATAGTGTCACCAAGAGAGCTGCTTATCCTCTTCCTCGAGTGGATGAATGTTTAGAGGCTCTGTCAAATGCAAAGTGATACAATTCTATGGATCTTAATTCTGGTTTTTGGCAAGTAGAGTTCCACCAGTCGGACAGGGAGAAGACGGCATTCTCCACACATCAAGGACTTTACCAGTTTGTTGTAATGCCATTTGGGACAGTCAAAAAACCAAGTACTTTTGAACGACTGCTGGAAGACGCATTAAGAGGACTACATTGGCAAGAATGCATACTGTATATGGATGACATTATAGTACCAGGTAGTTGTTTTGTTGAGTGTATAAAGAGACTGACAAATGTGTTTGAACGTCTGATACATGCAAATTTGAAACTTAAGCCTTCCAAATGTGTATTTTTCCAGAAGAGAGTGAAGTTTTTGGGTCATATTGTATCCGAAGAAGGCATATGTACAGACCCTGACAAAATATCCGCAGTAAGAAATTGGCCAATACCAATCAATGTAAAACAGGTCAGAAGTTTTGTCGGTTTGGCCTCGTATTACAGGCGGTTTGTGCGCGGATTTGCAAAAATCGCACGTCCACTGCACAAAATATGTGAAAAGGGAGTGAAGTTTTCCTGGACAGACGAATGCGATACTGCATTTCGTGCCCTCAAGGTTGCACTTACTTCCTCACCAATACTTACTTATCCAATTCCAGGAAAAACATTTATTTTAGACACAGACGCCATTCAAACTGCGATAGGAGCTGTACTATCCCAAGAGTTTGACGAGAAAGAACAAGTTATTGCCTACACGAGCAAAGCACTGAATAAAGCAGAACAGTCTTATTATGTAACCAGGAAGGAACTTCTTGCTGTTGTTTTCTCATTTAAGCATTTTCACTCATATCTATATGGACAGCATGTGCTCTTAAGAACTGACAACTCAGCTGTTAGTCGGATGCGTAATTTGAAGAATCCAACTGGTCAAACCGCTAGATGGCTGCAAGAGCTAGGAACTTACGAATTGACAGTAGTACACCGACCAGGACAAATGCATGTTAATGCAGATGCCCTCTCCAGGATTCCCTGCAATTCATGCCAGAACCAGCAAAGGCAAAGTGAAAGTGAAACTACAGAAGAGGATGGTGAAGCACAAGTCATGGATGAATGCAAACCAAACCAAATAAGAGCTATTACCAGAAGCAAACAAAAAAATGGAAACCCTTACAACATGAAAGAGAAAATATATTTAATGGAAGATTGGGACCCACAGACAATACGCAGGCTACAGCTCGAAGACCAAGAAATATCGGATATTTTTATTGGATTCGAAGATAAAAAGCGGCCAGAATGGAATGATATTTCAGAAAAATCAGCCGCTGTAGAAACCTTGTGGAGACAGTGGGACAGACTCAAAATTCATGGCGGGATGCTATACAGGAATTGGGTCGAGAATGAATTTGAAAATGATTTACAGTTAATAACCCCAACTTTAAAGAAAGAAGAGGCAATCAAACATTTTCACGACATTCCATCAGCTGGTCATCTTGGAGTTGACAAGACAATTGGTAAGTTACAACAAAGTTTCTATTGGCCAGCTATGAAACAATCTGTAGCAGAGTATGTGAAAAAATGTGATAGCTGTGCTGTTCAAAAACAACTCAAAATGATTAAGGCAACAATGGGCCAATTCATTGTAGGAGAACCCATGGAAAGAGTCGCAATGGATATATTAGGACCTCTCCCTATGTCAAAGAATGGAAATAAGTATGTACTTGTAATTTCTGACTTGTTCACAAAATGGAAGGAAGCCCTTCCAATACCAGACCAGGAAGCAAAAACAGTAGCAACAACTTTTGTAAACGAATTTGTCAGTAGGTTTGAAACACCATTACAGCTATACTCTGACCAAGGTAGAAATTTTGAATCGCAAATCTTCCAAGAATTGTGTAATCTTCTCCATATAGAGAAAACACGCTCAACAAGTATGAGACCACAAGCTAACAGTTGTGTGGAGAGATTTAATCGTACCTTAGTATCAATGATGAAAATGTACTGCCAAGATAATCAAAATAATTGGGATGAATATTTGCCTCAATTACTTATGGCATATAGATCTTCAAAACATACCAGTACAAAATGATGTAAGCTTTTTATTTCTAAAATAAAAATGAAATAATAATGCCCAATTATTTGTATAAGACTGATTGATTGATTTGTTTGATTTTTGGTGTTTAATGCCACTTTCAACAATATTTCAGCTATATCATGGCGACCAGTTTTAGTGGTAGAGGAAGCCGGAGCACCCAGAGAGAACCACCGACCATGGGCAAGCAACTGGTAAACTATCACTTGCGGCTGCGAGTCGAGTACACCCCTTTTATAGTTTACAAAGCCGGGCGCGAACCCACGCCATATTGGTGATAGGCTTGTACGAGTTGTTGGATCCAGCGACCTAACTCATTGAGCCATCCTGGCCCCTTATAAGACTGCAAAATATCTGTGGGTCCTATTATGTTATGGTGTGGTGGTCATTGTACATGTATACAGAATGGTTTTCATGAGATAATATAAGTTCTAGTTGACTTCTGAATTGTGAACACAATGATCATTGGCACTCAAAAAAGGTTTGTGTTAATTAGAGGTATTTTAACTGTACCCGTTTCAAAACAAAAGGAGTTTATTTTTTTAGTTTTAGTTTAAACATATTTTTATTTGCTAAATATAACAAATATGGATCGGACACAAGTTTTTCCAACTTATGAAGTCTTCTCCCGAATACAATAATTTACAATATGGATTAGCATGCGCAATGAAATGATATAATATGTATATAATAGCATTGAGTTAAATATACAAAGAATGACTATGTACAAAAACATAAGTTTAGACAATATACTAGAAAAAAAAGAATAAAGAAAAAAGAAAAGAGAAGAAATACTTTTGGAGATGTGTGTTGGTTCTTTAGATCATTTAGACAATTGTAAATCTTTTGGAGTCTTTAATATATTTAAAAGCATGTTTAACAATTGTTATATTTTCTTCATATGTTAGGAGATCACTTCCTTTTATCAGTAGATTTACATCAATATTAATGTTAGAAGGTAGCCAGTTAAGACTATTAAATATTATTTCCCTATTATCTGTATATTTATCACAATCAAAAAAGAAATGGTGAGAATTTTCACATGGTGCGCCACAGTTACAGGAAGCATTTGATAAAATTTTTACTTTACATAAATCGTAATTCAAGAATGATACATTGCAGCGAAGCTGTGTTAGAATTATATTTAGTTTTCTAGGACCATAAGAATAGTGTCTCGGAATTGGCATTGAGAATAAACTGCGGATTGCCTTTTTAAATTTAGATAGTGTGTCAAGATTACGCACTGAAAGATTAAGGTTATTCCATTCCCTTACTGTAGCTGAGACGAAAGAATCTCTAGTTAAAGATAGTCTACAGAATGGAACAATAATATCGTTGCCATTTCGAAGGGGATAAATAGTCGTACTTTGGATTGTTGGGGGAATAAGATCGAGTAAATAAGAGGGTGTGCTACCGTTTTGGATATTATATAATAATTGGAGCTTTCTCCTAGTTCTTCTTTCTTCCAATCTCTCCCAGCCAGTTTCTCTATATAGATATTCTGTGTTGGTAAAGATTGGAAGTCCGGTGATACTTCTAGCTGTCTCCAACTGTAGCCTCTCCAATTTGCACGAATTAGAGACACCACAGTTGTCCCAGACCTCACATGCATACTCAAAAGCAGTTTATTTCCCATCTGATCTTAGGAAAATACCTTACAGAAATATACATAGGGTTATTATTTAAGTATTATTATTGTTTACATAAGAAAGTACCCAAAGAGTGAAAATTTAAAATTTATGTTCATTTTCATCTAATTTAAATGCATTTTTTTTAAATATAATGGTCGACATGGGTTATTGATGGGCCCTAAAAAGGGCCTATATTTGTAAATTTTGCATATATAGAAGGTATATTATATGTTATTCAGCTATCAGACAGGGTATATAATGTGACATTCCCGGCTTATGATCTATATTCCCTGCGGCTGCGGCTGCGCCTCAGGGAATATAGATCCTAAGCCGGGAATGTCACATTATATACCCTGTCTGATAGCTGAATAACAGATATATTACGGATTTAATCATTGTTTTTTTTTTAAATACAACATCCAATTGTAAAATAAATTTGCGTCTTTTATTTTCATTTTTTGTATCTCTAGATGTCCGTTTCCGTATCTTTGACGTCATTATTCAATGACGTCAAAATATGTGTCACGTCATATTTCATGTATTGGGGTGTTTCATGAAGGAAAATACTGTACTAAATTTCTAAATCAATACAGTTTCATATGTAGTAAATTTTATAAACTTTATAAATATAACATTAATATATCACATAACAAAACAACGGGTTTGCGAAACAGTTTCAATAATTTAAATGTTAACAACATGTAAATAAAACCTTGGTGTTGCCCCATGACGTCGAAAGTTTTCAAGGCTCAATGTTTTGTTTATTTGTTATGGTACAGCAGTGGAACATAGGAGTTTGTTGAATCGATCAGGTATTTGTGACGGAATTAACCGTTGTAATATTTTTTTGTTCATGCAGCCGTTTTGAGTATAAAAACAGCATTTAATTTGGAAAACATACATTTATTATTCCGTATTATACCATTGATTCAGTGAAGTGAAGCGTAATGTTTTGTCGTTCATGTTTTAATCATTTCTGGGCCGAATATATGCTGACATTCAGGGTTGAAGAACCAATGAAAATATGTGTAACAAACTAAATCCGTAATATTATATGTTATTCAGCTATCAGACAGGGTATATAATGTGACATTCCCGGCTTATGATCTATATTCCCTGAGGCGCATCCCTGAGGCGCAGCCTCAGGGAATATAGATCATAAGCCGGGAATGTCACATTATATACCCTGTCTGATATTCCCGGCTTATGATCTATATTCCCTGAGGCTGCGCCTCAGGGAATATAGATCATAAGCCGGGAATGTCACATTATATACCCTGTCTGATAGCGGAATAACAAATATATTACGGATTTAACCATTTTTTTGTTAAATACAGAACCAAACTGTCGTATAATTTTTTTTCTAATTTTTTTTTATTTATTTGTTTTTGTTTGTTTCCTTTCTGTTTGTTTATTTCTATTTTCCTTTTGTTTTTTTTTACCACGTACATAGTCCCAATTCATATTTAAAACCGTATTAAATATTTTGCATCTTTTATTTTCATTTTCCGTATTTCTAGATGTCCTTTTTCGTACCTCTGACATTCTTTGTTCAATGACGTCAAATATTTGTCACGTGATATTTTATGTACTGAGGTGTCTCATAAAGGAAAATCATGTTCAATATTTCTAAATCAACACAATTTCATATGCAGTAAATTTAATAAACTTTATAATTATAACATTAATATATTACATAACAAAACAACGGGTTTGTGAAACAATTTCAATAATCAAAATGTTAACAATAAGCAAAATCTTGGTGTGGCCCTTGACCTCGAAAGTTTTAAAGGCGGAAACTTTAACACACTTTCACTTGTTGATTGTTATGTTCAAATTTGTAATGGTACAGCCGTGGAATATGGGAGTTTGCTGAATTGTTCTGGTGTTTGTGACGGAATTAACTGTTGTAAGAGTGTTATAATCATAAAATAAATCATCATAATTTACATCCAAAATGTCAACGACGTCCGTAACCGACGATGAAACATGTGTATTGGCTCTCATTTGAACAAGTGATGTTGAACTTGAACTGTTTTGTGTCGGCGGCATGAGTTGCAACCGGGAAGTACTGTGGTGCGGGGGCATTATTGAGGATAGTTGAGATGGTTGCTCTCACGAACAGAACTTGTGATAATGTCTCCCATAACTTGTTTTTCCTTTGATGAAACACGTTGATATACTGCAACTGACGAGGCAGATTTGTGTCCGGTAATTGCCATAATTTGTGCCATTGAACAGTTTCTTCCGAGGATAGTTGCACCCGTTGCACGAATTGAGTGGTTGGTGTAGATTTGTGAAAGGTATATTTTAATTTTTTTATTGAAGAAAAGAATATCTTTTTTGTTCATACAACCGTTTTGAGTTTAAAAACAGCATTTAATTTGGTAAAAATACATTTATTATTCCGTATTATGATATTGATTTAGTGAAGCGTAAATATTTCTCTTTTTGTCAACCACGTTGTTATTGTTTTTTGGGGCCCAAATGAGGGAGACCGAAAACGTACATATATACCCCGTCTGTTTTCCGAATATATGCTGACATTCAGGGTTGAATAACCAATGAAAATATGTGTAACAAACTAAATTCGTAATATAATATATTTATCAAAATTACGAGGCAGATTTGTTTTCTTTAGTGAGCTGACAGGTACTGATAGAGTGTCGAGGGATTTATTCTATCTCTAATGGTTTCCAATATAAATTCCACCACAAGGGCCCAACAAATTAAAAATTTTAACTTTTATATTATTTATTCAATTTAATGCCACTGTCGTCAAAGAGCTCCGGTCGGAATTGTTCTGTCATCTTCCGGTACAAGTCAATTAGGCATGTTTGACATACAGGCGACGACAAAAAGTAAGTATTATGATATCTTGAATCCAGAAGATGTCGTTATCGGCCGATTATTTTTGTTTGTTTTGACCTATATGTTTCTGTGGTTAACTTAATAGATTACTCAGATATAGATAAAATGATGGACATAAACAATGAAAAATGCTAATAATGAGATTGAAATCATCAAATAAAGCTATAAAAAAGTAGTCTATATGTGTAATTAAAGTACACAAACCATTTGTAGTGCTTATATACATGATATTTTGCACTGGCGTGCCACCATGAATAGTTTTAGACTTACTACAGTAAAAAACACAATGCTTATCTACGTACATTCGTTCCGGTTCTGTCAGCCACTACTTTCCGGTTGGGTCCCAAAAATTGTTTTTCAGTAGAACCGGTTTTGTCTGTAAAAAATTGAAAGAATAGTGAAAACAGCTCAATATCACAATTATGTTTCCTTTTTGTAATGTATTTAAAGTTCATTATAACACTTGTCAAGGGTATGTTCGACTTGCAAATTGATAAAAAGAAAAAACAAAAAACAAAAAATTGTCTTCAATAAATAAAAGTTGTGGAAAAAAAACAACAGCACATAGTCAAAATATTTTACATGTGGATGTGTTGTATAACATTAAAAGAAAGAAATACAAAACGGTTTGTGCAGAATTGGCATTCGCCAAGTCACCTTCGACAGAATGGTCATGATTTTGTATAGAACTTATAATTATTTTTCTTTATTTGCTATGCAGTTGGATTATTGCAATATTCAAAGAATGCTTGATCAAAAGTAGGAACTCTCACTGTTTATATAGGTATCAAGTAACTCTTATTGTTTTGGATTAATTTTTGTTTTCAAATAATATATTGAAGGACAATAAGAAATTTTGATTAAACAAATTATAAAAATAAAATAAAAATAGGGAACCGCATCGGTAGCGTAATGATTAGCGTGCTCGCCTCGATTGCGATAGATTGTGGGTACGAACTGCGGTCTTGTCAAACAAAAGAGTATAAAATTGGTATGTGTTGCTTCTCCGCTAAGAACGCAGCATTAACGAGAAAGAGCAAAGACAGGTTGGCTCGGAATCAGAATAATGTGTCCGGGTGGAGCGACATATCTACCCAATGACTGTTGTTAGCTCACCTTGCCAAAGGCAATGTGAGCTTTTGCCATCACTTGGCGCGCGTCGTCCGTCGTCTTTCGTTCGTCGTCTGTCATCCATTAACTATTCACAGTTTATTCTTCTCCTCTGAAACGCCTCAACCAAATGAAGTGAAACTTAGTAGGAAGCATCTATGGAAGGTCCTCTGTAACGATTACTTATTTCGTTCCGATCCGTTAACAAATTTGGTCGCCACAAGCGATTCTTGTTTTTGATTGGCGGATTTTAAAAAAAACCCCTTCTCCTCTAAAACCTCTTAGCCAAATGAACCGAATGTCTTCTATAAAGATTGCTCATTTCATCCCGATCCGTTAACAAACATGGTCTCCACAGACAATTCTGGTTTCTAATTGGCCGATTATATAAAATATTCTCCTCTCAAACTGCTTAGCCAAATGAACCGAAACTTGGTAGGAAGCAACTATGGAAGGTCTTCTATAAAGAGTGCACATTTCATCCCGATCCGTTGACAAACATGGTCGCCACAGACAATTATTGTTTCTGATTGGCCGATTTCGAACAATCTTCTTCTCTGAAACTGCTTAGCCAAATGAGCCGAACTTTGGTGGGAAGCACCTATAGAAAGTTCTGTCTGTATTAAGTTTCCTCAAAGCATAATGCTCAGACCACTGAGCTTCTATTTTCAGTGAGCAAAGCACAAACATTTGTCGTATTACAACTTGTTACAAACGTTGCATTAATCGAGTACATCTAACATTTTCTTTGTATACAAACTGCCAAAATCGTCCGTGCGGAAAGGAATTCAATACTACAGCCTTTATTAATTTGCTTATCTGTAATGTTAATGTAAACATTATACTAAGAAGAAACTTAAATATCGTATCCATGAAGTTATTTCCACAGAGTGACTGACTTCGTTATCAACGAGTATAGAATTAAAATATTGCGTTATAAAAAGAATCTCCCACTACTCAATTGATGCGCATGGACAGCTATTTAAAGTGAGTGTAGCGTATTGAGCACCAACCGTGATGTCAGTGCCACAAAAAGCATTAAAAAAAATCAAGTGTTCGCGACAGTAACAATTTAACATAAAAATAACGATTTTTTTTTTATTGTACAAAGTAGCTGAAATTAGCAGCCATGGCAAATATTCATACTATGGATCAGTATTTATCGCCTTTGAGATATTTCCTAATCATAACTATTGTTAAGTTGCAATATAATGCTCAATAACAATAAGATCAGTGATATTTACATACTGACAAACCCGGTTATTTATAAATGACCCAACCGGTTTGTATACATGTTTTACATTTTGACCAAGCCGGATTTCAAAAACATCTGTTGACCTAATGTTTTAGGGTATAACTAGTTACTAATTGACTTTTCATCAACAAAATAGGATTTTTAAGTAAAATCAATCATTCATCAATATGTTTTTTCTTTTTGGGCAACATTTAATTCATTCGTAAATGCAAGATATAGCGATATTTCAGTTGATTGTAATACTTTTGAAGCCGGATTCCTTATAACTTATAGACAAATCTAATTTTACACTGCAAAAATAAATGATATTTGGACAAAAAATGAAATTAATAATAATAACAATCATAAAGCATCATAATTCAAAACATTATATACACAGTATATTTATAAATACTTATCCGTGTCTGCTTTAAAAATACCGCTTTAAAATATCCCGGATGTTGACCAAACATTTTCGATCGGAGCTCTTTGACGACAGTGAATGCATTTTTCTGCAAAACTATCATCTGTATGAGTTATTGATGGACCAGAAAAAATAGGATATTTGTTAAAAGGGAGGGTTATGGTATTTTATGCCACTTTCAACAATATTTCATTAAAATGTGGCTGTCAGTTTTATGATTGGAGGAAAAAGGAGAAAACCACTGACCTGCCATAAGTCAATGACAAACTTCATCACATAAAGTTGTATGGGATACACCCCGCCATAATTGGGATTTAAACTCACAACTTTAGTGGTGATAGACACTGATTGCATAGTTAGTTTTAAATTCAACTACCTAATGATCATGACCATGATGCCATTTTATAAAAGGGGCCCAAGTTGCAAAATATTACATATTTAGAAGTTATATAGAATTATTATTTTTCAACAGATTTTGACACATTTTTTGTTTTGTGCAAAGTGCTTTTGGTTGTATATCGATGACTTTCCTCTATCTATTACGATTGTGAGATAATCTGAACAGAAATGGGCCGAATAAAAAAAATAAGAACTATTTTATTTTTCTTCCAATTTAAATATTATTTTTTGTGGAAATAATTGAAATTTCTAAGTTACCTAAAAGTCATAACAGAAAATCAGTTGTGGAAAAAAGGCTAAATGAGGTGCAAATTCCGAATTTACAGATATACACAATTTATATTTTTCATATAATTTTAACATGTTTCAGCCATTTTTAGCTCACCTTGCCAAAGGCAATGTGAGCTTTTCCCATCACTTGGCATCTGTCGTCTGTCATCCGTTAACTTTTCACATCAGGTGAGCGATGCAGGCTCAGGTGAGGCCTCTAGTTTATATTTTTTCTATTATATTCCCTGCCTATGTTTTACAAGAAGATTTGACCTAGCTAGCTTGTGTTTATGGTTTCTCAGATTAAAGGGGTTAAAGGAATCTAATAACAATGCTTGAAAAAGTAAAATGAGACATGCCCAAATTGCAGTGGGTACAAAAAATTACTGTGTCCAACATATTTGTATAAAGAACACTACTGTCTCCACACTTGGTTTTAATATACACTGGTTAATTTTCCCTCATCAACAAATGTTTCTTCGGTTTAGCATACAAAATGTATGATGATAAATTGGTACATAATGCTTAACCGGTAATAATTTTGTACTGCTGATCAAAGTAACACCTTGATGAAATTTAGTATTATCGATGGTAGATCACCAACAACAATACATTATTCAATTCAATTCAAAGCTTTATTTAGAGTCGATATTAATCATACATATAACACAAGCTCTAATGAGCTTGTGTTATATGTATGTGTTGTATAAGTTAATAATAAAACATTGGCACATATATTCATTTCCATTAAAAAAAAACAAGATACGATCACAAAAATTAATGACAACAAACATGGACAGCACAATAGCAGGGTCAGTGAATGGTTAACTGACTGATAGATAAGAAGGTAGAATTGGGTGGTTAATGACCATTACTCATAGGACTTTTTTATGTTTGCTGCTAAATGACCCGATTTTATCCAATAACAAATGCTCTAAAATGTTTCTGGATGACAAGAACAATATCTACCAACACCTAATAGTGAAAACTAATATATATGCTACTTACTTTTTTCTTTTACTGTTTACGGTTTACTGGTTACAATTGTATTGATGAATATGAAAGTAAATATGATGTTTGTCAGAATATTGTCTTAAACACAGGTCAAACGGTCTTAATTATTTTTCACAATAAATAGTTAAATATGAGGCCAATAAAAGCGCATAAAACATATTTTACATAATGCACAAGTATTTAATTGAACTGTAATTACAAACTGAAGATAGAGTAAATATTTGAAACAAAACAGAGGGAAAATTATTTACATCATGTTCAAATTAAAACAAAATTAAATATACTACATATAAATCAAATAATAATACTTACACAAAGAAATATGAAATATTAATCTAATAAATAGAACAGACTGTTGTTTCTCTGTTAAGAGTAAAACAAAAATTGCATGTTGAAAATGTAATACATGTACAATATATACTTAAATGGAAAACAAACTAAATCTGTGAATACAAAATAATATACATGTATATACTTACACACAAGAACCAATTTTGACTAACTATTTTTAAGTTTAACAATTCATTTATATATGACAACAGTTTCATTCATTGATGCCAGTGATGCTAAATAAGGTATAACACATTTTATTCATGAAAAGCATGCAGACATAGCATTAAGAAAAATGTAGGTCTACAACAGTTCCACGTGAATAGAAACGCCCACTTTCCTATAAATAGATTGCCGAATTTCCTTCGATATTTTCCGTATATTCCAATTATGCAATGTACCTCAGTAATTTCCGACTTATTTCGGTCGATTCTAAATTTGCATACACACTTCAAATACGTCAAAAAATTATCCAATAAAAAGTTTCTCGATATACGCGAACTAGACGAGAATTTTCTTACTTATTCTAAAATCTAGAGATATATCGAATAGTAAAATCGGCCATTTTCTTGCATATTTATAACCCGAATAATCCAGTCGTTATATTATGCTCCCGCTGCAATCGTAACTACTCGGCCATTCGCCACTGTATGGTAACCGAGCCGGTAGCCGGGTGTTTGGATTGATCCAACATGGCGACCATTACCGGAACATTGTGACATGCAGGTAAGATTATTTCTACTTTGTACGTCCAAGATCATGTTTTAATATGGTTTGATTTGATACAATGAAGGCACACATACTAGCATGCCATTCTTGCATTTGACCATTGTCAACTGAAGCATTTTAATTTGCTAAGTCATCAGAGAAAGTGATTTTTGTGGTTAAAACTGAAACCTTTGATCTTTTTTTATCAAAATATGCCTATTATCATTATCATTGTACTCATTTATGAAAATAATATCCATATTTTGTCACTTGCAAGTAATAAAGTAAAGGTTTTATCACGTTGAATTGCCTTTAACCACATTTAACCCCCCGAAATGAACGCGTATGCTTGCTGTCATAATCAAAACATGTGACGGTTTGGAATACACATAGGTTACGGTTTGGATGAAAATTATGAATGTTAAGTTTCCGGTTTGGATAATATACAAAAAAAGGTTTCTATTCTCTTTTCAGACTCGTCATGGATTTTGGTTGTTACTATTGTCACTTTTTGAGGTTTACTTCACCAAATGTTTGAAAATGATGCATTGATAGCAATGAGTTCTGCTTAAGCCGGTGCTAGGGGCCGTCTTGAAGTATGAGAATTTTTTCATTGTTGAAGGTATCATGGTGACCTCAAGATGAAGATCAACAATAAAAGCGTTGTTTCATTGCTTTGTTTTCCATGTATTTGGATTTTGTCTCGTGTACATTTACTCCATATCCCTTCATTTTTCATTGGCAATTTTATTCATATTTCAGGGATGATGCTCCTATCAGAGCAAGACGGAATCCAAAAAGGAAGTCAGCGGTTGTTTCTAAGCCAAATGAACCTGCTAGAGGTTGTATGCCGGTGAGGCAGTATCACACAAAAGACGAATCTAAAATATTACCACATGTCCGAAGGGGTTTACAATTGGACAATTTATAAATTACTCTGATTGACATTTGTCTCTGTTTGACAGGATTCAGCTTAATAATGAATTATAATTGGATAAGCATAATTTAATGACTGTTTACAATTCTGCCTATGTTTCAGATAAAATGATCGGTACTTTAATAGTTGGTAAAGTATAGCTCGAGATGTTATTTTTATGTCTAGCCTCTGGGGTGTAGTACTGAGCTTTTCAAGGTTACACTCAAATGGGGTAGCATTTCTAGTTCATCTGATTAAAAATTCAGGCTAAGCTTTTGCCATCACTTTCCGTCTGTCGTTCGTTCGTCCCTTAATCTGAAGCTAGCCATGTCCTTAAATGTCAGCTTCCGTTACATAGATGATGTGCTTTCGTTGAACAATCTTCAATTTAAAGATTACCTGTATCAAATATATCCAAGTGAACTGGAAATTAAAGAGACCACTGATTCACCAGCATTAGCTTCATACCTGGACCTATACCTTTATATTGATAATTCTGGACGCTTGAAATCTAAACTTCATGACAAACATGATGATTTTGACTTCCCGATTGTGAACTTTCCGTTTTTGAGTAGTAATATACCTACATCTCCAGCATATGGAGTCTACATTTCACAGCTTATTCGCTACTGTCGTGCCTGTAATGTGTACAGTGACGTTCTCAACAGAGCGAAATTACCGTCTAAAAAACTACTATGCTAGGGTCATGTTCAGCCACTGTTGATATCGTCACTCCAGAAGTTTTACTGTCGTCATCATGATTTGACAGATCGTTATGATGTTTCTATCTCACAAATGAGGTTTAACATCTTTCAATAGATTCCGAGTTTATTACCGGATTGACACACACCGATTTTGACTTTATACCGGACTTACCACCTGCATTGCGACGTGTGCCGCACGCGGAGCAGATCATGCCTACCCTTCCGGAGCACCTGATGATATTCCCGGTTTTTGTGAAGTTCACACTGCTAGTGTTTTATGTTTGTGGCGTTCGTGTTCAATCCTGTTTATTTGTTTTGTCCTTGTTATTTCTATTTTCTCTTTTTGTACAATCTCTGTATTGCCATATTTTTGGAACTATGATGTTCTGGATTATTCGGCTTGTTGCTTCGGTATTCGTTTGCCGATGTTTGTACAACATTTTACTATACCTGGATCAAACAACTCTTTCAATGTTTCATCAATAGAAAATGTGGAATCAGGGGCGGATCTAGGATTGGTGGTTAGGGGGGCGTGAGTAGGCGAGGGATCTAGGGACCACTTAAGGTCCACAGCGGGTCCAGGGCAGAGCCCTGGGAGTTTGAGGAATTACAGACATTTATTTGAACGACAATTTTGAACCAACCACACCATTTTTATCAGAACAGAAAAACTTGACTTTGAGTCTTAATTTTGTCGGATAATTGTAATCAGTATGTTTTTGTCAGATTATAAGAACCTAAAGTAAAACTTTTTTTGAACAACCGTGATGCGAATTGTTCAACTCATGACTGATCGATCACGATATTTTAACCCTTCAAAGAACTATTGGTTTAGTTTTAACGCATTCCTCATTTCACTAATTGGTCTGTACTTTCGGCACTTGTCCTTTCGGGTGGTTCTAGTTAATACTGCCCTTCCGGATGGAGCTTTTCTTTTCGTCGTTTGATTCATTCATTGAAAACGTATGATTCGACCGTTCTTGTTTATAGACAAACAAAAGCGGAAATTGTCAATACATGAACTTGTTGTTGATTTCTCATTAGCTAACGTAACTAAATTAGATAATCAGAATCGTTTCATGCAGCATTAATGTTAACATATTCGCCTTTGTTTGTCTATAAACAAGAACGAATCATACGTTTTTAATAAATGAACCAACGGCGAAACGAAAAGCTTCATTCGGACGGACAGTATACTGATCATTTATCAATGGGTAGAGCTTTTTAGAATGATATCCCAAATTTACTCCTATTTATCATTACTATTCATTTTGACTTACAGGTTACGAGTTAACCATTCATGAAAAGGTTATTTGTTGAACTGCTTAATTAACGTTGTATAACATATGCTTTGCGAATTTTAGGGGGCGCACGCCCGCACACCCCCTCTAAATCCGCCTCTGGGTATGTTGGGAATGCTATGATTGTACCAATTTACCACAAAAAAAAACGACAGAAATTGCACCAGCTTACCACCAAAAGCAACGACAGAAGGTCACCACATGGAGGTTATTTAATTTTCTCAATCCAGTGATCTGGACCGCTGTCAATTATTTGCGGCGGTGCATTCTCACACTATGTAAAGGGCGTACTCTATGATATATTACTTCGTGTGCACTGCATTGGTGTACTCTGTTAAAAC
The DNA here is from genome assembly GCA_963680875.1 of Bathymodiolus brooksi. Taxonomy (NCBI): domain Eukaryota; kingdom Metazoa; phylum Mollusca; class Bivalvia; order Mytilida; family Modiolidae; genus Bathymodiolus; species Bathymodiolus brooksi. The sequence continues at coordinate 69,809,605 of OY804590.1, forward strand.
GGTATTTCGTGTTACAATTTTAATCAATTATTTTGAACTACTGCATTTACATCCATACTCTACAAAAAAGTAATAGGTGCATAGTACTCCCACAAATGATGAAAACTATGCAAATCGAGTTAGAAGAAAAGAAAAACTTACGGGATGCTATGATATAGAGATGTGCCGTTAGCACATATTGACTTTATTCCATCAAACCATAGACAGTCACATTTATATTTAAAATGTCATTTTAACTCCTTAAGTTATGTACATATTCTCTTCCGAATGGTGGTAATAAATCTTAGTAGATTTTAAAAAAAAATTCTGAAATAATGTCTGGAATGGATTTGACGCCTAAAATAAAGCTTTCTGAAAAATTTTAAGACTATCCAAAACGTGAACTTAGCATGTAGTGTGCTCCATCCAAACCGTTAACCTGACGGATCGTGGGTTGTAGACAAACATATATTTACATCACTCTTTGTTGATTCGCCCATAGCTATAGCTATAAAGTGATACATTATACATTTTTGACCTATATTGAGGCATTGCAATTCGGAATTCTAAGGATATTTTCAAAAAACTTAAAGAAAAGTTCACTTTTAAATTATATTTACCCAAAACACACACGTCTGACGCTGTATATCAGTAATGTTCGGTTACACCGGGAGGAAACTTGTGCGTATGACTTTCTTAGATATACATTTGTTAATCACTTTCAGCTGGCATAAAATATAATTCAGAAAATTACTTGAAAGTTAAAATAATGAGAGCAAACTGACCTGATCTAAGTCGAGTGCGTCCATGTTGGATCAATCCAAACTCCCGGCTACCGGCTCGGTTACTATACAATGATTCTCGCTACCCTGCAAATAACCTCGTATGCATTAGGCGTATACATCGCACTACTTTTCACATGTCAGTTACATGAAAGTTTGATAAAGTTATATTTTAAGCAATTTTCTATATTTCAATTAAAGTTTTAATTAGTTTTGCATGATTAGATTTTACTTAGTATGTCTTCCATATTGGATTTTCGTGGACTATATTTTTGTGCGGCTTAACTTAACTTAACTTCCGGCAAACAATTTAAGAAGAATTTCTACTATGTACGTTCGAGGTTATTTGCAGGGTAGCGAGAATGGCCGAGTAGTTACGATTGGCTCCCGCTGGTCACTACATAGCGAAAGTGCGGATAGAGGGCGCAGTATTATTCAAGTTAGTATATTTATCGCTACCGGGTGTTTCATCCCATAACCAAACCGGACCATAACCAAAACGGACCATTACCAAAACGGACCATAACAAAAACGGACTATTGAAATAAAAAATGTAAATTTCTTGAATAAATATGATATTTTTTGTATTATTTCTATCATTTTATATGTATTTAATTATATGTATTAATTTGTTTAGTGTGTTTTAATTATAAACATATGTTATAGTTGATTTCAATCCGTCGTCCAGCAAATCTTTATACCAAGATTTGCCTGAAGAAGAAAGACAAAAAATTAAAGATTTGTTATTTATTTTGGAAAAAAATTAATGTTAGCGAGAGCGCTTAAAGGGATATTGTCTACCAGCTGCGTAATTTTTTCATGCCCAAAATTTTTGTCGATTTCCGTACTGACCTTCATAAAATGAAGATTAACACCGAGTTATGTTGCAAAAGATACGATTTTTTTGACAAAAAAGACCCAAAACTATCGTTATCAGAATTATTGTCTGGATTACAATATTCAAATCTATTCATATGGCATTCTATGTGAACACCAATCGTAACTACTCGGCCATTCTCGCTACCGTGGAAATAACCTCGTACGTACATAGTAGAAATTCTTCTTAAATTGTTTGCCGGAAGTTAAATTAAGCTAAGCCGCGCAAAAATATAGTCCACGAAAATCCAATATGGAAGACATTCTAAGTAAAATCTAATCATGTAAAACTAATTAAAACTTTAATTGAAATATAGAAAATTGTTTAAAATATAACTTTATCAAACTTTCATGTAACTGACATGTGAAAAGTAGTGCGATTTATACGCCTAATGCATACGAGGTTATTTGCAGGGTAGCGAGAATGGCCGAGTAGTTACGATTGATGTGAACACGTCTTGAGCATGCACACTGTTTAGAAACAATAAACAACATGTGGTTCTTTAACTTGAATAATACTGCGCCCTCTATCGGCACTTTAGCTGGACGAGGGCTTGAACGCTCTTATTGGTAAAAATCCGTCAGGCTGCGGGCTGGTACAGCCGACCAATCAAATGTCAGATATTAGCGCGTATGCGCATTAGTGAATCCCTTTACTTCCGTTTGTAAATATTGACAAAACAAACACGAGAATGATTGTGCACGTGCCTTTGCATATTTAGAAAACAAATACACCTTTATTCTCATAATTATGATTTAAATTGCCATAGATTCACAAATCTTTAAAGATTTAAAAAAATAAAACACTGTGTAATCATTGTTTGAAGTTTTTATGTTTTAATCTAAATTTGCTAAAATGTCGCAATACACATCTAACATGTATTTTTGTAGTGTATGTGGGACAATAAAAGTGAATTTATTGTGGATAATAGGGTCGATACACGTAACTTGCCGTTAACATAAGATTGTATAAATATGGATATGCACAATTAAGTTAAGTTAAGGAAAATGGGATGAAATAATAAAGAAATTTTATTGAAAATAAATTTGAAAACAGAAAGTTGATTATTTCATAAATTAAAACGATTTTTAATACAATTTATAAAGAAATACCCATCACAATATCGTTATTTAGGTAAATACTTATTAGACTGATTTTTTTAAACCCATTTTTGTCTTTAATTGATAACTGACCCAAGTTAGCCTAAATAAATGAAATGTGACTGAATGTGTTAATTATATAAATCCTTGCCTTCTATCAATTTTAATTTCTTATCTAATTCTTATTCTTATTATGTAACAATATGGTCAGGTTGTTATTTTCATTGAATGGCATCTCAAAATAGATGGCTTCACAGTAGGAGCTCTTCCTGTATATTGGTTACATCCTGTATATTACAACTGACAGCTAATGCATGACAAACAATTTTAATCAGCCATCAGTATCATAAAATACATCTTTTTTAAATCTTTATTTTAAATGAAATTAAAAAATCATTATAAGAATGAATTCAATTCAAGCTTTTATTTACTTTCCAACTTTGAAATAAAAATCATTATGTTTTAATATTTAAAAAATAGTAATTATTCATTTATGTTTTATTTCATGTTTGGTTGTATTTATCCGGATATGTGTATTGCATACAACATTACATCATCTGATCGCTCCATTGGACATTATTTACAAACACTTTAGCTCCTCCTATTTTATGTCGTAATACCCATAAGTCATAGCGATTTACTATTTCCGGTTTGACGTATTTTTTCAATGAATGCATCCAGGTAACACGAATAATCCAGTCGTTATATTACTCTCCCGCTAGTCGCTGCATTAACCTCGTCCAGCGAAAGTGCCGATAGAGGGCGCAGTATTATTCAAGTTCAATCGTAACTACTCGGCCATTCTCGCTACCCTGCAAATAACCTCGTATGCATTAGGCGTATAAATCGCACTACTTTTCACTTGTCAGTTACATGAAAGTTTGATAAAGTTATATTTTAAACAATTTTCTATATTTCAATTAAAGTTTTAATTAGTTTTGCATGATTAGATTTTACTTAACTATGTCTTCCATATTGGATTTTCGTGGACTATATTTTTGTGCGGCTTAACTTAACTTAACTTCCGGCAAACAATTTAAGAAGAATTTCTACTATGTACGTTAACTCGAATAATTCAGCGCCCTCTATCCGCTGTCGCTACAGTCGAGGGCTTGAACTCGCTTCTTGTTAAAAATCCTTCAAGTGCTCTCTGAATTACGTGACCAATCAGCGAGCTTCTTTTTCTTGAGTGTGCGCAATTGCACTTCCGTTAGAGTAATATATTGTTTACAAACATGGAAGTGGACGCCGCCTTGAGTTCTATCGAGACAAAATACTCGTTAAATTCAAAGAACAGCAAATCCAAGCTATCAAATCAATTGTAAGGGGAAAAGACACATTTGTTGTTCTGCCAACCGGCTACGGAAAGACTAAAATTTATGCACACTTGCCAGAAATATACGAACATTTGGACAATTTTGGGACAGTGCTTGTGATATCACCACTCAAATCTTTGATGATGGACCAATTAACCAAACTTACATCGATTGGAATTAATGCCACATTGGTTGGTGAGTGTCAGAAGGATAAAGGCGTTGCAGACAAAATCGCGGAAGGGGCATTCACAACTGTATTTACGTCACCAGAGGCTGCACTTACCCCTGGTATGTGGAGGAGATGTTTCACATCAGGATTTTTCCACGACAACCTGAAAGCCATTGTAATTGATGAAGCTCACTGCATAACTGAATGGTAAGTTTTATTGAAATAAAGTACCGAAATTGCAGTAAATTGAGTTCTGCATATGGCCATTTCGACATTTATGTCTCATCAGTGCAGATAAAATCAAAACATTTGGAAGACCAAAAACCAAAAGATATTAAAGGGCTGATAGAGAACAAATAACCTAAACCTAAAGGGCCTAAAATTAAATTCACATGTTAGGTCATTGTTAATTCATTTATAATAAAGGACAGGTCAGTCTTGCATACCTGTGACACTGAAACACAAGTCTTTATTGTTCAGATTTTTCTTCATACATGCACATGTATTCCTTTTCCAGGTAACTTCAGTATTTTATTCTTTTGGGATTTATGATGCAAGAAAAGTGTTATATCCACTTCAAACAAGTTGCAAATGGTAGTGAATTATCCCCAATTTTAGAGTTTTCATTGATAAGGTGACATCATGTAACAAAACATGATTTTTTTTCAACTCGAAAACCAAAAAGCAATGGTAGAAAATAAAGTTGAAGTTTATGATAGAACTACATGGTTATGAGTAATGACTAGATTAAAAAACTTTCAATATCGGATTACAGTTAATGTAATGTCGCAAAATCTTTTAAGATGTACGTGTAACAATTAAATGAACAATCCACGACAAATACAAACAAAATTCACTGTTCATATTTAGTCTTCAGCAGAAAACATACACTATAAGGTAAGGTATATTGATGAGATAGCACCTGTATTTAAATTCAGAAAACAAGTAACACAGAATTAGTTAAGATATACAATACATGTATATAATTTACATGTACTTTCAGGTACAAAAAAAAACCAATTATTTAAAATATTTTCTTTTTTACAGGGGTGCTGAATTCCGACAAGATTATGGCAGATTAGCAGAGCTTCGTTCAATCTTACCAGATGATGTAACATATGTAGCTTTAACCGCCACTGCAACAACAAATATGAAGTCGCAGATCTTGAAGAAGTTGGACATGATGGAGGAAGAAACCAGTGTAGTGTATGAATTACCAGATCGAAAAAATATAACTTATCATGTAAAGAAATCTAAGAACCGTTATAGTGAATTGGATTGGTTGTTAAATGACATTGTAAATAACAAAGAAAGGGCCAAAAAAACTGTTGTATTTGGTCGAAATATTGTGACTTGTGCAAACTTATATGACCACTTCAACATGCACATACAGCAAGGTGACACAGAATCTGATAGATTGTTTGCAATGTTTCACAGATCAACAGCACCTTCTAATAAAGAACATGTTCTTCAAGAATTCACAAAAACAGACAGTAAATTAAGAACAGTTTTTGCTACCGTAGCTTTTGGCATGGGAGTAGATGTACCAGATATTGATTTTGTTGTTCATTGGGGTGCGCCTCGTGGCCTTGAGCAATTTGCTCAAGAGAGTGGTCGGGCAGGCAGAGATGGACGCCATAGTACATCAATCATCTACTACACAGGCCGTGACATTGCAAAAGACCGATCATCAAATGAAATGAGAGAATTTTGCAAGTCTTCAACTTGTTTACGAGCGATTATGAACAGCCATTTCAAGCTGGACAGCAAAAGCAAATTGTCAGAAAAACATGATATTGTTGAATGCCTTTGTTGCAGTTTGTGTTTTGAAAAATGCAAATGTGGCAGTTGTGTTTCTTTAGATTGTGTCATGGACTTCAGCAGTGAAATGGCTATGTTAGATATTTGTGACGATTCAGTAAGAACACTTGATGACTACCAGGTAGAGCTATTAAGGGCAAATTTGCTTGACTTTCATGACTGTTTAGTTGACGAAGGCAGTGACATCATAAATGCATATGACAATTCATTGATTGAAAGTATAATTCAAAATTGTAACTACCTAATGTGTGAGGATGATATTATTGATCTTGGACTTCAAAATCATGATCTTGCGAAAGAAATTCTTCTTCTCATGGAGGAAGTCTGTTGATTAGTTAACTGATTACTGAATCATATATATGTCATTATTATTTATTATACATGTAGATCTGTAAAGCATTGATCCATACTTACAATAATAGTAACCTGCTTCAAATACCGGTAAAAAATGTGATATTTTTAAAAACTGTCAGTTATCCAACATGTCTAAATAACAAAAGGATGATGAATCTTGTAAAATATATTTTAAAAACATTGCACAGTTTCAACTACTGAAGAAAAGATGTGTAGCAAGATCTGATGGAAATAGTCCTTGGCTTGTATCTAACATTACATACACCTTTTTGGTACATATTAGGCTAAAACATTTACATACATGTACATGTAAATTGGAATCTTTTTGTACTAATTTGGCAATATACTTGTTGTTCGGTGTTGTCTTATTGCCGTTCACTCCATATCTCTTTTATTTCAATGTAATACACCATATTTTCAAATGGACAAATTTTCATTTAACTTATTTTACTGAATGCTACTTTTTGATTAAAAAAAATACGACTTGGCGAAGTTAAAATTCTATTTTAAAGTGGTAATGTTATTGATATAATTTTTCATCTCATTTATCTATGGTTTTATAATAGGATTTGATGAAAAGGTCTCAATTTTACACATCTGCATATACTTGTCTTTTAAGGACGTTTGCCATTTATGATTTGTTTTTATTTTATTTTGTACAACAGATTTCAAAACTTAGAGATTAAAATTTGTTACATAGACCTTTCAAGGACATATCCGATTCATTTAATCAATTTCTTGTTATTTGTTCATTGTTGTTCAAATTAAATGTAAAGCTTCTTTATACATTACAGTAGACCCATTTTGATGCTATAATAAACTAATTATCTACTTACTCAAACTTATAGTATTTGTGTCAACTCACTGTGGGTTGAATGCACATGAGAAACATAAAAAAAACAAAAAAACTTGAGCAGTCAGAACAGATGTTAAGGCTTGAAAATAGTTTGTTTGCTGTTCCACTGCCTACAAACTCGCACTCACACCATTTTAATGGGTTGTATCACCATTTCGGCAACTTATGCCTAATCAGCAACACTAGGACCTTAACATAGGAAATAGTATTAATAATGACAGGTTGAGCAGGAATGATTTTTACCCTTAAAAGTGCCTGTGTTTAATTACACATTAGTGGTTTTTAGAGGGACTGCAATGTTATATCCTCAGTTGTTGTTCATTTGCATTTTGTTAATCTTTGGCTTTTGCCAGTCTTAGGCTTCACTGTTTTGAAATAAATAAAACATATACTAACATGTACATACAAAACTTTATTACTTTGATATCAAAATCCAGAGTACACAACCAAGAAATATGCACATGTGAAAACAAACAGTAAAATATTGGCACTATATGTATCACTATTTAGTTCAACAAAGGCAAAATGTTGAATGCACAAAACATACCAAAAAACAATTGAAAGACATACATCTGATTTTTCCAACATCTGGTTATAATAAAAACGGCAAATATACTGGGCTTATTTAAATGTATTAGAAAACCGATTTATTTTATCCAGTATAAATGTAATTTTCCTAAAATGATTTTATGAAAATCCATCCAAAATTTCCTGACTAAACAACTTTACTTAACACTGCAACCCTAAACTGATGAAGTATTGGTCTAAAAAATTAGCACTTGAATTGTTTCACCAAGACCTTTTCCATAAAAAATTCTATAAAATATGAAATTGAGGTATTCCAAGACATAAATTTACTTAAAATGAAGTTACAATCTGGCCTCTTATTTGGTAATACAAGATACATTTGATTTTTTTTTATAACTGCTTGAACAAAATGTGTAAAATATTTACATTTTATTTAGAGCAAGTATACCAGAAAAAAAAATTCTTTTGACAATACATGTTATTTCCAGTTTAAATATTTCTACATATATATATATATATATATATATATAAATTAACACTAATTAAAGGTGTTCTCTGTTCAAATTTTCAATACAAAATTGCAGATATACCGGTACATGTACTACATTGGGGTCAATTACATTCAAATGTAATCCATTACAATTACTTTGCAATTTTCATGATTACATTACGATTACATCAATTTTCAAATGTAATCGATTACATTACAATTACTTTATAAATGTAATCAATTACATTACTGATTACATTTAATGTCACGACAACCAATATATTAGTGTTTTATGTTATTTTGTCTGGTGTGCATCTGTCCAATATCTCTTATTTAATGTATTTCTTACTCAAAACTATGAATTACAATTCAGTTTTAATGTGATCATTACATGCAATAACATACAGTACATTGTAAATTATAAACAGCAATTCTCATTTTCCTTTTTTCAAAAAATATGTTGTTTCTTATTACTATAACCAATATTCATTCCATCTTATAAATAAATAAATAAGTTTTATTTAAAGTCGAAGCATATACAACAAGCATAACACAAGCTCTAACGAGCTTTTAAATTCGACTATACATTGAACAACACATACATGACATCAAATGAATACAACATACAGCACATATAAAAAAGCACATAATAATTTAAAATCATCAAGCCATACATATCCACTTGATACACAAACATGCATACAACATACAGCACATATAAATAAATAAAGCACATAATATTTTAAAAAGTCATACATATGCACATATACTTGATACACAAACATGCTATTAGTAAATATTATAACATACATTTGCACATTTTAATAATATAATTATATCAAATAATTTCAAACATCCTGTCAAAAGTTTATTGTGGATAATAAACTAGCAGTTAACAAGTGCCACAGATAAAGTTGTAATTATGGTCTTATTTATGACACCAAATTATGTAACAATCACCATTACTAAATTTCACACCATTTCAATGTGATATATAATTCAGAAAATAAAAAAAACAAGTCATACTGGTTCTAAAAATATGCACAATTTCTCAGTCTAAATATGAAAACTAAATCCTTAATTTATGTAAATAGATTTAATAAAATATTCATTACAGGTTGCATAGTAACCCACAAATAATGAATATCATCATATAATACAATATTAAAAGGAAAATCAGCACCAAAATAAAAAGCAGAAATATCACATATCTCTGAATATCGGATACATTGGAATATTCTTTAAAAAAAATCCAAAATTTTACAAATATTACAACTTGCTATTTATCACTTAATTTGTAATATGTATGATTGAAAATATTATGTTATTCTACTATATAATTTACATTTTGCTTTTTATATAATATCTTTATTGAAATTTAGATCTCTTTTTAAACTTGTATAAGAAATCTTCACGAGATACCTAGGTTTTGGTTTATATAAAATATTTCTTTATCTTATGGGAATCATGAGGACATGGCGAGTCTTTCATAGAAGCAATTTCATATATGAAATCTTGAAAGTTGTGTCAGATAATTAAAAATTTTAGAGCTTGTTGTGTTTTACACAAGCCGACAAACTGTTTTCACTGAAATTTTGAAATTGAGATATTATTTGTTTGGACATCAAGTCTTTTTAACAATTGAATTTCATAACATATTTTTTTATATAAATGTCAATAAACTTTATATTTTTTCTAGTAAACCATTCTACATTATTTGTTTAATAAATTTCATGAAGAAAATTCATTTACATAAATCATACATTAAATATCTAAGGAGATATGTTTCAAGACAAAATAAGTCAAAATGATGAAAAGTAATCTAAATGTAATCAGAAAGTAATCATGATTACAGGGTTAAAATGAATGTAATCGATTACATTATGATTACATGTAATCTAAAAAATGGTCGATTACAGATTATATCCAATTACATGAAAAAATGTAATCGATTACAACTGATTACGATTACCCCATGTCTGACATGTAGCTGTTCAGTCATTCTATCTATATAACATAGGAACGTGATCTCTGCAATTTAGCAAACTCTCCTTTTTGCACGGTTAACCATTTTGAAAGTTTTTTTCGGTCCAACTTGTCTAGTGTTTCAAAGTCAATTTTCTGAAATGAGCGAAAGTGTCTTCCTGGTCTCCTATTAAACAAATCCTCTGAACTCAACTCTTTCACGAATGTCTCTATGTCTTTTTTTAACGTTGGCTTCCAGTTTGACGGTTTACCAAAGAATTGGTCCAAACCTTTTGTGTAGGCATCGATAATATGGTTACAGCCCTGAAGACTACGTCCAACACGTTGAATGGATGCCGAGGTTATGTTTCCACGTAATGCATGTAGAGCATCTTTAGCACGCATGTTCATAAATTCAAGGGCCAAGTCACCTGGAACATTCCCACCTTCTCCACCATGAATATTTATAGAGCGATTATGCTTCAGTTCAAATGCTAGTCTTGGAGTCAATAAAGCCATAATTTGGGACTGTAGTTTAAACCCAAGAAGACAATATTTTGTATGGTGTGTCATGAAGAACTTAAGCATGTCAAACCGCCATAAACGAATTATACGGTCTCCATCATTCTCCTTGGATGCGTCCTCACGGTTCCAGTCCATCAACCCTTCCCTCAGAACATTGCACACATAGTTGAACTTAAAGTCATCATCCTTTGAAATGTTTGAGGCACTGTCTGAGACATCTTCTGGTGGCGATATATTGTTACTTTCGTTTTCATTTAATACAGTAAAATGTTTATACATGCATGTGTCACGGTGTTTCTGTCTACACCTGCCATCGACAGCGAATGATTTTGGACAGCCCGGATATCCGCATGGAACACGTTGAATAGTTCTGGTCTGCTCTGGAACAGTAGCAATGAACTGACTTACAATGTCTGATGACAGTTTTTCAAGGAAAGACTTTTGTTCTTCCTTTTCTGTTGAAGTTTTAATGGATTCAAACTGATCCAATGACGATAGTCCCAATAGCTTTAAAGCCGCTAAGATGATGTATCCTTTCGTCACGAATCTAAAAAATTCACGGCAATCATTGACTGAATTCTTAACCTGAAACAGATAGAAACAAAAAGGTATTTTAAAAGTGTGTTTAAAAATACATTTTACAAGGTGGACAACCTACGTCATAATTTTGTATAATTTCTGGACCAGTTGAAAAGAATCCTGAGACCGGTCCAGAAATTATATAAAATTATGATGTAGGTTGTCCACCTTGTTTTATATTGTCAAAGATCATTTTGCCACCTTAGAACTCTTCTCTCAAAACTGTTAGTGCTATACAATAGTTATAATCAGGAAAAAAGTGTTCCCACAATAAACAATAACGAGGGGAAGTTATCAAGTATATATATAAAAGCAAATTACACAGTCTGTCATGTCTGTGATAGACATGTCTATCAGAATGCAACTTCTGAAACCTATTGTCTACAACTTATGTAAAATTTCAGTTTTTATACAATCACATATATTTTAGTCATGTAATAAAAATCTGCACTTGCACAAAGAATATAACAAGATATGGGGAAAGAGACAGCCCCTATGAAATGAACGAACGCAGGAAATTTACATACAGTGACCAAAGGTGTGTGAAGCCCTATGTAATAAAACATGTTGAATAATTCAATCAGCTGGACTTTTAAAAATAACACTTCCATACAGTTCCAATTTTATAAAGTAATAAGCGACAACTAAAAAATACTATCACAAGTAAATGTCTCTGACTTGGGAGAGGCATGATGAAATTGTGTTTGTCATCAAAATCACAACCCTGCCCCTTAATCTGTGGATAATTATCCTATTTTGAAAAAGAGCTAAATAAGGGCACTGAGTAAATATGTAGCAAACTAACAACTAGCAATACCTCTGATTTTACACCACGTCTGTCAAACTGGTTTCTAAGCTGGAATAATGTGCCCTTTTCTCCGGATGAAGTTCCTTTATACAAAATGTTGAATGTTTCCTGTAAAGAAATGAATTTTTGCATCAAAAAGTGTCCAGTATATTTATATTTTGGTTAAAAAGAACAACATATGTACATGTAATGTATATTTTTATTTGTTGTCGGGTTCACAACGCAAATGCTTCAGTTCAATTGTTATGTGCTTTTCCTTTTCTCTCTGTTCTGGATATCTTTCCTCTTAGTTCAATACTATTATCATATTTTTGTTGATTATACTTTTTTGGATTTGCCCTTTTGGACGGTTGCTTCAGTATTTTAGTGCTGAAGTTTCACATTAATTTATTTCATTAATATATGAAAATAAAACTTTTAACTTTTTTTTTATCACCAACAATTAAAGACAATGTGAATCATAACAGAAAAAAACAAAACTTCAAAAGCTATGATGTAATGCAATATATTAAAAGAATGGAGGTCCATATACAGGTATAAAGAAAAAATCAGGGCAAAACTGATTTAACCCGGATACATGTGTCAATTTAATTTCATATTCCAAACTTTTGAGTGTTACTATATATTGTAGCCTGTTTTCTTGTATCTTCTTTCAGCATCAAATAAAATTAAAATTGTGTAATAATGTTTTTTCCCCAGAAAAAAAACCATAATTAAACTTACTATGAGGAATTTTGGAATTCAAACTCCAAATAAATGTAATTATATGTACCTGTAATGATATCACATGTCCATGCCAATCTTCACTTTTCCACACCAGACCATCTAATCTGTCTTCGGGTGAAAACGAATCAGACCTGGCACGTCTTGCTGCTTCACCGCGTTCAACACTGAGGGCATCACCTCCAAGTAAAATTGGAATAATTTTATTGTCTGTAGTTCTGGGAACATACTGTTGCAGATGCTCAACAATTTCTACCATTTGCTCTGTTATATTTTCATCTTTTTCAAGTATACCCAAGGGAATCTAAAATAGAAAATAACAATTTGTTAAAAATACATTCATCAGTAACCTAGTATTATAATTAAATAAGGTTTATATATACATGGACATAAGATTTCATTTAAAAACACATTCAGGAAGACAACCCCAACAAATCCAATATACATGTATGGAGCTTACCAAAATTGTTTACTCTTTGCAAATGTCGGTGTAAAAATATAATCATGATGTGATGTGACTTAACCAACTAGACTAAATCTCAAAAATCTTGTCAGTTGAAGTATAAGGTCGACAAATAAACTTGCATTTTCCATATACAGGTACATATGTATGGTTGACAGAAAATATGCATATATGCAAAAACATCACTATTTTCACATGAAACACATATGAAGTTTCCTGGAAAACCATATACTAACTTAACAATTGGCAATTGTACATCCGTTACTAATAAAGAGGGCACTGATGGGGGTCCTCATCAACACAGATCATAGAAAGTAAATAATGCAAATCATCATTCACAAAAAGTTGAAAATTCAAAATCACGAATAAATTTCCACAAAATAACAGATCAAGATAAAAGTTGGCATCTATCATGGATCACAACATGAAAATAACTTTGATCACAAAGAATGAAATTAACCCATCAGTCCTCTCAATTAAAAGTGCCACACATTTATATTTTATACTTACAACATTACTCTTTTTTGACGACTCTTTGGAATATGGATGTGGGATATGGAATTCTACAAGGTCATGATAATCCTTCAAAGCTGGGATGTGTTCCACTAATGCACGTTGAATTAAAACTTTAAAATCTGCATACAATGCTTCATAGTCTTCATGGTTTGGCACAAAAGCTTCATTATGTACAGATAAGATGTCTGCTTGTGGAAGTGTGGCATCTTTGGTATTGTCAGTTACACGGTGCTGTACAGCAATGGAGTGTGTAAGGTTGTGTGTTTTGTTCCCAGTCTCCAGAGTTTTGTGGCGGGTTTTCTGAACCATATTTAAGTTGTCCATAACAATCTCAAATGATGTTTTGACAGCAATTGCTGCTTCTTCTGGAGAGGTTGTAAATGGAGAATCCATGTCTGAAAATAAAATGCATGTTCATTTTAATCTTACTTGGACATGTACTTGTAGTATATATATGCAATATATAATGGTCTCTTGATTTTCTATCTGCCATCTAAATATCTACCTTCCTTTATTTTGACAGTAAATAATAACTTCAGTTTATTTTAATACAAAAACAAACCATATAGGAGTAGATGCGCTTACGAGGTCACTGAGATAGAACAACATGAAAATATCCTCAAGTCCAATTATATCCCCTTGATTATGCCAGACTAATTATTTTCCTTCATGCACATCTTCATATGGTGTACTACCTTTGGGTTAAGTTTCATTGAAATCCAACAAACCATATAGGAGGAGTTGCGATTACAAGAATGATGGACAAACGACAGACGGACAGGGTGATTCCTACATACCCCCTAAAATTCGTTTTGGGGGGTATAATTGGTATAAAAAGAAAAAAATATATACATGTAATCGATTTTTCATTTTTAGGGAGGGGGTTTAAAATATACATGCCCCCTTAACATTCTGAGAATGGTTGTTTTATTCAAATGTTAAATAAGTGTACATGTACATACCTGGACTAGTGTAATTAACTGTGCTGTTAATTGGTGTTTGTGGTACTTCTGATGGAGGGATTAATGTGTAGCTGTGATCAGGAGTCATGTCACATATTACATCTTCAGTTTCTGTAAGTTGTGCATAGTTGTGTTCATCTGTAAAAATAACACACGATAAGTGAATGATGTCTTCTACATAGTAACATATTATTAATTTAAAACTTTCGCATATAAGAATGTCCATTCATGTATATAATATGTGAAAACACTCAAACTGGCCCCTTTTGGCCCCTCATTCTGAAATGGGTGGGGCCACAAACTCCAAATTCAATACCAACCTTCCTTTTGTGTCAAGAAACATTATGTTAAAATTTTATAATGATCTGTCAACTAGAAATAAAGTTAGACAATGGAAACGAAATGTGCACAGTCGACGACAAGGACGCTGACAGTGCCATAACATAATACGACCTCAATTTTTTTTTTTTTTTAAAAGAGTCTTAAAAGGAATAAGACCCCCCAAATAATTTTATTCTATATGAGTGTAGCCGTTTCGCAATAATATATTAAAATTGTTGATACTTGCATATGTAATATTAATTCTAACAACAGATCAGTCTTTTTTGTAAATATTTACACCCAATAGGGCTGTTAATACATGCAATAGCATTTGTTATCTATTCAAACCATTTATTACATGTAACAATATTCAAATACCAATGATTTTATTGTTAACTTGAATTAAATACAATGTTGAAAAACATACAGCGGAAAAAATATATAAGACACAATTGTAAATCGTCCAATTTAAATACATATGCATATACATTACAATGTACATGTACTTACCAGTGCTGTTGGTACTTGTTCTCACATTGCCACTGCTTTCATACTGGACTGACACTGCCTTTGCCCAAGTTTTAACAGGGATATCAAAACTTTCACATATTTTGTCGATTGTACTGAGTGTTGACTTATAGGAACTACTGAAGCCTGCTCTATTGAAAGTGCTGTATACCTATAAAAACAGAATAATAGACCAATTAAAGGAGAAGCAAAACAGTGGTATTCAATTTATTGCTGATTTTGTTTGACAACATTCCAGATTCATACATGTACATGTTTGTACATATATGTTGTACAACTTACAAGTGATTTTTATTTTAACTTTTGCATCATGATCTTCTTGAGAGAATGTATGGGTAATACAAACAAGTGGTCTTTTATTCAATAAATGCTACAGTTTGCAGAAAATGACAAAGAAACATCAGTTTATGAACAAGCAAAATTACAACTGAAAAAGTAATATCAAGACTTTAAAATATAATGGTCTCCAGCATGTGAAGGTAGTCATAGGACCATGCTGTATGGTAATAAGGTGTCATTCGACTGGACGTCAAACACAAACATTTAATATTCATGATATTCAGCTTAAAACATTGGGCGATTGTTGTCGATTGACATAATTTTCAGACTTAAAAGTTTTAAGGACACTATATCTCATCAGAAATTTACAAAATGTGACTAGTACAAAAAAATGTATATCATTTACCCAATCATGATAATGTACATGTAATAAAGTGTCATAAATGTAACTTACCCTAGTTCTCACATGTCCCCTGAACATCAGAACACTATTGATGGATTGGATGGCATTCATCTGCTGGTTTCTGTTGAATAACATAATTCCAACACTGGAAATAAGTCTAGGTGTTAACTTCTCTGTTTTGTTATTGCCACAAATAATTTTCATAAGGTCAATTGTCACTGGACAGTTCTTTTGCAATTCCTTGTGAGCTGATTTCCATGAGAAATTTTTAATATTAGATCCTCTGAATACAGAGTCTTTGTCATTACATAAATTCTGGACCTCTCGTGATATTGTCTTCCTAACTGTGCTAGCTAACTCCTTTTTAGCGTCATCTATCTTGAGCAGGTGGTTTAATGCTGTTTTGTACTGTTTTTGCACAATGCTTCGACATGCAAGTTTCCCAGGTCCTTTCAGATCCGTCTGTCTACAACTTCCTTTAAATTCCAGCTGCACCTGAAAAAATTCATTACATGCATTTTATAATTTAATAGGTTTAGGGGGATCATTCCTAATTAAAGCTGTATAGATAGATTTTTACATGTATTTTTTTTATATTCTTATATATTCGTAAAATCAAGCTCTCTTTGCATCCAACTCAGTGTTTCACAATAGTGAAATTGAATACATGTATATATAATAATGTATAATAATTGTCCCTTGTGTAAAAATGGAGTTGAAGATAAATATCATGTTCTCATTACATGCTCCAGCCTTAACAATATTAGGAATACAACTTTTGCCAATATTTATAGTATTTGTCCATCTTTTTATGCCCTGACTGATGAGAAAAAGTTCATGTCATGTACATGTATATGTAGTTAAATTGCAATTTACAGTTTCTTTTGTTTTGTATTTTATGTGTTGTTTTGGTAACAATCCTTTGTATATGGATTTAACACCAATAAAAATTATGTTCTGTTCTGTATATACATATATGTATGCCAGCAAAAAGGAGTAAAATCAACACTACATGTACATCTTTGGTGCAGCCTGGTAATATCGCATGCATATATTAAGACTCTGAAGCCTTTCGTTAAGACCTAAAACCCTAAAGATACATGTATGAAATATACATTGACATTTTTTGTGCTGGATGGTCACTTACAGTGTGTTATGTGCATCAAGTCATTTTTGCTCTGTGAGAGGACAAAATTTATTTTTGTTCACCGGTCTGCAGAACCAGTAACCCACCTAGTACACATATTCATGTGAATTACCTAAATGTTTAGTGAAATATAACAACTGGATCACCATGTGCATTGTATTTACCTTTACTTTGGGTCCTGGAGACTGCACAGCAACATTTGGTGTCTCCCTTCCATCCTCAGAATGAAATGGAGTGAAGTGTAGCCTTCTCCTGTTCTTTTTTGATTTTGGTGTTTTTGGCTGTGTTTTCCTCTTTGACTTAGGTGTGAGACCTGACTTTGTGGGTGTAAATGCATGTCTTGGTCGTTTCCTAGTAGAATTGAGCACATAAGGTGTACAAATCTCATGTTCACTTATTAATAGTAAGCTGGATATTTCATTCTCTGGTTCACAATATTCAACAGTTTCACATTGAACCTCATCTCTCACAGTTAAATTGTCACATAAAAGTCTGTAACTAGGCGAAACCCTTGTTGATAACTTTGCTTTCAACTGGTTACACTTGTTTAGCGATACAAAAATTGATCTCAAGTTGTTAAAACAACTGTCACAAACAAAATAACTACTTTCATCGAAACCTATTGCATTCCTCAGTTTTAACTCATCCAGATCATAACAGAATGACAATGTTTTTATCAGGTCCACGTCGCTATGCAGCTTACCAACACTTCTTCTCTTTTCGGATTTTAGTTTGTTTAAGTCAAAAACATGAATACAATGTACACATGTATCTAATCGTTCCATCGCACATGTACATGTTTACAAACATTGAGAAGCTCCGCCTCTTTTTCGCGCGTATTTCAAGTAAATAAATACCCATAATTCACTGAGCTATCAATTCTTCCGGTTGAAGGATTTACCAGGTGAATGCATTCAGGCGTTAATGAAGCGATCGATAGTGAGTGGAATATAACGACTGGATTATTCGGGTTACTATGTACGTACGAGGTTATTTGCAGGGTAGCGAGAATGGCCGAGTAGTTACGATTGATTCAAGTTAGCATCCAGGAGTTAATGCAGCGACTAGCGGGAGAGTAATATAACGACTGGATTATTCGGGTTAGTGGTTCTTGGGCAAAAGAGAAACTGTCAACGCGTGGAAGAAAGCGGACTTTGACGGATTCAGAGATAAAGAGGAATAGAAGTGAAGTATCTTCCAAATGGAACAAATGCAGGATATATGTAGGGGATCAGTTGGACCGTTGCCGTTGGATGGAGCGAACTCAAGGAAGTGCTCGATTATTGTTAATAGGTAAGCCGAGCATGTTGCCTTCTTTTCTCAATTGTTTTTCATATTTTATGAATTTATGATGATGCCTATGATCATTTTCGGTAGATATTAATCGATATATGTAATTTTGCAGCTGGCAACAGCAAATTATTGTCAATGAGTAGCATAAAACGGCCGTATTTGCGAGGTAAACAAACACAAATTTTAAGAGGCCAGCAAAGGGGAAATGGGAGTGCAAAATGATATCAATGGCAATGCAGTTTATTATTATCAATTTAAAATAAAATATCGAATCAATTCATTTTTAATGCAAGAATTAAAACTGTACATGGCTTAATGAAAACCCTATAAAGTTCTTTTTATTCAAGCAAATTTATTTCTTTGATATACAACATATAATTAGGCTTTTAATTTGATCAAATTTCAACAACTTGGACATGAAACTTAGTTTTGGGAACCAAAAGTATATACCTTACTTTCTGCGAATTATCACTATAATGGAAAATCAGTATGTATTTTTCAAATAAAAGCTTTCTACATGTATTTAAAGAAGCTTCATTTCAATTGCACTTTTAGTTTGGATCCTGTAAGTATAATATATAATTATAAACAAGGTTTTGAAGAAATGATATGAATATCCATTGAAATTTTAAAGTTTCAGAACTTTTTTTATATATGACTACAAAATTTTACTGAAAATTTCAGAAATGTCCTAAAATGCATATTTTAGACCATGGCTAAATGAAAATCATTTTCAATTCCTTTATGCAAACAAGTTTATATCTTGGGTACTGGAAATACATTACATAAATAAGGTTAAAAGTACTTTTCAACAAGTTTGAACATAAAACTTTGTTATGGGAGCCAAAATTATATCTTCCTGTCTGTGAATTATCACCATAGTGGAAAATCAGTATGTATCTTTTATATAAAAAGCTTTCCATTTAAATAAGTGTCATTTCAGTAGCATTTTTAGTTTGGATCCTGTAAGTATGATACATAAACAAGGTTTTTAAAAAATAATATGAAGATCCATAGAAATTTGCAAGTTTCAGAAACTTTTCTATATATGTGACTATAAAATTTTACTGAAATGTCCTGAACTGCATATTTTAGACTATGACTAAATGAAAATCGTTTTCAATTTCCTTATGCAAACCAGGTTTATTTCTTGACTATTCAAAAAACATTACATTAACTAGTTTTTTCTACATTTCAACAATTTTGGACATCATTTTTAGTTCAGGGAGCCAAAATTATACTTTACTATCTTAGAATTATCACCATAGACATGATAGAGGGAAATCAATATGTATTTTTCATATAAAGGCTTTCTATTTAAAGAATTGTCATTTGAACTGCTTTTTATCCCCTCGCCAACGAAGTTGCGAAGGGATATAGTGACGCTACCGTCTGTCCGTCCATCACATCCTTGTGAACACTCTAGAATCAACATCCTTCAATGGATTTTGACCAAACTTGGTACATACTTAGTCCTTAAGAGAATTTGGAACCCTGTTGATTGTCAAGGTCACCGGGTCAAATTTTTAGGCGAGGGGATACGCCACGCTTTGCCCTTGTTTAGTTTGGATCTTGTAAGTATGATTTATAAACAAGATGTTTAAGAAATAATGTGAAGATCCATAGCAATTTGCATGTTTCACAGTGTGTGAATTTAACAGTAGACCGATGGCCCATGTCTGTGTTAAAATCTTGCAGGTTTTTGTAAAATTATCTTAATTTTTTAGGCAAATTACTACAAAAACTGGTAATTTCAGACAAATGTGATTTTGTAGTGATTGATATTTGTACTTTTGATTTAGATATTCTGACCAAGTTATTTCTAGAGTAGAAGAAATGAGCAGCCATCACATTTCAACGAAATGGATGAAACTGGAGAAATCGAGTTCATTTGTGAACCCATTTGAGTATGTTCATTTTGTTAAAGATTAGACATATTCTACATTATGTTTATAGGTAACATTGTCAGTATTGTTCAACACAGTCACTTGTATAACAGTTTCCTATTAATTATTGTGGCTTGCATAGTGATACTACTAGTAGCTATATTATATAGGGATCATGTTGGCTTCTGCGTCATCGTTACATTTTCATCAATCCACAAGCTGAAATGGCCAGTCCTCCTTAGCTACTTACGGGAATGAAACCAAACTGGGACAGAATTGACGCACGTCTGGCGCAACAAATTTGTTCCTGGAACTTTGATGTAATTTTGTCTCTTTATATTGGGTTGTGTAGATCATAGATGTGTGCTGGATACATGTATATAGATTTAATATTATTTTGAAAAGCTTTTTCGTTATACAGCTGCACATCAGAACCATATAACAAAATTTGTTTCGATATTATACACATACACTGTAATAAACAATTATTTTTTATTCTTACAGTCTCTCAATAGATATTACTGAAGAGGGCAGTGATGTTGGTGATGATTCGGACGATGGAGATTTTGAACCTAGCCTCAACTTCACTCTAAGGTTTGTCATGTTAATTTCATATGTTTCAGTTGTAACTTACATACTTGAAATGTTGTCCTAATAACAGAACCATGCATGATCATTTGTCATAGGAGCTTTATTATACCTCCGCTCCCCCGGGTATACTGTTTTACCTCTGTCCGTCCGTTCATCCCAAGATGTTCATAACATTTTTCTCAGTAATTATTTATGGCAGCAATCTGATATTTGATCATAGGCTTCAGAAGGGTCAATCGAAAGTCGCAAACCCTCTGCGTTGTCCATGGTCAAGTCCGGTAGAAATCTCATCCGATGAAGGGAAAGACATCAACAACAAATGAAGATCAGTTCTGATTTGGGTAACAGACACCCTGTAACCATTGACCAGCTCGTGATGCCTGCCATAGATCTTCTTGAGGGATGACCACAACCTAAAATCTGTCTACAAATCACTCAAATCCTTCATAAAGTGGACTTGTAATGATATGTTTAGTTGCTCATTCACTATACATTCGAGATATTCATCTTGAATTGAAAGTTAGGGCTCCATAGATCATAATCTCAATTCTATTGTTTTATTCTTGTGAATTACATTGTATGTATTTTCTACTTCAGGTGGCAGAGAAGTTACAACAAAAAGACAGCTAGATGGTCTGTGCAGCCTGTTAAAGCTGACAAGTCATATTCCTATGTTCCAAGACTATTAAGGGTCATCATTTGTATGAGACTGCAAGATAATGAAGGAATGAATTAACGTGTGCAGTTGGAAGTAGATGATCCAAGAAGAATCTCGGTCCATCTTGCACCAATTCCACAACCTCCAACTTGGGATAATATTGTAGCATCTCAGAAATCCAGATTTGAAGACCAAGACAAAACAATTGACTATATTGTCGCATAAAATAGATTTAGATTGTCACTCTTTGTTTTTCCTGGTCTAACAGAAGTTCTGCACATTTAGAGCAGAAAAGTACCCAAGTCAGGATAATGGGCATTACAAATTGTCCAATGCACAATAATGATAGCACTCAGTGTGTTGGTCTAGTTAGTACAAACCAGGACAACTTTTTAGGACCTCACAAGAAACATCTCTGCCAAGTTTGGTTAAATTCTGTTCGCCTGTTCTCAAGAAGAAGATGAAAATGTTGTTTCCCATAGGGTTTCAATGCAAACTTTGACCTCCGCTGGTGGCCATTTTGAATTTTCAAATGGCGCAAACAGTAACAACACATGTTAAAGACATTCATAGGAACATATATACCAGATTTCAATTCAATCCCTTCAGCGGTTCTTGAGAAGAAGTATCTTGAAAATCGACCAATCAGAATTTCAAAGTCACATGGTGGCCATGTTTTTTGACGAATCTGCACAAAAGTAACAACTCTTGTGTAGGACCACGTAGAAAACATGTCTGCCAAGTTTGGCTTTGAATTATATAAAAGACCGTCTTTCAGCTATATCATGGCGACCAGTTTTAGTGGTGGAGGAAGCCAGAGTACCCGGACAACCACCGACCATAGGGAAGCAAGTGGTAAACTTTATCATTAGGGTATATGGAATAAAATACAAAATATTTCATGAACAAGTTTTAATTAAATCGTCTAGGAATGAAACCCTTGTATTGTCCATATAGATCAGGATACTTGTCCCTAATTTTCCAAGTACAACAGCTTGGGATCACACGTCTGACCCCAGCTCCAAGTCGGCCATATCAAATGGTATACTGGCGGTAGGCTGCATACCTATTGGATCTGTTGTAATCCTCGTCATGGGGCATTAATACAAGTTCCTCTCGAAACATTCTAGCAACCCCCAACACTGCCTCATCAAGGACAATCGATCAAAGTCCTGTAATAAAGACAAGAGATTTAATAAAAACAGAGTAAAAACAGATGGTTATACATTCATCTAGAAAAATGAGCTCTATTTAAAAAAGAAATATAATTCATTATAAGTGAAATAGTTTGCACAAATTCAGTTTAGAGAAATAAAGAAAAGAAAGTCTTATTTTGGAAGGAAAGATTTTCTCGTGGGACTTTCTTATGACCACAGTTTTATTTCTTTTTTTTGTTGGTATATGGGAGAACCATTTTGGTCTTGCAAATTTTTTTTATCAATTTACCCCTCAAGCTATTCAATTTTAATTTTATGTTTTTTTTCCTAAAAAATTATTTTGATTCTGAATCTTGAAGAAAAAAATTTGGCTGGACAGGAGAAAAAAATATATTCCGACTTGACATTTTCACAGTATAATCATATACAAAATTTTGAAGAAAAAAAATTATTCCAGCACTTCGCCAAACTAATTAAAATTAGATCTACGCACTTGCTCCCTATTTTAGATCTAATCATACCCCCGCTCCCCGAAGGGGGGGGGGGGGGGTATACTGCTTTACCTCTGTCCGTCCGTCCTTCCAAAATATTTTTCGTCACATTTTTCTCAGCAACTATTGATGGCGGAAATCTGATATTTGGTCACAAGCCTCACATAGGTATGCCATATCGTGAGAAGCGTTTTTGGAACCATCACATTCCAACTTCCTGTTTGCTGACTTAGTTGGTTTTTATCCACATTGAACATATATGCACATTTTTCTCAACAACTATTGATGGCAGAAATCTGGTATTTGGTCACAAGCTTCATATAGGTACCCCATATCATGGGAAGTGGCAGGGGTATCATAAGTGAGCATTAGATCACAGTTCACCTTGTTTTAATTAGATTGGCACTTCGCCGGAAAATAAGAAAATATGATTTCTGTGGCGTCTGAAAAAAACATTTCTACAACGAAAAAACGTGACATAGCCCCCTTCAAGGTAAATGGTCAGTCCCATATTATTTTGCAGCAACTGTCTTGTGGAACTAGAAGTAAGGTCTCTTTTGTTTCTAATCCAGCCCAAATTTCTCTGAAACATTCAAGTCAATTAACAAATAAAACAACACTGGCTACGTCATTCGTTTTCATCAGACATGTATCATAGTTTCACTGTGTTCTACATGTATGTCTCTGTTTTCATAGTGTCGGTAAAACTGGCTAAAATAAATTAATTGAACACGTGTATCAAAATCTCGGGGAACAACTTCATAACTGTAAGAAGAAAAAAACTAATTCAGTTATTTTTAACGCCGGCAAAAATTTCCGATCGAAAATACGTAGTTGAGCTTGTCCCCATGGGGTGCCTCCTGGTATGTTTTCAATGGTTATCGTGGAAATATCGGCTGAATCTGTTAAGGCACGTAGTTTTCATCAAAGAAAATCTATTCCTGATACAGAAATTATTTATTCTACGTCTTTCAGATACAATCGGTTCGCAAATAGTTTTTTTCCTCAACTTTTATAGAAACTTACCTCAATATCCATGCTGCAGCATCCGGGCTACTGACATAAAAAATAGATAAATAAATAGAGTTGGCCTCGCCCAGGTCAGTGCATAATTAATTAGCTTCCGGTAACGATGGTCAGCTTTTTTAGTCGAAAAAACAACGTTTCGGAGCGTATTCATCAATAATTCGGTGTTTAATCTTCATTTTATGAAGGTCAGTACGGAAATCGACAATAATTTTGGGTATGAAAAAATTACGCAGCTGGTAGACAATATCCCTTTAAAGGGAACTGACAGTATTTTGAGATGGGCTACCACGAACATATCTGGTTTCATCAATGCCAGGAAGATATTAACAGTTTATATCATTTTGAAAGAATTTCGGGAAATATCCCTGGCGCATATGTTATTCTAGAAAGCGAACTTATCCAGTACATCAAGTATCGTGTAAATCCTGAAACAGACAAGATAAAAATTCAAATTTCGGGGGACGGGTCAAAAGTTAGCCGGTAGAATTTCAAACTGTGTCGTGTCGTCCCTTTCTGTAATTACCGATGATTTGACATTATCATCAAAAGATCAAAATGTTTTTTGCATTGTAAACTGCAAAGAAGATTATGATCATTTAAAACTTGCTTGCAAACCCATTTTACTGAAAATAAACACATTATACGAAAAAGCAAGAATTGAAGTTGAGGGGAAACATTCTGATTTAGATATTTTGATAGGTGGTGATATGCAATTTTTGCAACTTGTGCTTGGGTTGGGTGGATCTCTATGTAATTATTCAGGTACTTATAGGGTCCATAAAAACCACAAGAGGGCAGATAACATGTTATTGCCCTCGTAAAATGCTATTTCCCCGAAGTAAAATAACACGCCGCAAATTATGCTTTTATTACACATGCAAATTCGGCGTTATTTCAATAAAATATGTGATAAGATGCAGTAAGCACTGAAACATAATTTTGAGATCATGGACTGAGATAATTTAATTTAAATGTTAATAAAAAATTTGAAAGTGAAATTGTTTCTTTTTCAGTACATTGTTTAATGACATGATATGTGTATAACAGTTCCCATAATTGTGTGGGAAACAATATTGTTGTAGTATTATTGGCAGGGGCGGATCCAGGATTTCAAGTTAGGGGGGGGGGGGGGCGCACTTAAAAAAATTGCGCCGAGCGGAGGAAGGCCCGAAAATGTTTGGGGTAATTCGTGTGAAAAATCACTATTTTACGCCAAAAAATCATATTTTTTTCAATTGCGGAGGGGGGCGCGAAAGTTTTTGGGGTATTTCGTGTGAAAAATCACGATTTTACGCCAAAAAAATCATATTTTCTCCAATTTTAGGGGGGAGCGCGCCGGGTGCGCCCCCCGCTGGATCCGCCCCTGATTGGTACTTGTAAGGATATTTTATATTATCATCCTCTAAAGAGCTAACATCGTGGGTTAAGCTGCAAGTAGAAATCTGTTGTAAGGCAAGCCGCAGGGTCGCCTTGCAAAAGATTTCTACTTGCAGCTTAACCCACGATGTTAGCTCTTTAGAGGATGATCATGTTTTTGTCTTCTGTGTAGCGTTTATTAGTGTTCGCGTTCTATATTGTCGTCTGTATAGCGATCTTATTGCATCTGCTGCACAGGTACTTGTGGACAGGACCCTATGTTGCTCCCTTTTTTTTTCTTTTTTTTTAAGATGTTGCCCCCCCCCCCCTTTTTTTTTTCATCGACTTTTTGTCATATAAACAACATTTTGCAACTTTCTATGTATCACTGTATGACATATATACAATAAATACAATAAAACAGTAGTTTCTATCCATGCCGGGTTTCTGACAAGATATAAGTTAGACCCGGCATGGATAGAAACTACTGTTTGATTGTATTTATTGTATATATGTGATACATAGAAAGTTGCAAAATGTTGTTTATATGACAAAGAGTCGATGTTAAAAAAAAGAAAAAAAAAAAAAAAAAAAAAAAGGGGAGGGGGGGGGGGGGGGGGGGCAGGCAACATCTTAAAAACAAAAAAAAACAAAAAAGGAGCAACATAGGGTCCTGTCCACAAGTACCTGTGATCTGCTGTATAATAAATGACCCATTTCCATGTGACCTTCACCAGTGTTTTAAATAACACGTCACAACTTGTGTTGATGTGAGTGTTCTAAAAATAGCCATAGGTGACCTAATACCACTGCTCTTATAACCCAGTTCAGATATCTTGCATAATATATCACACTGCACACATGTTATATTTACAGTACGAGTGACGGTCCGTATCTGATTTACAATAAAGGGGCGTGGTTATTGATCGAGTCCATTAGGACAAGATCAATAACCACACCCCTTTATTGCAAATCAGATACAGAATGTCACGAGTGCTGTAAATGATTTGTGGAATGATCCAATGAAAATTGTGCATGTTGAAAAAGTTCTGGAAAATTCTGAGCACATGGCTTTGAGTTTCATATGCGGCATAATTTGAAAAGTAATTTAAAATGTCGGACGTCGATATTTTGGGGCTCTCACAAGAAGAAGAGATGGAACTTGTCACTCAAGTCAAGAAGTTAGAAGACACTAACAATTTATTAAGTTCTTCCTTGGACGATTTAGCAATTTCTCAAATCGCGGAGAAAATGGAAAACGAACATTTTGTCTTTCAAGAATATGTCAGGGGCCGGTAACTAGAAAGTCCTCTTAAAGCTCCCTCAAGAATTAAATTTTTGAATTTGAAACTTGTCATTTTCAATTTCAGGGTAACAATTTCTGTTGAACAAAATGAACTTCATATTGTTTGAATAAGTGTAAACAAAAGTACCAAACACAAAGTGAAGCAACAGAAGGTCACGGATTGCATTGTAATGCATGGAAAGACAGGTACTGTAACTGGAGATTGTACAGTCATGACATCAATTTAAGCTCCACCCCTTGTACTTCCTTAACTGTATCTAATTTACAGTACAACGAACATCAAAGAAAATACAGCAAATCATTCCACAAGATACACGTTACAGTATAATTGTATGCAATATTTTTGCCAGTTTCTGCTAAAACAGAAAATAAGTAGAAATACGGGGTATAAATAATTTCGCGCGCAAACATCGGAGTTTGTCCCCGCTGCATAAGCCAATCACCGTTTAGAAAAAACGCTACACAGAAGACAAACCACATTATGACCCAAAGGAGTTTTATGTTATGCACTACATACACAAACTTTTGATCCATCATTTGTCTATTGGAGGTTAGGTGTTTAACACCACTTTCAAATATATTTCAGTTACTACTTTTGTGGCGGAAATTGGAGTACCCAGCGAAATCCACAGACCTGTCGCAAGTCACTGACAAACTTTATCACATAATGTTTTATTGAGTACACTTCGCCACATCTTCGCTAGCCAAGGGTTACGATTCGGGTCCCCCTTCTCTCCACCCTTGGCGGATCTAGAATACATTTTGAAATTCGCGCGCAATGCCACCTGGTGGTTTATCGAAGTTGCGCCCCTTAGATAGTCGTCATCGCCAGCCAATCAGAATCGTTTTGTTATACGTATGTTGTAGAGTTGAAAATGGCAGCGCCCAGTGAAGAAATTTGGAAGCACTTACTGTTAACCAAGTGAAAGTTTCAAAGCTTTGGCAGACGGGAAAGATGTTTTCATTGGAACCAAAACGGGAAGTGGCAAATCGTTGTCATATGAGAGCATTCCGGTGCCATCTTTGTTTACATTTCGTCGATAACACGTGCTCCGTGTAAAACGTCTTCTGATTGGATACGTGTACTGGTAGCCGTAACCAATGAAATATTAAAGCGCGAATCCTCAAAATGTATTCTAGATCTGCCAAGGGTGGAGAGAAGGGGGACCTGAATCGTAACCCTTGGCTAGCGAAGATGACCTCGCCATGAATGGGGTTCAAACTCACAACTTAAGTAGTGATAGGCAACGATTACACAGGTAGTTGTAAATTCAACTTCCATACGACCACGACGGCTCAAGTTCAGTTAAGATGAAGGGTAATTGTTTTATTGATATTGATGGAATTTATGATTATCACAGTTTATCAAAAAAACAAAAATAATTCTCACAGGTTCCTAGCTAAAATCGTTACATATTAAACATTTTGCTTCACACCATTTCCCAACATATTTCCATATTATAAAAAAAAGCGATCTTTAAATATTGGACCTCTCTCAACCCGCACCTTGGCATTTTTTTTTTATAGATTTGTGATGGTTGTCCGTAAAATGTATTGGAACATAATTATCATCGCATTGGTTGTCGTTAAAAATAAAGTACGGTTAAAAAAGTGTTTGAAAAATTTCAAATATGACAAAGTTCTATTGTCCAAATAAATCTATCTATTACTTCTTTAAGATTAATACCAAAATGTCCACCAGTTTTCGTCGATCAATGTTAATAAGTTTCTGAATTGATATGACCTCAATATGTACATTATCAATGTCATAGCAGACGATGAAACCAAAATTGGTCTGTATGAGATATATTTTTTAAATGAT
The DNA here is from genome assembly GCA_963680875.1 of Bathymodiolus brooksi. Lineage (NCBI taxonomy): Eukaryota > Metazoa > Mollusca > Bivalvia > Mytilida > Modiolidae > Bathymodiolus > Bathymodiolus brooksi. The sequence continues at coordinate 69,838,685 of OY804590.1, forward strand.
TAAAGCATTGTTAAGGTGACGAAAAAATAAATTACGAAAAACTACAATTTGAACGTGAAATAATAGATGTGGTACGTAGTTCTTACATTTAAAGATGACATTTGTAGATCAGATTTCATGAGATCATTCATGCAATTTCAGCATCATAATATAACCTCTGACAAATGAAGCGATCAAAATAATGAGAGATTTTATCACGTGAAACAAACCGTCGAAAACAGGAGACCGTCGAAAATGGGTGAAGTTGCGACATTACTATTCGTTCACTTTAATTTCATAATACAGCTTCGGAACATGTTTTTATTCCTGAAATCAATCCACATTGCATATTAAGTCAAATTTATGCTTTGTTTATTGAGTTTTATTATGCTTTGTTTTTGTTTTTTTAAAGATATGCATTATAATACAATGATACGTACGTTCTGTATAATGAGAAAAATGACGTTGGATCAGTGCTTTTCATTACCTGACTTTGTCGATCCGCTGTGAGGAATTAGATACACATATTAACTAACTGTATTTATTTCTGAAAAGCACATATTGTGAATACATTTTGGAGAAAATTTTATCGACATCTGAGGTGGGGCCGATTTTGGCCTTTATAGCTCCCAGTCCTTTGCAAAAAAAAAAAAAACAAAAAAAAAAAAAAACCCCATTGCAAGCACATTTTTAGTCTTATCATACAATTAATTGGGATAATATGAAGCAGCCGGCCGCGATACTGGTACTACAATACTGGTACACAATACTGGTAATACCAGTATTTTACCAGTATCTTCCAGTATCTGCAATACTGGTACAGATACTGGTAAATACTAGTATCCCAGTATCTTCCAGAATTTTCCAGTATCTGCAATACTAGAAGATACTGGTCATTGCCAAAATATGAGTATTGTAGATACCGGAAGATTCTGGGAAATACTGGTAATACCAGTATTGCAGATACTGGAAGATTCTGGAAAATACTGGTAATACCAGTATTGCAGATACTGGAAGATTCTGGAAAATACTGGTAATACCAGTATTGCAGATTCTGGAAGATTCTGGACAATACTGGTTATACCAGTATTGCAGATATTGGAAGATTAGGTAGAATTCCGGTTGACCAGAGTTTTTATGTCTACATTATACTAAAAGAATTGAATATAATTCATACTCATACGTCATTTCTGCTGTACATAGCATAAGAGGCAAAAGCCCTGTAATGTCAAAATATTGTGTATGGTCCGTTAGAGTTTGATCTATATTGGTAACGTAATTTGACATGACTGGGCGGAGCCTAATACTAACGGTAAATACAATGAGCTGTGATTTACAGTTAGAATTAGGCTCTGCCCACTCGTGTCAAATTGTCAGATACTAGAGTTTCCAGTATTGTGTGTTTTACAATACTAGTATTACCAGTATTGCTGGATGAAGAATACTAGAGTTTCCAGTATTGTGTGCTTTACAATACTAGTATTACCAGTATTGTTGGATGAAGAATACTGGAGCTTCCAGTATCGTGTGTTTTACAATACTAGTATTACCAGTATTGTTGTATGAAGAATACTGGAGCTTCCGGTATTGTGCATAGATCAACGATTCTGGTATTCCAGTATTGTAAATGCACGATACTGGTACATCCAGTATTGTATATGTACGATACTGGTATTACCAGTATTGTAACATTACAATACTGGTATTTCTAGTATTGTACAGTGTTACAATACTGGTATTACCAGTATTGTAATATTTACAATACTGGTATTTCCAGTATTGTGAATATTATAATACTGGTAATACCAGTATTGTAAATATTACAATACTGGTAATACCAGTATCGCGGCCGGCTGCTTCTTATTATCCATTAATTGTTACACACTTAATTAAAATTATGATTAATTTGATTAAAAGTTAATTAATAAAAGAACATGGAGTTTGTTTTCATTCATTATCATTCTCACAATGAGGACAGACCACTGTGCAGATTGCTCCAGAAAAGTAAATTCAAGACAACACACACTTTTACAATCACCTGATAATCAAATCATTTAATCTAATTAAAAGTAATTTGGGTGTCATAAACCAATTAAAACACCAATAATTACTTGGCTTCATTACCTGTACTAATTTGATTTATTCATAAATCTAGAAAGTAATTATCACAAATAAGACACATAGCCAGAAATGATGGGTACTTTGCTTATTTGCATATCTAAGATGGCGACGCCGGGACGTCTGCAATTTTCATATGATCTATATAGACGATATCATTCATAATTGCATGTGTGTCATTTTCTGAACTTGAAAATGATACATTGAATCAAGCTGAATTAAATGAAATAAAAATTAATGAAAACAATTAAATATTAGCGGTTCCTGGACTAAATGAAAATCCGAGGCGACGAACCCTTTTATGGCCTTAAGAGTCTATGTAAAAATGTCTGAAATACATGAAACTGGTGGCGTGTGACACAACATTTAACAATGAATGACATTTGGCGACATATTTTCTGAAATTAATTTAGATTCCTCAATAATATATGTAATTATATTAACTAACCTTATATTTCTAGCTTCTAAACTCGGGGTTCCCACATTAAATATAATATGATCATTTTTGCATGATCGCGATATCAAAGACATGTCTAAAATCGTTACAAAACAAAAATATTTGAATTTTGACAGAAGAAAAACTTTGCGGAAATAAACAATAACTTTTAATTTTCGAATCATTGACGGGCACATTGAATTTCCGTACTATAGGCCATTTTTTGACAAATCTAATAAACGATCCATCAAGCTTGAAACTGCAGTCACGTGATCAAAATCTAATTTAAATATGATGAATATTTATGAGGAAAGTACCCTCAATTTCTGGATATGAAGTTTAAAAAAAAAACCAATCAACGCACAATAATAAAAAAAAAAACCCAAAAAACTAAATAAAGATTCTTGCAATACATATGTTTTTCTGGTAGTCCGTTTTGGTTATGGTCCGTTTGGTTATGGGATGAAACGTCATGTAGTCATATTTATTTGCCGATTTCATCCCCTTTCCCTATAACTTGAATAATACTGCGCCCTCTATCGGCACTATCGCTGGATGAGGTTAATGTAGCGACCAGCGGGAGCGTAATATAACGACTGGATTATTCGGGTTACTATCCCTATGACATCCCCTGACTTAACGTTAAACTCCCCTCTCTATGACCTCCCCTGGTTTATATTTGACACCAATGTCAATGACTAAATTGTTCATGCTTTTGAGGTCGCTCATTAGAGAGGAACAGAAACATAAAATTGAATGTGGTAAGTGGTATGGTCGACAATTATATATAAAAAGTAACACGTTAAACATGTTTAGATTAATAGCATCGTGTTATCGGTTTTCGTGCTATTATCGATTTTCTGATATAGCGATTAACAGTGTTAACCCTTCATTCATATGACGATTGGAATTTTCAAAGAATGGCTAGTTAAATATTTCTTTGTACATAAGATTGTTTTTAAAGCCATTCTTGTATTTTAATATACTCTCGATTATCTGGCAACTTTCGTTGTCAGTAAAATGGCGTCATCTGTTTTCGTGTGAAGTAAAAACAAAGCCGATATACAGGATGGAAACGAATATATAATCCGGAAATGGTTGGTTTTAAAATTTCATGGTTCTGGCCATCTACCAAATCATACTACATCTAAATAAAATAACAGAATGTTTGAAAATGACCACTTTCAAAATTGTGTTTACTTTAGATGTTTTTTTTAGTGCTGAAACCACAATGCACTGCAAAGTGACATGCATTTTATATAAGAAACAGGCACCTTTCAGTCAGCTCTTTTGTTGACAAGTACGATCAGTGACCCCATGACAGTTACATGACAGGAAGAGCCGGTGTCCGAGAGGCAGACGACATAGTTCAATTTTATATAGCCCTTCTGGATTTTTTTCCAGCTACTTTATAAATGAAGTAAATTTTTAGCATTACAAAAAGTATGGTTCAGTAGTATAGTAATTTGTACTACTTACTATTACTAGCTTTGCTTTGCAACTCTAAGTCTGTTTATTCTCTCAGTTATATATACGTCTGGTATGTTTTGGGTTCAGTTCAGTTCTGGTCAGCGTGGTCAGTTTCTCGTGCATCATGGGTGCTCTTCGGAACCCCTCGGCCCTCATCCCCCACGATTCACTACACTCTTCCCCGTTTTATCTTAAAGGACCCCGGACTGCAGCTACTGAGAAACCCCCAGAAACAAGGGGCCATCCTGGATGTAATAACAAATCCAAAAATTACCCTAGGGCTCACAAGAGGCGGAAAAAGCCTCCACAAGCCCTAAGCTTCTGATATCCATGGGACAGCGTTTCCAGGAGTCACCAGACTCTGTGTCACCCCCTACACCCACAATGCACCAACTATCTTTTCTGATTAAAAACCCCCTTATCGTCATTATCCATAATATCCCTCCCCCAAAGTATTTTTAAATAATAAATATGTCGCGATGGGTGGACCTTACCTTCCCCTTTTCCCCTAAACACTGTCATTATGCCCCATGCTTCCCCAATATTTCCCCCTCTGCACTATACCTTCTCCCGGGGATGCCTGTGACACCCCGAGCAGACAAAATCTCCCATGGCCTTTGCCTCTTCCTGCGTTACCTTTACACATATACCATGATACCATTCTTTGCACTCCTCGCACCTGATCATGAACTCCCCAGTATATGGCTTCCGACAAACACAATAAAGCTTATCTCTATACCCCCGTTGATCTTTGACACCCCCCTTCTCCTTGGTATATCCTGTCCCCTTAATGATTTGTTGACTCAGTTTTTGGGCCCACTCTGGAACCTCGCGGTCTTGACATAACTTCAACCTATCGTGGTTAGCGGTGATTATCCCCCGCTTTAACTTTATTTTATAAAGATAGGGGGTCAACTTTTCAATTACCACTCCGGGGCCTTTCCACGAGGGACTCAATTTTCGAGTTTTTCCTTTAACTGTGGCAGTATCCAACTGATACACCAAATCCCCCAGTTTTAACTCTCTGACCCTTACTTTGACATCGTAATCTCTTTTCATTCGTTTTTGGGACTGTTTGAGAGTCTCCCGAGCCACCCTGTGAGCCCCTTCAATAGCTGTTTGCAACTCTGCTACATATTGGTCCCCTTCGGGCTGTCCGGTGTTCCCCGGACTCCCGAACATCAGTTCCGCCGGCAACCCAATTTCCCTACTCAACATCATCATATTGGGTGTGTACCCTGTGCTTCTATTTACAGAGGACCTTAATGCCCCTGCCAACTGCGGTAAGTATTGATCCCAGCTCCGCTGATTTTTTCCAATGAAACACCGCACCGCCGCCATCAGTGTACGATTGCATCGCTCTACTTGTCCGTTGGCCGAGGGACGGTAAGGGGTAGTTCTCGATTTATGTATGTGAAGTAATTCACACATTTCCCTGAACAAAGAGGACTCAAAATTCCTCCCCTGATCGGTGAACACTTGGAACGGGCACCCAAATCTAGAAAAGAACTGATTCACCGCGGCTCTTGCCGTTTCCTCTGCACTCTGAGAAGACAAGGGGATGCACTCTACCCACTTGGTAAATTGGTCAACCATCATCAAGATGTGTTCATTTCCTCTCTCCATGCGAGGTAGGGGCCCAATGAAGTCTAAAAGGACTCGTTCCATTGGCGATCCTGAATGGTAGGATAACATTGGGTGTCTAGCTGAGACCGTTGCCTTTTTATTTTGGTTACACTCCACACACCCTTTCACGTAAGCCGACACATCTTTACTTATCCCCCTCCAATAATACCTAGACTTCACTTTCTCGATTGTTCTTTCTATGCCCTGCTGTCCAGCTAATGGGGGATCGTGACAAAGCTTCACAATTTGTTCCCTGCACATCTTTGGGACCACCCTCCTTGCTGACTTCCCCTCATCCCCTTCTCTCCACAGGACCCCTTTTTCCAAGACAAAAACTTCCCTGTTTATCCAATAATATTTGCTTCTAGAGTCCCCTATAAAAATTCTCCTTCAGTGGGCTCCTCCCCTGTCTCCCTCCACCTGACCACCCAGGCTAATTCGGGGTCCACCCGTTGCTGTTCCTTCATTTCGTCCTCACCTGGGCCTTGAAAACTAATGCCCTCTGCCTCTCGAACTATTTGGACTCCCTTGATACTTTCCCATCTAAGTCTATTTCCCACTTCCCCTGTAGAGACCCAGATCTTAGCCACCCTAGGTCCCATTTCGTCTTCCTCCTGGTCTTGACCCTTACTCACGGGTTGACCCCAAGGTTTATTTGCCAAGGGAACCACGTCATCTACATCCTGATCAAAACCGGACCAGTTTAAATGGGCCCTAGTACAGTAGTGACACCCCCCACATGGCAAATCCTGTAATTTCACTCTTAGATTGAAGTCTGAACATGGTTCCCCCCCCCCAGGGATCCTTGACAAGGCATCTGCATTCGTATGTTTCTTCTCAGGCCTATGCTGGATTTCCATATTGAACTGACTCAGTTCTTCTAACCATCTAGCCAGTTGCCCCTGTGGCTCCTTAAAATTCATCAGCCAGGTCAGACTATTATGGTCTGTCCTGACCGTGAAATGCCTACCCAACAAGTAATGCCTAAACTGTCGAGAGAACCTAATAATTGCTAATAATTCCTTTCGAGTGGTGCAGTATTTTTGTTGCTCCGGAATCAAGGCAAGACTCCCGTACGCTACTGCCCTCTCTTCCCTCTCTTGTATTTGAATCAATTCAGCCCCCACCGATTTATCGAATGCATCCGTATCCAGTATAAAGGGATCAGTCGCATTAGGCAGGGCTAGAACTGGGGCTCTCACCATTGCATTCCCAACTCATCAAACGCCTTTTCCTGTTCATCTCCCCATTGATATGTACGTTTCCCTGTTAGGGACTGAAGGGGAAATGCCATTTGAGTATATTCTTCAATAAAGGCCCTATGGTAATTGGTGAACCCCAAAAACCTCTCCACCTCCTTTTTATTCTTAGGCCTTGGCCAGTTTGTTATATCTTTGATATATCCTGGCCCAATGTATATTCCTCTAGGTCCCACTACTCTACCCAGGAACTCTACTTCCTTTTGAAACAGTTCACATTTTTTGGGCTTCAATTTTAGCCCATACTCCCTAAACCTAACCAATACAGCCCTTAGGTTTGCCAAGTGCCCCTCGAAATCCTTCCCCAGGACCAGGATATCGTCCAGGAAAGCCAGAACCACTTTCCAATTCAAACCCCTCAGCACCAGGTTGATAACTCTCGTATAAGTGGCTGGTGAGTTACATAACCCAAAGGCCATTCTAGCGAACTCAAACAACCCGTATTTAGTAATAAAGGCCGTTTTGGAGCAGTCTTCAGGTTTGATTTTCACCTGCCAATATGCTGAATTGGCATCCAGTTTGGAATACCATACATTCCCGGCTAAAGTGTCAAGACACTCGTCCACTAGGGGCAATGGGAACACATCCTTAATGGTGAGAGCATTTAAGGCCCTGTAATCCACACACCACCGTACTGACCCACATCGTTTCGGATAAGAACCGGAGCCGATGCCCACTCAGACACTGATGGCCGGATCACCCCCGCACTCAACATTTTCTTTAATTGGGCCTCTTCTTCTCCTGCAAACCCTAATAGGGTACGCCTGATTCTTTGCTTAACTGGGCGATTGGTCCCAGTATCAATCCCATGCTGGATTGTATTAAATTTCCCTAAGTCAAACTCACTTTTAGCAAACACATCTTCAAACTCGCATAATAACTCACTAAGCTGTGTCTGCTCCTGCTCATTCAGCTCCCCTTTGGATTTATCAAAGAGATTAGTCAAATGCTCGGGAATTTCCCTTTTTCCATTCTCTGGACCCCCCTTTTCCGCAACCTCTACCTTTTGTACTCCGATAGTCTCTACGTTCGAACACACCTCTTCTGCATAGGCCAAAACTTCCCCCTTCTCTACTTCTACATAGTGATCGGATATGTTAATCAGACAAAGCACTGGGTTATCACCCCCATTGTGCAATGTTCGAGGTATTAATAGCTCACCCTTGGTGGCTGCCTTTACTATATACTCCCCTGCCATAGACTCACTCAGCTGTGCCCCCACTCTCATGACTGAATTAGGGGATACATTACACCCCTTGGCTAGGAACACCCCCGCCTCTTTCTCATTGACTAAAGGGCTTCCTATTCCCAAACTCATGGGTATAACATCCCCTGCGATCTGTAGTTCCTTTTCTTTGAGATGTAGGGACACCCCATTAGCCTCTAAAAAGTCTAAACCCAGTAACATATCCTCCTCTATTGGGGACCACGTAAATTTCTACTGTGAATAGATGTGTCCCTAGGACTACTTGAAAAGGGCCAGCAATATACCCATTCATCTGCATTCCCTTCCCTGCGGTGTTCATAACCACTTCCTTACGGATGGGTGGGGCAGGGTCCAATGATTTGTAGAATTCCTCGGACACCAGTGTTACCTGTGCTGCTGTATCTATTACCGCTTGTAACTGCATGCCTTGTACCTCCACTGGGAGCCTAAACATTGCCCCATTGGACAGCTTGAGCACCGTTACTGCTCCGTCCTCTTCCTCGTCCGTAACACAAGTCCCTATATTAACCTCTCCCCCCTTTTCCTCCTCCTCTATGGGCTCGTCCGTGTCCCTCTTATCCCTATTGTTTTCCTCCCCTATTGACTCCTCACTTGAGGACTCATTAATCTGGCTCGCACCTTCAGATTTGACCCGTCCCTCCGAACTACTAGACTCCAGAGGGTCGTCCATGACTTCCCTATTGTTTTCTTTTCCTTCTGACTCCTCACTTGAGAACTCGTACCCTTGACTCGCACCTTCAAATTTTACCCGTCCCTCCGGACTACAAGAATCCGGAGGGTCGTCCTCTACTTCCCTATTGGTTTCCTCTCCTTCTGACTCCTCACTTGAGAACTCGTACCCCTGACTCGCACCTTCAAATTTTACCCGTCCCTCCGGAGGGTCCCCCACTTCCCTATTTACCCGTAGGAGACTATCTTGCTGATTCCCCTCCTCCATATTCCATATTTCCTCCATCTCTACTTCTCCCCCTCTTTTACTTCTTTGAGACCATGTATATTGGCAATAAGGGGTTGACTCAAGCCTCGCGAGTTGCCCCTTTGGAGTTTAAAGCCTCCTTATTCTCCTGAAATGACACTCGTTTCTCCCCTGACGGAGACTCCAACTTTGGGCACTCCCTCTTGAAGTGTCCCATGACCCCACAGTGGAAGCATCCCTGTTTGTCCCCCTTTCTTGGGGATGGACTTCTTGATTGTGCCCTATACCTATCTATTCGATTTCTCTTCACCTCCTCCATAATGGTTGCCATTTGAGTGGAAAGTGCCGCTATGTTGGACTTTATCTCACTCATTTCCTTCCCTTTGCTGACAGTACTTCCCCCATTTTTCTCTCCAAACCCTTATCTGCAACTCGATCAGTCCCTATTGCGCACACCCTGGCTTCTCCCCCGTAGCGAGGCCCCGGAGATACTTGTTTAACCTCCCTTCGAGGATTTCGCCCAAGGGTGGTCCCATATATAGCTTGAGAGTTATGCTGGAACCACCTCATTCTGTCAATAGCCTCCTCTATGTTTTTAGGTCGGATATTAGAGGCATAACTCCCGGCCTCTTTATCTGCTGCCCCTTGGCATAGCCTCACCACTGCTTGTTTATACATGTGAGTTTCGGGCAAATCTCTAAATGCCCTAGTGGCTAGGGACAAGACCCGATCCGCCCAGTCCTCCAGGAGTCTGACGGGCATTATTAAATTGGACCTGGGCTGTTTCGGGGAGTTCACGGAAACCAAACCGTTTCTCTAATTTCCGTATTAGGTCCATATATACCATTTCCTGGTTCCGCTCAACCAGGAGGGCATAATATTCACTTGCTTTCCCATCCAGGCACCAGCATAACTGGTCCCTGCATTCCCCTTCCGTCCACTCACTAACTTTTAAAATTTAGTGTAGAATGCTTTCCAATTTGATTTCCCATCAAACTTTAGGGACATCGGCAAACTAACACTCTTCCCCCTTCCCATTTGACCTCTCTCCCCTTCATACTCCTCCCTTCTTGCATACCCGCTAGGATTTTCGGTGTCTCTTCTGGGGGAACACCCAGGCCTGTTCCCACTACTCGGTAACCTAGGAATAGATGGGTTTCTTCCTCCTGGGCCTTCAATGTCTTCCCCACTTGGGCGGTAATATCCCCTTTCCCTATCATACTCATCTCTACGTTGAACTATTCAAGGGACTTCATTTTCCCTTCCTAGGTGTTCCTCGGAGGGGAATAGCGGCCCCCTGTCTTTCCAAACACTTTCTCTATTAGCCGGGGCTACAGTTCGTATGTTTGGCACTCTTACTTCAGCCCCCCCACTGGCTAAAACCCCACTATGATAAAGGCCTGGTTCTCTAGGGAACTCATACCCCGCACGAATATCCGAGTCTCATATATGCACGTTTTGCATATACGCCCGATCCCTCTCATCGCTGCTCGAATCCCCATCCAAATCGTCCCGTCGCGTTCGACGAACTGATGGCGGCGGATATTGTCCCGGAGCTGATGTATATTTAACTCCCCCTAGGGTTTGTCTTTCCATGAAAGTACTTTCCATCTCACTATAATCATCATCTAATCTCTCGGGTAAATTGGCCTGTTGCCACCAATCCCCTTCCTGTTTATTATAATATGATTTTCCCCCTGTTAACGGGACTTTATCAAATGTACCCATATCCTTCCCCCTTTCTTTAACTTGGCCCTGTCCTGTCCCATCCCACTTCCCTATTAACTTGTCAACACTCCTAACCCTTTCCCTATGTCGATCATACAGGGATCCCATTCCTTCTTTATTTTCAAAAGAGGTAAAATCCAAACAATCCAGTAACGGTTGTGTTATCCTAAGATATGGAACCTGATTTAGGTCATCCAATTCCAGATCGCCCTTAATTCCAAAATTTTATCGGCCACTTTTGCCCCTATCCCTGGTACTCACATCAGCTCCTCGATGGAACAATTGTTAATGAAAACACGCGACATTGTTAATAAAAATAAACAACAAAACCACGTGGCTCTTTATTCTGTGGTGTATGTGTGTATGTACAATTTATAACGGACCAGATTTGTACAATGGGCCGCTTTTGTCTGTTTGTTTGAAATCGATAATGTCAAACAAAAAAAAAACAACAAAAAAAACCCAAAACTTTTCTTTTTTTTTTGGGCACCGAACTTACAACTTATTTTTAACCAGCTCTTATTTAAAGATGGCTTCTAGAAACAAGCTGCTTCCGGTTTGGGGTTCACATTGCTGAAACACGTGCTGGGGTTTACACGTGAGTGGGAAAGGGATATTGTCTTATCACGGGAAAAAAAAATCTAAAGATTTCCAATCTTGTTTGCCAATCCTACCTGCGTATCTTCCCTTGAAATTTCCTAACGGACAATTTCCCATGAAAATACCAGGTCCTATCAGCTCTACAACATTAGAAAAAAACAAAAAAACAAAACATTTTTTTTTTATTTTTTTTTTTTTACACGTGGTGGGGTCTACACGTGGGTGGGAAAGGGGTACTTCTTTGAACGGGCAAAAAATTTAACGATTTCCAACTTTGTCTGCCAAACCTACCTGCATATTTTCCCTTGAAATTTCTTAACGGACAATTTCCCCTGAAAATACCAGGACCTATTAGCCAGGCAAAGCTGAAACCAAAGAAAAAAAATTCGCCCCTAAAAAAAAAATCAAAAATAAATGGTGGAGTTGTGATTTTATTTAAAAATCACTTTTGGTTAATTTAATAACCTTCCTCGCGAATAGAATTCGACTTTTAGTCGCAGCGCCAATATAGTAATTTGTACTACTTACTATTACTAGCTTTGCAACTCTAAGTCTGTTTATTCTCTCAGTTATATATACGTCTGGTATGTTTTGGGTTCAGTTCAGTTCTGGTCAGCGTGGTCAGTTTCTCGTGCATCATGGGTGCTCTTCGGAACCCCTCGGCCCCCATCCCCCACGATTCACTACAGTAGGTAGGTTCACTGTTTTTGGTACTTACGTCTTTAAAAGCAAACTTTAACATCATTTACAGATGTCACGCTGTAGTCTTCACTGTGTACAATCGAGTACGGCAACGGTTGTTTGGTTTCACTTCCGGTTAGCTAGGATGGACGTCAGGACACGAGAGGTGGGCACATTTTTTGAAAATTTTATTATTTAGAAATGAATTGATAACCCAAGCATTACACTTGTCTTTTTCTAGATATAGTTTTGCGTCAAAACACATTCAATGTTAAGCTCATTATTACAAATGGTATGAAAAAATCATTGGAGATGGTGGTGTTGGTGATCATTTTCACAGATTTTTGCGTGGTTTTCCTCGATTTTGTGTTCCTATTTGATATATTTCATCTTTTTATTGATTCTGCATTTAGATTAATATGTTCCCTACCTTTGTCACTATCCTACCATTGACGATTCCTGCAAATTATCGCTTGTCATCTCAGTTTTTGTCAGTGGTTTTAAAAGTCGGTGTACGTGTTTGGTTAATGCAAAAATATTTGCTTGCAACGGTTTGGTAATGCAAAAGTGTACGATATGGTATGTATAGAAAAATTCGAAAATTCGATTTCAACTGCAGTATGCCACAGCAATTCGATATAATCTTAATCAGGGACATCGATTATCTTTGGGCATTACTCTGTACGTGTAGAGATAAAAAAACTACATACACAATATCCTTTCTTTCTCATGATGAGGTAACACCAAAACCCAACATTTTTGTTATCGTATTCTCAATTCCATCTTTATATTAAAGACTACATAGATTTTGGCCATACATAAGACGCTTAAAAGCCATGGTGTCTATTTAACAGCATCCCAGAAGTAGTAATGCCTTCCTCTTACAAGACACCTGATGAGTGTACTGACTTCCTGTATGTGCAAAAACGAAAAATCAGTTAATCCATATTTCATTTCATTTCATACTAAGATTTGAAGTAATGAACCAACCATGCGTCATAAATATTTGACGATGTCACCTTTATTCTTAGGTCCAATCATGAACCTTAACCATTTACCATGGAACATTTTGTATCCAATTCGCCAAAACTTGTTAACTGCAGGACATTCGTACCTCATTAGGGTGGTAGACTCCGAATTATGCCACTTAACAACATCTAGAAATAATAAAACAGCTATATTGTGCATCGGAAATGAGACAAGAGCCAACATTTTGTGAAATTGTATCCATATATATCTACTTTTCCATGATTGTTCATTGTTTCTAGTACTGATGGAACGAGATCTAGGAGATGTTTTTCGTCCTCATTTTCAAAATCACCATCGTCGCTATTATCCATTTCCTGGAAATCGACGTCCTCCTTAGCAAGTGTTTCGTGATTTTCATTTATACAGTCATGAACTGGTGAATCAGATGGGTTCATCCTTTTATGAAGAGGACTTGAAAAAGTAGTAATATCTGAGCTTTTATCTAATACGATGTGAAGTTTTAACTCAAGTATAGTGTCGGTTTCGATTTTCTTTCCCGTTGAATCAAGCTCTCTAGGTATAATATTAAAATTATGGCTCCTGTAACCGTATATTCCATTTTTTCATTTAACTCTAAATGCTTGATCTTTAAGACGTCTAGGCTGTGATTTTTTACTGAATGTTTGATGATGTTGTCAAATTCCGTACATGTTGTATCACAATAACAACAGCAAAGTGGATAGTTTGCATGTACATGGTCTATCACTTTCTGATGATGATAACAACTAGAGGCTGTGTCGCTCACCTTTCATTCTGCTTTGAGGAAACTTAATACAGAGCCTTCCATAGGTGCTTCCCGCCAAGTTTCGGTTCATTTGGCCAAGCAGTTTCAGAGAAGAAGATTTTTAGAAATCAACCAACCAGAAACAAGAATTGCCTATAGCAGCCATGTTTGTTAACAGATCGGGATGAAATGAGCAATCTTTATAGAGAACCTTCCATAGATGCCCCCTACCAAGGTTCGGTTCATTTGGCCAGAGGTTTCAGAGGAGAACATTTTTAAAACATTGGCCAATCAGAAACAAGAATTGCCTGTGGTGGCCATGTTTGTTAATGGATCGTGACAAAATTAGCAATCTGTATAGAGGACGTTAGTCCTCATTACGGTAGACCACCCTGGTAAACCACATACTGATCCTCTATTTCTCGCGTCGGTCTCGCGAATATATTGATCGCGAGACTTAAATGTTGGGGCGCTGACATTTAAACCCGGATGTGTAAGCCAGCATAGATACGAAAGTAAATTACTTTCATGAAAAAGATTTAAATAATAGCCACTTTGTTTTGTTTTTGTTAAATAAAATTACCAAGTCCAAAAATGTCAAAACGACAATTCTTTCATTTGCAACTGCGTCAATTCCGTAAATCGTGACGACATGTACAGTGTACTGTAAACAAACACCGCCTTTTTCAAGCGTGCCCAGAAAAAAAACTTTCTAGTTACGGATTAGTAAAAGATGATTATAGAATAAATTTGACTTAATTTTGAACTACAATATTTTCAGAATGCTACCTACCAAATTTCAGTTCATTTGTGAAAACGGTTTCAGAGGAGAAGATTGTTTTAGAAATCAACCAATTAAGAACAAGAATGGCCTGTGGCGGCCATGTTTGTTAACGGAGCGAACTAAATGAGCATCTTTATAGAGGACCTTCCAAGGATGCTTCCTACCAAGTTTTGATTCATTTAGCCAGGCGGTTTCAAAGGAGAAGATTTTTTAGAAATCAACCAATCAGAAACAAGAATGGCCTGTGGCGGCCATGTTTGTTAACGGATCGGGACGAAATGAGCAATTTTTATAGAGGATCTTCCGTAGATGCTTCCTACCAAGTTTCGGTTCATTTGACCAAGCGGTTTCAGAGGTGAAGATTTAAAAAAATCGACCAATCAGAAACAAGGATTGCCTGTGGCAGCCATGTTTGATAATGGATTGGGACAAAATGAGCAATGTTTATAAAGGACCTTCCATAGATGCTTCCTACCAAGTTTCAGTTCATTCTCTATGCTTTGCAAGGCATGTCATTAAAAGTTTTCTGACATGATAATAATGATTTTATACAAAAGTCTTTATAATCGTTCCGGATGTTGGAAACGGTGTTGGCGAAACATTGCATTTTAAACAACAATATCTAAGCAAAATGGGAAGTTTTCTGACGTATCTACTGAATTTTTGGATATGAAATATTCCAATAAGCAATCTGCCGCAGTATAAAATTACATAGTCAAGAATTTTTCATATTTGACATACGCAACACGGACCTATAAACCAACTAAGAGAAAAACCAAACCGTACATTTTTTGTATTGTTTATAATACCGAACCGTACACTTACCTTAAACCAAACACGTACACCGACTTTTAAACCCACTGGCAAAAACTGAGATGACAAGCGATAATTTGCAGGAATCGTCAATGGTAGGATAGTGACAAAGGTAGGGAACATATTAATCTAAATGCAGAATCAATAAAAAGATGAAATATATCAAATAGGAACACAAAATCGAGGAAAACCACGCAAAAATCTGAAAATGATCACCAACACCACCATCTCCCATGATTTTTTCATACCATTTGTAATAATGAGCTTAACATTGAATGTGTTTTGACGCAAAACTATATCTAGAAAAAGACAAGTGTAATGCTTGGGTTATCAATTTATTTCTAGATAACAAAATTTTCAAAAAATGTGCCCACCTCTTGTGTCCTGACGTCCATCCTAGCTAACCGGAAGTGAAACCAAACAACCGTTGCCGTACTCGATTGTACACAGTGGTCTTGTTTGCTTCATAAATAGAAACCGGAGGACACGTCAAAAATAATGCGTGCGCTGTGGAAATCAAAATAAAATGGATAAAACGAAAACAGATGACACACGAAAACATATACCGTGACGATAACTGCCTTTCTCATTCTGATGATGGGGAATATATTAGAACCTAACCCTGGACCAAACAATCCTTCAAATCAACCACAGTCACAGGGCCTTGTCACTATCCAGGTAAATATACTATCGATGTATAAATTTATACCTTGATCGTATATTTACGTGGATAGTGACAAGGCCCTGTGCCACAGTTAAGCTCTGGTCCCCTGAAAATAGTACATATGAATGTTTGTAGTCTTCTTACAAAAAATGACTTGGTGGAACTTGAATTATCAAACAATGACATAATTTTATTATCAGAAACTCATTTAAATGATGATATTGTTGATGGAGATATACAGATCAAGGGATAGGCCAAAAAAAAAATATGTGTGTTTACGGTCACCCGACCTATCCTAATTTTTGCTAGCGACCCTATGCATTTTTACACAGAATTCGGATAACCATTTTTGTTGTTTAACCAGCAGCAATGTTTTATTTATTCAACTGCTAGCTTTTTGCCGAAATTGAGAGCAAAGAAGGTAGAAAAACTGCATAATTCGTCATTTTACCGGAATGTTCGAAAATTAAATACCGGAATCGGATTCCGGAACCGGGAACGACTATTTCCGGTTTTGTCGATAATAAAAAAAAAAAAAAAAATTAATCCCGACCGACCGACCCTAGATTTTTGTGACATGTGACAGTAAACACAC
Organism: Bathymodiolus brooksi; assembly: GCA_963680875.1. Lineage (NCBI taxonomy): Eukaryota > Metazoa > Mollusca > Bivalvia > Mytilida > Modiolidae > Bathymodiolus > Bathymodiolus brooksi. Next base: position 69,855,335 of record OY804590.1, read on the forward strand.
ATATATATTTTTTTGGCCTTATCAAAGTCCGATACGAAAAAATAGGAATAGGCAGGGGGTGGGGGTGGAATAGCAATCTACACAAAGCATCATATATACCGATGTGAAAAACCAGTTTAATAGTGATGAAATTGAGATCATCTGGTCAGAAATAAATACAGGAAGCTTTAAAGCAATAATTGGAGTATTGCATAGACCACCACAATCAGATGCTTCCTTCTGGCAAAAGCTTGACGGAAGCATCCAACCAATCAATGATTTAAATATTCCAGTCCTGCTGGCAGATGATTTTAATATAGATATGATGGGTAATCAGTGTACGCCCCTCAAGAACCTGCTTACTCGCTTGAATTTAACAAATGTTGTTGGGGAGCCTACACGGATTACACCTTCATCTGCAACATGTATAGCTCTACTGGTTACTAACAGACCAAATATTATTCTAAATGTTGATATATCATTAAACTTTTGTAGTGATCATTGTCCTGTAAGTGCTGATGTAAATGTCAAAGTAAATAAGCAGTTATGCTTTAAGAGAATAATTAAGATATATGACAAAGCTGATTATGCATCTATGAATGATGAACTAAATATAATAGACTGGAATACCATATTCCACAATAAAACTATAAATGATGATTATTCCAATTTTCTATCCACCATTAACAGAGTGTGTGACAAACATATCCCCTCCAAGGTAGTAGTTATTAGACCTGATGATAAACCTTTTATGAACAGCTCCATAAGAAAAGCTATTCGTAAAAGAGATCGTATTCATTATAAAGCTAAATCCAAAAAGAACACTGGCTTCGGTACAGGCAAACACGAAATGATGTGATTAGTTTGGTTAGATTAGCTAAAGAAGAATACAAGAAAAAGCTAACCTCACAACTAACAGATAAAACTATCCCCCCTGGTAGGTGGTGGCGTATAGCTAAATCGGTCTGTAAACTGAATAAATGTAAACAGTCTACACCCCCATTAAAACATGGAGGAAGAATTATTGTCCATCCATCGGAAAAATGTGAAATTTTTAATCAATATTTCTCAAAAATCTCGCATATAGAGGAAGTGCCTGATCTTCCAACAGAAAATATCAATCCAGTAAATACTTGTCCAGATTTTTTAATAACTGAAGAGGAAGTAAAAGACCAGCTTGATATTTTAAATTGTACCAAACCCAGTGGTCCAGATGGTGTTGCACCAAGGATTCTTAGACATGTATCTCAATCCATCAACAAGCCCCTAACCTTATTATTTAACCAATCATTACAATGTGGTAGAATTCCCTATATTTGGAAACAATCACATGTAACACCTTAGTTCTAATAATAAAACCCTAAGTGCTCGCTTACTCGCAAGGGTTATAACGGGATGCCATTACACGTAATGGAGCAGCCGCCAAGATTTTTTGCGCTCGCTTACAGAGTTTCTGACGCCTGCATTTATCAATAATAAGACATAACCTTTCCTTTTGTCCATTATTATAACAAGTTTGTATCACCTACCAGTATTTTAGAATGTTATTCCCACAAAATAAAAATCCATGTTAACTTCCCTCTGAACATTTTGAATTTCGTCATTTCCGGCTTCACTATTTGGATGTCGATACCCATATTTGGCGATTTGAGGCGTGAATGTTTACATCAGCGTGTAGTAAGAAATACCATATTTAGAAAAGCTTCGCCTTCCGTAGTTTCCGGTTATGGAAAACGATCGATAAATTTGAACAAGGTTGTTGCTACCTTTGAAAAGCATATATTTCTCAGCCAAACCGATTTAACAAGGAATGTGATCATCAGTAATAGTTATAATGAAATGTTTGAAGCGTAAATAGTGAGTTTTTATGTTTCAACTGCAACTTTTTTTTTGCTCCATTGTGACGAATGGGACCGCGTTGTATCTCTGCCGAGACACAAGTTTGTCACAGGAGCTACATTATTGCAGCTAGTAACACCTGTTTATAAAAATAAAGGTTGTACATCTGAGGTTTCCAATTATCGCCCTATATCCCTTACCTGTGTTTGATGCAAAATAATGGAAAACATTATTGTAAAGCATATGTTTAATTATGTACGAGAACATAATATTTTAACAGAACATCAGTCTGGATTTCAGCCCATTGATTCAACTGTCAATCAACTATTACATATCTATCATACGATTATTAGTAATCTAGATGTGGGCAAAGATGTTTGATTTGTGTTCTGCGACATATCCAAGACCTTTAACAGAGTCTGGCACAAAGGTCTTATATATAAACTAAAGCGACTAGGAATTACAGGCAATTTACTCAGTTGGATAACTGACTATTTAGGAGATAGAAAACAAAAAGTAGTACATGAGGGTTTCTCGTCTGGTTGGGAGGAAGTAGATGCTGGGGTCCCCCAGTGGTCTGTATTGGGCCCATTATTATTCCTCTTATACATAAATGATATAACTTCAGAACTTGCTTGTAATATAAAACTTTTTGCAAATGATACTTCTCTGTTTATAATTATTGATGACTCAAATTATATAGAGACCTCAGAGATTTTATCAACAGACCTTAGTCGAATACATACATGTAATTGGTCTGAGATTGGGCTATTAAATTTAATCCTAATAAAACTGAGTCTGTTTTATTTACAAGAAAAAATAATGTTGATTACCATAATGTATATTTTGGAAATCCAGACAACATAGTGACAGATGTGGAAATGCACTGTCACCTGCCCTGGGTCTGGATTTCCAGAATAATTGTAAGTGGAAAAATCATATTACTAAAATATATGAAAAAGCATGTGATAGACTAAAAATTCTTCGTATGCTAAAACATCAAGTGAGTCGTAAAGTTTTAATTAATATATATCTTACGATCATTTAACCTGTCCTAGAATATGCTGACATTGTTTGGGATAATTGTACTTTACATGAATCAAATTTGTTAGAAAGTGTTCAAGTTGAGGCAGGTGGAATCATCACAGGATTAAGAATAAATTCCTCTAAAACTAAATTATATGAAGAACTTGGGTGGGAGCCTCTATATAAAAGACGTGAGAAACATAAACTTATTTAAATATATAAAATTATAAATGGGCATACGTGTACTCCAAATTATTTATTTGATCTTGTACAACCATATGCAGAAAATGTTCATAATTATAATTTGCGCCAACAAATTTCAAATGAAAACTTGCGACTTCCATATTGTAATACAGTTTCTTATAATAAAAGTTTTTTACCTAGTACTATTAGTCTGTGGAATGAACTACTTGCCTCAACAAAAACTTGTCCTGTGGAAACATTTAAGAAAAAGTTAAATTCTAACTTGAAGAAGGTCCCAGAGTATTTCCATATAGGTAATAGGAAGGAAAATATTGCTCTGTGTCAGATTAGGAATGAAGCAAGTAATCTGAAACTACATCTTTATGATCACCACTTAACAGATAGAATTAATTGCCCTAATTGTGATTGTCCCTGCGAGACCCCAGCACACTTTTTCATGCACTGTCCAGAATATAATAATCAGAGACAAAGCTTAAAAAATACTTTTACTAAGCTGAATATAAATTTCAATTTACAAACTATATTGAATGGATGTGAAACGCTGAACTATCATCAGAATGAGGAATTAGTACTTGATATACAATTATTTATTAAAAATAGTAAAAGGTTTTAACTGTCTTCAAATTACTACTTTCAAATATACTTTTAATTTTCCTTGTTGAAAAACTCATCATAATTATATTCTCTGTTATGTTATATTTGTATATTATTTTCTCTTCTTATTATTATAGTGTGACTTAATTTTTCATAAGTCAATGCTCAGATCAAAATAATTTATTATTACCAGTATGATCTTTTTCCCTATAAATGCTACTTGAACATCTCGGCTCAAACATTTACAACCTCTTATTGAGTAGCACATTACCTTAAGGTGAACAACATTACAGCAATTTCTTCTTATCCATTTCTTACACTAATTATCCATTTGTTTAATAATTGACTGAAATTAATTTTCTTTTTCCAGATTATTATAATAATTGATTTAAATTATGTTTCTTTTTCCAAATTACCTTTGAATAATAATGAAACTAACTTCCAAATTGAACAAATTGTTTTATTAATTTCTCTTAAAGTCTTAGCATTGTACTTACATTATATATTATATTAGAGTTACCTCTCTTTGATTGTATAATACCTGTTATTATAAACTCTGTTGTTGCTGTAGCCTTGTGGGGGCACATCAGTAAACCAGCCAATCCGCATTGAGACAGTCGAAAATAGTACAAAATAGAATACCAGGAACTTTGAATTTTTTTTTCAGTTGTTTCTTGATTATGATATTTTTTACAGTTAATCCTATCATATTTGGTTAGGTTTTAACTGCAAAAAAACACGTCATTTGTTGAAATATAACCACATATAAAAACATGGATATCAAATTACTACACCCTGTGTGGAAGGATTTCCTGGATACTGTAAATACTATTGTTTTGACCGGATATTGAAAACAGCTGATTATTTTCTTATTTGACAAACAATGTTTGTTTCAAAGTGGATCAGAATGTGGACCTTGGAAAAAAATAATAGGAAATAGTTGTCTTGTTATCCTGAAAATTCATTTGGATTTTTTATGATTTTTTTATTTACAATGTAAGTCAATGGTGGAATATATACTGGTGTGCCCTCTTAAGAGGGGGTGTGCAAGCAAATTTTCCGGGTTTCATTGTATCTATGGTTACTGCATCCGATGTGGAGTCTTCATTGGTTTAGAATATTGATGATCACATTTAGGGAAATTTTCCCCAAATATTTGAAAATTTGTCTTGAATATAGCTTAAATATGGCCGAGGCGGCTGGTTTCAGTATGCCTGATGCTTTTGCTAAAGATTATTTAGACAGAATCATTAAGAAAAAAGTTTAAATAATACATATATATTTTATATACAGGAAGAAAACCAAAATCTGGTTACACTGTTATTAATGTTCGATTGCCAGGACACTCACGTTTTGTACCAATGAATGTACATAGACTAAGATACATGATTCACACACGTTGTATTCAACTGAATCTAGAAAATTATGATGTCTCTCATTTATGTCACACAAAAACTTGTGTTAATATTTCACATCTAAGTTTAGAACTGCCACATGTAAATAATTCCAGGCAAATTGTTTGTCTCATCAAAGATGTTTGAAAAATCATATGCCTTTCCCGGATTGTATTATTTAAATTATGTTTTTCTCATTGTCATTCGGAAGCATTTTGGCTTTTTCGAATATAACCTGGAGTGATCATCCTCAGACAATTCAGGATCCAGAATGTTTTTTACGTATGTTTTATCCTTTTCCATGATAATTTCTTGATCGCTGAATCGTGCACGTCGCAGAATTGCTTGTCTTTCCTTGTAGTTGATCGAATTTTTTCTTGTCATATGATAATCATTTCTGTCCTGTATATTTTTCAGTTGTCGCTTCACAAGACTGCTGTGAATTTCAGCACCAACGGCTTTACATCTGGATTGTATCGAGGATGAAACACCCCAGTTTCACATGTGTACACCACCGTGAATCCGGCCTGGAAGTGTTCTCCGCCAAGTTCCAAACTTTGGGTTTGTCTTAGTTAATGTTCGATTCACACTTTCATTTTTCTGTGTGTTTGTGTTCAAGCGTGTCTTCATCAGTGCCTTGGGACCCAAACGTAGATGGATACACTCCCATAATTTGCGTAAATCCTCGTTATTTGGATGAATCTTAGTTCCTGGAGGAAGGAACTTTGCCTTCCATACAGCTTTCCTTCCTCCTGAGCATACCAATGAATGTTTTTTGCACAGCTGTCCACATTGTCCAGTCTCACAAGCTACTATGCTGTCAGATGTATAGCTGAATTTTCTTATAATTTTTGTCATATGTCCTGCAAATTGTTTATGTGCTTGTTTGATCTCAGCACTGCATCGCTTCGTCACATCCATTGAAAGTCTTGCCCGTACTCTGTCCTGTTCTTTCTTGTTGATTCCGGGAAACATTTGTTTGCTAAAGTCAACATTTTTTACAAGTTTGCGATGCGATTCTGACAGATGTCGGGTATCCCTTAAGTTTTCAACGTATACTGTACTGTGTGTTTGTTGACCTCTTTCAAATCCAATGCTTGCAGCGGAGTCACCATCGGAAGTGAATTGTCCAACAACAAGAGGTGTTTCATCCTGGGCAATTTTACGTGCACATCCTTCAGCTGAACGACTCTCATTTCCAATTACATATGTACGGTCTAAGTTTGCAGTACAAATTCCTTGATGATTTGGACATTTTACATTTCTTCCTTTAGCTCGCATTAACTGAGCAGTGTCACAAAGCATATTGTCAATGTTAACGCATATTATGTCCTTGTTAGGCATTTCATTCTCAGAAATGCAATACACACTTTGAGTAGCTGGTTGGAAAGGAGTTTTTCCCACACCACTTTCCAAACGGTTGTTATATCTGGCATCGCCCGACACAGAAATAGAGTGGGATTCATCAAAGCCACGTATTTTGTTTAGGTTGAGTAACTTTTGCCTTCATTCTTGCATGTCTGTTTCATTTACTTGCACGGTAGTCTTGCGATCATATATTCCAGCATTTTGCATGGCACTGCATGAAGGCACGGGTATGCCTGCTGACAAGAATAATGCACATAGACCTTCGACTCCAAGTGGGGAACTTTGGAGTCCAACATGAATTCCCAAATTTACGGTTGAGTATTTTTGTCCCTTTTTAGTGTCCGTGTCGGATTCAGTGTACACTTTAGTTTTCTCGCCACAAAAGTTACAGTTATCACATTTTAATCCGAGACGCCATGACAATCCCCACTTTTGACAATTGTTTGTATTCCAGTTGCATGAAAGTTCACATAGGGGTTCATTTTGACCATGTTCCTTGTCAAATTTGTTGAACATGTCCATTTATTTTCCACAATGTAAGATTTTGTTCCCTACAATGTCATTCTTATTGTCTTGCAGGAGCTCCGGTTCAGTCACTTGTGGCTCTGGTATCGGACGAAAGAAACGCATATTGCCAATATTACCCTCAGAATCTGTTACCAGGTAGTAGTCATCATTAGGAGACAGGTGAACAGCATCTTTGAATGTAGATACAGGTAACCTGTTCGATGATATTGTTGACTCCAGGCACTCTGAAGTTGACTTTTTTCTGAACCTTGGATGTACTGTTTGAAAGAATCTTCTCCTTTTAGTGGGTCTACCTCGTTTCGACATTTTTCAAACTTAGACTTGTGTATTCCCTTGTATTGATACTCACTTTGCACTGATTTTATTGTGTAATTGGCTTTTAATTTCAAAGGAATTAGAAAAGTAATAAAAAATCTTATATTTATCTTAGATCTGACCATCATTTTAATATCCTTCTCACCCAATTTTTTTACTGAAGATGTAAAAAAAAAATCATATTTTTCCACAATTTTTTGGTTATATCACTATTTATTTCGTTCCAGTTGGAGGTCAATATTTTTTCATCTTCAGTAAAAAAATTGGCAAAATTCCATATTTCCAACCCAGGCCATTTCTTATCTTCATTTGTGTTGAGTAAGCTCTTGATTAGTTTTTTAACCTGTTAATGTCTCATATCATTTCTTTTTTTTAAAGACAAGACATTTTTTGTTTGCAGTCTTTTTCTGCATTCAAATCAACCTTTTGAATTTTCTCACTGTTTGACACTTTTTGTATTTTCAAATTATCTCCCCTTTTTAGGGGCAAGTTTTTTTGTGTGATGGTCATGTTTTATTTGTAAGACAACAAGGTATCAGAAAAAAGTCATGTTTTAGCAGTAGACAATATTTGTGGTTCACTTAAGGGGGCAAATCAGTAAACCAGCCAATCCGCATTGAGACAGTCGAAAATAGTACAAAATAGAACACCAGGAACTTTGAAATTTTTTTTCAGTTGTTTCTTGATTATGATATTTTATACAGTTAATCCTATCATATTTGGTTAGGTTTTAACTGCAAAAAAACATGTCATTTGTTGAAATATAACCACATATAAAAACATGGATGTCAAATTACTACACGCTGTGTGGAAGGATTTCCTGGATACTGTAAATACTGTTGTTTTGACCGGATATTTAAAATCAATTCTCTCTTAAAAATGATACCCCCCCCCCCCCCACACGTCTTGGAGAACTATTTTGTAGAGGTAAAAATTAAAAGTTAAAACCGATCACAAATCATTTTCTTTTAAAAGAGAATTGATTTGAAATGAGTGATTTATTTTCATCTTTATTGATATTTACAATAATTAAAACAATTTTAAGTACATTTTTTTTACTGTTTCTAACATTTCCAAAAATCTTGTAAAATGGGCGTTGACAGAGATAGAGTCTAGCGTAGCAGGAACGACAACTCTGGTTAGAGAATGGCTAAAAGCGTGCCATTCTCTTAACAATGGACCTCAGTTTTGTGTCTCATCCAAAGGACACTGCAAAATACATCAATACAGAATAGAGTACAATAATATAATAACATATAAAACATCATACAATCTATATAGTAAAGTACAATTAAATCTTCTTACAATCTTTTCCAACATATAATCATATGTATATTGCAGTGGAGGTTTTTTTTTTTAGAATATAAAAGATGAGAAAAGGGGTATTTTGCAGAGTTTAAAATTGTTTACTATTGATATATGTGATAATTTTATTTTTGCATAATTAGGAAAAAAAGTAGATAAGAATTTTAGTGTATTTTTAAAAAGAAAAAAAAAGACATTGAGAAGATGAGATTGTACTTTATATTGGCATTTATATGTAAAACTTTTATGGTCTGGCCTGGTGCAAACAATCAATTTGACTATAACACTGTACCAGATATACAAAAGTATTATTTGGATGGATCAAACATTCATATTGTTTTAATTATCCCGTAATGAGTATACTATAAAGTATACTATAGTATAGTAAATATAAACAAGAAAAGTATATTTAGATAGACTATATCAGTTAGTATTTAGTGGAATCTCTATGGAAAGGGAATTTACATAAGAATAAAAACTATGTCAACAATCCTCGAACAGTTTTTCAAAAGTACTCCAATGTAATTGAAATTCTGCAATTCTTTGATTTCGGACAGCAATCATTTTTTTCAGTTTTATATAAATTTATCAAACAGGCTTTAAGCGAATGAATGGATAATTTTTTCTTCAGACATCTGTTTGTATATATATAGTATTTTATGTTTAGTAAAATGGCATTGTATACATCATCTTTATATACTTTATCAACATCCCCAAACATTAGAGTCTTCTTTAAAAATGTTTGGTTTATGTCTTTGTCACCGAACCAAGAATTTACTTGTCCTAGAAGATTTTGTACATTTTCACAACCCCCAAAAATGTGTTCAATGGTTTCATTTTCCTTTTGGCAAAAATTACAATTTGCATCATCAATAATTTTAATTTTTTTCAGGAAATAATTAGTAGCCAGAATATTGTGGTTTATTCTAAATTGAAACCAATGTAATTTTGTACATGCTGTAGCTTTAAAAGGGAGTATATAAATTTGTTTCCACTCATTTGAATTAATATCGAAAACTGTATTCCATTTTCTTTGAGCTGTAGGAAAACTACTGTTTTTATTTAGAATTGTGTACATATCTTTTGAACCTTTAGAACTTCGAAAAATATTTTGTAGAAATGATGGGACAAAAGGAGTCTGTAAATTAGATGATTTGTCTCCATATGGATATAATTTTAGCATTTGTCGTAAAGAACTAATAACCCCATTATATTGCAAAAAATTTACACAAAATCCAAATTTGCTTGAAAACTGATCTAAAGTCAGAAAAGAACCATCATCATTGACAAAATCGTTAACAAACTTTACACCCCTGTTGAACCACTCTGGATAAAAGATAGTTCTTTTGTCAATTTTTACCTGTTTATTCAACCAAACTGTATTGGCAAGAAAGTTTGTCCAATCTTTGTTTTCGTCTTTTTCAATAACAGATTTCCAAGCATATAATACATCCTTCCAAAATTGATTTTTTACACTTTCTATTACTTGTTCTATATATCCACTACCGCCACATGATAGTTTATTTATATCAATTGATGACATAAAAATATTTTGCCATTTACAATTGTTGAAAAGAGTCTCCTGATCCATGTGGACTTCAAAGCCAAAATAAAAGAATGTATATTAATCATCTCAAGTCCTCCCTCTTGATACTCCTATTGCATGATATCCTTTTTCACTCTATTAACAGATGATTTCCAAATAAATGTATATAATTTATCTTCAATATCTTTAATAATTTCTATACAAGGGTTTGGAAGTGCAATAAAAAGATGGTTAAGTACTGGCAGAATTAGTGATTTAACCACAGTAATCTTACCTATAGGAGTTAAATTTCTTTTGTTCCACTGTTTAAAGAGTCCTTTCATTTTTTTTGAAATATTTTTCATAATTGATCTTTGTAATTTTAGAAATATCAACATCGAAATTTATTCCCAGAACAGTAAGCGTAGTTTTTCCCCAGGAGAGATTCCAGTTTTCACATAGGCTATCACTGCTGTATTTTTTGCTTCCTATCCAAATAACTTGTGTTTTTGAAAAAATTATTTTAAGGCCTGATATCTTTTTGAACCATTCCAATTCCAAAAGTGTTTCATTTAATGATTCTTCTGATCCATCCAAAATTACTGATGTATCATCAGCGAATTGATAAATTTCATGTTCTGAGTGCAAGACTTTAATTCCTTTTATTTTAGGGTTTTCTCTTATTTTTATAGCGATTATTTCAGCACATAGTATGAATAAATAAGGGGACAACGGGACCCCTTGCCTACAGCCTCTCTCTATACGAAAAAACTCAGATAAATTCCCTCCCTGATTGACTGCAGATTTAATGTTGTTATAAAACGTTTTAACCCATTTTTGAATAGATTCCCCAAAATTGAAATTTTTTTAAATGTTATTAAGAAAGTTCCATGATATTGAGTCGAAAGCCTTCTCAAAATCTATTAACAAAACTGAACCAGGTATATCATTCTCCTCTGCATATTCCATTATATCAAACAAAAGCCTAATATTTCCCCCTATGTACCTACCTGCAATAAAACCAGTCTGATCATTATTAATTAATGTGGGGAGAACTTTTTTAATTCTATTTGCTATCACCCCAGACCCTATCTTATATACTGTATTCAACAATGAGATAGGCCGCCAATTTTTTAGAAAATGTCTTGATTTGTCTCCCTTTGGTAAACATGTGATTATACCTTGTTTTTGTGTAACAGATAAACTGCCTAGACTATACCCATAATTTAAAGAACCAAAAACTAAAACTTTCAGATCTTTACAAAAAAACTTTAAAAACTCTGATGTAAACCCATCTGATCCAGGACTTTTGTTATTTTTCATCTTTTTCAAAATTTCCCCAGCTTCACAGCTCCCAATTTCCCCTTCTAAATTATCTTTTTCTTCTTCTGTGAGTTTTCTTATACTTGCCCCCTTCAAACCCTCCACTATATCTTTAAGACTACAACCCTTATCTTCATCTTTATTTTTGTACAAATTTTCATAAAAATATTGTACTTCTTTTAATATCTCCTTCTGATCTGTAACAATTTCCCCATTCTCTTTTTCAACTTTTGGAATTATCTTACTGGTATAATTTTTAGACTCTAGCCCACAAACATATTTTGTTGGCTTTTCTCCTTCATCTACCCATTGAGCTCTTGATCTTACTAATTTACCTTTCATTTTTTCATTTCTAAGAGATTCCAATTCATGCATTTTTGTTTCTAAATTTTCAATTGAGTTTTCAGTAACATTTTTTTCAAGGGTAGCAAATTCTTCTTGAAGATCTCTAAATCTCTGTTCCTTAATTTTTTTTATATAGCTTGCAAATGAAATTGTTTATCCTCGTATTTCTAAAAGTAACATTTCCAAAAACAGTTGAACGTTAATAGTAAGTTGCAGTTCATTATCATCAATTTCTTGAATTTTATCCCTCTTTTAGATTAATCCTGCATATTGTTTTTTCAGATCAATGATTTTTTTCCCTTACAATTTTGCTGTAGTCCTTTTCGTGTAATAGTGAGTTGTTAAACTTCCACAAGCCCTTACCTTTATTGAAGGGATTAAACACAAGGCTTAAAATAATCATTGGATGATCAGATCTGTAACTTGGATCAATAGTACAATTTTTTAAATTAGTAAGCATACTTTCTGTAAAAAGGAAAGAATCCAATCTAGCCTGTCTAAATGGATTTTTTTTCCTCCAAGTATAACGATAACTATCTGGATAAAGTTGCCTATAAGGGTCTATTAGACTTCTTTCTTCAATTAATTCTAAAACCATCTCTCTCGACTTTGGGTTATTTACATGCAAATAGTTACAGTAATCTAACTCTGGACATAATACAAGATTGAAATCACCACAAATTATAAAATTTTCATTTCTAAATTCCTCAACTATTGGCATGATATTCTCATAAAATTGAGGATTATCATCATTCGGTCCATAAATAGAAACAAGTGTAAAGTTAATTTTGTCAACATTAATATCTAAAACAAGATAATTCCCATTTATGTCTCTTTTCTCTTTAAGAATATTAAATTCAAAATTATTGTTAAAAAGAATAGCAGTACCCCTGGCATTTGATGTAAATGAGCAAAAATAACATTCATAATCCCAACTTGATCGTATGCTCTTTTCATTTTCACAAGTAAAATGAGTATCTTGTAGACAGTAGATGTTGCACTGCTTTTATTTTAGATAATTAAAGACATCTGTTCTTTTTACAATGTTACCGAGTCCCTGACAGTTTACTGAAAGAATTCTTACACTAGCCATTAAGTAATCTTATAACATAACACACTGATTGATTATCATAAATAAACAGACAATATGCATAAATTCTGCACCAGACCAAGCAATATAATAATAAGTACACAAAAATGAAATGAACAGTAGTACAAAAAGAAAGAAGACAACAGAAAAAATGTAATGAACAGTAGTACAAAGAGAAAGAAGACAAAAGAAAGAGACAATAAAAACAATGACTGTAATCTAACATGGCTACAAAAAGCTAAACAACATAATATATTGCAATTTTTACAGTTATAAATTATATCCTTTTAATTTCATATAGTATCAGCAAAATCAAAATCATACACATCAATAATCTGTTTCATTCTGTTAAAATGTAACTGGTAAACAAAACAAAAATTAAATAAGTTATCAGTATTATACATATCATTTCTATTATATTTATCAATTAAGATACAAGACCAACACTGAATTCATACCAACTCTACTCACTGTTGTCCCAAACAATAGATACGGCCATACCCTGAGCAAGTCACACATGCAAAAAATCTACTACTTCAATTCAAGATTCAAAGAGGCAAACAACTAGAGAAGGCCACATTTAATTATATGAACTATAACATGTAGGATTTTCACCCATGTACAATGTACCATTAGTGTTTCAGTTGTGGGAAAATCCACAAAAAAATCACCTATGAAAAGGAGGTGTGCAATTATTTCATGCAGCCAGAATATAAACCAGATCAATTCTAGATCACAAAAACCAGTTACTTCCCTTGTTCCAGACAACAAACCAATAACTAAGTTCAACATGCTGGAAATACCCCCTCCCCCCTTTTCCAATGCACATCTTGAATCTATCCACAAATACATGGGTGGGTAACACTGGGTACATTAGAAAAGTGATGAACAAAACTAAAGGATCATTAACAATTACACAAACTAATGTTTCAGTGAACAAACCAATAAGTTTAATACACATAATTATACGGAAAGTTCATGATAAAAATTTTCCAATACTTATGAATACAGGAGGTGCACACCATTATTCCACCTCATAGACATGGGTCAAATCTAAGACATGTTATACCAAAAACTCAGAGTTCCAGATTACATAACCTATATATATATATTGGCAAACAGGTGGAGTCATATGGCCCCTAAGCCTATGTCCGCTGTTGGTAGCGCAGGTATCTTCATTATTCAAATGTAAATAATTAAAATTTTGTGCTAAGACAGTTGCAAGTAGTCACAATATGTAGTTCTGAAAAACCAAAGAATCCATACAGAATCAAATACAGGGTGCTACATGTATACGATAATAAAAATCATAAATGAAATGTAATGTATATCAATAATCATGACAGTATATTTTCTGGTACCGGTATGTAGATATCATCTTATGTACATTCTATATAATCTTTTCTACTGTGTATTCAATATGCATATCATAACAGGTAAAGACAAATTAAATATAAAGTTAAATAAATATGGACAGTTAATGTATGGTAAAAAAGTAAGCATTTACCTTCTCTGTCTGATTTTAATGTCAATGTCATCATACAAACCAAATTTGAATTGTTTATCATCAGGTGTTCTTCCATATATGCCACAATTGTAGAACCACACAGAGTCAAATCTATTGGAATCACGCATCCTTTTCATTAGTTCATGATTTTGTTTTGTAATGTCATCTACAAAACGAACATTGTTTTTCAAGTTTTTCTTTGCACGCATGACATTCCTTTTGGCATCACTGTTAAATAGTCTGACAATAATTGGTTTTTCTCCTGGTCGATCTGAAGGTAAACGGTGTATGGCTACAACATCCCTTAGTTCTAAATCCACATTAAGGTCTTTCTTGACAAGATCAATGAAATCCTCTCTCAGGTTTTGTTTGTCTCTTTTTTTCATGTTAAACACTTTCATATTGTTTTTCCTCGAGTATTGTTCATTGTAGTTACTTTGTATGGTAGCGTCTTTGGTCAGTATAACATTCCTATTAAGAGTTGTCTTTACATTTCCAAGTACATTTTTTGTGGCATCTAGTTGGCCTTTCAAGTTTTCATTTTCCAATGATAAAGCATCTATTTTTTCCTCCATATTGTTTGTAACTTGTGTAAGTTTAGTTTCAAATTTTGTTTCCAAATTACATTCAAAATTGTTGAGTAGTTTGTTAACTATAACAGTAACTAATGTTTCTAATTCAGTACTTTTTACCAGATCTTTTGTTGCCTCGTTAAGATCAGTTATCTTTGTCACACCTTGAAGACTCGATTTTATTTCCTCAAGGTCCTTTTGTATATGGTCCAATCCTGACAGATCAAATTCAATACTATTGTTTGAGTCATTAGATAGCTGAGAATGTGTTCTACCCTTTTTAGGTGCTTTCTCCTTTGTTGAACCCAATTTTGCTTTGAGCAGTGTTTGAACAGTATTTATATTTGTACTTCTAGGTTGTCCAGGTTTAAGTGAATTACTGCCTCCAGACATAATGTCAATTTTACTAACAATAAATTCCAATGAAAATATCTGTACACACTCAATAAATGTTCAAAAATCCAAAATTTTCATCAACAGAAACATCATCCTTTAACACATTATATAGGCAATTATCTTTCCAAAAATTTTTTGCATTAGAACTTCATAAAACATCAAAAAACTGCAAAAATTGCTGAGCTGTTTTTCAAGCTGCCATCAACTCAGCCGCCATTTTTAATCCCCCCGAAGGACACATTGGTTGTGAATTTATACACCCCGCACACGCACTTTAAAGCCGTAGAAGCTAGGTCCAACTTTTATTCCTCGATGTTCTAGCGGCGAGGTCCAATTTCTATTCATCAGGGTTCCCTGAGCAGCGAGGTCCAATATCTATTTCCCGGGGTTCCAGTGGGAGGTCCATTTTCTGTTCTTCGGCGTTTAATGTATTTGTGAATAGGATGGCTAAGCCAATATGTTACAACTGTAAATATTTAAGTTTACATGGGAATCCCCCATAGTCGTCGGTCTGTAAACTTTTATATTTCGATTCTCTCCTGAAACCACCGAGATAATTATGAATTTGAGTCGACGTTCAGAAAACGGTTTAATCAATGCAGATATTCATAAATAATGAGATTATTCTAATTCATTGGCGAATGTCTACATTCCTGACGGGGACTACTATTTTAAGAAGCGAAAGATTCGTTTTCGTTTCTTGAATTAGCAAGTAAGCAATCCATATTTCTTGTAGTATTTTTAGCTCACGTGAGCTTTTGTCATCACTTGGCCTCTGTCGTCCGTTGTAAACTTTTCCTTTCATCATCTTCTCTGAAACCACTGGGTCAATTTGAACCAAACTTTGCCAGAATGGTCCTTGAATTGTCCCCTTTCAAAATCGTATGCGACAGTTTCATCCTCTTGGTGGAAGGGCTAATAAGATGCCCAAAAGGGGAAATTAATTAAAAAATTTTAAAAATCGACTTCTTCAGAACCAGTGATGCCAGTTACAAGGATACTTGGTGTAGAACAATGAGGATTGAAAATTGTATCAATGAAGGTCCTAGGATTGATGAGGTCTCGGACCACTCGGCTCTGCTTTCTATCGATCTTCCATGTTTTGTCTCTTCGTGTTTTATGTTGTTGATGAAAGTGATGGTGTTTCCTGTTATCTTCACTTTACATACTGAGTGTGTAATGTCGCTTTAGTTTTTTTAATTGTGCCAATGTTCTGAATATTCTCCTGATAAAATGTAAGGTCGACATTACAATTATAGATGGACTGTTTTGATTAAGCGTCAATACCTATTTTGTTCATTGTCAAATAATTGCCTTTGATGTACATGTATGCCGTCCAAAGAAATATCTTCAAAGTATGACCTGTAGTTTATGTATATATATGTGTTCAAAGATAGGTTTTAAAGTATACATGCAATTAGCTTATCAAGGACGTTCGGATGGAGGATACTACTATTTAATGAAATAGGGGCGAATCCCCCTAAAAGTGCCAAAAATACGTTTTTATGCTTGAAATTACCACTCAAAATCAGCACTAAGACAAAAACAACTCTAAATTGTTGACCCGCTTTTGGGTAAAGTAAATTAAAACGTGTTGCGGGAACCCTAACTGAATAATGATATGATTTAAAAAAGAAGGGATATCATGTATGACATCTGCTAAGTTCTTCAAATTTAATTATATGATAGCATTATACATGATTGATTGATTGATTGCTTAACGTCCAGCGAGCAGTATTTCAGCCATATTCAGGACAAAAACAAGTTTACAAACACAAAATCAGAAAGAGGGCCCTGGGATGGGTCAACATGTGCAATGACTTGTGACTGCTATGTTGGGTAGGGTCGGAAAATTTAGCCGAGGCAGGGGCCCAATGAACTCTGCCGAGGGATCTTTAACGTGCAAAGAGCGTGGCATTCTCTCAACACGGGACCTCAATTTTCCTTCTCTTCCAATGGACAAGTTGGTCAAATTGTTATTCCCCGGGATTCCAACGGGTGACCCTGATAGTCGCCTTCTACGATAAGCGCAGGTATGGTGCCTATTCTAACCCCGACACATCCTCTGGGAGAGGGAACATTATACATGTATACGTTTAGCGATACATTCAGCAAAAATGAAGCCTAATGGTAGCAACATTATATAGACACACGTCCCATCGGTAAATGCAAGCATTTTCACATTTGCATTGAGATCAGAAATTGAAATTCGATGGATTGACCGCACACCCCATCTGGATCCGCTACTTTAAACCAAAAACATGGATTGTTTACTTGCTAATTCGATAAACGAAACGGAACCGTAAAGTCTTTAAAGTGACTAGAAACAAACCGTTTCGTTTTGTTTTGTTCCTTGTAATAGTAGTCCCCATTCCTAACTGACCCAAAAGGTAATTAAACATGCATGTGTACACACATGTATGTACCACCCGAGCGTACGATTTTTCTATTTCCCAACTAACTGACATCTCGAAGACTTCCATAAAGACGAGAACTACTATTACAAGGAAAGAAACTAAACCAGAAAAGGAAACTAATAGTAAAAATGGTAATACAATGTAGAATTTAGTCCCCCACCGTGATGAACTGTCATGTCGGAATAATGGGTTGTCGGACTAATGGGCTGTCGGACTAATGGGTTGTCGGACTAATGGGCCATCGGAATAATGGGTTGTCAGACTAATGGGCCGTCGGACTAATGGGCTGTCGGACTAATGGGCCATCAGACTAATGGGCCGTCGGACTACTGGACCCTCCCCGGCCTGGGTAACCCCAAAATTTTCCCATAGTTCAAATTCTAGAAAATGTGCATCATTTATAGTTATGTCTAAATGCATTATCTGCCAAAGTTTTAAGAAATTTAACCGTGCCGTTTTCTCCATAGCACATCCTAAATATAGCAATCTTGAGGGTATTATTGAGGCCAGATGGTAATACTAGATTCGGCAGCTTCTAATAGATATACACATTTATTTCTGATTGAAAGTAGATATTTTGGCTTTATTATACTTGAGAGTGTTATTGTTGAATAATTATGAAATATCTAGCATATATGAATATCCGGTTTGGAGATAATCACGTGCAAAACAGTTGCAATTGGAAAAAAGGAGGATGCCCCGAGATACCACCCTGGCATTGAAAATCTGATTAAAAAAAATCCTGTCGATTAATTTCCACCAAAAATTGTCACAGTAACGAATATAAATATAGACATCATTGCACCAAATTTTACAAACTTTTACCGTCAGATTTTTAAAATATTTAAAATTGTTTTTCGTGGATGGCACCCAGAAAAAATGAAATTGTCAAGGAAAGTTATCACACACTCATCCTTTGCTGTTTCTTTATTTGTGAGATAAAAAAAAATAGTTACCAATAGCAAAAAGCTTTTGAATTCTTATATTTGACAATGTGGATGTTCAAATTAACAAATTACTCCATTTGTCTTTTTTATTTTCAGGTCAGTTGGGGAGGGGGAGGGTGGTTTGAGGTTGACTCTACTTGATAAATTCATTACAAAAAACAGCCAGCCACCCAGCTGTATTGTCAAATTTCTTCAAATTTTGTGCTCCAGTTGTATTCATTTGATTCTGGTTATTCTTTGGTTGGTTGTTTTCGATAAAAATATTTTGAGTGCGGGCAGGGGAGAGTATCAGATCATACATTTTTTTTCCAAGATAACTTTCAATTATTTTACTACCATACAAATAATTAAAACCTAGGTATATCAATCTTTGAACAGTTATTTTTTTTTCTGTTTTCTGAAATATGAATCTTTCTCAAACTGTCAGCCGGCAATCATATTATAAGAATATAGGTTATTTATACATGTGAGAATTTGACATTTCACATGCAAACTGAAAAATATGTAAAATTTGTGAGTGAGATGGTGTGTTTATAACATAATGCATAAATTCCTTGAAAATAGCCATTATTATTTATAGATATATAAAAAATTCAGTTGGTATAATGTTGACCAAGGAAATTGAGGGTCATATGCAACAGTGGAATTATTTTAAAATTAGACAAGCCAAAGCAAAAAATAAGATGATTTATTTTCATGTTCTGTAGTGTTATTAATAGTCACAGTCTGTAATGAACTGCTAAAATATAATACAAAATTCAACAAAAAATAACCATGTATAAAATGACCACAATGTAAACATATCTTGTTTACCCTCCTGATATTTTCGGGTCACATAATAAGTATGTGAAGATCAGAGCGGTGCAAACATGTTCATGGGGCAATGAAAATGTTTTTCAGGAAAAAATAACATACATCATACAGTTTCAATATCACTTCTAAAAACACAACACTTTCTTTTCAATATATTGATATTTTTCATAAGTTTTTGGGTTTTACCATTGTATTTCTATAAATCACCAGCAGGACCAGGGGTAAGTGATTTCCTGACAAATAAAGCAATAGGAATCATTCACCGCTTCTCTCGTTTGGTGACGCAACTGTTCCATAAGTGGTTAATTGTGCATTTGAATCACAAAGAAACTTGTATCTTAACGTTAACCTAATGACGGCACTGAATTATAAAACTTGGATGGTGCAAACATTGAAGCTTAACTAGTACAGCGCGTGTGGTATTACCTGTTTGAAGTGTAGATTTAATTGACGAGTATATGTAAAATAAAAGTATTATCTTTAAGTCGCAAGAAAAGAGTTTTGTTATGACCATATTAAGAAATAAAACGGACGTTTACAAGCCATATCGGCATGTACCTTGGTGTAGCCTATGCATGTTCATAAAAGGTGTACATGATGTTTGGTTACTCACACTGCAATACTGATGAACTTCATTCCAACATTTTAAAGTATACTTGAATTTCGGGAAATACTACCTCCAAGTGAACAAAATAGAATAATAAAGTACCTGTCTCCACATACAAAATTTGAATTAATATATCTATATTTAGGCAATCTTCAAATCTAAATCACACTCTTTAAAATTATTTGGTACAAAATTATACAGATAATATATTCCTTCTTCGTGTAGTGTTTGTTATTAACTGTTAAAGATTCGACAACAAGCGGGTTAATCATAGCATTTATTTTAGAAAGATTTTGAGCAGATGTATTATGAATGGCATAATAAATACTTAAATAAAGAAAATTCGTTGTTTCTTACTATTTTAAATTATTTTCGACAGATTTTGGTAGCATTCAAATATTTTGTACTATCAGACTGACGAATCATCGTAAAAAACCTGGAACTGCCATACAATGTAAAACTAAAGACTAAAGTTGTCCGCACCGACAGAGTTCCGTCCGGGGTTTAAGTGGGATTTGTATTGCTCAATCTTCAGTTTTCTGTGTAGTTTTTTGTAGATCACTGTTTATCAATTTGTTTTTTTTCGTTTGGCCATTGCATTGCCTGCCCTTCTTCGTTTGATGACTTCCAACGACCCTTTTGGCATCTACAAACTTTTCTTATCTGTTGACCTATACACGCACCACTATACTATCCCAATTATCAAATTTATTTCGTTGTAATATATATATGTAAAAATATATTGAAGATTACAATTATTTGGCATAATGAACTTTTTAATGGTAAATGACTAAAGGCAAAGCACATGATTTTTGTAGGTTTATTCCATTCTAATGCAGGTAAACACGTTATTGATAACTTTAGTTTTTTTTCTTGGCTGTTTTAATGTTCATTTTTTCTTTGCTGTTTTAATGTTCAGTTTGTTATATAATAAATCAAGTCAGTATTAGTTCTTGAATATTAAGCCTTTGTCTTTATTATTCCTTATTTCCTTACATTGTAGTTATAAGTTAGCGCTTTAATGGAGAACTACTGCTGAAGAAAAACCTACAATGTACATGTATGCACTGGTGACAATTTATAAAACTATCCTACAAACAATCTCAGTGATTATTACCTTAATCTATTAAAATCATGGATATCCATAAACAAATACACTAAAATACCAAGCAACTTCAGAACTGTAAGACAGGAAATAATATGGGGAAATCAACATATCAAGTTTAAGAATAAATCACTTATATATTTAAATTGGATAAATGATGGTATAATATTCATCAATGACATAATAGATCATGAAGGAAAGTTATCAGAAAACTTCATATTAAAAAAACTATCTTTAAAAACTAATTGGATATCAGAATTTACAAAACTGAAGAAATCAATCCCCAAAAATTGGCTAAATGAACTAGAATCTGAAAATTCAACCAAGACTGCAGTAAAAACCAATAAAATTCTTTATATAAATGAAAATTCCAAGAAAAAACTACAAGACTGTAATTCACAAGATATATATAAAACTCCAAACATAATGAATAAAAATATCAAAGAACATCCTACTGGTTTCATGAAATGGAGGCAAAAACTCGGAAATACTATTTGTATTAAAGATATGCTCAAATTTACATTTCATCATCTTAAAGAAAATAAACTCAAAATCTTCAGATGGAAATTATTACATTTCATACTTCCATGTAAACAGTTACTGTATCAATGGAAAATAGAAAACACACCATTATGTGATACCTGTCACATTATAGATGATTATGAACACTATTTTATTTCTTGCAAAAGCCTCGACTCCTTTTGGAATGATGTAAAAATATTACTAGAAAAACTAAGAATAGGAATTCATATACTTTCATTGAAAAATTTAGTGTTTGGATATAAAATAGAAGATGAATACTATTATAGCATCAATTATTTTCTTACAATTCTATTATTCACAATATATAAAAGTCATTATGTGTCAAAACAAAAGGAAAACCATATTAATGTACTTCAACTTTTTAAAATTGAACTCAAGAATCGATTTGAATTAGAAAAACTAGTAAACTGCCATACAAATGTATTTGTGCAGAAGGTTATTGATCTCATTTAGATTCACTATAGAATACTGTTTTTTTTTTTTTTTTTACTACAGTAATTGGGAAGCATATTTATGCCCCTTAATTTTCAGTAATAAATCAATAGTTATGAGGATGTATATGTGTGTGTGTAAATGTATGAATGTATATGTATGTATGTGTATGTAAAGGTGAAAGAAGACATGTTTGGGAGTGTATGTAATGTATGTATATCCTGTTAGTATAACATTAACTGTACAAATAATGTGTATGTCGCACACTATGTGTTGCCTCTGAGTCTTATGTGTTTGTACTTTCTTGTTTTTTTGTGTTTATTATCTGTATTTGTGTGTGTGTTGCCCTATGTATATTTTTTTTGTGGGGGGTTAGTTGTCACTCTTTTTGCTTACATATCAGACATATCTAGTAATATGCTATATACTTACACTTAGTAATGTGACGATGAAGATTCCATAGCTTGACCATTATCTATCCTTGTTAAAATTTAAAGTTATACGTTGTTGAATAGAAATTGAGACTATGAGTATGAGAGTGATTTCAAGTACATGTATCTCTTTTTCAATCTTAAATATTATCCGGATATTTTAATTTCGGAAACAAAGTATATTCTATCTCCGTTGATAATATAATTCCATATAGAATTAAAAAAAAAAAAAAAAAAAAAAACCCACAACATTTTAGATTTTTCATAGCTCCCAACACGTGGGTCAAAACGAAAGTAGATCGGAAGTAAATAAATAAACAAAATTTAGAAACAATCATGAAATAACTCTCAAAATACGTATTGAATTTAGTGATCTATCATAATTGTATTACTATTGTACTAAAAAGACTAACAATTCCTATACATGCTACTAATATTAACGAGGCCAGGATAAGGTACTGGTATTTTATGTTTCTCTAACTAACAAATGTAAAGATTTCGAATAAAGATTTTAATTGGAAAAAAAAAACAAAAAAAACAAAAAAAACTATCCTACATTACCACAGGTGCTTTAGGTACTGGTCTTCCCTATACCATGTTAATAAAAATATGGACTGCTGAGTTGAAATAAATATAAAGCTGGACATTTTTCTAGATAGTATCTGTTGTCTTCAACATACTTGGAAAGAAGGATATGGTATTAATGACTGCTTGTGTTTTGTATTTATTTATTTTTTTATTATTATTTCCCCCCACCCCCACACCCCCACCCCAAAAAAATAAGTCTTGGCCCAGCCACAACTTATTCTTGAAAAGTATTGACTCTACCAAAATTATTTGTAAAAAAGTATATGTCCCTTCTACTTGATTACTGCCTAGGGCTATCACATCACAGGCAAGTGACATCAACAACATGGATAAAAGCACCAAAGTGCGTACAACTGTATATACAATTAAAAACAATAAAAACAGGAATCACTGTGTATGTCTAGGTTGTCAAACTCTGTAGACCAGAACCAAATTCGTCTACAGAGGTGACATGCACTAGGTGAGTTGGCAGAGCATTCCAGTCTTTGATAGTCCTAGGCAGGAAGCTGTTTTTGTACTGTTCATAGTTGGCTCTGATTTCAATGAAAGCTTTGGAGTGAGATCTTGTACCACTGTATGTTGACTGGGTGACATAGTCCGGGATTTCAACTGGCGAATTTTGGTGTACTGCCTTATGAAAGACGACGAGTCTCTTGTTCTTTCTTCTAATCTGAAGGGGCTGCCAGTTCAAGTCGTTGAGCATAGATGTTACGCTGTCTTGGTAAGAATATTTTCCTGTTACAAAGCGTGCCCCTTTTCGCTGGACTTTTTCAAGAGCTTGAATGTCTTGTTTATGGTATGGGTCCCATACTGTTGAAGTGTACTCGAGATGTGGTAGTACTAATGAAATAAATGCTCTCTTCTTAACATCTGGGTTACAACCATAAAGGTGTCTTCGAAGCAGGTTGAGGATCTTCTGAGCTTTCCCAGTTATAAGTCCAATGTGGTGTTTCCATGTTAAGTCTGATGTTAATTCTACTCCTAGGTACGAATGATGTTGTACTCTTAAGAGGGTGTGATTGTCAATTTTATACTCTGTGTCTAAACACTTGGTCTTCCGTGTAATCTTAAGGAGGTGGCATTTGGCTGCATTAAATGTCATCAGCCAGGTATGTGACCAATCTACCAGTGTGTTGAGATCTTGTTGTAGTTGTTTATGGTCTTGTTTGGTGTCAATGGTCCTGTACAGTAGACAATCATCTGCAAAAAGCTTGATTCTGGTTTGTGGAGATATTTTATCTGTTATGTCATTTACGTAGAGCAGAAACATCAAAGGACCCAGTACCGTACCCTGGGGGATGCCTGATATGACTGAGGATTCTTCAGATGATTAGCCGTCTAGTACGACTTTCTGTTTTCGCTGGCATAACCATGAACCAATCCATTTATTTGTCAGGCCTTCTACTCCATAATGTTGGATCTTGTGAAGTAGTCTTCTGTGGGGAACGGTATCAAAAGCCTTGCTGAAATCAAGTATCAGCAGATCGATGGTCTGTCTCATATCAAGCCTTCTTGATAGTTCCTCAGCTGTATTTAGTAACTGGGTCTCGCAAGAGTGATTTCTTCTAAATCCATGTTGGAAATTTCTCAGGTCCTTCTTGCGATCTAGATGGTTCATAAGTTGACTGAATACTATGTGCTCCATGGTTTTACACAGTATGCATGTCAAAGACACAGGACGGTAGTTAGCTGGATTTGTCTTTTCTCCCTTTTTAAATACTGCGGTGACATTTGCAAACTGCCAATCTGATGGGACTTGACTGGTATCATACGACTGCTGGAAGATAAAAGCTAATACTGGGGCTATTTCTTTTGCTACCTCCTTGAGCATACGAGTTGGCAAGAGATCAGGGCCAGCTGCCTTGTTTGGGTTGAGATTTTGTAAAAGTTTTTCGACTCCAGGTGATGTGAATTTAATGTCCATCATTGGAGGGATAGGTGTGCCATCAATATCGGGTAGCTGTCCATGTGGTTCTCTGGTGAATACTGGGGTGTACGGATCGTTTAAGACGTTGGCCTTGTCCTTAGGTTCACTCAGTATTTCCGTGTTTCGTTTTATTACTGGGATGTTACTTTGACCTGACTTTTTCTGTTTGATATATGAGTAAAACTTCTTTGGATTATCAGTAATGCTGGTATTAAGAATATCATCAAAGTATTTTCGATGGGCCTCTTGAATGGCATCTGTTACCTTCTTGCTGAGAGCAAGATATCTTTTCCATGCATGGCTATTTCGATTGTGTTTTCCGGAGTCCCATGCTCCCTTCTTTTGTTGACGTAATCGTCTGATGTCTGGAGTAATCCACGGCAAGTTCCATCTAGATGTAATCTTTTTAGTTGGGATATTTTTCTCCATTGACTTTAATAATGTTTTCTTGAACAGGGTCCAGTTTTCATCTATAGATTTTTCACGTCGATTTTCGGACTCAAATATTGTGCAAAGATCTTCCATGTCCTTTTTTATATTCTCGATATTCCCCTTCTTATACTGATAGACATACCTATCTGGTTTCTTCTGACGTTTGACAGACAGATTTACCTGATATGTAATGGCATTGTGGTCGCTCATTCCTGGATGAATTTCTAGATCGTAAATTATATCTGGATTTGTTGATAGTACTAGATCCAGTATATTATCGTTCCTTGTTGGTGTATTAATTAAACGTGTAAGAAAGTTTGCGTTAACAAAGTCAAGCATGGTGTTATTTAGTTGTATTGAATAGTTGGGATTGTTGTTAACTGTAAGGTCTTCCCATATGATATCGGGGGTGTTAACATCACCATTAATTATGACGTTAAGTAGTACACCGTCCTTTTTACATGTTAATTTGGATACTGATTCATGTAGCTGGTTAATGATTTCTGGGTCATCTTTTGATGGTGTTCTGTAAAATGATCCAATATACAGAGGATTTTTATTAGCTATCTCTATTCTTGCCCAAACTATTTCACAGCCAATGTCAAGATCGTTTACTGGTGATGCTAATATGGTATTTTTCACTGCAATTAGTACCCCTCCAGCACCAAACTTATTATCCTTTCTATTTATGATTTCATATCCTGAGACTGATGGAAATATAGCAGAGTCACTAATGGTGTTATCTAGTTTTGACTCGCATACACATAATATATCTGGATTGTGTTCCTTTAATATGGTGGATAAAAGTGCATGTTTATTATCTGATACTAGACTGTTGGTATTTAGGCTCATAATTTTTAAGGCTGGTACTTTAGGTCTTCGTACCTGATTTTGCCTAGTTGTATGTCCTAGTTTGTACCGGTCCATCCGCTCAGATAAATATTGCACGGTACCTTACATAATACATTCAAAAAATATAACTTTACGACATATAATACTTAGGTTAAAGAGAATATCGCTTAAACTTAAAGTTTAATACATATATACCATTAAAAGTAATCATATTATCAGTTATACTCGAACTCCCTTTGTCTGTGCTGGGCGTAGGACGACGGATGCAACCAATCAGTAAACTACTAAATGACTTGCTTATTACAAGTGCTTTAAATCTGTTCTCCGAACTCTTACCAAATTTGATTGATTGATTGATTGGTGTTCAATCAATCAAATTTTGGAAAAGTTCGGAAATTATTCTCCAATCAAAAAGTTAGAAAATATTTTCATCTTTAAAATTGTTAGGCAAAAGCGTCCATAGTTACAAAAGTAGATCAAAAGCGATCGTATGCGACTTCGTCGAAAAAAATAGATATATAAACAAAATTAGAAAAGTCGGCAAGGTAGATTTAAATAAAGAGAAGAAACACACCATCAAACATTTAGGTCAAATTAATATGAAAACGTGACAGTTAGATCAATTTAATGTCGGGTGACTTTGACAATTCAAAATAATTTGTCACGTTTGCATTTTTTGTTATTTGTATGCAACTTGTAACAAGGAAGACGGGTTATATTACCAATAGTATATATACCCGAGGTACTCGTGACGAGCACAGTCTTGATCAGGGGGGTTGTACTAAACTACGAAACGAAATCGAAACGAAATATAGCAAAACGAAACGAAATATTACGACACGCAACAAAATATACTAAAATGCGAAACGAAACGAAACGAAATTTACTATAATGCGAAACGAAATGAAATGAATACAACGAAACGAAACGAAATATACTAAAGTGCGAAACGCAACATAACGAAAAGGAATTTAGCGAAACGCAATGAAGTTTTCCTTATAATTATCATTCATTAGAAGCAAGACAGTTCTCATTATTAACTAAGAGCTCAGAATTCAATGTAATCTAATAGCTAATAGTTACAGTGACAATACTCTGACTCTGAAATTCTCCGATAGGCATCGGTTACGATTCCATCCTAATACCCGTAATTAACGGAGCAACGAAAATGTTATCTGGCGTCAAAAGAAATTAAATATCTTAAGACACTGAGGATCAGTTACTGTGATGAAAACCCTGTCGCTTCACATGCAAACAAATAATGGGGTTTCCACAAACATGGGTATTGTCTATGTGGTCCCTGTCCAAAATAAAGCAGGCATATATTTCATGGTGGATTTATCAGACCACGAAGTTCAATGTCATAATAATAAAAATAGTTATTAGTAATAATAGTTTTTTTCGAAACCTTTTGTTTGATCAATTGACCAAAAGGAGCTTCTGTGCTAGTACTGTAAAATTCAATGCTGATTTCACAAAAGGTACATCGTATTGAAGATTTTTATTAGCGAACTAGTCCGAGAAAACAATAATTAGTTTGGTCTAGTCTTTCCCCTTGAATAAAGGGGACGGACTTCTCTTTGATGGTTTGCTTCACTTAAGGTGATTAACAGATGAAAGAAAAGTGTTTTTTAAGTTTCCCGTTCCCAGCGTAATATATTTCTGCTACATTGAAAGTCGGGGCGACGAACGATTGTAGCTGATTTTCAAAGGACATATAGCTGTGAATTTCGGCATCGATAATTTATTTGAAGTAAATCGCGCCATATGTCGCGTTTTTTTCCGATTATGGTATGTAAAGAGATGAGAATATTTTTGATTTTCAATAAAAAACAATGAATCCCAAGATGGAAGGTCAGGATTCCGGGCAAACAAGGTAAATATTTTAGAAGGAAAGATGTAGACATACATGTACATGTAGGTAAATATAAATGTACAACACATTAATATATTTCCTCTTACATTTTATCTCGCGGAAGACCGTCGCACCGACTGTGGCGCTGTCGCTGGCTATTGTATTTCATAAGGCGAGGCGACGACCATTCGATTGGGGGGGGGGGGGGGGGGGGGTCGGCTTTGGGATACAAATTTATTTTCTTTGTACTTGGGATCTAATTTCATTATTTAATATAAGGGTCGATTCGAGTGAAGATTAGGGTAAATTTGTAGCATAGAATTATTTAGTTTCTCAAGCCGCTGCATCATTATTTATTATTTATATATGTTTATTTTAATATGAGAATATTTATTTCTAACAAAATACGTAGCTAAACAATTATTTAGAAAACTTCCAACCCCGCCTTTGATACTCACACAAATAATTGAATCAACAGTAATCGGATTTACTATAATTAATGATGCATTATTACGTACTTTGCATGCGTATATCAAATATAAGTATATGCACGTACTGAAATGTGCACGAATAATGAATTTGTTTCCACACTGATATGAAAACGTCTAGATCGATTGTGTGTCAGACGAATATGCATCTGATAATGCGGATAGAAAACGCTTTTAAATTTTGTGGTAAATTGATTCACTTTTACACCGAACGGATTTCTTTCCTTTTTTATTGTGAAGATGGAAAACGTGGGGCTGTCAGTTTACTTTCATTGAACGCTGTGGAAGTCAAACAGACCTCTCATTTACCTGATGTCTGCAGGTTTCGGTTGTTCCCACAGGCACTTTTTTCATTCAAAGAATATATGCACCCTCCTCTTCCTTAAAAGTCGCTGTATATTCTTGTCCAATTCGTCTGAGGGGGGCCCGGTAGGTATATTTAAATATGGCAGTCGAAAAGAGAAATATCTCGGGAGTGTAACGATATAATTGGGTCAGCGAAAGGATCACAAATAAGCGAATACTATTGAGGCGAAGTGGGGAAGGGGAAAAGGGTAGATATTTACCTTGAAGTAAGGAAGAGGAGGGGGCATATATTTTTTGAATGAAACAAGTGCCTGTGGTTGTTCCTCTGACAGTTCGATGGTTTCTTCCGGAAATCCCTTGAGGATTTTCCGCTTTCCTCCATCTTTAATACAGCCGGTTTTGTACATAGTGCATGTACATCGGCATCAGTGGCTGGGGCTACTTGATTGGATAGTATGTAGTTGTCCAGATCGGTATTCCCCGTTACAGAGCCTTTTAATGTTTGGCAAGCTTTTTGCATGTTTGGGGCTGAATTTGTCCCCCGATCCGTGGTTCTTTCCCACGTTTGCACTACACTGTAAATAATGTTCAAATCGCTGTAGGGATGATCATGGAGTGGCATGTAAGTATTTCCTGCACCCCCTTTTATGCT
Source organism: Bathymodiolus brooksi (assembly GCA_963680875.1). Taxonomy (NCBI): domain Eukaryota; kingdom Metazoa; phylum Mollusca; class Bivalvia; order Mytilida; family Modiolidae; genus Bathymodiolus; species Bathymodiolus brooksi. The sequence goes on from OY804590.1 coordinate 69,885,040, forward strand.
GTTAGACCAGACGCATAGGCCCTGAGGTCCGACTCTGGAGATACTACGGAAACTCTGACAAGATTGCCTGGATATCCTTCTTATCTCATTTATTGAGAGTGTTCCTTATAGAAAGGAGGAATCTACCTGGCATAATGGTCGTTGATAAATATTTGTTTTGTTTTTGTTTTGACGAATGGTTCATCAATCTTATGCATTAAATTTTTGTCTTGAAGATGGTTCATAAATCTTCGTATGTATTCATATCACAGGCTTTCAAGCGGGCCATTATTTTCCTAATTTTCCATATTTTTTGACAGTAGCCCTAATATTCCTTATTAAAGCTTCAAAATCCTAAAAAAAGCCCTAATTTTTAGGTGAAAATTTTTCATAAATGCAACATAAAATAAGTGTTGGAATTAATGAAATCTAACCTTAGTATACTTTCAGATAATAAATATGTTGAATTAATGTATTTCTCAGAACACCTCTTGGTGGTTATCAGCATCATATTCAGCATGGATTTGCACCATATCAGATTACTTTAATCTGGTTGTATTGATATGCTGTTGATGACCATTGGCATGATCTTCTGAGTTGGTAATTAGCTTTTTAGTTCACCTGGACCAACGATCCATGGGAACTATTGCCATCACTTGGCGTCCGTCGTCTGTAAACTTTTCACATTTCAAGCTTCTCCGATACCACTGGGCCAATTGGAACCAAACTTACCAGGAATGTTCCTTGGATGATCCTCTACAAAGTTTCTGTTTTCTTTCCAGTCGGATATTCAACATGGCTGCCAGTACCAATAATATGCTCTGATTGGCTGAAATTTCAAAGATCCTCTTTTCTTTAAACTAATGAACTGACTGAACCCAAACTTTAAATGAATGATCATTGGAATGTCCTTTACCAAGTTTCTGTTTTTATGCCGATTGGAAATCCAAGATGGCCGCCACCGTAGGACATAGATTAACATTGGACCCTATGGGAAAATGTTCAAATTCCTTCTTCTCAGAAACTACAAATCAGACTGAATCCAAACTAGACAGGAATGTTCATTAGATGGTCTTCTACAAAGTTTAGGTTTTTTGTTCCGATATAAAATGGAAAATGGCGGCTACTTGGACAATTGAAACCAAACTGCCCAGGAATAATCATTTGAAGGTCCTCTAAACAGTTTGCGTTTTTTATGCCGATCCGATATCCAAGATGGCTGCCACCGCAGGACATAGATTAACATTGGACCTTAGGCCATGCAAACAAATACCTGTGTTTCCGGTTTTCGACCGACCTTAATTTTTAGCCGACCCTAATTATTTTTCAGCAAATTACAAAAAAAAGTGAATTTTGGTCACGGGAAAATGGATTTCCAAACCTTTATAGTCCGTGGGCAAGTAAATTTCAACTACTGAATTGAAGAATTGATCTTAAATTATTTCAAAGCTTTCTCTTTTGCATAATTGTACAAATGAAGAATCATACTTTTATTTAAAATCATGTTTTCACACGAGATCGTCATCGGATGTCCGAGGGGATATTATTGTTTAGGGGAAGGAAACATGTGTTTGTCAATAGGTGCTTTCAGAGTACTGCCAATGGTACCATTGGCAAGACATTGGTACTAATGGTGATCAATAATAGCTACCGTTGGCTACCATTCTAACAGACTGTCTAAAGTGATGTTAGCGTTGGTAAGTCACATATTCATATGAATCTAAAATGGCGACATCTTTGCCAGTTTCAACCACAGAGACGTGCTCCCATCCACTAAATTTGCCCCACTGATTTGTTTGCTATCAATGTGTTTCCCAATGAAAAATCACTATCAATGTGCTACCCACTGAACAATTACATGTGATTTTTCAATGAGCAACACACTGATAGCAGTGCTCCAGCTAGAATTTGAAAGGGGCAGGGTGCCAGCAAAGGGCAGGGCATTTTTTGATGATAAAAAGGGCACTTGGAGAACTTTATCAATGTCATCACAGTCACTTGAAATCCAAATTATAAAAATGAAAATAATTTGCTTAGTAGTTTGTTGCCGACGTAAACAATGCATGGCCGCTCACTTTTAAAACGTCATCTGTCTAAAAAATAGAGTTACGTCCCTTGATTTCGGGATTTGACTTTGCATTGTTGGAGGTACGGAATCTGTGCATGGCTTCCCGACTGACAAAAACGACCGCTGCGTCTTCACAAGAGATAATCGAGGGGAGGTCATGATATTTTTTGAAAAGAGTAAGGTCTTGGGAGTTGAAGCAAACAGGGTTTTGAATATATTAGAAGAAATAAAAAAAAACATGACTTGAAGCGAGCGGGGGTAAAACTAGAGGCTCAGTGGGATGAGCCTGTGTCGCTCACCTTTCATTCTGCTTTGAGGAAACTTAATACAGAACCTTCCATAGGTGCTTCCCACCAAGTTTCGGTTCATTTGGCTAAGCAGTTTCAGAGAAGAAGATTTTTAGAAATCAACCAACCAGAAACAAGAATTGCCTATGGCAGCCATGTTTGTTAACAGATCGGGATGAAATTAGCAATCTTTATAGAGAACTTTCCATAGGTGCTTCCTACCAAGTTTCGGTTCAATTGGCTAAGCAGGGAAGAAGATTTTTAGAAATCGACCAATCTGAAACAAGAATTGCCTGTAGCAGCCATGTTTGTTAACGAATCGGGACGAAATGAGCAATCTTTATAGAGGACTCTATACATGCTTTCTACCAAATTTCAGTTCATTCCGGAAAGCGGTTTCAGAGGAGAATATTTTTTAGAAATCAACCAATCAGAAACAAGAATGGCTTGTGACGGCCATGTTTGTGAACTGATCGGGACGAAATGAGCAATCTTGATAGAGAACCTTTAATTGATGCTTCCTACCAAGTGTTGGTTCATTTGGCCAAGCGGTTTCAGAGAAGAAGATTTATAAAAATCGGCCAAACAGAAACAAAATGAGCAATCTTTATAGAGAACCTTCCATAGATGCTCCCTACCAAATTTCAGTTCATTTGGGAAAGCGGTTTCAGAGGAGAATTTTTTTTAGAAATCAACCAATCAATAACAAGAATGGCCTGTGGCGCCATGTTTGTTAACAGATCGGAACTAAATGAGCAATCTTTATAGAGGATCTTCCAAGGATGCTTCCCACCAAGTTTTGATCCATTTGGCCAGATTAACAGACAATATTCATCATATTGTTTTCTAGCTTCTGAACTGTCGATCGAGAAAAAAATAAAATATTCTAAGCAGGCAGCATATAGCCAGTCAATGGGGTTTGCAATTAATATTTCGCATGCACAATAGCGACCCTACACCACAAGGTGTGGACAATAGAAATATTCTGCTGTCGTTTAAATGTGTATTAACTGCATTACATGTAGACTGTATGATTCTCTTTGATAAAGTCCTTTAACTAGAACAGGAAGAAAATGTACACTTGAGTGAAATATATTAATAGTGTTGTAATAACAGATCGTGAACGTGATGTAGAAGTATGAAAGAATGTCAAGGTATATTTTAAATGAGGTTGAAACAAGTCACCATTTGATATCAATTCGGTTGTATTTCATTTTGACGATTTTAATTACGGAAGACGATCACAACCATTTTTTTTAACAATTGCAACTCAGCTGGTTTTTTTTTCATAACCTATAATAAAATGAAAACATATATATCACACTGTCGGAACAGTTCCAGCTTTCAATAGAAATATCGTAGAAATATGTAAATTCGCTATTCCTATAAAGTTTTTCCTTATAATCTTCATATAATTTTGTGATTTAAAATAAGACAATGATATGAAGATTATAACAACAAACTTCAACACATTTAGCAATTCAATCAATTCAATTCAATATTTTATTTAAGTCTCATATCTCAATTACACAAAGTTTCTGTTTGCGTTCCAGTCGGATATTCAACATGGCTGCCAGTACCAATAATATGCTCTGATTGGCTGAAATTTCAAAGATCCTCTTTTCTTTAAACTAATGAACTGACTGAACTCAAACTTTAAATGAATGATCATTGGAATATCCTTTACCAAGTTTCTGTTTTTATGCCGATTGGAAATCCAAGATGGCCGCCACCGTAGGACATAGATTAACATTGGACCCTATTCATCATTCATGTATTGTTTTCTAGCTTCTGAACTGTCGATCGAGAAAATAATAAAATATTCTAAGCAGGCAGCATGTAGCCAGTCAATGGGGTTTGCAATTAATATTTCGCATGCACAATAGCGACCCCACACAACAATGTGTGGAAAATAGAAATATTCTGTTGTCGTTTAAATGTGTATTAATTGCATTACATGTAAACTGTATGATTCTGTTTGATAAAGTCCTTTAACTAGAACAGGGAAAAAATGTACACTTGAGTGAAATATATTAATAGTGTTGTAATGTTGTAATAACAGAACGTGAACGTGATGTAGAAGTATGAATCACCGTAAATAACCTATTAATTTGAATAAAAAATAACTATCCAGTTTAAAAATAACAAAACAAAATTTAAAAAGGAATCCGTACAGCTTCTTTACACGAAACGATTAATTTATTTAAAAAATGGACAATCGTTAGACCTGCTTGTTTCGCCCCTAAAAAAAGTCGTCCCCGATATATCTTGACCCTAAGAAAAAGTCGTCCCCGATATATCTCGGCTCAAAAAATCTCCTTTGCAATGGAATTAACTGGGTAAGTCGAAATGGAGAACAAAGTATGCGTAGATGCGATGCTCGCCTGTAGTCTGTGCCTAATCCATATTATACACATTTATACAAAAAGTCCTTCCAGTTTTCTGTATATACATGTAGGTTCACGTGTAAGAAAGAAATGGAATATGACATTAAAAGACAACTTCTAGGTATGGTTATACGTACTATAACAATTATATATAAGTTATGCTAGATTATAGCACTTCCGCTCTGTGTGTTTCTATGGTGGTGCTTATAAAAAAAAAAAAAAAAGTAAAAAAAAAAAAAAAAATGCCTACCTACCTACCCTATTTTTTTCAGCATGAAACCTGAAACACACATATTTTTTTATTTGACTCTATGGGAAAATGTTCAAATATGAATATAATGAGATATGGGGTAAATGTTAATGAGACAACAACCCCAAAGTCAAACACTGCATGCATGCAGGACATATTTTTTACATAGGACCAATTGGTTCTTTTAATAACCAGGTGAACGATACAGGCTCTAGAGAGCCTCTGTTTTATATATATTCTCCCTGGAGGTGAGTACAGAATGTTTTTCTTTTATATTGATTATTGAATTTCAGCCCTTATTTTTGTCAAAAAAGTCCTAAAAATTCCTAAAAATAGCCTTTATTTTTTAAGAATTTTGTCCTAATAAAAGCCCTTATTTTTTCACAAATTCTTGCTTGGAAAACTGATATTATCAGTATAAAATTCTGCTTAGACTTTTTCATCACTTCTCGTTCCATTAATATTCATGTTGTTCTTATTGGATTTTAGTATATTTTCGTTTCGTTTCGCGTTTTAGTATATTTCGTTGCATTGCGTTTCGTTTCGCATTTTAGTGTATTTCGTTTCGTTGCGTTGCGGTTCGTAATATTTCGTTTCGTTTCGTTGCGTGTCGATTTCTTTTCGCAGTTTAGTACAACCCTGGTCAGGGTGTATGATGTTTAACTAGAGGAGAAAACAACTTTTGAGGTGAGAATCTTTTTTATGTAGAATGGTATGATTCAAATATTATGTTTTGTGTTTACACATATAGTTCAGTCCCCCTAATAGGTAGTGTAATGCGTCGAATAATCAGATCAGATACTGAGATAGATTCTCGGATATTGTCACTTTTTATATTAAGAAAAGCATGCATCATTGACGCTTATTTAATACTTAAATTTAGATTAAAATGATTAATTTGATCATATATTATATGTTTTATTTATTTAGTCAATAAAGCAATTGTACTATAGTTTCATAATATCTAAGATTCTTATGTATATATTTGATATTTTTTATTTGACAAAATCTTGAAATTCAATGGAAAAAAGTTTGTCACACAAAATGTGCTACACTCCTGGTATTTTTGACAACATATTTCGATGACATTTTTTCTCTGGAAATAGATATTTCAATGATATTTCGTGGGCACAAGCATATACTAATAACACACTTATTAGCAGCAATAAAGTATTTAAAAGACAAGGGGCACCGCTTTGGAAAGATAAAAGGAAAAGGGGTAAATTTTTTTAAACTGCCCATATCAAATGTGAACAATCTGTGTTGCCAAGAAGCTTGGAAATGAGGGGGAATTTTCAAACGCACAGATGACCATATATTTGAGAAGACACTGATAATAGAATTATCTCCCATACCCCAGGCTTACACCCTTAATATGTAGGTTTAAATACAACACTGGATTATTGTTGTATCTCTCTTTAGTCTACGGGCCACGATATAGCTGAAATACTGCTAAAGATGGCGTTAAACATCAATCAATCAATCTCTTTAGTCTACGAAGTCTGTTTTTCAGTATGCATGTACGTTAATCGTCACTAAGCCTTAGTTTGTTATGTGACAATATCGTCGTGGGGGTTCTTTTCACATGTTTTGAACAAATAAGTTTTCTCCCTGTCCAAACCTATATCTTATATATAATAATGTGTGATGTAGAATGTTGTCACATCCAAACTGTTCATCTTCTGTAACCCACGTCTGATCATACTTTATCTGTCCTCCACTCATCTTCGTTAACCCACGTCTGATCATACTTTGTCTGTCCTCCACTCATCTTCGGTAACCCACGACTGATCATACTTTGTCTGCCCTCCACTCATCACCAGTGGGTCATTTGATGGGAACTTTGTCGTACTCGTGATTAGTTTATCTCGGATATGATTGGTCCAGTAGCGTTTGGAGGACGAGATTTGTATGGACTTGGTACGTTATTTGTATAATTAACAAAAACATTGTGTTGTATTATTTTTTTGCGACCTACCGACCAATCATAAAAAATGAGTAATGTTATGTTGCTATAGCAACTTCTAGATGCCTGATCAGTAACCAGTCATCTCTGAAACGACTATAATTGTTTCAATTGACTTTCGGATGATGGGTGGTGGGTATCGGATCGTGGTCAGTCGTGGACTTCCGACGATTTTAAAATAAAAAATGACGAATAGTAAAAAAAAATAGTTATATACTGTAAACAAAATTAGAAAAGTCGGCAATGTAGATTTAAATTAAGAGAAGAAACACACCATCAAACATGTATGTCAAATTAATATGAAAACGTGACAGTTAGATCAATTTAATGCCGGGTGACTTTGACAATTCAAAATATATTGTCACGTTTGCATTATTCTATTCTTAGTCCTATTTTTAAACTGTATGCAACTTGAACATAAGGTAACAAGGAAGACAGGTTATATTACCAATAGTATATATACCCGAGGTATTCGTGACGAACACAGATCAAGGTGTATGATGTTTAACTAGAGGGGAAAACAACTTTTGAGGTGAGAATCTTTTTTATGTAGAATGGTACGATTCAAATATTATGTTTTGTGTTTACACATAGAGTTCAGTTCTCTTAATAGTTAGTGTAATGCGTCGAATAATCAGATCAGATACTGAGATAGATTCTCGGATATTGTCACTTTTTATTTTAAGAAAAGCATGCATCATTGAAGCTTATTTAATAATTAAATTTAGATTAGAATAATTAATTTGATCATATATTATATGTTTTATGTATTTAGTCAATAAAGCAACTGTACTATAGTTTCATAATATCTAAGATTCTAGTGTATATATTTGATATTTTTTATTTGACAAAATCTTGAAATTCAATGGAAAAAAGTTTGTCACACAAAATGTGTTACACTCCTGGTATTTTTTGACAACATATTTCGATGACATTTTTTTTTTTCTGGAAATAGATATTTCAATGATATTTCGTGGGCACAAGCATATACTAACAATACACTGATATTAGCAGCAATAAAGTATTTAAAAGACAAGGAGCACCGCTTTGGAAAGATACAAGTAAAAGGGGTAATTTTTTTAAAATGCCCATATCCAATGTAAACAATCTGTGTTGTCAAGAGGCTTGGAATTGAGGGGGGATCTTCAAACGAACAGATGACCATATATTTGAGAAGACACTGATAACAATCGTAGCTACTCGGCCATTCTCGCTACCCTACAAATAACCTCGTATGTAGGTGGTGGATAAATAGAACTACTTTTCACATGTCAGTTACATGAAAGTTTGATAAAGTCATATTTTAAACAATTTTCTATATTTCAATTATTTTCATGGATACAAGTTAAAGTTTTAATTAGTTTTGCATGATTAGATTTTATTTAGTATGTCTTCCATATTGGATTTTCGTGGACTATATTCTTGTGCGGCTTAACTTCCGGCAAACAATTTAAGAAGAATTTCTACTATCTACGTACGAGATTATTTGTAGGGTAGCGAGAATGGCCGAGTAGCTCCGAGTGACACTGATAATAGAGTTATCTCCCATACCCCAGGCCTACACCCTTAACCCATAGTAATCCAATAATTTGATACACAACCGTTTGCTACGACCATGCTTTAATCAAAATGTGGCATCATTGATACCCATGAGGGGGAGAGGCAATGCATTTTATTTTCCTTCGTCGGCTATGTACGGAATAACACCACCCTTATCCACCACACGTTCCTGTACAATCCAGCTCAAATATGAGTATTTATCTGACTGAATCCCCTACATGACGTCATTACATACATAAGATGTAGAAGTATCAGTTTTGTCTCTGTTTCAAAGATTTTTATATTGTTCTTACGATGTGGTATTTGTTGGGTTTTATTTTATATATACCAGTTATCAGTTGTTATCTTCCTAGATTAGTTATTGATTGATTGATTGATTGATTGATTGATTGATTGATTGGTTGGTTGGTTGGTTGGTTGGCTGGTTGGTTGGTTGGTTGGTTGATTGATTATTGCTTAGTGTCCAGGAGCAGTATTTCAGGTATATTAAGGACAATAACAAGTTTAAATATATGTCAAAACTATATCTAGAAATGAGGGAGAGATTTACAAGACTGGATAGCGACTCGAAAAGTATGAAGATTTGTTGTTGGACAAAGCATTTAGTCTCCCGTAACGGCAACAATTCGCTCACTCTTTTCTTTATAACTACAAAAAAGTAGGTGGTATGCAGAGATTGGTGCTCTCTAATGATATGACTCCGTACGTATAATAACCTGACCCCCCCCCCCCACACCCCCAATAAACACCATCGAGAGCATTGCTACTAATCGCAATCCTGGGGACACAGATTGCAACTATGTGGTCTTAGCTCTGGGACCCTTCACCAGTATCCATTAGATTTAAGTAATGTCCCTGTGTAACTAACCTATAACATATTAAGTAGTGAAATCTACACCAATCTATTTTTAATTCATGCGTCGTAAGCCAAACATTTAAATCATACCTTTTATGGTAGTTTTAAAATAGAGATATTTATAAAAATTTTAACAATGTTGTTCTTGATATTACGACTTAAGAATTACTTATATGACCCAGATGTTTTTGTTTACGGTTAACCCATTCAGGAGTTCGTGGAAAACAACACCCACTTATTTCTTTACGTACATCGGTTATTCAGCTTGTCAGCACAATTAGATAAAAAGATAAGCATGCAAGCTTAATAGAAAAAGCACTCTTATTTTAAACCTATAACATGGTACATGAGGCTGTTTTATACAGACTTCCAGTGGTCATTATACATTATTTTGCTAGAATTTGAATTTGCTATATCTGTATGAGTTTATATATATTTAACCCATAATAATGTTGTATCATTGATACCCATGGGTATTTTCTTTTCCTTCGTCGGCTATGTACAGAATAACACCACCCTTATCCCCCACAATTGCCGTCGTGGTCATGATTGTATGGTAAAATCAGTGTCTATCACCACTGATGTTGTGAATTCGAGTCTCGATCAGGACGAGGTGTACAACATTATGTGAAAAAGTTTGTCAGTGACTTGCGACAGGTCGGTTGTTTTCTCCGGATCCTCTGGTTTCCTCCACCAATAAAACTGACCTCCACGATGTAACTGAAATATTGTTGAAAGTGGCCTTAAACACCATAGAAGAAACCAACTTACCCCCCCCCCCCCCAAAAAAAAAATTCGTTAGAGTTCGGTTGTGTGAAATAAATTGGTATGTGTTATCATATTTTGTAGTGCTTGTGGATAGGTAGATCCTATGATTGTTATAATATTACATAATACACTGGTAGTTTAAGGCATATATTGGGTAATATTACATGTTGACCGCGGTGTTCCATTTTTAGCTCACCTGGCTTTGGGCCAGGTGAGCTATTGCCATCACTTTTCGTCCTTCGTCCGTCCATCAACATTTCACATAAAAATCTTCTCCTCAGAAACCACTGCTGGGCCAATTGCAACCAAACTTTCGTGGAATGGTCCTTGAATGGCCCCCTTCCAAAATTGTGCCCGGTGATCCCGACTTCCAACCAAGATGGCCGCCAAGCTAAAAATAGAAAAAAAGGGGGATGAAGTTTAAAAAAAATCTTCTCTGAAACTACTGAGCCAATCTCAACCAAACTTTGCTGAAATGGTCCTTGGGTGGTCCCCTTCCAAAATTGTGTCCGCCATTTCAAACCATCGACCAAGATGGCCACCACAGCCGAACTTAATTTAACATAGGACCCTATGGCAAATTCTCATACAAATCTTCTTGTCTGAAACCATTTGCACAATAAGAACTAAATTTTGATGAAATAGTCATTGTATGGTTCTCTTCCAAAAATGTGTCCGGCAGTTCGGCCCTTCGACCAAGATGGCCCCCACAGCCGAACTTAGCTTAACATAGGACCCTATGGGAAATTCACATAAAAATCTTCTCTTCAGAAACCACTGGGCCAATTGCAACCAAACTTTGGTGGAATGGTCCTTGGATGGCCCACTTCCGAAATTGTGTCCCGTGATCCCGACTTCCAACCAAGATGGCCACCAAGCTAAAAATAGAAAAAAGGGGGATGTAATTTAAAAAAAATCTTCTCCTCTGAAACTACTGAGCCAATCTCAACTAAACTTTGCTGAAATGATCCTTGGGTGGCCCCATTCCAAAATTGTGTTCGGTATTCCAGACCTCCGACCAAGATGTCCGCCACAGCCAAACTTAATTTAACATAGAACCCTATGACAAATTCCCATAAGAATCTTGTTGTCTGAAACTATTTGCTCAATAAGAACTAAATTTTGATGAAATAGTCATTGGATGGTTCTCTTCCAAAATGTGTCCGGCGGTTCGACTCTTCGACCAAGATGGCCCCCACAGCCGAACTTAGCTTAACATAGGACCCTATGGGAAATTCAAATAAAAATCTTCTCCTCAGAAACCACTGGGCCAATTGTAACCAATCTTTGGAGGAATGGTCTTTGGATGACCCCTTTCCTACATTGTGTCCGGTGATCCCGACTTCCAACTAAGATAGCCACCAAGTTAAAAATAGAAAAAGGGGGGGATGAAATTTAAAAAAAAAATCTTCTTCTCTGAAACTACTGAGCCAATCTCAACCAAACTTTGCTGAAATGGTCCTTGGGTGGTCCTCTTCCAAAATTGTGTTTGTCATTTGAGACATTCGATCAAGATGGCCGCCACCGCCGAAATTAATTTAAAATAGGACCCTATGACAAATTCCCATAAAGATCTTCTTGTCTGAAACCATTTGCTCAATAAGAACTAAATTTTGACGAAATAGTCATTGGATGGTTATCTTCCAAAAATGTGTCCGGCGGTTCGGTCCTCCGACCAAGATGGCCCACACAGCCGAACTTAGCTTAACATAGGACCCTATGGGAAATTCACATAAAAATCTTCTCTTCAGAAACCACTGGACCAATTGCAACCAATCTTTCGTGGAATGGTCCTTGGATGGCCCCCTTCCAAAATTGTGTCCGGTGATCCCGACTTCCAACCTAGATGGCCACCAAGCTAAAAAAAGAAAAAAAAGGGATGAAATTTAAAAGAAATCTTCTACTCTGAAACTACGGAGCCAATCTCAGCCAAACTTTGCTGAAATGATCCTTGGGTGGTCCCATTCCAAAATTGTGTTCGGTATTCCAGACCTCTGACCAAGATGTCCGCCACAGCTGAACTTAATTTAACATAGAACCCTATAGGCAAGTTCCCATAAAAATCTTCTTGTCTGAAACCATTTGCTCAATAAGAACTAAATTTTGACGAAATAGTCATTAGATGGTTCTCTTCCAAAATGTGTCCGGCGGTTCGACTCTTCGACCAAGATGGCCCCCACAGCCGAACTTAGCTTAACATAGGACCCTATGGGAAATTCAAATAAAAATCTTCTCCTCAGAAACCACTGGGCCAATTGTAACCAATCTTTGGAGGAATGGTCTTTGGATGACCCCCTTCCTACTTTGTGTCCGGTGATCCCGTCTTCCTACTAAGATAGCCACCAAGCTAAAAATAGAAAAATGGGGGGATGAAATTAAAAACAAAAATCTTCTTCTCTGAAATTACTGAGCCAATCTCAACCAAACTTTGCTGAAATGGTCCTTGGGTGGTCCCCTTCCAAAATGTGTTTGGCATTTCAGACCTCCGACCAAGATGGCCATCACAGCCGAAATTAATTTAACATAGGACCCTATGACAAATTCCCATCAAGATCTTCTTGTCTGAAACCATTTGCTCAATAAGAACTAAATTTTGACAAAATAGTCATTGGATGGTTCTCTTCCAAAAATGTGTCCGGCGATTCGGCCCTCCGACCAAGATGGCCTACACAGCCGAATTTAGCTTAACATATGACTCTGGGAAATTCACATAAAAATCTTCTCTTCAGAAACCACTGGACCAATTGCAACCAAACTTTCGTGGAATGGTCCTTGGATGGCCCCCTTCCAAAATTGTGTCCGGTGATCCCAACTTCCAACCAAGATGACCACCAAGCTAAAAATAGAAAAAAAGGGGATGAAATTTAAAAGAAATCTTCTCCTCTGCAACTACAAAGCCAATCTCAACCAAACTTTGCTGAAATGATCCTTTGGTGGTCCCATTCCAAAATTGTGTTCGGTATTCCAGACCTCTGACCAAGATGTCCGCCACAGCCAAACTTAATTTAAGATAGAACCCTATGGCAAATTCCCATAAAAATCTTCTTTTCTGAAACCATTTGCTCAATAACAACTAAATTTTGATGAAATAGTCATTGTATGGTTCTCTTCCAAAAATGTGTCCGGCAGTTCGGCCTTTCGACCAAGATGGCCCCCACAGCCGAACTTAGCTTAACATAGGACCCTATGGGAAATTCAAATAAAAATGTTCTCCTCAGAAACCATTGGGCCAATTGTAACCAATCTGTGGTGGAATGGTCTTTGGATGATCCCCTTCCTACATTGTTTCCGGTGATCCCGACTTCCAACTAAGATAGCCACCAAGCTAAAAATAGAAAAATGGGGGTGATGAAATTAAAAACAAAAATCGTCTTCTCTGAAACTACTGAGCCAATCTCAACCAATCTTTGGTGGAATGGTCTTTGGATGACCCCCTTCCAAAATTGTGCTTGGCATTTGAGACATCCGACCAAGATAGCCACCACAGCCGAAATTAATTTAACATAGGACCCTATGACAAATTCATATCAAGATCTTCTTGTCTGAAACCATTTGCTCAATAAGAACTAAATTTTGACGAAATAGTCATTGGATGGTTATCTTCCAAAAATGTGTCCGGCGGTTCGGCCCTCCGACCAAGATGGCCTACACAGCCGAATTTAGCTTAACATAGGAGCCTATGGGAAATTCACATAAAAATCTTCTCTTCAGAAACCACTGTACAATTGCAACCAAACTTTCGTGGAATGGTCCTTGGATGGCCCCCTTCCAAAATTGTGTCCGGTGATCCCGACTTTCAACGAAGATGGCCACCAAGCTATAAAAAGAAAAAAAGGGGATGAAATTTAAAAGAAATCTTCTACTCTGAAACTACGGAGCCAATCTCAACCAAACTTTGCTGAAATGATCCTTGGGTGGCCCCATTCCAAAATTGTGTTAGGTATTCCAGACCTCTGACCAAGATGTCTGCCACAGCTGAACTTAATTTAACATAGAACCCTATAGGCAAATTCCCATAAAAATCTTCTTGTCTGAAGTCATTTGCTCAATAAGAAATAAATTTTGACGAAATAGTCATTAGATGGTTCTCTTCTAAAATGTGTCCGGCGGTTCGACTCTTCGACCAAGATGGCCCTCACAGCCAAACTTAGCTTAACATAGGACCCTATGGAAAATTCAAATAAAAATCTTCTCCTCAGAAACCACTGGGCCAATTGTAACCAATCTTTGGTGGAATGGTCTTTGGATGACCCCCTTCCTACATTGTGTCCGGTGAACCCGACTTCCTACTAAGATAGCCACCAAGCTAAAAATAGAAAAAGGAAGGGATGAAATTAAAAACAAAAATCTTCTTCTCTGAAACTACTGAGCCAATCTCAACCAAACGTTGATGAAATGGTCCTTGGGTGGTCCCCTTCCAAAGTTGTGTTTGGAATTTCAGACTTCCGACCAAGATGGCCATCACAGCCGAAATTAATTTAACATAGGACCCTATGACAAATTCCCATCAAGATCTTCTTGTCTGAAACCATTTGCTCAATAAGAACTAAATTTTGACAAAATAGTCATTGGATGGTTCTCTTCCAAAAATGTGTCCGACGATTCGGCCCTCCGACCAAGATGGCCTACACAGCCGAACTTAACTTAACATAGGATCCTATGGGAAATTCACATAAAAATCTTCTCTTCAGAAACCACTGGACCAATTGCAACCAAGCGTTCATGGAATGGTCCTTGGATGGCCCCCTTCAAAAATTGTGTCCGGTGGTTTGTCCCTTCGACCAAGATGGTCCCCAAAGCCGAACTTAGCTTAACATAGGACCCTATGGGAAATTCACATGAAAATATCCTCCCCAGAAACCACAGGGCCAATTGCAACCAAACTATTGTGGAATGGTTCTTGGATGGCCCCCTTCAAAAATTGTGTCCGGTGATCCCGACTTCCAACCAAGATGGCCACCAAGCAAACAATAGAAAATAGGGGGATGAAATTAAAAAAAAAATCTTCTCCTCTGAAACTACTGAGCCAATCTCAACCAAACTTTGCTGAAATGATCCTTTGGTGGTCCCCTTCCAAAATTGTGTTCGGCATTTAAGTCCTCCGACCATGATGGCCGCCAAAGCCGAACTTAATTTTACATTGGACCCTATGAGAAATTCCCATGAAAATCTTGTCTGAAACCGTTTGCTCAATAAGAACTTAATTTTGATGAAATAATCATTGGATGGTTCTCTTCCAAAAATGTGTATGGCGGTTTGGCCCTTCGACCAAGATGGCCCCCACAGACGAACTTAGCTTAACATAGGACCATATGGGAAATTCACATAAAAATCTTCTTGTCTGGAACCAATTGCTCGATTGCAACCAAACTGATAAAATAGTCATTGGATGGTCCTCTTCCGAAATTGTGTTTGGTGGTACCGCCCTCTGAACAAGATGGCTGCACAGCTGAACTTAGTTTAACACAGGACCCTATGGGAAATTCAAATAAAAAACATCTTCTCTGGAACCAGTACATTGTAGCTCAATTAGAACCAAACTTTGATGGAATAGTCATTGGATGGTTCTCTTCCAAAATTGTGTCCGGCATTCGCGCTCTCCCACCAAGATGGCCACCACAGTGCAGTTGCGTTGTTATTGAAAGCGATTACAGGCTCCTGGGAGCCTCTGTTTGTCCCTTGTAACTAGTTCAATTACGTATATACTCAATTGCATTCAGGGGTCGTCATGAGATCATATGGTAGTTTGATTTACAACTACCTATGCAACCACTGATGTTGTGAGTTCAAATCTCGATCAGGGCGAGGTGTACAACATTATGTGATAAAGTTTGTCAGTGACTTGCGACAGGTCGATGGTTTTCTCCGGGTCCTCCAGTTTCCTCAACCAATAAAATTGACCGCCATGATATAACTGTAATATTGTTGAAAGTGACGTTAAACACCATCAAGCAAACAACATCAATTGCATTCATATTTGATATTTCGTTAGCATAATTTATTATATGAACCATGTATTCATATTTAATATTACGTTAAAATAATTTATTATATGAACCATCTACAGCGTACAAAATATACTTCATAGATAGAAGAGTTTGAAGATACCAAAGGGGTAATTAAAATTCGTAAATCAAAGAAGGACAGACAACACAAAAGAAAAGCTAAAATTACAAACAACGATCTATAAAACACCACACATAAAACCACAAATCCCTACTAGAAAGCAGAGGTGAAATCAGGACAGCAGTTGCTGATCCACTAGTGGCACCCATCGTCTTACAAACCCGGTGATAAAACATGGATGAGGAAAGGTCCTGAACGTGGTTACGTCAAGTGTAGCATATTCCTGGACATATATGTTCCGTAACGATAAACCAAGTCATGGTGTCATAAAATAAAACGTTGACTCTTCTTGCTTTAACTTACCTGTTTTTAAATAAACATTGTAAAAACCCAAAATGGACATTCCAAAGACACAGGTAACATTCGACACAAGACACAGAACGAAGGCAAACAAAAACACAAAACAATTAACAGATGAGCAACAAATAAATCTGAGGTGAGCCCGGCTACTCGCGAATGATTAGCAGTACATGTTTCTAATAATACAACCAAGATTTTCTAGCATGCTTAATTCGATATTGTTGATAGCATAAAACCTTTTCATGTGGAACAAAATTAATACAGTCAATCTTGTATATAAAAGCCATTCAAGGGAACCTGAAAATGTGACCTTTATGAGCACTTGCCCTTTATATACAGGTCACAATTATATGCACTATTCATTAATGGAAAAACGAGATAGTGATTTGTTATATAGAGGTGCCCTTTAAGGCAGGTTTGATTGTAAATCGCTCTGGAAAATTACACAGAGGTTCTGGAAAAAAACCAAAGATAGAACGATAGTAGTGGGGGTTTGAAAACTTACAGAGCAAATTTCCTTTTTACTTCTAAAAAAAATTTCAAATTGTATTACCATATCATTCCATGAGATACACACAGCAGCCATCATGACACTCTCAGTTCACAATATGGAATTATGTGTGAGTGAGGGTTCGCATTTTGCACACACGTGGAAACATTTGATGACGGCATCATTTCTCTAAGAGGGGGCGGTTGGACTTATAATCCTATCTTAGGCATGCCACATTTTGTTTATTAAAGTGTCCTTACCAAGCCATGAAAGTGATTGGTCATGTATATGTGTATTAGGGGTCATGTATATGTGTGTTAGGGGTCATGTATATGTGTATTAGGGGTCATGTATATGTGTATTAGGGGTCATGTATACATGTGCTAGAAGCATCAATTTTGTCTCTGTTTCTATGATTTTTCTATTGGATTTTGGAGCTGTTCCAACAGTGTGGTATTTTTCTATTGGATTTTGGAACTGTTCCAACAGTGTTGTATTTTTCTATTGGATTTTAGAACTGTTCCAACAATGTGGTATTTTTCTATTGGATTTTGGAACTGTTCCAACAGTGTGGTATTTTTCTATTGGATTTTGGAGCTGTTCCAACAATGTGGTATTTTTCTATTGGATTTTGGAACTGTTCCAACAGTGTTGTATTTTTTTATTGGATTTTGGAACTGTTCCAACAGTAGTATTTTTCTATTAGATTTTGGAACTGTTCCGACAGTGTTGTATTTTTCTATTGGATTTTGGAACTGTTCCAACAGTGTGGTATTTTTCTAGTGGATTTTGGAACTGTTCCAACAGTGTTGTATTTTTCTATTAGATTTTGGAACTGTTCCAACAGTGTTGTATTTTTCTATTGGATTTTGGAACTGTTCCAACAATGTTGTATTTTTCTATTGGATATTGGAACTGTTCCAACAGTGTGGTGTTTTTCTATTAGATTTTGGAACTGTTCCGACAGTGTTGTATTTTTCTATTGGATTTTGGAACTGTTCCAACAGTGTGGTATTTTTCTATTGGATTTTGGGGCTGTTCCAACAGTGTTGTATTTTACTATTGGATTTTGGAACTGTTCCAACAGTGTGGTATTTTCCTATTGGATTTTGGAGCTGTTCCAACAGTGTTGTATTTTTCTATTGGATTTTAGAACTGTTCCAACAATGTGGTATTTTTCTATTGGATTTTGGAACTGTTCCAACAGTGTTGTATTTTTTTATGGATTTTGGAACTGTTCCAACAGTAGTATTTTTCTATTAGATTTTGGAGCTGTTCCAACAGTGTTGTATTTTTCTATTGGATTTTGGAACTGTTCCAACAGTGTGGTATTTTTCTAGTGGATTTTGGAATTGTTCCAACAGTGTTGTATTTTTCTATTAGATTTTGGAACTGTTCCAACAGTGTTGTATTTTTCTATTAGATTTTGGAGCTGTTCCAACAATGTGGTATTTTTCTATTGGATTTTGGAGCTGTTCCAACAGTGTTGTATTTTTCTATTGGATTTTGGAGCTGTTCCGACAGTGTGGTATTTTACTATTGGATTTTGGAGCTGTTCCGACAGTGTTGTATTTTTTTATTGGATTTTGGAACTGTTCCAACAGTGTTGTATTTTTCTATTGGATTTTGGAGCTGTTCCAACAGTGTTGTATTTTACTATTGGATTTTGGAACTGTTCCGACAGTGTGGTATTTTTCTATTGGATTTTGGAACTGTTCCAACAGTGTGGTATTTTCCTATTGGATTTTGGAACTGTTCCAACAGTGTGGTATTTTCCTATTGAATTTTGGAACTGTTCCAACAGTGTTGTATTTTACTATTGGATTTTGGAACTGTTCCGACAGTGATGTATTTTTCTATTGGATTTTGGAACTGTTCCAACAGTGTGGTATTTTCCTATTGGATTTTGGAACTGTTCCAACAGTGTTGTATTTTCCTATTGGATTTTAGAACTGTTACGACAGTGTTGTATTTTCCAATTGGATTTTGGAACTGTTACGACAGTGTGGTATTTTTCTATTTGATTTTGGAACTGTTCCGACAGTGTGGTATTTTTCTATTGGATTTTAGAGCTGTTACGACAGTGTGGTATTTTTCTATTGGATTTTAGAGCTGTTACGACAGTGTGGTATTTTTCTATTGGATTTTGGAACTGTTCCGACAGTGATGTATTTTCCTATTGGATTTTGGAACTGTTACGACAGTGTGGTATTTTTCTATTGGATTTTGGAACTGTTCCAACAGTGTTGTATTTTTCTATTGGATTTTGGAGCTGTTACGACAGTGTGGTATTTTTCTATTGGATTTTGAAGCTGTTCCAACAGTGTTGTATTTTACTATTGGATTTTGGAGCTGTTCCGACCGTGTTGTATTTTTCTATTGGATTTTGGAACTGTTCCAACAGTGTTGTATTTTTCTATTGGATTTTGGAGCTGTTCCAACAGTGTTGTATTTTACTATTGGATTTTGGAACTGTTCCGACAGTGTGGTATTTTTCTATTGGATTTTGGAACTGTTCCAACAGTGTGGTATTTTCCTATTGGATTTTGGAACTGTTCCAACAGTGTGGTATTTTCCTATTGGATTTTGGAACTGTTCCAACAGTGTTGTATTTTACTATCGGATTTTGGAACTGTTCCGACAGTGTTGTATTTTTCTATTGGATTTTGGAACTGTTCCAACAGTGTGGTATTTTCCTATTGGATTTTGGAACTGTTCTAACAGTGTTGTATTTTCCTATTGGATTTTAGAACTGTTACGACAGTGTTGTATTTTCCTATTGGATTTTGGAACTGTTACGACAGTGTGGTATTTTTCTATTTGATTTTGGAACTGTTCCGACAGTGTGGTATTTTTCTATTGGATTTTGGAACTGTTCCAACAGTGTGGTATTTTCCTATTGGATTTTGGAGCTGTTCCAACAGTGTTGTATTTAACTATTGGATTTTGGAACTGTTCCAACAGTGTGGTATTTTTCTATTGGATTTTGGAGCTGTTCCAACAGTGTTGTATTTTTCTATTGGATTTTAGAACTGTTCCAACAATGTGGTATTTTTCTATTGGATTTTGGAACTGTTCCAACAGTGTTGTATTTTTTTATTGGATTTTGGAACTGTTCCAACAGTAGTATTTTTCTATTAGATTTTGGAGCTGTTCCAACAGTGTTGTATTTTTCTATTGGATTTTGGAACTGTTCCAACAGTGTGGTATTTTTCTAGTGGATTTTGGAACTGTTCCAACAGTGTTGTATTTTTCTATTAGATTTTGGAACTGTTCCAACAGTGTTGTATTTTTCTATTAGATTTTGGAGCTGTTCCAACAATGTGGTATTTTTCTATTGGATTTTGGAGCTGTTCCAACAGTGTTGTATTTTTCTATTGGATTTTGGAGCTGTTCCGACAGTGTGGTATTTTACTATTGGATTTTGGAGCTGTTCCGACAGTGTTGTATTTTTCTATTGGATTTTGGAACTGTTCCAACAGTGTTGTATTTTTCTATTGGATTTTGGAACTGTTCCAACAGTGTGGTATTTTCCTATTGGATTTTGGAACTGTTCCAACAATGTTGTATTTTACTATTGGATTTTAGAACTGTTCCGACAGTGTTGTATTTTTCTATTGGATTTTGGAACTGTTCCAACAGTGTGGTATTTTCCTATTGGATTTTGGAACTGTTCCAACAGTGTTGTATTTTCCTATTGGATTTTAGAACTGTTACGACAGTGTTGTATTTTCCTATTGGATTTTGGAACTGTTACGACAGTGTGGTATTTTTCTATTTGATTTTGGAACTGTTCCGACAGTGTAGTATTTTTCTATTGGATTTTAGAGCTGTTACGACAGTGTGGTATTTTTCTATTGGATTTTAGAGCTGTTACGACAGTGTGGTATTTTTCTATTGGATTTTGGAACTGTTCCGACAGTGTTGTATTTTCCTATTGGATTTTGGAACTGTTACGACAGTGTGGTATTTTTCTATTGGATTTTGGAACTGTTCCAACAGTGTTGTATTTTTCTATTGGATTTTGGAGCTGTTACGACAGTGTGGTATTTTTCTATTGGATTTTAGAGCTGTTACGACAGTGTGGTATTTTTCTATTGGATTTTGAAGCTGTTCCAACAGTGTTGTATTTTACTATTGGATTTTGGAGCTGTTCCGACAGTGTTGTATTTTTCTATTGGATTTTGGAACTGTTCCAACAGTGTTGTATTTTTCTATTGGATTTTGGAGCTGTTCCAACAGTGTTGTATTTTACTATTGGATTTTGGAACTGTTCCGACAGTGTTGTATTTTTCTATTGGATTTTGGAACTGTTCCAACAGTGTGGTATTTTCCTATTGGATTTTGGAACTGTTCCAACAGTGTGGTATTTTCCTATTGGATTTTGGAACTGTTCCAACAGTGTTGTATTTTACTATTGAATTTTGGAACTGTTCCGACAGTGTTGTATTTTTCTATTGGATTTTGGAACTGTTCCAACAGTGTGGTATTTTCCTATTGGATTTTGGAACTGTTCCAACAGTGTTGTATTTTCCTATTGGATTTTGGAACTGTTATGACAGTGTTGTATTTTTCTATTTGATTTTGGAACTGTTCCGACAGTGTGGTATTTTTCTATTGGATTTTGGAACTGTTCCAACAGTGTGGTATTTTCCTATTGGATTTTGGAACTGTTCCGACAGTGTGGTATTTTTCTATTGGATTTTGGAACTGTTACGACAGTGTTGTATTTTCCTATTGGATTTTGGAACTGTTCCGACAGTGTGGTATTTTTCTTTTCATTCTATAATAGATTGTTCACTAGAGGCATTTACGTTTCTGTTATTTATCAAAATGATATCCACATGTACATTTTTATTACCTGCTTAAAATTTTTTTTTTTTTGTCATATATTTTAGCCCACCTGGCGACCGTTTCATTAAAGGTCGTAAGTCGTAAACGTAGACGTAAGTGTACTCTTAAGAGTTACGACCATTTCACTAATAGTTAGGATTTACGACTTACGATAAAAAATGATCGCAAAGTTAAGAGTGGTGGTAGGTACTCTTAAATCGTAAACCTATTTTTGAAGAGAAGAATTGCTATCTGTATTTTTTTAATATGAACATTGATCAAATGAAGCGAGCAATACATATTAGATGCACATAACAATTTTTATATTTCGAGAGCCATTAAAAATCATTAAAACAGCTATGTACACATTATTGTTTGTTTCAGTCTACTTTCTATCAGTTCAGCATTTACAATATCAACATATTTTATTAACAAGGGTACTTAGAAGAAATTTCAAGAAATGAACGTTATCGGGTACATGTACAAACAATGGCTCAAAAATAAAGTTAAGCACAAACAGAGGGTGCATTACATTTGCGTGGATTTGGGGATTAACAGGTATTACATTTGCACAGAGAAAGGGCATTACAATTGCCCATAAAATATACCTTCAGGAGAGTTTTTTTTTTTTTTTTTTTTTACATTTGTGCGGATTGCCTGTTATTTAGAACAGAGCTCCAGATAATTTTCAAGTCCAAAGGGTAATTACCCCCTACTTTTGAAAATGATGGGTATTTGCATATTTCCTTTGTACTGTTGTACTCTCTACTTCAGAAAAGATTGCTTACATGTACACTTTGAAAATGTTTGACACAAGTGTTATTCAATAAACGCAGGATGCAAGTGAAATGTTTATCTCTGTTTAATTTGACACGATTGTGTCATGTTTATTACGGTAATAAAATGTTGTAAATATTTTGTTTTTTCCTCGTCGACTTCGGCAGTTTTCACAGCCGTGTTGATAATGTCATCAATGATTCCTTTATCTATACTGTCACTAGACACAGATGAAACTGTCAGGAACTTAAATATAGAATTTTCCGTAGCGCTCTTGCGCTTAGTAGCGCACTTATTCATGTTCTTGCTCATTTTCAACGAACAACGTGTTCCCAAATTTACTTTCGTTTTAGTTCTTACTTATTACGTAAACCGCATTTATTTGTAATATTGACCGCGATTGGGTGATTTATCGTAAACATCCAATCATATCTCTTTTGACATCGATCTTTAGAAAGGCAAGCATTCGGTACCACTCGGATGTATATGCTCTCTCCTTCAAAAAGTATAAAGGGAAGTAATTTCGGGGAATTTCTCAAAGATAAAAATGTATGGTTATGTACACGACTGTACAAGTACGCTCCGAAATTGGAAAGTTTGCTTACACAGCAATATGTATGCGTAATGTGTACACTCTGATCTGATAACAGCCGGGAAGCCATAGACTGAATCGATCAATCAATCCATTGGATGTCAATATTGCCACGCTAAGGGCAGACAACCTCGATTCAATGCACAGGTGGCGCTTCATAACTACGTAAACAAAATCATCCGCGATATGGTACCTCAGAAAAACCTGTTGGGAAGTGTTGAAATAACCGTAATTCTTGTTTTTTTTTATATTTATCACAAGTTTATTCTCACAGGCCAATGACTGATCGTTTTTGACAGCTTTTCCGTGTAGAAAAAGGGTGAAAATCGGTATTTTTCTAGTGACCTATTTCAAGCATCTCGTCGCCTAAAATTATGGCGGGGAAAAAACCTCTCTATATTTAACTGACACAATCACATCCCCCTTAGCCAATCACATCAAAGATGATAAAAACAAACTCTAAAATTAGTAAGGAATCCCATACAAAACATCAAATCCCAGCATGCTTAGCGAAAAACTATATTTTGACCTCAAAAGGCAGACACCATTTCAGTGTATTTTCAAAGGAAAAATAGCGATATTTCTATTTGTTTCAGGCTTATATCTGCAAGCATGACATCTGTAGATTGTTCTCATGTATTTTAATATTGCATTCGTTTTAATTCCAGTATTTTAGATGTGAATGTTGACTTACATATTGGAAAAATTCCAAGATATAAACATTTGAACCACACATCCATGTCATCGTGTGAGATTTCCAACGTGACTCCTCAATTTTTCCATTTTGTAGTCTCTATTTGAAAGTTTACGCTTGATAGCTTCACTTATTGATTCCCTAATTAAAGGAAAAACAGATTCATAAAAATGTAGCAGCTCAAAGCCTGAAAATGGCTTAGTGTCACACTTCTTGCAGGATTTTCCAGGTGTAAACCATTCCATATCATTCTCATTTGCCATACTGTGTGTGTACATTTCATTATTTAATTTACAGATTCCTTCATTGGTTTATATTAATGTGCATGAATATTATTTGACCCCTAGCTCTTTTCTTTATACTTGTTCTCAGTTTGCAACATTTACATTTATAAACATTTATGTCAAAATCCAACTGTACAAAGGTCCATCCAGGCAGAGATCCAGGTCCACGCAGTGTGCCCAAATGTGGTATTGGTAAATTTGATCCTTCAAACAGATATGTACATTTTTTTCAGATTATGTTTACAGGCAATATTATAAGATTACTGATACTGATTGCTACATGTATTTGTAGGAGATGTGAAAGTGCATTAAACTTCATTTTTGAAATTTAAAGCAGGTGAACCTGATGAGGCATCAGATGCAAAGAGAGCATGCACAGATAATGAAGATAACAAATGTTTTTTTTAATCCAATTTCAGCCTTTGCTCAAACCAATCTAATCATAGAACTGAAATTGACTGTTTATCTTTTCAGCAAGAAATTAGGGACAGACCATTTAACTTCCAGGAGGGGAGGGGGGGTTATGGTTTTTTTCTAAACAAATATTCTGATTCCGAATGTTACTGAAAATTATATTCTGATTTTGGTGGAGGGAAAAAAAATCTGTTTCAGAGTTTTTGTCATATAACCTAATGTTAAATTCTGGAAAAAAAATTCGCACTTTGCGACAAAAAATATAAATATTATAACTCTCATGTTGTCCGGAAAAAAAATTCTGAATGATGCAAAAAACCATACCCCCCCCCCCCCCCCCCCCTGCAAGTTAAATGGTCGGTTCCTTAATGTTTTAATTTCAGAGAAGTTTTCACAGTATGATGATACATTTTCTTCCTCACTTTGTCATTCTCATTACAACAATTTTATTAACAATTCACAGTTCAGTGCATTGTTTGTGAGAAATATTGTCGCAGTAATGATATCATATGGTTTTTAAAACTGTAGGCGAGGAAAAGAGAGACTTGTTTTTGAAGTATTTCAGTTTTAATAAAAATATAGAGAATGATCGATTTAGATGTTGTCCCTATTGTTATAATTCTTTTAACTTTTTCTCTAGATCTGATGCAGCAGAGGAGAAATTGGCTCAAACCTCTTCATACTTGCAGGATTGTTTAAGTAAACAGTTGTCTATTGAAAAACATAAAGTTACAGGCCAGAATGTTGACATCTATACTTTTCAGATGATATTGCAGTTTGTCGTCATAGCTTTTGAAGAAGAGAGTTCTTTACTTTTACCTGAAGGTTATGACAGATATAAACTTCTCTTACATAAAAATGACCTCAACATTGTTATTGACAGTGACAAAGATATGTCCAAATTGTTACACTTCACTCAATTGATATTTAATATGTTAAAATCTGTTCTTGGCAGAGCATTATTGTGTTATGTACCAAAAAAGAAAAACCTTGGTCGTCTGATATACAGAAATGATGCAGATGTTTTAGGAAGTTGCCATTCACTATTTTTGGCAAATCATCGCTGATCAAACCAAATTGCCCTGATGGAGAAAGAAAACTTAAAATTAACAAGTAAAATTTCTTCTCTTATTACAGATGATTTAAAGAAGAACACAAAGCATGAAAGTCTTGAACATGCAGCACAAATTTTGAGAAATGTTATTAAATTGTATGTTTCAGACAGAATAAAGACTGACAGATTACCAGATATTGACAATTTTAATTGTAGAGTTGAGATTTTTAAGATCCACCCTTTCTTGTGGAATTTTTTATTTAGATTTGTTGACAAGATTACAATTATCATGATAATGCTGCCTTGAAATATTGTATTAAATGTTACACAATTAAATAATCAAATTACCACAGGATTGTTTTTATATGCTGACTAGATGTTAATATAATGATATTTTAGTATCCCCTCACCTATGAAGTTGTAAAGTAATACAACCTCCTATCTGTGCATCCATCCACAGGGACTCGGATAACAATTTCTCACAAATATGCGCTCTCTGGCAATTAGATTTTTTCTATGAGATTGCCATTGCCCGAGAGGGGTTATAAAAAACAATAGCCGAGGACAAAATATAAACCAGGGAAGCACAGAAACAAACCAACAACAACCAACCGATATAACACCAAAAATCACAAACGCACATGAACAACACAAACTCCCGAATAATCTAAAGTGAACTCGGGTGATCCGGAAGGGTAAGCAATTCCCGCCTATTGCAATACATCTATGTGTGTCCATCATCAAGTCTGGTAGGACTCTAATCCGGAGAAGGGCAAAGGATCTAAAACAGCCTCAGATCATTTGTCATCTGGGTGCTGTCAACCAGCTCATGATGTCTGCTGTAGAATTATTTTTCTAATTTTAAGAGTGTTTGGAAGGCCCATGGGATATCATGATAACCACTGAAAAAAACCAAAGTAACTTTACAAAGAAGAGTTATGATTCAAAATTTTTCTAATCTTACAAAAAAGTTGCCTTTAAGGTCCCTTACAATGCAAGGTGCTGTGTCAATAGAAATAACTGAAATTATATGGATCTGCAATGTTATGGGATTTTTCTTCAAATTTGGAAAGCAAATTGAAGAAAACATAGGATTCAGTATTTAACCAAACTTGCATATATATCAGTCACAAGATGCTGTGAACAGAAATAGGTGAAATCAGAGATATAATAACTGAAATTTGGTAATTTGCAGCTGAAATGATATATGGTTTTGGTTTCTTTAAAGTAAATTATTTAAAATTTTCACTCAAGTTTGTTAATTATTACTTTATCACAAACTTTTTCTGGCCCAGTCTAAGCAAATTCTTTCCAACTTATCCATTTTGTACTTTCCCACCAGGCATGAATAAAGTTTTTTTTCTTAAACAAAATTTATTAATATGATTTTGACAACACTAATTTTCACTCAAGTTTGTTAATTTTTACTTTATCACAAACTTTTTCTCACCCAGTCTGAGCAAATTCTTTCCAACTTATCCATTTTGTGCTTTCCCACCAGGCTGACCAGCCCAGGCATGAATAAGTTTTTTTTTTAGCATAATTTATAAATATGATTTTGACAACAACACTATGGAAGCAATTTTCACTTAATTCTGACCTTATCCACAAACTTTCTTTACACAGTCTGTACATTCTTTCCATATTTTTTAAAAGATATTTATTTACATTTCGGCCTTGAAAAATATATGTTCGAGTTCTTAAAACTACAGTAATGTTAGTCAACTGGAAAGGAAAATCAAGAGAATACCCGAAAAGCACTTCATTTACGCCGCCTCATCGCAATTTTCATCTTGACGGGTGCTGATTATAACTGACACAATCGTATCCCCGGTGATAAACCTTGCAACTTTCTGGATATGTGTCACCCACGATAATAAATTGTGTATTAAAAGTAAGAAATTTACCAGCATATTCAATAATAAATTAAACAAAAGATGTTTTCTGTTGTCGAACAGGGTTGAGAAATCTTGAAGGTCCATTTTATGAGAGTCATTACTTGTATGAAAGTAAGAATACCGATGCAAAATTTAAACATTTACGTTCCCGAATGTTCGTAGAAATGATCCTTTCAACAAAATATTACAAATAACCATAATCGAAGCTACAAAGCAACAAATTCCTGAGGCCGTCCTCTGACATCCATCACGTCAATATTTACGTCTAACATCACGTTACAAAAAACATCAAGTGAACTCTGCTGTGTCACTGGCTTCCCGGCTGATTATACATGCGTTTTTACTCGTTTTCATAGCGTAAAAAACGCAAATACGCAGCTTATCTGGAGCTCTGTTAGAATATATTTAATTTATTCATAACATTTTCTGCATTTTGCAGCACGACTGACGATGCAATATGGATTATTCACCACTTTTGTCAGCCTTTAAAATGAAAAAAAAAATATAAGAATAACATACAAATAATTTAAAAAAAGATTAATTTGTAACATACATGTATAAAAAGAAAAAAAACCCAATAATTTTGAAGGCAACAGATATTTCTGCAGTCCAAATGTTAAAATTCATTGGTAGTTTTTATTGTTTATATAAAGCATTAGAACACTCATTATGAATATAAATCAACAGTACATGTTAAGGTTTAATATAGCAAGATGTGTATTTTTGTTGTTTTATGTGTTGATGAAACATATTATTTTATATGTGTGAATACAGTGATGCAATAAAACTACCCTAATCCTACTCCCCCCTCCCACTCTCCCCCCCCCCCCCACTTGGTGGGCAGGGGTTACAGATTAAGTCATATCTGGCTGACAAAATAGATAAATATAGAGGTAAACAAGAAGTTGCAGCAACAGTGCTTATACAAACCATAAAATATTATGAAAATACGAAATATACTTTAAGGAAAGGTATAAACAAAATCCGCACAATTGTCATGTGTTTAAGTTCTTCACGTAAATGTAAGATTTTTTCCGCGCAATTGAAATGCACCACAAACGGAATATCGGTGCAGAATGTGAACGTATTGGTCACATTTTTGAAATTTCCCCTTACATATAGCATGAAATTTATTAAAATATATTCCATAAAATAGATTTCTTCTCAAATTTCGGTAAAATTTTACACTTAGCAATAGCCTTTGGTTTATTCATTTCAATAATCACTTTAGAGTTTTAGAATTAGTTAAATATTGAAAATGTATTTTAACACATTTAAAATATGATTATTAATGTAATCAGCTTCCGAGCTGTTGGGTATATACAATCTATGATACAATATATCTTTTTACCTCCATTATAGGAGATGTTACGTGTCGCAAGTTGTAAGTCGTAACTCTTAAATTTAGGGCTAGTTTAGTGAAACGTACGTAAGGAAATCTTAAGAGTGATTTTAGACTTACGATTTACTATCACTTTAGTGAAACGGTCACCTGACTTTTAGGTCATTTGAGCTATTTCCATCACTTTTCATCCGTCGTCCGTCTCAACATTTCACATTTTAATCTTCTCCTTAGAAACCACTGGGCCAATTGCAACCAAACTTTGGTGGAATGGTCCCTGTATGGCCCCCTTCCAAAATTGTGTCCGGTGATCCTGACTGCCAACCATGATGGCCGCCAAGCTAAAAAATAGAAAAAAGGGGGATAACATTTTAATTGTCCATTGCTGCTTTAGTATAAGTCAAAATGAGCCTCTCTATACGTTAAAACACTATGAAAATTATATAATATAAAGATTACATGTATCTGTCATTTATTGTACAGTTTGCATATTTTTAGGATTCAGTAATATTATAATTAAAGGTTATCTCATCATCGTCGTCGTCCATTTCGAGTTCTGCTGACAGAAATAACAGAGTTAGATTATCCACCATATTGTTTGTCCAAAAAGTTCTAAACCACTTCATTGACCTAGGGCACATGGATTGTTCGGAACATGTTCGGAACAGTCCAAAGAAAAACACCCGAAGCAGACACGAAAATATCAGGGAGACTATCTAGTTCAATCTTAAGTTAAAATCGTCAGTTATTCATTTTAATTTAGCTGGTTGAGATCTTTAAGTCACCATTTATTGTTGTAATGTAGTAGTGTATGGCGATGGTCCTGATTTATTTGTATTAATTTATTTTGCGGCCGCTCCTCATGGTTCGAATGCATGTCATCAATCTAATGCGATCGATATCCCTGTGACACCGACACATCAAAATATTGCAACACAACACAACAGGACACCACACAACACAACACAACACAGAGGAATAGGTCTTGCCCTCCCTTAGTCACAACGAGACTGAGTTGGCCACAGCAAACAAACAAATTGTGTGTGCATTATCTATTATTTTATTTACTAGTTAAATGTTCCATTCTATATTAATCTGATGGCTACATTTGAAAAAAAATATATCATGTGTTAATTTTAATTTGTGCATAAAATAGTAATTTTATACATGAATGAAACTTAAATTTATTACAACAATTTTCTTCAGACCCCAGTATGTTGAGGCGCTCAAATCGGAAGCGTTCTGTTCTAGCAGGGAAGAGAGACGCAATTACTGCCTCTGCTAAAAGGACTCTCCGTAACCCCCATTCAACAGTAGGATCATCCACATCTACAGCAATTTCAGGAAGTGCAGAGATTATTTACAGCAGAATAGGTATGCCAGCTTCCTTTGTCCGTTCAATTAGCTTACCCACAGTTACACCCAGCGTACATGTATCTACAATCGTAACAAGAAATCAAGCACACCAGCAAATGTCAACAGTGACCTCACCTACTCTTGGGAAGCAACTTGCTCCAGTAAATTTAAAACAAAAAATAATTGCTGGTGAATACATTGACTTGGCATTATTACTAATTAACTCTCAAGCATCTTTGTCTGATAAGCACACAGTAATTGTTTCTCATGGTGAACTGTTGATCGAACCAAAACAACAACATAAACAGATTGTAAATATAGAAACTTGGACCGATGTGTTTTTGATCTTTACAAGCATTTACTGTACCACACATCCTCTCAAATTTCAAGACCTTCTTAGATACATTCATTGTATTCGGCTTGGCTCTAAACGGTGTTCTGGTGGTTGGAAAGCATATGACAAACAGTTTCGTGTAAGAATGACTCAAGACCCAAGTAGTTCTTGGGCAGTAATAGACCCAGAGTTATGGTTAATATATATGAAGAATCTGCCTTCTGCTTATGGAAATAATTTTTCAACTAATCAAAATAGAACTTATAAATGCTACAATTTCAATTACAGTGATAATTGTACGAATCATGCATGTGCTTTCAGTCAATCTTGTCTCCGGTGTTATGGTCAACATCCACTCATTCAGTGTAAACAACAACATTTTTTGCCAAATAGGTCAGGTGGTGCGCCAAGACTTCGTCATCCTCATATTAGACCCAGATTTCAGAGTCCAGTACTAAATAACTCAGCTCAATATCCTCCTAGGCAAAACACACAAGTCACTGCTTCAGGTCAACCTAGCTATAATTATTATTAAACTTAGTTCTTCGTGTAACCAGACAAATTTTATTTCGACTTTCTTGAACTTGTACATGGAGCTTATCGTAATTTTCAGATGCTTACAAAGGGAGTAGAAAAGAAGAACTTGTATCTCAATTGTGGGAAAAAGGAAAAACTCCAATTAATGTTGTTAATTTGGAAAAGTACCTTGCCAACTACCCGAAACGAATTGATGCAGAGCTATTATTAAGCAGGTTTTCTGAGGGGTTTAGGTTACAATATGCAGGGCCTCGTTTTTCTTCATCCGCCAAAAATCTTTTGTCTGCTGAGTTACATCAAACACTAGTTAAGTTGAAAAATGAAATCGAAATTTTTCTGTCAGTCGATTTATACCGATTATGCAAATTAGGCACATTTTGATAAAAGATTAAAAGATCACATTTAAACCTTCTCCTCTGAAACCGCTGAACCAAATTAAACCAAACCTGGCAAGCGTGGTCCCTGGATGGGTCCCTTTCAAAATGTTGTCCGACAGCCCCACCCTCCATTCAAGATGGCTGCGGTTGCTAAAAGTCAAAATGAGCTAAAATGTTAACTGCAGCTAGATGCCGAGGAGTAGTTTAACATATATTCCTTTTGTTTAGCTCACCTGGCCTTGAGGCCATGTGAGCTATTGCAATCACTTTTCGTCCGTCGTCCGTCTGTCAACTTTTCACATTTTGCCAATTGCAACCAAACTATGGTGGAATGGTCTTTCCAAAATTCTGTCCAGTGATCCCGACTTCCAACCAAGATGGCCACCAAGCAAAAAATAGAAAAAAGGGGGGCTGAAATTTTAATTGTCCATTGCTGCTTTAGTATAAGTCAAAATGAGCTCAAATTTTAACTGCAGCTACATGGCAAGGAGTAGTTTAACATATATTCTGGGTTTCTCTGTGAAATTTTTCTTTCGGCCGATTTATACCGATTATGCAAATTAGGCATATTTTGATAAAAGATCACATTTAAATCTTCTCCTCTGAAACCGCTGAAACAAATTAAAGCAAACCTGGCAGGGATGGTCCCTGGGTGGGTCCCTTTCAAAATTGTGTCTGACAGCCCCGCCCTCCATTCAAGATGGCTGCTGTTACTTAAAATAGAAATTTCTTCAATTGTCCATTACTGCTTTAGTTTAAGTCAAAATGAGCTCAAATTTTAACTGCAGCTAGATGGCAAGGAGTAGTTTAACATATATTCCGTTTTTTTCTGTGCAATTTTTCTGTCAGTCGATTTATACCGATTATGCAAATTAAGCACATTTTGATAAAAGATTAAAAGATCACATTTGAACCTTCTCCTCTGAAACCGCTGAACCAAATTAAACCAAACCTGGCAAGCGTGGTCCCTGGATGGGTCCCTTTCAAAATGTTGTCCGACAGCCCCACCCTCCATTCAAGATGGCTGCGGTTGCTAAAAGTCAAAATGAGCTAAAATGTTCACTGCAGCTAGATGCCGAGGAGTAGTTTAACATATATTCCTTTTGTTTAGCTCACCTGGCCTTGAGGCCATGTGAGCTATTGCAATCACTTTTCGTCCGTCGTCCGTCTGTCAACTTTTCACATTTTGCCAATTGCAACCAAACTATGGTGGAATGGTCTTTCCAAAATTGTGTCCAGTGATCCCGACTTCCAACCAAGATGGCCACCAAGCAAAAAATAGAAAAAGGGGGGCTGAAATTTTAATTGTCCTTTGCTGCTTTAGTATAAGTCAAAATGAGCTCAAATTTTAACTGCAGCTACATGGCAAGGAGTAGTTTAACATATATTCTGGGTTTTTCTGTGAACTTTTTCTTTCGGTCGATTTATAACGATTAGGCAAATTAAGCATATTTTGATAAAAGATCACATTTAAATTGTCTCCTTTGAAACCGCTGAACCAAATTAAAGCAATCCTGGCAGGGATGGTCCATAGGTGGGCCCCTTTCAAAATTGTGTCCGACAGCCCCACCCTCCATTCAAGATGGCTGCTGTTACTAAAAATAGAAATTTCTTCAATTGTCCATTGCTGCTTTAATATAAGTGAAAATGAGCTCAAATGTTAACTGCACCTACATGGCAAGGAGTAGTTTAACATCTATTCCGTTTTTTTCTGTGAAATTTTTCTGTCAGCCGATTTATACCGATTATGCAAATTAGGCATATTTTGATAAAAGATCACATTTAAATCTTCTCCTCTGAAACAGCTTAACCAAATTAAAGCAAATTTGGCTGGGATGGTCCTTGTGTGGTCCCCTTTCAATATTGTATCCGACAGCCCCACCCTGCATTCAAGATGGCTCCTGTTACTAAAAATAGACATTACTTCAATTGTCCATTGCTGCTTTAGTATAAGTCAAAATGAGCTCAAATTTTAGCTGCAGCTACATGGCAAGGAATAGTTTAACATATTTTCCGGGGTTTCTGTGAAATTTTTCTTTCAGCCGATTTATACCGATTATGTAAATTAGGCATATTTTGATAATAGGATTTAAAAATTGTACTTCTAAATCCCTTATCGCATGGGCTCATATAACTGTCCATTTTCATGCTTTTGTCAATTGTTTTATTTTTGGTATTTGGTTCAGATTATCAGATTTGTCTGATAAGCACACAGTAATTGTTTCTCATGGTGAACTGTTGATCGAACCAAAACAACAACATAAACAGATTGTAAATATAGAAACTTGGACCGATGTGTTTTTGATCTTTACAAGCATTTACTGTACCACACATCCTCTCAAATTTCAAGACCTTCTTAGATACATTCATTGTATTCGGCTTGGCTCTAAACGGTGTTCTGGTGGTTGGAAAGCATATGACAAACAGTTTCGTGTAAGAATGACTCAAGACCCAAGTAGTTCTTGGGCAGTAATAGACCCAGAGTTATGGTTAATATATATGAAGAATCTGCCTTCTGCTTATGGAAATAATTTTTCAACTAATCAAAATAGAACTTATAAATGCTACAATTTCAATTACAGTGATAATTGTACGAATCATGCATGTGCTTTCAGTCAATCTTGTCTCCGGTGTTATGGTCAACATCCACTCATTCAGTGTAAACAACAACATTTTTTGCCAAATAGGTCAGGTGGTGTGCCAAGACTTCGTCATCCTCATATTAGACCCAGATTTCAGAGTCCAGTACTAAATAACTCAGTTCAATATCCTCCTAGGCAAAACACACAAGTCACTGCTTCAGTTCAACCTAGCTATAATTATTATTAAACTTAGTTCTTCGTGTAACCAGACAAATTTTATTTCGACTTTCTTGAACTTGTACATGGAGCTTATCGTAATTTTCAGATGCTTACAAAGGAAGTAGAAAAGAAGAACTTGTATCTCAATTGTGGGAAAAAGGAAAAACTCCAATTAATGTTGTTAATTTGGAAAAGTACCTTGCCAACTACCCTAAACGAATTGATGCAGAGCTATTATTAAGCAGGTTTTCTGAGGGGTTTAGGTTACAATATGCAGGGCCTCGTTTTTCTTCATCCGCCAAAAATCTTTTGTCTGCTGAGTTACATCAAACACTAGTTAAGTTGAAAAATGAAATCGATTTAGGTGGATGTTAGGTCCATTTTCTACAAAACCAACATCGTCACTTCGTATTTCACCAATAGGACTAGTGCAAATGTCCCGACAATAGTTGGCGTCTCGTATCACATTTATCTTTCCCTAGTGGAAGTAGTGTAAACGACTTCATACATGAAGACTTTTGCCGTGTTAAATATTCGTCATTTGACAAAGTTGTAAAAATGATTTCATCATTAGGCAGGAGTGCAAAAATTGGGAAAATTGACATTCGGCAAGCATTCAGGCTTCTAATAATAAACCCGGCAGATTTCGATCTTATCGGCATATTTGATAAAAGATCACATTTAAATTTTCTCCTCTGAAACCGCTGAACCAAATTAAACCAAACCTGGCAGGGATGGTCCCTGGGTGGGTCCCTTTCAAAATTGTATCTGACAGCCCCGCCCTCCATTCAAGATGGCTGTTGTTACTAAAAATAGAAATTTCTTCAATTGTCCATTTCTGCTTTAGTATAAGCGAAAATGAGCTCAAATTTTAACTGCATCTACATGGCAAGGAGTAGTTTAACATATATTGCGGGTATTTCTGTGAAATTTTTCTTTCAGCCGATTTATACCGATTATACAAATTAAGCATATTTTGATAAAAGATCACAATTAAATCTTCTCCTCTGAAACCGCTGAACCAAATTAAACCAAACCTGGCAAGGATGATCCTTGGGTAGGTCCCTTTCAAAATTGTGTTCGACAACCCCACCCTCCATTCAAGATGGCTGCTGTTTCTAAAAATAGAAATTTCTTCAATTGTCCATTGCTGCTTTAATATAAGTGAAAATGAGCTCAAATTTTAACTGCAGCTACATGGCAAGGAGTAGTTTAACATCTATTCCGTTTTTTTCTGTGAAATTTTTCTGTCGGCCGATTTATACCGATTATGCAAATTAGGCATATTTAAGTCTCCCAAACAACGTTTGGAGACTTCTTGTTTTTGCTCCGTTTCTTATTATTATTATTATTTCTTTTCTCCTCCTCTTTCTTTCTTTCTTTCTTTCTTTCTCTCTGTGGCACATGAACTTGTCCACAGCAGATCTCAGGAACTACTGAACAGAATTTCATGAAACTTGGTGGAGTTATAGATATATGTTTCTAGTTGGTCCTAAAGCTTTGTGGTAAAGGGGGTCAAAGTCATATTTTGAGGGGTTCAATGGGGGTGGAGGTTACTATAGAATCCTATGGGAAAGTTGAAATTTCGTACATTAATGTTGGTAACTTCTAAATGGATAATGATAGAGACATAAAATTTGACATAGTGATAGGTCACCATTAGAGGAGCAATTCTGTGTTTTCAAAATTTTCGAGATGTCTGCCACTTTCAATATGGCTGCCAAAACACGGCATAAAAATTGGGCGGTAAAAATTCAACATTGTCCGATATCATCAAAATTTTATATGTGGGTAGATAACAGGGTTCGTACGGGTCATGGAATCCTGGAAAAGTCATGGATTTTTATTTTGTAAAATAAAGGCCTTTAAAAGTCATGGAAAACTGTATTTTATCAAAAAGTCCTTGAATAATCATGGAAAATTATTATTTGAGCTGTAATCTTTATTAAATGTATTCAAACATCTAAGATTAAGAGATTCTCCCGATTGATGTCGTAACTGTTTCCTTTAGACGTACTTGAAACAAGGCACCAGATGCGGTAAATGTAAAATAAGGATTTTAAGTTCGTTTCTTTAAAATTATTTGTAAAAATATTCAACCGGATGTATAGACTGGTTTCCTAATGTATTACAGTTTCCTGCATTAAACGTAACTTGAATAATACTGCGCCCTCTATCGGCACTTTAATGCAGTGACTAGCGGGAGAGTAATATAACGACTGGATTATTCGGGTTACATTAAACGGTGTTGCAGTAGGAAACCAGATATTGGAAAACGTACT
Organism: Bathymodiolus brooksi; assembly: GCA_963680875.1. Taxonomy (NCBI): domain Eukaryota; kingdom Metazoa; phylum Mollusca; class Bivalvia; order Mytilida; family Modiolidae; genus Bathymodiolus; species Bathymodiolus brooksi. The sequence goes on from OY804590.1 coordinate 69,921,652, forward strand.
TTTGGCTTTTAAAATGTCAGGCAACTGCCATTTTCAGATCAAGTGGTTAGATAACCCTGAATATAAAACAATGGTTGGATGTGGGAGGTAGTGATAACAAAGCAAAAGGCTCATTTGGTCAAAAGGAATTTTATTTTTCGAATATGGCCATTATGGGTGAAACTGCCCTTGAAGAAGAGCCAGAGGAACACTAAACATTTTGATTTTCTAAAAAATAAATCATCTACCAATTTTATAATATAGCTCGCTTATGAGGTGTGTATTTCCATATTTTAAAAATGACAGCTTCCACATACAAATACAACATGTTGTAGTTTTTGCCACAAAATGGCTGGAAACTCTTCTTTTAAAATTAAATGGTTTGAAAAGCCAGAATATAAGTGTCTGTCTCAAATATAGAACAAATTTAAAGCTGCATCATGTAATGTGTGTATAAAGGATATTAACATCAGTAATATAGGAGGAAGAGTGGACTTAAAAGTAACATTTAGTCAACAAAACACTGAACAATATAAACAAAAAAGAAGCAGTTTGAGACTGTCAGTGTGGGTTAATAATCAAGTGGAACCAGCCAGTGTTCAGCCTACAAAAAATTATTGGAGGAGTCTGTGGCAACAACAGATTTCATAAAAGTGGAGATATAATTTTGATATTAAACATGGTAAAAAGCCACTTCTTTCATAAGTTATACAGACATTGTACAGGTTTTTCAGAGTATGTTCTCAGACAATATGATAGCAAACAAATGGTCCTTGGAGAACCGAAGCATGCTCTTTGGCAGTTTTGGAATCCGTCCATATTTGATGGAATCAATCAAAAGAAAGATAAAAAAGAAGATATATATGTTCTCTTATTTGATGAATCTCTAATTCAACAACTTAAAAAAACCCAGCTGGACATCCAAGCTATACTACAATTAAGTTATCAATTTAAATAGAAAACTGAAAGGGTTGTAATTGTCTCATTGTCCAACGTGCCACTTCCATTTTGATGGTAGTTCAGGTCACGTTGGCATAAATGACTACCAAGTGTGCTGTTTATGATGGATAATTTCTTATATACTCATATATACAAAGGTTAGAACATGATAAATAATGTGATTACTGTAAATTTCACTTATACTCGTTGACAGTTTGCTTAAAGTTGGTCCTGGAAAAACTAAAAAAATCCTGGAAAAGTCATTGAAAAGTCATGGAATTTTCTCACAAAAAAGGTGTATGAACCCTGAGATAATGATGTCCTGACATTGAAAAATTTCTACCGGTCGCCATTTTCAAAATGGCCGCCACAATACTGCAAAAATTAAACATTGTCTGATATCATCAAAATTTGATATGTGGGTAGATAATAATGTCCCGAATTGATTCCCAACATTGAAAAATTACTACCGGTTGCCATTTTGAAAATGTCCGCCACAATACCGCACAAATTCAACATTGTCCGATTTCAATGACATTTCATATGTGGGTAGATTATGATGTCCCGAATTGATTCCCGACATAGAAAAATTTCTACCAGTCGCCATTTTCAAAATGGCTGCCACAATATCGCACAAATTCAACATTGTTCGATTTCAACGTCCTGAATTGATTCCCGACATTCAAAAATTTCTACCGGTCTCCATTTTCAAAATGGCCGCCACAATACCGCAAAATTTCAACATTGTTCGATTTCAAAGGTAGCTTTTAATTTATTTTTTTAAACCGGTTGTCAGTGTCTGGTTTGGGAGACATCATAATCGTTAGATTATAATCATATCTTGTTTGATTAAAGATCACATTTAAATCTTCTCCTCTGAAACCGCATAACCAAATTAAAGCAAATTTGGCTGGGATGGTCCTTGGGTGGTCCCCTTTCAATATTGTGTTCGGCAGCCCCGCCCTCCATTCAAGATGGCTGCTGTTACTAAAAATAGACATTTCTTCAATTGTCCATTGCTGCTTTAGTATAAGTCAAAATGAGCTCAAATTTTAACTGCAACTACATGGCAATAAGTAGTTTAACATATATTCTGGGTTTTTCTGTGAGATTTTTTCAGCCAGTTTATTCCGTTTGGAATATTATGAGATAAAAATCACATCTAAATCTTTTGCTCAGAAATTTGAGTTGAAATGATCTTTGGGTGGTCCACTTTCAAAATTATGTGTAACACCCTCATTTTCTATTAACTATATATGTCAAATTGAAAACCAGGTGAGCGATTAAAGGCTCCCGGGAGCCTCTAGTTTTCATTGATGAAGCAAACGAGTGAGTACAATACAATGCAGCTATCAAATAAAGATATGTGACATATCACTGGATTTGTTACTAGATTAATACGACGGGTGTTACTAGTGAAGCAGGAACCTGTTACCCTTCCGGAGCACCTGAGCCCCCTCCCCAGTTTTGAGTGGGGTTGGTGTTACTTGATCTTTAGTTTGATGTATATGTTTTGTAGAACGTTGTTTGTGATTTTGTCCTTTTTAGCACACAAAGGCAATGTGAGATTTTGCCATCACTTTGCGTCCGTTGTCTGTTAACTTTTCACATTTTAATTTTCACCTCTGAAACCCCTCAGCCAAATGAAGTAAAACTTGGTAGGAAGCATCTATGGAAGGTCCTCTCTATCGATTGCTCATTTTGTCCTGATCCATTAACAAATATGGCCACCATAGGCAATTCTTGTTTCTGATTGGTTGATTTCTAAAAAATCTTCTCCTCTGAAACCGATTGGCCAAATGAATCGAAACCTCGTAAGAAGCATCCTTGGAAGATCCTCTATAAATATTGCTCATTTAGTTCCGATCCGTTAACAAACATGGCCACCACAGGCAATTCGTGTTTGTGATTGGTTGATTTCTAAAAAATCGTCTCCTCTAAAACCGCTTTGCCAAATGAATCGAAACTTGGTAAGAAGCATTCTTGGAAGGTCCTCTATTAAGTTTGCTCATTTAGTTCCGATCCGTTAACAAACATGGCCGCCATAGGCAATTCTTGTTTCTGATTGGCCGATTTTTTAAAATCTTCTCTGAAACCGTTTTGCCAAATGAACCGAAACTTGGTGGGAAGCATCTATGGCAGGTCCTCTATAAAGATTGCTCATCTCGTCCCGTTCCGTCAACAAACATGGCACCACAGGCAATTCTTGTATCTGATTGGTTGATTTCTAAAGAATCTTCTCCTCTGTAACCGCTTGGCCAAATGAATTGAAATTTGGTAGGAAGCATCCTCAATGGAAGGTCCTCTATACAGATTGCTTATTTATTTCCGATCCGTTAACAAACATGGCTGCCACAGGCAAATCTTGTTTCTGATTGGTTGATTTCTAAAAAATCTTTTCCTTTGAAAATTATTGGCCAAATGAATCGAAACTTGGTAGGAAGCATCCTTGGAAGGTGCTGTATAAAGAACGCTAATTTAGTTCCAATCTGTCAACAAACATGGCCGCCACAGGCAATTCTCGTTTATGATTGGTTGATTTCTAAAAAATCTTTTCCTTTGAAAACGATTGGCCAAATGAATCGAAACTTGGTAGGAAGCATCCTTGGAAGGTGCTGTATAAAGATTGCTAATTTAGTTCCAATCTGTCAACAAACATGGCCACCACAGGCAATTCTCGTTTATGATTGGTTCATTTCTAAAAAATCTTCTCCTCTGAAACCGATTAGCCAAATGAATCGAAACTTGGTAAGAAGCATCCCTGGAAGGTCCTCTATAAAGATTGCTCATTTACTTCCGATCCGTTAACAAACATGGCCGCCACAGGCAATTCTCGTTTCTGATTGGTTGATTTCTAAAAAATCTATTTCTCTAAAGATTGCTCATTTCGTCCCGATCCGTTAACAAACATGGCCGCCACAGGCAATTATTGTTTCTAAAAAATCTCCTCTGAAACCGATTGGCCAAATGAATCGAAACTTGGTAAGAAGCATCCTTGGAAGGTTCACTATAAAGATTGCTCATTTAGTTCCGATCCGTTAACAAGCATGGCTGCCAAGGGCAATTCTTGTTTGTGATAGGCCAATTTTTATAAATCTTCTCCTCTGAAACCGTTTTGCCAAATGAACCGAAACTTGGTGGGAAGCATCTATGGCAGGTCCTCTATATAGATTGCTCATCTCGTCCCGATCCGTGAACAAACATGGCACCACAGGCAATTCTTGTTTCTGATTGGTTGATTTCTAAAAAATTGTCTCCTCTAAAACCGCTTGGCCAAATGAATCGAAACCTGGTAGGAACCATCCTTGGAAGGTCCCCTATAAAGATTGCTCATTTATTTCCGATCCATTCACAAACATGGCCACCACAAGCAATTATTGTTTGTGATTGGTTGATTCCAAAAAAACCTTCTCCTCTGAAATCTATTGGCCAAATGAAGCGATACTTGGTAGGAGGCATCCTTGGAAGGTGCTGTATAACGATTGCTAATTTAGTTCCAATCCGTCAACAAACATGGCTGCCACAGGCAATTCTCATTTCTGATTGGTTGATTTCTAAAAAATCTTCTCTGAAACCGCTTTGCCAAATGAATCAAAACTTGGTACGAAGCATCCTTGGAAGGTCATCTATAAAGAATGTGCATTTAGTTCCCATCCGTTAATAAGCATGGCCGCCACAGGCCATTCTTGTTTCTGATTGGTCGATTCTAAAAATCTTCTCTGTAACTGCTTAGCCAAATGAACCGAAACTTGGTGGGAAGCAACCAATTGAAGGTTCTGTATTAAGTTTCCTCCAAGCAGAATGAAAGGTGAGCGACACAGGCTCAGCCCACTGAACCTCTAGTTCTTTTGGCCATTGTGTTGTTTGTTCTTCGATTTACGGATTCTGATTACCCCTTTGATACCTTCAAACTCTTCTTGTCTAATCTTCATAACATGCAGTTCAAGGCAATGTAAACCAGAAAGTGAAAAATTTTAATTTGCCATTCAAAAATCATGCATTTATTATAAAACAAAATAATGTTTTTCTCTTTTAGGTAACCTTATCTGATTTTTGCTGTCCCTTTTTGTACCTTTTCTTGCTTACAGATACTTATAATAAATTATTTGATTTTCCTATCTTTTTGACTATCAAGGAGGGTATTACTGAAACACACAGTGCGCACTTAACTATATATTTACGTTTCTACTATAGGTCATCATCAACATGGTATAAGCGTTTACTTCGATGAACTGGTAGATACAACAATATTAGATAAAAATGTGGCCGATCTACTTATATCAAGATGTGTTCTGACCATCTCTGACAGAGAAGAAATTATGAAAAAAGACACACAACCAGATCGAAATAGAACATTACTGAATATTCTGTTGAAACGTCCATATGGAACATTTCAACATCTCAAAGATGCTTTACGTGAAGACCCGATTAACACAGAGCTTGTTACAAAGATGACATATTCAGATGGTTATGAACCGACGATATCCAACACGGTTCCCCAGTCAAGTGAGTTGTTTTTTTTTATCCCTGAATTAATTCTGCACCTTATCTATTGTTGCCTCTGATTAATTTGGTCGTCATTTTATACAACTTCTTATCCAACTGGTATCGATTCGCACAGCTCCCCCCCTTTTCTGTTATTATGCCCCCGCAACGAAGTTGTAGGGGGTATACTGGATTCACCATGTCCGTCTGTCTCTGTCCGTCCATCCGTCTGTAGACAAATCCTATGTCGTACAATAACTTGAGTTGTGTTTCTTAGAATCTTTTAAAATTTTATCAGCAGTTTACTGGTGAAGAGAGGAGGATCCTTTTTATTTTTGACGATTTTCACTTTTGCCGTTCCTGAGTTATTGGACTTGATATGACGGAAAATAGGATTTTTACCCTATGGCGTATGATAACTTGAGTAGTGTTTCTCAGAATGTTTCGAAATTTTATCAGCAGCTTACCGGTGAAGAGAGGAGGATCCCTTTCATTTTTGACGATTTTCACTTTTGCCGTTCCCCGAGTTATTGGACTTGATATGACGGAAAATAGGATTTTTACTCTATGGGGTATGATAACTTGAGTAGTGTTTCTCAGAATGTTTTGATATTTTATCAGCAGCTTACCGGTGAAGAGAGGAGGGTCCCTTTCATTTTTGGTCGGAACAATCAGTAATGTTTTGGTTATGGAAATAGGTTGGACAGATGTGGGGAGCGGGGGTATATCTTAGTGAGCTGTGCTCACAGTAATATTAGTTGTGATGAGGGTAGCTATATGGAATCAAATCAACAACCAGGGATAGTAGTCTTAAATGTCATATACCGGTAATCAAGTTAATCTCACTTTTCAAGAACAATATGGTGTTTGTGGGGGTACTACATATGGACTAGGAAATCCTCACCATTGCACCTTGTCCGAGTATACACCTAAGGTTTTTGTTGAAGTTAGAATTGTTAAATCTTTAGTATTCTGTATAGTGTTTTGTTGATCATAGTTTGTATTAAGTTTTATGTATAATGCTTTGTAGATCGTTGTTTGTCCTTTTGTCCTTTTGCTTTTGACCATTGTGTTGTCTGTTATTCTTCGATTTACGAGTTCTGATTACCCATTTGGAATCTTCAAACTCTTCTTTCTTGTTTACACATATTCTCGATGTCATAGTGAAATATAAATCTACCCTGCAATGAGTAATTGTTCAACTATATCATAAGAAGTTCATCTTCGATTTACGGATTATGATTACCCCTTTGGTATCTTCAAACTCTACTTGTCCTTTAAACTACGATATCTGATTACCGATTTGGTATCTTCAAGCTTTTCTTATCACTTAGTTTCTATAATGATGTTCTCCTTACATTTAATTCGCAGTAAACACAATTATGTGGAATATATAATCAATCACTGTATAATTTACTTATATACGATCCTTTGATTTTTAAATATCATTTGAATGAAATATGATATTGAAGTATTCAAGAATTATAAAAAAGAAAGAAAAATACATACTGACGAAACAAGTTTTAAATGATATCCTGTAGTTATACCCCCCGCAAACAAAGTTGGGGGGGTATATAGGAATCACCATGTCCGTCCGTCTGTCTGTCCGTCCGTCCATGTACCTTGTAAGCGCAACTCCTCCTAAACCGCTTATTGGATTTTTATGAAACTTTACACATTTGTAGTACACTACCTGCAGATATGCATGAAGGAATATGGTTACTGTCGAAAATTTAAAAGGGGAAATAATTCAACTTATACTTTCACGAAAAGGGGGGTTGTGTACCTTGTAAGCGCAACTCCTCCTAAACGGCTTATTGGAGTTTTGTGAAATTTTACACAGTTGTAGTATACTACCTGCAGATGTGCTTGAAGGAATACCGTTGCTGTCTAAAATTTAGAAGGGGAGATAATTCAACTTATACTTTCACGAAAAGGGGGGGGGGGGGGGTCGTGTACTTGTGGCGACCACTAGATGTATGTTCTTGGTTAGTTTATTTTGGAGATGGGATGTTGTCTCCTTGACATAACTCCATATCCGTTCATTTTTCATAGGTACAGGTAACTTGCTAATATACCTGTATTCCAAAGTTTGAACATCATAGTATTGCAAGCAGGAGGTATCACTCAGTGACACTCACAGTTCTAGTTTGAACTGAATAAGTGTTCAGAGGTGAAATTTAATATGTCAATTAATAGTGAATAGTCTTGAAAATGAATAACTTATGGTATATTGAAAAAGGAGGGGGGGGGGGGGGGGGGGTGGTGTGGACAAAATCATATTGTTTTATTAAGATATGCTTGAAATCTAATGTGTAAACTAATATTAGCATATCTTGAAATTCATCTACGAAATGTGTATCATTATAGTGTTTTAAAAGGACTTGGACAAAATCATATCATTATTTTTATTCTATTAGGATATGTTTGAGAGCATACATTAATTTATATCTTGAATATGTATCTTTCTAGTGTTTTAATACACGTTTAACAATATTAAGTTATAGATGAAAGAAACTTCACAAATTCAATTGATCATTTGATCAAACTGAACCACATGCTTGCAAAGAAATTTGGAATATTCATGTTATTACATGGGTTGCGCGACAGATTTTTTTTCTCGATTTAAACATGACTGTTAGCTTACATACAAATCAAAAAGACAAAACACCTACACAGAATATTAGAGATTGAGTCACGTGATTCTCACAAAAAAGCGGAAGTGAAATAAAAAATAAATTGCCTTTGTATGCAATTAAAGGCAGCAATTTTAATAATCAAAACACGTACTTGCATCAACCTCTGTTGGTGTTTTGTACCACCTAGTTTGGATTGTGTATATTTCGTTTTTTTGGTGGTATTTTTTTGGTATATGTGTCTTTAACTAGAAACCCCCTTTACATGGTTCTCATTCAGTTTGGTAAAATTGTAATTATTCAACCAATATATTATCAAACAAAACGGTAAAACAACGTTCAAAAAGTTTGTGTTATAGATTATTCAAGACAGAATTGAAAATAGAAAAATATATATCTATTTCACCATATAACTACATGTTCAATTTTTGTAAATTTAGCTGTGGTGGTCACCGATTACCAGCAGAGACGGGAAGATGGCACAATGTGTCAAGAGCTGACAGATTGTGTCATCTTTGCGACTCTGCTGATATCGGTGACGAGATTCATTATATGATGACGTGTAATTATTTAAAACAAGAAAGAGAAAATATTTACCGAAAGTTATTGCTGTAATAATGTCAATACATTCAAGGTTAATGAGTTATTTTCTTCATGTAATATTATTGTACTAAAAAGATATGTAAATTTATAAAGATTATTAATATGAAAATCCCACATCCTGGCTTAATGTAATTGCAATTTTTCCACACATGTACAAAACTTAGTATATTGTATATTATCATTTACTTCTCTGTAACTATATGTATTTGGTTGATGAGAATAAAATTCATTCATTCACAACTCGAGCACAAACAAACACCATTAGACTAGGTGCTCTGGAAGGATCAATATCATCAATTCCTTCAATAATTGTCGTGATATCATAATTGGAAAACAGACAGAGATCGAAACATAGATTCCTTATGATTCACATTGGAAAAATGGGGGTCCGACATATAATCCGACAGTCCGATAGTCCGACAAATGCTTTATTTCTTTGAAAGTTAACACTATAACATGTGTAATATGGGGCCAGAAACCGAACCGCTTACTCACCAAAGAAAGGTCCAGAACATCGGAAACACGATATCATAGACAGACAAACAATTGGCAGGGCCACACAAGAACTCAAAAAAACACACATATGAACAACACGGACTCCATGAAAACATGGATCCAGTCGTGATGAACCGGTAGTGTAAGTATCCCGTATATTTTTTAGTAGCGATTATTTCAGACTTTATTCAAGTAGCGTTTAGCCGAGTCCAGCCAAGAAAAGTCACTATTGAAAAGAAAGATGAAATAAATGAATACAAAAAAAAAAGGAAAAGACAAAAAGAAGAGCGTACCAGTGTCCCCCGCCCTTTATCATGGAATATTTATGCTAAAAAGCAATGTCGACACATCAATAGAGCTGGATACAATAATGTGTGCGAATTGATTGATTGCTTAAGATCCAGCAAGCAATATTTCAGTCATATTCAGGATAAGAAAAGTTTGTAAACAAAAAATCAGAAAGAGGGGACTCTGGGATAGGTCAACATGGGCAACGACTTGTTTTTCTGTCTCTTCCGACGACAAGTTGGTCATATTTTTATTCCCCGGGATTCCGACGGGTGACCCTGCTATAGTCGCCTTCTACGACAAGCACATATATAAAAAAAGTTACGATTGAAATAATTGTCCCTAAGTGACCCCTTATATCACGGAAAGAAACAGCATCGGAATATGACAAAATAAACAACTTTGCCATGATACGCCCCCCCCCCCCCCTTTGTGACAATTGAAGGTCAGTTTCTCAGCGTGATAACAGTATTTAATATGCTGCATTTTTTTAACCAATCAATTGTATATACCATATGAAAACTGGCATTTTCCAAACTGACTAAAATCACACCTCTCACTTGCTCCCCCTTTTATCAATACAATGTATGTCACGACGTGACCTATCAGTAAAAGGGGGAACAAGTGAGAGATGTTATCGTACGAGGCGTGGACGGACGGACGGACAGCGGTATGCCATAATAATCCCGTATTTTGACGGGCGTATAAAAATGAATGGCCCATATCCTGAAATTACGAATATACCATTTTTGGCCAAATTATTTTTCAAAACTTTCATCAGTTTAAAGCATTTGTCGGACTGTCGGATTATAGCTATGGCCCCGAAAAATGCATGCATTCAACTGAGGCACTGTAAGTTTGCATAGTTCCACCATGACAACAACGGACAAATTTTTGACCCGATCACTTATGCTTACTTACGTTTCTTGTACTTTTGTATGATTGAATTGGAAGATAGAAATAGGTGCCTGTGAGGGAGAGATATTGTGTTCACTTTAAAAGTAAAATTTTGAGAGAAAAATCATCTTTATTCTAGATAAATGGCAAAAACAATTTAATGATCATGAATGGAGAGGACAAATTCTTTCATTTTGCAAAATATGTAGGCTGCATCTGCAAACAATTCTAAAAAAAAATATGAAAAACATTCCTTGCATGTATCACATACAAACCCTGCAACATTGTTGTGCCTGTCCCAAACCAAGACATGAATTTCCAACGACATATTTCATGGTATTTTTATATTCAATGATTTGAGGTGAGAAGTTTTTGTTCGTTTTTTGTTGAAATTGGTGGAATTGTTGTCAATTACTGTTTAAGCTTCCTTTTCATAAAATATTTAAAAAATGAACTTCATCATGGCCGGTCTTATTATCATACAAGACGTTATTTATACACACATATATATATATAGATTTAGTTTTAGATTTATTGTGTTTAGCGCCACCTTCAGCAATATTTCAGCGATTAGTTTTAGTGGTGGAAGGAGCCGGAGTACCCGGCGAGAACCACCGACCATGGGCAAGCAACTGGTATACTCTATCACTGGCGGCTGAGAGTTGAGTGCACCATTTTTGGCAATTTACAAAGCCGTGCGCGAACATACACCGAATTGGGGATACGCTTATATGAGTTGATAGGTAATCCAACTACCTAACTCATTTAGTCACCCGGACCCTATATACATATATATATATATATAATTACAGATATAGGTAAGCATGTAGTAAAACTACAGAAGAATTATCAAACTATTGTACAGAACATTGCTGTTAGAACAACAATTACTGACCAGATAGTATCATCCCAGGCTTTAAGCCTTGAAGAAATGCAGGAAGTATGTGCTTCTGGACTAACACATGAGGAAAGTACCAGACGTCTTATAGCAAAACTTGTGTACAAACCTGCAAAGGCATTCAACATCTTTTTGCAATCTTTGAGGAAAGGAAATGATTGTTACAAAGAAATTGTAGAAGACATAGATAAAACTGTGGTTTCTTCAGATGACATTCACATGCTTCACATAGGTAATTTGTAAACAAATATTTCTTGTATTAAACACTTCCCGGTCCTTTCCTCATTCAAGACTTATCATCAGGTTTGTAACTAGATTGACACGACAGGTGCCACTAGAGGAGCAGGAACTGCTTACCCTCCCTCGGTTTTTAGTGGGGTTCGTGTTACTCGTGTTAGTTGTATGTGTCATGTTTTGTAGATCGTTGTTTGTCCTTTTGCTTTTGGCCTTTGTGTTGTGTGTCCTTCTTCGATTTACGGATTCTGGTTACCTTCAAACTCTGCTTTCCAGTTTACACATATTCTCGATATCATAGTGAAATAAAAGTCTACACCATGATGAATAATTTATTGACTGTTCACTTACGCTTAATACTAGACCAACAAGCTAAGTTGGGTTTTCATAGTGCTATCTCACTGAAACTACAACCCGTGGATAGGCACTGTACTCCACTCTGACACATTATCCTGATTCCGAGCAAACCTTAATGCTGGGTGCTTGCCAAAGAAGCAACAAATATCCATTTGATAATCTTTGGTTTTACCTGACTTGGACTCGAATCCAAGATCCACCACACGCGTGGCAAGCACGCTAACCATTACACCACCGATTCGAGTATATGCAATTAGAGTAAATTCACCACAGTAAAAGAAAAAACAAAAAAATAACGCTGTCGGAATTCCTCCAAAATCTAATTGCTAAATCAGAAACAGAGGCAAAATTCACATCCTAGCACCTGGCGGAGTTAAGCTAGTTATACTTTAAAACAAATAGAAAATTATTAATTTATGTATCCGAAAGCTTTTTGGGGTTGAATATATGCCACTTCAACATCGATAGCTTAATTTTTTTCTCCCATGTATCAATGGGATGAACAAGAATAAGTATGGACAATATGTTAAGCTACCACAGAATTAGTACCAGAATTAAACATGAAAAAAAAAACATTTTGAAAATATTACATTTCTCAAATAAAAATTATGTTAAATATGTTCTGTAGGACAAAGACAACAAGAAGACAGACAAAATGAGAATGATAAAGGTAATCACTTTGACATGAATCATTTGATTGATTGATGTCAAGTTAGTAGTATTTCAGCTTTATTCCTAACGAAATTATTGCTACAAGCAGTAAATTCCTGTGTGAGTAAAAAAGAAATACGACACTGTATTAGGGCCGTGAGCTGACTTTTTGATGGCTGGAAAACGCAGATGGTCATCAGTGTTTACTTTGTAATGATTCATCAACGGTCATTTCTAACTGATTCATTTCACAACCTCTTTGAGTTTTGTTGTTGTTATTTTTGCGTGCGAAGAAGTCATTGTTAGAAAGAAAGAAAAATCGTAATCTGGCCTTCCCATAAAACATTGTACAGATTGTGGAAATAATTTCTGTATTTCAGTAGTCAATAGAACATACTAGGTAATATCATGTAAATAAGACCTTTAGTTTAAATAAAATGATTAACAAATGATACTACACTGTTGGAACAGTTATAAAATCCAATAGATAAAATGTAGAAGAGGGAAAACTTGATACCCCTAAGGGACCGACCATTTAACTTGAAGGGGGGGGGTTATGGTTTTTTGTTTCGTTCAGAATTTTTTTTTCCGACAACACGAGAGTTAAAATATTTGTTATTTTGTGGCGCAAAGCGCGATTTTTTTTTCCAGAATTTAACATTAGATTATATGACAAAAACTCTGAATCAGATAATTTTTTTTTTCCTCCACCAAAATCAGAATTTTTTTTTCAGCAACATTGGGAATCAGAATATTTTTTTAGAAAAAAACCATAACCCCCCCCCCCCCCCCCCTTCAAGCTAAATGGTTGTTCCCTAACACACAAATACTTGACCACTCACTTTCCTGGCTTGGTACATGCACTTAAAAATGTGGAGACGTTAAGCGCTAGTTTATGGGCCCAAGTATGCCAAGTTGACATATTTAAATCATATCATACCTCATGTAAGAAGAGTTTGAATATACCAAAGGGGTAATCAGAATCCGTAGATTGGCAAGGAACAGACAATTCGCCAAAAGAAAAAGGACAAAAGGACAAACAACGATCTACAAAACAGACACATAAAACTAAAGATAATGTAACACGAACCCCACTAAATACCGGGGGTGAACTCAGGTGCTCTGGGAGGGTAAGCAGTTTCTGCTCCACTAGTTGCACTCGTCATGTTAATATATTTTCATGAACAATGGTAGTTCTTTGTCGTTATAATTAGCTTTTCTTTTAATTACATTTAACAGTTATGCGGAAAGTTCAAGAGAAAATAGAAGCATTAAGATTGGAGAAAGAGGAATGCATCCCATACAACATTCAAGGTAGTATTACTAGAGCTTCGTTTGTTTTTTGCTTTTAAAACAAATTGAATACTTGAATAGCATTTTTATGATCTTTAGCACCGAATTACATGTATGTCTGAATAGCTCCACCATTCACACACAAAATGCGAGAAATGTTTAAGAAATATCATAGAGGTAATTAGAAGCCGTAAATCGATCAAGGACATACAATATTATGGTAAGAAAAGAACGAAAATACAAACAATGATCAACAAAACACAAAACAGAACTAAAGATTGAGCAAAACGAACTCGACAAAAAGCCAATGGTGGATTTAGAAGCTCCGGAAGGATAAACATCGTGCTTCACTAGTGGCACCCGTCATGTTGCTCTTGTCACAAATCCGGTCGTAAGTCATGAATGGTTTTTTTCCCGCTGTATGCATAGCTTTAGTCTGATGAAGCCTTTTTATGAATTTAATTTCCAGAAATAATTAATTTTTTGAGTGACATTGATTCACAATAAACGTTCATTATATTTTTTTTCATAAAGATGGGGTGTAATTTGAATCCCGGTGTGGGGTTTGTCGTGAACGTAATTATTTAGGACTGCCCATCATTTACTGTGCAATTAGATTTACTCTCTCTCTCTCTCTCTCTCTCTCTCTCTCTCTCTCTCTAGGATGATGATGATGATGAAGCAAACAGCAACAAACATATGACTAACTCCGATGGTGGTGATTCATACATGTGACAATCGATTTTTATGGCCGTGCCAATGGTCTAATTTTTAGCTCACCTGGCCTTTAGGCCAAGTGAGCTATTGTCATCACATTTCGTCCGTTGTCTGTCGTCCGTCCGTCAACATTTCACATTTTAATCTTCTCCTGAGAAACCACTGGGCCAATTGCAACCAAACTTTGGTGGAATGATCCGTGGATGGCCCCTTTCCAAAATTGTGTCCGGTGATCCCGACTTCCAACCAAGATCCCCACCAAGCTAAAAATAGAAAAAAGGGAGGATGACATTTTAATTCTCCATTGCTGCTTTAGTATAAGCCAAATGAGCTCAAATTTTAACTGTAGACACATGGCAAGGAGTAGTTTAACATATATTCTGGGTTTTTCTGTGAAATTTTTCTTTCAGCCAATTTATACCGATTATGCAAATTGCCTATTTTGATAAAAGATCACATTTAAATCTTTTCCTCTGAAACCGCTGAACCAAATTACACCAAACCTGGCTAGGATGGTCCCTGGGTGGGTCCCTTTCAAATTATGTCCAATAGCCATGCCCTCCATCCAAGATGGCCACCATTACTAAAACTAGAAATTTCTTCAAATGGCCAAAACTGCTTTATTTTAAGCCAGAATGTTCCCAAATTTGAACTGTATAAGCATAATGATGAGCTTTTTAACATGTATTATGGGATTTTTTATGAACTTTGAACTTTGCCGATTTTGACCGATTATGCAAATTAGGCATAAATAAGCCAACAATCATTTAAAAATCTTCTTGTTAGAAACCACTTGGCCAATTTCAACCAAGTTTTGTCTGAATGATCCTTAGGTGGTCCCCTTTCAAAATTGTGTCCGTCAGCACCGTCCTGTATCCAAGATGGCCGCCATTATTAAAAATAGAAATTTATTCAAATGGACAAAACTGCTTTATTTTAAGCCAGAATGTTCCCAAATTTGAACTGTACAAGCATAATGATGAGCTTTTTAACATATATTACAGGATTTTTTATGAACTTTGAACTTTTGCCGATTTTGACCTATTATGCAAATTAGAAAAAAGGGGGGGGTGAAATTAAAAAAAAATCTTCTCCTCTGAAACTACTGAGCCAATCTCAACCAAACTTTGCTGAAATGATTCTTGGGTGGTCCTCTTCCAAAATTGTGTCCGGCATTTCAGAACTCTGACCAAGATGGCCGCCAGAGCCGAACTTAATTTAACATGGATCCTATGGGAAATTCACATAAAAATCTTCTTGTCTGAAACCATTTGCTCAATAAGAACAAAATTTTGATGAAATAGTCATTGGATGGTTCTCTTCCAAAATTGTGTCCGGCGGTTCGGCCCTTCGACCAAGATGGCCCCCACAGGCGAACTTAATTTAACATAGAATCTTATGGGAAATTCCCATAAAAATCTTCTTGTCTGAAACCATTTCCTCAATAAGAACAAAATTTTGATGAAATAGTCATTGGATGGTTCTCTTCCAAAAATGTATCCGGCGGTTCAGCCCTTCGACCAAGATGGCCCCCCACAGCCGAACTTGGCTTAACATAGGACCCTATGGGAAATTCACATAAAAATCTTCTCTTCAGAAACCGCAGGGCCAATTGCAACCAAACTATAGTGGAATGATCCTTGGATGGCCCCCTTCCAAAATTGTGTCCGGTGATCCCGACTTCCAACCAAGATGGCCACCAAGCTATAAATAGAAAAAGGGGGGATGAAATAAAAATTTTCTCCTCTGAAAAAACTTAATTTAACATAGGACCCTATGGGAAATTCCCATAAAAATCTTCTTGTCTGAAACCATTTGCTCAATAAGAATTAAATGTTGATGAAATAGTCATTGGATGGTTCTCTTCCAAAAATATGTCAGGCGGTTTGGCCCTTCCACGAAGATGGCCCCCACAGCCGAACTTAGCTTAACATAGGACCCTATTGGAAATTCACATAAAAATCTTGTCCTCAGAAACCACTGGGCCAATTGCAACCAAACTTTGGTGGAATAGTCCTTGGATGGCCCCCTTCCAAAATGTGTCTGGTGATCCCGACTTCCAACCAAGATGGCCGCCAAGCAATAAATAGAAATAAGGGGGGATGCAATTTAAAAAAAATCTTCTCCTTTGAAACTACTGAGCCAATCTCAACCAAACTTTGCTGAAATGATCCTTGGGTGGTCCCCTTCCAAAATTATGTCTGGCATTTCAGATTTCCGAACAAGATGGCCGCCACAGCCGAACTTAATTTAACATAGGGCCCTATGGGAAATTCCTATAAAAATCTTCTTGTCTCAAACCATTTGCTCAATAAGTACAAAATTTTGATGAAATAGTCATTGGATGGTTCTCTTCCAAAATGTGTCCGGCGGTTCGGCCCTTCGACCAAGATGGCACCCACAGCCGAACTTAGCTTAACATAAGCCCCTTTGGGAAATTGACATAAAAATCTTTTCTGGAACCAGTTGCTCAATTGGAACCAAACTTTGATAAAATAGTCATTGGATGGTCCTCTTCCAAAATTGTGTCCGGCAGTCGCGCTCTCCCACCAATATGGCCGCCACAGTGCAGTTGCGTTGTTATTGAAAGCAGCTTTGATCCAGATGAGCGATTATAGGTTCCTGGGAGACTCTGGTTTTCTCTATTAATAACGTCCGGAACTATGAAATACAATCTATAGGTCAAGCAATGATGCTGTCAATTCAAATCCCTTAACCTTTCCATCGGTCAATGGTTAATTAACGCAATTTTTCTATCTGCCAGATATTTGTCACTTTTCAATGTATTTCAGCTGTCTAATATTATGTTTTTAATTTAATTTTAGTGCAACATGAGACTATTTTAAATCGTTGGACGAATAACGTTACTATGTTCGTTTCAACTAGAGCATCAGAATATGTATTCAAATGTATCAGCACGCAACCGTCTGTTACTGTAACAGGAAATCCAGGGGTCGGAAAAACGGCAACAATGAGATCTGTAGCTTTGAAAATGAAAAAGGAAGGTTATACTGTTGTTCCTACTAATTCACCAAAGGATATAATAAATTTTTCTGAGAAAGACAAGAAAATGTTATTTGTTGTTGATGATGTATGTGGCAATTACACGGTGAATAAAAATCGCATAGACAAATGGCTAGAGAAGTCTGAATCCATAGACTCATTGCTTGGGAATGAATATTGTATTAAGATTATTTCAACATGCAGATTGGAAATTTTTAATGATGTTGGATTTAAAGATTTGTCTTTTTTCAAATATTGTGAGTGCAATTTAAATTCAAGCGAATTGTGTTTAACTCCTGGAGAAAGATCTAAATTAGTGCGAAAATATTTCGAAAAAGAAAAAGTTGATGAAGTAATTGATGTTTCAGAGGAACACGACTTTTTTCCACTGTTGTGTGTTTTATACCAAAAAGACAATCGTGTTGATATTAAATCTTTTTTTGAAAAACCATTTAATTTTTACACGGCGGAAATCGATTATTTGTCAACTTCAGACTGTGAAAAAGACCAATGTAAAGTTTGTGCACTAGTTCTTTGTGTTATATTTAACAATAGATTTAAAGAAGAATATCTAACCACGGAGAACAATGAAATACAGCTGGTTATTCAAAGTACGCTATTGAAATGTAAATTAAGTAAAGGTTCATCATTCGAAAAGTTACATGACGCACTACGCGCATTAGAAGGGACCTTTGTAGTGAAGATAGATAAAGTCTATAGGGCTATACATGATAAATTATACGATTTTCTGGCCTATTATTTTGGGGGGAAAATGCCGGAACTTATTATTAAACATGCGCAAAGTGATTTTATCAGCGATAGATTTTTGTGGGAGACAAAAGACAACAGAACTACAGACATCGCATATACTATCTTTATAACAGATAAACAGATATTAGAGATATACATCGAAAGAATATTAAGAGATTGGTCAAAAGGCGAAGTACTTACTGTTTTCACCAATAGAAATATGAAATCAGCCTCTTTTAATACTAATTTGATTGCCCATTTAAACTTCCACGATCACAGTTACCAAGAAGAGCTAGCTCTTATGACAGATAGCCATAGTCAGAATTCCACTCTATTACAAAGTTGTTTTGTTGGAGATCCCAATCTTATTCGATGGATCCTGAAGCATACTGTTGATGATTTGGGTAATAGTTACACACGACACGGAGAGATTAATACATATGTAAACAAGTGTAACAACTGTGGTGCATCACCTTTATTTATTGCTTGCCAGGAAGGACATTTAGACATTGTACTACAATTATTAGACAATAAAGTTAATACAGATGTAAAACAGTGTAGAGACAATGGTGCATCACCTTTATATATTGCTTGCCAGGAAGGACATTTAGACATTGTACTACAACTATTAGACAAGAAAGTTAATACAGATGTAAACAAGTGTAGAGACAGTGGTGAATCACCTTTATATATTGCTTGCCATAAAGGACATTTAGACATTGTACTACAACTATTAGACAAGAAAGTTAATACAGATGTAAACCAGTGTAATGACAATGGTACATCACCTTTATATATTGCTTGCCAGGAAGGACATTTAGACATTGTACTACAACTATTAGACAAGAAAGTTAATACAGATGTAAACAAGTGTAGAAACAGTGGTGCATCACCTTTATATATTGCTTGCCAGAAAGGACATTTAGACATTGTACTACAACTATTAGACAAGAAAGTTAATACAGATGTAAACAAGTGTGCAAACAGTGGTGAATCACCTTTATATATTGCTTGCCAGGACGGACATTTAGACATTCTACTACAACTATTAGACAAGAAAGTTAATACAGATGTAAACAAGTGTAATGACAATGGTACATCACCTTTATATATTGCTTGCCAGGAAGGACATTTAGACATTGTACTACAACTATTAGACAAGAAAGTTAATACAGATGTAAACAAGTGTAGAGACAGTGGTTCATCACCTTTATATATTGCTTGCCAGGAAGGACATTTAGACATTGTACTACAACTATTAGACAAGAAAGTTAATACAGATGTAAACAAGTGTAGAGACAATGGTGAATCACCTTTATATATTGCTTGCCAGAAAGGACATTTAGACATTGTACTACAACTATTAGACAAGAAAGTTAATACAGATGTAAACAAGTGTAGAAACAGTGGTGCATCACCTTTATATATTGCTTGCCAGAAAGGACATTTAGACATTGTACTACAACTATTAGACAAGAAAGTTAATACAGATGTAAACAAGTGTTGCGACAGTGGTGAATCACCTTTATATATTGCTTGCCAGGAAGGACATTTAGACATTGTACTACAACTATTAGACAAGAAAGTTAATACAGATGTAAACCAGTGTTGCGACAGTGGTGAATCACCTTTATATATTGCTTGCCAGGAAGGACATTTAGACATTGTACTACAACTATTAGACAAGAAAGTTAATACAGATGTAAACAAGTGTTGCGACAGTGGTGAATCACCTTTATATATTGCTTGCCAGGAAGGACATTTAGACATTGTACTACAACTATTAGACAAGAAAGTTAATACAGATGTAAACAAGTGTGTAGACAGTGGTGAATCACCTTTATATATTGTTTGCCAGGAAGGACATATAGACATTGTACTACAACTATTAGACAAGAAAGTTAATACAGATGTAAACAAGTGTAATGACAATGGTGTATCACCTTTATATATTGCTTGCCAGGAAGGACATTTAGACATTGCACTACAACTATTAGACAAGAAAGTTAATACAGATGTAAACAAGTGTGTAGACAGTGGTGAATCATCTTTATATATAGCTTGCCTGGAAGGACATTTAGACATTGTACTACAACTATTAGACAAGAAAGTTAATACAGATGTAAACAAGTGTTGCGACAGTGGTGAATCACCTTTATATATTGCTTGCCAGGAAGGACATTTAGACATTGTACTACAACTATTAGACAAGAAAGTTAATACAGATGTAAACAAGTGTTGCGACAGTGGTGAATCACCTTTATATATAGCTTGCCTGGAAGGACATTTAGACATTGTACTACAACTATTAGACAAGAAAGTTAATACAGATGTAAACCAGTGTAGAGACAGTGGTGAATCACCTTTATATATAGCTTGCCAGAATGGACACGACAAGATAGTCGAAATTCTCTTAACACACGAAGCGGACATTAATAAGAGGACAGATAATTATACTTAACCATTACAAATTGCATGTTATAACAACCACATTTATGTTGTTGAGGAGTTACTAAAAGTCCAAAGTCCAAAAGTCGATATAGATTTATGTGATAATATCGAATGTACGTCATTGTTTTTTGGCATGTGAAAAAGGGTACATTAATATTGCCAGAATACTTTTAGAACACCATGCAGACCCTCATAGGTGCAACAAAAAGGGTCATTCTCCTTGTACTGTAGCTCAACAAAAAGGTTTTAAGGAAATTCTAGACATTATAGAACAACATAGTTCGCATGAAATACCATAAACTATTATACAATTGATGACTTTCTATGAGGTGAATACCATTTTCCATGGGTTGATCAATTCTTGTATTCATCGAAATTGAAAGTCATTAACTGTTTTATTATATGACATTAAATCAATTTGAATTAACACCAAACAGCACCGACTTTGTTCCCCGGACACCCCTGTCTGCATAACGTCTGCCATTATTAATTTAATTGTGTATCGAAAGTAATTAGTAAGAGCGCATCTGATTAGTGGACGACAACCCTTAACCCGATGATGATTGGCTACTACTTTTAAGATAATTGGGAAACACCATTTCTATTTTAAGGTGTCTGGAGGAGCTTTGGAATATTATGTTCACCTCTCGTGACTTTTTGCGCGTTGAATATAACGTTTTATCAAAGAACCGTTACTAGGGACATCAGCCAATCAGAAAAGACATTATCTGAAGTCATATAATACATTTCTTTGTATCAAATGAAATCTTATTGCTGACTATTGTTCATACGACTATGTGATTAATGGGCCAGTTGATTATTATTATTAGTCTCAAAGAAACGACCGGGGTATGAACATAGGACCTAGTTTCTTCGTTGCCGTACCGAAAATGCGTCCATTTGATTGTGCCGTGTCAATCAAGTATACAATCCACACACAAGAATGACGTGTAAATGAATGCTTTGGAAATGATACACCCCTTGCACGCGAAATGGAAGTTTAAGGAGTTTCATTTGAGGGACGTTGGAATGTAAATGTGTTTATGTATCATTTATACTCCAAAACGGATATAGAAACGTCGATACAATTGACAGTATTTGGAAACATTCTGAATATGAAATAATTATTACGAATATCGTTATGCGCTATCGTTGCCATATTATATTTATGATAGGATTCAGCTGTATGTAAAAGTTGTCAGAATCCAAGGAAGTTCATCGCCATGCCATATTGTTGTAGCTTGAATCGGATATTTGCTTATTATTTAAAATGCCTGTAAGTATACATCAACTTGAAGGTATAGCTGTTGATGATCTAGGAAAAAGCCTGCACCGGAAAGTAAGCCCCTGGACAAAAGTCCCTCTAGGACAAAAGCCAGTACTTATAAGCTTGTGTTGTCTTAGATGTGCAACGGTAGAGTATCGTCATAGATAAAAATAAGTATATCTTAATAAAAACATAGATATCAGCTTTAGTGGAACGGTGTTTAACATACCAATTATCCTGAAATATCAGCTTGATCGGAACTTTATCACATAATGTTATATCGAGTACACATCGCCATGAGCGGGATTATAACTCACAAATTCAGTGCTGATAGGCACTGATTTCAGTGCTGACCTTATCCTGAAGAAACATAAATCCTATAGATGGACACTGAAATGTAAAATTATATATAGCTCTGAATGATAATTTATATGTGATTTATTCAGTATAAAGGCAGTTTGATTGATTTTTATGCATTGCATATAATATTGCATATTTTATGTTCATATTTCATATAAATAATCATACATTTCTGTTTATCTTTATTCTACTTCTACCAATTATTGATCGACTTTTTGAAGATTATGTCAAGGGAATTGAGTTGCGAAAAAGAAAAGGAAAAAAAGTAACAATAAGAAAATAAGTTTAAAAATATGTACAAAACAGGGAGTAAATTTAAAGATAGGATGAGATAATGGCAGCCCTGAAGGACTCGACTGAGTCACTCAGCACTGCAGTCTGAGGTGGAGTAATGATAAGAGTTATTGTCTCGAGTGCGATAGAGCGTGTGTGTGTGTGTGCTCTAGCCCCATTTCGGTCGACGAAAACACTGTGAGATTGGTATTTGCTGCCCCTCCTTAAACACACAACATCAATAAAAAAGCTTAATGTGTCCGTGGATTGTGAGCTAACAATATAAAACTATAACTAAGCCTTCATCAGCATTATCATCGTATCAACATTTAGCTTATTCTCGTCATGATATAGAAGAATTTGAAGATACCAAAAGGGCATTCAGAATTAATCCGCAAGTAGGACAGACAACGCAATGACCAAAACAAATCTAGACAAACAATGATCAACAAAAGATCTAGCAACACGACCGCAGTAAAATTGTTCATTTGGCGTTAAACAATAATAACTCACTTACTTTTTCATTAAGCTTATCTTGATTTTGTCGGTTGGGGTATTGCTAAGAAGAGTTTGAAGATACCAAAAGAAAAAATACAAAAGGACAAACAACGATTTACAAAACATACACATAAAACTAACCAGGGATGAACTCAGGTGCTCCGGAAGTGTAAGGAGTACTCCAATAATGGCACCCGTCGTGTTAATCTAGTTACAAATCCGGTATTAAGTCGTGAATGAGTTTAAGACCAGTGTCATATGGTATTTGGACCTCCATGGTAGGAGACTCGATATACCATGGATAGGGGTGTCAAAGTGCCATAGGTAGGGGGCCGATATACCATGGGTAGGGGGGGTCGATATGGGGGTAAATATACCATGGGTAGGGGGTCGATATATTATGAGTAAGGGGGTCGATATGCCATGGGTAGGGGGGTCGATATACCATGGGAGGGGGGTCGATATACTATCGGTATGGGGGTCGATATACCATGTGTAGGGGATCGATATACTATGGGTAGGGGATCGATATACCATGGGTAGGGGTCAATATTCCATGGGTAGGGGGTCGATATACTATGGGTAGGCGGTTCGATATACCATGGGTAGGGGGGCCGATATACCATGGGAATGGGGGTCGATATACCATGGCTAGGGGGGTCAATATACCATGGGTATGGGGTCGATATCCCATGTGTAGGGGATCGATATGCCATCGATAGGGGTTCAAAATGCTATGGATAAAGGGGTCAATATACATTGGGTAGGGAGGTCGATATACCATGGGTAGGGGGTCGATATACCATGGGTAGGGGGGTCTATATACCATGGGTAGGAGGTCGATATACCATGAGTAAGGGGGTCGATATACTATGGGAAGAGGGATCAATATGCCATGGGTAGGGGGTTGATATACCATGGGAAGGGGGTTAATATACTATTGGTAGTGGGATCGATATACCATCGGTATGGGGGTCGATATGCCATGGATAGGGGTCGATACAGCATGGGTAGGGGGGTCAACATACCATGAGTAGGGGGTCGATATGCCATCGATATGGGGGTCAACATGCCATGGGTAGAGGGGTCAATATACCATGGGTAGGGGAGTTGATATACCATGGGTAGCAGACTCGATATACCATGGATAGGGGTGTCAAAGTGCCATAGGTAAGAGGCCGATATACTATGGTTAGGGGGTCGATATACTATGGGTAGGGGTCGATATACCATGAGTAAGGGGGTCGATATACTATGGGAAGGGGGTCGATATGCCATGTGTAGGGGGTTCGATATACCATGGGAAGGGGGTCAATATACCATTGGTAAGGGGGTCGATATACCATCGGTATGGGTGTCGATATACCATGTGTAGGGGATCGATATACTATGGGTAGGGGATCTATATATCATGGGTAGGGGTCAATATTCCATGGGTAGGGGGCCGATATACCATGGGAATGGGGGTCGATATACCATGGCTAGCGTGATCAATGTACCATCGGAAAGGGTCGATATACCATGAGTAAGGGGGTCGATATCCCATGTGAAGGGGATCGATATACCATGGGTAGGTGGGTCGATATACCATGGGTAGGGGTCGATATACCATGGGTAGGGGATCAATATTCCATGGGTAGGGGTCGATATACTATGGGTAGGTGGGACGATATAACATGGGAAGGGGGGTCGTTATACCATGGGTATTGGGATCGATATGCCATTGGTAGGGGGTCGAGATAGCATCGGTAGGGGGGTCCATATAGATTGGGTAGGAGGGTCGATATGCCATCGTTAGAGAGGTTAAAATGTTATGGATAGGAGGGTCAATACACCATGGTTAGGGGGGTTGATAAACCATGAGTAGGTGTCGATATACCATGGGTAGGGGGGTCAAAATAGGGGGTTCGATATACCATGGCTACCGGGGTTCGACATACCATGGGTAGGGGTGTCGATATACAATGGGTAGGGGGGTCAATATACCATGGGTAGGGGGTCGATATGCCATCGATAGGGGTTCAAAATGCCATGGATAAAGGGGTCAATATACATTGGGTAGGGAGGTCGATATACCATGGGTAGGGGGTCGATATACCATGGGTAGGGGGTCTATATACCATGAGTAAGGTGGTCGATATACTATGGGAAGAGGGATCAATATGCCATGGGTAGGGGGTTGATATACCATGGGAAGGGGTCATTATACTATTAGTAGTAAGATCGCTATACCATCGGTATGGGGGTCGATATGCCATGGGTAGGGATCGATACAGCATGGGTAGGGGAGTTGATATACCATGGGTAGGGGGCCTATATACCATGGGTAGGGGGGTCGATATGCCATCGATAGGGGGTAAATATACCATGGTTAGGGGGTCGATATACTACGGGTAGGGATCGATATACCATGAGTAAGGGGGGCGATATACTATGGGAAGGGGGATCGATATGCCATGGGTAGGGGGTCGAGATACCAAGGGAAGGGGGTCAATGCACCATTGATAGGGGGTCGATATACCATCGGTATGGGAGTCGATATACCATGTGTAGGGGATCGATATACTATGGGTAGGGGGATCGATATACCATTGGTAGGGGGTCGATATACCATGGATAGGGGTGTCAAAGTGCCATAGGTAGGGGGGCCGATATACCCTGGGTAGGGGGGTTCGATATGGGGGTAAATATACCATGGGTAGAAGGTCGATATACCATGAGTAAGGGGGTCGATATGCCATGGGTAGGGGGGTCGATATACCATGGGAAGGGGGTCGATATACCATCGGTATGGGGGTCGATATACCATGTGTAGGGGATCGATATACTATGGGTAGGGGATCGATATACCATGGGTAGGGGTCAATATTCCATGGGTAGGGGGTCGATATACTATGGGTAGGCGGTTCGATATACCATGGGTAGGGGGGCCGATATACCATGGGAATGGGGGTCGATATACCATGGCTAGGGGGGTCAATATACCATGGGTATGGGGTCGATATCCCATGTGTAGGGGATCGATATGCCATCGAAAGGGGTTCAAAATGCTATGGATAAAGGGGTCAATATACATTGGGTAGGGAGGTCGATATGCCATGGGTAGGGTGTCGATATACCATGGGTAGGGGGTCTATATACCATGGGTAGGAGGTCGATATACCATGAGTAAGGGGGTCGATATACTATGGGAAGGGGGATCAATATGCCATGGGTAGGGGGTTGATATACCATGGGAAGGGGGTTAATATACTATTGGTAGTGGGATCGATATACCATCGGTATGGGGGTCGATATGCCATGGATAGGGGTCGATACAGCATGGGTAGGGGGGTCGACAAACCATGGGTAGGGGGTCGATATGCCATCGATATGGGGGTCAACATGCCATGGGTAGAGGGGTCAATATACCATGGGTAGGGTAGTTGATATACCATGGGTAGGGGACTCGATATACCATGGATAGGGGTGTCAAAGTGCCATAGGTAGGGGGGCCGATATACCATGGGTAGGGGGGTCGATATGCCATCGATAGGGGGTAAAAATGCCATGGGTAGGGGGGTCAATATACCATGGGTAGGGGAGTCGATATACCATGGGTAGCAGACTCGATATACCATGGATAGGGGTGTCAAAGTGCCATAGGTAAGAGGCCGATATACCATGGTTAGGGGTCGATATACTATGGGTAGGGGTCGATATACCATGAGTAAGGGGTCGATATACTATGGGAAGGGGGGTCGATATGCCATGGGTAGGAGGGTCGATATACCATGGGAAGGGGGTCAATATACCATTGGTAGGGGGGTCGATATACCATCGGTATGGGTGTCGATATACCATGTGTAGGGGATCGATATACTATGGGTAGGGGATCGATATACCATGGGTAGGGGTCAATATTCCATCGGTAAGGGGTCGATATACTATGGGTAGGCGGTTCGATATACCATGGGTAGGGGGCCGATATACCATGGGAATGGGGGTCGATATACCATGGCTAGCGTGGTCAATATACCATCGGTAGGGGTCGATATACCATGAGTAAGGGGGTCTATATCCCATGTGAAGGGGATCGATATACCATGGGTAGGTGGGTCGATATACCATGGGTAGGGGTCGATATACCATGGGTAGGGGATCAATATTCCATGGGTAGGGGGTCGATATACTATGGGTAGGTGGGACGATATACCATGGGAAGGGGGGTCGTTATACCATGGGTATTGGGGTCGATATGCCATTGGTAGGGGGTCGATATAGCATCGGTAGGGGGGTCCATATACATTGGGTGGGAGGGTCGATATGCCATCGTTAGAGAGGTTAAAATGTCATGGATAGGAGGGTCAATACACCATGGTTAGGGGGGTTGATAAACCATGAGTAGGGGTCGATATACCATGGGTAGGGGGGTCAAAATAGGGGGTTCGATATACCATGGCTACCGGGGGTTGACATACCATGGGTAGGGGTGTGGATATACAATGGGTAGGGGGGTCAATATACCATGGGTAGGGGGTCGATATGCCATCGATAGGGGTTCAAAATGCCATGGATAAAGGGGTCAATATACATTGGGTAGGGAGGTCGATATACCATGGGTAGGGGGTCGATATACCATGGGTAGGGGATCTATATACCATGAGTAAGGGTGTCGATATACTATGGGAAGAGGGATCAATATGCTATGGGTATGGGGTTGATATACCATGGGAAGGGGTCATTATACTATTAGTAGTAAGATCGCTATACCATCGGTATGGGGGTCGATATGCCATGGGTAGGGATCGATACAGCATGGGTAGGGGAGTTGATATACCATGGGTAGGAGACTCGATATACCATAGATAGGGGTGTCAAAGTGCCATAGTTAGGGGGGCCGATATACCATGGGTAGGGGGGTCGATATGCCATCGATAGCGGGTAAATATACCATGGTTAGGGGGTCGATATACTACGGGTAGGGATCGATATACCATGAGTAAGGGGGGCGATATACTATGGGAAGGGGGATCGATATGCCATTGGTAGGGGGTCGATATACCAAGGGAAGGGGGTCAATGCACCATTGATAGGGGGTCGATATACCATCGGTATGGGGGTCGATATACCATGTGTAGGGGATCGATATACTATGGGTAGGGGGATCGATATACCATTGGTAGGGGGTCGATATACCATGGGTAGGGGTCAATATTCCATGGATAGGGGGTCGATATACTATGGGTAGGCGGTTCGATATACCATGGGTAGGGGGCCGATATACCATGAGAATGGGGGTCGATATACCATGGCTAGCGGGGTCAATATACCATGGGTAGGGGGTCGATATACCATGAGTAAGGGGGTCGATATCCCATGTGTAGGGGATCGATATACCATGGGTAGGGGATCGATATACCATGGGTAGGGGGTCGATATACCATGGGTAGGGGATCAATATTCCATGGGTAGGGGGTCGATATACTATGGGTAGGCGGGACGATATACCATGGGAAGGGTGGTCGAAATACCATGGGTATTGGGGTCGATATGCCATTGGTAGGGGGTCGACATAGCATCGGTAGGTGGGTCCATATACTTTGGGTAGGAGGGTCGATATGCCATCGTTAGAGGGGTTAAAATGTCATGGATAGGAGGGTCAATACACCATGGTTAGGGGGTTGATAAACCATGAGTAGGGCTCGATATACCATGGGTAGGGGAGTCAAAATAGGGGGTTCGATATACCACGGCTACCGGGGGTCAATATAACATGGGTAGGGGGGTCGATATACCAGGGGTAGGGTGGGGTCGATATGCCATGGATAGGGGGTCAAAATACCATGAGTAGGGGTGTCAATATAGCATGGGTAGGGGGTTGATATACCATGGGTAGGAGACTTGATATACCATGGATAGGGATGTGAAAGTGCCATGGGTAGGAGGGTCAAAATACCATGAGTAGGGTTCAATATACCATGGGTAAAGGGGTTCGATATACCATGGGTAGTGGGGTCGATATACCATGGGTAGGGGTCGATATACCATGGCTAGCGGTCGATATACCATGAATAGGAGGTCAATATACCATGGGTAGGGAGGTCGAAATACCATGGATAGGGGTCAAAATACCATGGGTAGTGGGGTCAAAATACCATGGGTAGTGGGGTCAATATACCATGGGTAGGGGAGTTGATATTCCATGTGTAGGAGACTTGATATACCATGGATATGGATGTCAAAGTGCCATGGGTAGGGGGGTCGATATGACAAGGGTAGGGCGTCGATATACCATGGGTAGGGGGTCGATATATAATGGGTAGGGGGGTCGATATACTATGGATAGGGGGTCGATATGCCATCGATAGGGGGTCAAAATGCCATGGGTAGGGGGTTCAACATACCATGGGTAGGGTGGTCAATATACCATGGGTATGTGGTCGATATACCATGGGTAAGAAACTCGATATACCATGGATAGGGGTGTCAAAGTGCCATGGGAAGGGGGGTCAAAATACTAGGAGTAGGGGGTCAATATATCATGGGTAAGGTGGTCGATATACCATGGGTAGTGGGGTCGATATACCATTGGTAGGGGGGTCGATATATTATGGGTAGGCGGTTCGATATACCATGGGTAGGGTGGTCAAATTACCATAGGTAGGGGGTTCGATATACCATTGCTACAGGGGGTCAATATACCATGGGTAGGGGGTTCGATATACCATGGTTAGGGGGTTGATATGCCATGGGTATGGGGGTCAATATACCATGGGTAGGGGAGTCGATATACCATGGGTAGCAGACTCGATATACCATGGATAGGGGTGTCAAAGTGCCATAGGTAAGAGGCCGATATACCATGGTTAGGGGGTCGATATACTATGGGTAGGGGTCGATATACCATGAGTAAGGGGTCGATATACTATGGGAAGGGGGGTCGATATGCCATGGGTAGGGGGGGTCGATATACCATGGGAAGGGGGTCAATATACCATTGGTAGGGGGGTCGATATACCATCGGTATGGGTGTCGATATACCATGTGTAGGGGATCGATATGCTATGGGTAGGGGATCGATATACCATGGGTAGGGGTCAATATTCCATGGGTAGGGGGTCGATATACTATGGGTAGGCGGTTCGATATACCATGGGTAGGGGGCCGATATACCATGGGAATGGGGGTCGATATACCATGGCTAGCGTGGTCAATATACCATCGGTAAGGGTCGATATACCATGAGTAAGGGGGTCTATATCCCATGTGAAGGGGATCGATATACCATGGGTAGGTGGGTCGATATACCATGGGTAGGGGTCGATATACCATGGGTAGGGGATCAATATTCCATGGGTAGGGGGTCGATATACTATGGGTAGGTGGGACGATATACCATGGGAAGGGGGGTCGTTATACCATGGGTATTGGGGTCGATATGCCATTGGTAGGGGGTCGATATAGCATCGGTAGGGGGGTCCATATACATTGGGTGGGAGGGTCGATATGCCATCGTTAGAGAGGTTAAAATGTCATGGATAGGAGGGTCAATACACCATGGTTAGGGGGGTTGATAAACCATGAGTAGGGGTCGATATACCATGGGTAGGGGGGTCAAAATAGGGGGTTCGATATACCATGGCTACCGGGGGTTGACATACCATGGGTAGGGGTGTGGATATACAATGGGTAGGGGGGTCAATATACCATGGGTAGGGGGTCGATATGCCATCGATAGGGGTTCAAAATGCCATGGATAAAGGGGTCAATATACATTGGGTAGGGAGGTCGATATACCATGGGTAGGGGGTCGATATACCATGGGTAGGGGATCTATATACCATGAGTAAGGGTGTCGATATACTATGGGAAGAGGGATCAATATGCCATGGGTATGGGGTTGATATACCATGGGAAGGGGTCATTATACTATTAGTAGTAAGATCGCTATACCATCGGTATGGGGGTCGATATGCCATGGGTAGGGATCGATACAGCATGGGTAGGGGAGTTGATATACCATGGGTAGGAGACTCGATATACCATAGATAGGGGTGTCAAAGTGCCATAGGTAGGGGGGCCGATATACCATGGGTAGGGGGGTCGATATGCCATCGATAGGGGGTAAATATACCATGGTTAGGGGGTCGATATACTACGGGTAGGGATCGATATACCATGAGTAAGGGGGGCGATATACTATGGGAAGGGGGATCGATATGCCATTGGTAGGGGGTCGATATACCAAGGGAAGGGGGTCAATGCACCATTGATAGGGGGTCGATATACCATCGGTATGGGGGTCGATATACCATGTGTAGGGGATCGATATACTATGGGTAGGGGGATCGATATACCATTGGTAGGGGGTCGATATACCATGGGTAGGGGTCAATATTCCATGGATAGGGGGTCGATATACTATGGGTAGGCGGTTCGATATACCATGGGTAGGGGGCCGATATACCATGAGAATGGGGGTCGATATACCATGGCTAGCGGGGTCAATATACCATGGGTAGGGGGTCGATATACCATGAGTAAGGGGGTCGATATCCCATGTGTAGGGGATCGATATACCATGGGTAGATGGGTCGATATACCATGGGTAGGGGGTCGATATACCATGGGTAGGGGATCAATATTCCATGGGTAGGGGGTCGATATACTATGGGTAGGCGGGACGATATACCATGGGAAGGGTGGTCGATATACCATGGGTATTGGGGTCGATATGCCATTGGTAGGGGGTCGACATAGCATCGGTAGGTGGGTCCATATACTTTGGGTAGGAGGGTCGATATGCCATCGTTAGAGGGGTTAAAATGTCATGGATAGGAGGGTCAATACACCATGGTTAGGGGGTTGATAAACCATGAGTAGGGGTCGATATACCATGGGTAGGGGAGTCAAAATAGGGGGTTCGATATACCACGGCTACCGAGGGTCAATATAACATGGGTAGGGGGGTCGATATACCAGGGGTAGGGTGGGGTCGATATGCCATGGATAGGGGGTCAAAATACCATGAGTAGGGGTGTCAATATAGCATGGGTAGGGGGTTGATATACCATGGGTAGGAGACTTGATATACCATGGATAGGGATGTGAAAGTGCCATGGGTAGGAGGGTCAAAATACCATGAGTAGGGTTCAATATACCATGGGTAAAGGGGTTCGATATACCATGGGTAGTGGGGTCGATATACCATGGGTAGGGGTCGATATACCATGGCTAGCGGTCGATATACCATGAATAGGAGGTCAATATACCATGGGTAGGGAGGTCGAAATACCATGGATAGGGGTCAAAATACCATGGGTAGTGGGGTCAAAATACCATGGGTAGTGGGGTCAATATACCATGGGTAGGGGAGTTGATATTCCATGTGTAGGAGACTTGATATACCATGGATATGGATGTCAAAGTGCCATGGGTAGGGGGGTCGATATGACAAGGGTAGGGCGTCGATATACCATGGGTAGGGGGTCGATATATAATGGGTAGGGGGGTCGATATACTATGGATAGGGGGTCGATATGCCATCGATAGGGGGTCAAAATGCCATGGGTAGGGGGTTCAACATACCATGGGTAGGGTGGTCAATATACCATGGGTATGTGGTCGATATACCATGGGTAAGAAACTCGATATACCATGGATAGGGGTGTCAAAGTGCCATGGGAAGGGGGGTCAAAATACTAGGAGTAGGGGGTCAATATATCATGGGTAAGGTGGTCGATATACCATGGGTAGTGGGGTCGATATACCATTGGTAGGGGGGTCGATATATTATGGGTAGGCGGTTCGATATACCATGGGTAGGGTGGTCAAATTACCATAGGTAGGGGGTTCGATATACCATTGCTACAGGGGGTCAATATACCATGGGTAGGGGGTTCGATATACCATGGTTAGGGGGTTGATATGCCATGGGTATGGGGGTCAATATACCATGGGTAGGGGAGTCGATATACCATGGGTAGCAGACTCGATATACCATGGATAGGGGTGTCAAAGTGCCATAGGTAAGAGGCCGATATACCATGGTTAGGGGGTCGATATACTATGGGTAGGGGTCGATATACCATGAGTAAGGGGTCGATATACTATGGGAAGGGGGGTCGATATGCCATGGGTAGGGGGGGGTCGATATACCATGGGAAGGGGGTCAATATACCATTGGTAGGGGGGTCGATATACCATCGGTATGGGTGTCGATATACCATGTGTAGGGGATCGATATACTATGGGTAGGGGATCGATATACCATGGGTAGGGGTCAATATTCCATGGGTAGGGGGTCGATATACTATGGGTAGGCGGTTCGATATACCATGGGTAGGGGGCCGATATACCATGGGAATGGGGGTCGATATACCATGGCTAGCGTGGTCAATATACCATCGGTAGGGGTCGATATACCATGAGTAAGGGGGTCTATATCCCATGTGAAGGGGATCGATATACCATGGGTAGGTGGGTCGATATACCATGGGTA
Organism: Bathymodiolus brooksi; assembly: GCA_963680875.1. NCBI lineage: Eukaryota > Metazoa > Mollusca > Bivalvia > Mytilida > Modiolidae > Bathymodiolus > Bathymodiolus brooksi. The sequence continues at coordinate 69,955,209 of OY804590.1, forward strand.
GGGGTCGATATACCATGGGTAGGGGATCAATATTCCATGGGTAGGGGGTCGATATACTATGGGTAGGTGGGACGATATACCATGGGAAGGGGGGTCGTTATACCATGGGTATTGGGGTCGATATGCCATTGGTAGGGGGTCGATATAGCATCGGTAGGGGGGTCCATATACATTGGGTGGGAGGGTCGATATGCCATCGTTAGAGAGGTTAAAATGTCATGGATAGGAGGGTCAATACACCATGGTTAGGGGGGTTGATAAACCATGAGTAGGGGTCGATATACCATGGGTAGGGGGGTCAAAATAGGGGGTTCGATATACCATGGCTACCGGGGGTTGACATACCATGGGTAGGGGTGTGGATATACAATGGGTAGGGGGGTCAATATACCATGGGTAGGGGGTCGATATGCCATCGATAGGGGTTCAAAATGCCATGGATAAAGGGGTCAATATACATTGGGTAGGGAGGTCGATATACCATGGGTAGGGGGTCGATATACCATGGGTAGGGGATCTATATACCATGAGTAAGGGTGTCGATATACTATGGGAAGAGGGATCAATATGCCATGGGTATGGGGTTGATATACCATGGGAAGGGGTCATTATACTATTAGTAGTAAGATCGCTATACCATCGGTATGGGGGTCGATATGCCATGGGTAGGGATCGATACAGCATGGGTAGGGGAGTTGATATACCATGGGTAGGAGACTCGATATACCATAGATAGGGGTGTCAAAGTGCCATAGGTAGGGGGGCCGATATACCATGGGTAGGGGGGTCGATATGCCATCGATAGGGGGTAAATATACCATGGTTAGGGGGTCGATATACTACGGGTAGGGATCGATATACCATGAGCAAGGGGGGCGATATACTATGGGAAGGGGGATCGATATGCCATTGGTAGGGGGTCGATATACCAAGGGAAGGGGGTCAATGCACCATTGATAGGGGGTCGATATACCATCGGTATGGGGGTCGATATACCATGTGTAGGGGATCGATATACTATGGGTAGGGGGATCGATATACCATTGGTAGGGGGTCGATATACCATGGGTAGGGGTCAATATTCCATGGATAGGGGGTCGATATACTATGGGTAGGCGGTTCGATATACCATGGGTAGGGGGCCGATATACCATGAGAATGGGGGTCGATATACCATGGCTAGCGGGGTCAATATACCATGGGTAGGGGGTCGATATACCATGAGTAAGGGGGTCGATATCCCATGTGTAGGGGATCGATATACCATGGGTAGATGGGTCGATATACCATGGGTAGGGGGTCGATATACCATGGGTAGGGGATCAATATTCCATGGGTAGGGGGTCGATATACTATGGGTAGGCGGGACGATATACCATGGGAAGGGTGGTCGATATACCATGGGTATTGGGGTCGATATGCCATTGGTAGGGGGTCGACATAGCATCGGTAGGTGGGTCCATATACTTTGGGTAGGAGGGTCGATATGCCATCGTTAGAGGGGTTAAAATGTCATGGATAGGAGGGTCAATACACCATGGTTAGGGGGTTGATAAACCATGAGTAGGGGTCGATATACCATGGGTAGGGGAGTCAAAATAGGGGGTTCGATATACCACGGCTACCGAGGGTCGATATACCAGGGGTAGGGTGGGGTCGATATGCCATGGATAGGGGGTCAAAATACCATGAGTAGGGGTGTCAATATAGCATGGGTAGGGGGTTGATATACCATGGGTAGGAGACTTGATATACCATGGATAGGGATGTGAAAGTGCCATGGGTAGGAGGGTCAAAATACCATGAGTAGGCTTCAATATACCATGGGTAAAGGGGTTCGATATACCATGGGTAGTGGGGTCGATATACCATGGGTAGGGGTCGATATACCATGGCTAGGGGTCGATATACCATGAATAGGAGGTCAATATACCATGGGTAGGGAGGTCGAAATACCATGGATAGGGGTCAAAATACCATGGGTAGTGGGGTCAAAATACCATGGGTAGTGGGGTCAATATACCATGGGTAGGGGAGTTGATATTCCATGTGTAGGAGACTTGATATACCATGGATATGGATGTCAAAGTGCCATGGGTAGGGGGGTCGATATGACAAGGGTAGGGCGTCGATATACCATGGGTAGGGGGTCGATATATAATGGGTAGGGGGGTCGATATACTATGGATAGGGGGTCGATATGCCATCGATAGGGGGTCAAAATGCCATGGGTAGGGGGTTCAACATACCATGGGTAGGGTGGTCAATATACCATGGGTATGTGGTCGATATACCATGGGTAAGAAACTCGATATTCCATGGATAGGGGTGTCAAAGTGCCATGGGAAGGGGGGTCAAAATACTAGGAGTAGGGGGTCAATATATCATGGGTAAGGTGGTCGATATACCATGGGTAGTGGGGTCGATATACCATTGGTAGGGGGGTCGATATATTATGGGTAGGCGGTTCGATATACCATGGGTAGGGTGGTCAAATTACCATAGGTAGGGGGTTCGATATACCATTGCTACAGGGGGTCAATATACCATGGGTAGGGGGTTCGATATACCATGGTTAGGGGGTTGATATGCCATGGGTATGGGGGTCAATATACCATGGGTAGGGGGTTGTTATACCATTGGTATGGGGGTTAGTATACCATGGGTAGGGTTGTCGATATACCATGGGTATGGGGGTCGATATGCAATCGATAGGGGGTTTAAAGACCATGGGTAGGGGGGTCAATATACCATGGGTAGGGGGTTGATATACCATGGGTAGGAGATTTGATATACCATGCATAAGTGCCATAGGTAGGGGGTCGATATACCAGGGGTAGGGTGGTCAAAATAGCATGGGTACGGGGGTCGATATTCCATGGGTAGTGGGGGTCAATATACCATGGGTAGGGGGGTCGATATACCATGGGTACGGTGGGTCAATATACCTTGGGTATGGGGGTCAATATACCATGGGTAGGGAGTCGATATACCTTGGGTAAGGGGGTCGATATAATGGGTAAGGGGTCGATATACCATGGGTATGGGGATCGATATATCATGGGAAGGGGGATCGATATACCATGTATAGTGGTGTCAAGATATCATGGATAAGGGGTCAAAATACAATGGGTAGGGGGGTCAAAGTGGCATGGGTAGGGGGGTCAAAATACCATGAGTAGGGGGTCAATATACGATGAGTAGGGGGTCGATATACCATGAGTAGTCGGGTCGATATACCATGGGTAGGGGTCGATAAACCATGGGTAGGGGAGTCGATATACCATGGGTAAAGGGGGTCGATATACCATTGGTAGGGGGTCGAAATAAATATATAGGGGGGTCGATATACCATGGCTAAGGGGCAATAAACCATGGATAGGGGTGTCGATATATCATGGGTAGGGGGGTTGATATACGGTGAGTAAGGGGGTCGATATACCATGGTTAGTGGGATCGATATACCATGGGTAGGGGGTCGATATACCATGGGTAGGGGTTCGATATACCATCGGTAGGGGGGTCGATATACCATGGATAGGGGGCTGATATACTATGGGTATGCGGGTCGAAATACCATGGGTAGAGGTGTCGATATACCATGGGTATGTGGGTCGATATGCCATGAGTAGGGGGTCGATATAGCATGGGTAGGTTGTCGATATGCCATGAGAAAGGGCGTCCATATGCCATGGGTAGGGGGATCGATATACCATGGGTAGGAGTGTCGATATGCCATGGGTAGTTTGTCGATATACCATGGGTAAGGGGTCAATATAACATCGCTAGGCGGTCGATATGCTATGGGTAGGGGGTCGATATACCATGGGAATGGGGGTCGATGTGCCATGGGTAGGGGGATCGATATACCATGGGTAGGAGTGTCGATATGCAATGGGTAGTTTGTCGATATACCATGGGTAGGGGGTCAATATAACATCGCTAGGCCGTCGATATGCTATGGGTAGGGGGTCGATATACCATGGGAATGGGGGTCGATGTGCCATGGGAAGGGGGTCGAAATTGCATGGGTAGGGGGTCGATATACCCTGGGTAGGGGGTTGGTATACCATGGGTAGGAGACCCGATATACTATGGATAGGGGTGTTAAGGTGCGATATACCATGGGTAGGGTGGACAAAATACCATGGGTAGGTGGGTCGATATACCATGGGTAGTGCGGTCGATGTACCATGGGTAGAGGTCGATATACCATAGGTAACGGGGTCGATATATCATGGGTATGAGGTCGAAATACCATGTATAGAGGGGTCAAAATACCATAGGTAGGAGGGTCGATACACCATGGCTAGGGGGGTCAATATACCATGGGAAGGGGGTCGACATATTATGGGTAGGGGGGTCGATATACCATGAGTAAGGGGTGTTGATAAACCATGGGTAGGGTGATCGATATACAATGGGTAGGTGGGTCGATATACCACAGGTAGGGGGTCGATATACCATGGGTAGGGTTCGACATACCATGGGTAGATGGGTTGATATACTATGGGTAGGCGGGTCGATTTACCATCGGAAGGGGGGTCGATATGCAATGGTTTTGGGGGTCGATATACCATGGGTAGGGGGTCGATATACAATGGGTAGGAGGGTCGATATACCATGGGTAGGGGGTCGATATACCATTGGTATGGGGTCGATATACCATGGGTAGAGTGTCGATATACCATGGGTAGGGGGGTTGATATATCATTGGTAGGGGGTCGATATACCATGGGTAGGGGTCGATATACCATGGGTGGGGGGTCGATATACAATGGGTTGGGGGTCAACATACCATGGGTAGGGGATTCAATATTTTCATGGTTAGGGTGGTCGATATACCATGGGGAGAGGGTCGATATACCATAGGCAGGGGGTCGATATTCCATGGATAGGCGGTCAAAAAGCCATGGCTAGGTTAGTCGATATACCATGGGTAGGGTGATCAAAATACCATTGGTAGTGATGTCGATATACCATTGGTAGGGTGTCAATATACCATGGGTAGGGGGTTCGATATACCATGGGTAGGGGGTCCATATACCATGGGTAGGGGGGTGGATAAATCATGTTTAGAGGTGTCGATATATCATGGGTAGGGAAATTGATATACCATGGGTAGCGGGATCGATATACCATCGATAGCAGATCAATATACCATTGGTAGGGTGTCAATATACCATGGGTAGGGGGTTCGATATAACATGGGTAGGGATTCCATATACCATGGGTAGGGGGGTCGATAAATCATGTGTAGAGGGGTCGATATATCATGGGTAGGGAAATCGATATACCATGGGTAGGGGGATCGATATACCATCGATAGCAGATCAATATACCATGGGTAGGGTGTTTGATATACCATGGGTAGGGTGTTCAAAATACCATGGGTAGGGTGGTCGATATACCATGGCTAGGGATGGTCAATATACCATGGGTAGTGGGCTCGATATACCATGAGTAGTGGGCTCGATATACCATGAGTAGGGTGTTCGAAATACCATGGGTAGGGGAGTCGATATCCCATGGATAAGGGTCAATATACCATGTGTAGGGGATCGATATACCATGGGTAGGAGATCGATATACCATGGATAGGGGGAGTTGATATACCATGGGTAGGGGGTCGATATACTATGAGTAGGGTGGTTGATATACCATGGGTAGGGGGTCGATATACCATGGGCAGGGGGCTTAATATACCATGGTTAGGGTCTCGATATACCATTGGTAGGGGGTCGATATACGATGAGTAGGGGGTCAATATACCCTGGGTAGGGGGTTCGATATAGCATGGATAGGGGATCAAAATACCTTGGGTAGTGGGGTCGATATACCATTGGTAGGGTTGTCAATATACCATGGGTAAGGGGTTAATTTACCATGGGTAGGGGTCAATATATCATGGGTAGGAGGGTCGATATTCCATGGGTAAGGGGTCGATATACCATGGGTAGGGGGTTCGATATACCATGGATAGGGGTGGTCGATATACCATGGGTAGGTGGTCGATATACTAGGGGTAGGGGTCGATATACCATGGGTAGTGGGGGTCGATATACCATGATAGGGGGGTCGATATACCATGGCTAGGGATGGTCAATATACCATGGGTAGTGGGCTCGATATACCATGAGTAGTGGGCTCGATATACCATGAGTAGGGTGTTCGAAATACCATGGGTAGGGGAGTCGATATCCCATGGATAAGGGTCAATATACCATGTGTAGGGGATCGATATACCATGGGTAGGAGATCGATATACCATGGATAGGGGGAGTTGATATACCATGGGTAGGGGGTCGATATACTATGAGTAGGGTGGTTGATATACCATGGGTAGGGGGTCGATATACCATGGGCAGGGGGCTTAATATACCATGGTTAGGGTCTCGATATACCATTGGTAGGGGGTCGATATACGATGAGTAGGGGGTCAATATACCCTGGGTAGGGGGTTCGATATAGCATGGATAGGGGATCAAAATACCTTGGGTAGTGGGGTCGATATACCATTGGTAGGGTTGTCAATATACCATGGGTAAGGGGTTAATTTACCATGGGTAGGGGTCAATATATCATGGGTAGGAGGGTCGATATTCCATGGGTAAGGGGTCGATATACCATGGGTAGGGGGTTCGATATACCATGGATAGGGGTGGTCGATATACCATGGGTAGGTGGTCGATATACTAGGGGTAGGGGTCGATATACCATGGGTAGTGGGGGTCGATATACCATGATAGGGGGGTCGATATACCATGGGTAGGGGTGGTCGATATACCATGGGTAGCGGGTGTCGATATACCATGGGTATGTGTCGATATACCAAGGGTAAGGGGTCGAAAACTGATGTAAATATGTTTGTAATTTTGATATTTATCTCTTTACCATGTAATTTGGTTATGAGAAATAAAGATATATATAGGCATTTGGTGAAATGCTAATAAAATATTGAATTGAATTGAATTGTAAAAAAGTCACGGACAAAAAAATCACGACTAACATAGGACAAGCAGTCACAATTTGTAATATGAAAATAATATTTTAATTAGAGTTAGAAAGTCACATTTTTAAATTGTTGTCATTTTTATTGGTGCACAAATAAGATAAGAAGATTAAACTTATAGAAATCATATTTTTTTAATGAAAATTAATTAACACAAGTTACATTTCATATATTTATCATAACTTATGTCAAATATCGATTAACAAGACAAAGACAGTTAAACAAATCGGTTTAACAAATATGCTGTATCACTCGTCGGTACCGAGTATGATCTCAATTATTGACATTTACTGTTTTTAACAATTTGTCAAATGTACCGTCTACTGTATTGATCATAATTGTTGTATTTATGTAACTGCCCCCTGTGGGACCATGGTTGGATTAATAAATTATTATTATATTATAAAGTACAAAAATGTATTAGCTTAAATAAAACCATTGTGATTGATATTTCTTTAGAACTTGTATTAAAAATTATTTTTATCTATAAAATTAATCAAATAGACTTTGCAGCCATGCATGGAGAAATAAGTAAATGTCAAATAATAAAAAATAAAGATGTGTATGACTCTACAGAAAGGATCCAAACTTTGGGTGATAATGAAAAGTAATCATATAAAGAGTTAATTAAAAAAACAATGTGTCATTAAATTAACATCGTAGTTTTAAGCAAATAATAATAAAGAAAGTATTAAATTGTATTGTCCCACATACAGGTTAAATGAGTATTGTGAGATTTTATTGTTATAACATTTTTTTAACCTAAAATGTTAATTGTGATTTTTTTGTCCTAGAGGTGTCTCCAAATTAAAAATATTAATTGTGACTTTGTCCTATCAAAATTGTGACCTTATTATCTTGTGACTTTTTGTCTTGTGATTTTTTTTTTCATTTACCATTTAATACATGTGTTAAAAATATAGTTTTTGCTTATTAAGATATTTTGTTATTTAAAAACTGTAATTTAGGTAACATGATTTAATTGTAAAACACTATAAACCTTTGAAAAATGTTGAATCCGATAAAACTAAAAGAGCCCCAGTTATTGCTGCCTTATGCATAATATTATATTTTAATGCTATATATATATATATGATGCCATGGATTACAATTTTAAATAATATGATGTTATAAATAAAACAATGATTCACATATATATTTAAGACTAGGACTGAATATGATATTATTTAGATTATTTCATAAATTAAGTTCATTTTTCATATCATAAATAAGGGTAATAACAAAATTACCGAACTCCGAACAATCTTACAAAGGGAAAGTCAAAACTCATAATTATATAAACAGACAAAATCAGTCAACAACCGGAAAACTGTGAAAACCGTAATGACCCTGACTTGGTACAGGCATTTCTAAAGAAATGGTGGGTTGAATCAGTTATAAAGCGCCAAACCTCCCGCTCTCATTACGGTTCAAAGGTTCCGGCTGTCACTAAAACAATATTTAAATACAGGAACAAAATAGGTAAAACAGTCGTCAAAGCAGTACCATATTCAGTGAAGTAAATGTCAAAGAAACTTTTACGTCACACATTGATAAACAAATATTTTTGACATTTTTCTTGGCTTCCTTATATGAAAATGCATCGTTTATAATCGTTTTTGCAGAGACGGAATATATTTCGACAAGATCTTGGTATCGGAATATAAACGGTTTAAGAGATCGAATAAGGCGAATCTTTGTATAGCCCTGGTCCAGTAGTCTGTTTCTCAGATGAAGATGACGTTTCAGGAAATCAGAATAATTGCTACTGGCCCTTGCATAGCGAATCAATTGCGAGATGTAAACACCATTTGCAGGAGAAGCTGGTATATTGCTGCACATGTTTGGAAAATTTATGATTTTAAAATTGAAGTCGTCCCGTTTATCATAAATTTTAGTACTGATTTGACCACTGTCGTCAAATTCAAGATATAAGTCCAAAAATGATGCGGACGAAGCGGTATCTGTGGTCTCTATAACTTCCAGCTCTGGAGGATATATCAATGGAAGACATTCTGCAAATCTAGAATTATTGATAGATAAAACGTCATCAATATACCTGTATGTGAAATTAAAGGCTCTAGCCTCATGAATCTTCTTATCTTTTACAAGCTTTGGAAGAAACTCCTACTCATATGAGTATAAAAATAAATCGGCTAGAAGAGGGGCACAATTCGTACCCATTGGTATGCCGACGACCTGCTGAAACAGTGTCCCTCCAAAGGAGACAAATATATTATCGATGAGGAACTCCAGCATACTGATCACTTGTTCGTCGGAGTAGCATGTTTTACATTTTCGAATTTTGTTTGAAAAATATGTGGAATTGTAGCCTAACACAACACATGTTGAGCCATAGTTTCTATGACTGAAAGCTTTATGAATTGTTTCTTTTAAGCGGGTTTTTAATTTGTCATGCGTAGGGTGATATGCAGAGTTGAAAAATAAAACGTTTTGATGGAGGATACCTGAGAGAAAGATCTTGATTTCAGGTTATCCAAAAGATCTTTAGAGTTTTTCAAAATCCTCATGTGATTTATGCCACTACGCGAGTAAACAGTTTCACAATATTTCTGTTGTCCCTCTTTTACTGCAGACAGAATCTTTGTCAGGTGAATAGACAATTCTTTCGTCGAACAAGTTGATGATTCCGCTATGTACCTTTCTTTGTATGGTGTCTTATGGAGTTTAGGTATCCAATTTAAATATGGTAAATCCTCAGACTCTTTACCAGAGGGAATGTTTAAAGAGGTCATGAATGATCTGTGGTTAGATAGGATTTCATCTTTGTCGAACGAAATTGGTTTGTATGTGGTATTACTAGAGGTGTTGCTATTTATGCCTAATTCCTTGATTAGGCATTCGAAGTAATATGATTTACATACAAATACGATACTGTTGGAAGCCTTGTCCGCAGGAACGATAACATATTTGTCATGAAGAGAGGAAAGACACTTAACAGCTTCTTGGTCTTTAAATACAGACATAGGTCGACTATTAACACAATTTTTGAGTTTGTGAATCCAACCTTGTACTAGAGACCTAATTGTCCTAACCCAGTGTGACAAGGACTCTAACTCAGGATCTTGGTCTACTTCTCTCTTTATCTACCTTCTGGCATAATCTGCAACAGCATTCCATAATTATCTTGAAATTATGTTTCCAATTGATGTGTTGAGGTTCTCTGAATTTAGGACCATGAGAAATCACCTTTCGGAGACTCTCATGTTGAATGATATTCAGATCACCAGTGATTACATGTCCAGATGGGTTGTATTGAAAAGGAGAGTGGGAGCAGTCACAAGTCAGAGGGTTTTTAAGGTACTCTTCTATGTTAATATCTTGCAATGCTTCTTTGTAGTTGAAAATTTTACGGCCAATGCTGTTAGTGTAGCTATAGGAGACAATGGGAACAGATTGATTTTTGAAATATAGTGGAATTTCTTTTACGACCTCTTTTCTATTAAGAATGTTGCTGATGTTAATAGCATCGATTCCTTTGTTAGCAAGCGGAATATGGAGGAATTTTCTGTTGTTATCATGAAGAGGTTCAGATCGAACTGGTTTGAAAAGACGAAAAGACGCCACGTCACATATAATACTAGACAATCTGTACTTAGGAGAAAAAGGATCTATTAAATTCTTTCATGATATTTGACAATTGTTTTAATATACATTGCATGTCAGTGAATTTCAATATATAGATTACTAAGTTATGACAGGAATGGTACACCAAACGCATTTCTTTTTATCATGACATACAATAATAATCATTATATTACTTCGTGTAAGTTTCTGTAGTGATATTTGGTACTGTAATATTTTGACATATTACCTGGATAATATTTTGGCATATTACCTGGACAATTAGACACTCAGTATAATAATGATATTTCTTCTAAACAACAATCAAAACCCATAGACAACATACCATACCCATAACTATCTATATATACATGTAGGCCAATATTAGAAAAACAATATTCAAATTGAATAGCGACACGACAGTGCCATGTGCTGTGTTTAATTCAGCAACATAGTATTATACAATACAAACAAAAATATGTACGCACTTCATTATCTGTAGTGCAAAAAACAAAAAAATTGATGAAATGTTAATATGGAATAAAGAAGAAAAGTTTTCCTCGAAACAAGATAAAATTTAACTAACGGAGTAAAACACGTCCAATCGAGTCGGCCCTGTCGTGCTGAATGGTATTTTCACGGACGGCGGGAAAATGCATACGTCTATGGGCAGATAACTAGAAGAAATTAATTTCAATCTAATTCAGTTCCTTCAAACGATTGAAATAATATTTCTTCCAGACAACAATCAAAACCCATAGACAACATACCATACCCATAAATATATATATATAGGCCAATATTAGAAAAACAATATTCAAATTGAATAGCCACACGACAGTGCCATGTGCTGAATAAAAAGAACGGGAAATCGAAGTTAAATGTTATCTTGTTTTTTAATAAATAAACTAATTAGATCATTTTTAAATTGTTTATCACGCATCCAAAATTAAAGTTAAAATTAAAGCCTATATATTTTGGAACCAATTAACCTGTCTTTTAATGAATCTTTTTAAGCGTATCCGTCTTTTGCAAACTGTCAGAAATGGCATAATTTGCTGCGGTAGTCGCACCACCAGGTCTCAAACTGTGTAATCCATATTTCGTAATATCAGAAACAAACGGTCGAAATGCATCAATGAATAATTCCCTCATACGAGTTAACGAAAGTGGTCTATTCTCCTTTCGCAATTCAAAACGAAACGATCCTTACACTTAGTTAAGTTTCTATTCAACAACAATAAATACTTTTCTAAACTTTTTAACTGGATACAAGTTGCTATCCATTCGGGATATGACAACTGTATTTCCGTCGCGATACATGTCAGTTTCACTTTAGGAATAAAAATCGACACATATTAAGATTCGAAAATATTATCGCTCCTCTTAATTTATAATAACTCGGAAACACGCAGAAATCCTGCAAAGGCAAGTAGGCAAGAACTTATAATACGCTGTAACATAAGATTGTTCTCTTTGAAAACTGAATTATACAATTTAAGTAACATATCAGGAGTAATGGGTTCCTTTTTCTCTATAGGTGTAACTAATCGACGTTTTGCACCATCACACACGTTTTTGGCTATCAGACTATTAGTCGGAGATGTTTTCCCAAACAGTATGCGCTCAGTGTAAGCTGTAGTAACGGGACTGACGGTACGACTTGTTTGTATTAAAGAAGATAAATAAATGCAACATGAAACGGATTTCCTGGGTATCCAACATGTTAATACCATTTGTAACAGCTTTTTCCAACGCATGAATCCCGCATAATATGCTTTAAATTTACTATCTGCCTCAGATGCACACAACAAATCCATAAGTAAATCTACATTCCCAAATAAAGGTAACGGCAAAAGTTGTACATCAGACTGATGATCCTGCAACAATACATGTATTGTGTATAACAAAAATTTCAATAAGCACATTCTTATCATTAGATAATATTAATACATATACTCATTGTATATTAGTAAATCTCCAACAAGACTATTAAACATATAGTCTTAATGCTTGACATAGCATTCGATGTTATTGTATTAGTTATCAACAAGGCTGATTTCATATATCAAGCCTTTAAAGCCAGTTCTGAAAATAAAATTCAGATATGCATTAAAAAGTTATTATATCAAAACTGTACAAGGCCTTATCATGCCTTCCTTTTCCTCATCTGAAAAACAGATCAGCATTAATAGCTTGTAAATTTCAAGGTATACAACCTTTAAAAAAAGATATTACTACTTCACTATTGTCTGAAATCTAACCTTAAAGCTAGCATTCTAAAACGTCAGATCAGTAATACCAAAAATATATCTCTGACTTTTAACTGGAATGTAAAACATCTTTGCAACCGGTAAATCAATATATCCGATCACTTGATCTATAAACCCGTTACCACTCGGACATAACATTGATCAATAATTGGCCGACGCCAACATGGAACAATCAAAGTTCCAATTGCTCTGCACTGTCTCATATATTTCAATACACGTGGTATTAAAAATATAGGAGATACAAACAAACCATGAACCCCTTGTCTACTATAAATGTATCTATACCTGTCGAATACATATTCCAATATCTTGAATAAAAAACATTAAATTTAAAATTGTGGTCTGACGCAAACCAATCTACTTCATGTGGTTCCCAATTAAATTATATGATCTGAAAAATGTACTCTGATATACGCCAGTGGTCGTTATCAACAATACAACGACATAAATCAGCTTTATCATTTTCTGACCCTGGGATTCAAACCATATAAATGTTAATGTTGTATATAAAACATGTACTAAGCATACCGCGAGCTAATGTTTATAGGACTGTTTTAGTTCTGTCCTTACTAATTATGCTAACGACATTTTGGTTGTCTATAAACCATTGTATCTTCTTGCCCTCTAAAAGATTTATTTATGACAATAGCACCATAATTGCTGTAAGTTATTTCCATGTAGAACTATTACCACGTTCTACATCAAACCACATACCATGAACAATGTTAATTGGTGTTTCAACAATGTAACCACCAAAACTTATGTCACTGGCATCACTATATACAATACTCTGACACGATTCATCTGTGCTACAATGTTTAACATTCACGTCTCAAATAAATTCTTTACAAAATATTAATTGTTGAACACTAGATTCTGGTAACTTAATATATAATATATATCATGGAAATGATTTGTTAATATCAATAGTAAGACGTTTAGTCATCAAATAAGCAATGTTACCAATAACTGAATATGTAGATATTATTTGTATGACCTACAAAAGAAGCAACTTTCCTTACATAAAAGTTGCATGTGTTGCCAAGCATGTTCGTATATAATTTATAGTACTTACAATCTTGTCAATCCTCTGATCAGGAATTATATAAAATCCTGCTTCACTATCGATAATGTACCTAACCAAATCAACTGTTTGGTAGGTTTCCATAGTGGTATATCTACATTAGGAACAAAACCACTATTAATCAAATCACATTTCACTTGATTTACTACAGCTTTACAAAGTTCATCATCTTGCTCAATACCTAATCCGTCATCAAGATACATAATAACTTGCTTACCTTCCGATCGTCAGTTTTTTTTGTTTTTTTTTGTTTTTTTTAAACAAGCCTTGTCGAAAGGCAGCACAATACATTTACTGTTCTACAGCCGTTACCTGTCCATGAAAACCCTACAAATTCGGTATGTGGTTCATAGATGTCCACATGATGATAAGCTGAGTGAATATCAAATGCAAACATAGAAGATTTAAGATTGATATGTTGTCGAGCAGTCAACATGTCTTTAAATTTTACACTTTGCTTCCATAAATGTTAGTTTAAACATATTTTATTAATTAATAAATATAGTACAATATGATAAATTTCAATATGATACAATACAAATAATTAAAGGGATTCGAAAACAAGCTTAGAAAAACTTATATTAATTCGTTTCCCTGGTACATCTCTTTACAATAATCAAGCTGGTCTCGAGGTTTATACAATATCAAATTTTGAATTATAAAAAACAATGTTATTCTGAATACATATAAATGTGAAATTTTTCAAATAGATGGAAGAACTAAGTGGTGAAATAGAATGCACAAGAGAAAAAAAGAAACAATAAAAGAGAGAATAAAAGACAAAAAAGACCTTACTACGGAAAACAAATTTTTGAACTGCTAAGAATAATTCAACGTTTTGATTGGGTGCAAGTTTGGGTGATCCAAAAAGAAGTATTTCTGTTGTCAGGTTTATGGGTACATTAATAGAATTGATGTACATTTGCCTTTGTGCAGTGTATCTCGGACAGTGAAATAAGTAATGAGTAGTAGATTCAGTTAAGCCACAAATACAGTAAGGCGAGTCGACAATGTTCTTGCGGTATAAATGTTGGTTTAAAGAGGAACACTGCATTCGTAATCTGGAATGGAGAATTTGCCCAAGGCGACTACCAGTATAATAATAAAATTGTTTTGAAGATATATTTAATTTTAGAGAATACTTCAAGGCTTGAATGGATGGACTTAGTCTAATATTATCTGGTTGTAAGTTCCACAGTCGAACGGAAGATGGAATGAAGGAATTGTAATACAGTGAGGTTCGTGTACGGACGACGGGAAGAGCAGAAGCATTGCGTGTGTTATAATCGTGTATATTTGCAAATGCTTGCGGTACTAAGAAGCTTATGTAGTGTGGCGTCAAATTTTTTGTCATTTTGTAAAATTGAACAAGCTTATGTTTTTCTCTTCGATCTTTAAGTTTTTCCCAGCCTGTTTCCATGTAAAGGTTATTAAGTGAAACGAGTCTAGTGCCTCCAGTAACTATTCTGGAAGCTTCTAGTTGAACATTTTCAATTTTTTTTATTAGCGATATACTCATGTTATCCCATATTACATCAGCGTATTCTAATGGGGGTCTGACAAATGTTCATTGACAGCTCTAAGATCAAGAATCAATCTTTTATTTTGTTTGATTGAATAAAAGCTGTTATGGATTAACAACAAACGGTTGCTTATTACAATTAACTATTAATATCTATGTAATAAATCTTGTAAAACTGTATCCACAAAATTAGCATTCTTTAAACCAGACATATTATTAGATAAATAAACTGAAGGTGGACTAGAATAAAATGGTATCTTATAATATATACGATCTCTGATAGTGTCAATAATAAATAAATAATAAAATCGTAAGCACCGATATATATCTAAAAGAATAAAAAAAATGTATCAGCTTTTAGTCTGTCTTTAACAATAATAGTTGTCTCGCATTGCTCCTACTCAAAGTAATCATGAGTAAATGTTTGTGTATTTGAATTATTTTAAAAATCAAAATTATCATAAATATACTCATCTTTTACAAATTTATTTTGATTTTTCATGCGCTGATTTGTCCCATAGATTTCATCACGTAAATGTCCGGCATGATTTTTTCCGATATTTTTGCATCAACTTTAGCTTCTATTTCTTGACTTTGACGGTTTACTGCGTCCAAAACTTTCTGAAAAAATATCTTCTTCTTCTCTTGCTTTTTATTTGTTCTCTTTCTGGGTTGGACGGTATATCGATATCGATTGTGTTAACTAACAAAGTAAAATACGTCCAATCGAGTCGACCCTGTCGTGCTGAATGGTATTTTCACGGACGGAGGGAAAATACATACGGTCTATTGGCAGATAACTAGAAGAAATTAATTTCAATCTAATTCAGTTCCTTCAAACGATTGAAATAATATTAATGTGGTCTTGTCCACGTAATATGCCAAAACATTACCTGGACAAAACCACATGATTATATAAATACTAATCCCTTTTACTAATAATTAATTAAATGATAACTTACCACTATATGGCTTGGCCAGCATCTCTTGTCAGGATGACTACTTAAAAACTGGTCTAACTGGTCATATTCTTCTGTGTCCATATTTGATTAAGGCATTGGACAATGCTGTAGTCTTTCAATTGATAGATAATCCTGGACATGTTGTTTTTTAATTGGTAGACCAATCAGTAAATAACAAACTGGCTTTTGATCACCTTTTTGACACCATTACCCAGGATATATGAGGTTAGGTAAATAGGTGTTAAAATTGAAGGTGATGCATTATATTATAGTGGCATCATTAAATGCTAAATAAACATATTGTCATTTGCTAATTAACAAAAGGTAAATTTGAATAAACTTTATTAACTGACAAAAAAGTTTAAGACATCTTTATTGATCAATTATATCTTGATGTCTTCATTTATAATCTCATATTATTTATTTGGCTGTAATTTTTCTCCATAGTATATCGAACTGCCTATCCGTGGTATTTTAACCCCACTACCCATGATATTTTGACCCCCCTATCCATGATATATTGACCCCCGTACCCATCTTATTTTGATCCCCCTATCCATGGTATTTTGACCCCCCTAACCATGGTATTTCGACCCCACTACCCATGGAATTATGACCCCCCTATCCATGGAATATCGACCCCCTACCCATGATATACCCCCCTTCCCATTGTATATCGACTCCCAACCCATGGTATATCAACCCCCTTACCCATGAAATATCGACCCCCTACCCATGGTATATCGAACCCCCGATATACATGGTATATCGACCCCCTATCCACGGTATATCGACCCCCCTACCCATGGTATATCGACACTACCCATGGTATTTTGACCCCCCTACCCATGGAATATCAACCCCCTACCCATGGTATTTTGACCCCCTACCCAAGGTATTTTGACCTCCCTATCCATGGTATATCGACCCCCTGCCCATACAATATCGACCCCCCTACCCATCGTACATTGACCCCCTACCCATGGTATTTTGACCCCCTATCCATGGTATATCGACCCCTCTAGCCATGGTATTTTGATCCCTTATCCATGGTTTTTTGACCCCCTACTCATGGTATTTTGACCCCCCTACCCATGGTATTTTTATCCCCCTTTCCATGGTATATCGACCCCTTACCCAAGGTATTTTGACCCCCGTACCCATAGTATTTCAAAGCCTCTCTTGTGGTATTATGAAGCCCTCTCTTTTGGTAGAAATGAGGGGGGTCAATTTACCATTAGGGGGTTCAAAATATAATGACAAAAAAATCGACCCAGTGGTCAACATATCATATGAAAATTGACCCCAGGGTCAATATACCATGGATATGAAAATACCATATGACACCGGGAAGTGCTTACGATAAGTGGACCATATCAGTGGTAATTTGTGATACAGATATTCCATAGCGGTCAACCAAGTCATGGTGGCGACCGTACCATTTTCGAAGTGAAGACTTTAACTTTACCAAGATAAACCCTTGCTTCAGTAACTTCCTTATTATCAGCAACCCTCTATCAAGGAAATTCTGATATTAACCACAAGCTCTGGAATATCGTATCAACTGAGAGATATATACTCCATATGCAGGTGCTGCTGAGAAAATTGAAATCATCTCTTTTGTTGTAAAGTTTCGTCCTTATGTGCTCCTTGCTGTCAATTTCGAGGAGTAGATCAAGGTATGAAGCAGACCTATCTGTATCTATGGTATACTTTAGTTCAAGCACACTTTGTACCTATAGGTATGCCGACTATCTGTTGAAAAACACATCCACATCCACCAAACATAACAAATGTGTTGTCAATCAAAAAGTCGAGGATGTTGATGAAATCAGTTTCAGAGAACATTTTGGTAGAATCAGAGTATAATATTTTTACAAAATAAGATCTGTCTCTTCCTAGCACAAGGTATTTATTTCTACGTTGGCCATTTCAACATGCTGTAAATGTTATGTTTTCTGAATTTTGTATGTCTAAGCGCAACTGGGGAATCAAGTAATTAGGTTAAAATAGCAGATGTCGATAAAACGAAAATTCACAAAGGGGTAGAAATAAAGTAACGTTAACATGATTTAAACAATATAAAAAAATAGCTTACCACAGATAGAAATACAGAAGCCGTCGTGGTCGTGATCGTATGGTAGTTGGATTTACAACTACCTATGCAATCAATCCATATCACCACTAACGTTGTGAGTTCGAAACCAGCTCAAGGCGATGTGTACTCGATACAACATTATGTGATAAAGTTTTGTCAGTGACTTGCGGCAATTCGGTGGTTTTCTCCGGGTTCTC
Organism: Bathymodiolus brooksi; assembly: GCA_963680875.1. NCBI lineage: Eukaryota > Metazoa > Mollusca > Bivalvia > Mytilida > Modiolidae > Bathymodiolus > Bathymodiolus brooksi. The sequence continues at coordinate 69,973,942 of OY804590.1, forward strand.
TGGTTTCCTCCATCAATTAAACTGACCCCACAATATAACTGAAACATTGTTGAAAGTGAAGTTAAACCCCACAAGCCTAATCCCCCCGAAATAAATATAATAGCGACAATTATGAAATATTACTAATGTAGTTTCCACGCGGAAGGAGGCAATGATGTTTGAAAAACGTAATATATTGTTTCCCTTCCTCATATTAGACAACAACACTAAACTAGACAAAACATATATATTTGTCAGCGACACAATTCAGTGCTTCCTGTAAAACTATTCAATACAAATTTAAGTGCTTCAGCTGATCATTCTACTGTTTGAAATTTGTTATTTGTTTTATTGAAAATAAACTATTTCCACACATATTTGACTTAGTATTTCAAAAAAGACATTCTATAAGATTAATTAATTGTTGTTTAACGTCACGGAAGAAATATTGCAACTACAGACGTTGGCCAGGAATGAGTTCACAAAATGGCGACGCTATAAACATTTTAACAGAAAATTGAAATTTTTAAAGTAACATTTCATGCAATAAAAGTAATTTTCTTACCTTGAAACTCTAGTATTTTGTTATCTGACCCCTGCTTCTTAAAACACACCTGATCCGCCGAGGTATACTGTCATATAAACTCCGTATGCAGTGCAAACCCAAATCTGTCCAAATATCCAGAACAACACGTCTCAAGTCATTGGCATTCTTTATTTCTCTAAGTCGTTTTTGTACCTGTATTTTTAGAACTTTCCACACATTTTCGATAATGTTAAGATCTGGGCTTTGTGGAGGCCAAAGAAGGGTACGAATTCCATTTTCATCTTTCCACTGATTTGCTCGTAAAGAGACATGACATGGCGCATTGTCCTCCTGGAAAATCCAAGGTCTGTCAGAAAAGTGCCTGACAACAACCGGCCAAAGATTATCGTCTAAAACCGAAATATATTTATCGGTATTCATGTCACCATCAATAGCAACCAAAGTTCCAACTCCATAGTACGTAATGCAACCCCAAAACATAACAGAAGCACGGCAGGTTGTCTCAAAGTCGTCCAGCTGGCCAAGACAGTCGGGTCGAAAACGCTCGTCGGGCTTCCTCCAAACATAGACTTTCCCATTTCTACCCAACATAATTTTTGTCTCATCACTAAATATTATGGATGACCAGTTATTCTGAACATTCCAGTGCAATTTCTGACGACAGAATCCCATTCTACGGTCATGATTTACACGTGATATTGTAATTTTCTTGCATATCATGCGTCGTTTGTAACCATCAAAGCACAGTCTCCTGCGAACAGTTCTTTCAGACACATTGCATCCAGTCCTGTTATTAAATCTAGCAGTTAAGTCCTTCAATGTTTTTCTTCGATTCCTTTTCACACTCCGAAAGATAACCCGTTCATCCCTTGGGGTAGTTTGTTTACGACCTCCACTTCTCGGATTATTTTCTATGCTTCCCTTTTCGCGTGTCCGTTTTAAAAATTTCTGAATAGTTCTACAGTTAATTCCAGTAAATTCCTGAATTTTGTAGCTCGAAAACCCTTGGTGTGATAACGATAGTAGTATTTCTTTCTGCTCGGTTGTCAATTCCTTACCGTGTCTACCCATCTTTTCAGCAGACGATTTTTACCAAAGGGAAATAAATCTGATGAAAACTACGTAATCGTGGATATTTTAATTCAAAAACAATAACGGACAGGAAAAATTCGTTACGTTTGGATTCTAGATTTATGATAAGACCACATATGGACATTTAACACGATATCGATAAGTGCGACGTCGCCATTTTGCGAACTCATTCCTGGACAACGTCTGTATATTCATGACGAGACCGTGAAAAGTAATAAATCTTGTAGCAACACATGGTTACACTTGACCTATTTGTGGATGTTTAGCCTGCCAAAACGAGGATGATAAGTGATGATAGGTATAAAAATGATATCTTATGTATATAAGACAGATAGTATATATACTAGCTACAAGTAGTTAGATTGTCCAGTGTTATGTACAAACGTAACAGCACATAATAAAACTAGATTCCACAAGAACTATGTTTGAGACCAGACGATGCAAAAAAGTAAAGTGATAGTCGTCATACAGACATTAAATCTGGATGGTCTAGATTATATATTAAACATATTTGCGTAAACTTATCTTGGCTATTCTGTTTAGACCTTTGGTTTTATTGCACCCAAAACGCTTAATTATTTTGGTTTTCCAATCTTTCTATTTTGAGCGTACCTGATGAAGGTTATTCCAGAAACGCGTCGTGCGCACTAAATTTGATATCTACGGTTTTATTATTATCCAGCATATGAAGTGTTCTCCAGTCCATTAATTCATACCCATATGACGGAATAAACATGTAAACATATCAGTCAACGACACGTCAGTGAAGGACAAAGATTTAAGCAAATTAAATATGTGCCTTTTCTAATATAAATAATACTTTAAAAATACTTACTACTTCTGTTAACTCTGTGTAAAGATTCAATCTCTTTTTCCGTCTTTGCCTAAATACTTCAACGTCTTTTCATAAATCGCACAAAACACAATGTTTCAAATACTTCTCTGTTAACTCTCTGTAAAGATTCAATCTCTTTTTCCGTCTTTGTCTAAATACTTCAACTTCTTTTCACAAATCGCACAAAACACAATGTTTCAAATACTTCTTTTCACAAATCGCACAAAACACAATGTTTCAAATACTTCTTTTCACAAATCGCACAAAAGTTAAAACACAATGCTTCAAATACTTCTTTTCACAAATCGGACAAAAGTTAATATACAATGTTTCAAATATTTCGTTAATTGTTTTTCGAAAAGATTCAATCTCTTTTTCCGTCTTTGTCTTAATACTTCAGCTTCTTTTCACAAATGACACAAACTGCAATGATTCAAATACTTGTGTGTTCCGCTTAAATACTTCGTTACTTGTTTTCCGAGTATATGACGTTATAAAACAATACATTTTCCCGTATTTTTTCAAACGTTTGAAATGCAACGTTACTTGTGTGACGTTATAAAACATTTCATTTTTCCCCGTACTTTTTCAATTTTTTTGTTCTTTTGGTTTTTTGTGTGATTTTATTGTGTGTTTTTTTTATGCTTTTAAATTTTTTTTTTTAAATTTATATATTTACATTTTTTTTTTTAGCCCTACGGGTAACATCATTTCTGGTCAAAGCACCCGAAAAAAGGGCAGGAACCCCCTCCCCCCCCAATTTCCGGTTGCGCATGCGCGCACCCGAGGGAACCCCCTTCGGGGTCACGTCACTTCCGGTAGCCCTATCGGTCATGCGCAATGACACATGTTGTACTACTACTATAGTAGTAGTACACAATGTACCGATTGCGCATGCGCACGCAATCACTTCCGTGACTTCCGGTCAGGGCTGCTTTCGGTCACGTCACTTCCGGTTGCGCATGTGGACGCGATCACTTCCGGTAGCTCCACCACCACGCTCCACCACAACAAATATTGTGTTTAACGCCACTTTCAGCAATATTTCAATTATATCATCGCGACCAGTTTTGATGGTGGAGGAAGCCGGAGAGAACCACTGACCGTGGACAAGCAACTGGTAAACTTGATCACTTGCGGCTGCGAGTCGAGTGCACCTTTTTTGTAATCTACAAAGCCGTGCGCGAACCCACGCCGTATTGGTGATATGCTTGTATGAGTTGTTAGGTAATCCAACTACCTAACTCATTGAGCCACCCGGGCCATACAACTACCTAGCTCATTGAGCCACCCGGGCCCTACAACTACCTAACTCATTGAGCCACCCGGGCCCTACAACTACCTAACCCATTGAGCCACCCGGGTCCCCTACAATTACCTAACTCATTGAGCCACCCGGGTTCCCACCAAGAAAGATAAAGCACACTGCATTTTAATATATGAAGAGCATGATAACATGGAAAACTGCTTGACCGCTTGAGTTTTTGAACTGATGCATACTATAATATTATAGAATTAAGCTGAATACAATAGTCCATATAGCCAATGTTTATCATAATGTTTCCAGTGGGGTTCGTGTTCCTCGATCTTTAGTTTTATTTGTAGTCTTTATTGATTGTTGTTTCTCCTTTGTGTTGTCTGTTCATCGTCGATATACGATTCTGATTTTCCTTTTGGTATCTTCAAACTCTTCTTTCCAAAAATGTACTTAAAAAGTGTCTTTGGTTACATTTTGTATTTCCATTGACATGTCATTTTAAATAAAACATAACTTTATCATTTTGCAGAAAAAAATGCATATTGATATTTAGCTGTTGAAAAAACAATGAATTGTATTAAGTCAACCCCTGCCAACGCTGTAGCAGATGATGAGTTATATATGTCCCACAGAACATCACATTGTTGAGGAAATTCTAGCTTAAAGGTATGATATTTAGTCAAATGGGGATTAATCAAAGGGGGCAATGGTTGTTTAGCATATAGTGAGCTATTATCTTGGCTTTATTTATGACAAGAACAAGATTATATATGTAAAAGGTGGCACTGGGATGGACATGGAGACGGATGTTTTCAGATTTCTAAACATTTTGTCTTGCAACAGGCCATAAACGACCATTAATACATTTTAAAAAACAATGTTACTCATTATGAGTTTCTGGAATTTGCTATTTACGTGAATACGTGTGAAGCTGTTAAACAGGTCAATACAACAATAAAGGCAATGTTCGTAAATTTTGTTTATCATCACTAAAGTTGCTTGCGAGTTTGAATCCCGATAATGGGGAGGTGTACTCGAAGCTACATTATGTGATAAAGTTTTTCAGTGACTCGGTGGTTTTCTACGGTTGCCGCCACCAACAACACTGACCGCCACGATATGGCTGAAATATTTTTGAAGGTGGTGTTAAACAACATAACTCTAACACTCTAAGCCTATTATAACCTAATTACGGATGGGTCGTCTTTCATGCTCATTTTTATCTATATCATAAATGTGATCTGCCACACCTCTCATTTTGAAAACTGAAATTGTCAAGGTCAAAGCTTTGCCCAATTCGGCTTCAACGACACCATATGTAATCATAAGATTTGTACAGTAAAGACTAGAAAACAATGATCACTTTCATGTCTTTATATAGTTATCATGTACACGTGTGTCTTGTACACAACGGTTCCTATTGGTTAAGTTGAAGTTCGAATGATTTACGGTCACCACCATGACTTGGTTAACCGTTACGGAATATCTGTGTCACAAATGACCACGGACATGTCCCATTTGTCGTAAGCACTTTTAAGCATTTTTATTTTATTTTACACGGTGACCAGTCATGAATGAGGAAATCATTCATGACTGGTCACCGTGTAAAATAAAATAAAAATGTTTCACCATTCCTTCTTTGTATCATATGTCGATATGAATACACATCTTATGGACTAACAACCAAGACAATATTTGAACCGTAATGAGAGCGGGAGGTTTGGCGCCTTAAAATCTGATTCAACCCACCATTTCTTTAGAAATGCCTGTACCAAGTCAGGGTCATTACGGTTTTCACAGTTTTCCGGTTGTTGACTGATTTTGTCTGTTTATATAATTATGAGTTTTGACTTTCCCTTTGTAAGATTGTTCGGAGTTCGGTAATTTTGTTAATACCTTTATTTCTTATGTTGTTTTGTTTCCTCATTCCATGCACCGACAAGACATTTAGACTGCTTGGCTATAATGTAACAAGGAGTGTGTCTTATAAGAAACAAGAGCTGCCTATCCTTCGCTTGGCTATAATGTAACAAGGAGTGTGTCTTATAAGAAACATGAGCTGCCTTTCCTTCTCGAGCACCTAAGTTCGACCTTGGTTTGACCTTGGTCCTTCTTGAGCACCTAAGTTCGACCTTGGTTTTTCGATGGGGTCCATGTTGCTAATCTTTTAAGTTTTCTGTGTTGTGTGTTCATATTGTGCCCAGGGTTGACGTGTCTGAGTATTGTCCATTCTTGATTAACCCTTCAGATTTCTCTAACGTTCATTTTCTTAAGATACCACTTATAATTTGAACAATTTAAACAATAGAACTGATAAGTTACAATGTTTCATATGTGAAGGATATTAAATGATGAAACATACATATTTTTTACCCCTTTTAATATTCACAAATATATTTTAAATTTATACTAGTATAAGAATGCACCGAATATTTATTGTTAAGTTTTGCCCACAAGTGCGATAACTAAAGTATTCAGTGAGTGTTATGTCTTAAATCTGTTATATCATTATGAGGTGTGTATGCATATTTTGAAACATGATTAAAAAAAATATACTTTACTGTATTTGGCATGACATGTACTGCTCGACTGCACGTAACATATTGAAAATTAATGTTTTTAGTAAGAAAAAAGATGTATTACATATTTATTAAATTATGATTTAAATTAGTTCTTTTACGTTTGATTTGTTACAATTGTGAACAATATATCAATAACACACGATTTGTCTTAAGGTAATTGTATTATAACTATATCCTGCCGAGGATACATACTATTTGGAGGTGGGTTATGGTGTTTAACGCCACTGTCAACAATAGTCAGTTGTATCGTGGCGTTTTATTGGTGGACGAAAACGGAGACAACCACCGACAAGTCACTGACAAACTTTATCACATAATGTTGTATCGAGTTCATCGCCCCATTAGCTCGATTCGAACTCACAATGCACAGCTAGTTACAACCACGACGACGCCCATACTATGTTTATGTTCTACAAAAGGGGATACATAACAGCTTGATTTTCCAATCCACAACTAAAGAGGTTGTAAGAGGTAATTTCAACGATGCATTCTGCACAGCAAGATTTGTTTTCTCTGGACACCATACTGTAATATGTTTATCAACAAATACAATTCATTAAAATGTTTGAAGAAACAAACAGGGTAATAGGAACCCATACATCGAAATGATCAAAAGAACAAAAGTGGTCAAGAAGACGGATCTACAAAATATTTTACGTGTAGAGACCAGCATTTCTGTTGTATTTATAATATGTTCTCAGAAAACCGTTGCGACGATTTATGTGTTTGATTCATGCCGCTTATATCCGATGTTTTTCGTGGTCGTGATTGTATGGTAGTTTGACTTGCAACTATCTATGCAATCATTACCTATCACCACTAATGATGCGAGTTCGATGTGGGGTTCGTGTTACTCGATCTTTTGTTTTATGTGTATGTTTTATTGATCATTGTTTGTTCTTTTGTACTTTTTCTTTTGACCATTGTGTTGTCTTTTCTTCTTCGATTTACGAATTCTGATTACCCCTTTGGTATCTTCAAAGTCTTCTTTTCCTGAGTAGACCCCCGGTGTTAGTGTGGTTCGTGAAACTGGAGCTTTAGTTTTATATATATGTTTTGTAGATTGTTGTTTGTCCTTTTGTTCTTTTTCTTTTGGCCATTATGTTGTCTTTTCTTCTTCGATTTACGAATTCTGATTACCTCTTTGGTATCTTCAAAGTCTTCTTCGAATCAGAGTATTACTAATTTTTTTAATCATTCTAATTGCAGGTCAAACAGTTGTGATATTTCATTGAATTACTTAATATGATGATAATATTGTTGATTGTCTGTGTTTTCTCAATTTCCGTATGTAAGTTATTTTTTATTAAAACATATATTTATCAGTTCTACGGCCTAGTATATATATATTGTCTTTTGCGTGCAGTTCACATAGTTAGAAATCAACTTATTTGTACTTGTATGTATATGGTATAATCATATAGATACGGCAGATGTTCATGAGATAATATATCCCACACAACACAAAATCGAAATTATAAAAAACACTTATAGAAATTAATATTGTAAACCTGGATATCAATCCGAAAATAACCTTGCACAGTACAGGGGGTTATGGTGTTTAACGCCACTTACAACAATATTTCAGTTATATCCTGGCGATCAGTTTTATTGGTAGAGGAAACCGGAGTACACGGAGACAACCAAACCTGCCAAACTTTATCACATCACGCTGTGTCGAACTCACAACTTTAGTGGTGATAGGCACTGATTGCAAACGATCACGACCACGATGGCCCCTTGCTCAATAGAAGGCAAGAAAAACAAATATAATACACTTATGCAATATACAAGTAACAATATATTATTTTCCACACTTGTTTCTTTCCAATATAGTCATTATAAAAGATATATAGTGATGATCAAACATTCACCTGAACTCATTGAATATCAGAAAGACCACGATATATGTCGTTGTAAATCCAGGTGATGGCTTGGGACAGGCACACACATGTTGCGGGGTTAAGCCGGTTAAAAGAATCCCAACGCTCCCCCTTTTTTATAATTCGATATCCAACGGCAAGATATAAACAAGCAAAACACATGCATAGATTCGCTTCCACTAAAAAAACACTTCACAAAAATGAAAATGACAAAATAAGCAAGGACAGTACAAAAGCAGGCTCAGTGAATCCTCGTAGTTAACTGATTCCTGGCTAGAAAGGTAGAATCTGTTGGTTAAATGCCATTATTCTTAAAACAAAGCTAATCGTAACTGATACATTTAAGAGATTTTAAATGGACTAGTCATCCAAAGAAATTAATGGTCTTCGTGGGAGACCAGAATAAATAGACGGCAAACTGATTGAAATTGTAAAAATAAAATGACATGAATATGAAAGTAAATTGTATATATAAGTTTTTATTGGATCACAATAAATATTGCAAGTACTTGTTCTTTGTCAGAATTATCTTTAGTTTACAAAAACCAAGATAATCAGTTCAAACTATAATATGCACCCATCTTCTTATCGCAGATGACAATTGCTGAATGTACAATCCCCGATCCATTTAAATAGGATTATATTTGAGGGTTGATATGATATCTAGATGTGGGAAAACACTGGCATGAGCGCATAATTTCACTAAGAGGGAGGTTTGGGCCCATATAGCTAGGTTTACCCCGTTACGTTTCATTGATTTCCGGTGCCAACCCAACAAGGTGAGATATCGTGTGCTAAGGGTTATCGTTCTTGTCTCTTGTGAGATATCGTGTACTAAGGGTTATCGTTCTTGTCTCTTGTGAGATATCGTGTACTAAGGGTTATCGTTCTTGTCTCTTGTGAGATATCGTGTGCTAAGGGTTATCGTTCTTGTCTCTTGTGAGATATCGTGTACTAAGGGTTATCGTTCTTGTCTCTTGTGAGATATCGTGTACTAAGGGTTATCGTTCTTGTCTCTTGTGAGATATCGTGTACTAAGGGTTATCGTTCTTGTCTCTTGTGAGATATCGTGTGCTAAGGGTTATCGTTCTTGTCTCTTGTGAGATATCGTGTGCTAAGGGTTATCGTTCTTGTCTCTTGTGAGATATCGTGTACTAAAGGTTATCGTTCTTGTCTCTTTTCGAAGATTTGTTTACATTTGAACTGTTTGTTTTCCATTTTATTTCATCATTGATCATGAAATAAGAAAAATAACAAATGTCTTATTAATTATTTGTGCTAAGTATCAGCCATGGATATGTGTAGGCATCATGGAGGAAGTTGTAGAAATAGAGAGAAATACAATGATTGTCCAGACGGGTTTTATGTTAAAGGTTTATGTCATCGTAAATGTCACAAGACTCAATGTTGTATATCTAGTGAGTATGATCATACGATACTTGATTTCAGTATTGCATTTATTGCAAACATGTTTTATTTGCAGATAATGATGTTTTTCTTCATCACCAATTATTTATTGTTAAAGATACATTTCTACTTTCAAACTATTTTAATAGGGTCTAATCTTCACAACACAGCGACAATATATGACGCATGCACTCGGCATATGTTGGTAACTTACTTCGTAACAATATGAGCTGAACAAATAATATCTAAGTATAATGTATAAACAAAAAAATGTATATTGTCTGTACAAAATGCTAAGAAGTTCCTGTCCTACTAATGGCACCCGTCGTGTTGTGATTACACAAATATTCCATAGCGATTAACCAAGTCGTGACCGTAATACTTTCGAAGTGGCGAATCCTTGGTTCAGTAGCTTCCTTGTTAGCAGCAACCCTGTTTCATTGAAATCATGAAAAGAACGACAAGTTCTGGAATATTGTATCAACTAAGAGATGTATACAACATATGAAGGTGATGCTGGAAAGTTGCTACATATAAATAGAAAATTGAAATCATAACTTTTTTCGTTTGTTTCTTAATAAACCCTGGCTGCCAATTTCAAGACGCAATCAACAGAATCATTATTGCAAACAAAAATTATTGACAGACATATAAAATATTTGATAGATATGTAATTTACGGAACTTCGATAGTTCATCATTTCAAAAATAATAATAGTATACTGTGGACAATAAATAAAAGTCGGCCAAAAGTGGTTTAAGTAAATATTAGAAAAAAACGAGGGGCAATCAAAAATCGACACTTCAAAGACAGAGAAAACATTAAACACAAAACACATAATGAAGACAAAACAAAAAAAAAGAAAAACTCAACCCAGAAGACTTAAATTATGAGTAGCATGGACCCCCACAAAGGAGGGGGGGCATTTAACATGTAAGGGTACGCGAGAATGCATTGATGGTGCCTTCAACACTATAAATCATAAAATGAAAACTGCCACACCGTCAGAACAGTTTCAAATTTTAACAGAAATATCATAGGAACAGAGACAAAACTATCGATATGTGTACCCATAACACACATGACTGCTCAATTTATTGGTTTGGCACAGACTCATCAATAAATAAAAATGTCAAGATTAAGCTAGAGATAAAGACGGAAACCTTCTCACTTAGTGAAATGATGCATTCATTTATTTTATATCGAAAATTGTCTTGCATCAACTTCAGCATATATAGACATATTTTATTTTGGCTAAAACGAGTACTTCTGCTGTGTTTTTTTTAATTGCCTTTTTTTTAATCTAGATTTCAAATGTCCTGCTGCCGCTTGTATTGCCGTTGATCAAGCAGAAGGTTGTCTTAATCCTTGTTCTGGAGCATCGTGTCCTGCCTTCCCGGATGCAGAATGTTGGTAAATATATATTGATAGTATTAAATTCAGATACTATAAGACCATTGTAAGCAATAGAAGTATCTGTATCATCTTTATATTATAATTTTTTTTATTATTATTTGGGTTTAACTTTTATGGGGTTTGGGTTATGGTGTTTAACGCCACTTTCTACACTATTTCAGTTATATCGTGGCAGTCAGTTTTATTGGTGGAGGAAATCGGAGAAAACCACCGACCTATCGCAAGTCAAACTATCACATTATTTTGTATCGACTACACCTCGCCATATACTGGATTCGAACTCACAACATTAGTGGTAATAGGAATGATTGCATAGGTACCACATGAATACGACCACACCCGCTGCTTTAATTTTGAGAGTGCCTGGTTAATGTTTTTCTAGGCTTTCACACTAAACTAGTTATCTATTTTTGTTCTCTCTATTATATCGACACGATGATTCAAGATCGATATTTAATACACCATGAATATGAATATGAATAAAGAGTACATCAGTATGTCACGTGCATTTTTGGTTTTACAAATTGTTATAATAATGAAGATGATAGTTACACAAAGAATACACCAGAATATTGCTGAAATTGTTTACATCAGCCGATATTCAGATTCTGGACATATTTATTACCATCCAAATATTGAGCAAAGATTGAGATCCTGCCTTGCTGGAAAGAATGTAATTATTAATAAAGCTAAAGTTCACCCCCCCTCATGCATATGTGATCTTAGGACGATTTTTGCTACCCTGTTTAGGCCATTTTGTTTGTTTGCTATCAAAGACATTTAAGTCATATGGCTCTCCGGTCTTTTGATTGTGCACGTGCATGTTGAAGGTTTTTTCAAAGACTCGTCGTGCGCACCAAGTTCGAAATCGTCGTTTTTATTTACGTGAATGAATCCTATCCGTAAACGGTGAGGCTGGGAACTGACCCGTGGACGGATATGTTGATCCCACAATGACAATGGGGTTGGAAACGTTTGCACTGTAACGTCAGCAGATGAATTTTATGATACTAAAGGGATAATCAGAATCTGTAAATCGAGGAAGAACAGACAACACAATGGTCAAAAGAAAAACGACAAAATGACAAACAACGATCTACAAAATACTACACATAAAACTAAAGATTGAGTAACACGAACCCCACTAAAACAGGTGGTGAACTCAGGTGCTCCGGAAGGGTAATCAATTCCTACAAAAGGACAAACGACGATCTACAAACTACTACATATAAAACTAAAGATCATAACAAAGTGTTGCATGTTAGGATCTGCTTCCAATTGAATGGCATTCTCCAATTACCAGGCACTCGTTTGCGTCGGTCTGCATTGAGAGTTTCAGTCGATCCACATAATTAGTTGTACCCCATTGCGGAGAGGCTAATATTCTCATTATTATTATTATAGCAATATATATCGCTTGTTTGATGGATATTTGTGTTGATATATCTTAATACATTCACAGGAAATATTTTATTAAAAATATATGTGTACAATCGTTTAACTTCTGTTCTATGAATAACTAAGCATATGCAGTATTAGTAGAAAATACTAGTTTGTGATGGAAATCGTTATATTTTTTTCCAGTCCAGATTTCTGTAGATGTATTCCTGTCTTCTACTCGAAAAACGGACCTCTAAGCGATAACGATTGCACAGTGAAAGGTGAGAGAATTTATTGATATGGACGATACTGATCTTGTTGATACATTTCAATTGTATCATGAAAAGATACCACAGACACGAATACATTCGCTCTGTCACGAATTTGAATTTGAATTTGAATTTTTTGTGTTTAACGCCACTTTCAACAATATTTCAGCTATATCATGGCGACCAGTTTTAGTGGTGGAGGGAGCCAGAGTACTCTGAGAGAACCACCGACCCTGGGCAAGCAACTGGTAAACTTTATCACTTGCGGCTTCGAGTCGAGTGCACTCTTTTTGTAATTTACAAAGCTGGGCGTGAACTCACGCCGTATTGGTGATAGGCTTGTATGAGCTGTTAGGTCCAACGACCTAACTCATTGAGCCACCCCGCTCTGTCACGAGTAGTATCTACACAGAGGGAATAAAATGAAAAACAAAATATACCACACTGTGAGAACAGTTCCAAGATTTGAATTAAAAAACAGAAAAACAGAGGAAAAATTGATACCTCTTACATCACTTTCGGAACAGTTGCCACATAATATCGAAAATTGTAGAAACCGGAAAGATCGATACCACTCCGATACCTGACTTCTTCCCGTCTTGGTAAATATCTCAATAAATAGGGTGGGGATAAACCAGTTTAATGGAGCCAAACTCTTGATGTGGTCATTCAAAGTCATTATTGTGATGTCGTTGTTGAACCATATCACCAGAACATTGTGGTAGATTCCTGAGACTTGCCTTGTGATCAAGTCCAACAACATTGATTTAATTATACTTTTATATGAAACGCCCTTGTTTATATTAATATTAATGATTAATTAATTCACCATTAATGTGCATACCGGTATCTGATATTTATATCTAAAATACTGCAATGGGATGTATTTTCAAAGTTAGAAATAGAAACACGAAAATGTAAGGATGTATTTTTATACAAGGTCAAGGAGAGCCTGAAGACAACACAATGGCCATAAGAAAAAGGCAAAACAAACATCCACAAAACATTACCCATAAAACTAAAGATCGAGTATTTATATACAAACGTTGTTATATTTGGTGGCATCCATTATTGAACGTTGTAAGTACACGTGTGCTTTAGGGGAATTACGACTTTATCATCCCCCATAACATTCTATTTTGAATAAAGCTTCTGAGGCTTTCATATCGGTTTCACCTGAAATGTAATATAAGTGAGACTTATATCTCATGGAATGAAACCTTAGTTGAAACCTAACCGAAAATCAACATATAATTCAGAGCAAATAAGAAAGAATCGACTGCATAAAATTCCCATCCTTCGAAAATCCTACTTTCACTTTAACATAAATGCAGGTGGTTACTTTGCAATGCATGCATTGTTTTTTTAGACCACGAGGTCATCAAATATGGGTATAAAATTATCCTTAAATATCTACGATTTCTGCTTACATTTATTATTTGACAGTCTCTAATAGGTTTGTTTTATATATACGAAGAAGGGATTCATTTTGTATTTTACGATTGATTGAATGTTTGGTGCTTAACGCCACTTTCAGCTATATCATGACGACCAGTTTTAGCGGTGAAAGAAGCCGGAGAGAACCAACGACCGTGGGCAAACGACTGGTAAACTTTATCACTTGCGGCTGCGAGTCGAGTGCACCGTTTTTTGTAATTTACAAAGGCGGGCGCGAACCCCACCCCGTATTGGTGATAGGCTTGTATGAGTTGCTAGGTAATCCAGCTACCTAACTCATTGAGCCACCCGGGTCCTTTGTATTTTACGTACTACTTTATCATGCATTCTTTCGACTGGTTCCAGGATTTAGTGATGTATTACACCTCTATATATTATCCATTTGCTACAATTTTGATTGACTATTATGCGCTATCCGTTCATTGTTTACTCTAATATGACCCATTTAATTTTATTTCTAACAGTAAAATATAGCATTGCACGTATCATCAGAACTCCTAAAACTGATGTTCAGAAGAATGTGGAGAGAAATAAGTCAAATAAAGGTTCGATATAATCTGTTATCGGTAGTTCCTGAGAACTCGGAGTCGTCACGATCGTATGGTAGTTGGATTTACAACTACCTATGAAATCAGTGCCTATCACCACTAAAGTTTTGAATTCCAATCCAGCTCATGGCGAGGTGTTCTCGATGCAGCATCATGTGATACAGTTTGTCAGTGACTTGCTGGCGGCCTGTTTTATTGGTGGTGGAAACCGGAGTATAGATAGTATATGTTGTATAGAGTATGCCTCGTCATGAGCGAGATACGAACTCATAACGTTTAGTAGTTATATGCACTGATTGCATAGGTAGTTGTAAGTCCAACTACCATACAATCACGGCCATGGTGATCCCCTAATTAACTGTAAATTGTTGTGAAATCACTGCAACATTAGAAAGTGACTACCATGATTTCCAATAAATTACTTTCGGCAACAGTAATAGAAAAAGATCTTAAAATTTAGCGAATGAGCAAACTAAATGATGAACGACGATGTCTTTTCATGAGTGATTGTTGTTTAACGCCAAAATGAACAGTTGTTTTGCTATATAATGACGAGAAGATACAATTCGATGATAATGTCCACTTTGTACTGTACTACATGCAACACGGTGTGTTCGATCTATACTACATGCAACACGGTGTGTTCGATTTAAATACTGGTGGCTCACTGAAACAGCAGTCCATGGACAGATTTGTCGTGTCATGCGGACATTAACTTGATTCCGGGCCAACCAGACATTGCTCTTACTCATTAATGTTCTATGCTTTACGAAGAAGCAACGAATACCAATGTATGGTTTGACACGACCAGGGATCGAACCAACGATTTACTGCACTCGATTCGAGGAAGCTAACCATTGTTTATTGTGGAACAATGTAACTACGTGTGTGCTTTTAAATATCTTGACATTTATATCTTTATGATGTGTTTTTGAATGTTGTTTAACTATGATGCCGCTATCATGACATGATTTACTTTAATATGACTATTTTATTTTAGTTCTGACAGTTAACGATATTATTTCAAGTATGATGAGGACGCATGACAAACATGTCAAGAAGACGAATAAGGAAAATGAATCAGATAAAGGTTCGATACAAATTAACTTTCACGCCTATTTCAATAAATATTTATGACTTGCGGTAGGTCGAAGGTTTCCTCTACCAATAAACCTGACCGCCACAATATAGCTGAAATATTGTAGAAAGTGGCGTTAAACACTACAACCCTAACCCCAAAAATATTATCAGTCTTCCGTTTGGAAAAATAAAATCATTATGTCAGTTTGAAATCATCCGACAATTTATTCAACAATGATCTACCGCCACGATATTACTGTTTAGCCATTCAAAACTTAACACATGTGTACTACAAATCAAAACGAGGGTTACGAGATGGTGTTTGTGTGTTTTATAATGCTCAGTGTAACAATCCTGCTTAAATCCGACTTCATGCTTGTTTATTAAAATCAATATGTATTTGGTGAGCTCGCTGAACAACAGTTCAACAATAGACATGTCGCTAGAAACGGACCCGTTATCATTATTCCGAACCAACCAATCGTTGTCTTAATGATGTGCGCTTAGCGGAAAAGCAACACATATACCTACTGCATTGTCTTTGGTTTGACATGACCGGTACTGGAAGCCATGATCTCCCGAAATCGATGTGGGCACAATAAGAGTATAAAAGTCGTATTACTTATTACTCCGCTAAGCACACATCATTAGGAAGTAGAGGAAAGACTGGTTGGCTCGTAATCGGGCTGATGTGTTCGGGTGGACTATAAAGAATTAAGCATGGTGCTCTAATACAAAGCGAACCTCATTATCATCTCACTGAAAAGTAGCTTGTGCTCGCCATGATATAGCCGAGAAATTGCTGAGTTTACATTAAACAACAATCACACACTGTCTACAAAGCTAATTGGAAAAGATATATTCACAATGCAGTGACCATTTTAAAAATGCCTCTGTTCATATGTATCCGCTGTTAATTTTAGCGTGCAAGGAGTGCACACCCCAACACGTACTAATCTACAATAGTTTTAAGGTACCATAGGGGTAATCAGAAACCGTAAATTGAAGAAGAACAGACAAAACAATGCCCTAAAGAAAAAGGACAAACAACGATATACAAAACGCTACACAAAAAATATTGAGGAACACGAACCCCTCTAAAAATCGGGGATGAACTCCGGAAGGGTAAGCAATTCCTACTCCACTAGTGGCACCCGTCGTATTACTCTAGCTACAAACCCCACGACAAGTTATGAATGTGGAAAGGACCGGAAAGTGCGTACGACAAGTTGTGACGTACTCTGAGGGAGGCGTGTATTTGATTCATCCCACAGAGTTGTATTTCTATGTTAATCTATATTTGACAGGCGACAATATTATTACAAGTGTTTTGAAAACCCCGAAGACAAGTGTTCTGAGAACTCCTGAATCAAGTGTGCTGAGAACTCCTGAATCAAGTGTGCTGAGAACTCCTGAATCAAGTGTGCTGATAATTCCTGAAGAAAGTGTGTTGAAAACCCCGAAGACAAGTGTTCTGAGAACTCCTGAATCAAGTGTGCTGAGAACTCCTGAATCAAGTGTGCTGATAACTCCTGAATCAAGTGTGCTGATAACTTCTGAGGAAAGTGTGCTGAGAACTCCTAAATCAAGTGTGCTGAGAACTCCTGAAGAAAGTGTGCTGAGAACCCCTGAATCAAGTGTGCTGAGAACTCCTGAATCAAATGTGCTGAGAACTCCTGGAGAAAGTGTGCTGAGAACTCCTGAATCAAGTGTGCTGAGAGCTCCCGAATCAAGTGTGCTGAAAACTCTTGAATCAAGTGTGCTGAAAACTCCTGAATCAAGTGTGCTGAGAACACCTGAATCAAGTGTGCTGAGAACTCCTGAATCAAGTGTGCTGAAAACTCCTGAATCAAGTGTGCTGAGAACTCCTGAATCAAGTGTGCTGAGAACTCCTGAATCAAGTGTGCTGAGAACTCCTGAATCAAGTGTGCTGAGAACTCCTGAAGAAAGTGTGCTGAGAACTCCTAAATCAAGTGTGCTGAGAACTCCTGAAAAAAGTGTGCTGAGAACTCCTGAATCAAGTGTGCTGAGAACTCCTGAATCAAGTGTGCTGAGAACTCCTGAATCAAGTGTGTTGAAAACCCCGAAGACAAGTGTTCTGAGAACTCTTGAATCAAGTGTGCTGATAACTTCTGAAGAAAGTGTGCTGATAACTCCTGAAGAAAGTGTTCTGAAAACACCTGACGAAAATGCGCTGAAAACTCCTGAAGGTAGTGCGCTGAAAACATCTGAAGATAGTGCGCTGAAAACGCCTGAAGATAATGCGCTGAAAACTCCTGACGATAATGTCGATATGACGAAGACAAAGCATAAAACAGAGGCAGGTTAGATACAAATTATTACTACAATTTATGTAAAATTTATCACTAAATGTAATATACGATAACTTACGTCGAAATCTTTCAAAATTCACATATTATATACATGTACATATAACCAAACAGGATTGACATATTATAGAATCATATGAAAAGAAAGTTTAAACAGTGAAGATCACCAATTCCGCCAATATCAACAAAACGAACAATCACCTCTCATCTTAACTGAACGCAACAAGGCCACGACATATGACGTTACAATCCTGTTTCGTGTATTATATTTGTCTAAAGTTCACAAGACATACGCTTCAAAAACATCCGACACAACTCGCCTTTCTCCCAGTTTTTACACCATGGATATGAACATATTCGATCGGTTAAAAGATGATAAAAGGACACAATGTAGGCTTACATGTAATAGCAATAAAATAAATACCACCCCGCCAGAATAGTTCCCAAATCTAATCGATGAATCGTAGAAATCGATACTCTAAAACACATATACACACAGCTGCTCACTCTCACGCAGCTGGGTTGGTACAGTCACTTTAATCAACAGTGGGTGGGTTAAACTAGTTCCATGGGCCCAAACCTCTCCTCTCTGTAAAATGTGATTGATTACTTCAGATGTCCTATTTCTTGGCGACTCTATTGCCGAGGAGTATGTACTGCTGTTTTTGAGATTTTGAATTTGTTTTATTTAATTCTTTAAATAAATGTATGACGGTTATTATTGATGTGATGTGTTTGTTGCATATACTGTATTTACCTTTGGTATTGGTAACATAGTCTGAACGATATAACAAGAATGTATGCCCCTGCATGATGATGTGTTTGTTACATACACTGTATTTACCTTTGGTATTGGTAACATAGTCTGAACGATATAACAAGAAGGTATGTCCCTGTATGATGATGTGTTTGTTACATACACTATATTTACCTTTGG
This sequence comes from Bathymodiolus brooksi, assembly GCA_963680875.1. Taxonomy (NCBI): domain Eukaryota; kingdom Metazoa; phylum Mollusca; class Bivalvia; order Mytilida; family Modiolidae; genus Bathymodiolus; species Bathymodiolus brooksi. The sequence continues at coordinate 69,992,943 of OY804590.1, forward strand.
TATTGGTAACATAGTCTCACCGATATAACAAGAAGGTATGCCCCTGCATGATGATGTGTTTGTTACATATACTGTATTTACCTTTGGTATTGGTAACATAGTCTCAACGATATAACAAGAAGGTATGTCCCTGTATGATGATGTGTTTGTTACATACACTGTATTTACCTTTGGTATTGGTAGCATAGTCTCAACGATATAACAAGAAGTAATATCCCTGCATGATGATGTGTTTGTTACATACACTGTATTTACCTTTGGTATTGGTAACATAGTCTCAACGATATAACAAGAAGGTATGTCCCTGCATGATGATGTGTTTGTTACATACACTGTATTTACCTTTGGTATTGGTAACATAGTCTCAACGATATAACAAGAAGGTATGCCCCTGTATGATGATGTGTTTGTTACATACACTGTATTTACCTTTGGTATTGGTAACATAGTCTCAACGATATAACATGAAGGTATGCCCCTGCATAATGATGTGTTTGTTACATATACTGTATTTACCTTTGTATTGGTAACATAGTCTCAACGATATAACAAGAAGGTATGCCCCTGCATGATGATGTGTTTGTTACATACACTGTATTTACCTTTGGTATTTGTAACATAGTCTCAACGATATAAAAAGAAGTTATGTCCCTGCATGATGATGTGTTTGTTACATACACTGTATTTACCTTTGGTATTGGTAACATAGTCTCAACGATATAACAAGAAGGTATACCCCTGCATGATGATGTGTTTGTTACATACACTGTATTTACCTTTGGTATTGGTAACATAGTCTGAACGATATAACAAGAAGGTATACCCCTGCATGATGATGTGTTTGTTACATACACTGTATTTACCTTTGGTATTGGTAACATAGTCTCAACGATATAACAAGAAGGTATGTCCCTGCATGATGACGTGTTTGTTACATACACTGTATTTACCTTTGGTATTGGTAACATAGTCTGAACGATATAACAAGAAGGTATGCCCCTGCATGATGATGTGTTTGTTACATATACTGTATTTACCTTTGGTATTGGTAACATAGTCTCAACGATATAACAAGAAGGTATGTCCCTGTATGATGATGTGTTTGCTACATACACTGTATATACCTTTGGTATTGGTAACATAGTCTCAACGATATAACAAGAAGGTATGCCCCTGCATGATGATGTGTTTGTTACATACACTGTATTTACCTTTGGTATTGATAACATAGTCTCAACGATATAACAAGAAGGTATGTCCTTGCATGATGATGTGTTTGTTACATACACTGTATTTACCTTTGGTATTGGTAACATAGTCTGAACGATATAACAAGAAGGTATGCCCCTGCATGATGATGTGTTTGTTACATATACTGTATTTACCTTTGGTATTGGTAACATAGTCTCAACGATATAACAAGAAGGTATGTCCCTGTATGATGATGTGTTTGTTACATACACTGTATTTACCCTTGGTATTGGTAACATAGTCTCAACGATATAACAAGAAGGTATGCCCCTGTATGATGATGTGTTTGTTACATACACTGTATTTACCTTTGGTATTGGTAACATAGTCTCAACGATATAACAAGAAGGTATGTCCCTGCATGATGATGTGTTTGTTACATACACTGTATTTACCTTTGGTATTGGTAACATAGTCTCAACGATATAACAAGAAGGTATGCCCCTGCATGATGATGTGTTTGTTACATACACTGTATTTACCTTTGGTATTGGTAGCATAGTCTCAACGATATAACAAGAAGGTATGTCCCTGCATGATGATGTGTTTGTTACATACACTGTATTTACCTTTGGTATTGGTAACATAGTCTCAACGATATAACAAGAAGGTATGCCCCTGCATAATGATGTGTTTGTTACATATACTGTATTTACCTTTGGTATTGGTAACATAGTCTCAACGATATAACAAGAAGGTATGCCCCTGCATGATGATGCGTTTGTTACATACACTGTATTTACCTTTGGTATTGGTAACATAGTCTCAACGATATAAAAAGAAGTTATGTCCCTGCATGATGATGTGTTTGTTACATACACTGTATTTACCTTTGGTATTGGTAACATAGTCTGAACGATATAACAAGAAGGTATGCCCCTGTATGATGATGTGTTTGTTACATACACTGTATTTACCTTTGGTATTGGTAACATAGTCTCAACGATATAACAAGAAGGTATGTCCCTGCATGATGATGTGTTTGTTACATACACTGTATTTACCTTTGGTATTGGTAACATAGTCTCAACGATATAACAAGAAGGTATGCCCCTGCATGATGATGTGTTTGTTACATACACTGTATTTACCTTTGGTATTGGTAACATAGTCTCAACGATATAACAAGAAGGTATGTCCCTGCATGATGATGTGTTTGTTACATACACTGTATTTACCTTTGGTATTGGTAACATAGTCTCAACGATATAACAAGAAGGTATGCCCCTGCATGATGATGTGTTTGTTACATACACTGTATTTACCTTTGGTATTGGTAACATAGTCTCAACGATATAACAAGAAGGTATGCCCCTGCATAATGATGTGTTTGTTGCATATACTGTATTTACCTTTGGTATTGGTAACATAGTCTCAACGATATAACAAGAAGGTATGCCCCTGCATGATGATGTGTTTGTTACATACACTGTATTTACCTTTGGTATTGGTAACATAGTCTCAACGATATAAAAAGAAGTTATGTCCCTGCATGATGATGTGTTTGTTACATACACTGTATTTACCTTTGGTATTGGTAACATAGTCTGAACGATATAACAAGAAGGTATACCCCTGCATGATGATGTGTTTGTTACATACACTGTATTTACCTTTGGTATTGGTAACATAGTCTGAACAATATAACAAGAAGCTATACCCCTGCATGATGATGTGTTTGTTACATACACTGTATTTACCTTTGGTATTGGTAACATAGTCTCAACGATATAACAAGAAGGTATGTCCCTGCATGATGACGTGTTTGTTACATACACTGTATTTACCTTTGGTATTGGTAACATAGTCTGAACGATATAACAAGAAGGTATGCCCCTGCATGATGATGTGTTTGTTACATATACTGTATTTACCTTTGGTATTGGTAACATAGTCTCAACGATATAACAAGAAGGTATGTCCCTGCATGATGATGTATTTGTTACATACACTGTATTTACCTTTGGTATTGGTAACATAGTCTGAACGATATAACAAGAAGGTATGCCCCTGCATGATGATGTGTTTGTTACATATACTGTATTTACCTTTGGTATTGGTAGCATAGTCTCAACGATATAACAAGAAGGTATGCCCCTGTATGATGATGTGTTTGTTACATACACTGTATTTACCTTTGGTATTGGTAACATAGTCTCAACGATATAACAAGAAGGTATGTCCCTGCATGATGATGTGTTTGTTACATACACTGTATTTACCTTTGGTATTGGTAACATAGTCTCAACGATATAACAAGAAGGTATGCCCCTGCATGATGATGTGTTTGTTGCATACACTGTATTTACCTTTGGTATTGGTAACATAGTCTGAACGATATAACAAGAAGGTATACCCCTGCATGATGATGTGTTTGTTACATACACTGTATTTACCTTTGGTATTGGTAACATAGTCTCAACGATATAACAAGAAGGTATGTCCCTGCATGATGATGTATTTGTTACATACACTGTATTTACCTTTGGTATTGGTAACATAGTCTGAACGATATAACAAGAAGGTATGCCCCTGCATGATGATGTGTTTGTTACATATACTGTATTTACCTTTGGTATTGGTAACATAGTCTCAACGATATAACAAGAAGGTATGTCCCTGTATGATGATGTGTTTGTTACATACACTGTATTTACCTTTGGTATTGGTAACATAGTCTCAACGATATAACAAGAAGGTATGCCCCTGTATGATGATGTTTTGTTACATACACTGTATTTACCTTTGGTATTGGTAACATAGTCTCAACGATATAACAAGAAGGTATGTCCCTGCATGATGACGTGTTTGTTACATACACTGTATTTACCTTTGGTATTGGTAACATAGCCTCAACGATATAACAAGAAGGTATGCCCCTGCATGATGATGTGTTTGTTACATACACTGTATTTACCTTTGGTATTGGTAATATAGTCTCAACGATATAACAAGAAGGTATTCCCCTGCATGATGATGTGTTTGTTACATACACTGTATTTACCTTTGGTATTGGTAACATAGTCTGAACGATATAACAAGAAGGTATGCCCCTGCATGATGATGTGTTTGTTACATACACTGTATTTACCTTTGGTATTGGTAACATAGTCTCAATGATATAACAAGAAGGTATGCCCCTGCATGATTGCTTTACAAAATATAGACAGCTATTATCTGTTTTAATATGGTTATTTCATTTTAGGGGCCATCGTTGTCGTGATCGTATGGTAGTTGGATTTACAACTACCTATGCAATCAGTGCCTATCACTACCAATATTCTGAATTCGAATCCGTTTATGACAATGGATACAAAATTACGTTTGTCAGGTTGGTGTTTTTTGCAGGTTACTCTGGTTTTCTTCACAGATAAAACTGACCGGCTTCAAACACCACAACTCTAACCCTATTTTATTATATTTTTGACAGCCAACGATATTATTTCAAGCATGATGAGGATTCCTGTAACTAATGTCGACAAGATGAATCCGAAAAGTGATTCTAATGAAGGTATGATACAATTTAATATTACAATTTATGTAAATAAATATTACCAACTAGTAAAATGTATAACTGCCTAAGAAATAGAGATTCCATGTTTTGATTTACCTTTTCTACCTGGACCGTATGGAATGTGCTCCCCCATTATTCTCCTATTTGGAGATTCGTTGGAATTGGATGTAGGAGTGGCTTACTAATAACAAGTTGTATTTTAATACATTCATACATTCAATACTACATCCTTCTAAAGTCAGTGCACGGTGAGCTTGGCTGTCATCAGCGGAAAGAAGGATATGTTGTTTTCCTTTATGTGTAGGGGTACCCACATGCCACGCATATTTAAGACTTCCACAATTAATGTTATTCTATCTTCACTATCATTCATAAAAATCCTCCACGTATCTCTAATGCGCTGTATCCCCTTTATGCATTCGAATGGGACCTTGGAACCTACCGCTTTATAGATGTCTACGTTGAAGAGCCGTTGGGTTCTAGCTGGTTTGTTGAAAGCAAACACATATTGGTCTACCAAAGTTTGGAGCTTCATTGAATCACTAGACGTGTAGTGTTTATTTTGTTTAGCGTGTGTTCTATCAGATTCGTCTGTGTTGATTTTATTACTGGTCTGATCTTTAACTACCTCGGTGAACGTCCATATTTTCATTGTTTACGCTTCTAATTTAACAATGGGTTCTACAACCCCGAGTATTTGTATCAGTTGTTTGATTTGTTTTTCAGTCAATTTTATCACGTGTTTTTTTTCAAGTGTACGTTTTTCTTCCATGTTTAACTAGAAATGCTTAAAATATCACTTTTTCCTAGATCTGTTCTCTTGGTGAGTCTTGACAGACCAAGGGACATAGTGGTTTGATACCTAGTAATACTACAATTTATGTAAAATTACCAGTAATGTTACAATCTATGCAATATTTATGTTTTTTTTTTCCTTTTTACAAATTTCAAAAAGTTTAACATTGCTAAATGACAAGTGAGTATGGTTGTCAATGGACAGCAAACCAGCGTTTAAAAGGATGATAGTGAAATACAAATTTTCATAATAGTAACGTAGGTGAGTATTAGTCGAGCTGTCTAAAATAATTTATAAGAAGTACACATCACCTATCTAATAACTAGATTTTTCGTCCAAAACCCGATAAAAAGCAAGCAAAGTTTCTGAATTTTCCGAGAATTTGCTTGTCTTGAAATAATGTTATGTGTATTATATTTATGTATCCAAAAGTTGTATCTGTCTACAATGTAAATGTCAAAATAATAAATTTCAAGGATGAAATTTGCACTGTTGTTGCATTTACCAACTGACCTCCCTACAATGGAAATTTTAGTCGCTCAGCAAAAAATCGTGGGGATCAGCAACTGACATACTGACATTCTACATGAAATATTCAAAATTTCAGTAGCCAGTTGGGTTACTGTCTGAAAATATTCCGAGGTCCATGTCAAATGTTAGTGGTCTTGGGCTACTGGACTACTGTTAGATTTTTTCCGTGAATTTCAATGTATGCTTTGAGATACAAATAAAATGAAAAAACGAACAATCTGAAATGCAAAAATAAAAGAAAAGAAAAATACAGAAAATGTATCATAATATGTTCGAAGTAAAAGAGTTAAAGCCATGGATAACATCATACTCACATTGAATAGTGAGTTGTGCTGATTTAAAAAAAAAAAGCATTATGGTGATATAGAATGAACAACAGCAATCACAAAGCTCGTGGAAAGCTAGTATAGGGAACATTTATTCACAAGTTTATATAACAGTCCCAGGCCAATACTGTTAATCTATAAGAGTTGTCTCCCATGAAATATGGAAGAAAGAAATCTGTTCAAATAGTGTACTTACTTGTGGATGTAGTTTAGTTTAAACTGTAACTCATGGCTGTCATATAAAGATGCGATGATCTTATATTTCTAATGGGACTGTCGTGGTCGTGATCGTGTGGTAGTTGGATTTACGACTATATGTGCAATCAGTGCCTATCACCACTAAAGTTGTGAGTCCGAATCCCGCTTATGGCGAGGTGTACTCGACACAACATTATGTGATAATGTTTGTCAGTGACTTCCAACAGGTCGCTGATTTTCTCAGAGTACTCCGGTTTCAGATAAAACTGAAATATTGTGAAATTTCCTTTTAGCACCATAACTCTAAACACCCTTTCTAATTATGAGTAATTCTTACTAAATACTAAGTATGGTTATAGGGACAAGTGGGCATCAACACTTAAATCTATTATACTTCATATTAGAAGTTATCCCATCGCATTTTTTCAGAAATATTTTTTAGTACACGATGCCCTCCTAGAACCTTACAAATATACCATATGCATGTGTGGCTGTCTCGTGATTTGCCCTCCTAGAAACGTACAGGTATACCATATACATGTGTGGCTGTTTCGTGATTTGCCCTCCTAGAACCCTACAGGTATACCATATACATGTGTCGCTGTCTCGTGATTTGCCCTCCTATAACCTTACAGGTATACCATATACATGTGTCGCTGTCTCGTGATTTAAATTTACATCTTTAATATGGCTACTTTATTTAGGTTCTCCTTCCTCAAGCATAGATGACATTAGCCGATTTTATCTATTCTATTTAGGCCCTTTGGTTTTAATAATCCTAATTACTCTTAAATTATTTGGCTTTGAGAGAACCTCGTTTTCTTCATCCCAACGACTTTTAAATTATTTGGCTTTCAGCGTAACTCGTTTTCTTCATCCCAATGACTCTTAAATTATTTGGTTTTGACCGTACCATGTTTTCTTCATCCCAATGACTCTTAAATTATTTGGCTTTGAGCGTACCTCGTTTTTTTCATCCCAATGGCTCTTAAATCATTTGACTTTGAGTGAACCTCGTTTTCTTCATCCCAATGACTCTTAAATTATTTGGCTTTGAGCGTACCTCGTTTTCTTCATCCCAATGACTTTTAAATTATTTGGCTTTGAGCGTACCTCGATTTCTTCATCCCAATGACCCTTAAATCATTTGACTTTGAGTGAACCTCGTTTTCTTCATCCCAATGACTTTTAAATTATTTGGCTTTGAGCGTACCTCGTTTTCTTCATCCCAATGACTTTTAAATTATTTTGCTTTGAGTGTACCTCGTTTTCGTCATCCCAATGAATTTTAAGTTATTTGGCTTTGAGCGTACCTCGTTTTCTTCATCCCAATGACTTTTAAGTTATTTGGCTTTGAGTGTACCTCATTTCTTCATCCCAATGACTCTTAAGTTATTTGGTTTTGAGCGTACCTCGTTTTCGTGATCCCAATGACTCTTAGATCCTTTGACTTTGAGTGAACCTCGTTTTCTTTATCCCGATGACTCTTAAATTATTTGACTTTGAGCGTACCTCGTTTTCTTCATCCCAATGACTTTTAAATTATTTGGCTTTGAGCGTACCTCGAGTTCTTCATCCCAATGACTCTTAATTCATTTGACTTTGAATGAACCTCGTTTTCTTCATCCCAATGACTTTTAAATTATTTGACTTTGAGCGTACCGCGTTTTCTTCATCACAATGACTTATAAATTATTTGGCTTTGAGTGTACCTCGTTTTCTTCATCCCAATGACTCTTAGGTTATTTGGCTTTGAGCGTACCTCGTTTTCTTCATCCCAATGACTTTTAAATTATTTGGCTTTGAGCATACCTCGTTTTCCTCATCCCAATGACTTTTAAGTTATTTGGCTTTGAGTGTACCTCATGTCTTCATCCCAATGACTCTTAAAATATTTGGTTTTGAGTGTACCTCGTTTTCTTCATCCCAATGACTTTTAAATTATTTAGCTTTGAGCGTACCTTGTTTTCTTCTTCCCAATGACTATTAGATCATTGGACTTTGAGTGAACCTCGTTTTCTTCATCCCAATGACTTTTAAATTATTTGGCTTTGAGTGTGCCTCGTTTTCTTCATCCCAATGACTTTTAAATTATTTGACTTTGAGCGTACCTCGTTTTCTTCATCCCAATGGCTTTTAAATTATTTGGCTTTGAGCATACCTCGTTTTCTTCATCTCGATGATTTTAAATTATTTGGCTTTGAGCGTACCTCGTTTTCTTCATCCCAATGACTTTTAAATTATTTGGCTTTGAGCGTACCTCGATTTCTTCATCCCAATGACCCTTAAATCATTTGATTTTGAGTGAACCTCGTTTTCTTCATCCCAATGACTTTTAAGTTATTTGACTTTGAGCGTACCTCGTTTTCTTCATCCCAATGACTTTAAATTATTTGGCTTTGAGCGTACATCGTTTTCTTCATCACAATGACTTTTAAGTTATTAGGCTTTGAGTGTACCTCATTTCTTCATCCCAATGACTCTTAAATTATTTGGTTTTGAGCGTACCCCGTTTTCTTGATCCCAATGACTTTTAAATTATTTGGCTTTGAGCGTACCTCGTTTTCTTCATCCCAATGACTTTTAAATTATTTGACTTTGAGCGTACCTCGTTTTTTTCACCCCAATGACTCTTAGATCATTTGACTTTGAGTGAACCTCGTTTTCTTTATCCCAATGATTCTTAAATTATTTGACTTTGAGCGTACCTCGTTTTCTTCATCCCAATGACTTTTAAATTATTTGGCTTTGAGCGTACCTCAATTTTTTCATCCCAATGACTCTTAAATCATTTGACTTTGAATGAACCTCGTTTTCTTCATCCCAATGACTTTTAAATTATTTGACTTTGAGCGTACTGCGTTTTCTTCATCCCAATGACTTATAAATTATTTGGCTTTGAGTGTACCTCGTTTTCTTCATCCCAATGACTTTTAGATTATTTGGCTTTGAGCATACCTCGTTTTCTTCATCCCAATGATTTATAAGTTATTTGGCTTTGAGTGTACCTCATGTCTTCATCCCAATGACTCTTAAATTATTTGGTTTTCAGTGTACCTCGTTTTCTTCATCCCAATGACTTTTAAATTATTTGGCTTTGAGCGTACCTCGTTTTCTTCATTCCAATGACTCTTAAATTATTTGGCTTTGAGCGTACTTCGTTTTCTTCATCCCAATAACTTTTAAATTATTTAGCTTTGAGCGTACCTTGTTTTCTTCTTCCCAATGACCATTAGATCATTGGACTTTGAGTGAACCTCGTTTTCTTCATCCCAATGACTTTTGAAATATTTTGCTTTGAGCGTACCTCGTTTTCTTGATGCCAATGACTCTTAAATTATTTGGCCTTGAGCGTACCTCGTTTTCTTCATCCCAATGACTCTTAAATCATTTGACTTTGAGTGACCCTAGTTTTATTCATCCCAATGACTTTTAAATTATTTGGCTTTGAGCGTGCCTCGTTTTCTTCATCCCAATGACTTTTAAATTATTTGACTTTGAGCGTATCTCGTTTTCTTCATCCCAATGACTTTTAAATTATTTGACTTTGAGCGTACCTCGTTTTCTTCACCCCAATGACTCTTAGATCATTTGACTTTGAGTGAACCTCGTTTTCTTTATCCCAATGACTCTTAAATTATTTGACTTTGAGCGTACCTCGTTTTCTTCATCCCAATGACTTTTAAATTATTTGACTTTGAGCGTACCGCGTTTTCTTCATCCCAATGACTAATAAATTATTTGGCTTTGAGTGTACCTCGGTTTCTTCATCCCAATGACTTTTAGATTATTTGGCTTTGAGCATACCTCGTTTTCTTCATCCCAATTATTTTTAAGTTATTTGGCTTTGAGTGTACCTCATGTCTTCATCCCAATGACTCTTAAATTATTTGGTTTTCAGTGTACCTCGTTTTCTTCATCCCAATGACCCTTAAATCATTTGATTTTGAGTGAACCTCGTTTTCTTCATCCCAATGACTTTTAAGTTATTTGACTTTGAGCGTACCTCGTTTTCTTCATCCCAATGACTTTAAATTATTTGGCTTTGAGCGTACATCGTTTTCTTCATCACAATGACTTTTAAGTTATTAGGCTTTGAGTGTACCTCATTTCTTCATCCCAATGACTCTTAAATTATTTGGTTTTGAGCGTACCCCGTTTTCTTGATCCCAATGACTTTTAAATTATTTGGCTTTGAGCGTACCTCGTTTTCTTCATCCCAATGACTTTTAAATTATTTGACTTTGAGCGTACCTCGTTTTTTTCACCCCAATGACTCTTAGATCATTTGACTTTGAGTGAACCTCGTTTTCTTTATCCCAATGATTCTTAAATTATTTGACTTTGAGCGTACCTCGTTTTCTTCATCCCAATGACTTTTAAATTATTTGGCTTTGAGCGTACCTCAATTTTTTCATCCCAATGACTCTTAAATCATTTGACTTTGAATGAACCTCGTTTTCTTCATCCCAATGACTTTTAAATTATTTGACTTTGAGCGTACTGCGTTTTCTTCATCCCAATGACTTATAAATTATTTGGCTTTGAGTGTACCTCGTTTTCTTCATCCCAATGACTTTTAGATTATTTGGCTTTGAGCATACCTCGTTTTCTTCATCCCAATGATTTATAAGTTATTTGGCTTTGAGTGTACCTCATGTCTTCATCCCAATGACTCTTAAATTATTTGGTTTTCAGTGTACCTCGTTTTCTTCATCCCAATGACTTTTAAATTATTTGGCTTTGAGCGTACCTCGTTTTCTTCATTCCAATGACTCTTAAATTATTTGGCTTTGAGCGTACTTCGTTTTCTTCATCCCAATAACTTTTAAATTATTTAGCTTTGAGCGTACCTTGTTTTCTTCTTCCCAATGACCATTAGATCATTGGACTTTGAGTGAACCTCGTTTTCTTCATCCCAATGACTTTTGAAATATTTTGCTTTGAGCGTACCTCGTTTTCTTGATGCCAATGACTCTTAAATTATTTGGCCTTGAGCGTACCTCGTTTTCTTCATCCCAATGACTTTTAAATCATTTGACTTTGAGTGACCCTAGTTTTATTCATCCCAATGACTTTTAAATTATTTGGCTTTGAGCGTGCCTCGTTTTCTTCATCCCAATGACTTTTAAATTATTTGACTTTGAGCGTATCTCGTTTTCTTCATCCCAATGACTTTTAAATTATTTGACTTTGAGCGTACCTCGTTTTCTTCACCCCAATGACTCTTAGATCATTTGACTTTGAGTGAACCTCGTTTTCTTTATCCCAATGACTCTTAAATTATTTGACTTTGAGCGTACCTCGTTTTCTTCATCCCAATGACTTTTAAATTATTTGACTTTGAGCGTACCGCGTTTTCTTCATCCCAATGACTTATAAATTATTTGGCTTTGAGTGTACCTCGGTTTCTTCATCCCAATGACTTTTAGATTATTTGGCTTTGAGCATACCTCGTTTTCTTCATCCCAATTATTTTCAAGTTATTTGGCTTTGAGTGTACCTCATGTCTTCATCCCAATGACTCTTAAATTATTTGGTTTTCAGTGTACCTCGTTTTCTTCATCCCAATGACTTTTAAATTATTTGGCTTTGAGCGTACCTCGTTTTCTTCATCCCAATGACTCTTAAATTATTTGGCTTTGAGCGTACCTCGTTTTCTTCATCCCAATAACTTTTAAATTATTTAGCTTTGAGCGTACCTTGTTTTCTTCTTCCCAATGACTATTAGATCATTGGACTTTGAGTGAACCTCGTTTTCTTCATCCCAATGACTTTTGAATTATTTTGCTTTGAGCGTACCTCGTTTTCTTGATGCCAATGACTCTTAAATTATTTGGCCTTGAGCGTACCTCGTTTTCTTCATCCCAATGACTCTTAAATCATTTGACTTTGAGTGAACCTAGTTTTATTCATCCCAATGACTTTTAAATTATTTGGCTTTGAGCGTGCCTCGTTTTCTTCATCCCAATGACTTTTAAATTATTTGACTTTGAGCGTACCTCGTTTTCTTCATCCCAATGGCTTTTAAATTATTTGGCTTTGAGCGTACCTCGTTTTCTTCATTCGGATGACTTTTAAATTATTTGGCTTTGAGCGTACCTCGTTTTCTTCATCCCAATGACTTTTAAATTATTTGGCTTTGAGCGTACCTCGTTTTCTTCATCGCAATGACTCTTAAATCATTTGACTTTGAGTGAACCTCGTTTTCCTCATCCCAATGACTTTTAAATTATTTGGCTTTGAGCGTACCTCGTTTTCTTTATCCCAATGACTTTTAAATTATTTGACTTTGAGCGTACCTCGTTTTCTTCATCCCAATGACTCTTAAATTATTTGGCTTTGAGCGTACCTCGTTTTCTTCATCCCAATGACTCTTAAATTATTTGGCTTTGAGTGTACCTCGTGTTTTCCATCCCAATGAATCTTAAGTTATTTGGCTTTGAGCGTACCTCGTTTTCCCCATCCCAATGACTCTTAAATCATTTGACTTTGAGTGAACCTAGTTTTATTCATCCCAATGACTTTTAAATTATTTGGCTTTGAGCGTGCCTCGTTTTCTTTATCCCAATGACTTTTAAATTATTTGACTTTGAGCGTACCTCGTTTTCTTCATCCCAGTGACTTTTAAATTATTTGACTTTGAGTTTACTTCGTTTTCTTCATCCCGATGACTTTTAAATTATTTGGATTTAAGCGTACCTTGTTTTCTTGATCCCAATGACTTTTAAATTATTTGGCTTTGAGCGTACCTCGTTTTCTTCATCCCAATGACTTTTAAATTATTTGGCTCTGAGCGTACCTCGTTTTCTTCATCCCAATGACTTTTAAATTATTTGGCTTTGAGCGTACCTCGTTTTCTTCATCCCAATGACTTTTAAATTATTTGGCTCTGAGCGTACCTCGTTTTCTTCATCCCAATGACTTTTAAATTATTTGACTTTGAGCGTATCTCGTTTTCTTCATCCCAATGACTTTTAAATTATTTGACTTTGAGCGTACCTCGTTTTCTTCACCCCAATGACTCTTAGATCATTTGACTTTGAGTGAACCTCGTTTTCTTTATCCCAATGACTCTTAAATTATTTGACTTTGAGCGTACCTCGTTTTCTTCATCCCAATGACTTTTAAATTATTTGACTTTGAGCGTACCGCGTTTTCTTCATCCCAATGACTTATAAATTATTTGGCTTTGAGTGTACCTCGGTTTCTTCATCCCAATGACTTTTAGATTATTTGGCTTTGAGCATACCTCGTTTTCTTCATCCCAATTATTTTTAAGTTATTTGGCTTTGAGTGTACCTCATGTCTTCATCCCAATGACTCTTAAATTATTTGGTTTTCAGTGTACCTCGTTTTCTTCATCCCAATGACTTTTAAATTATTTGGCTTTGAGCGTACCTCGTTTTCTTCATCCCAATGACTCTTAAATTATTTGGCTTTGAGCGTACCTCGTTTTCTTCATCCCAATAACTTTTAAATTATTTAGCTTTGAGCGTACCTTGTTTTCTTCTTCCCAATGACTATTAGATCATTGGACTTTGAGTGAACCTCGTTTTCTTCATCCCAATGACTTTTGAATTATTTTGCTTTGAGCGTACCTCGTTTTCTTGATGCCAATGACTCTTAAATTATTTGGCCTTGAGCGTACCTCGTTTTCTTCATCCCAATGACTCTTAAATCATTTGACTTTGAGTGAACCTAGTTTTATTCATCCCAATGACTTTTAAATTATTTGGCTTTGAGCGTGCCTCGTTTTCTTCATCCCAATGACTTTTAAATTATTTGACTTTGAGCGTACCTCGTTTTCTTCATCCCAATGGCTTTTAAATTATTTGGCTTTGAGCGTACCTCGTTTTCTTCATTCGGATGACTTTTAAATTATTTGGCTTTGAGCGTACCTCGTTTTCGTCATCCCAATGACTTTTAAATTATTTGGCTTTGAGCGTACCTCGTTTTCTTCATCGCAATGACTCTTAAATCATTTGACTTTGAGTGAACCTCGTTTTCCTCATCCCAATGACTTTTAAATTATTTGACTTTGAGCGTACCTCGTTTTCTTCATCCCAATGACTCTTAAATTATTTGGCTTTGAGCGTACCTCGTTTTCTTCATCCCAATGACTCTTAAATTATTTGGCTTTGAGTGTACCTCGTGTTTTCCATCCCAATGAATCTTAAGTTATTTGGCTTTGAGCGTACCTCGTTTTCCCCATCCCAATGACTCTTAAATCATTTGACTTTGAGTGAACCTAGTTTTATTCATCCCAATGACTTTTAAATTATTTGGCTTTGAGCGTGCCTCGTTTTCTTTATCCCAATGACTTTTAAATTATTTGACTTTGAGCGTACCTCGTTTTCTTCATCCCAATGACTTTTAAATTATTTGACTTTGAGTTTACTTCGTTTTCTTCATCCCGATGACTTTTAAATTATTTGGATTTAAGCGTACCTTGTTTTCTTGATCCCAATGACTTTTAAAATATTTGGCTTTGAGCGTACCTCGTTTTCTTCATCCCAATGACTTTTAAATTATTTGGCTCTGAGCGTACCTCGTTTTCTTCATCCCAATGACTTTTAAATTATTTGGCTTTGAGCGTACCTCGTTTTCTTCATCCCAATGACTTTTAAATTATTTGGCTTTGAGCGTACCGCGTTTTCTTCATCCCAATGACTTTTAAATTATTTGACTTTGAGCGTACCTCGTTTTCTTCATCCCAATGACTTTTAAATCTTTTGGCTTTGCGTGAACCTCGCTTTCTTCATCTCAATGAATTTTAAGTTATTTGACTTTGAGTGAACCTGATGAAGGTTATTCCAGAAACGAGTCATGTGTACTTAATTAGATGTATACGTTTTGACTATTCAGGCAAACACTTTATTTCAGATATGATGAAGACTCCTGACACTCGTGTCGAGAAGACGGAGACCACGCTTAAGATAAATGGAGGTACTATCACAATAAATGCCATAATTTATGTAAAACAATCTTTAAATGCGACACATGATATTTAATTTATTAAGATTTCTGAGTTCTGAAAAAGTAAATTTTACGCATCAAAAGTCAATCACGATTCACGAGTTAGGTTTTGTGTTTTTGCAAATAGACATTTTACGATATTTTAATGACATGTGGTAACACTTGCATGACCTCATCAATTCACTAAAAGATGAGATTTGGGTCTGATTCATGGTACTAGTTTAATCCATTCGACACAGGACGTAAACAAACAAAATAAAGCACAACAAACTAAAATGATGAGCAACACGGGACTCCACCAAACACCTGGGGTGAACCGTCGTATAACACCTGGGGTGAACCGTCGTGTAACACCTGGGGTGAACCGTCGTGTAACACTAACAGCTAAACACCTGGGATGAACCGTCGTGTAACACCTGGGGTGAACCGTTGTGTAACACCTGGGGTGAACCGTCGTATAACACCTGGGGTGAACCGTCGTATAACACCTGGGGTGAACCGTCGTGTAACACCTGGGATGAACCGTCGTATAACACCTGGGGTGAACCGTCGTGTAACACCTGGGGTGAACCGTCGTGTAACACCTGGGGTGAATCGTCGTGTAACACCTGGAGTGAATCGTCGTATAACGCTAACAGCTAAACACCTGGGGTGAACCGTCGTGTAACACCTGGGGTGAACCGTCGTATAACACCTGGGATGAACCGTCGTGTAAACCCTGGGGTGAACCGTCGTGTAACACCTGGGGTGAATCGTCGTGTAACACCTGGGGTGAATCGTCGTGTAACACCTGGGGTGAACCGTCGTGTAACACCTGGGGTGAATCGTCGTGTAACACCTGGGGTGAATCGTCGTGTAACACCTGGGGTGAACCGTCGTATAACACCTGGGGTGAACCGTCGTGTAGCACCTGGGGTGAACCGTCGTATAACGCTAACAGCTAAACACCTGGGGTGAACCGTCGTGTAACACCCGGGGTGAACCGTCGTATAACACCTGGGATGAACTATCGTGTAACACCTGGGGTGAACCGTTGTGTAACACCTGGGGTGAACCGTCGTATAACACCTGGGGTGAACCGTCGTGTAACGCTAACAGCTAAACACCTGGGGTGAACCGTCGTGTAACACCCGGGATGAACCGTCGTATAACACCTCGGATGAACCGTCGTATTACACATGGGATGAACCGTTGTGTAACACCTAGGGTGAACCGTCGTGTAACGCTAACAGCTAAACACCTGGGGTGAACCGTCGTGTAACGCTAACAGCTAAACACCTGGGGTGAACCGTCGTGTAACGCTAACAGCTAAACACCTGGGGTGAACCGTCGTATAACGCTAACAGCTAAACACCTGGGGTGAACCGTCGTGTAACGCTAACAGCTAAACACCTGGGGTGAACCGTCGTGTAACGCTAACAGTTAAACATCTGGGGTGAACTGTCGTGTAACGCTAACAGTTAAACACCTGGGGTGAACCGTCGTGTGACTCTAACAGTTAAACACCTGGGGTGAACCGTCATGTAACGCTAACAGTTAAACACCTGGGGTGAACCGTCGTGTAACACCCGGGGTGAACCGTCGTATAACACCTGGGATGAACCGTCGTATTACACATGGGATGAACCGTCGTGTAACACCTGGGGTGAACCGTCGTGTAACGCTAACAGCTAAACACCTGGGGTGAACCGTCGTGTAACGCTAACAGCTAAACACCTGGTGTGAACCGTCGTGTAACGCTAACAGCTAAATACCTGGGGTGAACCGTCGTACAACGCTAACAGCTAAACACCTGGGGTGAACCGTCGTGTAACGCTAACAGCTAAACACCTGGGGTGAACCGTCGTGTAACGCTAACAGTTAAACACCTGGGGTGAACCGTCGTGTAACACCTGGGGTGAATCGTCGTGTAACACCTGGAGTGAATCGTCGTATAACGCTAACAGCTAAACACCTGGGGTGAACCGTCGTGTAACACCTGGGGTGAACCGTCGTATAACACCTGGGATGAACCGTCGTATTACACATGGGATGAACCGTCGTGTAACACCTGGGGTGAACCGTCGTATAACACCTGGGGTGAACCGTCGTGTAACGCTAACAGCTAAACACCTGGGGTGAACCGTCGTGTAACGCTAACAGCTAAACACCTGGTGTGAACCGTCGTGTAACGCTAACAGCTAAATACCTGGGGTGAACCGTCGTACAACGCTAACAGCTAAACACCTGGGGTGAACCGTCGTGTAACGCTAACAGCTAAACACCTGGGGTGAACCGTCGTGTAACGCTAACAGTTAAACACCTGGGGTGAACCGTCGTGTAACACCTGGGGTGAATCGTCGTGTAACACCTGGAGTGAATCGTCGTATAACGCTAACAGCTAAACACCTGGGGTGAACCGTCGTGTAACACCTGGGGTGAACCGTCGTATAACACCTGGGATGAACCGTCGTATTACACATGGGATGAACCGTCGTGTAACACCTGGGGTGAACCGTCGTATAACACCTGGGGTGAACCGTCGTGTAACGCTAACAGCTAAACACCTGGGGTGAACCGTCGTGTAACGCTAACAGCTAAACACCTGGTGTGAACCGTCGTGTAACGCTAACAGCTAAATACCTGGGGTGAACCGTCGTACAACGCTAACAGCTAAACACCTGGGTTGAACCGTCGTGTAACGCTAACAGCTAAACACCTGGGGTGAACCGTCGTGTAACGCTAACAGTTAAACACCTGGGGTGAACCGTCGTGTAACACCTGGGGTGAATCGTCGTGTAACACCTGGGGCGAATCGTCGTGTAACACCTGGAGTGAATCGTCGTATAACGCTAACAGCTAAACACCTGGGGTGAACCGTCGTGTAACACCTGGGGTGAACCGTCGTATAACACCTGGGATGAACCGTCGTGTAAACCCTGGGGTGAACCGTCGTGTAACACCTGGGGTGAATCGTCGTGTAACACCTGGGGTGAATCGTCGTGTAACACCTGGGGTGAACCGTCGTGTAACACCTGGGGTGAATCGTCGTGTAACACCTGGGGTGAATCGTCGTGTAACACCTGGGGTGAACCGTCGTGTAGCACCTGGGGTGAACCGTCGTATAACGCTAACAGCTAAACACCTGGGGTGAACCGTCGTGTAACACCCGGGGTGAACCGTCGTATAACACCTGGGATGAACTATCGTGTAACACCTGGGGTGAACCGTTGTGTAACACCTGGGGTGAACCGTCGTATAACACCTGGGGTGAACCGTCGTGTAACGCTAACAGCTAAACACCTGGGGTGAACCGTCGTGTAACACCCGGGATGAACCGTCGTATTACACATGGGATGAACCGTTGTGTAACACCTGGGGTGAACCGTCGTGTAACGCTAACAGCTAAACACCTGGGGTGAACCGTCGTGTAACGCTAACAGCTAAACACTTGGGGTGAACCGTCGTATAACGCTAACAGCTAAACACCTGGGGTGAACCGTCGTGTAACGCTAACAGCTAAACACCTGGGGTGAACTGTCGTGTAACGCTAACAGTTAAACACCTGGGGTGAACTGTCGTGTAACGCTAACAGTTAAACACCTGGGGTGAACCGTCGTGTGACTCTAACAGTTAAACACCTGGGGTGAACCGTCATGTAACGCTAACAGTTAAACACCTGGGGTGAACCGTCGTGTAACACCCGGGGTGAACCGTCGTATAACACCTGGGATGAACCGTCGTATTACACATGGGATGAACCGTCGTGTAACACCTGGGGTGAACCGTCGTATAACACCTGGGGTGAACCGTCGTGTAACGCTAACAGCTAAACACCTGGGGTGAACCGTCGTATAACGCTAACAGCTAAACACCTGGTGTGAACCGTCGTGTAACGCTAACAGCTAAATACCTGGGGTGAACCGTCGTACAACGCTAACAGCTAAACACCTGGGGTGAACCGTCGTGTAACGCTAACAGCTAAACACCTGGGGTGAACCGTCGTGTAACGCTAACAGTTAAACACCTGGGGTGAACTGTCGTGTAACGCTAACAGTTAAACACCTGGGGTGAACCGTCGTGTAACACTAACAGTTAAACACCTGGGGTGAACCGTCATGTAACGCTAACAGTTAAACACCTGGGGTGAACCGTCGTGTAACGCTAACAGTTATTGTATAAAACAGTAAGATATTTCGACATTTAACATTTAAATGTGAATAATTTTAATATTGGATTATAAAAAAAGCCATTGTATTTCAGGTTGTCCAAATACAGATGAGTCTTGTTCAGTATCGCTGTCTGTGTGCCGGTTTGATCCATGTTTAATTAATTTCTGTTTCTCCGACATGTCAGATGTTTGTTGGTAAGCATGCTATAATTATTGTGTATTCGTGAATATTTTGGTTCCAACACTACTGATTTGTTTCTCTTACGAAGAAGGAGTATTGGATTCACCAACCATGTCGCACTCACATACTTGGTTTGTCCAATCATTAAAAGGATAACAGGATTTGGTTTATCCTATACATCAGGCATTACCGTAGGTGCTATTTGGATACCCATAGTGATTACACCGAAGTAGTAAATGATCCCCAACAGTTACACAACATTTGCGCCTTTAATGAGATCCAATATTACATTATGTATATATTTATGTAGTAGTAAATATTTCTAGTAATTCAACTTTTATTTGACATATCTAATGATTTGTAACTTGTTGGAATTCGAAAAAAAAAGAAAAAAAAAAAAAAAAACCTTTTGCTCCTTTTAAGCGTCCAATCAAGTGTTCCAATTAATATTTCCAGTCCATATTTTAACTAATTTCTGGTATCTTATGTAATGATTGTCATCACATATTTTGTTGCATTATGTTCATTTTTGCATGTCCAATAATTGCTAGATATCCGCATTTGCCCTCAAATATCCGTATTTGCCCCCGAATTCAACTTCCGGTATCTGCGCAGTGTTCTCAAAGATATGTCAAAGTACAAGGAAAGATGGTAGTAAAGATATGCATAAAATCGTACTTCAATAAAATTATCACATTTCAAAATAAAGTTTAAATAACTTGAAATGGAATAATTAGCTCAAATGTATACGTCGTGTAGGAATTTCCATTCAAATGTTAACTACTTGGTTAGATTTTGCAAACACTTTCTAACGTCATTGTACAGATCGACATATTTTTGAAACCTGACTCGAAACAAAACATATTTGCAAATAGAACAAAGGCAGCTCTCTTAAAGATTTATTTTCGCAATTTGTCAGCTCAAAGATCTTTTCTGCAATATAAAAGTCAATGTAAATTAAGCATGTGATAAATAGATTATGACATGCAATTTTCCATAGCGTCCCTGGTATCAGCCCTCGACCCATATCTGTCCACCAGCTACGCTGTCGGGCTTGATATGGGAGTCTCGGACTGATACTAGGGCTGATATGGAAAATGTCATGTAAACATCTCGTATGCTTTGTTTAATTAGTCAATTTCAGTACAAACATCTAAATATATATCAAAAGATCTAAAGTTTTCACCGTGATTACGTTTCAAGTTCTCTAAAACTTGGTTGATTCAATAAACACAATACGACATATTTTCAATAAATTCCTTATATGTACTTTGAATTAAAAAAATAGTGCACCGTGTCTTTAAATTTAATCTAATTAATCTATTTCTGAAATTTCTAAATCAGTCCACGTTGACATAAGGTTGATTACGTAATCGTAATGATATAATGTTCGTAATATGTTATTACTGACGAACGCAAATTATAGATAACAATGGCGTAATCAGAAGCCGTAAATCGAAGAAGAACATGCACTGCAATGGCCAAAAGGACAAGCAACGATCTAACAAAGATCAAGTAACACGAATCCCACTAAAAACCGTGCTCCACATGTGACACTCGTCGTGTTGTGTTACTCTTGTTACTAACCTGGTAAACGACAGCCCGGATACAAAACCAGTAAAGCAGAATTCATAAAAACTTTTCTAAATCCACGATAGTCAAGAACAACATGAAGCTGAACCCGGATTTATCCTCATAAAAAATTGGAATACGCGTTTGATACTGGTACTCCAAAATCATCCAATCAAAACAACTGTGTACAATGTATATTGGATACAGTTTTTTAATTGGCTGTTTTTCAATTACGAGGAGAAAACTGGTATCCGAAATCTGCATGACACTAAGGTTGCATGTTGACTATTTATTCAGAATTCGCTATCTACAGAGACGATAATAAACGATGGATTTTCATATAGTGAAAATGTATAAAGATAAGGAAGTCAACAAAAATGTCAATTTTTTTTATCAATGTGTGACGTAATAGTGTTTCTGACATTTACCTCACTGAATTTGGTACTGCATTGACAACTATTTTACCTATTTTGTTCCAGTATTGTTATAAATACTGTTATAGTGACAGCCGGAACCTTTCAGCCGTAATGAAAGCGGGAGGTTTGGCGCTTTAAAATCTGATTCAACCCACCATTTCTTTAGAAATGCCTGTACCAAGTCAAGGTCATTACGGTTTTCACAGTTTTCCGTTTGTTGACTGATTTTGCCTGTTTATATACTTATGAGTTTTGACTTTCCCTTTGTAAGATTGTTCGGAGTTCGGTAATATTGTTATTACCCTTATTCAAGTCAGTTGTTGAAGTACATGACAGAGAAAATGATATAATCATACTTTTAACTCAGATAATTATATTTTAAAATGCAAAGCCCGATCTGTCGTCCAGGCCGCCCGAGAACCCAATCCCCTGAGAGCCGACGGGACTGTTTGCTTATACATGTCATAATAAACCAGAAAACATAACACAATTGCACGGAATTGCTATAAATACACACTAGATCGCATGCAGACATGTCACTCATCTCGGACACATTATCCTGCATGCGAGGCAACCATTTTTTTTATCTTATTCATTCATGCTGAATGCAAAGCGGCGAAGCATCAAACACCAATTATATTATCTTTGGTTTTACCCGACCAGAACTCGAACTCGCGAACGACCTCACTCGAGGCAAGCACGCTACACATTACACCACTTGTGCGGTTAAAACATAAACCATTTTTCTATAAACTCGACAAGACAAGCCAATAACAAATATAATGTTTAAATTTAATGTAAATTTTTTTCCAGTTCGAATAAATGTGGAGGTTGTAATGCAGTATTTTATAAAGATGGAAAACCCGTAGAAAAATGTATTTTCAAATCTTATTGAAAGCAAAAAATACAAACCAGATCACATAATAGCTGACTTCATTCGTGTTTTACAACTGGGAATAAAGTAATCCAATATTCCCGTTCATGTTAATTATTGTCCTCTGATAATATCCACTTCAAGGTAATTCTTTTAGAGAACCCCATTAGAAACACGCTGAGTGGATTTCATAGGTTATTCTTGAATTTCAACGACGGGTGCCACTAGTGGAGCAGGAATTCCTTCCCCGTATTTTCAAACTTACATTAATATTTCTTACAATGATTTAATATTTCAAGAATAGATATAGAACTTCACCACATTATGATTAGCTAAAAGGGGACGTAGTGACTGTGCTCGTATAGTTGGTGGATTTCCAACTACCTATGCAATCAGTGCCTATCACCACTAACGTTGAGAGTTCGACTCTTGCTCATGGCGAGGTGTTCCCGATACAACATTATGTGCTAAAGTTTATCAGTGACTTGCGACAGGTCAGTGGTTTTCTCTTTGTAGTCTGGTTTTCTCCATCAATAAAACTTGTCTCTGGTTTCCTCTACCAATAAAACTGACCGCCATGATATAACTGAAATATTGTTGAAATTTGCATTAAGCACATTAACCCTAACATAAGATACTTCTGTCTCATGCCGTAGCCTATGCCTGAAAATTGACAATGAGCGTTGGTAAATATGAAAACCGTAAATCAAAGGACAGACAAAACAATGGCCAAAAGAAAAAAAGATAAATGTACTATCCTCAAAAAACTACACTGAAAATTAAAGATCAAGCAACAAGAACCCCACTAAAACCGAAATGAACTCAGGTGCTCCGGAACGGTAGGTAGTTCCTGTTCCACATGTTGCACCCGTCGTGTTACAAACACGGTACATAGTCATAAACGAGGAAAGAACAAAATTGTGATGCTTATTTTAAGATGTAAGTGGTCATTGAATATATTTTGACTTTCGTTGAATGATTTTAATTAAGGGGTGGGTTAAGCTATATCAAATAAACTAATCCGAGTGCACCTGCGGTTTTTAGTGGTTCCGTGTTGTTCCTCTTAGTTTCTGTGTTGTGTTTTGTTTGTCTTCGCCCTGTGTCTTATGTACCCAATGTTTCCAGTTTCTCTGGATTCTCCATTCTTGATTGCCACTTCGGTTATCTCTAACACTTATGTATAATGCATGCAGTGTCTTTACTGATTATATAAAGGTGTACATATAAACCTCTGCATTGTATGTCTACTAAACGTAGATACACTGCGTAGAGTGATGCGCAATTGTGAAACAGGGATCGCGCCGTAGACACCCAAATATAAATTGAAGCAAAATGTCACATGTTTTTCCCTCTTATGTGTACATTTAAGAATTTTGTAAATACATGGCATTGCAGTATGAACACAATATACGTACATTGTTGTAAAATATAATATTTATTTAAGAATTGAATGCATTTTTTTGTAGTTTTATTAGCGTGTAAAAGCGTGGACCGAAGCATACTTTGTATGAAGCGCTTTAGCGCTTCACACAAAAAATGTTCCTCGGTCCACGCTTTTACACGCATATAAAACTACAAAAAAAATGCATTCAATTCTTATAATTACATTTAAATCACACCAAAATTTAATATAGTTGAATTTTTCGTTGTGAATTTTATTTGTGTTAGATTATTTGCTGTTGGAAATTACTACGCCCATGATTGTTTACATCCGACGTCGTCATGGAGGCACGTGCAAGTTCGGGTTTGAGTTTCATTGGGATGTAAAACATCTCTTTTATAATCATGTGACCACTTCATAGCCAATCATATTGTAACATTTCAATGAAAAACGGAAGCAATGTAATTATTAGTACTTACAGACAGATAAAGTCGCCAGAGCCACGCGCTTCTTCCCGTTTCTAAAGCCCACACAAATATATTTTATATTTGGCGACAATATTATGTATATATTTGGTGCACGGATTTTCCAACAGACAGATGAACAAAATTGAAAGCGACGTAATTGAAGCAATTTTACTTTTCGCATGTTTTTTCCAATCGTAGTTCCTTTTAATCTCCAGTTTTCATGTACAATGACATTATTTGATAGCATACAAATTTACGAAGAACAATTTAAGTATGCAACACAAAGCTTTCCAGACATTATGTTTCTAAAGCGTTACTTAACAGGACCATAGTAATCAAAAATGAAAACAATAATAGAACATGATACATTATGTTATCTTAATGTTTACTGCATGACCTCCTAAAGATATATTATTTATAGAACAATCTACCAATAAATTAATAAATGTTTATGTTGTCTATAAGTTGTGTGTTAATGTTATTATTGGAGTTAGTTTCTGTTTACTTATATTGTTAGCAGGATTCTGTGATTAAAGCTTGTGAAAATAAACATAGTTCATAATGTCGGATAACGAAAGCGGGAGGTTTGGCGCTTTAAAATCTGATTCAACCCACCATTTCTTTAGAAATGACTGTACCAAGTCAGGATCATTACGGTTTTCACAGTTTTCCGGTTGTTGACTGATTTTGTCTGTTTATATACTTATGAGTTTTGACTTTCCCTTTGCAAGATTGTTCTTACCCTTGTTTAAGCTCAAAGACTTTGGCAAATATATGTTTTGCTTTTATCTGTTGATTTGCGATCATTACTCTTAGGACAAAGCAAATCATCCTGTAAGGATTGCTATCCTATTGTATTAGGTCACATTCCAGATCGATTGATTGATTGATTTTATTGTGCTTAGCGCCACTTTCAGCAATATTTCAGCTATATCATGGCGACCAGTTTTAGTGCTGGAAGAAGCCGGAGTACCAGGAGAGAACCACTGGCCATGGGCAAGCAACTGGTAAGCTTTATCACTTGTGGCTGCGAGTTGAGTCCACCTTTTTTGTAATTTTCAAAGACGTGCGCGAACCCACGCCGTATTGGTGATAGGCTTGTGTGAATTGTTGGGTAATCCAACTACCTAACTCATTGAGCCACCCGGGACATAATTACAGGTCGAAATGTAACATAAGTATGTAAATAACTAATGAATTCCAACTTTTTGTTTTCAACTGTAATAATCGTATTCTTTTTTATTTTCATGAAAACCTACACATTTACACACCAATAAATTTCTTTTTATCAATTTAGTACAACATCTAAAATTGATCATCGTTGGTGTAAAATACATTAGAAATAATAGGAATTAAAGTAACATGGCTTAACTAATAAAACGTTTGAAACGGAAGCATGCTGAGATAGTTTTATATGTAAAGTTTTTTTTTAACGATCTACGTTAGCTCGTTAAACCGTGTTTTACAACAGTATAATACATTACAATATTTAGGCACAGGGTCATTGACAGATGTAATACTAAAGTGAAAACCTAGAAGTCTGTGGAAGTGCATGAACTATTGCAACTGATTTCCGATAACATATAGCACTACCATGACACGCCCTCAAACATTGGAACAATATTAAACATAATTATGAGAACGTGCAATGAGCAGTGATGACCAACATGGTATCGTATTAGGATATACATCTACCAACAATATTAGTACCTATCATACATGAAATTAAGCTTAAGCAGTGATGATAAACATCTACCAACAATATTAGTATCTATCATACATGGAATTAAGCTTAAGTAGTGATGATAAACATCTACCAACAATATTAGTACCTATCATACATGAAACTAAGCTTAAGTAGTGATGATAAACAAATCTACAAATATCAACAAAACGAACAATGACCTCAGATCTTTGAATATAAAAAAGACCAGGACATAAGATGTATTGGCGTTGGAGACAGTCACAAGGATGTTGCGGGATTAAATCGGTTAATGGGATCCCACTAAAAAACATATATTACATGTATCATAAAAAATGAATGACAACATATACATGGACAGTGCAATGAAAGGATCAATAAATACTCGTAATTAGGTGACTATTAGGTAGGAAGGTAGAATCTATTGGTCAAAGACCATTACTCTTAAGATCAAAACAAAAATTATAACTGATTCTTGAGTTATCGTTCCTGTTACAATGTATATAGATATCCTACATTAGAGTTAAAGGAAGAGAAGGGTAGCTCCAAAACTAAATGTTATATTCCTGATGCGAAGCTTAATACATAAATAAGAGTGAATATATTTGTACTCTTTGGTAGATTGGTTGTGATCTGCAACAACATAATAAACTGTATTGAATTCAATCGATAGATCTTGTCCCTATGAGTGAATTATTCTTGTATAACGCCAAGCGAGCATGATATTCAGCTATGTCATGGTGAGAACAGGTTATCATGGTGAGAACAGCTTATCATGGTGAGAACAGTTAGGTTATCATGGTGAGAACAGACTATCATGGAGAGAACAGGTAATCATGGTGAGAACGGGTTATCATGGTGATAACAGATTATCATGGTGAGAACAGGTTATCATGGTGAGAACAGGTTATCATGGTGAGAACATGTTATCATGCTGAGAGCAGGTTATCATGGTGAGAACAGGTTATCATGGTGAGAACAGGTTATCATGGTGAGAGCAGGTTATCATGGTGAGAACAGATTATCATGGTGAGAACAGGTTATGATGGTGATAACAGATTATCATGGTGAGAACAGATTATAATGGTGAGAACAGGTTATCATGGTGAGAACACATTATGATGGTGATAATAGGTTATCATGGTGAGAACAGGTTATCATGGTGAGAACAGGTTATCATGCTGATAACAGATTATCATGGTGAGAACAGGTTATCATGGTGAGAACAGGTTATCATGGTGAGAACTGGTTATCATGGTGAGAACAGGTTATAATGGTGAGAACAGGTAATAATGGTGAGAACAGGTTATCATGGTGAGAACAGGTTATCATGGTGAGAACAGGTTATCATGGTGAGAATAGGTTATCATGGTGAGAACAGGTTATCATGGTGAGAACGGGTTATAATGGTGAGAACAGGTTATCATGGTGAGAACAGGTTATCATGGTGAGAACAGGTTATCATGGTGAGAACAGGTTATCATGCTGATAACAGATTATCATGGTGAGAACAGGTTATCATGGTGAGAACAGGTTATCATGGTGAGAACTGGTTATCATGGTGAGAACAGGTTATAATGGTGAGAACAGGTAATAATGGTGAGAATAGGTTATCATGGTGAGAACAGGTTATCATGGTGAGAACAGGTTATCATGGTGAGAATAGGTTATCATGGTGAGAACAGGTTATCATGGTGAGAACGGGTTATAATGGTGAGAACAGGTTATCATGGTGAGAACAGGTTATCATGGTGAGAACAGGTTGTAATGGTGAGAACAGGTTATCATGGTGAGAACAGGTTATTATGGTGAGAACATGTTATCATGGTGAGAACGGGTTATCATGGTGAGAACAGGTAATCATGGTGAGAACAGGTTATCATGGTGAGAACAAGTTATCATGGTGAGAATAGGTTATCATAGTGAGAACCGGTTATCATGGTGAGAACAAGTTATCATGGTAAGAATATGTTAACATGGTGAGAGCAGGTTATCATGGTGAGAACAGGTTATCATGGTGAGAACAGGTTATCATGGTGGGAACAGGGTATCATGGTGAGAACCGGTTATCATGGTGAGAACAGGTTATCATGGTGAGAACAGGTTATCATGGTGAGAACACATTATGATGGTGGGAATATGTTATCATGGTGAGAGCAGGTTATCATGGTGAGAACAGGTTACATTTAGATGAGTGATGTCTGTTTTGTACTAGACAACACACTAAGCTGGATTTTCACAGTGCTAGCTGACTGAACAAAAGTCAACGAGTAAACATTTCGCTCCACTTGAATACATTAATCTCATTCTCAACCAGTCTTTGTTCTTACTCTTTACTGATGCTTGCTTAACGAAGAAGCATACAATACCAAGTATAAAGTCTTTGATTTGACCCCACTGGTGTTCGAACCCATGATCTACCGCCCTCGAGGTGAGCGCGCTAACCATTACACCACCAATGTGGAATTTTGCCTATTCATATGACACAAACCAAACAGACTTGGAGCAGGTAGTATTGACAAGTTGTCGCATAGATCACATAAGAATGCCATTATTTTATTTTAGATGAAGAACAGCGACTTGACAATGCATACTACTTTTTTAGTTTCGAATATTGTTTTAGCTTTTCTTAATGGCTGTCGGTTGTATATTCAAACACATCTAATTCACTGCATGCCAATAACATTCAAAGTACTTAAGACACAGCTCTCCTAACATTATGTTTCTAAAACGTTACTTAACATGAGCACAGTAACCAAAAAAGAAAATAATAATAGAAAGATGATACATCATTATATCTTAATGTTCACTGTATGAACACCCAATCATGTGTTCATTTTCATTTTCCTTTGACAAAATAAAACATACTAGGAGCAAGTAGTATTGACAAATTGTCGTATAGGTCTTACAAGAATGACATACTATTTCATTTTTAATGACGACAACGACTTGAGAATGTATTCTACTATATTTAGTTTCTAATATTATTTTATCTTTTTTAA
This sequence comes from Bathymodiolus brooksi, assembly GCA_963680875.1. Classification (NCBI taxonomy): domain Eukaryota; kingdom Metazoa; phylum Mollusca; class Bivalvia; order Mytilida; family Modiolidae; genus Bathymodiolus; species Bathymodiolus brooksi. Next base: position 70,022,283 of record OY804590.1, read on the forward strand.
TTGCCACCAGTTCCATGTTTCAGACGAATAAAGCACAACTAAATCATTACATACGAAGAACAATTAATGTACGTCACACAAACCTCTTCAAACATTACATTTCTACAAATGTCATTTAACATGACCAAAGTAACCAAAATGGAAAACAACAATAGATACATGAAACATTATTTTATCTTAATGTTTACTGCATGACCTCCCAATGATATATTATTTATAATACAATCAATTTGTGAGAGAGAGAGAGAGAGAGAGAGAGAGAGAGAGAGAGAGAGAGAGATTTGTCTTGCCTTGTATTATATTATTGTCTTGTCTTTCCTCTTTATTAATTTGTATTCTTTTGTATTATTCACGATATTATTGTATCTATTTATGTTGAGGAGAGCTACTAGTAGCCTCTGGCTGTATGTAATCCTCATGAAATAAATACAGAATTAAATTAAATTAAATTGAATTAAATTACAAATAAATTGACAAATATGTGTATGGTATTGAAGTGTGTTAATGATATTCCTGGGATTGGTTTAAGTTTTTTTATATTGTTAGCAAGGGTCTTTGATTTTAGCTTGTGAAATTAAGTATATTGCATAATCTCGGATAATATTTAAGCTCAAAGATTTTTGTAAATATATGTTTTGCTTTTATCTTGTAATAGTGATTGTTAACCTATTTATTGTCTTAGGAGATATTCTGGGTCGAAATGTAACCTGAGGAATTTTATATTGAAATATAAATAACTTCATATGTTTTTGTACTTATGATATATACACATACATATGTATATATAGATAATGTTTGACCTCTGCTATGTTTTATATATAGATAATGTTTGACCTCTGCTATGTTTTCCTGTTATGCATTATGCCATGCTGCTTTCTGTTTATATTATCTATGTAACTGATATAGCATTTATGTGCTTTGATAATAAACATATTATTATTATTATATTATTAACCTAACAATGTAAATAGCTAATAACTTCAAAATGTTGTTTTCAACCGTAATAATCGTAAAATGTTAATTTCCACGACAACCCACACCAATAAATGTCTTTTATCAATTTAGTGTAACACGTAAAATTGATCATTGTTGATGTAAAGTACATCAGAAATTATAGGAATTAAAATAATACGGCTTAAACAATAAAACTTTGCAGCGGAAGCATGATGAGATTTTTTTAATGGAGAGGTTTTTTTAACGATCATACATTAGCTCGTTAAAATGTGTCGTACATGTAGTCGCTAAAAGACAATTACACCATTAACTTAGACTAAATAGAATGTTTAGTCCTAGAGTCATTAGTACTTTGTTATGCGAAAGTAAAATGCCCAAACGTATGTGAGACTGATTTCAGAAACAATATTTTATTAGCATAACCTGCCCCCAAAAAAATTGTAAAGCAAACAAGCAGGTTGATCAAAATGTGCATCAATGGTCACTAACGTATGATACTTACATCTACGAACCCAGCCAGTACATATATCTTCTGAAGTTGTGATTTGAGTATCACACTTAACGAGGTATGTTGTCGATCAAAAATGCTAGCATTTTGATGATGTCAGTTTCAGAGAACCTTTTTGCTAGATACAGAGTGTTTGTCATTTTTATTAAATAAGATTCGCCCCTTCCCAGAACAATGTATGTGTATCCACGTGGGTCATTCTTTTATAGTGAGTGATTGATTGCTGTTTAACGCCAAATCCGCGATTTGTTAGCTACATCATATCGAGAACAAGTTGAGACAACATTCCACGGAGAAACATGTCGCACCACTCGGGCACATTATCCTGATTTCGAGCCAACCAGTATTCGCTCTTTTTCCTTAATGCTGTGTGGTGAGCGGAGAAGCAACAAATACCAAGTTTATAGTCTTTGGTTTGACCCGATCGGGGTCCGAACCCACTTGCGCAGACTGAAAAGATTAGGCGAATGATACCCTCAAGGACTTAGTTCACCAGTCGAATGATTGTATTGACTCAGAGATAATGAACTAATTTAGTGCCACTACGCATTTCTGGAACAACCTTAAAAGAAAAGCTCAAAGTCGAAATATTTATAATAATAATATTTGTTCTAATAATTGAAGTCGGCAATATTTTTGTTACTATCTTTTACTGATAAAATCGAGCAATATAATGATAGAACAGACACATGTTTCTATATTCATCACTAACACAGTTGTCGCTGTTATCTATCTTCGATGAGCCTGAGAAATGCAGCTTGACAAGTTTTATAATTAAAGACCAATTTTTAGCTTAATTTTTGTTTATTTCCATTACGGTGTTAATGTTTTAATGTTCAAACAGTGTATATCATTTGCATATTATTTTTAAATATTGTTTTGATAGTCTTCGCTATATCAAAGCGTAGTTCAGAATTGACTTTTTTAACTTTACACAACGTGCATCAACATTTTTGATACATATATGCATGTTTTCTCATATTTTCATCATCGTTCTGTAAGGTTTGTCATTTGTTGTGTTGCTGGTTAATAGTTTATCAAATAAATGCACATCGGCTTCTGTTATCACAGATTAAAATTCTACTCTTAAAACTAGTTTAACTCCGCCTCCTTTTATTGAAGTGCCTGTACCATACCGGGAAAATTAGCGGTCATGTATTTGTTTGTTAGGGGGTATTGATTTTGCCTATTTCTACAATTTACCTGTTAAATTTTGGACTGTTCTGACGGTGTGGTATTTTTCATTTTTATATTTCATGTACATAAATTCATTTTCTAAATCTCAATCATAACAGTAGGTAGTATTTTGTCAGTTGCTGGCATGTATGTCATTAATTTTATTCAATATTCGCTTAGCTGAAATACTGCTTACGTGATGTTAAACAACAATTAATAAATACGATAACAACATCAAAATTGCATTAAATGTCGAAAGTTCAGATGTTGCTTTAGCTGATTTTAGCTATCCTGTTTAGGTCCTTTGGTTTACTTGCTCCCAAAGACTTTTAAATTATTTGGCTTTCCCGTCTTTTGATTTTTCAGAAACGCGTCATGCGCACTAAATTAGATATCTACATTTATATTTCATAAGACTTATGCGACCACGACATGGAGAGCCTGAATATTCATGGTTTCTAATGGTATTCTCCGAGGAGAAAACAAATATATTTATAAATACCGTTCATTAATTAGCATTTTTCAAATTATTTTTCTTAAAGTTAATGCTCTTCTCCCTCAAACATAGGTTACCTTTGCCGATTTTGGGTATCTCGTTTGCGGCCTTTGCTTTTCTTGCTTCCACGACTTTTAGGGTGCGTGACTTTCTTATCTTTTGACTTTGAGGATACCTGAGTAAGGTCATTCCAGAAAGGCGCCGTACGCACTAAATAAGATAGCTACGTTTTTGTTATTTCATAAGTGGTAATATGTGGCCTTGACACATAGAATGACAATGCTGGAAATAATTATGCTTTGTTCTGTATAATACTCTTCAAGGGGAGAAAGAATAATTAATCAGTATTTAAAAAAAATCAGATTTCTAACACTGATTTATGAAACTAATGTGTAAAGTAAGAGACTCATCAATGTTGCGAGACTGTATTATAAAGCGATTTGTCACCATTAAATCAAATTATTTTACAATGTTACATGCCGTCAGGGAGATAATTACTAAAATCAATGCATGTTACCAATCAAAGAACAGCTCATACATCATTAAAGAACGAATTTTCTGTTTAAACATATTTTTTGTTATTCAATTAGTGCATTTGTATTGTGTTGTCCATTACCATACTACTATTAATGGTCGTCGCTTTTCTTTACCTTAAAAACACATTTCTTTTTATTCCCATAATTATTTCAAAATATGATGTTTTTGTTATTAAAACTGATGTTCTAATCTCTGAAACATAGGTGACTTTAGCCGATGTTTAGGACATTTGATGTTCGTGCTTCTACATTTTTAAAAATTGTTTGACTTTCCGAACTTTTTACTTTGTACAATGTTATTCCGGATATTCCGTAGTGCGTACGAAATAAGATCGCTACCATTTTATTTGTAGCATAACATTTAACACGCATTGATTTATTAAAAATAATTAATTAATTTATCTGAATTATGGTTTTAAAACACCAAATATCAGTATTGAAAGATACACAAAGCATAGCATTGTCCCCCTAGTGACAACAACCCTAATACACATATTATAACCGCCACGATATAACTGAAATATTGTTGAAAGTGGCGTTAAGCACCATAACCAACCCACCAACATCCTATGAAACAAGTATTACTGCTCAGAAACGCATGCTATCACTATCAAAAGGTCTTTGATTTTGAAAAAAAATACCTTCACAAAGACGTTTTTTTCTTAGATTTTAAAGAGTTGCCTGAAATAAATGTGTTGCATGTTCAAATCATATACATTTGAAGAAGAATTTTCGTTTGAAGCATTATCTCATTAACCGATTTGAAGTTATAAATTTAGTATTAAATCGATGACGTTTGTATTGATTGTCATTCTAAGTCATTTATGGTTTGGTGGGAAAAAAAGCCTGATGATACTAAAGAGGTAATCAGAAGCCGTAAATCTAAGATACCAAAGAGGTAATCAGAAGCCGTAAATCTAAGATACCAAAGAGGTAATCAGAAGCCGTAAATCTAAGATACCAAAGAGGTAATCAGAAGCCGTAAATCTAAGATACCAAAGGGGTAATCAGACGCCGTAAATCTAAGATACCAAAGAGGTAATCAGAAGCCGTAAATCTAAGATACCAAAGGGATAATCAGAAGCCGTAAATCTAATATACCAAAGAGGTAATCAGAAGCCGTAAATCTAAGATACCAAAGAGGTAATCAGAAGCCGTAAATCTAAGATACCAAAGGGATAATCAGAAGTCGTAAATCTAATATACCAAAGAGGTAATCAGAAGCCGTAAATCTAAGATACCAAAGAGGTAATCAGAAGCCGTAAATCTAAGATACCAAAGAAGTAATCAGAAGCCGTAATTCTAAGATACCAAAGAGGTAGCCAGAAGCCGTAAATCTAAGATTCCAAAGAGGTAATCAGAAGCCGTAAATCTAAGATACCAAAGAAGTAATCAGAAGCCGTAAATCTAAGATACCAAAAAGGTAGTCAGAAGCCGTAAATCTAAGATACCAAAGAGGTAATCAGAAGCCGTAAATCTAAGATACCAAAGAGGTAATCAGAAGCCGTAAATCTAAGATACCAAAGGGGTAATCAGAAGCCGTAAATCTAAGATACCAAAGAGGTAATCAGAAGCCGTAAATCTAAGATACCAAAGGGATAATCAGAAGCCGTAAATCTAATATACCAAAGAGGTAATCAGAAGCCGTAAATCTAATATACCAAAGAGGTAATCAGAAGCCGTAAATCTAAGATACCAAAGAGGTAATCAGAAGCCGTAAATCTAAGATACCAAAGAAGTAATCAGAAGCCGTAATTCTAAGATACCAAAGAGGTAGCCAGAAGCCGTAAATCTAAGATTCCAAAGAGGTAATCAGAAGCCGTAAATCTAAGATACCAAAGAAGTAATCAGAAGCCGTAAATCTAATATACCAAAAAGGTAGTCAGAAGCCGTAAATCTAAGATACCAAAAAGGTAATCAGAAGCCGTAAATCTAAGATACCAAAGAGGTAATCAGAAGCCGTAAATCTAAGATACCAAAGAGGTAATTAGAAGCCGTAAATCGAAGAAGGACAGACAATTCAATGGACACAATAAAAAGGACGAAATGGCAAACAACGGTATACGAAACAGCACACAGAAAACAAAAGACCGAGCAACACGAACCGCAATTAAAACTGGGGTGAATTCAGGGTCTCCGACCGTGTAAGCAGTTCCTGCTCCACACGTGACAACCGTCGTGTTACTCTTGTTACAAACCCGGTGATAAGTCACGAGTGATGAAAGGACCGGATTTTGATTAGAACAAAGGGAACATATCCGTCACCATTTGTGACACAGATACTCCGTAACGGTTAACCAAGTCATGCACTGTTAAACTTTTAAAGAAATGACTTCAACCTAACCAAGAGGAACCCTTGGTTCAGTAGCTTCCTTGTTTGGAGCAACCCTCTATCAAGGAAATCAGGAACTACAAGCTCTGGAATATTAAATTAGTAAATTTGAGATACTTCTCTTATTACACCTTTTCTAAGATTTTCAATAGAAAAACGTAAACATCTAATGTATAGTGCACGCCACAATTCGGGAATAAACTGCACTCGGTGTTAAGGTAAGGGTTATGATGTTTTACCCCACAATACTTCATTTATATTGTTGCGGTCAGCATTATTGGTGGAGGAAACCGGAGTTTCCAGAGAAAACCACCGACCTGCCGCAAGTCACTCACAGCCTTTATCACATAATTTTCTATCGGGTACACCTCGTCATTAGCGGGATTCGAACTCACAACGGTAGTGGTAATAGGCACTGATTACACATGCAGATCTAAATCAAATTACCATACGATCACGGCCACGGCGGCCCTTAATCTCCACCAGGTATGTTCATAGTAAAAGATGCACATAATATATTCAGTCATTTTAAAATGAAACTACAACTAAATACGACCATCCCAAATATTTAAACGGGAAAAAAACATGACCGATAAATATTTTGCTTTTGAAATGCACTATATATCGTCCTTGGTTGTCTATATATGTTATTTACAATTATCGGTGGCTAAGCCATATTAGTGTAATCAATAGCATATTACAGCATAGTTTGTCAGCTCGACCTACACTTGAGACAACTTGTGCTCATTTGAGATAAGGTCAAATGATGTTTTCCACTTTGTCCAGCTTCCATCAGCACTCATCGTTGCTAGCCCACGCCTGATCAGCTCCGATAATATATACTCATCACTCGTAGGGCAACTGATATTGACATCGTGATGGCTATAATCAACCTTAGAGATTACCGAAGGGCAATCAAAAATGGACAATCCAGCGAAACTGGCTAACATAGGGCACACAAGACGAAGACAAACAAACGAAAACACAACACGATATCTGGTGGCCAGCGCTATGCCCAAACAAACACAAATAACGTATATATTACACGAACCTTCCTTGAAACATCTGGATGGAAAGACGAACCGAACATCGTTTTTTGAGAAAATCGCAACATGAAACTCAGAATGTAGATACACATAATAGGAAAACACAAAAAACTTAAATTATTCATGAGTCATTCCAATATATTTTGATATGTTCCAACGCACTATTTCCCAGACAATCAATCACATAATTTTCTTCCAAAGCGGGTCGCAATTACCCCCCCCCCCCCCCGTGGGTTATCTACCATGACGGCAATATCAAGTAAGCAGAGGTGGCGTTCCTTGGTATGTGCCTTTCTAATCAAATCAAAACTACATTTTACAGTATTTTATCAGTATAATACACGGTAATTGGAATAATTCCTCAAACATCCGGAGTTCCCTCCGCTGCCTTCCCTAATCAAAAGCTCTACCCTTTACCCTCTGGGGGACCAAGGCAGGCCACCTACTTCATAATACAGATGTTATGTACCTATCGCAAAATTAGGGATCAGCGTCTGTCTTTGACAATCTGTATTATCTATCATCTGCCAAAAAATCAGATCTACTAGTAACATGATAACGAGCCGTTTTCACAACTGATTGCACGAGGACACACGACACTTTGCTAAATATACCCTTAATTGCACTACTTTACCAAGGTGAAATTGCAAATTACATTTGAAACACAATATTGATATCATAATAAAACATATATAGCTGTTATTAATAACAGAACATGTGTTTTATGTAATATTCATATTTAATATGTAATAACGATTCAGTTTCATCATTACTTACTAATGCGTATATTGCTATTTTCAAAGGTCACTTCCTCGTTCTTACAAGCAAATGTTCAAATCTCAATACATTCAATTAAGAAACCAAACTTTTGGAAAAAATGATTTTTCTATATGTTATTTATTGCAATAACATATTTTGTTTTTGTTTGGTTTTTCGTTTGTTCTAGAATAAATTTTCTGAAGACAACCAGTGTAAGTCGATTTGTAGAATGTACGATGCATCCATTTTCTGCTTTTTTCTATAGCACATATGATTTAAGTGTATTTAACAATACAGGGATTACAGACATTCAATTTACCATCATCTGCTTGTCTGATTGTAATACAATTGTATAGAAATATATTTAAGCTTAAAAAAAGAAGAAAGTTATATTACTATGATGAAGTCTATAATCAAACAGGATGACGAACATCACGAACAATGCACAACTTTAAATTTATTAGAAAATCAATACATACAAATGCTTGTTACCTTGGTAATGAAAACAAAAACATTCATAGGTTTACACGTGCGGATACTGAAAAGCGGTCTATAACATTTAACGTAAAGATATAGACATTTAATTTGAAACGGTTGAAATCTGTCAACGTTTGGCGGGAAAAGAGTACTAATAACATTAGAGAAATCCGAAGGGTAACCCAGAGACTTAGACAATATCGGGAGCAAGACACAGAACGAAGATAAACAACATGGAAACCCCAACACAGAAAACTGAACAGATGAGCAACTTGGACCCCACAAAAAAACCGGAGTAAACTTAGGTGCTTGCGAAGGGTAAGCGGTTGCTGTTTCTTATAAGACAACCGCCGTGTTGTAGATTACTTCCTAAGACATACAAGAATGTCTTTCCCTGCAACATGAGGAAGACATTAATAATCCGTAGACATACCACCAGATCTTCCTCTGGAAGGGGAAACTATAATTGTAGAAAACACTATTTGTCGGGTTTTACGGTCGTCATAGCGAACTAGTTGACAGTTCCGAAATATTAATTTCTATGGTGACAATGAATTGTTTGCCTTTCACGTGGATCTTCTTTTCTTTCGATTATCACCAACAAGACTAATACCTGACTTTACTATATGAGTAACAAAGTGTGTGTCTCTAAAAGAAACAGGAACTGCTTGCCTTCGTGAGCACCTGGGATCACATTGGTTTATTTGGTGCCATCTGCGTTGCTCTTCTATTAAGTTTTCTGTGTTCAGTTTTTTGTTCGGTTAGTCTTAGTTCTATATCTTGTGTCTACATGCATTGATTGTCCATACTTGGTTACAGCTTCGGGTTTTCTCTAAAGTTTTCTTTCAAAACCGATTTAAATTTAAACTTGACTTTATCGTACGCATTGCCTCAAGGACGTTCATTTTAACGAACACTAATGTGACATAAAATGTTAAATCTCTACAACATGCTTGATGAATCAGCACTCATCGTTGCTAGCCCACGTCTGATCACGCTCCGATAATTTATACTCATCACTCGTAGGTCAACTGATATTGACATCATGATAGCTATAATAAACCTTAGAGAATACCGAAGGGCAATCAAAAATGGACAATCCAGGGAAACTGGCGTACATAGGGTACACAAAATATAGACAAACAAACCAAAACACAACACCATATGTGGTGCGCACCGCTATGCGCAAGCAAACACAAATAACGTATATATTACACGAACCTTCCTTGAAACATCTGGATGGAAAGACGAACCGATTATCGGTTTTTGCGGAAGTCGTAATGGACATCAGAACATGGAACTCAGAATGTAGATACACATAATAGGACAACACAAAAACTTAAATTATTCATGAGTCATTCCAATATATTTTGATATGTTCCAACGCACTGTTTCCCAGACAATCAATCACAGGATTTTCTTGCAAAACGGGTCGCAATTACCCCCCGTGGTTTATCTACCATGACGGCTATATCAAGTAGGCAGAGGTGGCGTTCCTTGGTATGTGCCTTTCTAATCAAATCAAAACTACATTTTACAGTATTTTATCAGTATAATACACGGTAATTGGAATAATTCCTTAAACATCCGGAGTTCCCTCCGCTGCCTTCCCTAATCAAGATCTCTACCCTGTACCCTCTGGGGGACCAGGGCAGTCCACATACTTCATAATACAGATGTTATGTACCTATCGCAAAATTAGGGATCAGCGCCTGTCTTTCACAATCTGTATTATCTATCATCTGCCAAAAATCAGATCTACTAGTAACATGATAACGAGCCGTTTTCACAACTGATTGCACGAGGACACACGACACTTTGCTAAATATACCCTTAATTGCACTACTTTACCAAGGTGAAATTGCAAATTACCTTTGAAACACAATATTGATATCATAATAAAACATATATAGCTGTTATTAATAACAGAACATGTGTTTTATGTAATATTCATATTTAATATGTAATAACGATTCAGTTTCATCATTACTTACTAATACGTATGTTGCTATTTTCAAAGGTCACTTCCTCGTTCTTACAAGCAAATGTTCAAATCTCAATACATTCAATTAAGAAACCAAACTTTTGGAAAAAATGATTTTTCTATATGTCATTTATTGCTATAACAGTTTTTATTTTTGTTTTGTTTTCTTTTTTTGCTCTAGAATAAATTTTCTGAAGACAACCAGTGTAAGTCGAATTGTAGAATGTACGATGCATCCATTTTCTGCTTTCTTCTATAGTACATATGATTTAAGTGTATTTAACAATACAGGGATTAAAGACATTAAATTTACCAACATCTGCTTGTCTGATTGTAATACAATTGTATAGAAATATATTTAAGTTTAAAAAAAGAAGAAAGTTATTTTACTATGATGAAGTCTATAATCAAACAGGATGACGAACATCACGAACAATGCACAACTTTAAATTTATTTGAAAATCAATACATACAAATGCTTGTTACCTTGGTAATGAAAACAAAAACATTCATAGGTTTACACGTGCGGATACTGAAAAGCGGTCTATAACATTTAACGTAAAGATATAGACATTTAATTTGAAACGGTTGAAATCTGTCAACATTTGGCGGGAAAAGAGTACTAATAACATTAGAGAAATCCGATGGGTAACCCAGAGACTTAGACAATATCGGGAGCAAGACACAGAACGAAGATAAACAACATGGAAACCCCAACACAGAAAACTGAACAGATGAGCAACTTGGACCCCACAAAAAAACCGGAGTAAACTTAGGTGCTTGCGAAGGGTAAGCGGTTGCTGTTTCTTATAAGACAACCGCCGTGTTGTAGATTACTTCATAAGACATACAAGAATGTCTTTCCCTGCAACATGAGGAAGACATTAATAATCCGTAGAAATACCACCAGATCTTCCTCTGGAAGGGGAAACTATAATTGTAGAAAACACTATTTGTCGGGTTTTACGGTCGTCATAGCGAACTAGTTGACAGTTCCGAAATATTAATTTCTATGGTGACAATGAATTGTTTGCCTTTCACGTGGATCTTCTTTTCTTTCGATTATCACCAACAAGACTAATACCTGACTTTACTATATGAGTAACAAAGTGTGTGTCTCTAAAAGAAACAGGAACTGCTTGCCTTCGTGAGCACCTGGGATCACATTGGTTTATTTGGTGCCATCTGCGTTGCTCTTCTATTAAGTTTTCTGTGTTCAGTTTTTTGTTCGGTTAGTCTTAGTTCTATATCTTGTGTCTACATGCATTGATTGTCCATACTTGGTTACAGCTTCGGGTTTTCTCTAAAGTTTTCTTTCAAAACCGATTTAAATTTAAACTTGACTTTATCGTACGCATTGCCTCAAGGACGTTCATTTTAACGAACACTAATGTGACATAAAATGTTAAATCTCTACAACATGCTTGATGAATCAGCACTCATCGTTGCTAGCCCACGTCTGATCACGCTCCGATAATTTATACTCATCACTCGTAGGTCAACTGATATTGACATCATGATAGCTATAATAAACCTTAGAGAATACCGAAGGGCAATCAAAAATGGACAATCCAGGGAAACTGGCGTACATAGGGTACACAAAATATAGACAAACAAACCAAAACACAACACCATATGTGGTGCGCACCGCTATGCGCAAGCAAACACAAATAACGTATATATTACACGAACCTTCCTTGAAACATCTGGATGGAAAGACGAACCGATTATCGGTTTTTGCGGAAGTCGTAATGGACATCAGAACATGGAACTCAGAATGTAGATACACATAATAGGACAACACAAAAACTTAAATTATTCATGAGTCATTCCAATATATTTTGATATGTTCCAACGCACTGTTTCCCAGACAATCAATCACAGGATTTTCTTGCAAAACGGGTCGCAATTACCCCCCGTGGTTTATCTACCATGACGGCTATATCAAGTAGGCAGAGGTGGCGTTCCTTGGTATGTGCCTTTCTAATCAAATCAAAACTACATTTTACAGTATTTTATCAGTATAATACACGGTAATTGGAATAATTCCTTAAACATCCGGAGTTCCCTCCGCTGCCTTCCCTAATCAAGATCTCTACCCTGTACCCTCTGGGGGACCAGGGCAGTCCACATACTTCATAATACAGATGTTATGTACCTATCGCAAAATTAGGGATCAGCGCCTGTCTTTCACAATCTGTATTATCTATCATCTGCCAAAAATCAGATCTACTAGTAACATGATAACGAGCCGTTTTCACAACTGATTGCACGAGGACACACGACACTTTGCTAAATATACCCTTAATTGCACTACTTTACCAAGGTGAAATTGCAAATTACCTTTGAAACACAATATTGATATCATAATAAAACATATATAGCTGTTATTAATAACAGAACATGTGTTTTATGTAATATTCATATTTAATATGTAATAACGATTCAGTTTCATCATTACTTACTAATACGTATGTTGCTATTTTCAAAGGTCACTTCCTCGTTCTTACAAGCAAATGTTCAAATCTCAATACATTCAATTAAGAAACCAAACTTTTGGAAAAAATGATTTTTCTATATGTCATTTATTGCTATAACAGTTTTTATTTTTGTTTTGTTTTCTTTTTTTGCTCTAGAATAAATTTTCTGAAGACAACCAGTGTAAGTCGAATTGTAGAATGTACGATGCATCCATTTTCTGCTTTCTTCTATAGCACATATGATTTAAGTGTATTTAACAATACAGGGATTAAAGACATTAAATTTACCATCATCTGCTTGTCTGATTGTAATACAATTGTATAGAAATATATTTAAGTTTAAAAAAAGAAGAAAGTTATTTTACTATGATGAAGTCTATAATCAAACAGGATGACGAACATCACGAACAATGCACGACTTTAAATATATTAGAAAATCAATACATACAAATGCTTGTTACCTTGGTAATGAAAACAAAAACATTCATAGGTTTACACGTGCGGATACTGAAAAGCGGTCTATAACATTTAACGTAAAGATATAGACATTTAATTTGAAACGGTTGAAATCTGTCAACGTTTGGCGGGAAAAGAGTACTAATAACATTAGAGAAATCCGAAGGGTAACCCAGAGACTTAGACAATATCGGGAGCAAGACACAGAACGAAGATAAACAACATGGAAACCCCAACACAGAAAACTGAACAGATGAGCAACTTGGACCCAACAAAAAAACCGGAGTAAACTTAGGTGCTTGCGAAGGGTAAGCGGTTGCTGTTTCTTATAAGACAACCGCCGTGTTGTAGAATACTTCATAAGACATACAAGAATGTCTTTCCCTGCAACATGAGGAAGACATTAATAATCCGTAGAAATACCACCAGATCTTCCTCTGGAAGGGGAAACTATAATTGTAGAAAACACTATTTGTCGGGTTTTACGGTCGTCATAGCGAACTAGTTGACAGTTCCGAAATATTAATTTCTATGGTGACAATGAATTGTTTGCCTTTCACGTGGATCTTCTTTTCTTTCGATTATCACCAACAAGACTAATACATGACTTTACTATATGAGTAACAAAGTGTGTGTCTCTAAAAGAAACAGGAACTGCTTGCCTTCGTGAGCACCTGGGATCACATTGGTTTACTTGGTGCCATCTGCGTTGCTCTTCTATTAAGTTTTCTGTGTTCAGTTTTTTGTTCGGTTAGTCTTAGTTCTATATCTTGTATCTACATGCATTGATTGTCCATACTTGGTTACAGCTTCGGGTTTTCTCTAACGTTTTCTTTCAAAACCGATTTAAATTTAAACTTGACTTTATCGTACGCATTGCCTCAAGGACGTTCATTTTGACGAACACTAATGTGACATAAAATGTTAAATCTCTACAACATGCTTAATGAATCAGCACTCATCGTTGCTAGCCCACGTCTGATCACGCTCCGATAATTTATACTCATCACTCGTAGGTCAACTGATATTGACATCATGATAGCTATAATAAACCTTAGAGAATACCGAAGGGCAATCAAAAATGGACAATCCAGGGAAACTGGCGTACATAGGGTACACAAAATATAGACAAACAAACCAAAACACAACACCATATGTGGTGCGCACCGCTATGCGCAAGGAAACACAAATAACGTATATATTACACGAACCTTCCTTGAAACATCTGGATGGAAAGACGAACCGAACATCGGTTTTTGCGGAAGTCGTAATGGACATCACAACATGGAACTCAGAATGTAGATACACATAATAGGACAACACAAAAACTTAAATTATTCATGAGTCATTCCAATATATTTTGATATGTTCCAACGCACTGTTTCCCAGACAATCAATTACAGGATTTTCTTGCAAAACGGGTCGCAATTACCCCCCGTGGTTTATCTACCATGACGGTTATATCAAGTAGGCAGAGGTGTCGTTCCTTGGTGTGTGCCTTTCTAATCAAATCAAAACTACATTTTACAGTATTTTATCAGTATAATACACGGTAATTGGAATAATTTCTCAAACATCCGGAGTTTCCTCGCCTCTCTTCCGTAATCAAAAGCTCTACCCATTACCCTATGGGGGACCAAGGCAGTCCACGTACTTCATAGTACATATTTGATGTACCTGGCGCAAAATTAGGGATCAGCGTCTGTCTTTCACAATCTGTATTATCTATCATCTGCCAAAAAATCAGATCTACTAGTAACATGATAACGAGCCGTTTTCACAACTGATTGTACGAGGACACACGACACTTTGCTAAATATACCCTTAATTGCACTACTTTACCAAGGTGAAATTGCAAATTACCTTTGAAACACAATATTGATATCATAATAAAACATATATAGCTGTTATTAATAACAGAACATGTGTTTTATGTAATATTCATATTTAATATGTAATAACGATTCAGTTTCATCATTACTTACTAATACGTATATTGCTATTGTCAAAGGTCACTTCCTCGTTCTTACAAGTAAATGTTCAAATCTCAATACATTCAATTAAGAAACCAAACTTTTGGAAAAAATAATTTTTCTATATGTTATTTATTGCTATAACATATTTTGTTTTTGTTTGGTTTTTTGTTTGTTCTAAAATACATTTTCTGAAGACAACCAGTGTAAGTCGATTTGTAGAATGTACGATGTATCCATTTTCTGCTTTCTTCTATAGTACATATGATTTAAGTGTATTTAACAATACAGGGATTAAAGACATTCAATTTACCAACATCTGCTTGTCTGATTGTAATACAATTGTATAGAAATATATTTAAGTTTAAAAAAAGGAGAAAGTTATTTTACTATGATGAAGTCTATAATCAAACAGGATGACGAACATCACGAACAATGCACAAATTTAAATTTATTAGAAAATCAATACATACAAATGCTTGTTACCTTGGTAATGAAAACAAAAACATTCATAGGTTTACACGTGCGGATACTGAAAAGCGGTCTATAACATTTAACGTAAAGATATAGACATTTAATTTGAAACGGTTGAAATCTGTCAACATTTGGCGGGAAAAGAGTACTAATAACATTAGAGAAATCCGAAGGGTAACCCAGAGACTTAGACAATATCGGGAGCAAGACACAGAACGAAGATAAACAACATGGAAACCCCAACACAGAAAACTGAACAGATGAGCAACTTGGACCCCACAAAAAAACCGGAGTAAACTTAGGTGCTTGCGAAGGGTAAGCGGTTGCTGTTTCTTATAAGACAACCGCCGTGTTGTAGATTACTTCATAAGACATACAAGAATGTCTTTCCCTGCAACATGAGGAAGACATTAATAATCGGTAGAAATACCACCTGATCTTCCTCTGGAAGGGGAAACTATTATTGTAGAAAACACTATTTGTCGGGTTTTACGGTCGTCATAGCGAACTAGTTGACAGTTCCGAAATATTAATTTCTATGGTGACAATGAATTGTTTGCCTTTCACGTGGATCTTCTTTTCTTTCGCTTATCACCAACAAGACTAATACATGACTTTACTATATGAGTAACAAGGTGTGTGTCTCTAAAAGAAACAGGAACTGCTTGCCTTCCGTGAGCACCTGGGATCACATTGGTTTATTTGGTGCCATCTGCGTTGCTCTTCTATTAAGTTTTCTGTGTTCAGTTTTTTGTTCGGTTAGTCTTAGTTCTATATCTTGTGTCTACATGCATTGATTGTCCATACTTGGTTACAGCTTCGGGTTTTCTCTAACGTTTTCTTTCAAAACCGATTTAAATTTAAACTTGACTTTATCGTACGCATTGCCTCAAGGACGTTCATTTTAACGAACACTAATGTGACATAAAATGTTAAATCTCTACAACATGCTTAATGAATCAGCACTCATCGTTGCTAGCCCACGTCTGATCACGCTCCGATAATTTATGCTCATCACTCGTAGGTCAACTGATATTGACATCATGATAGCTATAATAAACCTTCGAGAATACCGAAGGGCAATCAAAAATGGACAATCCAGGGAAACTGGCGTACATAGGGTACACAAAATATAGACAAACAAACCAAAACACAACATCATATGTGGTGCGCACCGCTATGCGCAAGCAAACACAAATAACGTATATATTACACGAACCTTCCTTGAAACATCTGGATGGAAAGACGAACCAAACATCGGTTTTTGCGAAGTCGTAATGGACATCACAACATGGAACTCAGAATGTAGATACACATAATAGGACAACACAAAAACTTAAATTATTCATGAGTCATTCCAATATATTTTGATATGTTCCAACGCACTGTTTCCCAGACAATCAATTACAGGATTTTCTTGCAAAACGGGTCGCAATTACCCCCCGTGGTTTAGCTACCATGACGGCTATATCAAGTATGCAGAGGTGGCGTTCCTTGGTATGTGCCTTTCTAATCAAATCAAAACTACATTTTACAGTATTTTATCAGTATAATACACGGTAATTGGAATAATTCCTCAAACATCCGGAGTTCCCTCCGCTGCCTTCCCTAATCAAGATCTCTACCCTGTAACCTCTGGGGGACCAGGGCAGGCCACCTACTTCATAATACAGATGTTATGTACCTATCGCAAAATTAGGGATCAGCGCCTGTCTTTCACAATCTGTATTATCTATCATCTGCCAAAAAATCAGATCTACTAGTAACATGATAACGAGCCGTTTTCACAACTGATTGCACGAGGACACACGACACTTTGCTAAATATACCCTTAATTGCACTACTTTACCAAGGTGAAATTGCAAATTACCTTTGAAACACAATATTGATATCATAATAAAACATATATAGCTGTTATTGATAACAGAACATGTGTTTTATGTAATATTCATATTTAATATGTAATAACGATTCAGTTTCATCATTACTTACTAATACGTATATTGCTAATTTCAAAGGTCACTTCCTCGTTCTTACAAGCAAATGTTCAAATCTCAATACATTCAATTAAGAAACCAAACTTTTGGAAAAAATGATTTTTCTATATGTCATTTATTGCTATAACAGTTTTTATTTTTGTTTTGTTTTCTTTTTTTGCTCTAGAATAAATTTTCTGAAGACAACCAGTGTAAGTCGAATTGTAGAATGTACGATGTATCCATTTTCTGCTTTCTTCTATAGCACATATGATTTAAGTGTATTTAACAATACAGGGATTAAAGACATTAAATTTACCAACATCTGCTTGTCTGATTGTAATACAATTGTATAGAAATATATTTAAGTTTAAAAAAAGAAGAAAGTTATTTTACTATGATGAAGTCTATAATCAAACAGGATGACGAACATCACGAACAATGCACAACTTTAAATTTATTAGAAAATCAATACATACAAATGCTTGTTACCTTGGTAATGAAAACAAAAACATTCATAGGTTTACACGTGCGGATACTGAAAAGCGGTCTATAACATTTAACGTAAAGATATAGACATTTAATTTGAAACGGTTGAAATCTGTCAACGTTTGGCGGGAAAAGAGTACTAATAACATTAGAGAAATCCGAAGGGTAACCCAGAGACTTAGACAATATCGGGAGCAAGACACAGAACGAAGATAAACAACATGGAAACCCCAACACAGAAAACTGAACAGATGAGCAACTTGGACCCCACAAAAAAACCGGAGTAAACTTAGGTGCTTGCGAAGGGTAAGCGGTTGCTGTTTCTTATAAGACAACCGCCGTGTTGTAGATTACTTCATAAGACATACAAGAATGTCTTTCCCTGCAACATGAGGAAGACATTAATAATCCGTAGAAATACCACCAGATCTTCCTCTGGAAGGGGAAACTATAATTGTAGAAAACACTATTTGTCGGGTTTTACGGTCGTCATAGCGAACTAGTTGACAGTTCCGAAATATTAATTTCTATGGTGACAATGAATTGTTTGCCTTTCACGTGGATCTTCTTTTCTTTCGATTATCACCAACAAGACTAATACATGACTTTACTATATGAGTAACAAGGTGTGTGTCTCTAAAAGAAACAGGAACTGCTTGCCTTCGTGAGCACCTGGGATCACATTGGTTTACTTGGTGCCATCTGCGTTGCTCTTCTATTAAGTTTTCTGTGTTCAGTTTTTTGTTCGGTTAGTCTTAGTTCTATATCTTGTATCTACATGCATTGATTGTCCATACTTGGTTACAGCTTCGGGTTTTCTCTAACGTTTTCTTTCAAAACCGATTTAAATTTAAACTTGACTTTATCGTACGCATTGCCTCAAGGACGTTCATTTTGACGAACACTAATGTGACATAAAATGTTAAATCTCTACAACATGCTTAATGAATCAGCACTCATCGTTGCTAGCCCACGTCTGATCACGCTCCGATAATTTATACTCATCACTCGTAGGTCAACTGATATTGACATCATGATAGCTATAATAAACCTTAGAGAATACCGAAGGGCAATCAAAAATGGACAATCCAGGGAAACTGGCGTACATAGGGTACACAAAATATAGACAAACAAACCAAAACACAACACCATATGTGGTGCGCACCGCTATGCGCAAGGAAACACAAATAACGTATATATTACACGAACCTTCCTTGAAACATCTGGATGGAAAGACGAACCGAACATCGGTTTTTGCGAAGTCGTAATGGACATCACAACATGGAACTCAGAATGTAGATACACATAATAGGACAACACAAAAACTTAAATTATTCATGAGTCATTCCAATATATTTTGATATGTTCCAACGCACTGTTTCCCAGACAATCAATTACAGGATTTTCTTGCAAAACGGGTCGCAATTACCCCCCGTGGTTTATCTACCATGACGGTTATATCAAGTAGGCAGAGGTGTCGTTCCTTGGTGTGTGCCTTTCTAATCAAATCAAAACTACATTTTACAGTATTTTATCAGTATAATACACGGTAATTGGAATAATTTCTCAAACATCCGGAGTTTCCTCGCCTCTCTTCCGTAATCAAAAGCTCTACCCATTACCCTATGGGGGACCAAGGCAGTCCACGTACTTCATAGTACATATTTGATGTACCTGGCGCAAAATTAGGGATCAGCGTCTGTCTTTCACAATCTGTATTATCTATCATCTGCCAAAAAATCAGATCTACTAGTAACATGATAACGAGCCGTTTTCACAACTGATTGTACGAGGACACACGACACTTTGCTAAATATACCCTTAATTGCACTACTTTACCAAGGTGAAATTGCAAATTACCTTTGAAACACAATATTGATATCATAATAAAACATATATAGCTGTTATTAATAACAGAACATGTGTTTTATGTAATATTCATATTTAATATGTAATAACGATTCAGTTTCATCATTACTTACTAATACGTATATTGCTATTGTCAAAGGTCACTTCCTCGTTCTTACAAGTAAATGTTCAAATCTCAATACATTCAATTAAGAAACCAAACTTTTGGAAAAAATGATTTTTCTATATGTCATTTATTGCTATAACAGTTTTTATTTTTGTTTTCTTTTCTTTTTTTGCTCTAGAATAAATTTTCTGAAGACAACCAGTGTAAGTCGATTTGTAGAATGTACGATGCATCCATTTTCTGCTTTCTTCTATAGCACATATGATTTAAGTGTATTTAACAATACAGGGATTAAAGACATTCAATTTACCATCATCTGCTTGTCTGATTGTAATACAATTGTATAGAAATATATTTAAGTTTAAAAAAAGGAGAAAGTTATTTTACTATGATGAAGTCTATAATCAAACAGGATGACGAACATCACGAACAATGCACAAATTTAAATTTATTAGAAAATCAATACATACAAATGCTTGTTACCTTGGTAATGAAAACAAAAACATTCATAGGTTTACACGTGCGGATACTGAAAAGCGGTCTATAACATTTAACGTAAAGATATAGACATTTAATTTGAAACGGTTGAAATCTGTCAACATTTGGCGGGAAAAGAGTACTAATAACATTAGAGAAATCCGAAGGGTAACCCAGAGACTTAGACAATATCGGGAGCAAGACACAGAACGAAGATAAACAACATGGAAACCCCAACACAGAAAACTGAACAGATGAGCAACTTGGACCCCACAAAAAAACCGGAGTAAACTTAGGTGCTTGCGAAGGGTAAGCGGTTGCTGTTTCTTATAAGACAACCGCCGTGTTGTAGATTACTTCATAAGACATACAAGAATGTCTTTCCCTGCAACATGAGGAAGACATTAATAATCGGTAGAAATACCACCTGATCTTCCTCTGGAAGGGGAAACTATTATTGTAGAAAACACTATTTGTCGGGTTTTACGGTCGTCATAGCGAACTAGTTGACAGTTCCGAAATATTAATTTCTATGGTGACAATGAATTGTTTGCCTTTCACGTGGATCTTCTTTTCTTTCGCTTATCACCAACAAGACTAATACATGACTTTACTATATGAGTAACAAGGTGTGTGTCTCTAAAAGAAACAGGAACTGCTTGCCTTCCGTGAGCACCTGGGATCACATTGGTTTATTTGGTGCCTTCTGCGTTGCTCTTCTATTAAGTTTTCTGTGTTCAGTTTTTTGTTCGGTTAGTCTTAGTTCTATATCTTGTGTCTACATGCATTGATTGTCCATACTTGGTTACAGCTTCGGGTTTTCTCTAACGTTTTCTTTCAAAACCGATTTAAATTTAAACTTGACTTTATCGTACGCATTGCCTCAAGGACGTTCATTTTAACGAACACTAATGTGACATAAAATGTTAAATCTCTACAACATGCTTAATGAATCAGCACTCATCGTTGCTAGCCCACGTCTGATCACGCTCCGATAATTTATGCTCATCACTCGTAGGTCAACTGATATTGACATCATGATAGCTATAATAAACCTTCGAGAATACCGAAGGGCAATCAAAAATGGACAATCCAGGGAAACTGGCGTACATAGGGTACACAAAATATAGACAAACAAACCAAAACACAACATCATATGTGGTGCGCACCGCTATGCGCAAGGAAACACAAATAACGTATATATTACACGAACCTTCCTTGAAACATCTGGATGGAAAGACGAACCAAACATCGGTTTTTGCGAAGTCGTAATGGACATCACAACATGGAACTCAGAATGTAGATACACATAATAGGACAACACAAAAACTTAAATTATTCATGAGTCATTCCAATATATTTTGATATGTTCCAACGCACTGTTTCCCAGACAATCAATTACAGGATTTTCTTGCAAAACGGGTCGCAATTACCCCCCCGTGGTTTAGCTACCATGACGGCTATATCAAGTAGGCAGAGGTGGCGTTCCTTGGTATGTGCCTTTCTAATCAAATCAAAACTACATTTTACAGTATTTTATCAGTATAATACACGGTAATTGGAATAATTCCTCAAACATCCGGAGTTCCCTCCGCTGCCTTCCCTAATCAAGATCTCTACCCTGTAACCTCTGGGGGACCAGGGCAGGCCACCTACTTCATAATACAGATGTTATGTACCTATCGCAAAATTAGGGATCAGCGCCTGTCTTTCACAATCTGTATTATCTATCATCTGCCAAAAAATGAGATCTACTAGTAACATGATAACGAGCCGTTTTCACAACTGATTGCACGAGGACACACGACACTTTGCTAAATATACCCTTAATTGCACTACTTTACCAAGGTGAAATTGCAAATTACCTTTGAAACACAATATTGATATCATAATAAAACATATATAGCTGTTATTAATAACAGAACATGTGTTTTATGTAATATTCATATTTAATATGTAATAACGATTCAGTTTCATCATTACTTACTAATACGTATGTTGCTAATTTCAAAGGTCACTTCCTTGTTCTTACAAGCAAATGTTCAAATCTCAATACATTCAATTAAGAAACCAAACTTTTCGAAAAAATGATTTTTCTATATGTCATTTATTGCTATAACAGTTTTTATTTTTGTTTTGTTTTCTTTTTTTGCTCTAGAATAAATTTTCTGAAGACAACCAGTGTAAGTCGATTTGTAGAATGTACGATGTATCCATTTTCTGCTTTCTTCTATAGCACATATGATTTAAGTGTATTTAACAATACAGGGATTAAAGACATTAAATTTACCAACATCTGCTTGTCTGATTGTAATACAATTGTATAGAAATATATTTAAGCTTAAAAAAAGAAGAAAGTTATTTTACTATGATGAAGTCTATAATCAAACAGGATGACGAACATCACGAACAATGCACAACTTTAAATTTATTTGAAAATCAATATATACAAATGCTTGTTACCTTGGTAATGAAAACAAAAACATTCATAGGTTTACACGTGCGGATACTGAAAAGCGGTCTATAACATTTAACGTAAAGATATAGACATTTAATTTGAAACGGTTGAAATCTGTCAACATTTGGCGGGAAAAGAGTACTAATAACATTAGAGAAATCCGAAGGGTAACCCAGAGACTTAGACAATATCGGGAGCAAGACACAGAACGAAGATAAACAACATGGAAACCCCAACACAGAAAACTGAACAGATGAGCAACTTGGACCCCACAAAAAAACCGGAGTAAACTTAGGTGCTTGCGAAGGGTAAGCGGTTGCTGTTTCTTATAAGACAACCGCCGTGTTGTAGATTACTTCATAAGACATACAAGAATGTCTTTCCCTGCAACATGAGGAAGACATTAATAATCCGTAGAAATACCACCAGATCTTCCTCTGGAAGGGGAAACTATAATTGTAGAAAACACTATTTGTCGGGTTTTACGGTCGTCATAGCGAACTAGTTGACAGTTCCGAAATATTAATTTCTATGGTGACAATGAATTGTTTGCCTTTCACGTGGATCTTCTTTTCTTTCGATTATCACCAACAAGACTAATACATGACTTTACTATATGAGTAACAAGGTGTGTGTCTCTAAAAGAAACAGGAACTGCTTGCCTTCGTGAGCACCTGGGATCACATTGGTTTACTTGGTGCCATCTGCGTTGCTCTTCTATTAAGTTTTCTGTGTTCAGTTTTTTGTTCGGTTAGTCTTAGTTCTATATCTTGTGTCTACATGCATTGATTGTCCATACTTGGTTACAGCTTCGGGTTTTCTCTAACGTTTTCTTTCAAAACCGATTTAAATTTAAACTTGACTTTATCGTACGCATTGCCTCAAGGACGTTCATTTTGACGAACACTAATGTGACATAAAATGTTAAATCTCTACAACATGCTTAATGAATCAGCACTCATCGTTGCTAGCCCACGTCTGATCACGCTCCGATAATTTATACTCATCACTCGTAGGTCAAGTGATATTGACATCATGATAGCTATAATAAACCTTAGAGAATACCGAAGGGCAATCAAAAATGGACAATCCAGGGAAACTGGCGTACATAGGGTACACAAAATATAGACAAACAAACCAAAACACAACACCATATGTGGTGCGCACCGCTATGCGCAAGGAAACACAAATAACGTATATATTACACGAACCTTCCTTGAAACATCTGGATGGAAAGACGAACCGAACATCGGTTTTTGCGGAAGTCGTAATGGACATCACAACATGGAACTCAGAATGTAGATACACATAATAGGACAACACAAAAACTTAAATTATTCATGAGTCATTCCAATATATTTTGATATGTTCCAACGCACTGTTTCCCAGACAATCAATTACAGGATTTTCTTGCAAAACGGGTCGCAATTACCCCCCCGTGGTTTAGCTACCATGACGGCTATATCAAGTAGGCAGAGGTGGCGTTCCTTGGTATGTGCCTTTCTAATCAAATCAAAACTACATTTTACAGTATTTTATCAGTATAATACACGGTAATTGGAATAATTCCTCAAACATCCGGAGTTCCCTCCGCTGCCTTCCCTAATCAAGATCTCTACCCTGTAACCTCTGGGGGACCAGGGCAGGCCACCTACTTCATAATACAGATGTTATGTACCTATCGCAAAATTAGGGATCAGCGCCTGTCTTTCACAATCTGTATTATCTATCATCTGCCAAAAAATGAGATCTACTAGTAACATGATAACGAGCCGTTTTCACAACTGATTGCACGAGGACACACGACACTTTGCTAAATATACCCTTAATTGCACTACTTTACCAAGGTGAAATTGCAAATTACCTTTGAAACACAATATTGATATCATAATAAAACATATATAGCTGTTATTAATAACAGAACATGTGTTTTATGTAATATTCATATTTAATATGTAATAACGATTCAGTTTCATCATTACTTACTAATACGTATGTTGCTAATTTCAAAGGTCACTTCCTTGTTCTTACAAGCAAATGTTCAAATCTCAATACATTCAATTAAGAAACCAAACTTTTCGAAAAAATGATTTTTCTATATGTCATTTATTGCTATAACAGTTTTTATTTTTGTTTTCTTTTCTTTTTTTGCTCTAGAATAAATTTTCTGAAGACAACCAGTGTAAGTCGATTTGTAGAATGTACGATGTATCCATTTTCTGCTTTCTTCTATAGCACATATGATTTAAGTGTATTTAACAATACAGGGATTAAAGACATTAAATTTACCAACATCTGCTTGTCTGATTGTAATACAATTGTATAGAAATATATTTAAGCTTAAAAAAAGAAGAAAGTTATTTTACTATGATGAAGTCTATAATCAAACAGGATGACGAACATCACGAACAATGCACAACTTTAAATTTATTTGAAAATCAATATATACAAATGCTTGTTACCTTGGTAATGAAAACAAAAACATTCATAGGTTTACACGTGCGGATACTGAAAAGCGGTCTATAACATTTAACGTAAAGATATAGACATTTAATTTGAAACGGTTGAAATCTGTCAACATTTGGCGGGAAAAGAGTACTAATAACATTAGAGAAATCCGAAGGGTAACCCAGAGACTTAGACAATATCGGGAGCAAGACACAGAACGAAGATAAACAACATGGAAACCCCAACACAGAAAACTGAACAGATGAGCAACTTGGACCCCACAAAAAAACCGGAGTAAACTTAGGTGCTTGCGAAGGGTAAGCGGTTGCTGTTTCTTATAAGACAACCGCCGTGTTGTAGATTACTTCATAAGACATACAAGAATGTCTTTCCCTGCAACATGAGGAAGACATTAATAATCCGTAGAAATACCACCAGATCTTCCTCTGGAAGGGGAAACTATAATTGTAGAAAACACTATTTGTCGGGTTTTACGGTCGTCATAGCGAACTAGTTGACAGTTCCGAAATATTAATTTCTATGGTGACAATGAATTGTTTGCCTTTCACGTGGATCTTCTTTTCTTTCGATTATCACCAACAAGACTAATACATGACTTTACTATATGAGTAACAAGGTGTGTGTCTCTAAAAGAAACAGGAACTGCTTGCCTTCGTGAGCACCTGGGATCACATTGGTTTACTTGGTGCCATCTGCGTTGCTCTTCTATTAAGTTTTCTGTGTTCAGTTTTTTGTTCGGTTAGTCTTAGTTCTATATCTTGTGTCTACATGCATTGATTGTCCATACTTGGTTACAGCTTCGGGTTTTCTCTAACGTTTTCTTTCAAAACCGATTTAAATTTAAACTTGACTTTATCGTACGCATTGCCTCAAGGACGTTCATTTTGACGAACACTAATGTGACATAAAATGTTAAATCTCTACAACATGCTTAATGAATCAGCACTCATCGTTGCTAGCCCACGTCTGATCACGCTCCGATAATTTATACTCATCACTCGTAGGTCAAGTGATATTGACATCATGATAGCTATAATAAACCTTAGAGAATACCGAAGGGCAATCAAAAATGGACAATCCAGGGAAACTGGCGTACATAGGGTACACAAAATATAGACAAACAAACCAAAACACAACACCATATGTGGTGCGCACCGCTATGCGCAAGGAAACACAAATAACGTATATATTACACGAACCTTCCTTGAAACATCTGGATGGAAAGACGAACCGAACATCGGTTTTTGCGGAAGTCGTAATGGACATCACAACATGGAACTCAGAATGTAGATACACATAATAGGACAACACAAAAACTTAAATTATTCATGAGTCATTCCAATATATTTTGATATGTTCCAACGCACTGTTTCCCAGACAATCAATTACAGGATTTTCTTGCAAAACGGGTCGCAATTACCCCCCGTGGTTTATCTACCATGACGGCTATATCAAGTAGGCAGAGGTGGCGTTCCTTGGTATGTGCCTTTCTAATCAAATCAAAACTACATTTTACAGTATTTTATCAGTATAATACACGGTAATTGGAATAATTCCTCAAACATCCGGAGTTCCCTCCGCTGCCTTCACTAATCAAGATCTCTACCCTGTACCCTCTGAGGGACCAAGGCAGTCCACCTACTTCATAATACAGATGTTATGTACCTTTCTCAAAATTAGGGATCAGCGTCTGTCTTTCACAATCTGTATTATCTATCATCTGCCAAAAAATCAGATCTACTAGTAACATGATAACGAGCCGTTTTCACAACTGATTGCACGAGGACACACGACACTTTGCTAAATATACCCTTAATTGCACTACTTTACCAAGGTGAAATTGCAAATTACCTTTGAAACACAATATTGATATCATAATAAAACATATATAGCTGTTATTAATAACAGAACATGTGTTTTATGTAATATTCATATTTAATATGTAATAACGATTCAGTTTCATCATTACTTACTAATACGTATATTGCTAATTTCAAAGGTCACTTCCTTGTTCTTACAAGCAAATGTTCAAATCTCAATACATTCAATTAAGAAACCAAACTTTTAGAAAAAATGATTTTTCTATATGTCATTTATTGCTATAACAGTTTTTATTTTTGTTTTCTTTTCTTTTTTTGCTCTAGAATAAATTTTCTGAAGACAACCAGTGTAAGTCGAATTGTAGAATATACGATGCATCCATTTTCTGCTTTCTTCTATAGCACATATGATTTAAGTGTATTTAACAATACAGGGATTAAAGACATTAAATTTACCAACATCTGCTTGTCTGATTGTAATACAATTGTATAGAAATATATTTAAGTTTAAAAATAGAAGAAAGTTATTTTACTATGATGAAGTCTATAATCAAACAGGATGACGAACATCACGAACAATGCACAACTTTAAATTTATTTGAAAATCAATACATACAATGCTTGTTACCTTGGTAATGAAAACAAAAACATTCATAGGTTTACACGTGCGGATACTGAAAAGCGGTCTATAACATTTAACGTAAAGATATAGACATTTAATTTGAAACGGTTGAAATCTTTCAACATTTGGCGGGAAAAGAGTACTAATAACATTAGAGAAATCCGAAGGGTAACCCAGAGACTTAGACAATATCGGGAGCAAGACACAGAACGAAGATAAACAACATGGAAACCCCAACACAGAAAACTGAACAGATGAGCAACTTGGACCCCACAAAAAAACCGGAGTAAACTTAGGTGCTTGCGAAGGGTAAGCGGTTGCAGTTTCTTATAAGACAACCGCCGTGTTGTAGATTACTTCATAAGACATACAAGAATGTCTTTCCCTGCAACATGAGGAAGACATTAATAATCCGTAGAAATACCACCAGATCTTCCTCTGGAAGGGGAAACTATAATTGTAGAAAACACTATTTGTCGGGTTTTACGGTCGTCATAGCGAACTAGTTGACAGTTCCGAAATATTAATTTCTATGGTGACAATGAATTGTTTGCCTTTCACGTGGATCTTCTTTTCTTTCGATTATCACCAACAAGACTAATACATGACTTTACTATATGAGTAACAAGGTGTGTGTCTCTAAAAGAAACAGGAACTGCTTGCCTTCGTGAGCACCTGGGATCACATTGGTTTATTTGGTGCCATCTGTGTTGCTCTTCTATTAAGTTTTCTGTGTTCAGTTTTTTGTTCGGTTAGTCTTAGTTCTATATCTTGTATCTACATGCATTGATTGTCCTTACTTTGTTACAGCTTCGGGTTTTCTCTAACGTTTTCTTTCAAAACCGATTTAAATTTAAACTTGACTTTATCGTACGCATTGCCTCAAGGACGTTCATTTTAACGAACACTAATGTGACATAAAATGTTAAATCTCTACAACATGCTTAATGAATCAGCACTCATCGTTGCTAGCCCACGTCTGATCACGCTCCGATAATTTATACTCATCACTCGTAGGTCAACTGATATTGACATCATGATAGCTATAATAAACCTTAGAGAATACCGAAGGGCAATCAAAAATGGACAATCCAGGGAAACTGGCGTACATAGGGTACACAAAATATAGACAAACAAACCAAAACACAACACCATATGTGGTGCGCACCGCTATGCGCAAGGAAACACAAATAACGTATATATTACACGAACCTTCCTTGAAACATCTGGATGGAAAGACGAACCGAACATCGGTTTTTGCGGAAGTCGTAATGGACATCACAACATGGAACTCAGAATGTAGATACACATAATAGGACAACACAAAAACTTAAATTATTCATGAGTCATTCCAATATATTTTGATATGTTCCAACGCACTGTTTCCCAGACAATCAATTACAGGATTTTCTTGCAAAACGGGTCGCAATTACCCCCCGTGGTTTATCTACCATGACGGCTATATCAAGTAGGCAGAGGTGGCGTTCCTTGGTATGTGCCTTTCTAATCAAATCAAAACTACATTTTACAGTATTTTATCAGTATAATACACGGTAATTGGAATAATTCCTCAAACATCCGGAGTTCCCTCCGCTGCCTTCACTAATCAAGATCTCAACCCTGTACCCTCTGGGGGACCAAGGCAGTCCACCTACTTCATAATACAGATGTTATGTACCTTTCTCAAAATTAGGGATCAGCGTCTGTCTTTCACAATCTGTATTATCTATCATCTGCCAAAAAATCAGATCTACTAGTAACATGATAACGAGCCGTTTTCACAACTGATTGCACGAGGACACACGACACTTTGCTAAATATACCCTTAATTGCACTACTTTACCAAGGTGAAATTGCAAATTACCTTTGAAACACAATATTGATATCATAATAAAACATATATAGCTGTTATTAATAACAGAACATGTGTTTTATGTAATATTCATATTTAATATGTAATAACGATTCAGTTTCATCATTACTTACTAATACGTATATTGCTAATTTCAAAGGTCACTTCCTTGTTCTTACAAGCAAATGTTCAAATCTCAATACATTCAATTAAGAAACCAAACTTTTAGAAAAAATGATTTTTCTATATGTCATTTATTGCTATAACAGTTTTTATTTTTGTTTTCTTTTCTTTTTTTGCTCTAGAATAAATTTTCTGAAGACAACCAGTGTAAGTCGATTTGTAGAATGTACGATGCATCCATTTTCTGCTTTCTTCTATAGCACATATGATTTAAGTGTATTTAACAATACAGGGATTAAAGACATTAAATTTACCAACATCTGCTTGTCTGATTGTAATACAATTGTATAGAAATATATTTAAGTTTAAAAAAAGAAGAAAGTTATTTTACTATGATGAAGTCTATAATCAAACAGGATGACGAACATCACGAACAATGCACAACTTTAAATTTATTTGAAAATCAATACATACAAATGCTTGTTACCTTGGTAATGAAAACAAAAACATTCATAGGTTTACACGTGCGGATACTGAAAAGCGGTCTATAACATTTAACGTAAAGATATAGACATTTAATTTGAAACGGTTGAAATCTGTCAACATTTGGCGGGAAAGGAGTACTAATAACATTAGAGAAATCCGAAGGGTAACCCAGAGACTTAGACAATATCGGGAGCAAGACACAGAACGAAGATAAACAACATGGAAACCCCAACACAGAAAACTGAACAGATGAGCAACTTGGACCCCACAAAAAAACCGGAGTAAGCTTAGGTGCTTGCGAAGGGTAAGCGGTTGCTGTTTCTTATAAGACAACCGCCGTGTTGTAGATTACTTCATAAGACATACAAGAATGTCTTTCCCTGCAACATGAGGAAGACATTAATAATCCGTAGAAATACCACCAGATCTTCCTCTGGAAGGGGAAACTATAATTGTAGAAAACACTATTTGTCGGGTTTTACGGTCGTCATAGCGAACTAGTTGACAGTTCCGAAATATTAATTTCTATGGTGACAATGAATTGTTTGCCTTTCACGTGGATCTTCTTTTCTTTCGATTATCACCAACAAGACTAATACATGACTTTACTATATGAGTAACAAGGTGTGTGTCTCTAAAAGAAACAGGAACTGCTTGCCTTCGTGAGCACCTGGGATCACATTGGTTTACTTGGTGCCATCTGCGTTGCTCTTCTATTAAGTTTTCTGTGTTCAGTTTTTTGTTCGGTTAGTCTTAGTTCTATATCTTGTATCTACATGCATTGATTGTCCATACTTGGTTACAGCTTCGGGTTTTCTCTAACGTTTTCTTTCAAAACCGATTTAAATTTAAACTTGACTTTATCGTACGCATTGCCTCAAGGACGTTCATTTTGACGAACACTAATGTGACATAAAATGTTAAATCTCTACAACATGCTTAATGAATCAGCACTCATCGTTGCTAGCCCACGTCTGATCACGCTCCGATAATTTATACTCATCACTCGTAGGTCAACTGATATTGACATCATGATAGCTATAATAAACCTTAGAGAATACCGAAGGGCAATCAAAAATGGACAATCCAGGGAAACTGGCGTACATAGGGTACACAAAATATAGACAAACAAACCAAAACACAACACCATATGTGGTGCGCACCGCTATGCGCAAGGAAACACAAATAACGTATATATTACACGAACCTTCCTTGAAACATCTGGATGGAAAGACGAACCGAACATCGGTTTTTGCGGAAGTCGTAATGGACATCACAACATGGAACTCAGAATGTAGATACACATAATAGGACAACACAAAAACTTAAATTATTCATGAGTCATTCCAATATATTTTGATATGTTCCAACGCACTGTTTCCCAGACAATCAATTACAGGATTTTCTTGCAAAACGGGTCGCAATTACCCCCCGTGGTTTATCTACCATGACGGCTATATCAAGTAGGCAGAGGTGGCGTTCCTTGGTATGTGCCTTTCTAATCAAATCAAAACTACATTTTACAGTATTTTATCAGTATAATACACGGTAATTGGAATAATTCCTCAAACATCCGGAGTTCCCTCCGCTGCCTTCCCTAATCAAGATCTCTACCCTGTACCCTCTGAGGGACCAAGGCAGTCCACCTACTTCATAATACAGATGTTATGTACCTTTCTCAAAATTAGGGATCAGCGTCTGTCTTTCACAATCTGTATTATCTATCATCTGCCAAAAAATCAGATCTACTAGTAACATGATAACGAGCCGTTTTCACAACTGATTGCATGAGGACACACGACACTTTGCTAAATATACCCTTAATTGCACTACTTTACCAAGGTGAAATTGCAAATTACCTTTGAAACACAATATTGATATCATAATAAAACATATATAGCTGTTATTGATAACAGAACATGTGTTTTATGTAATATTCATACTTAATATGTAATAACGATTCAGTTTCATCATTACTTACTAATACGTATATTGCTAATTTCAAAGGTCACTTCCTCGTTCTTACAAGCAAATGTTCAAATCTCAATACATTCAATTAAGAAACCAAACTTTTGGAAAAAATGATTTTTCTATATGTCATTTATTGCTATAACAGTTTTTATTTTTGTTTTCTTTTCTTTTTTTGCTCTAGAATAAATTTTCTGAAGACAACCAGTGTAGGTCGATTTGTAGAATGTACGATGTATCCATTTTCTGCTTTTTTCTATAGGACATATGATTTAAGTGTATTTAACAATACAGGGATTACAGACATTCAATTTACCATCATCTGCTTGTCTGATTGTAATACAATTGTATAGAAATATATTTAAGCTTAAAAAAAGAAGAAAGTTATTTTACTATGATGAAGTCTATAATCAAACAGGATGACGAACATCACGAACAATGCACAACTTTAAATTTATTAGAAAATCAATACATACAAATGCTTGTTACCTTGGTAATGAAAACAAAAACATTCATAGGTTTACACGTGCGGATACTGAAAAGCGGTCTATAACATTTAACGTAAAGATATAGACATTTAATTTGAAACGGTTGAAATCTGTCAACGTTTGGCGGGAAAAGAGTACTAATAACATTAGAGAAATCCGAAGGGTAACCCAGAGACTTAGACAATATCGGGAGCAAGACACAGAACGAAGATAAACAACATGGAAACCCCAACACAGAAAACTGAACAGATGAGCAACTTGGACCCCACAAAAAAACCGGAGTAAACTTAGGTGCTTGCGAAGGGTAAGCGGTTGCTGTTTCTTATAAGACAACCGCCGTGTTGTAGATTACTTCATAAGACATACAAGAATGTCTTTCCCTGCAACATGAGGAAGACATTAATAATCCGTAGACATACCACCAGATCTTCCTCTGCAAGGGGAAACTATAATTGTAGAAAACACTATTTGTCGGGTTTTACGGTCGTCATAGCGAACTAGTTGACAGTTCCGAAATATTAATTTTATGGTGACAATGAATTGTTTGCCTTTCACGTGGATCTTCTTTTCTTTCGCTTATCACCAACAAGACTAATACCTGGCTTTACTATATGAGTAACAAAGTGTGTGTATCTAAAAGAAACAGGAACTGCTTGCCTTCCGTGAGCACCTGGGATCACATTGGTTTATTTGGTGCCATCTGCGTTGCTCTTCTATTAAGTTTTCTGTGTTCAGTTTTTTGTTCGGTTAGTCTTAGTTCTATATATTGTGTCTACATGCATTGATTGTCCATACTTGGTTACAGCTTCGGGTTTTCTCTAACGTTTTCTTTCAAAACCGATTTAAATTTAAACTTGACTTTATCGTACGCATTGCCTCAAGGACGTTCATTTTAACGAACACTAATGTGACATAAAATGTTAAATCTCTACAACATGCTTAATGAATCAGCACTCATCGCTGCTAGCCCACGTCTGATCACGCTCCGATAATTTATACTCATCACTCGTAGGTCAACTGATATTGACATCATGATAGCTATAATAAACCTTAGAGAATACCGAAGGGCAATCAAAAATGGACAATCCAGGGAAACTGGCGAACATAGGGTACACAAAATATAGACAAACAAACCAAAACACAACACCATATGTGGTGCGCACCGCTATGCGCAAGCAAACACAAATAACGTATAAATTACACGAACCTTCCTTGAAACATCTGGATGGAAAGACGAACCGAACATCGGTTTTTGCGGAAGTCGTAATGGACATCACAACATGGAACTCAGAATGTAGATACACATAATAGGACAACACAACAGCTTAAATTATTCATGAGTCATTCCAATATATTTTGATATGTTCCAACGCACTGTTTCCCAGACAATCAATTACAGGATATTCTTGCAAAACGGGTCGCAATTACCCCCCGTGGTTTATCTACCATGACGGCTATATCAAGTAGGCAGAGGTGGCGTTCCTTGGTATGTGCCTTTCTAATCAAATCAAAACTACATTTTACAGTATTTTATCAGTATAATACACGGTAATTGGAATAATTCCTCAAACATCCGGAGTTCCCTCCACTGCCTTCCCTAATCAAGATCTCTACCCTGTACCCTCTGGGGGACCAAGGCAGTCCACCTACTTCATAATACAGATGCTATTTACATTTCTCAAAATTAGGGATCAGCGTCTGTCTTTCACAATCTGTATTATCTATCATCTGCCAAAAAATCAGATCTACTAGTAACATGATAACGAGCCGTTTTCACAACTGATTGCACGAGGACACACGACACTTTGCTAAATATACCCTTAATTGCACTACTTTACCAAGGTGAAATTGCAAATTACCTTTGAAACACAATATTGATATCATAATAAAACATATATAGCTGTTATTAATAACAGAACATGTGTATTATGTAATATTCATATCTAATATGTAATAACGATTCAGTTTCATCATTACTTACTAATACGTATATTGCTATTGTCAAAGGTCACGTCCTCGTTCTTACAAGCAAATGTTCAAATCTCAATACATTCAATTAAGAAACTAAACTTTTGGAAAAAATAATTTTTCTATATGTCATTTATTGCTATAACAGTTTTTATTTTTGTTTTGTTTTCTTTTTTTGCTCTAGAATAAATTTTCTGAAGACAACCAGTGTAAGTCGATTTGTAGAATGTACGATGCATCCATTTTCTGCTTTCTTCTATAGCACATATGATTTAAGTGTATTTAACAATACAGGGATTAAAGACATTCAATTTACCAACATCTGCTTGTCTGATTGTAATACAATTGTATAGAAATATATTTAAGTTTAAAAAAAGAAGAAAGTTATTTTACTATGATGAAGTCTATAATCAAACAGGATGACGAACATCACGAACAATGCACAACTTTAAATTTATTAGAAAATCAATACATACAATTGCTTGTTACCTTGGTAATGAAAACAAAAACATTCATAGGTTTACACGTGCGGATACTGAAAAGCGGTCTATAACATTTAACGTAAAGATATAGACATTTAATTTGAAACGGTTAAAATCTGTCAACGTTTGGCGGGAAAAGAGTACTAATAACATTAGAGAAATCCGAAGGGTAACCCAGAGACTTAGACAATATCGGGAGCAAGACACAGAACGAAGATAAACAACATGGAAACCCCAACACAGAAAACTGAACAGATGAGCAACTTGGACCCCACAAAAAAACCGGAGTAAACTTAGGTGCTTGCGAAGGGTAAGCGGTTGCTGTTTCTTATAAGACAATGCCGTGTTGTAGATTACTTCATAAGACATACAAGAATGTCTTTCCCTGCAACATGAGGAAGACATTAATAATCGGTAGAAATACCACCAGATCTTCCTCTGGAAGGTGAAACTATAATTGTAGAAAACACTATTTGTCGGGTTTTACGGTCGTCATAGCGAACTAGTTGACAGTTCCGAAATATTAATTTCTATGGTGACAATGAATTGTTTGCCTTTCACGTGGATCTTCTTTTCTTTCGCTTATCACCAACAAGACTAATACCTGACTTTACTATATGACTAACAAGGTGTGTGTATCTAAATGAAACAGGAACTGCTTGCCTTCCGTGAGCACCTGGGATCACATTGGTTTATTTGGTGCCATCTGCGTTGCTCTTCTATTAAGTTTTCTGTGTTCAGTTTTTTGTTCGGTTAGTCTTAGTTCTATATCTTGTGTCTACATGCATTGATTGTCCATACTTGGTTACAGCTTCGGGTTTTCTCTAACGTTTTCTTTCAAAACCGATTTAAATTTAAACTTGACTTTATCGTACGCATTGCCTCAAGGACGTTCATTTTAACGAACACTAATGTGACATAAAATGTTAAATCTCTACAACATGCTTAATGAATCAGCACTCATCGTTGCTAGCCCACGTCTGATCACGCTCCGATAATTTATACTCATCACTCGTAGGTCAACTGATATTGACATCATGATAGCTATAATAAACCTTAGAGAATACCGAAGGGCAATCAAAAATGGACAATCCAGGGAAACTGGCGAACATAAGGTACACAAAATATAGACAAACAAACCAAAACACAACACCATATGTGGTGCGCACCGCTATGCGCAAGCAAACACAAATAACGTATATATTACACGAACCTTCCTTGAAACATTTGGATGGAAAGACGAACCGAACATCGGTTCTTTGCGGAAATCTCAACATGAAACTCAGAACGTAAATACACATAATAGGACAACACAAAACCTTAAATTATTCATGAGTCATTCCAATATATTTTGATATGTACCAACGCACTGTTTCCCAGACAATCAATCACATAATTTTATGGCAAAGCGGGTCGCAATTACCCCCGTGGGTTATCTACCATGACGGCTATATCAAGTAGGCAGAGGTGT
Organism: Bathymodiolus brooksi; assembly: GCA_963680875.1. NCBI lineage: Eukaryota > Metazoa > Mollusca > Bivalvia > Mytilida > Modiolidae > Bathymodiolus > Bathymodiolus brooksi. The sequence continues at coordinate 70,059,058 of OY804590.1, forward strand.
CGTTCCTTGGTGTGTGCCTTTCTAATCAAATCAAAACTACATTCTACAGTATTTTATCAGAATAATACACGGTAATTGGAATAATTTCTCAAACATCCGGAGTTTCCTCGCCTCTCTTTCGTAATCAAAAGCTCTACCCATTACCCTATGGGGGACCAAGGCAGTCCACGTACTTCATAGTACATATTTGATGTACCTGGCGCAAAATTAGGGATCAGCGTCTGTCTTTCACAATCTCTATTATCTATCATCTGCCAAAAAATCAGATCTACTAGTAACATGATAACGAGCCGTTTTCACAACTGATTGCACGAGGACACACGACACTTTGCTAAATATACCCTTAATTGCACTACTTTACCAAGGTGAAATTGCAAATTACCTTTGAAACACAATATTGATATCATAATAAAACATATATAGCTGTTATTAATAACAGAACATGTGTATTATGTAATATTCATATTTAATATGTAATAACGATTCAGTTTCTTCATTACTTACTAATACGTATATTGCTATTGTCAAAGGTCACTTCCTCGTTCTTACAAGCAAATGTTCAAATCTCAATACATTTAATTAAGAAACCAAACTTTTGGAAAAAATGATTTTTCTATATGTCATTTATTGCTATAACAGTTTTTATTTTTGTTTTCTTTTCTTTTTTTGCTCTAGAATAAATTTTCTGAAGACAACCAGTGTAAGTCGATTTGTAGAATGTACGATGCATCCATTTTCTGCTTTCTTCTATAGCACATATGATTTAAGTGTATTTAACAATACAGGGATTAAAGACATTAAATTTACCAACATCTGCTTGTCTGATTGTAATACAATTGTATAGAAATATATTTAAGTTTAAAAAAAGAAGAAAGTTATTTTACTATGATGAAGTCTATAATCAAACAGGATGACGAACATCACGAACAATGCACAACTTTAAATTTATTTGAAAATCAATACATACAAATGCTTGTTACCTTGGTAATGAAAACAAAAACATTCATAGGTTTACACGTGCGGATACTGAAAAGCGGTCTATAACATTTAACGTAAAGATATAGACATTTAATTTGAAACGGTTGAAATCTGTCAACATTTGGCGGGAAAAGAGTACTAATAACATTAGAGAAATCCGAAGGGTAACCCAGAGACTTAGACAATATCGGGAGCAAGACACAGAACGAAGATAAACAACATGGAAACCCCAACACAGAAAACTGAACAGATGAGCAACTTGGACCCCACAAAAAAACCGGAGTAAACTTAGGTGCTTGCGAAGGGTAAGCGGTTGCTGTTTCTTATAAGACAACCGCCGTGTTGTAGATTACTTCATAAGACATACAAGAATGTCTTTCCCTGCAACATGAGGAAGACATTAATAATCCGTAGAAATACCACCAGATCTTCCTCTGGAAGGGGAAACTATAATTGTAGAAAACACTATTTGTCGGGTTTTACGGTCGTCATAGCGAACTAGTTGACAGTTCCGAAATATTAATTTCTATGGTGACAATGAATTGTTTGCCTTTCACGTGGATCTTCTTTTCTTTCGATTATCACCAACAAGACTAATACATGACTTTACTATATGAGTAACAAGGTGTGTGTCTCTAAAAGAAACAGGAACTGCTTGCCTTCGTGAGCACCTGGGATCACATTGGTTTACTTGGTGCCATCTGCGTTGCTCTTCTATTAAGTTTTCTGTGTTCAGTTTTTTGTTCGGTTAGTCTTAGTTCTATATCTTGTGTCTACATGCATTGATTGTCCATACTTGGTTACAGCTTCGGGTTTTCTCTAACGTTTTCTTTCAAAACCAATTTAAATTTAAACTTGACTTTATCGTACGCATTGCCTCAAGGACGTTCATTTTGACGAACACTAATGTGACATAAAATGTTAAATCTCTACAACATGCTTAATGAATCAGCACTCATCGTTGCTAGCCCACGTCTGATCACGCTCCGATAATTTATACTCATCACTCGTAGGTCAAGTGATATTGACATCATGATAGCTATAATAAACCTTAGAGAATACCGAAGGGCAATCAAAAATGGACAATCCAGGGAAACTGGCGTACATAGGGTACACAAAATATAGACAAACAAACCAAAACACAACACCATATGTGGTGCGCACCGCTATGCGCAAGGAAACACAAATAACGTATATATTACACGAACCTTCCTTGAAACATCTGGATGGAAAGACGAACCGAACATCGGTTTTTGCGGAAGTCGTAATGGACATCACAACATGGAACTCAGAATGTAGATACACATAATAGGACAACACAAAAACTTAAATTATTCATGAGTCATTCCAATATATTTTGATATGTTCCAACGCACTGTTTCCCAGACAATCAATTACAGGATTTTCTTGCAAAACGGGTCGCAATTACCCCCCGTGGTTTATCTACCATGACGGCTATATCAAGTAGGCAGAGGTGGCGTTCCTTGGTATGTGCCTTTCTAATCAAATCAAAACTACATTTTACAGTATTTTATCAGTATAATACACGGTAATTGGAATAATTCCTCAAACATCCGGAGTTCCCTCCGCTGCCTTCACTAATCAAGATCTCTACCCTGTACCCTCTGAGGGACCAAGGCAGTCCACCTACTTCATAATACAGATGTTATGTACCTTTCTCAAAATTAGGGATCAGCGTCTGTCTTTCACAATCTGTATTATCTATCATCTGCCAAAAAATCAGATCTACTAGTAACATGATAACGAGCCGTTTTCACAACTGATTGCACGAGGACACACGACACTTTGCTAAATATACCCTTAATTGCACTACTTTACCAAGGTGAAATTGCAAATTACCTTTGAAACACAATATTGATATCATAATAAAACATATATAGCTGTTATTAATAACAGAACATGTGTTTTATGTAATATTCATATTTAATATGTAATAACGATTCAGTTTCATCATTACTTACTAATACGTATATTGCTAATTTCAAAGGTCACTTCCTTGTTCTTACAAGCAAATGTTCAAATCTCAATACATTCAATTAAGAAACCAAACTTTTAGAAAAAATGATTTTTCTATATGTCATTTATTGCTATAACAGTTTTTATTTTTGTTTTCTTTTCTTTTTTTGCTCTAGAATAAATTTTCTGAAGACAACCAGTGTAAGTCGAATTGTAGAATATACGATGCATCCATTTTCTGCTTTCTTCTATAGCACATATGATTTAAGTGTATTTAACAATACAGGGATTAAAGACATTAAATTTACCAACATCTGCTTGTCTGATTGTAATACAATTGTATAGAAATATATTTAAGTTTAAAAATAGAAGAAAGTTATTTTACTATGATGAAGTCTATAATCAAACAGGATGACGAACATCACGAACAATGCACAACTTTAAATTTATTTGAAAATCAATACATACAATGCTTGTTACCTTGGTAATGAAAACAAAAACATTCATAGGTTTACACGTGCGGATACTGAAAAGCGGTCTATAACATTTAACGTAAAGATATAGACATTTAATTTGAAACGGTTGAAATCTTTCAACATTTGGCGGGAAAAGAGTACTAATAACATTAGAGAAATCCGAAGGGTAACCCAGAGACTTAGACAATATCGGGAGCAAGACACAGAACGAAGATAAACAACATGGAAACCCCAACACAGAAAACTGAACAGATGAGCAACTTGGACCCCACAAAAAAACCGGAGTAAACTTAGGTGCTTGCGAAGGGTAAGCGGTTGCAGTTTCTTATAAGACAACCGCCGTGTTGTAGATTACTTCATAAGACATACAAGAATGTCTTTCCCTGCAACATGAGGAAGACATTAATAATCCGTAGAAATACCACCAGATCTTCCTCTGGAAGGGGAAACTATAATTGTAGAAAACACTATTTGTCGGGTTTTACGGTCGTCATAGCGAACTAGTTGACAGTTCCGAAATATTAATTTCTATGGTGACAATGAATTGTTTGCCTTTCACGTGGATCTTCTTTTCTTTCGATTATCACCAACAAGACTAATACATGACTTTACTATATGAGTAACAAGGTGTGTGTCTCTAAAAGAAACAGGAACTGCTTGCCTTCGTGAGCACCTGGGATCACATTGGTTTATTTGGTGCCATCTGTGTTGCTCTTCTATTAAGTTTTCTGTGTTCAGTTTTTTGTTCGGTTAGTCTTAGTTCTATATCTTGTATCTACATGCATTGATTGTCCTTACTTTGTTACAGCTTCGGGTTTTCTCTAACGTTTTCTTTCAAAACCGATTTAAATTTAAACTTGACTTTATCGTACGCATTGCCTCAAGGACGTTCATTTTAACGAACACTAATGTGACATAAAATGTTAAATCTCTACAACATGCTTAATGAATCAGCACTCATCGTTGCTAGCCCACGTCTGATCACGCTCCGATAATTTATACTCATCACTCGTAGGTCAACTGATATTGACATCATGATAGCTATAATAAACCTTAGAGAATACCGAAGGGCAATCAAAAATGGACAATCCAGGGAAACTGGCGTACATAGGGTACACAAAATATAGACAAACAAACCAAAACACAACACCATATGTGGTGCGCACCGCTATGCGCAAGGAAACACAAATAACGTATATATTACACGAACCTTCCTTGAAACATCTGGATGGAAAGACGAACCGAACATCGGTTTTTGCGGAAGTCGTAATGGACATCACAACATGGAACTCAGAATGTAGATACACATAATAGGACAACACAAAAACTTAAATTATTCATGAGTCATTCCAATATATTTTGATATGTTCCAACGCACTGTTTCCCAGACAATCAATTACAGGATTTTCTTGCAAAACGGGTCGCAATTACCCCCCGTGGTTTATCTACCATGACGGCTATATCAAGTAGGCAGAGGTGGCGTTCCTTGGTATGTGCCTTTCTAATCAAATCAAAACTACATTTTACAGTATTTTATCAGTATAATACACGGTAATTGGAATAATTCCTCAAACATCCGGAGTTCCCTCCGCTGCCTTCACTAATCAAGATCTCAACCCTGTACCCTCTGGGGGACCAAGGCAGTCCACCTACTTCATAATACAGATGTTATGTACCTTTCTCAAAATTAGGGATCAGCGTCTGTCTTTCACAATCTGTATTATCTATCATCTGCCAAAAAATCAGATCTACTAGTAACATGATAACGAGCCGTTTTCACAACTGATTGCACGAGGACACAGGACACTTTGCTAAATATACCCTTAATTGCACTACTTTACCAAGGTGAAATTGCAAATTACCTTTGAAACACAATATTGATATCATAATAAAACATATATAGCTGTTATTAATAACAGAACATGTGTTTTATGTAATATTCATATTTAATATGTAATAACGATTCAGTTTCATCATTACTTACTAATACGTATATTGCTAATTTCAAAGGTCACTTCCTTGTTCTTACAAGCAAATGTTCAAATCTCAATACATTCAATTAAGAAACCAAACTTTTAGAAAAAATGATTTTTCTATATGTCATTTATTGCTATAACAGTTTTTATTTTTGTTTTCTTTTCTTTTTTTGCTCTAGAATAAATTTTCTGAAGACAACCAGTGTAAGTCGAATTGTAGAATGTACGATGCATCCATTTTCTGCTTTCTTCTATAGCACATATGATTTAAGTGTATTTAACAATACAGGGATTAAAGACATTAAATTTACCAACATCTGCTTGTCTGATTGTAATACAATTGTATAGAAATATATTTAAGTTTAAAAAAAGAAGAAAGTTATTTTACTATGATGAAGTCTATAATCAAACAGGATGACGAACATCACGAACAATGCACAACTTTAAATTTATTTGAAAATCAATACATACAAATGCTTGTTACCTTGGTAATGAAAACAAAAACATTCATAGGTTTACACGTGCGGATACTGAAAAGCGGTCTATAACATTTAACGTAAAGATATAGACATTTAATTTGAAACGGTTGAAATCTGTCAACATTTGGCGGGAAAAGAGTACTAATAACATTAGAGAAATCCGAAGGGTAACCCAGAGACTTAGACAATATCGGGAGCAAGACACAGAACGAAGATAAACAACATGGAAACCCCAACACAGAAAACTGAACAGATGAGCAACTTGGACCCCACAAAAAAACCGGAGTAAGCTTAGGTGCTTGCGAAGGGTAAGCGGTTGCTGTTTCTTATAAGACAACCGCCGTGTTGTAGATTACTTCATAAGACATACAAGAATGTCTTTCCCTGCAACATGAGGAAGACATTAATAATCCGTAGAAATACCACCAGATCTTCCTCTGGAAGGGGAAACTATAATTGTAGAAAACACTATTTGTCGGGTTTTACGGTCGTCATAGCGAACTAGTTGACAGTTCCGAAATATTAATTTCTATGGTGACAATGAATTGTTTGCCTTTCACGTGGATCTTCTTTTCTTTCGATTATCACCAACAAGACTAATACATGACTTTACTATATGAGTAACAAGGTGTGTGTCTCTAAAAGAAACAGGAACTGCTTGCCTTCGTGAGCACCTGGGATCACATTGGTTTACTTGGTGCCATCTGCGTTGCTCTTCTATTAAGTTTTCTGTGTTCAGTTTTTTGTTCGGTTAGTCTTAGTTCTATATCTTGTATCTACATGCATTGATTGTCCATACTTGGTTACAGCTTCGGGTTTTCTCTAACGTTTTCTTTCAAAACCGATTTAAATTTAAACTTGACTTTATCGTACGCATTGCCTCAAGGACGTTCATTTTGACGAACACTAATGTGACATAAAATGTTAAATCTCTACAACATGCTTAATGAATCAGCACTCATCGTTGCTAGCCCACGTCTGATCACGCTCCGATAATTTATACTCATCACTCGTAGGTCAACTGATATTGACATCATGATAGCTATAATAAACCTTAGAGAATACCGAAGGGCAATCAAAAATGGACAATCCAGGGAAACTGGCGTACATAGGGTACACAAAATATAGACAAACAAACCAAAACACAACACCATATGTGGTGCGCACCGCTATGCGCAAGGAAACACAAATAACGTATATATTACACGAACCTTCCTTGAAACATCTGGATGGAAAGACGAACCGAACATCGGTTTTTGCGGAAGTCGTAATGGACATCACAACATGGAACTCAGAATGTAGATACACATAATAGGACAACACAAAAACTTAAATTATTCATGAGTCATTCCAATATATTTTGATATGTTCCAACGCACTGTTTCCCAGACAATCAATTACAGGATTTTCTTGCAAAACGGGTCGCAATTACCCCCCGTGGTTTATCTACCATGACGGCTATATCAAGTAGGCAGAGGTGGCGTTCCTTGGTATGTGCCTTTCTAATCAAATCAAAACTACATTTTACAGTATTTTATCAGTATAATACACGGTAATTGGAATAATTCCTCAAACATCCGGAGTTCCCTCCGCTGCCTTCCCTAATCAAGATCTCTACCCTGTACCCTCTGAGGGACCAGGGCAGTCCACCTACTTCATAATACAGATGTTATGTACCTTTCTCAAAATTAGGGATCAGCGTCTGTCTTTCACAATCTGTATTATCTATCATCTGCCAAAAAATCAGATCTACTAGTAACATGATAACGAGCCGTTTTCACAACTGATTGCATGAGGACACACGACACTTTGCTAAATATACCCTTAATTGCACTACTTTACCAAGGTGAAATTGCAAATTACCTTTGAAACACAATATTGATATCATAATAAAACATATATAGCTGTTATTGATAACAGAACATGTGTTTTATGTAATATTCATACTTAATATGTAATAACGATTCAGTTTCATCATTACTTACTAATACGTATATTGCTAATTTCAAAGGTCACTTCCTCGTTCTTACAAGCAAATGTTCAAATCTCAATACATTCAATTAAGAAACCAAACTTTTGGAAAAAATGATTTTTCTATATGTCATTTATTGCTATAACAGTTTTTATTTTTGTTTTGTTTTCTTTTTTTGCTCTAGAATAAATTTTCTGAAGACAACCAGTGTAGGTCGATTTGTAGAATGTACGATGTATCCATTTTCTGCTTTTTTCTATAGGACATATGATTTAAGTGTATTTAACAATACAGGGATTACAGACATTCAATTTACCATCATCTGCTTGTCTGATTGTAATACAATTGTATAGAAATATATTTAAGCTTAAAAAAAGAAGAAAGTTATTTTACTATGATGAAGTCTATAATCAAACAGGATGACGAACATCACGAACAATGCACAACTTTAAATTTATTAGAAAATCAATACATACAAATGCTTGTTACCTTGGTAATGAAAACAAAAACATTCATAGGTTTACACGTGCGGATACTGAAAAGCGGTCTATAACATTTAACGTAAAGATATAGACATTTAATTTGAAACGGTTGAAATCTGTCAACGTTTGGCGGGAAAAGAGTACTAATAACATTAGAGAAATCCGAAGGGTAACCCAGAGACTTAGACAATATCGGGAGCAAGACACAGAACGAAGATAAACAACATGGAAACCCCAACACAGAAAACTGAACAGATGAGCAACTTGGACCCCACAAAAAAACCGGAGTAAACTTAGGTGCTTGCGAAGGGTAAGCGGTTGCTGTTTCTTATAAGACAACCGCCGTGTTGTAGATTACTTCATAAGACATACAAGAATGTCTTTCCCTGCAACATGAGGAAGACATTAATAATCCGTAGACATACCACCAGATCTTCCTCTGGAAGGGGAAACTATAATTGTAGAAAACACTATTTGTCGGGTTTTACGGTCGTCATAGCGAACTAGTTGACAGTTCCGAAATATTAATTTATATGGTGACAATGAATTGTTTGCCTTTCACGTGGATCTTCTTTTCTTTCGATTATCACCAACAAGACTAATACCTGACTTTACTATATGAGTAACAAAGTGTGTGTCTCTAAGAGAAACAGGAACTGCTTGCCTTCGTGAGCACCTGGGATCACATTGGTTTATTTGGTGCCATCTGCGTTGCTCTTCTATTAAGTTTTCTGTGTTCAGTTTTTTGTTCGGTTAGTCTTAGTTCTATATCTTGTGTCTACATGCATTGATTGTCCATACTTGGTTACAGCTTCGGGTTTTCTCTAACGTTTTCTTTCAAAACCGATTTAAATTTAAACTTGACTTTATCGTACGCATTGCCTCAAGGACGTTCATTTTAACGAACACTAATGTGACATAAAATGTTAAATCTCTACAACATGCTTGATGAATCAGCACTCATCGTTGCTAGCCCACGTCTGATCACGCTCCGATAATTTATACTCATCACTCGTAGGTCAACTGATATTGACATCATGATAGCTATAATAAACCTTAGAGAATACCGAAGGGCAATCAAAAATGGACAATCCAGGGAAACTGGCGTACATAGGGTACACAAAATATAGACAAACAAACCAAAACACAACACCATATGTGGTGCGCACCGCTATGCGCAAGGAAACACAAATAACGTATATATTACACGAACCTTCCTTGAAACATCTGGATGGAAAGACGAACCAAACATCGGTTTTTGCGGAAGTCGTAATGGACATCACAACATGGAACTCGGAATGTAGATACACATAATAGGACAACACAAAAACTTAAATTATTCATGAGTCATTCCAATATATTTTGATATGTTCCAACGCACTGTTTCCCAGACAATCAATCAAAAGATTTTCTTGCAAAACGGGTCGCAATTACCCCCCGTGGTTTATCTACCATGACGGCTATATCAAGTAGGCAGAGGTGGCGTTCCTTGGTATGTGCCTTTCTAATCAAATCAAAACTACATTTTACAGTATTTTATCAGTATAATACACGGTAATTGGAATAATTCCTCAAACATCCGGAGTTCCCTCCGCTGCCTTCCCTAATCAAGATCTCTACCCTGTACCCTCTGGGGGACCAGGGCAGTCCACCTACTTCATAATACAGATGTCATGTACCTATCGCAAAATTAGGGATCAGCGCCTGTCTTTCACAATCTGTATTATCTATCATCTGCCAAAAATCAGATCTACTAGTAACATGATAACGAGCCGTTTTCACAACTGATTGCACGAGGACACACGACACTTTGCTAAATATACCCTTAATTGCACTACTTTACCAAGGTGAAATTGCAAATTACCTTTGAAACACAATATTGATATCATAATAAAACATATATAGCTGTTATTAATAACAGAACATGTGTTTTATGTAATATTCATATTTAATATGTAATAACGATTCAGTTTCATCATTACTTACTAATACGTATGTTGCTATTTTCAAAGGTCACTTCCTCGTTCTTACAAGCAAATGTTCAAATCTCAATACATTCAATTAAGAAACCAAACTTTTGGAAAAAATGATTTTTCTATATGTCATTTATTGCTATAACAGTTTTTATTTTTGTTTTCTTTTCTTTTTTTGCTCTAGAATAAATTTTCTGAAGACAACCAGTGTAAGTCGAATTGTAGAATGTACGATGCATCCATTTTCTGCTTTCTTCTATAGCACATATGATTTAAGTGTATTTAACAATACAGGGATTAAAGACATTAAATTTACCAACATCTGCTTGTCTGATTGTAATACAATTGTATAGAAATATATTTATGTTTAAGAAAAGAAGAAAGTTATTTTACTATGATGAAGTCTATAATCAAACAGGATGACGAACATCACGAACAATGCACAACTTTAAATTTATTAGAAAATCAATACATACAAATGCTTGTTACCTTGGTAATGAAAACAAAAACATTCATAGGTTTACACGTGCGGATACTGAAAAGCGGTCTATAACATTTAACGTAAAGATATAGACATTTAATTTGAAACGGTTGAAATCTGTCAACGTTTGGCGGGAAAAGAGTACTAATAACATTAGAGAAATCCGAAGGGTAACCCAGAGACTTAGACAATATCGGGAGCAAGACACAGAACGAAGATAAACAAAATGGAAACCCCAACACAGAAAACTGAACAGATGAGCAACTTGGACCCCACAAAAAAACCGGAGTAAACTTAGGTGCTTGCGAAGGGTAAGCGGTTGCTGTTTCTTATAAGACAACCGCCGTGTTGTAGATTACTTCATAAGACATACAAGAATATCTTTCCCTGCAACATGAGGAAGACATTAATAATCCGTAGAAATACCACCAGATCTTCCTCTAGAAGGTGAAACTATAATTGTAGAAAACACTATTTGTCGGGTTTTACGGTCGTCATAGCGAACTAGTTGACAGTTCCGAAATATTAATTTTATGGTGACAATGAATTGTTTGCCTTTCACGTGGATCTTCTTTTCTTTCGCTTATCACCAACAAGACTAATACCTGGCTTTACTATATGAGTAACAAAGTGTGTGTATCTAAAAGAAACAGGAACTGCTTGCCTTCCGTGAGCACCTGGGATCACATTGGTTTATTTGGTGCCATCTGCGTTGCTCTTCTATTAAGTTTTCTGTGTTCAGTTTTTTGTTCGGTTAGTCTTAGTTCTATATATTGTGTCTACATGCATTGATTGTCCATACTTGGTTACAGCTTCGGGTTTTCTCTAACGTTTTCTTTCAAAACCGATTTAAATTTAAACTTGACTTTATCGTACGCATTGCCTCAAGGACGTTCATTTTAACGAACACTAATGTGACATAAAATGTTAAATCTCTACAACATGCTTAATGAATCAGCACTCATCGTTGCTAGCCCACGTCTGATCACGCTCCGATAATTTATACTCATCACTCGTAGGTCAACTGATATTGACATCATGATAGCTATAATAAACCTTAGAGAATACCGAAGGGCAATCAAAAATGGACAATCCAGGGAAACTGGCGAACATAGGGTACACAAAATATAGACAAACAAACCAAAACACAACACCATATGTGGTGCGCACCGCTATGCGCAAGCAAACACAAATAACGTATAAATTACACGAACCTTCCTTGAAACATCTGGATGGAAAGACGAACCGAACATCGGTTTTTGCGGAAGTCGTAATGGACATCACAACATGGAACTCAGAATGTAGATACACATAATAGGACAACACAACAGCTTAAATTATTCATGAGTCATTCCAATATATTTTGATATGTTCCAACGCACTGTTTCCCAGACAATCAATTACAGGATATTCTTGCAAAACGGGTCGCAATTACCCCCCGTGGTTTATCTACCATGACGGCTATATCAAGTAGGCAGAGGTGGCGTTCCTTGGTATGTGCCTTTCTAATCAAATCAAAACTACATTTTACAGTATTTTATCAGTATAATACACGGTAATTGGAATAATTCCTCAAACATCCGGAGTTCCCTCCACTGCCTTCCCTAATCAAGATCTCTACCCTGTACCCTCTGGGGGACCAAGGCAGTCCACCTACTTCATAATACAGATGCTATTTACATTTCTCAAAATTAGGGATCAGCGTCTGTCTTTCACAATCTGTATTATCTATCATCTGCCAAAAAATCAGATCTACTAGTAACATGATAACGAGCCGTTTTCACAACTGATTGCACGAGGACACACGACACTTTGCTAAATATACCCTTAATTGCACTACTTTACCAAGGTGAAATTGCAAATTACCTTTGAAACACAATATTGATATCATAATAAAACATATATAGCTGTTATTAATAACAGAACATGTGTATTATGTAATATTCATATCTAATATGTAATAACGATTCAGTTTCATCATTACTTACTAATACGTATATTGCTATTGTCAAAGGTCACGTCCTCGTTCTTACAAGCAAATGTTCAAATCTCAATACATTCAATTAAGAAACCAAACTTTTAGAAAAAATGATTTTTCTATATGTCATTTATTGCTATAACAGTTTTTATTTTTGTTTTCTTTTCTTTTTTTGCTCTAGAATAAATTTTCTGAAGACAACCAGTGTAAGTCGAATTGTAGAATGTACGATGCATCCATTTTCTGCTTTCTTCTATAGCACATATGATTTAAGTGTATTTAACAATACAGGGATTAAAGACATTAAATTTACCATCATCTGCTTGTCTGATTGTAATACAATTGTATAGAAATATATTTAAGTTTAAAAAAAGAAGAAAGTTATTTTACTATGATGAAGTCTATAATCAAACAGGATGACGAACATCACGAACAATGCACAACTTTAAATTTATTAGAAAATCAATACATACAAATGCTTGTTACCTTGGTAATGAAAACAAAAACATTCATAGGTTTACACGTGCGGATACTGAAAAGCGGTCTATAACATTTAACGTAAAGATATAGACATTTAATTTGAAACGGTTAAAATCTGTCAACGTTTGGCGGGAAAAGAGTACTAATAACATTAGAGAAATCCGAAGGGTAACCCAGAGACTTAGACAATATCGGGAGCAAGACACAGAACGAAGATAAACAACATGGAAACCCCAACACAGAAAACTGAACAGATGAGCAACTTGGACCCCACAAAAAAACCGGAGTAAACTTAGGTGCTTGCGAAGGGTAAGCGGTTGCTGTTTCTTATAAGACAATGCCGTGTTGTAGATTACTTCATAAGACATACAAGAATGTCTTTCCCTGCAACATGAGGAAGACATTAATAATCGGTAGAAATACCACCAGATCTTCCTCTGGAAGGTGAAACTATAATTGTAGAAAACACTATTTGTCGGGTTTTACGGTCGTCATAGCGAACTAGTTGACAGTTCCGAAATATTAATTTCTATGGTGACAATGAATTGTTTGCCTTTCACGTGGATCTTCTTTTCTTTCGCTTATCACCAACAAGACTAATACCTGACTTTACTATATGACTAACAAGGTGTGTGTATCTAAATGAAACAGGAACTGCTTGCCTTCCGTGAGCACCTGGGATCACATTGGTTTATTTGGTGCCATCTGCGTTGCTCTTCTATTAAGTTTTCTGTGTTCAGTTTTTTGTTCGGTTAGTCTTAGTTCTATATCTTGTGTCTACATGCATTGATTGTCCATACTTGGTTACAGCTTCGGGTTTTCTCTAACGTTTTCTTTCAAAACCGATTTAAATTTAAACTTGACTTTATCGTACGCATTGCCTCAAGGACGTTCATTTTAACGAACACTAATGTGACATAAAATGTTAAATCTCTACAACATGCTTAATGAATCAGCACTCATCGTTGCTAGCCCACGTCTGATCACGCTCCGATAATTTATACTCATCACTCGTAGGTCAACTGATATTGACATCATGATAGCTATAATAAACCTTAGAGAATACCGAAGGGCAATCAAAAATGGACAATCCAGGGAAACTGGCGAACATAAGGTACACAAAATATAGACAAACAAACCAAAACACAACACCATATGTGGTGCGCACCGCTATGCGCAAGCAAACACAAATAACGTATATATTACACGAACCTTCCTTGAAACATTTGGATGGAAAGACGAACCGAACATCGGTTCTTTGCGGAAATCTCAACATGAAACTCAGAACGTAAATACACATAATAGGACAACACAAAACCTTAAATTATTCATGAGTCATTCCAATATATTTTGATATGTACCAACGCACTGTTTCCCAGACAATCAATCACATAATTTTATGGCAAAGCGGGTCGCAATTACCCCCGTGGGTTATCTACCATGACGGCTATATCAAGTAGGCAGAGGTGTCGTTCCTTGGTGTGTGCCTTTCTAATCAAATCAAAACTACATTCTACAGTATTTTATCAGAATAATACACGGTAATTGGAATAATTTCTCAAACATCCGGAGTTTCCTCGCCTCTCTTTCGTAATCAAAAGCTCTACCCATTACCCTATGGGGGACCAAGGCAGTCCACGTACTTCATAGTACATATTTGATGTACCTGGCGCAAAATTAGGGATCAGCTTCTGTCTTTCACAATCTCTATTATCTATCATCTGCCAAAAAATCAGATCTACTAGTAACATGATAACGAGCCGTTTTCACAACTGATTGCACGAGGACACACGACACTTTGTTAAATATACCCTTAATTGCACTACTTTACCAAGGTGAAATTGCAAATTACCTTTGAAACACAATATTGATATCATAATAAAACATATATAGCTGTTATTAATAACAGAACATGTGTATTATGTAATATTCATATTTAATATGTAATAACGATTCAGTTTCTTCATTACTTACTAATACGTATATTGCTATTGTCAAAGGTCACTTCCTCGTTCTTACAAGCAAATGTTCAAATCTCAATACATTTAATTAAGAAACCAAACTTTTTGAAAAAATGATTTTTCTATATGTTATTTATTGCTATAACATTTTTTTGTTTTTGTTTAGTTTTTGTTTGTTCTAAAATACCTTTTCTGAAGACAACCAGTGTAAGTCGATTTGTAGAATGTACGATGCATCCATTTTTTGCTTTCTTCTATAGCACATATGATTTAAGTGTATTTAACAATACAGGGATTAAAGACATTCAATTTACCATCATCTGCATGTCTGATTGTAATACAATTGTATAGAAATATATTTAAGTTTAAAAAAAGAAGAAAGTTATTTTACTATGATGAAGGCTATAATCAAACAGGATGACGAACATCACGAACAATGCACATCTTTAAATTTATAAGAAAATCAATACATACAAATGCTTGCTACCTTGGTAATAAAAACAAAAACATTCATAGGTTTACACGTGCGGATACTGAAAAGCGGTCTATAACATTTAACGTAAAGATATAGACATTTAACTTGAAGTGGTTGAAATCTGTCAACGTTTGGCGGGAAAGGAGTACTAATAACATTAGAGAAATCCGAAGGTTAACCCAGAGACTTAGACAATATCGGGAGCAAGACACAGAACGAAGATAAACAAAATGGAAACCCCAACACAGAAAACTGAAAAGATGAACAAGTTAGACCCCACAAAAAAACCGGAGTAAACTTAGGTGCTTGCGAAGGGTAAGCGGTTGCTGTTTCTTATAAGACAACCGCCGTGTTGTAGATTACTTCATAAGACATACAAGAATGTCTTTCCCTGCAACATGAGGAAGACATTAATAATCGGTAGAAATACCACCAGATCTTCCTCTGGAAGGGGAGACTATTATTGTAGAAAACACTATTTGTCGGGTTTTACGGTCGTCATAACGAACTAGTTGACAGTTCCGAAATATTAATTTCTATGGTGACAATGAATTGTTTGCCTTTCACGTGGATCTTCTTTTCTTTCGCTTATCACCAACAAGACTAATACCTGACTTTACTATGTGAGTAACAAGGTGTTTGTCTTTAAAAGAAACAGGAACTGCTTGCCTTCCGTGAACACCTGGGATCACATCGATTTATTTGGTGCCATCTGTGTTGCTCTTCTATTAAGTTTTCTGTGTTCAGTTTTTTGTTCGGTTAGTCTTAGTTCTATATAGTGTGTCTACATGCATTGATTGTCCATACTTGGTTACAACTTCGGGTTTTCTGTAACGTTTTTTTTTCAAAACCGATTTAAATTTAAACTTGACTTTATCGTACGCATTGCCTCAAGGACGTCCATGTTAACGAACACTAATGTGACATAAAATGTTAAATCTCTACAACATGCTTAATAAATGAAATTTTAATCTGGAATAAAATACTTCCCGGTAATACAATTATATTTGTTGCGCATGCATTTAAATTGATGTAAAACGCTGATTTGTTTTTAATATTGTAACAGTTATCTAATCAAATTTTATCTTACAACATTTCAATAGTTGTAAAATTAAATTTTCCTAATGGTGGAAAATTATGTTACAATAAAATTACAGTTTGTGAGATTCCTTTAAGTGGATATTAAATTTATTGTTGTAAAATGGCTGAAAATAGAAAATAGATCTGGATAGCTAGAATGATTAAAATGAAAAACAAAAAACAAAAATAAGACATTATCGGAACAGTTCCAAAGTCCAACAGAAAAATCGTAGAAAGGGCAGTCATGTATTTTTGTTAGGGTATCGATCTTATCTCTTTCTACGACTTTGATATATGATTTTAGAAATGTGTGGACAGTGTCGTATTTTTTGTTTACCATTTTATTAGATCATTGATTGCCTTTTTTGTCCTTGTTCTTTTGGCCATTGCTTTGTCTGTCCTTCTTCAATTTACTGCTTCTGATTACTCTTTTGGTATCTTCAAACTTTTCTAATAAGACAATTTGAATGTTTTAGGAAATATTTGTTAAAAAGCGATACAATCCAGCGGGCAACACCAACAAATATATTCCAGTGTGAGGCAATAGATTGTCGTACGGTCCACAATCCCTGACAATCAGAGGTGTGTGAAAAAGCCGTTTATTTAAATTCCATTCCGTATTTTAGTTTCATACCGAAAATTATTTTGTTATCTGCAAAACAGATGTTTGGCTATCGCGTTTAAGTCTTGTCGTTTTCTTACTCCCAAAATTTTTAGAATTAATTGGCCTTGAGCGTACCTGATGAAGGTTATTCGAGAAACGCAACGTGTGCACTTTAGTTCATATCTACGTTTTTTATTAATAAATACAAATAAATAAGAGATTGTATTATTGTGTCACATTATTTGTGTTTGTCTTTAAGATATATAAAGACAGTTTCCTTACGTTAAACGAATACTAATAGTACGACTGCAATTACCCCCTTCATCATAGCTTGTCTACTAGAGACCTTCAATTAAACACCAACTAGTCTGTTTGTTACTGCTTGAGAGAGGATATAAATTATAGCATTGCAACAACTTAACCACACAAACCTATTAAGGAAATGATGTTTTTCTCGCGGCGATTAAATATAGAACACGGTAACTATTTATATTTGTATATAATTTTACTTGTGTTATTGGTCTAATCGAATCTTTATTATTACATTTAAGATGCCTGATTATTACTTGTATTTTGTCTGTATGTCTGTTTTTTTATGATCTGTCGGTTTTTGTCTTGTTTTGCTCTCCGTTTTTGTTTGTTTGTTTGGTTTCTTTTTTTTTTCGTTTCTTTTTTGTTTTTGTTTTTTGTTTTCGTTTTAATTTTTTTTAATTTATTTTTAATTTTTTTGGGTGGAGGTTTTAAAAATAAAAGTTAAAGCAAAACATACCACACTGTAGGAACCACCATTCCTTCAAATCGTGAAATATCATCTGCAATTGCCAGTTGTTAATTAATTGGTTATAAAATCAATCTATTCAATCAACATTTGGTTGCTTATTTAGGGCTACCTTTATTACAAGTCAATGGAAATTGAAAAAAAATTGACGATTTCTTGATAGACAATTATTGCTGTTGTATAGAGAAAATGTTGTCAGTGAGTGATTGATGCTAACATTAGAGCGAAATCCTTGGTAACAAGTTAAAGGAAATGCACAACACTTCTAAGGCTGCTCTTATACTCCGCTTTACGTCAAAGGAAATAATAAAACTGAAAAACAAAATGTTGAAATGTGCAATAAAATTAGCAGCAATTGAAAGTTATAATCTAAACATTATTCAAGTCTCCCGAATGAACACGACTTATGTAGCCTGCAGGGAAGTATTTGAGGACATCAACTTTGTTAAACAAAATAGTGAGAGAAAAAAATCCCCATATTATGACTTCATGGAAACAACATGCATTTTTGAAAACTATGAAAAACTTGCCAATATCATCGGAGGTATGTCTATAAAGTTTATTAAGATTTTAATATTGAGTAGATTGATTGATTTTTGTTTTACGTCATGTGAGCAAACTTTCAGCTATAATCATGACGAGACCATGTATACACACAATAATTTATATAAGTTAAAAGGTGGTACTGTGATTGATCAATGGATGGCACTTTATAGATGGCCACTCAAAAATATGATTGTATACAAATGAAGATACGATCAGAAAATCTCGCCAACAGCGACCACTCTAACAAATTATAGTGCCCGGTGAAAACCATCGACCTGTCGCAAGCCTATGACAAACTTTATCACATCCTGTTGTATCGAGTACACCTCGCCTGAGCGAGATTCGAATTCACAACTTCAGTGGTGATATGCACTTATTGCATGTTGTTCTTTAGGAGTTGCTACAAGATGTCCTTGTATGCTTAAGGAGCGCGACATTCTTCTTCCAAGTGGTTCCGAGTGGTTCAATGAGTTGGGTAGTTGGATTACCTAACAACTCATACAAGCCTATCACCAATACAACGTGAGTTCGCGCCCAGCTTTGCAAATTGCAAAAAAGGTGTACTCGACTCGCAGCCGCAAGTCATCAAGTTTGCCAGTTGCTTGCCCATGATCAGTGGTTATCTCCGGATACTCTGGCTTGTTCCACCACTAAAACTGGTCGCCATAGTATAGCTGGAATATTGCTGAAAGTGGCGTTAAACACAATAAATCAAATCAAATCAAATCAAATCCACAATACACTCAGTTGCGTCCCATTCTACGGTCGAGTTGAATTGTGTATTTGATTTGCCCTGTATAACTAACGAACGCTCTCGTCGGAGGTGTTGTACCCCAAATTGAAGAAACTCAGTCCTGGCTGAAAAGTTTAAAGATATCAAATGTGTAATCAATTAGAAGTTGTAAATGCACAGAAGGACAGACAATGCAATAGCCAGAAGAGTGAGTGAGTGGGTGATTGTTGTTCAACGCACACCTCAGCAATTATTTTGCTATATCATGGCGCAATGACCAGAAGACATTTGACCAAATACAAACAAATAATGATCGAGAAAATACTACAGATAATAACTCTTTCTTGGCCAATTCCTGACACTAACAACAGAATTAAATCGCTTCTAAGAACGTAGTATTAATTCCATCCGGTTGTAATTAGAAAGTATGGTAATGTATGGTAACTCAGATAGACATAATGGACATTACAGTAAATGGATTGGAGACAATTTTTATTTCATGTATAGTCTGTTAATTAGTCAGTATGTCGTTTATCTAGACGCATTTACAATAAAGGGAAAAGGCCAACTCAATTTGACCGACGGCTATGATTAAATGGACAATTAATTAAATAGCAGATTTAGTATACGTCATTCTAGAAATATCTTGATAATGTGGCCATAGGGTCAAGGGCTTGAAGTTACCAAAGCGGTAATCAGAATCCGTATATCTAAGGACAGACAACACAAAGACCGAAAGAAAAAAAGACAAAAGGATAAACAACGATGTACAAAACATTACATATAAATCTAAAGATCGAGTAACACGAACCCCACACAAAACCTGGTGACACAGATGTTTCGTGTAAAACTTTCGAAGTGATGATTTTAACATAAGCAATAGGAACCATTGGTTCAGTAGTTGCCTTGTTAACAGCAACCCTCTATCAAGGAAATCCTGATAGAAACCACAAGCTCTGGAATATCTGGAAACACGTGCAACCAAATGTATCTTTGTGATTCTGATGCAAAAATGTATTTACATGGACTTCAAACTCTTTCCCAGCTTTGTCAAATGTATTAAATGGAGATGGTGAGAAAAGAGTACCAAACAAAAGTCGTAAATCTAAGACTGATGCCAATAACAAAAGGACAAACGACCAACAAATATCAACAACACATTATAGAGAACTAAAGATTAGGCAATGCGAACCTTACAAAAAACATCGCTTACTGTGGTGATTCATGGTGCTTAAATGTCGACGTGTGAACGTCATATGTGTGTGTTGGGGCGTAAATCAAAGAAGAACAGACAATTCAATGCCCAAACAAACAAGGACATATATACAAGCTATTGTCTTTAAAACAGTACACAACAAGAAAAAGACTAAGCAACACGAATCCGACAAAGAAAACCGGAGATGAACTCAGGTGCTCCGGAAAGGTAAGCAGTTCCTGTTCCACTAACGGCACCCAGAGCTATTTCCGGTTTTTCGTTTTAGTTTACTTCATGTTACGAAAGTTTTATGTAACCCAACCATGTAAAGGTCATGAAGATTTGAGACATCCTAAGTTAATTATCTGGTGTATTATTCTGTCATGGAACATTGGATCGTGTGGCTTAGAATTATATGAAAAACGATGTTCAATAATTAAAAAAAAAATCATTTCCTACTAATCTTGTTGAATATGAAAAACGATGTTCATAATTAGAGAATTCATTCATAATAATCTTGCATAATATGAAAAACGATGTTCGATAATTAGAAAATTCATTTCTCCAGGTACTTGTGACTCTTCCCCATGCATTACTACTTGCAAATTAAAACTGACAAAAATAATACTTGTAAAACATGCGGCATGCTAATAACTTCTCCTGAATTTACAAGTAATCTAACTGGAAAAACTTACTACACCAAATCGTTTGACCCTCTGGACTGTTCTACTAAAAATGTCATTTACGGCATAGAATGTACACTCTGGACTTTTGTATGTTGGTGAAACTCGTCAAGCATTGCGAAGTAGAATGAGCCAACATCGATATGATGCAAAAGATCCCAAATACAGGATTTTGTATAATCATTTCAATCAACCGGGTCATGACCGCTGTTTCACGATGAAAGTTCGAATCATCGAGAAGATTTACCATCTTACAAACAGTCCTATTCGTAGTACATATCACCGTACCGATAGAGAATTGTTTTGGATTAAAGAGTTAGGTACTGCAATGCCTTGCGGTTGCAATGATAACATAAAAAGAGTGGGAAATTTGTCAAGTCCTGGATGCTGCGAAATCAACGTGATGAGCCTTTTTAATACTATTCCAAGAACTAAACGTAGCCATGGTCATAAAAGAATTCAACATCCAAATGTTAAAACGTCCTCTAAACCAAGAACGTTACAAGATACTTTTAATGATTTACTTTCTAATATACAGAAGTCTCTTGGAATTCATCACATTCGTACAATCTTATTTTCACTACCTGTAAACTACCTCAAAGATCTTAGAGATTTTGGACTTGACAAAGGAGGCGTAGATCCTTTTTCTCCTAAGTACAAATTGCCTAGTATTATATGTGACGTGGCGTCCTTTCGTCTTTTCAAACCAGTTCGATCTGAACCTCTCCATGATAACAACAGAAAATTCCTCCATATTCCGCTTGCTAACAAAGGAATCGATGCTATTAACATCAGCAACATTCTTAATAGAAAAGAGGTCGTAAAAGAAATTCCACCATATTTCAAAAATCAATCTGTTCCCATTGTCTTCTATAGCTACACTAACAGCATTGGCCGTAACATTTTCAACTACAAAGAAGCATTGCAAGGTATTAATATATAGAAGAGTACCTTAAGAACCCTCTGACTTGTGACTGCTCCCACTCTCCTTTTCAATACAACCCATCTGGACATGTAATCACTGGTGACTGAATATTATTCAACATGAGAGTCTCCGAAAGGTGATTTCTCATGGTCCTAAATTCAGAGAACCTCAACACATCAATTGGAAACATAATTTCAAGATAATTATGGATGCTGTTGAAGATTATGCCAGAAGGTGGATAAAGAGAGAAGTGGACCAAGATCCTGAGTTAGAATCCTTGTCAGACTGGGTTAGAACAATTAAGTCTCTAGTACAAGGTCGGATTCACAAACTCAAAAATTGTGTTAATAGTCGACCTAAGTCTGTATTTAAAGACCAGGAAGCTGTTAAGCGTCTTTCCTCTCTTCATGACAAATATGTTATCGTTCCTGCGGACAAGCCTTCCAACAATATCGTGTTTGTATGTAAATCATATTACTTCGAATGCCTAATCACGGAATTAGGCATACATAGCAACACCTCTAGTAATACCACATACAAACCAACTTCGTTCGACAAAGATGAAATCCTAGCTAACCACAGATCATTCATGACCTCTTTAAGCATTCCCTCTGGTAACGAGTCTGAGGATTTACCCTATTTATATTGGATACCTAAGCTCCATAAGACACCATACAAAGAAAGGTACATAGCGGGATCATCAACTTGTTCGACGAAAGAATTGTCTATTCACCTGACAAAGATTCTCTCTGCAGTAAAAGAGGGACAACAGAAATATTGTGAAACTGTTTACTCGCGTAGTGGCATAAATCACATGTGGATTTTGAAAAAGATCTTTTGAATAACCTTAAATCAAGATCTTTCGCTCGGGTATCCTCCATCAAAACTTTTGATTTTTCAACTCTATATACCACCCTACCGCATGACAAATTAAAACCACGCTTAAAGGAAACAATTCACAAAGCTTTCAGTCATAGAAACTATGGCTCAAAATTTGTTGTATTAGGCTACAATTCCACATATTTTTCAAACAAAATTCAAAAGGTAAAACATGCTACTCCGAGGAACAAGTGATCAGTATGCTGGAGTTCCGCATCGATAACATATTTGTTTCCTTTCGAGGGACACTGTATCAGCAGGTCGTCGGCATACCAATGGGTAAGAATTGTGCCCCTCTTCTAGCCGATTTATTTTTATACTCATATGAGTCGGAGTTTCTTCAAAAGCTTGTAAAAGATAAGAATATTCATGAGGCTAGAGCCTTTAATTTCACATAGAGGTATATTGATGACATTTTATTTATCAATAATTCTAGATTTGCATAATTTCTTCCATATCCTCCAGAGCTGGAAGTTAAAGAGACCACAGATACAGCTTCGTCCGCATCATTTTTGGACTTATACCTCGAATTTGACGACAGTGGTCAACTCAGTACTAAAATTTATGATAAACGGGACGACATAAATGTTCCAAATATGTGCAGCAATATACCAGCTTCTCCTGCATATGGTGTTTACATCCCGCAATTGATTCGTTATGCAAGGGCCAGTAGCAATTATTCTGATTTCCTGAAACGTCATCTTCATCTGAGAAACAGGCTACTGGACCAGGGCTATCAAAAGATTCGCCTTATTCGATCTCTTAAAAAGTTTATATTCCGATACCAAGATCTTGTCGAAATATATTCCGTCTCTGCAGAGACGATGATAAACGATGCATTTTCACATAGTGAAAATGCATAAAGATAAGGAAGTCAACAGAAATGTCAAAAATATTTTTTTATCAATGTGTGACGTAAAATTGTTTTTGACATTTGCTTCACGGGGTTTGGTACTGCTTTGACAACTATTTTACCTATTTTGTTCCAGTATTGTTATAAATACTGTTATAGTGACAGCCGGAACCTTTGAGTCGTAATGAAAGCGGGAGGTTTGGCGCTTTAAAATCTGATTCAACCCACCATTTCCTTAGAAATGCCTGTACCAAGTCAGGGTCATTACGGTTTTCACAGTTTTCCGTTTGTTGACTGATTTTGTCTGTTTATATACTTATGAGTTTTGACTTTCCCTTTGTAAGATTGTTCGGAGTTCGGTAATGTTGTTATTACCCTTATTCATAATAATATCGTATAACAGTTAAGCGGTTAAGTTCTTATTACGTTGATATACTTAATCAAAAATTGGAATAGAGTGGATCGGAATTCAATAAGACCAGACGAACGTGGTATACCCATGTCAGTCACAGAAGACATTCATACTTCTTGAACCTACTTCTAGATGTATCGGCACAAACAGAAACAGAGCTGAGAAGCTTTTTGATTATTATAAATCAATTTTGATAATTAGGTTGATTGACAAGGGTCTCTAAAGTCAGATTACGATGAGATTGCCTGGGTTTTTTTAGTCGTATATTGACCGACAATCGAGACAGTTAAAGTTACAGAATATATCGTTTATTAGATGTATGTCAATTGGGATTATGAAAATGCGTAATAATTTAATTTGACAAATAGTGTGGATTTAAAATGTTAACCGTTCATTTTATCTAATCTAATAAATATTCATCTCTCTCTCAGAATAATGCGTGTGTGTTGAATAAGATATCTTCAAAATCAAATATCAAAATCGTTGAAAAAGACAAAATGTATAACCCTAACACGCATATAGAGGACCATGTGCGTGTGCTTTTATTTACAGAGGGGCCCGGGTGGCTCAATGAGTTAGGTCGTTGTAGGGTCCGGGTGGCTCAATGAGTTAGGTCGTTGGATCTAACAGCTCATACAAGCCTATCACCAATACGGCGTGGGTTCGCGCCCAGCTTTGTAAATTACAAAAAGGTGCACTCGACTTGCGTGCCCAGAGTCGATGGTTCACTCCGGGTACTCCGGCTTCCTCCACCACTAAAACTGGTCGTCATGATATAGATGAAATATTGCTAAAAGTGGCGTTAAACACCAAAATTCAAATTCAAATTCATATATCCCTAAACATAGATGTAGCATAAGCTCAAATGTCTTTCATATAATCATTTTCTTATTTTAACATTCTTTTCGTTGCACTGAATGATAATGAATAATGAATTTGAAACATTAAATACTATTTGTCACTATTTACAGTGTATGAGGATTTAAATGAATATCTGCTTACTTGGAAATAACAGTGACCTAATTTGACAAAAATCATCTCAATGTGTAAGACTTCTGTCAAAACAATGCATTGATTCGCATTACTGAACAATCATACTAAAGAACGCGACATCAATTTAAAACGTAATTCTCAGAAACAATGGGTAGATATGTTTTCCGGTATCAGTATATTTGACGGAGGAAAACGCGAGACTGTTTTCCAGCTTGAATAAATCTATACCCTATGTTGCCCTGACACCATTAACATCAACAACATTCACATATAAACTGAAGCGAATCCAATGGAGTAAGTGAGGGAGTGATTGATTGTTGCTTAACGCCAAGTGAGCAATTATCAGCTATATTATGACGAGACCAACTTAGGAGGGTGCATGTCTTATTTACGTTATTTGTGTTTGTAACTTCACACCTGTCATGTACCTGTCAAGTACTAATTCCTAAAGTCATTAACAAAACAGAGATTGGCAGGTGTCATTGGAAACATATCTGCACTCAAAAAATGCAATGACAGTCCGTATTAATGATACAATCACGATGGCGACTAACTATAGAATGTCTGAGGCAACGATGTTACCTTATAAGTTGTCGCAAGGTTGGTAGAATAATATCTTCGATGACCATATCACTAAAAGACAATTATAACATACTGGATTCCATCATATTATAAAAAAATTGTTTCCATATCTACGGATTCTGATTACCCCTTTGGTATCTTCAAACTCTTCTATAACTCAGTCGATCTTGTAAATATATGTCTTTTCTTTTTTTATTTAATGCCAGCCCCAAACCAGTGCTTTCCAGCGCCATAAGTCGTGGTCTTTTTGTACACAAAGATTGAAGGTGAGACGTCATTGTTCGATTTGTTGATATTGGTGAAATTGTTGACCATCACTGTTTAAATAAACGTTAGAGAAAACCAAAGTGACAATCAAGAATGGACAATCCAGAGAAACTGACAACATTGGACACAAACAAAAAACACTGGACACAAACACAAAACACTGGACACAAACCCAAAACACTGGACAAAAACACAAAATACTGGACACAAACAAAAAACACTGGACAAAAACACAAAACACTGGACACAAACACAAAACACTGGACAAAAACAAACAAATAGAAAAACACAAGAAAGAAAACTAAAAGGAAAGGCAACACGGAACCAACCAAAAAAGAAACGGGGATGAACTCATGTGCTCGCGAAGGGTAAGCATCTCACTTTTCTTAAACTTTCGTTTCATAATTGATAATTTGTGTTTTTATTGTTTAAGTTTAAGCCAGTTTTATTCACAGACATTACCTCCCTTGCAAGTAGCTGTAAACGCTATCGCCATCATTTACAGCTGCCTAATGTTATCGGCATGTTGGTCCTCTCATAACAAGATTATTTCATAATATTTCTCGATTCCTATTAATTTCTTAATGCAATAAGTATGTTACAATATTTTAATTAATTGATTTTTAATTAGTTAAAAAAAGTAGCATGGCACTCCTGGTGTTAGTCTGAATACCACAGACCAATGTAACAATTATAATATGTCATATTTTTCATCAAATTTAATCATTTTTTCTTGCTAACGCAATATCCGTTTTGAATTATTTTAATTACTATTGATTGAAAATAATTGTTTCCAATTGTATTGATATTTAACATTTTAGAAAAAAAAACATGAAATACAATCATTATTTCGGAAATAATTATGTAAAAATAATGTTTCTATATAAAAATATTTTTGTTGTACATCTTTTTCCTCTTAATTTTACATCACCGCATTCATTGATACCTCAAATTAATAACAATAAGCCTACTTTTTCATTCTCATTTCCAAAGTACAAATATGTATCTGTATCAAACTAACCCCGAGTACTAAGTCAAAGTACTAATACCATTGCTTTTTGTGAAATATATGGGGAAAAACTATATCGATGAAGAATAGTATCTAGTTAAATTCTGCACGATTGTGACATATAAGCAAAGAAAAAGAGGTATTGTTCTTTATCTAACATTAAGCATACAGTCTATAGAAATACATGATTCCCGGTTTTTAGTGGGATTCGTGTTACTCGATCATTAGTTTATGTGTATGATTTGTAGATCGTTGTTTGTCCTTTTTACTTTTTCTCTTGGTCGTTGTGTATTCGGAAAGTGACAGCGATTGATAAATGAAACGATGTGACGTACCACAACATGCGACGTATATAACCATTGTTAGTGTCATAAAGGTCTAAACACATAATATATTTGAGTAAAACGTAGCAATATTGCCATATGAAAAGGTCAGGTAAACGTATTACATGTATATGCTTAAATGTGTTGGTTTGTGTTGTTCTAGTCATCCAATTAGATGTTTTCACTTTTTAATTCCGTGGTTTGGTGACGTCTAGGATTTGCGAGATAAAGGTGTTTCGTTCGTCTGTTGTCCATTTGTTTTGTAGGTGGTTCTTGCAAGTTACCTGCATTGATATACGCATACTAGTGTTAAACATGATCTCCATATCACATTATGCTTGTGTCGTTGATCAGTAACACGACATGTGCCACTAGTGGAGCAGGAACCACTTACTCCTCCATTTCCGTTCTTTGTTTGTTCATATTGCTCAATCTTTAGTTTTTGTGTAGTATTTTATCGACCATTGATTGTCTGTTGTCCTTTTTCTTTGATCATTGTATTAAATGTCCTTCAAATTCCGGTTTCTGATATATACATACTTTTCTTTGAATAATTGTTTGCATCACGTCTCGTCGGGTCAGCTTGTGCGTCTCGCAGTGATACATATACGTTTACACCACTGATTCGACATGATACAAACAGTTGTAGCAACACAATATACATTTATTGTATATTTTCATGCTTGTGAACTTGACATTGTATCAAGATTTGACTTTAATGATTTAGGATTTTGGTGTTTAACGCCATTTTCAACAATATTTCAATTATATCGTGGTGGTCAGTTTTATTGGTGGATGAAACCGGGGTACCTAGAGAAAACCACCGACCTGCCACAAGTCGCTGACAAATTTTATCACAATGTTGTATGGAGAACACCTCGCCATGAGCGGGATTCGAAATCACAACTTTATGCACTGATTGCATAGGTAGTTGTAAATCCATAGGACAATGACGAACCCTGGACTTTAACGAGTTAATTGGATGAGTAATGAAACTTTATGGAAATGACCGCCCTTTAATTGTATCTACATATGTCATTCAATAGCTGGACATAATGACAATTTAATAGACCTGTTTAATTATCTAGAACCTAATGGGATTCCACGTGGCGCATATAAATTGTTCACTTGTTCACAAGATATTTTTCATTCCGACATGTTCAAACACCTAATTATTTTAATGATGCTCAATTAGGCTAGTTTTGGTAGATAAGTTGTAAACAACTGGAAAATATACATGCATGTTTGATTGTAATCTCATGCCGTACTTAAATTCGACTATTTCTGTTACTTACACAATGATGAAAACAGTAATGAGAAAATGTTCCTGTTAAAGTAGATTATCCAAGTTTTACTACATAGTCTGGATGAAATCATCTGGGATAATTTATTTGAAAAATCAGATAGATGAAATTTGGTATTGTTAGGTTTTCTTATACAATGTTAAAGCGATTGGGGGCAGTTTCCTTTGACATATTAAGGTCATATTGATGTATGCTGTACCCTATTATTGTTTATCAATAAGACGACGGGTGCCACTAGTGGAGAAGGAACTGCTTACGCGTCCGAAGCACCTGAATACACCCCCAGTGACTTTTTTGTTCGATTCATGTTGCTCAATATTTAGTTTTCTGCGTAACATGTTTTCGGTCGATCATTGTCCTTTTTCTGTGGTCATTGTATTGTCTGTCCGTCTTCGTTTGGCGGCTTCTGGTATCTTTAAACTCTTCTTTTAACATACTTGACATGTATATTATAATTTATAACACACAGGGAATGTATGCTCTAATATTGAACTACATCAATTGTAGCATTCTGTCTACTAGTACTGATACATCCACGGAAATAAAGGAACTATTCAAGTTATGGAGTTTAGTCTATGGAAACGTAGATATTGAATTAAGTGCTCACGACGCGTTTCTGGAATTACCTTCAAAATCGAATGATTGAAAGGCCAAATAATTACAAATTTTGGGAGCAATACAATCAAAGAGCCTAAACAGGATGATCAATGTCCGCTATGGTCAGCTATGCATGAGGGAGGAGAACATAAATTTCAGTAGTGAATATATCTAATAAATAATGTCAGTGCCGAAACACTATCTACTGCTATATATTATAGTTGATTTTTCCTTTAATTCTTCAAGTAAATTTAAAATTAAACTACAAGCAAATTAATTAAAAAACATATATAGAGAAATCACTTCATCAAACAAATTAAAGATGACTTTTTGACAAAACCATGCACTTCAATTGTCTTTCCATATCATTATAGGAATGTCAAGAAACAATGGCGGGTCTACCAAGTCTGATGCTCATCCTAATTAAATAAATTGTATATTCAGCTCTTTATCTTACTGCTCTTATAGATCAATCACATTGTTATGTTAGCCTCTTATTGAATTAACTCCACATCGTCAAAGTTGTCTAAATGTCGTTATTATATTATTCAGCTTGCAACCGTGCATACAGCTTCCTTATTTCAAGTCTCGTCTTAGTGAAGGGGCATCTCAAAACCGTTTTAAACTTTATAGCTTTTATATTCAATTTATTTTAATAAAGATCTCTACAAATAACGGAATAGTCCACTTAAGACGTCGTGTTTAGCACATGCCATTTTTATATTTAGGGGAATAATCCCACCGATGATCGCACCACCAACTTTAACACATGGACTAGCACTCTACCCTTTACACCAAAGAGGAGAATCTTAAATAAGTAAATGTTAGAGAAAAATGGAAGAGGCGATCAAAAAGAAAAGAAAAGACTACCCAGAGAAACTGGTAACACTGGGCACAGGATACAGAACGATGACTAAGCAACAAAAAACCACAAAGAAAACTATGAAAATGAGCAACACGGAACCCACCAACAAAATGGAATAAAAAAATATAAATATATACAAATAAACTCAATTTGGTAAGGTGTTATGTTCCCACCTCTGCATGTATCACGTGTTAGCTTGTATGTAGGACTGAAAATTGTTCTACTAATTGCAATAACAGAGGATATATCTAATTAATAAACACACATATTAAACACCAGCTGCATGATCAAAACTTCGAGATGTTCCCTTCTGTTCAGAATATTGTTAAGTGGGGGCAGTATTAATACATGGTGACATCGTTCCTGAAATCAAATACTTGTTTGTAATATAAACATCCTCAATTACGAATTTATCCTAAATCAATTTATTCTGACGAAATAGTAAAGTATGTATTTTTTTTCTAGGTTTGTTTTACATATTGGTAAATTATAGATGTAATTATTATAATCTAATACAATTTACAGTTTTCAGAAGATAAGTGTTTTTAGATGGTTTTTAAGATTAATCGAAACTCAGCATTCGTTGTCCGTTATAAAGTATATTGTACATGTCAATTAATTTAATATGTTTTTATTAAAACTAAGTTCAGTCTTCCACAGACATACAACACATCGGTGGTGTAATGGTTAGCGTGCTCGCCTCGAGTGCGCTTGATCGTTGGTTCGAGCAACGATCGGCTCAAACCAAAGACTTTAAAATTGGTATTTGTTGTTTTTCCGCTAAGGAGAAAGAGCGAAGATTGGTTGGCTCGAAATCAGGATAATATGTCCAGCGAAAATCAAAATTGAAAATTAACTTTTTCTCGCCATGACATATCTGACAAATTACTGAGTTGGCGTTAATCAACAATCACTCACTCCTCAGACGGCTTCTGATTACCACTTTGATATCTCCAAACCTTTCTAACCTAAGCCAGTTTTATCCTGTTTAGGCCGCTTGGATTTCTTGCTCCTACCTACTTGTGAATTATTCGGTTTTCTAATTGTATAACCTTGAGCTTACTGTTATAGTGAAAGCCGGAAACTTTGAGCCGTAATAAAAGCGGGAGGTTTGGCGCTTTAAAATCTGATTCAACCCACCATTTCTTTAGAAATGCCTGTACCAAGTCAGGGTCATTACGGTTTTCACAGTTTTCCGGTTGTTGACCTGTTTATATACTTATGAGTTTTGACTTTCCCTTTGTAAGATTGTTCGGAGTTCGGTAATTTTGTTATTACCCTTATTTACATGTTGAAGGTTATTCGAGAAACTAAATTATATATCTAGTTTTGTTTTATAATGGATGTAAATGTGTGGTGTTGTGGTCTGTTAGAGTGCGCACATTACGGCCCAGCACCTCCGACTTCAGCACTGAAGGTTTCTGTTAGGGTTACCTCTCCCTTAGGTTCTGGTATAAGACCTTTCATGGAAGCACAGGAGGGACTTTACAAGTCTCTAACTGGATTTATCCTTGGGGTTTTCTCCCGAAACCCTTCCCATAAATGGGTATGCCGCAAGGCAGCGGAGGCTTAATAATGGAGTTTCCCTCTCCATCTACAAAACAGGGGCCTAGTTTCCTTCGGGACCTTGTAGTTCTGTCTGGATTCGCGAAGCATCCAGTTACCATCTACCACCTCGAGGAGGTTCCCATATCTGGGACACATAGGTCTTACTATACTAAGCCATACTATTGAGATATAGCTCTTGGTGGAGCTCGAATCTCGCTTATGGCGGGGTGTACTCGATATAACATTACGTGATAAAGTTTGTCAGTGACTTGCGACAGGTTGGTGGTTTTTTCCGGGTACTCCGGTCTCCTTCACCAATAAAACTGACCGCCTTGATTCAACAAACATTGTTGAACGTGGCATTCAACGCCACTACCCTAACCCTCTAACTTTTGGTCGAATGTATATTAAGTTTGCGAGTGATATATATTAGTCATACTAATAATAACTCGTGTATTTAGACTCGATATTTAAATACATGTTTATGTTCGAAAAAAAAAAGTTTAAACGATACTTGGCTACAATTCATCAAATATCAACAGACACAATGACAAATAGACCACGATATATGCACGTGATCTCTTTCTCCAGCGCTAATACAGGTATTGATTAAGGGGTTTTGTCACGTTGAACTTTGAACTATGTATTAGTTGACGTTCAATGACCTGTATTTTAGCTCTATTCATTCAGGGGATACCTTAACAATTAAAACAGGCAGTGAGTAGGTACAATTGTTGCGTTGTCATTGACATTGGCCGATGGGTTAGACGTTTTGATTACCACAAGGAGAATATTCTGGATATTAAGAGGCAATATCTTATTACCAGCGGTTTTAGGTGTTTTGTTTTCAAAGCATAATTGTCTAATTACATCCTTCTATATTCTCTTATTATTTTTGGAAATCTTTATGAAGTTTCTCTGTTACTATGTAATATTTATAGTTTATGAGAATAAAGTCATTCGTTCTTTCACAATGTAAGCTACAATTACCAAATCATACGACAAATATGTCATTAAAAGGCAACAATTATTAAAGGAATAACGACGGGTTCCAGAAACTGCTTACGATCCTGGAACCCCTGAGATCACCCTCGTTTTAGTGGGTTTGACGGTGCTCAATCTGTGAATTTCTCTATAGTATTTTGCAGATCCGATCATTGTTTGTCCTTTTAGTGGTTGTATTGTCTGTTCTACTTAGATTTACTGTTTGTTAATACCTTCAAATTTGCTCCATATATGATTCTTTAAAGTACGATTAAAAGTTAATCAAATAAGGAATGTAAAACGTGCTTTAATGTTTTTTTCTTTAAAGAATTAAATGGAAATGGAATATGTAGGTTTATTAAGGTGTAAAGCCACCAATTCATTTCTTTAATATTTTCTACTAAATTTGTGTTTTTTCGAGTCTAACTGACCATTTTGTCTGAGGTTTAACCTTTCCAACACCATATATTTTCTGAAACGTACACGATTCCTCTACGTTCTGTCAAAATATCATGGGATGCTTAAAATCTTGGAGTGAAATGCCATGCTCTGGGACATCCCATACTCTAACAGTAGCACCGTCATTCTCGGAATTTCAGTATTTACAGGTCATGCATCAAGACCTTCGTAAAGGATTGAAATACAACTAAATGCAACCCAATGTGGCTTCAAAATGATCCATATATTGTGACCTTGAATTAACAATGTTAGCTATGCCATTACATGTAATATTTTCCAAAATACAACAAAGCGAAAGGAACTTTATTTTTCTTTAAAAGGGATTTGTATGCGTTCTAAGCTCTGATTGGTGAATTGGTGGTTTGAAACCTAAAGCTTTAAAAGAACCGACAATTTTTCTCGCACACTTTAATATTTAACTGCTTGATATGTATCAATTAATTCTAATTGTAAATTTGTTATTTTAAGTACACAGTTGTGACAATGTTTAAATTCATTATATTTTGTCATTTGGGGAATCAATTCAAATGATATAGAATTGATTCACAGAAACATTTGTATTCATTTTATCAATTACTTAGAGAGGTCGACTGGGTCCAAAGTTTATACATAGTTCTGTGTTATTAGGATTTCTTCCGTTTTATTAAAGGAGTATGTTCAATTATCGAATAGGTTATACGATATAACCTGGTTTGTGGTTAATGAAAAGCGTAGGTACTTCCAAACCAGGTTATGATCAAAAGATTTGAAAGCCAAATAATTAAAAAATCTTTGGGAGCATCTAAACCAAAGAGCCTAACATTCCTGAAAGAAAAAAAACCATTTATAAATATATTTCCTTTTTTTATGTCAATTTAAAAAAAAATTCATATCGATATTTTCATTTGGGAACTGAGCAGGAATTTTAACAAATGTGACCAAAGACATTGCTGTCATATTATTTAGTTTCATCAACAAAATCCGCAAAATAAGAAATTGCGAATGTGTTATATCATCTTTGATCTATATGTTTATGTAAACGTTAGAGAATATCGAAGGGGCAATCAAAAAAGACAATCCAGAGAAACTAGCAACGAATAGGGTAAGCAAGACGAAGACAAACAAAACATATATGATATAATAAGTTAAACTTTACTAACCATATCTGTGGGACCGTGTGCAAATGGAAAGGTTAAAAACTAAAGTGCTTGTTGGATGCCGTAACCTAA
Source organism: Bathymodiolus brooksi (assembly GCA_963680875.1). Lineage (NCBI taxonomy): Eukaryota > Metazoa > Mollusca > Bivalvia > Mytilida > Modiolidae > Bathymodiolus > Bathymodiolus brooksi. The sequence continues at coordinate 70,093,573 of OY804590.1, forward strand.
TAAATGTCATTTAGACGTTCATCACATGACATAGTTGTAAACCGTTTAATTCCAGACAAATGTTTTATTGCAGAGTGTTAACATCAACTGGCAATATTCAAAAGACCTATTCATCTTAACGCTTTAACCAATATAGCAATGACAGAAATAATCTTATAAAAAACAAAACTGCCTTCGCCTTGTTTATATTTATACATGTAGGTTATTACTATAACTTCATTTGATCATATCATTGTACCGAAATACATAAATACACGTGATTGAGACGATAAGTAAATATATCTACGTGATTTAATATCTAGATCTTGATATCATAATCAGAAAAAAACAGATGATAAAACCGATAAGAAACTGTCAGATAAACCACTTAGATGTAACTAATGAGGACATCGGAAGATGTGTGATGTCGTTGACTTTGAGAAATGACCATTTGCTTGCGAACACCTATTTGCCCTTACTTATCCATTTGTAAGAGTTCGCGAAGCCCAATTATTTTAATTACTGCCCTTTGGCTATTTCCGGTTCTTCCTGATTTTGTTTTGACCATATTGATTATGGTTCTGTGTTTAACCTTTCGACTTTGTTATAATGAAGCAACTTAACTTGCAGTTATCAATCACTATATTTTAGACATGTAGACACTATTAGTACAGTGTCATAAAATACACAATTTATGTATAGTGAGGTTAAGCAAATGGGATAAAGGCGAGGTTCATCGTTCCTTTCTCCAGTTTTGCGCAGAGTACACATAAGCTTTATATTTTAAGACACTGCAGAAAACAAATATCATTTATCCATCGACGTTTATATTTTGAAGTAAACGGTAAATTTATACAATTATTCAGTTATTGTTCCTTTTGATATTTCCTGTCAACAGAAAGTGAACTGGATTTACAACTAGTTTCCCTGTGAAAGGGGTACCAGAAAAGCTATATTTCGGTTAGTGACAGTATATATAGCAAACATTTACCCAATCAATATAATAGAACAAATGCAGGATAAATAAATTTTTTAATTTACAGTTCCTAATTAATTCAAACTAAGGTTAATCGTCCTCAGGCACCTTTGACGATTTTGATTACCTAATTAGGCCCTGTGTTTTACTCGCTCCCAAAGATTTTTAAATATTTGGCTTTTCAATCTTTTGGTTTGAGCGTTTCGATGAAGGTTATTCCAGAAACTCCAACTGCGCACTGCATTAGATATATACGTTCTTTTTTATTATTAAATGGTGAATCATGCCTTCTATTTCCTTCAACAGGAAATCATTCATATGATTTGTGTCTCATTAAAATCGCCAAACCGGTTCATTCTTATTTCTTATCATACATGCATACTAATATAGTCAAAACATATTGATTTGTGACGGATCATAATTTGGTTTTATTTTGGAAATAAGGAATATATACGCAGTGCAGAAAATGGGTGTTCATTAGCTAGATATTATATTTGCTTTTTGGAGGAAATATATATTTTTTCTATGGTAACAATAGCAAAGCCCAATCCAGATTGACAAATCAGCGAGTGTATGTTGCATAGGTCCGCTTTGTACTAGCCAAATATGCTTAGTTGGATTTTAATACTGAGTGCTAGCTCACTGAAACAACAGTTCGTGAATAGAAATGTCGCCAACTCGGACACATTATCCCGATTCCGAGCCAACCAGTCTTTACACTTTCTCCTTAATGCTGCGTGCTTAGTGATGAAGCAACATATACCAGCTTTATAGTCTTTGATTTGACCACGATCTACCGCACTCGAACCATTACACCACCGATGTGGTTAATTGAAAGATTGATGCCAGAACGCCATATAATATACTTAGACATGATGAAATTTAGTTATTAGCTATTGTATTTGGTCAAAATTAGACAAACACAATGTTCTACCAACCTACATACACTAGCTGTAATAAATGTGGGAAGACAACACAAACATAAACAAAACCCGTAGATATCTAAATTAATGCGCACGAATGCGTTTCTGGAATAACCTGCATCAAATACACTCAAAGTAAAAAAACTGAAAAGCTAAATAATTTTAAAATCTTCGAGAGTACGTAAACCAAAGGGCCTAAACAGGTAGTCAAAATGTACCAGAGAGAGAGATTAACCTTACTTAGATTTTTGTTTATTATAATAAATAATATTATAGATACCCAAAGTCGATTAATGCTGCATATGCTTGAGAACTCGAAATGCAATGCCAACAGAATATGTCACACCAAAAAGAAAAGCTTAAAGATACCCAATGGTAATCTGAAGACGTCAATGGTAATCTGAAGACGTCAATGGTAATCTGAAGACGTCAATGGTAATCTGAAGACGTCAATTGTAATCTGAAGACGTCAATGGTAATCTGAAGACGTCAATTGTAATCTGAAGACGTCAATGGTAATCTGAAGACGTCAATGGTAATCTGAAGACGTCAATGGTAATCTGAAGACGTCAATGGTAATCTGAAGACGTCAATGGTAATCTGAAGACGTCAATTGTAATCTGAAGACGTCAATGGTAATCTGAAGACGTCAATGGTAATCTGAAGACGTCAATGGTAATCTGAAGACGTCAATGGTAATCTGAAGACGTCAATGGTAATCTGAAGACGTCAATGGTAATCTGAAGACGTCAATGGTAAAAAAAAAGACGAAAAGCAAACAATGGTCCACATAGATGAGTAACAAGAACCCCAATGAAAATGAGGGTTAACTCAGGTGCTCCGGGAGGGTAAAAAGTTCCTATCCTACTAGAGATACCAGTCGTTTATATTACTCTTGTTAAAATTTCGGGAAGGGCTTCCATAGAAGATGCTTTATACGTTAAACCGCACTGAATTGCATGTATTCTTTGGTGCCTATCACATGATACAGTAACATAAAATCAGGTATATACCATCTTTCAATGATTACAACCTGTCTAAATGGCAGTGGTTATGTATCATATTATCAATGATATACTTACAATGACTGTATAATACTAACATAACTTGTTTATTCCATTATTCATTGTTATCATAATAAAGATAACTCTAAATGAATAATATATTCGTTCATAAATTCTGAAAATTAAATGAATTATTTGATTATAACAGTACACGGTGAACCACATGTTAACCTACTATTGGAGATAATACGAACAGAGTACAGTGCTGAAATAGCTACTAACATTAGGCTTGAGGAATGTCACCCTGCTTGCACGTAAGAGGCAAAATGCAGAGAAGGTCCCAGTAATCAACAATTACCATTACAACTATGATAGTTCAATGGGATTTATACCGAGCAATGTTATGAACAGAGAGCTTAAGCAATGATGGTCAACAATGCCACCAATATTCTGTAAAGGTTAATCAAGTCATGGTGGTGACCGTAAAACCTTCGAAGTAATGACATCAACCTAACCACTAGGAACACTTGTTGACATCAACCTAACCACTAGGAACACTTGCTGACATCAACCTAACCACTAGGAACACTTGTTGACATCAACCTAACCACTAGAAACACTTGTTGACATCAACCTAACCACTAGGAACACTTGTTGACATCAACCTAACCACTAGGAACACTTGCTGACATCAACCTAACCACTAGGAACACTTGTTGACATCAACCTAACCACTATGAACACTTGCTGATATCAACCTAACCACTAGGAACACTTGTTGACATCAACCTAACCACTAGGAACACTTGTTGACATCAACCTAGCCACTAGGAACACTTGTTGACATCAATCTAACCACTAGGAACACTTGTTGACATCAACCTAACCACTAGGAACACTTGTTGACATCAACCTAACCACTAGGAACACTTGTTGACATCAACCTAACCACTAGGAACACTTGTTGACATCAACCTAACCACTAGGAACACTTGTTGACATCAACCTAACCACTAGGAACACTTGTTGACATCAACCTAACCATTAAGAACACTTGTTGACATCATCCTAACCACTAGGAACACTTGTTGACATCAACCTAACCACTAGGAACACTTGTTGACATCAACCTAACCACTAGGAACATTTGTTGACATCAGCCTAACCACTAGAAACACTTGTTGACATCAACCTAACCACTAGGAACACTTGTTGACATCAACCTAACCACTAGGAACACTTGTTGACATCAACCTAACCACTAGGAACACTTGTTGACATCAACCTAACCATTAAGAACACTTGTTGACATCATCCTAACCACTAGGAACACTTGTTGACATCAACCTAACCACTAGGAACACTTGTTGACATCAACCTAACCACTAGGAACATTTGTTGACATCAGCCTAACCACTAGAAACACTTGTTGACATCAACCTAACCACTAAGAACACTTGTTGACATCATCCTAACCACTAGGAACACTTGTTGACATCAACCTAACCACTAGGAACACTTGTTGACATCAATCTAACCACTAGGAACACTTGTTGACATCAACCTAACCACTAGGAACACTTGTTGACATCAACCTAACCACTAGGAACACTTGTTGACATCAACCTAACCACTAGGAACACTTGTTGACATCAACCTAACCACTAGGAACACTTGCTGACATCAACCTAACCACTAGGAACACTTGTTGACATCAACCTAACCACTAGGAACACTTGTTGACATCAACCTAACCACTAGGAATACTTGTTGACATCAACCTAACCACTAGGAACACTTGTTGACATCAACCTAACCACTAGGAACACTTGCTGACAGCAACCTCCTAGTTGGTAGCAACCCTCTATCAAGGAAATCATGATGGGAATCACAAGTTCTGGAATATCGTATCATATGAGAGTTATGTACTCCATAAGCAGGTGCCGCTGGAATGATGGAATGTTGGTACATTGGCAGCATAATTGTACAAGACTTTAAAACAAGAAATCACATCTAATAGCAATGTGAATAAAACATTAAACTTAATTATTTATAAAAACTTGAAATCAATCTTTCCATTTTCGTGTGTTCTTCTCTGAATTATTTTATTACTTTTAATAAATCATTCTTATTTTAATGAACCTCTTTGGAATCAATTTATCTTAAATATAAAACATAATGATAAACAAACATTCAATAATATTTAAACACCTGCAAAGGGTGATGTTCATATAAAAATAGCATAATAAATATATATATATATCAGTTTGTTTGTCAGCATTTGTTCTTCATATGACTATTGTACACAAGTGTTGGTTTGTTTTTCATAAATTTTGTGATTTTATTCAGTTCCCTCCAAATGATATTTAATTCAGTTTTACAATCTGTATTCAATATGTGAGAGTTGGCATCTTAACCATATGGGGTGAGTGCCCGGGTGGTTCAGTGAGTTAGGTAGTTGGATTACCTAACAACTCATACAATCCTATCACCAATACGGCGTGGGTTCGTGCCCGGCTTTGTAAATTACAAAAAGGGTGCACTCGACTCGCAGCCGCAAGTGATAAAGTTTACCAGTTGCTTGCCCGTGGTCGGTGGTTCTCTCCGGGTACTTCGGCTTCTTCCACCACTAAAACTGGTTGCCATGATATAGCTGAAATATTGCTGAAATTGGCGTTAAACACCAAAAATCAATCAATCAATCATATGTGGTAATCACTTCCAAGACCACATCATTTCACTAAGAGGAGAAAGTGGTTGCCATGATATAGCTGAAATATTGCTGAAAGTGGCGTTAAACACCAAAAATCAATAAATCAATCATATGTGGTAATCACTTCCATGACCACATCATTTCACTAAGAGGAGAGGTTTGGTTCCCATAAAACTAGTTTAACTCCGACACTTTTTGTTATTGAAGTGCCTCTACCAAGCCAGGGATGTGAGAGGTCGTGTATTTCTGTTGGGGATATCATGGTTACCTCTTTTCTACGATTTTTCAACTGGATTTTAGAACTTCTCTGACAGTGAGGTATTGTTTGTTTTACATTTTATATGAAAAAACAAAATTGATATTCTGTTGAAATTATCATTTATACATGTATACAGACAATGCATATATATGAATGTCGTCTAGGCTGTCGTGGTCGTGGTTGTATGGTAGTTGGATTTACAACTAAATATGCAATTGTGAGTTTGAATCCCGCCAAGAAGATACAACATGATGTGATAAAGTGTGTCAGTGACTTGCGACAGGTTGGGAATTTTCTCAGGGTACTCCGATTTCCTGTACCAATACAATTGACCGCACGATATAACTGACATAATGTTGAAAGTGGCGTTAAACACCGTAAACCAACCTGAATAGTGACGGAATAGAAAATTTATTCTTACGAGGATTAGAAAGAGGTAGAAAAGTGAACAGTTGGTGAGCTTTTCTGGACGTTTCGCAGCCAGTTGAAATAAAGTTTATATTTACCGAAAATGTACACATATTGTGTTTATCCTACAATGGCAGTGATCCAACACAGTGCCAAAATAGTCCATAAAGAACAGAAATCGTGAATAAGCATGAGATGTAGTGAGAAAAACGTGAAAATAATATATTTTCAAAATCCTTGAAATGAAGTCTCAAGATAAATAAACGTTAGAAAACAAATAAAAAATAATTGATAATCCAGGGAAACTGGCAACATAGGGTGCATAAGACGAAGAAATAATCCAGGGAAACTGGCAACATAGGGTGCATAAGACGAAGAAATAATCCAGGGAAACTGGCAACATAGGGTGCATAAGACGAAGAAATAATCCAGGGAAACTGGCAACATAGGGTGCATAAGACGAAGAAATAATCCAGGGAAACTGGCAACATAGGGTGCATAAGACGAAGAAATAATCCAGGGAAACTGGCAACATAGGGTGCATAAGACGAAGAAATAATCCAGGGAAACTGGCAACATAGGGTGCATAAGACGAAGAAACAATCCAGGGAAACTGGCAACATAGGGTGCATAAGACGAAGAAATAATCCAGGGAAACTGGCAACATAGGGTGCATAAGACGAAGAAATAATCCAGGGAAACTGGCAACATAGGGTGCATAAGACGAAGAAATAATCCAGGGAAACTGGCAACATAGGGTGCATAAGACGAAGAAACAATCCAGGGAAACTGGCAACATAGGGTGCATAAGACGAAGAAATAATCCAGGGAAACTGGCAACATAGGGTGCATAAGACGAAGAAATAATCCAGGGAAACTGGCAACATAGGGTGCATAAGACGAAGAAATAATCCAGGGAAACTGGCAACATAGGGTGCATAAGACGAAGAAATAATCCAGGGAAACTGGCAACATAGGGTGCATAAGACGAAGAAATAATCCAGGGAAACTGGCAACATAGGGTGCATAAGACGAAAAAATAAGCCAGGGAAACTGGCAACATAGGGTGCATAAGACGAAGAAATAATCCAGGGAAACTGGCAACATAGGGTGCATAAGACGAAGAAATAATCCAGGGAAACTGGCAACATAGGGTGCATAAGACGAAGAAATAATCCAGGGAAACTGGCAACATAGGGTGCATAAGACGAAGAAATAATCCAGGGAAACTGGCAACATAGGGTGCATAAGACGAAGAAACAATCCAGGGAAACTGGCAACATAGGGTGCATAAGACGAAGAAATAATCCAGGGAAACTGGCAACATAGGGTGCATAAGACGAAGAAATAATCCAGGGAAACTGGCAACATAGGGTGCATAAGACGAAGAAATAATCCAGGGAAACTGGCAACATAGGGTGCATAAGACGAAGAAATAATCCAGGGAAACTGGCAACATAGGGTGCATAAGACGAAGAAACAATCCAGGGAAACTGGCAACATAGGGTGCATAAGACGAAGAAATAATCCAGGGAAACTGGCAACATAGGGTGCATAAGACGAAGAAATAATCCAGGGAAACTGGCAACATAGGGTGCATAAGACGAAGAAATAATCCAGGGAAACTGGCAACATAGGGTGCATAAGACGAAGAAATAATCCAGGGAAACTGGCAACATGGGGTGCATAAGACGAAGAAATAATCCAGGGAAACTGGCAACATAGGGTGCATAAGACGAAGAAATAATCCAGGGAAACTGGCAACATAGTATGCATAAGACGAAGAAATAATCCAGGGAAACTGGCAACATAGGGTGCATAAGACGAAGAAATAATCCAGGGAAACTGGCAACATAGGGTGCATAAGACGAAGAAATAATCCAGGGAAACTGGCAACATAGGGTGCATAAGACGAAGAAATAATCCAGGGAAACTGGCAACATAGGGTGCATAAGACGAAGAAATAATCCAGGGAAACTGGCAACATAGGGTGCATAAGACGAAGAAATAATCCAGGGAAACTGGCAACATAGGGTGCATAAGACGAAGAAACAATCCAGGGAAACTGGCAACATAGGGTGCATAAGACGAAGAAACAATCCAGGGAAACTGGCAACATAGGGTGCATAAGACGAAGAAATAATCCAGGGAAACTGGCAACATAGGGTGCATAAGACGAAGAAATAATCCAGGGAAACTGGCAACATAGGGTGCATAAGACGAAGAAATAATCCAGGGAAACTGGCAACATAGGGTGCATAAGACGAAGAAACAATCCAGGGAAACTGGCAACATAGGGTGCATAAGACGAAGAAACAATCCAGGGAAACTGGCAACATAGGGTGCATAAGACGAAGAAATAATCCAGGGAAACTGGCAACATAGGGTGCATAAGACGAAGAAATAATCCAGGGAAACTGGCAACATAGGGTGCATAAGACGAAGAAATAATCCAGGGAAACTGGCAACATAGGGTGCATAAGACGAAGAAATAATCCAGGGAAACTGGCAACATAGGGTGCATAAGACGAAGAAATAATCCAGGGAAACTGGCAACATAGGGTGCATAAGACGAAGAAATAATCCAGAGAAACTGGCAACATAGGGTGCATAAGACGAAGAAATAATCCAGGGAAACTGGCAACATAGGGTGCATAAGACGAAGAAATAATCCAGGGAAACTGGCAACATAGGGTGCATAAGACGAAGAAATAATCCAGGGAAACTGGCAACATAGGGTGCATAAGACGAAGAAATAATCCAGGGAAACTGGCAACATAGGGTGCATAAGACGAAGAAATAATCCAGGGAAACTGGCAACATAGGGTGCATAAGACGAAGAAACAATCCAGGGAAACTGGCAACATAGGGTGCATAAGACGAAGAAACAATCAAGGGAAACTGGCAACATAGGGTGCATAAGACGAAGAAATAATCCAGGGAAACTGGCAACATAGGGTGCATATGACGAAGAAATAATCCAGGGAAACTGGCAACATAGGGTGCATAAGACGAAGAAACAATCCAGGGAAACTGGCAACATAGGGTGCATAAGACGAAGAAACAATCCAGGGAAACTGGCAACATAGGGTGCATATGACGAAGAAATAATCCAGGGAAACTGGCAACATAGGGTGCATAAGACGAAGAAATAATCCAGGGAAACTGGCAACATAGGGTGCATAAGACGAAGAAACACAAAATAAAAATACAATGCGATATGTGTTGGACATCACTATGCACAAATAAGGTAAATAAAACATGAGTCCTCCTGCAAACATCTGAAGGTAAAGCATGAATTAAAAAAAATACATCGTATTAAAGGATTTTGACCAGAAAACAGCTTGGAACTTTGCATATTAAACGGGAAAAGAGAGAGGGGGCTTCTCACTTTTAGATCGAGGCTACGGATCGAAGTTAGACATTGATAAAGTTTCGACGAAATATTCTCATCTGAAAGCAGCAACTATTCGTTTGTACTTGAGTTATGCATTTGGTTTGTTGGTCAACATATTAGACGTTTACAGCTTTATATACAGATATACTTGATGTCAGTGTTTATGTATCACTACAGAAAACAATGTAAAATTATATTTGATTGGCAAGTTGTGTGTTTTCATTTTAAGATGTCAATTAAAGTAATTGTTTTCGTGTTTAAATGACACTTTGCTTGAATAATGTATCTAGCTTATTAAACTCTGCAATAATGGATATTGTGCATGTTTAAGTCTTGATACAGTGGAATATATTACATCTATTAAGTGACATTTACTCTATTTATAAAAGATCTAATCTGTGTGAGCTGTTTTCCCCTGTAATTATAAAAGCAACCTCTCTGATCACGTGGAAATTAAACGTTATCTTTGAGAGAACACTGAAGGGGCAATCAAATATGGTCAATCCAGGGAAATTGTCATCATCGGGTACACAAGACGAAGAAAAACAAAACAAAAACACAAGACAATGTGTTGGACACTAATATACTCAAACAAATACAAATAACGTACATAAGAGTTGACCCTCCCCTACAAACAACTGGAGTTATTGACGAACCGACCATCGCTATGCGAAAATTGTAACGGACATCACAACACGGAACTCAGAACGTAAAAACACATAATAGAATATAAGAAAAAAAAGATGAGCAACACAAACCCCACCAACAAAACCGGAGTGAACTCAGATCTTCACAAAGGGTAAGCAGTTCCTGCTTCTTATAGGACACCCGCCGTGTTCCTCATATATACAGTCAAGACCGGTAAAAAGTAAAAGATACATTATCATTTGAGATATGGATATTTCGCAACAGTCAACGAGATTGTGATGGAAGTTTGCATGTGTTGCGATAAATAGCCAAATCTGTGTAGCACTGTTATATCTATAGTAGAAACTAGAAATGTGTAAAATTTCGAATGCTTGTTGGTGAGTTTTAAAATAATACATGTTTAAAATCGTTTGTTAATAAGGCATGAGACACACCCTTTTGTTGTTCATATGTATAAATGTATCCCGTAATCACCTATATGCACAAAAAGACTATGATAATATGTAATTCAATTTGATGGATATTGTTCCTTTTATTTCTGAAAATGTATTTTCCAGTATTTGAAATCTTCCCAAAAGCAAACTGGCTTGATTGTCGCGAATTAAGAAACATATAAATCTCAAAGAACGTCAGACATAACACAAGTTAAAAATCGCTTCCATAATAGGACAACACGAAAAAACTAAAAAGATGAACAACACGGACCCCACCACAAAATTGTCAATAATGACAATCCTGAAAGATCTCAGACATATTTTATGGTTTGAACTGCCATAAAAAAAACTTTCCTACATTCTGTATAACAAGGGCTTCAATCATTTGCCTTTTGTTCATGATACACTTATTCGTTGTCTGAAATGATGAAATACTTAGTGGATAGCTGTCGTCATATAAACTGAAATAATTTCACAATGCTATTATTAAGTAACCCGATGATTTAATAGCTCTATGCAAGCAAATTCATAATAGCTTTTTTTATTTTTGAAATCAGAACAAATAAAGGGTAAAGAAAACCAAAGGGGCAATCAGATGTATTTTTAGGGTTAGTAATATGCGTGTTTAATGGTACTATAATTTCAACTACGTTGATTGTATTGTGACCATTGAAAGTGGAAACTTAAGTATCCGGACAAAACCTTCAACACACTGCATCACATCAGGTTGTATCGAGTGTACCATATGCTTTAAGCAGCACTAAATTGCAGTTATGCTGGAACAATTATTTGGTACATATCATTTAATATCAGTAACTAAAAATCGGGTATATGAAATATTTCAATTTTAACAACATGTCTAAATGGCAGTGGTTATGTATAAGCTGTTATATTAATAATATCACATCAGGCTGAATCGAGTGTAAAAGCCCATTGTCGGGGTTCGAGTTCACTGTATCACATAAGGGTGTATCGAGTGCACCTTGTCACGGTCGGGATTCGAAATCACTGTATTACATAATGCTGTATCGAATGTACCTCGTCACATACAGGTCTTAGTAGTGACAGGCAGTGTGTGGACATGTGTTTGGGTATATGAATATCCAACTCTGTATTTATATCGCATTTCAAATCAATGTGTAAAAATGTTGGTCATGGATCGAACAATTACATTGGTACTTATGAAAAGGGTTGAAAAACAATATTTACTAAAAACAAAAACATAAACAAGAAATAGTGTATTGACATTGATTCGGGGATGATGCTTATGATCTATATTTTGCCAATTGTATTGAATAATTAATTATGCATTACAAATACAACAGATGTTCCTGTCAAATAAATATCCGAGTCATTATTTTTTGTCAACAATATTATTAGTTTTCGATGACATCTTGTAGATAAATGATATTAATTAGAAGAAGTCGTACTTCTGTGGTCATATATTGTGTATATGTACTTGTAGATCAATAACAAACGGTACAATATTATAGATGCTTAGCATTCACTGACCCTGCTATTGCACCATTATGAAGAAAAGCTTAAACAATGATGGTCAAACAATCCATTAATATCAACAAACAACTCACTGAACACAAAAAAGAACATGACATATGGGGAAATCTACGTCGCGGTTTGCAACAGGGACAAAAATATGGCGGGGTTGATCAGGTTAATGAAATCAACCCTGTAAAAATACTGTCCATGGTTATGCTATTTTAGCTAGTAGTTAGTTAACTATGAACATTCACTGACCCTGTAATCATACTATCCATGTTTATGTTATTTTAGCTAGTAGTTAGTTAACTATGAACATTCACTGACCCTGTAATTATACTATCCATGGTTATGTTCTTTTAGCTAGTAGTTAGTTAACTATGAACATTCACTGACCCTGTAATCATACTATCCATGTTTATGTTATTTTAGCTAGTAGTTAGTTAACTATGAACATTCACTGACCCTGTAATTATACTATCCATGGTTATGTTATTTTAGCTAGTAGTTAGTTAACTATGAGCATTCACTGACCCTGTAATTATACTGTCCATGTTTATGTTATTTTAGCTAGTAGTTAGTTAACTATGAGCATTCACTGACCCTGTAATTATACTGTCCATGTTTATGTTATTTTAGCTAGTAGTTAGTTAACTATGAGAATTCACTGACCCTGTAATTATACTATCCATGTTTATGTTATTTTAGCTAGTAGTTAGTTAACTATGAGCATTCACTGACCCTGTAATTATACTGTCCATGTTTATGTTATTTTAGCTAGTAGTTAGTTAACTATGAGCATTCGCTGACCCTGTAATTATACTGTCCATGTTTATGTTATTTTAGCTAAGTTAGTTACCTATGAGCATTCACTGACCCTGTAATTATACTGTCCATGTTTATGTTATTTTAGCTAGTAGTTAGTTAACTATGAGCATTCGCTGACCCTGTAATTATACTGTCCATGTTTATGTTATTTTAGCTAAGTTAGTTAACTATGAGCATTCACTGACCCTGTAATTATACTGTCCATGTTTATGTTATTTTAGCTAGTAGTTAGTTAACTATGAGAATTCACTGACCCTGTAATTATACTGTTCATGTTTATGTTATTTTAGCTAGTAGTTAGTTAACTATGAGCATTCACTGACCCTGTAATTATACTGTTTATGTTTATGTTATTTTAGCTAGTAGTTAGTTAACTATGAGCATTCGCTGACCATGTAATTATACTGTCCATGTTTATGTTATTTTAGCTAAGTTAGTTAACTATGAGCATTCACTGACCCTGTAATTATACTGTCCATGTTTATGTTATTTTAGCTAGTAGTTAGTTAACTATGAGCATTCACTGACCCTGTAAGTATACTGTCCATGGTTATGTTATGTTAGCTAAGTTAGTTAACTATGAGCATTCACTGACCCTGTAATTATACTGTCCATGTTTATGTTATTTTAGCTAGTAGTTAGTTAACTATGAGAATTCACTGACCCTGTAATTATACTGTTCATGTTTATGTTATTTTAGCTAGTAGTTAGTTAACTATGAGCATTCACTGACCCTGTAATTATACTGTCCATGTTTATGTTATTTTAGCTAGTAGTTAGTTAACTATGAGCATTCGCTGACCCTGTAATCATACTGTCCATGTTTATGTTATTTTAGCTAAGTTAGTTAACTATGAGCATTCACTGACCCTGTAATTATACTGTCCATGTTTATGTTATTTTAGCTAGTAGTTAGTTAACTATGAGCATTCACTGACCCTGTAATTATACTGTCCATGTTTATGTTATTTTAGCTAGTAGTTAGTTAACTATGAGCATTCACTGACCCTGTAATTATACTGTCCATATTTATGTTATTTTAGCTAGTAGTTAGTTAACTATGACCATTCACTGACCCTGTAATTATACTATCCATATTTATGTTATTTTAGCTAGTAGTTAGTTAACTATGAGCATTCACTGACCCTGTAATTATACTGTCCATGTTTATGTTATTTTAGCTAGTTGTTAGTTAACTATGAACATTCACTGACCCTGTAATTATACTGTCCATGTTTATGTTATTTTAGCTAGTAGTTAGTTAACTATGAGCATTCACTGACCCTGTAATTATACTGTCCATGTTTATGTTATTTTAGCTAGTAGTTAGTTAACTATGAGCATTCACCGACCCTGTAATTATACTGTCCATGTTTATGTTATTATAGCTAGTAGTTAGTTAACTATGAGCATACACTGACCCTGTAATTATACTGTCCATGTTTATGTTATTTTAGCTAGTAGTTAGTTAACTATGAGCATTCACTGACCCTGTAATTATACTGTCCATGTTTATGTTATTTTAGCTAGTAGTTAGTTAACTATGAGCATTCACTGACCCTGTAATTATACTGTCCATGTTTATGTTATTTTAGCTAGTAGTTAGTTAACTATGAGAATTCACTGACCCTGTAATTATACTGTTCATGTTTATGTTATTTTAGCTAGTAGTTAGTTAACTATGAGCATTCACTGACCCTGTAATTATACTGTCCATGTTTATGTTATTTTAGCTAGTAGTTAGTTAACTATGAGCATTCGCTGACCCTGTAATTATACTGTCCATGTTTATGTTATTTTAGCTAAGTTAGTTACCTATGAGCATTCACTGACCCTGTAATTATACTGTCCATGTTTATGTTATTTTAGCTAGTAGTTAGTTAACTATGAGCATTCGCTGATCCTGTAATTATACTGTCCATGTTTATGTTATTTTAGCTAAGTTAGTTAACTATGAGCATTCACTGACCCTGTAATTATACTGTCCATGTTTATGTTATTTTAGCTAGTAGTTAGTTAACTATGAGAATTCACTGACCCTGTAATTATACTGTTCATGTTTATGTTATTTTAGCTAGTAGTTAGTTAACTATGAGCATTCACTGACCCTGTAATTATACTGTCCATGTTTATGTTATTTTAGCTAGTAGTTAGTTAACTATGAGCATTCGCTGACCCTGTAATTATACTGTCCATTTTTATGTTATTTTAGCTAAGTTAGTTAACTATGAGCATTCACTGACCCTGTAATTATACTGTCCATGTTTATGTTATTTTAGCTAGTAGTTAGTTAACTATGAGCATTCACTGACCCTGTAATTATACTGTTCATGTTTGTGTTATTTTAGCTAGTAGTTAGTTAACTATGAGCATGCACTGACCCTGCAATTATACTGTCCATATTTATGTTATTTTAGCTAGTAGTTAGTTAACTATGAACATTCACTGACCCTGTAATTATACTGTCCATGTTTATGTTATTTTAGCTAGTAGTTAGTTAACTATGAGCATGCACTGACCCTGCAATTATACTGTCCATGTTTATGTTATTTTAGCTAGTAGTTAGTTAACTATGAACATTCACTGACCCTGTAATTATACTGTCCATGTTTATGTTATTTTAGCTAGTAGTTAGTTAACTATGAACATTCACTGACCCTGTAATTATACTGTCCATGTTTATGTTATTTTAGCTAGTAGTTAGTTAACTATGAACATTCACTGACCCTGTAATTATACTGTCCATGTTTATGTTATTTTAGCTAGTTGTTAGTTAACTATGAACATTCACTGACCCTGTAATTATACTGTCCATGTTTATGTTATTTTAGCTAGTAGTTAGTTAACTATGAACATTCACTGACCCTGTAATTATACTGTCCATGTTTATGTTATTTTAGCTAGTAGTTAGTTAACTATGAACATTCACTGACCCTGTAATTATACTGTTCATGTTTATGTTATTTTAGCTAGTAGTTAGTTAACTATGACCATTCACTGACCCTGTATTTATACTGTTCATGTTTATGTTATTTTAGCTAGTAGTTAGTTAACTATGAACATTCACTGACCCTGTAATCATACTGTCCATGTTTATGTTATTTTAGCTAGTAGTTAGTTAACTATGAGCATTCACTGACCCTGTAATTATACTGTCCATGTTTATGTTATTTTAGCTAGTAGTTAGTTAACTATGAACATTCACTGACCCTGTAATTATACTGTCCATGTTTATGTTATTTTAGCTAGTAGTTAGTTAACTATGACCATTCGCTGACCCTGTAATTATACTGTTCATGTTTATGTTATTTTAGCTAGTAGTTAGTTAACTATGAACATTCACTGACCCTGTAATTATACTGTCCATGTTTATGTTATTTTAGCTAGTAGTTAGTTAACTATGCACATTCACTGACCCTGTAATTATACTGTCAATGTTTATGTTATTTTAGCTAGTAGTTAGTTAACTATGAGCATTCACTGACCCTGTAATCATACTGTCCATGTTTATGTTATTTTAGCTAGTAGTTAGTTAACTATGAACATTCACTGACCCTGTTATCATACTGTCCATGTTTATGTTATTTTAGCTAGTAGTTAGTTAACTATGAACATTCACTGACCCTGTAATTATACTGTCAATGTTTATGTTATTTTAGCTAGTAGTTAGTTAACTATGACCATTCACTGACCCTGTAATTATACTGTCCATGTTTATGTTATTTTAGCTAGTAGTTAGTTAACTATGAACATTCACTGACCCTGTAATTATACTGTCAATGTTTATGTTATTTTAGCTAGTAGTTAGTTAACTATGAGCATTCACTGACCCTGTAATTATACTGTCAATGTTTATGTTATTTTAGCTAGTAGTTAGTTAACTATGACCATTCACTGACCCTGTAATTGTATCATTATGAAAAAAAAGTTTAAACAGTGATGGTAAGCAATTCTACTAACAAACAACTCACTGAACACAAAAAAACACGACATATGTTGAAATCTACGTCTCAGCTTGGGACGGACATACGAATGTAGTGTTGTTAAAGCGGTTAATATGGTCGACCCTGTTATTGTACTGTCCATGTTTATATTGTTTTAGCTGTTAGTCAGCTAACTACGAGTATTCATTGACCCTGTTATTGTACTGTCCATGTTTATATTGTTTTAGCTGTTAGTCAATTCACTACGAGTATTCATTGACCCTGTTATTGTACTGTCCATGTTTATATTGTTTTAGCTCTTAGTCAGTTAACTACGAGTATCCATTGACCCTGTTATTGTATTGTCCACGTGTTATGGTGCCATTCGTGTTTGTGATAGTGTGTGCTCATTTTAATTGGAAACCATTCTACAGTTTTTTTTATCTTTTGTTTATATACGTATTGTCGTTGGAGATCCAATTATCAGAGGGAGGAAAGAGTTCCATAAACCTGCTTAATCCCTTCATAGTTTTGCAAATGTCCAAAAGCCTGCTTTTCCAATGCCATAGGGCTTGGACCTATTTGTGTTCTGATATCCATATACTTTGTATTCGTGTCTTTGATTGAAGACCTCGTAAATGCATGCCATTTATAATAATTTTCCTACATGTAACTGTTTTACACAGTAATGCAACAGTAGGTTGCAAATAAAAAAGACAATAATTAAAAAGAAATCTAAACATGCCGATGATTATGATTTATTCAGAACATTTATATAAACTGAACCACTACATCTTTTTTGTATGATTATTAACCTTTAGGTACAAGATTTATGATTTAACTTCCGGAAATAGCACGTTGTTTGTTTTTTTGTTTTTTTTTAAATGTCGTCATTAATTTCGATACATGGACGGAAATTCCGCGTGACGTATCCGTGGATCTATCTTTTCTTTTTGCGCATAAATCACGTGATTATCATCCAAGTATTCATAAATCATGTGATAAAAATCAACATTTTCCACACACACATTATATTTCATATAATGTGACTCAGTAATTTTACAAACTGCATTTACATTTAATAAATCGAAGATATAATTTAGTGCGTACGACGCGTTTCATGACATTATCGGCGATTCGCAGTCCTCCATATAAACCTGATGGTGATATTTTGATTGGTTGATTAGATAATTGCCCTTTAAAGTCAAATAAACAGTATGCCGGTTTTATTCATGATGAGAACCAGCTTACAAATAATAAATCATTTAGGTAGAAAGGTGGCACAAGGATAGGGCATATGTGTAGAACGTTAGAAAGGTGACACAAGGATAGGACATATGTGTAGAACGTTAGAAAGGTGGCACAAGGATAGGACATATGTGTAGAATGTTAGAAAGGTGGCACAAAGATAGGGCATGTGTGTAGAACGTTAGAAAGGTGGCACAAGGATATGACATATGTGTAGAACGTGAGAAAGGTAGCACAAGGATAGGGCATATGTGTAGAACGTTAGAAAGGTAGCACAAGGATAGGGCATGTGTGTAGAACGTTAGAAAGGTGGCGCAAGGATAGGGCATGTGTGTACAACGTTAGAAAGGTGGCACAAGGATAGGGCATATGTGTAGAACGTTAGAAAGGTAGCACAAGGATAGGGCATGTGTGTAGAACGTTAGAAAGGTGGCACAAGGATAGGACATGTGTGTAGAACGTGAGAAAGGTAGCACAAGGATAGGGCATGTGTGTAGAACGTGAGAAAGGTGGCACAAGGATAGGACATGTGTGTAGAACGCTTTAAAGCCACAGGAAGAATGGGTTAATAGGAACATAATTTTTACCTGGCAACGAATACTCCAAGCAAACTGTTGGTCATTAGGAATGTGACAGACTGTATTTTACGTACAAGAGCCATGGTATTTCTCCATATATTATGAATACATTTCCAACCAGTCTTGAGGGTGAGTTGTGTAGTGGTATTTGTTAGTTTTCATACCACATTCACATTTTCCCATAACCGAATTGAAAAGATGAAGGTTACCATTCTCCCACAATTTTAATTTTCAAGGAACCCCTTTTCTTTCTGCAAACTGTGATTTCATTGGCTGTCAGACATTACTGCGGAACTAATCACCCTGTTTTAAAATTACTTCTGAATAGTTCATAGCTACAATGATTTCTCTGTCAATGGACTGGCTGGTAATAGGTAGAGAGTTTCTGAGCGTGATCAGACGTGGTATACCGATGATATATTTATATTTGCCGTAAATTGTTTATTACAAAGCCATTCGTCAACACACGACTTGAGTATTCGTTATGAAATCGCACAATACATGTACATATATGTTAGTAAGAAAGGAACACATTGTTGGAAGAAAAGATATTGATCTAAATGAACATGAGAGACTATCCAACATTAATCTTGAACACAAATTAACACGTTTATTACTGTTCTACATTTCAGTCACAGTCTTCAACAATGAGCATAGGTCATACCCTAACATGAGAGTGAAACGGTCCCTTACATGCAGTTGAGTGTTGTTAGTTACTTCTGCCGAAGAACACATTTGATGAAATTATTGCAAATGACATGTTAATATTAAAGATGAGGGAAAAAACTTTTAGGTTAAAGTAAACTATATATGTATAACTAACAATCGAATACATGTTATTTACAACAAATACAATTACACGAACACTTCAAATATCTGTTCTGACGTTTGTCTATCTATTTCATGACCTTGGTGGTATTTAAATTAATCAGCAATTTAAATGTCGGTTTATTTCAATGATGGGTAAGACGTGAAGGGAATGCTATATGTCACCTTCTGTGAATTTACAAGGAAATGTAACATGCAGTAGCAATTAAAAAAAATGTAAAATTACGAGATAGTGTTACAAATTCAAAGGCTTTAACCACCATACATTATGTAATGACGTTAAAAGGAAGAAGGAAGTAATTATTCGTCTTCAACGCAGATAATGTACATCTCCTGAGCATATCCACATTGACTTTGAATTTGCCATGCACAATTCTCTTCCTGCTGAGCAGGGGTAACAGGTATTGCCTGGCGAACTGAAGAGGTACAAAAAATACTTTATGTTGCATATATAAATATTACTCTCGGAGTTGAAGTATAACATTCGCGGAGTTGAAGGATTTTACTCGCGGAGATGAAGTATATTTACTCGCGGAGATGAAGGATTTTTTTCGCGGAGTTGAAGGGTCGATTCGCGGAGATGAAATGCGCCGTTGTGTATATGCCTCAGTAAGTGTATTTAACGGCTCTTAGAACTATGTGGCTTACCAAATTCATGAAATCGCTCAAACTTCATTTTACAAAGATAAAACTAATTAATAAACTCAATTACACTTTTAATGCTCAACGTTTTCATCTGATATAATCATTTACTAACGTTTTAACAAGTATTTTATACATTTAATATGGTTATATACGATACAAGTCCATAATTGGTCTAAATAAACGTAAGAGAAAACCGAAGGGGGAATTAAGAATGGACACTCCAGATACACTGACAAGATTGGGCACAGGAGACACACGAGGAAGACAAACAAAATACAGAAAACTAAGAATATGAGCAGCATGGAGCAACCAAATACCGGAGGTGAACCCAGGTGCTCTCGGTTGGTCAACGGCTCCAGTTTATTACAAGATACCCGCCGTATTACTCTTATATACAGTCAAGTCCGATAAAAGCATTATCGGTGATAGAGGAAGGCAAAAATTATACGTAAAAGAGAACATATCCATTGTCCTTTGAGAACGTTCACTGTATAAACCAAGACAATTACTCTTGACGAAACAAGGTTGATTACTTTGTGCATTAATTGTAGTAGGTGTATGTTATGATGCTTATAATAACCTGGCTCCCCAAATTCATGCAATCAACTCTAACTTCATTTTATAAAAAAGAGTTAATTGATTCAAATGAACTAATTACCAAACTCAAATTACACTGCTCATGTTCAGCGTTCTGAGTCGATTGAACCAATTACTTATTAAAACGTCGTAACAAGTGATTAACGTTATGGAAAATCCTTTTTGTCAATGGTCTATTTCGTTTTTATGACTATTCAATTATTATGATGCATCTTTATTTGTCCTAATTTAGCTACATACTATACTAGTATATAGTGGATCTATATCATGTGTTTAGTGAAAAACATTAACTGTGTCTACCAGGACTGGGTTGCACAAACTTCAATTAAATTTAAGTGTTCAGATTAAAAGTTAATTGACACTTTAATTTAGTTGAAATGTGCATGAAAGTAATGTACACTTACGGTTTAATTGAGGCTTAAATGCTATTGACGTTTATACAATCCAGTCCTGGCTATCAGATCGAATTTAGTATCTGAAGTTGTACAATAAAGAGTACAGAATTGAAAAACACTTTATGAAAGGGTGCATGCAAAATCTTTATCATCATGATGCAAACAAACCTTAGCTGCATTCGACTGTGGTTTTAAACCTTGGTGTCGTTTCCTAATGCTTAGTATATTAACTGTTCAACTATTTGGAACCACTTAGATGGTATTGGTTAGCAATGTCACATTACGAGTGGAAGATTATGGGTTCGATCTTCGCTTGTGTGAAACCAATGCTATTCAATTTGCATGCACACTTTGCTGTGCGTGTTAGTGAATGGACTTGGAACTATGAAATAATATGTTCATTTCGTATAGCCAATGCTTCACGATTGGCTTAAATTAAGATTATCATTGCTTAACACTGTTTACAGAATGGAATCGAAATATTAGGAGAGAACAAAACCGACAAAAAAGTCAATGACAATCAAGTATACATCACCACGGGTTGAATGTCGTTATTCCTGAAACGTGCCGTGCATATTCAAATATATATATATAGTATATGTTATTCAGCTATCAGACAGGGTATATAATGTGACATTCCCGGCTTAGGATCTATATTCCCTGAGGCGCAGCCGAAGGGAATATATATCATAAGC
Organism: Bathymodiolus brooksi; assembly: GCA_963680875.1. Taxonomy (NCBI): domain Eukaryota; kingdom Metazoa; phylum Mollusca; class Bivalvia; order Mytilida; family Modiolidae; genus Bathymodiolus; species Bathymodiolus brooksi. Next base: position 70,115,548 of record OY804590.1, read on the forward strand.
CGGGAATGTCACATTATATACCCTGTCTGATAGCTGAATAACAGATATATTACGGATTTAACCACTGTATTTTTAAATACAACATCCAACTGTATTAAATAAATTTGCCTCTTTTATTTTCATTTTTCGTATCTCTAGATGTCCGTTTCCGTACCTTTGACGTCATTCTTCAATGACGTCAAAATATGTGTCGCGTAATATTTCATATATGGGGTGTCTCATGAAGGAAAATACTGTACTAAATTTCTAAATCAATACAGTTTCATATGTAGTAAATTTTATAAACTTTATAAATATAACATTAATATATCACATAACAAAACAACGGGTTTGCGAAACTGTTTCAATAATTTAAATGTTAACAACATGTAAATAAAACCTTGGTGTGGCCCCATGACATCGAAAGTTTTCAAGGCTCAACGTTTTGTTTATTTGTTATGTTACAGCCGTGGAACATAGGAGTTTGCTGAATCGATCAGGTATTTGTGACGGAATTAACCGTTGTAATATTTTTTTATTCATGCAGCCGTTTTGAGTATAAAAACAGCATTTACTTTGGTAAAAACACATTCATTTTTCCGTATTATACCATTGATTCAGTGAAGCGTAATGTTTTGTAGTCCATGTTTACATCGTTTTTGGGGACTGAAATATATACCCCGTCTGTTTTCCGAATATATGCTGACATTCAGGGTTGAAGAACCAATGAAAATATGTGTAACAAATTAATCCGTAATATTATATGTTATTCAGCTATCAGACAGGGTATATAATGTGACATTCCCGGCTTAGGATCTATATTCCCTGAGGCGGTACGGGGATATGGATTATAACAATCGGTAGAAAGGTGGCACGGGGATATGGATTATATGTAGAACATTTTATATCCATGCGAGGAGAATAATAGTATCGGGCACCGAACACTCCAAACAAACTGTTAGTCATTAAGATTGTGGTAGGTTGTATTATACGTACAAGAAGAGGAGTGACATTCTCCATATACGATTAATTCATTTCCGTCGAGTCTTGCGGGCGAGTTGCATAGTAGTATTTGTTAGTTTCCATACCACATTCACATTTGCCCATAGTGGGATTAAACAGATGAAAGATATGATCTGACTAGTCGATTTAGCATTCATCTTTGATAATCCTCGGGTACAAATGTGGCTGCTGCGATTCGTTCCTCTCCTCATATCATTTTAATTTGCAAGGAAACTATTGTCTTTCTATAAACTGTGATTTCAATGGCTGTCAGACATTACGGCGGAAGTAATCACCCTGTTTTAAAATTACATCTGAATAGTTCATGACTACAAGGATTTCTCTGTCGATGGACTGGCTGGTAATACGTAGAGAGTTTCGGAGCGTGATCAGACGTAGTATACCGATGATAGATTTAGATACATGATGCTTAGGCAATCGCTATGAACTCATAAAATATATGTTAGTTAGAAAGGATATGGATGTAATTGAACATGAGAGACTATCCAACATTAATCGTGAACATAAATTAATAGTAAAGGAACAACACGTTTATTTCTATTCTACATTTCAGTCAACAACTCATACCCTAAAAATGAGATAGAAACGGCCCATACCCTGCAGTTTAGAAGTACTTTCCCTTCTGCCGAAGAACACATGTAATCAAATTATTGCAAATTACTTCTTCAATTCATGTAAGCTATATATTTTTAACTAACAATGAGATACATGTTATTCATAAAACAAAATAATAAAAAAAAATAAAAAAAAGTAAACTAACACTTATAGAAAAAACTTTTCTGACGTTTGTCCATCTGTTTCATTACCTTGATGGTATTTAATTTAATCATCAATTTAAATATCGGTTTATTTCAATTATCAATAAGACGCGGAGAGAATGCAATACGTCACCTTCTACAAATTTACAAGCAAATGTAGCATACAGTAGCTATTAAATATACAATATTGGTGCATTGACGGTAACTATAGAATTTATGTGGCGAGGTTTAGAAACGGGGGAAAGATGAGCTTTAGCGAATCTTTCCATCCGTTTCGTGCCGAACCACATCAATTATATATTTACCGTCAATACACCAATATTGTATTTATCCTGCAATAACATTTCTAACAAAAAAAATGTTATTTAATTTAATAAAAAAAAAAAGATAACGGAAACCCAATTGATACCTCAATAGTAGTTCCGGTAAGGGGCGTGGCTTAAAGGCTTTATTAGGCTAATGTGAAAAGTGTTATTATGACAAGGGTGTGACTTAATAGCTTTATTAGGCTACTGTGAAAGTGTTATTATGACAGGGGTGTGGCCTAAGAGCTTTATTAGGCTAATGTGAAAAGTGCTATTATGTCACTGTCATAATAAAGCAACAGTTTATTTCAACCCATTTATTATGACAAAAAATAACCCAATTGCAGGATAAAAGCATGTAGACCTAGACGATTGTGATCTACACTTCAAATATCTTAATTACCATATATTATGTAATGACGTTATGACGAAGAAGGAAATAACTATAGGTCTTCAACGCAGATAATGTACACCGCATATACCAAGGTCTTGTACTGCACAGAAGCGAATCCATCAATTTTAGTTTATGCATTATAATCAGTAGGTTTATGTAACTGTGCTTATAACTATGTGGCTTAACCAAATACAAGCAACTGCTCTAATTTCATTCTATAAATGTAGTCAATTGATTTAAATGAACTAGTTAATAAACTCAATTTTACTCCTGATGCTCAGCACTCTCATCTGATATAAATGTTTTAACAAGTGTTTATGCATTTAAATGGACTCTAATCTGGATATGTGCGATACAAGTGCATAATTTCTCTAACCTTGAAAATGACTAACGGTACCTGGTTATGATAGTGAATGTAGAATCTGACATTGTAGAGAAAAGAGTCTACAGAATCAGAAGAACATTTTGATAGAACAGTAAATGAAGAATATTTTTTTTATCTTTGTCATGCATAAATAACCTTAGCTGATTTTGAGAAGAGCTAAAAAAATACAAAAGGGGTATTTAGAATCCGTCAATCGAAGAAGAACGAACAACACAATGACCAAAAGAAAAGGCACAAAAGGAAAAATAACGATCTGCAAAGCATACACATAAAACTAAAGATCGAGTAACACGAACCCCACTAAAAACCGGGGTGAATTCAGGTGCTCCGGAAGGGTGAGCAGTTGCTGCTCCACTATTGGCACCCGTCGTGTTAATCTAGTTACAAATCCGGTGATTAATCATGAATGAGGAAAGGACCGAGAAGTGTTAGCGAAAAGTGGAACATATCCGTGATCATTTGTGGACACAGATATTCCATAACGGTCAACCAAGTCACTGTGGCGACAGTAAAACTGTCGAAGTGATGACTTCAACTTAACCAAGAGGAACACTTGGTTCAGTAGCTTTCTTGTTAGCAGCAACCCTCTCTCAAGGAAATCCTGATAGGAACCACAAGCTCTGGAATATCAACTGAGAGATAAATACTGTATATGCAGTGCTGCTGGAATGTTGCTACATATATATGGAAAGTTCATAATGGGAAAATTGAAAATTAAAGTTTCGTTCCTCACTGTCAATTTCGAGGTGTATGTCAAGGTATTAAGCAGACCTATCTGTATCTGTGATATCCTTTATTTCAACTCAATGGGATAGATGCGATCAACGAAATCACTAAATCTGACTATGGTTTAATATATTTTAGGCTTGTGTCTGCCCTTCAATGTTTGTTGCATAATTTGACTTTCCAATGGTGTGGTACTGTTTAGCTGGTGTATTGGAAAGCGACCTCGCCCCGAGTGTGGAAGATGGTGGGTTCCATCGTCGGTTGTGTGAAACCAAACACTATAAAATTTGCATAAACACTATGCTGTAACCAATATAATACATGGATTACAATCTTAATGTCATTGGTTCTAGACTCATGTAAGGCTTAATATGTACATACTGTATATACAATGCCTCCAGTTGGGTCAAACAAAAGACTTGGTATTGCTAGGTAATCTGATATACACACAGCAGTAATGAGTAAAGGGAAATAATGGTTGGCTCACAACCAGGATAAGGTGTCCGACTGAAGCGACATGTCTACCCGCGGACTGTCGTTTCAGTGAGAAGGCATTATAAAAATCAAACTAAGCGTGTTGGTCTAGTACAAATCAGAGATCATCATCATTTTATTCTCATCATGATATAACTGAAAAATTGCTCATTTGGGGTTAAACAACAATCATTCACTCATTCAATGCCCCCGAATTGGCTAAAAGCCAGGTTATTCGTGATTAATACTACCTTCAATAATAGTTCGTATTTATGTAAGGAGGAAACGGGAGTACTAATGGAGAACTAAACCTATCTGCAATAAGTAAATGACAATATTCACACATAACATTATATTGAGTACACCTCATCGGGAGCGGAATTTGGTATAGTAAGGAGTATATAGCGTCTCTCATTAATTTGTTCAGTACAGTAGGGTAATATTGTATTCTGTGGATTAAAAAAAGTTGTCACTGATAGAAATTTTAATTACAAAAATGCCAAAATCAGCTACTTTAAAATAACATGGCAGAGTCAAATCCTATCACCAAATAATAATGTAATTTGTCTAGACTCGTGTCAAAAATAAATAATTAATTTACCTCTAAATGTTAGGATTAAAGCATGCTGATTGTTGCTTATCTACTACATAATGCAACTATTTGCTTAGTACTTGTCAGACATGTATACAATTGTGTGGACAATGACTTGTGTCTGCTGTTAAACATATGTTTCAGTAATAAAACGAAAGCACAAAATCTTACTGTTGGAAAATCCTAGAAACAAATGCGAAATTGATACTCCAAACAGTCATATATATACTAGTCAATAAATCTATTTTTAGGTTAAAACCAAAACAATTGTTTATTATCATTTACGTCAATGCTTGCGTGAAACGCGTTTATCCTCACAAAACAAACAATAACATCCTGTTCCGTTACGGAAAAATTCCGGAAAGTCAATTTTCCGTCTCATGATCGAGTATGCGATGATCGAATTAGGCATTTAAATTTAGGTCATTAATTGTGCTGTCAACAAAAGTAAACAATATGCCATTCTGAAAATTTGAATTATCACAAGAACGTAGATGCCACGGCTCCGTCAAAATGACCGTGAGCGAGCGTTGGGTATGGTTCAGGCTTGAATCACCCAGCAAGCCGTTGCAGACCACCTTAATTTGTCTAGAATAACCATTTCAAGGCTAATGATTCGTCTACGACAAACAGGTAGGACGAATGACAGACCCCGTAACGGCAGGTCGCGTGTGATGTGACAAAGTCTAAAACATATATTTACGCCTTATTCACCTCCTGAACGGTATGATAACGGCTAAGGAGACTGCCCGTAGAATACCTGGTCTAGCAAACGTTCGAATTTCGGATCAGACAGTTCGCAGAAGACTACGTGAATCTAGTGGTAGGACCAATCCTTAAACAACGTCATATCCCGATTTTCACTTCGTTTTAGCGATAGACTCTACCATGTGTACCGCAGGCGTGGGGAACGTTTTACATTTTGGAGGCGGAAGTGTTATGGTCTGGGCTAGAATTTGTCATGATGGTCGCACTCAGTTCAAAATTATTCAAGGAACATTGAATGTCGTAAAATACAGAGACGATATTATTGATCCTATCGTTCTGCCCTTTCTGCAACAGCTAAACTTTGATCACGTCTTTCAACATGACAATGCAAGATGTCACTTAGCTCGTGTTTGTCAAGACTTTCTGAACCAGAATCACATTCCTTGGCCGACATTTTCACCGGATCTGTCACCAATTGAACATTTATGAGATGAACTCGGTAGACGTGTTCGCCACCGTCAAAATCCACCGGAAACACCACAAGAGCTGCGTGGCGCACTTGTGCACGAGTGGAAGAACATCACACAATCGATCCAGCGATTGATTGGTTATATGCGTCGGAGATGCGATGCTGTCGTTGCTGCAAGAGGTGGTCACACACGTTATTGAACTCTGCAAACCTCCCTACTGCATGACAATTTCTGTCTGTCCATGATTTGTTCTGATAATGATGTTGAGAAATTTTGTTGATATTGCCTTATTTGCTATGCCCATATGAATCTAAATTATACGATGTTTGTCTCTATGTAAAACATATTGAGCATCAAACCCTTATATCGTTTCTATTGTTGACTAGTACATATCCGCTCACTTCACTGGCTTGGTACAGGTACTTCAATGAAGGGCGATGGGGTTAAACTATTATTTTATGGTGCCATCCTTCCCCTTTTAGTGAAATCATGCGGTCATGCACGTGTTTTCCACGTGTGAGTAAAATGGGGATCCTGACCATGTCAAATCCTAATCTTGAACTTTATAGTATCGTTTTTGTTCACGACGCAGTAGTTGTAATTTAAGTACTTTTACTAAACATATAATTTAAAGGAAAACTCCAATCAGTTAAACAATTGTTATAATTCAATACATTGGACCTTTTTACTTAGGAAATAATTCTCGGATGCCGGGCTCTATGCTTATTTTAACATGTTACATTTTCATAAAACAAATGAGTTTATTGGTATTTTATTTGTGGATGGGGGAGGGGTATCTACGTATAATTCCATGTATGTTTTACATGATTGACTGTAGGTTAAATAACTGTCACCTTTAACTCGTTTTATGCGTACACATGTTTTTTTTTTCTTTTTTGTCGCCAATGCTGTCGTACGTTCCCGTGTGTTTCGTGATCACTGGTCGATGTGTTGACAAGGGTAGTCTTGATCGGTAATTTCAAAAATTTCAAAAAATTCTTCTCACACTTTCCCTTTTCGTTAGTGCAATACAATATTTAACATGAAGTTATAATGATTTTGTAAATATCAAAAGATAAATATACGACGTTATTTTACGATTTACATATTTTATAATGATAAAATTGCAACTGATCAATGCTGCTATAATATACGATACCGACACCGTAACGTCACGGCTCTTTCGGAAGAGCTTTAATTGCAGGTATAATCCGAGAATTGATTATGCCTTTTGTCTCCTCACATTGAAGAGTTCTGAAAAATGGCGATCCCCATTATTTGGTGCTACATGCAACTTCAATGACCAAATTCTACCTTACGGTATACTATTTTTAACATTCATTAACACAGATGTTTTTTATTTACCGTCATTTAAATTTTCACGTTAACTTGTTAAGACCATGGCGTTTTCCTTTAATTTGATTTGAATACTGCATCCGCCTGGAGAAAACTTTGGTTATACTTGATAACCTGGGTTGGTATTGTGACGTCACCAACAGATTCATTCGCCAACGACAAATTCAAATAGTCGCATGAAATAATCGTAATTAAAATCGGGGAATCATTAAATTTTGTTGTAAACATTAAATTATAAGGAATATTTGATACTTGTATAACCTGGTTTGGAACAGCTTACGCTTTTCATAAACCGCTTTGTGGTTTATTACGGGTAAACTGCCCCAAACCAGGTTATATCGTATAACCTGTTCAAAAATTTCAAATATTCCTTAAATAACAGAAAGCCTAGCTGATATTAAATGACAATTCTTAGTTTATAATACAATGCATGTCAGGATCAGTATAAAATAAGTAATTTCTCTACTACAATAGTACATATGTTGTCACGATACATACATGTATACACGAATGCAATATACTGAACAGGTAGAAACAAATAACCGTACTTTGCTGGCATGAAAAAACTGTATAAACATTTGTTTTCACGAAGAAGATATTTTTCAAACTCAAAAATAGCAAGACCTGAATTAGTAGATATTGCACGTGGAAAATGCAGCAAAACAGATGAGAGTGAATTGCACAGATATAGTAGAATGAAAACTAAAAATACCACACCGTCGGAACAGTTCCCAAATCTAAATAAAAAAATCGTAGAGAGGCAACATCGATACTCCTAAGACACATGTACATGACAGCTGACTCTTCTGGCTTGGTACAGGTACTTCAGTTAAAACTGATGGGGTTAAACTAGAGTTGTATGGGCCCAAACCACTGCTCTTAATGAAATGATTCGGTTTTACAAATGGGTTGCACATGTGAGTAAGATATAAACTATCAACTCTCACATATTAAATATAGATACAGTATTATAGAACAAAACTGAATATCAATTAGAAGAAACTGCAAACAAAAAAAAATCGGAAAATGTTTGATAAATAAATCAATACATGTGAAAATGCGAAATGTCAACAATAAAAAAAATCCGTGCACAATATGCAAAACAAAACCGCTACTGAGAGCAGAAAAGAATCTAAATATTTGATAAATTTCCAGTTTTTCTTGTGTTTTGTTGGCTACAATACATAAATGTCCATCAAAATAGCTATCTATATTGTGTTAATTATTCTTAAACGTCTTGTAATGTTAGTAACAATCAAAAACAATATTTATACTTTATCTGAAGTTATACAATAAAGAAATTGAATATTTGATAGATTTCCAGATTTCAGTAGAAATCAAAATGCCCTCTGTTGCAATTTCTTTGAGGCTTGACATTTTAGTGTTGATTGACTAAACTATAGTGTTCTTCTATTGGCAAGGTTGAAGTCATCACTTCGAAAGTTTGACGGTATCCACCGTGACTTGGTTAATCGTTTTGGAGTATCTGTGTCACAAATGAGAGTTAATGTTAGGGTTATCGTGCTTAGCGCCACATTCAACAATATTTCAGTTATATCGTGGTGGTCAGCTTTATTGTTGGAGGAAACAGGAGTACCCGGAGAAATTCACCGACATGCCGCAAGTCACTGACAAACTTTATCACATACTGTTATATCGAGTACACCTCGCCATGAGCGGGATTCGAACTCACAACGTTAGTGGTGATATGCAATGTTTGCACAGGTAGTTGTATGTCACACATGATATGCTTCACTTGTCACAAGCGCTTCCTGGTCCTGTTCTCATTCATGACTTATCATCAGGTTTGTAACTAGAGTAATACAACGGGTGTCACTAGTGGGGCAGGAACTGCCTACCGGAGCACCTGAGTTCATCCCCGGTTTGTAGTGAGGTTTGTGTTACTCGATCTATAGTTATCTGTGTAGTGTTTTGCAGTTTGCTGTTTGTTCTTTTTCTTTTGGCCATTGTGTTGTTCATTAAGTTGCATTCGTGTATATGTACCTTGACAAAATATCTACTATCGTCTAGAAGTTAGACAAACCGGTCTTTAGTGGGGTTCTTAGTACACAATTTTTAATATTCTGTGTATTGTTTTGTAGATGGTTGTTCGTCTTTTTTTTCTTGCTATTGTGTTGTCTGTCATTCTTCGATTTACGGATTCTGATTACCCTTTTGGCATCTCCAAGCTCTTCTTATAATTATATGAGATTTTATGATATGATATGAGGTTATATGAGAGGGTTAGCATTTCACTTCCGTGTGGATGACACTTCTATGCCCGCCTCATGATACGGACAGGGTTAAACAAGTGTTATGGACCCAACCCTCCCCTCTTAGTGAAATGAGGCGGGCATAGAAGTGTCATTAGTTTTTCATTTTCTATGCGTGGGATGGTCAAAATAAGAAACACTCCAGTAATAGATTTCTGTTTCTTATTCTAAATAATTAAACAAACATTACCACATTATACTGATAAACACGATAAATTTGAGATATTTAATCTACCCCAAAATTATCTCTTAATGAAAAATTGATTACCGATGACAACAGCTGTATATCTTAACTTCATTGAACCTTAAAATTGTTTTATATATAAGATTAGCTGTTAAAAGCATTTTATCAGCGATTAATCCTCCCTCCTTCTGTTGTATCAAACAGTTTCCAAATTACGTTGAACACTTTTTCAAGTGATTGTAAAGGTTGCGTAACAATGCATTAGATGATGTTGATTTATCGATAGTATCTTTAATTTCAAGATTTGTGAGCTATTATTAAACGGTGATAATACAAATGTAACATAATATATTGATCTTAGAGATTAACGTTCAAAGATGGCATAGAATGACAAGCATGTTTTAAAGTCGGGGAGCTAATTCTGAAGTAAAACCGTTCTTAGGTACATGGCTACCCCTGTTACTTGATAATGTTTTACGCTATTTTATATTGCGATCAGGGCAGTTACTGCTTATGTAAAGATGTACATATACATAGAGTCTTCTGGTACATTAGTATCCGCATCGAAAGTGGAAAGAACGGCTAGCTACAAATAATGTTTATACTTGTCGAAAAATATGAAAACAAAGTTTACTTTAAACAGTGATTGTCATCAATTCCACCAATATCAACAAAACGAACAATCACCTCTCATCTCAACAACAATCACCTCTCATCTCAACAACAATCACCTCTTATCTCAACAACAATCACCTCTCATCTCAACAACAATCACCTCTCATCTCAACAACGATCACCTCTCATCTCAACAACAATCACCTCTCATCTCAACAACAATCACCTCTCATCTCAACAACAATCACCTCTCATCTCAACAACGATCACCTCTCATCTCAACAACGATCACCTCTCATCTCAACAACAATCACCTCTCATCTCAACAACAATCACCTCTCATCTCAACAACAATCACCTCTCATCTCAACAACAATCACCTCTCATCTCAACAACAATCACCTCTCATCTCAAAAACAATCACCTCTCATCTCAACAACGATCACCTCTCATCTCAACAACAATCACCTCTCATCTCAACAACAATCACCTCTCATCTCAACAACAATCACCTCTCATCTCAACAACGATCACCTCTCATCTCAACAACAATCACCTCTCATCTCAACAACAATCACCTCTCATCTCAACAACAATCACCTCTCATCTCAACAACAATCACCTCTCATCTCAACAACAATCACCTCTCATCTCAACAACAATCACCTCTCATCTCAACAACAATCACCTCTCATCTCAACAACGATCACCTCTCATCTCAACAACGATCACCTCTCATCTCAACAACGATCACCTCTCATCTCAACAACAATCACCTCTCATCTCAACAACAATCACCTCTCATCTCAACAACGATCACCTCTCATCTCAACAACAATCACCTCTCATCTCAACAACAATCACCTCTCATCTCAACAACAATCACCTCTCATCTCAACAACAATCACCTCTCATCTCAACAACAATCACCTCTCATCTCAACAACAATCACCTCTCATCTCAACAACAATCACCTCTCATCTCAACAACAATCACCTCTCATCTCAACAACGATCACCTCTCATCTCAACAACGATCACCTCTCATCTCAACAACAATCACCTCTCATCTCAACAACAATCACCTCTCATCTCAACAACAATCACCTCTCATCTCAACAACGATCACCTCTCATCTCAACAACGATCACCTCTCATCTCAACTTAATTCACCGAACACAAAAATTACTACGATATATGACGTAGGAAATAAATGTCCTGACTTGGGACAGGCACAAAAATATGGCAGGGTTAGACCGGTTAACGTACGTATATTGACTATGTGTAATAACTTTTAACTAGGAAACTTGTATATGTTATATTATTTTTAGGAAATATTCTAACATGACCTCCTTCTTTCGCTTTGTAGACAAACGAGCGATTTATCATTCGCACATTGGCAGCTTAAATTGTGTGCGACAAACGTAAATATAAATTACCGTCTTCTAATCAAAGTATACTACCGTATTTGTACTCTTAGACATATCAGAATCGAAATAAATCATGGAAGCCATAATGTGTTTTGAGTTTTAACATGGGTTGGCGGATATTAGTAAATTTTATCTCTCGCCTCTGGCTCGGGATAAAATACTAATATCCGCCGATGCATTAGTGGAATTAACTTCATATAGTACGCTCATAGTGGAAATATTCTACTGAATACTCTTTAATGACCACCATCAACAAGTTAAAAATTCTAATAAAAAACAAAGCCAAATAATGCAAACGTCTTGGGTTAAGGTTATGGTTATGGTGTTTAACGCCACTTGCAACTATATTTCAGATATATAGCGGCTGTCAGTTTTATTGTGGCAGGAAACCGGACTACCGGGAGAAAACCACTGACCTGCAGCAAGTCACTGACAAAATTTATCACCTAATATTGTATCAAGCACATCTCGCATGAGCAGGATTTGTACTCACAACGTTAATGGTGATAGACCCTGATGGCATAGGTAGTTGTAATTCCAACTACCATATGATCACGACCACGATGTTCCCTCAAGTAAACCAATGAATGGTTAATTCAAGATCGGCTGAGGTTACCTTTTTCTAGGGATTTTCGACCTTATTATTGATTAATTGCATTATTTAGAAACTGTTAATTTCAAACATAAATACATGTATATACAATTTGAAAGACTAATTTCGCTTTTTAGTGTATAATAAACCATTGCGTACTACTGTCAAGTGTATATACATGTCGAATACCATATAGATATACATTGTATGTTAGGCTTTGAGAACATTACATACTAACATTATTAAACGTAAAAGAATGTTCCTTTTCTTAACATTTCCAAATCCAATAAATAGAAAAACAAAAAATACCACACTGTCAGACAATACATTTTACAGAACAGTATGTTTAAATCATTATTTTAAATGAAATAAGTTTGTCTGAACACATTCATCACGTATGGCAGATTAAAAACGTGTCTAAATGTTGAGAACACTTCCGTTTTATCGAAAAACTGTCGCTAAAAATAATCAAAATACATGTATCTTAGTTATAAGGAGACTTCTTACGGTATGATCTTGTTTTCAAAGAGACTTGTTACTGTATAAATCACGAATTCTTGTCTTTCGTTCAATACACATGAAAAAAAACTATTATTTTATTTCAATTTGATCTGTTTATATTCCTTAATTAATTTCCTGCAATTTATTTTCCATTGATATTAAAACTTTGATACGTATACTTTATTTATACACAGATTTAAGTAAAAAGTTTTTTTAAGAACTTGCAACCGCATCGGTGGTGTAATGATTAACGTGCTCACCTCGCGTACGGTCGATCGTGGGTTCAAGAACCGGTGTCGTATAGTAAACCTTCCGCATAGCAAACCTTCCCCCGGATACTTTACCATATAGTAAATATTCCCGCGGGGGAAAATTTACTATATAGCAAGCATTCCCCCATCCATAGCCGATCACCCCCCCCCCCCCCCCCCCGCATATTTTGCTATATAGTAAATGTTCCCCCTTAATCCGGATAATTACTATGGGGGAAGGTTTACTCTAAGACACCGGGTCAAATCAAAGACTATTCATTTGGTATTTGTTGCTTCACCACTAAGCACGCAGCATTAAAGTGAAAAAGCAAAGACTGGTTGTCTCTGAATCAGGATAATGTGTCCACATGGGGCTAGCACTATAAAAATCCACCTAAGCGTGTTGATCTAGTACAAAGCGGACCTCATTATCATCTCATTGAAAATTAGCTTGTTTTGACCATGATTTAGCTGACAAATTGCTGAGTTGGCACTAAACAACAATCATTCACTAAAAGAACTTTCCCATGCTGAGTTGGCGTTAAACAACAATCATTCACTAAAAGAACTTTCCCATGCTGAGTTGGCGTTAAACAACAATCATTCACTAAAAGAACTTGCCCATTACAGTATATATATAAACGTTATAGAAAACCGAAGCAGCAATCAAAGATTAACAATCGAGAAGCACAAACAACATTTGACACAAGAAGCAGAAAGCAAAACAAAACAATAAAGCACTTACATATACATTGTTGTATGTAAAACTATGTACAGGAAAAACACGTGCATCTCATTATGTGATGAAAATGTCGTGTATGATAACCAAATATATTATATTTTTGACATATTGTTATTTGTTGCATTTAATAATTTTACATTTTCTGTAAGTATTGAAACTATTTGTCCGTTTTATTTCACATTTTCCGGTTGTGTAAATATCTTCATTAAATCGCGCTAAATACTGAGACAAGAATAAGAACGTGATGATGCAACTCACACATTTAATATAATATTACGATAACCCCCGAGGGAATCACACAATATAAGAATGGGATCTAGATGCTCCGCTGTAGTGTACAACAAGTTCAAAAAGGGGCATCCGCTGGATATGCGAGAAGAACTCTCAACTGGATCCCATCGTTGCCACGAATAAGCCTTCATAGGTACTTAGCACGTCTCCAGGTTGTGGTAAATGGATTCCCTCCCATAATACGGATTGCCTGAGTGTGGACAATATTGGGTACCGTGTTGTTGGCAGTGGCACTCTGCTTACACGTTAAAGAACACTTGTCGTCGTTATAAAAGCCTACATGTTTCATCACTTCATAACTTTACCCCAGAATGTCTCATTTCTGTATGAAATTTTATCGAATTTGTTCTTGTCCTGAATATGCATATAATATTTGACCCTGGACTTTAAGTAACCAACAATCACAACTCACGTACCAGATTTAAATGTATGCCCCGTTGATGAACTTCTGATGCTTAGTCTAACCATCATCTCGCACTTTATCTGTAAAAATCAAAACATCAGTTTATATATTAACTAATGATTCACTGTTTTCGAAATTGCAATCGTATTATCGTATATCAGCCATGTTGGTGTAACAACCGTTCTTCCAATGATCATTGAACCATTATGTATCAAATATTAATTAAAAAGATAGTTACACCCCTTATTTAGATTTATACTTAAATTGTGACAGGTGCTCACAAGGGGTAAGTAGTTCCTGCTTCTTATAAGACATCAGATGAAGAAGAAGGCATGGTATTAATCTAAAATAATATTGAAACTTTGTAAGCAGACGTACATTTGTATTATATATATATTTTTTTAAGAACTTGCACATGCATGTTTACCAAATGTACATTCTTTGAAATGAAGTTAACATCAATGCACACCCTAGACATTGATGAACTAGGGGACGAGAGAAATCCAAATTAAAAAGGATAGCTAAAATATGGTAAGGTTGCCAATGCTTAAAGAACTGAATATTAGTTTTAAGAATAATTATATTGGACAATTTCAATACTACATATATAATAAACCCTATCAGTACTGAAACAATGAGTACTGGGCGGATGATACCCTCGGGGACTAATAGTCCATTAGAAGAGGTATCGGCCCAGTGATAGTAATAAAAACGTAGTGCGCATGACGCATTTCTGGAATAACCTTCATTAGATACCCTCAAAGTCAAGTGATTGGAAAACGAAATAATTTAAAAGTCTTTGAGAGCAGGAAAACCGAAAGTACCGAAACAGGATGGCTAAATCGTTCATGCTTAGCAAATTTTTACAATTTCAACTGTTCCGTTTTGGCATGAGATTGTTTTTTACAAACATGCACATGTATGTAAGTTGGTACTCTTTATGTTAGTTTGTCGTAATATGTTAATTAGATATATTTATTATTGAAATATACAGTTTCTAGATCATGTAATTTTTATCAAAACTAATGTTCTCCTCCTTCAAACAAAGGTGACCTGAGATGGTTTTTGCTATTCTGTTTAGACCCTTTGGTTTTACTTCTCACAAAGGTGAAGGTTGTTTCAGAAACGTGTCGCGCGCAGTAATTTTAATATCTACGTTTTCATTTGTTACATTATAGGTATCATGTTTGTAAATTAATAAAAATAGAAATTTGCTAACAATTTATGTAATGGACAAGACAGTTAAAACAAATACCATCAATTACTTACAATGATATCATCTCACAGCACCAATTATTTTTTGTTAAAATGTTTTTGACATAATAAAACGATTGGCTTTGCTATTGTAAATAAAGTCGTTGTTATTTCGGCATAAATTAATTAAGCTTGATTTTTTTTGTGTTCCGTCTTTTAATTCGTGATATACAATGTATATTACAGAGACGAATCTTTAAAATATGTGTTTACAAATATCACAATGTCTATAAATAAACGTTAGAGTAAACCGAAAGTGCAATAAAACCTGGACAATCCAGAGCAACTGGCAATATATGAAGAAAAAGAAAACAAAAGCAGAACACAATATATGTGTAACACCACTATATGCAAACAAACACAAATAACGTAAATGAACCATCCTACAAACAACTTGAGATCATTTTTACGCGGAAATTGTAACGAAAGTTTTTTGTTTTTTGTGTAAAAAATATCAATTCGGATTGTGAAATATAGACTACTCTTTTTGGCTTCTCATGCTATTTTTGTACTTTTTACTTTCATCTTTTTATTTGTTGGCATTTCTTCATAGTTCATGTCTTAACCTGTATAATTCCTTATTTAATTTTAATGTGTTCAATTAAAATTTCTCGCCAAGATATGGTTGAAGTATTGCTAAGGTGTTAATCCACAAAAAAATTCGAAGCAGCATGAAGTCGGACGTACATGTATTACAAAGGATTAGGACTATGGTATTTAACGCCACTTAATGTTGTATCGATTACACTTCGCCATGAGCGGGATTCGAACTCAAAACTTTAGTGGTGATAAATCACTGATTGAGTAGGTACGATCACAACGGTCCCCGTATTACAAATCAAAAACTACAATGGAAGATATTTGTTAGGACTCCACGTGTCCAGGTCAATCAATGAAATCTATTGTCATAGAAATATTAACTAAAATCAATTTGACAAATAATACAGATAAATAAACTTCCATTTTTTGTTTAAATCATTAATTTTGGAAGATTGAAAATTACTTTATCTAGATTTCAATCAAATCCAACATCTGGTGTTCCTGTCGTAAACGTTAGAGAAATCACAATATTTACCTTGATTATAACACAACGTAAAGCGATATGAATCGACCTTGACATTTATCAGATGACACAGTTATACATGTATAGACGTAGTCACTTCTACATTTTTGTATCGAAGCAATTTAATTTATACAAAGATGTCATTTTAATCAAATGCAAAACAGAAACATAAAAATAACACACTGTCGGAACAGTTCCACATTCTAATAGAAAAATCGTAGAAAGAGACAAAATCGATACCCCAAACACACAAATACATGACCGCTCACTTTCCTGGCTCGGCATAAAAGTGGCGGAGTTAAACTGGTTTTATAGGCCCAAATTGATAATCGATGATAAAAAAAAACCAGTCAACTGACTACATGCCATACTCACTCTCCAAGTATTCGCTATCGAGTAATTTGACAATTAACCCTGCCACTTTTATTATCGAAGTGCCTGTATCAAGCCAGAAAAGTGTGAACGGTTACGTACATTGTAATATGTGTGTTACATGTAGGGATATCGATATTGTCTCTTGTATCTACAAATTTCCGATTAAAGTTTGAAACGGTTGTGACGGTGCTGTATTTTTTGCTTTTTGTTTTATTTTAAGCAGTTATATCGATTGATTGTTGTTTAACGTCAAATGAGTAGTATTTATTACACACACCCTGCAACCGGCTATCTGGACAACATATGTTATCGGGAACTCAGATCATGTCTACGTCACACGGAATGACAGGTAGGAATTTCTTTGACCTTTTTTTTTCATTTTAACTACTATTTGGATTTTAAATTTATGTCTGATTTGTTGCACTACAAATGAGAAATTTGCATACCAAATATGACAGTATAGGTTTTAATATTTAGTAAGTTTTCAATCAATGAAGATAGAATTTGACATTTTCAACAGAGAATTCTTCAGAACATTAACGTTTTCTCTAAAATTTCAAAAGAAAGCACAAGTTTCTATCATATACATGAAAACTATAGTGTTTCTTCTATCTTCCTGTACAACGGGAACTCCAAGTGTTATGTAGTAAGAATATTAGACGCAATTTCATTCCAATGGTCAAAATGTTTTGGCTATTGGGGACAGCAGATCGGGCTATCACGTACATCAGATCAGTGGAGGTAAATGGCAATCGGGAACATGAAAAAATTTAAAAGAAATTCCATCGTTAATTAATTTTGTTTCTCTCATTATTGCTGCTCCTGACACTTGTAGACAAATCATTTGTTTCCCGATTTGACACTAAAAAGTCTAGTGAAATTTTTCATGTTCCCGATTGCCATTTAACTCCACTGATCTGATGAAATTGATCAAAAATGAAATATTACAAAACTTCTAAATATCCTAATTCAATTAAATCTTCTTAAAAGAAGTAATTTTCAAGTTATTTTTCAGTTTATCCACGTCAAAGACATTTCCAAAGTCAATGACAATGGAAATCAATACAAGCAAAAGCTAATACTATGGTATTGGACAAAAAACTATTTTTTAATGGGTTTCACAGCATGATCGTATGGTAGTTGGATTTACTCCACCAATAAAACTGACCGCCACGATATAACTGAAATATTGTTGAAAGTGGCGTTAAACACCATCAAACAAACATATATGTATTACAAGAACATGATTACAAACTGGGATGGTTATATAGACAGATGCTCTTGATTCCCTCAGTAAAAACAGAGCTACTGGATGGGAGGCGGACTATCATGACTTGAAACGAGGTATTCCTTTTTTCGCCATCAATAAAACTGACCGCCAGAACAAACCTAAAATGTGTGGCGTTAAACACTCGTAATCTACGACATAGTGATCATTACAATGAAGACTGAAGCTAGTTTATTATAGCAATTAAACGTACTAAATATATAAACGTAACCTACCGACGAAGACCCCAGCTAACCTTTCAGGAGCACCTGAGTTCACCTCCGGTTTTTAGTTGGTTCGTGATGCGCGATCTTTAGTTTTCTGTGTAGTGGTTAGTAGATCGTTGTGTGTCCCTTTGTACTTTTTCTTTTGGCCATTGCATTGTCATGCAGTCCTTCCATTTACGGTTCTGGTTGCCTTTTTGATATATTCAACCTCTTTCTACTTGAAATTGTGTATGATTAGAGGGTCAATGATAAATTGATTAATTTTAGAGTCACATGTCAATTTATACGTGTTTTGATCGGTTTAAAAAGTTGAGATTATTTTCCAATGTACGGAATCTGAAAATAGACGTCGTTCTCAAGGCGTCGCGTGCCGTTGTCATCAGGTGATTTTCTTTAAATGAGGCACCTTTGGGGTTATTTAAATTTATTTCCGATTATTTGCTTTATTTTGAAAAAATAAATATATTTTTCAATATCATAACAAAAAAAGTTTGAATTAATTTAGAAGGATTTGATCGAAATTATTTGTTCGGTTCATTCGAAATAACCTCAATCAGGTTATACACACCCTTACTACGCGGGTTACACGGAGTGTACCACCTGATTGAGGTTATTTTGAATGAACCGAACACAAATTGCGATCAATCCTTAATTAAAGGTCAGCTGACGTGACCATCTTACGAGATGTCGTTAGTATGTCGTCAAAAACGAAAAAATATAATAAGATACAATTAACATCTAATTTTAATTAGATTGTATTTATCCTGTCTTAGTTTTCTGCGATACTTGTAAAGCACATTGATTTTTTTTGTGAAATGATAAGCAGTGCTTAATAGTATCAATTGTAGTATATTTATCTTTGTGCTGAAACTAATTAATAGACGAGATTGATCAATTTCATTTTAATTTCAGTATAATAGACATCATGACAAAGGTTAACTCGATAATAGACAGCATGACAAAGGTTAACTCGATAATAGACAGCATGACAAAGGTTAACTCGATAATAGACAGCATGACAAAGGTTAACTCGATAATAGACAGCATGACAAAGGTTAACTCGATAATAGACATCATGACAAAGGTTAACTCGATAATAGACAGCATGACAAAGGTTAACTCGATAATAGACAGCATGACAAAGGTTAACTCGATAATAGACATCATGACAAAGGTTAACTCGATAATAGACATCATGACAAAGGTTAACTCGATACATTGATTAGTTTGTTTGACGTTCTAAATTGATTTAAAAGTTCGTTTGAACTTTCAAATTTATTTAAAAGTATATATACTGAATATTACATGTCAAAATCTGTATCACATGCCGTATCAACCCGAGAACCCTATATCACCCCGAGGGCCACCGGGCATGTGATACAGATTTTGACATGTAATGTTCATTATATCATATATTTCAACCATGCCTTTGATAATACATGTATTTAGATATTCACTATATTGCTATCTGAATAGAGTTACTTCCCCTATCAAATTTACAAGTTTTTAAATTTCTTTCATATGTATTCAAATTGTTATATTTGTAAGTTTTGGTCCAATTCTAATATTTATATACATCCATAGCAATTCCAAAAATCTATTGTAAAATTTTAATTGTTATGGTTAATTTGAATTGTTGTAACCAAATCTTACCTACTGTAACACTTTTCAATGTTAAAGAAGTATATAAAAGCGGCCTTCGAATGAGACACCCATACAATATAGGGTATGCAATATAGGTCTAGGGGTGCGATATAGGGTAAACGATATGGGCTTGGGACAATCATTGATAATGCATATACAAAACACCTGTATTTTAATCTAAATATATGATATAATCTCATATATTTAGAGTAAAATACAGGTGTTTTGTATATGTATTATCAATGATTGTCCCAAGCCTATATCGTTTACATCATATATTTAGATTAAAAGGATGAATGTGATTCTAGTAAGGCGTCATGAGCACTAAATTTGAAATCTACGTTTTTATGTATACATTTTGAATTCAAGTCAACATTTCCTTTATTTCACTCGTTATTGTATAACCGAAAATTATTTGTAATTGCTGGAATATACGCTGTATTCATGGGACTGTACAGCCAATACATGGTAACGGTAACGTATACAAAATATATTCTCAGTCGAACACAAATTTAAAAAGAGACGTTTTTGTCACAATATTACAAAACAACAATCAACTTAAGACACAAACATGACCAGTTGTTTGTGTTTGTTATTCTGTGTCTTGCCTGTTTAGTATTGACAATGCATTAACCGATTTGTTTACAATATATTCCAGCGTAAACATTTGGTAGTTCATTTCCGTACAACCTTCCTACTATCCTAGTATTATGTTTCGACTTAAATATAGACTTTCATGAGATCGCTTAAATTGTCAAAAATTCTGAAATAGCAGAAATAAAATTAATTGTTCTTTTGTTGATAGTATGGCATTATTCTGTCAAGATTACATTAACAGTACTAAGTGAGAACTATAAAAGTCAACAATAAAACAGGACCAATCAATTATTACCTCACAACACCATTACTTTGACTAATAATAATAACATGTAAAGTAATGATGCCAATCTAGTACGTCTTGGAAACTCTTGATATGGTGTAAATAGTAGTTATAATATGTCAGGGAGCACAGCATACAGGCATCAATGGTTTGAGGTGAGGTATGGTTGTATATAATAACATGTAAAGTAATGATGCCAATATAGTACGTCTTGGAAACTCTTGATATGGTGTAAATAGTAGTTATAATATGTCAGGGAGCACAGCATACAGGCATCAATGGTTTGAGGTGAGGGATGGCTGTATATAATAACATGTAAAGTAATGATGCCAATCTAGTACGTCTTGAAAGCTCTTGATATGGTGTAAATAGTAGTTATAATATGTCAGGGAGCACAGCATACAGGCATCAATGGTTTGAGGTGAGGTATGGTTGTATATAATAACATGTAAAGTAATGATGCCAATCTAGTACGTCTTGAAAGCTCTTGATATGGTGTAAATAGTAGTTATAATATATCAGGGAGCACAGCATACAGGCATCAATGGTTTGAGGTGAGGTATGGTTGTATATAATAACATGTAAAGTAATGATGCCAATATAGTACGTCTTGGAAACTCTTGATATGGTGTAAATAGTAGTTATAATATGTCAGGGAGCACAGCATACAGGCATCAATGGTTTGAGGTGAGGTATGGTTGTATATAATAACATGTAAAGTAATGATGCCAATATAGTACGTCTTGGAAACTCTTGATATGGTGTAAATAGTATTCATCCTACATTTGTTCTAATTGAGCAGACACTTTTGTATTCGCTGGATAATCTTTTGTTATATACTGTCACTGACCAGTACTCCTGTCACATGTTATCTGTTGAGCTTTGAGAACCTAGTTGTAAATCTAGTTCACTTCCTGTTGACAAAGAAATATTAAAAGGTGCAAGCAAGGGATAATTATATAATTTAATTATTTTATTCAAAATATAAAGGTGGTTGGATTCATGTGATTTTTCTATAGGTAAACCTCGCCTTTATCTCAGTTTTTAAGCCTCATACACATAAACTTTATATTTTCAGACACTGCACTAATATTATCTCTTTATGATATGTCAGGAACATAGTAAACAGGCATCAATGGTTTGAGGTGAGGGATGAGTGTTTGTTTTTGTTGATACTATAGGAATTGTAGACCATCAACTGTTTAAACTTCTTTTCATAACTCATTATAAACACATAACTCATTATAAATACACAACTCATTATAAACACATCAATCTAAAACAATAAAAGAGAACTTCGATTAACTTACTGTTCATTAACGGTATTTAAAATATGTTCATGTTCGAGTGAGTGAGGGATTGTTGTTTAACGCCAATTCAGGAATTGTTCAGCTATATTATGGCGAGAACAAGTTAATTTTCAATGAGATGATGATGAGGTCCGCTTTGTTCTAGACCAACACGCTGAGTTGGATTTTTATAGTGCTTGTTCATTGACACAACAGTCCGCGGGTAGACATGTCGCTCCACTCAGTCACCTTATTCTGATTCCGAGCCAACCAGTCTTTGCTCTTTCTCCTTAATGCTGCGTGTTTAGCGGCGAAGTAACAAATACCAATTTAATAGTCTTAGGTCTGACCCGATCAGTACACGATGAAAGTTTTTCCAGACACTAGTCCTCCACACTTAATTAAATATGTACGATTTTATCTACAGATACTATGGTATATATGATAAATGAATGAATTTTATTCTCATAAACCAAATACATATACTTACAGAGAAGTTAACAGCTATATACAACATATTAAGTTTTTTGTGAATGTGTGGAAAAATGACAATTACACTAATCAGAAGGTGGGTTCGATTATGGTGATTAACGCCACTTTCAACAATATTTCAGTTATATCGTGGCGATCAGTTTTATTATTGGAGCGAACCAGAGAAAACCACCGACCTGTCGCTGACAAATTTTTATCACATAATGTTGTGTCAAGTACGCCTACCCTGTGTGGAATACTAACTCACAATGTTAGTGGTGATAGGCACTGCTTGCATTGGTAGTTGTAAATCCAACTACCATGTGATCACGATCACGATGACCCCTACCAGAAGATAGATCTGTATATTAATAATCTTTCAAATTTACATGGCTTACATTACATATATAATGATTGTAAACTGAAGTACTGCTAAGTTGACGTTAAACTATGATAAATAGATCAACCTACGTGTTCCCAACCCTGATATTAGTGAAATTGAATTATTTGGTTTGTTTCACATGTCTGGAGTGTGATAATAAATTTAGCTATCGATTACATTTAGTGGCCGTTGTGGTCGTGATCGTATTGTAGTTGGATTTACAACTACCTGGGCAATCAGTGCCTATCAACACTAAGGTTGTGAGTTCGAATCCTCCTCAAGGTGAGGTGTACTCAATACAACATTATGTGATAAAGTTTGTCAGTGACTTGTGCCAGTTCGATGGTTTTCTTCGATTTCGTCCATCAATAAAACAGACCGCCAGGATATAACTGAAATACGGAAGAAAATGCCTTAAAATGATATTTTTCGGAAATATGTAAACAATTTGGATGTAAGGACGTTTTTCCATTCATAATTTGACCTTATATCAATTAATAATTTTCACTCATGGGGATCAATTATAGACTTTTCCATAACATCTCATTTGAGTTAAATATCAAGGGAACTACCATACAAGAAGGGTACCGAATCAACTATTTACGAAAGGAAAGATAACTCAGTCCATGTAATAGATGCCATGGTCTTATTTCCTTTGAAGAGCACATATGTTTTTGAAGTTGTGCTGCACTTTTGGGAATAAATTATTTTCCAAACAGGTTCAATCAGTTTGCTGCTTGCCAATACATAGTTATTACGGATATCACGAATGACATTGGTTCCTTCTTAATCAAACATGCCAAAGATGCCGTCGGACGGTAAAGCATTTTCATTCACGTAAAATTGTAATGCAAAGTTTCCCCAAGGTGGTTTTCTTAGAAAAGTAATAATGTCAAGTTTATGATTTTTATATCAGTTACAGCATAGCCCACGGCCTCTGTTCTGATTTCAAATATATCTACCAATCAAATGTGTTGTACTGTTTTGTGTTGTTTGGATATACACATTATTACAATAACGGCGATATCATCTTCTATCACGAAAGAATTCAAATTTACTTCGTAACTTTTGCTTTAGCAACCTATTACACAACATTCCATACAACATACATTGCATTTCATTTCTTGTTATTTTGTTTAGATGTCCACATTGTAGCATATGCTAGGCTTTAGTCCCCATTAATCGTAGACCATACGGTTGTTATTTGACTTATATAGACCTTTGATTTCATTACTCACAAAGGCTTTAAAATTATTTGTCTTTCCAATGTTTTGACTGAGCATACATGATGACGGTTATTCTATTTATGACATTCGAATTACAAACCTAACACAACTATGAAAACGATGTTCGATTCGTCTTGTCTCTCATTTGTTTTGCAGGAGGTTCGTGTTTTATTTATGTTATTTGTATTTGCTTACGCATACTGGTGTCCAGCACGATTTTCCAGTAACACGACAGGTGTCATATGTGAAGCAGGAATTACCTTTCCTTCCGGAGTTCATCCCCGGTTTTAGTATGACTCTTGTTGCTTGATCTCTAGTATTTGGTGTAAAGTTTGGTAGAACGTTGTTTGTCTTTTTGTAATTTTTCTTTTAGTCATTGTGCTATCTGTCCTTCTATTTATCACTTCTGATTACCCTATTGGTATCTTCAAACTTTCTAACACCACGGACCTGCATTCGAGCCCCAATACACGTCTAACCATAACAGTCAGTTTATATTATCTGTGCCTGCTTTCCTCTCCAATTAAATCTGGTAGTTACAACATGCTTAGTTGAACAATTACTGTAAGTGAAACTAAGCACCAATTACCAAATATAACCGCTGGTTCCAGAGATACAAAGCTCACACAAAGTCCCCGGGGGCATCATCCACCCAGTAGTCAGTGATTCGCCACTGACATGGTTTATTAGATACACGTATTACTGATATTTACAGTTCTTATATACTGTAATTATTAATGAAACTAAGGTTCTCCTCCCTCAGACATAGGTGACCTTATCTCACTCAGACATAGGTGACCTTAGCCAATGTTTGCTATCCTGTTTGGGTCCTTTGGTTTTATTGCTCACAAAAACTATAAATTATTTGGCTTTCTAATCTGTCGATTTTCAGAAGGTTAATTCAGAAACGCGTCGTCTGCACTAAATTTGATATCTACGTTTTAAATTACACCATAAATACCACTAAGGTAGCTTGGACAAGTGTTATCGAAGAAATTAAAGAGAGAGGAAAGGTGCTCAACGTTGAGTTATTTAAATTGGTTTGTGGAATTTTTTTTAATTATTCTTACATTGCAGAATACTCAATAATGACACCATGCTCAAGTATGTTAGAGTAGCCGATCGAATATACATAATGCTCAATAATAACGCCATGCTCAAGTATGTTAGAGTAGCCGATCGAATATACAGAATACTCAATAATGACGCCATAATCACGTATCTTAGAGTAGCCGATCGAATATACAGAATACTCAATAATGGCTCCATGCTCAAGTATGTTAGAGTAGCCGATCGAATATACAGAATACTCAATAATGACGCCATGCTCAAGTATGTTAGAGTAGCCGATCGAATATACAGAATACTCAATAATGACGGCATGCTCAAGTATGTTAGAGTAACCGATCGAATATACAGAATACTCAATAATGACGCCATGCTCAAGTATGTAAGAGTAGCCGATCGAATATAGAGAATACTCAATAATGACGCCATGCTCAAGTATGTTAGAGTAGCCGATCGAATATACAGAATACTCAATAATGACACCATGCTCAAGTATGTTAGAGTAGCGATGGAATATACAGAATGCTCAATAATGACGCCATGCTCAAGTATGTTAGAGTAGCCGATCGAATATACAGAATGCTCAATAATGACGCCATGCTCGAGTATGTTAGAGTAGCCGATCGAATATACAGAATACTCAATAATGACGCCATGCTCAAGTATGTTAGAGTAGCCGATCGAATATACAGAATATTCAATAATGACGCCATGTTCAAGTATGTTAGAGTAGCCGATCGAATATACAGAATACTCAATAATGACGCCATGCTCAAGTATGTTAGAGTAACCGATCGAATATACAGAATACTCAATAATGACGCCATGCTCAAGTATGTTAGAGTAGCCGATCGAATATACAGAATACTCAATAATGACGCCATGCTCAAGTATGTTAGAGTAACCGATCGAATATACAGAATACTCAATAATGACGCCATGCTCAAGTATGTTAGAGTAGCCGATCGAATATAGAGAATACTCAATAATGACACCATGCTCAAGTATGTTAGAGTAGCCGATCGAATATACAGAATGCTCAATAATGACGCCATGCTCAAGTATGTTAGAGTAGCCGATCGAATATACAGAATGCTCAATAATGACGCCATGCTCGAGTATGTTAGAGTAGCCGATCGAATATACAGAATACTCAATAATGACGCCATGCTCAAGTATGTTAGAGTAACCGATCGAATATACAGAATACTCAATAATGACGCCATGCTCAAGTATGTTAGAGTAGCCGA
Organism: Bathymodiolus brooksi; assembly: GCA_963680875.1. Lineage (NCBI taxonomy): Eukaryota > Metazoa > Mollusca > Bivalvia > Mytilida > Modiolidae > Bathymodiolus > Bathymodiolus brooksi. The sequence continues at coordinate 70,142,395 of OY804590.1, forward strand.
TCGAATATACAGAATACTCAATAATGACGACATGCCAAGTATGTTAGAGTAGCTGATGGAATATACAGAATACTCAATAATGACGCCATGCTCAAGTATGTTAGAGTAGCCGATCGAATATACAGAATACTCAATAATGACGCCATGCTCAAGTATGTTAGAGTAGCTGATGGAATATACAGAATACTCAATAATGACGCCATGCTCAAGTATGTTAGAGTAGCCGATCAAATATACAGAATACTCAATAATGACGCCATGCTCAAGTATGTTAGAGGAGCGGATGGAATATACAGAATACTCAATAATGACGCCATGCTCAAGTATGTTAGAGTAGCCGATCGAATATACAGAATACTCAATAATGACGCCATGCTCAAGTATGTTAGAGTAGCCGATCGAATATACAGAATACTCAATAATGACGCCATGCTCAAGTATGTTAGAGTAGCCGATCGAATATACAGAATACTCAATAATGACGCCATGCTCAAGTATGTTAGAGTAGCCGATCGAATATACAGAATACTCAATAATGACGCCATGCTCAAGTATGTTAGAGTAGCCGATCGAATATACAGAATACTCAATAATGACGCCATGCTCAAGTATGTTAGAGTAACCGATCGAATATACAGAATACTCAATAATGACGCCATGCTCAAGTATGTTAGAGTAGCCGATCGAATATACAGAATACTCAATAATGACGCCATGCCAAGTATGTTAGAGTAGCTGATGGAATATACAGAATACTCAATAATGACGCCATGCTCAAGTATGTTAGAGTAGCCGATCGAATATACAGAATACTCAATAATGACGCCATGCTCAAGTATGTTAGAGTAGCTGATGGAATATACAGAATACTCAATAATGACGCCATGCTCAAGTATGTTAGAGTAGCCGATCAAATATACAGAATACTCAATAATGACGCCATGCTCAAGTATGTTAGAGGAGCGGATGGAATATACAGAATACTTAATAATGACGCCATGCTCAAGTATGTTAGAGTAGCCGATCGAATATACAGAATACTCAATAATGACGCCATGCTCAAGTATGTTAGAGTAGCCGATCGAATATAGAGAATACTCAATAATGACGCCATGCTCAAGTATGTTAGAGTAGCCGATCGAATATACAGAATACTCAATAATGACGCCATGCTCAAGTATGTTAGAGTAGCCGATCGAATATTGAAAACCTGTTGTGATATATCAAATTAAATATAATTACACTTTAAAAAAAGACTAGTGTTAAATCACAATAGAATTGAAGTATTTTAATTAAAGAAAAACAACACTCAAATATAATAATATTGATTATTTCCGGGAAATTTCAATACATGTGGGTTTTAAAACCAATCGATCGTTGTCACCAACACCACGTAATCTAATTGGTATAATATTACTGTTAGCCAATATTATATAATATTTGATTTTTTGTTTGGCTTACTGATGTTTTATAATTAGAAATAACATACTATCCCATACATAACCTGGGAAATGGTGATTAAAACAAAACGGTATGCTTTTGTAAACAGATATTCCATAACAGTTAACCAAGTCATGGTGGCGACCATAAAAACTGATGACTTGTCCACTAGGTACCCTTGGTTCCGTAACATCCGTGTTAGGATCAACTCTTTGTCAAAGAACTCAAGATAGCGACCACAGGCTCTGACATTTCGCATCAACTGAGATATATATACTCCATATGCAGGAGCAGCTGAAATATTTATCTGGTTCCGAGGTCTGTTATATGGGCTAATTAGCCCCTTGGAACCTTCTTGCTACATATACATGGAAAGTTCATATTAGGAAAATTGAAATCATCTCATTTGTTGCAATATTTCGTTCTTAATGGGCCAGCACTGTAATAAAAGCGTAAATATCAAATATAGTACGCACGACGCTTCTGTAATCACCTTCATCAGGTACACACAAAATCGAAAGATTGGAAAGCGAAATAATTTTAAAGGTGCTGGGAGCAACAAAGCCAAAGAGCCTAAACAGAATTACCAAAATCGACCAAGATCACACAAATACACAACTCGACATAGAATCAGAACATATTGTAACAAATACTAAAGAGCAACAGCTTGTTCCGAATGGTCACTGCTGGCCTGTTGTAAGGCAAAGAGATCCGAAGTTATCGAATACATCTCATCTTTCGACAATAAACGTATGCATCTATATTCTGATTAATTGTTTGTGAAAAATAGTTCATCAAAACTACTTATGTGGTATTAAATTACAATCAATCAATCTGTCAGTATTAGATAATAAATGGTAAATTGTAAATTCATGAATACAGAAGATTGAGCGTATGTAGAACATTAAGAATAACTGTGATAGACGTATCAATTATATTGGTGATAAAGGAGATATCGTTTGTTCTGTATAAATATATCTGTAAGATGTCTTGTGTATATTATCTAAAGTGTTACACGGTAGTTTAGTTTAAACATATTTTATTTGCTCAAATGTGCAAAAAGGATAAGACACAAGTTAAACAAACTTATGAAGTCTTCTCCTATATACAATAAGTTACAACATTATTTGATAGAGCATGCATGTATATAAATATTTTTTACATTAATATGTGTAGATTGAACTAAAACAGAGAATGAAGAAAGGAATGAGAGAGGGGGTTAGTGGTGGTGATGTGTGCGATTGTTGTTTTGGTGAACAACTAGACAATAAGAAACCTTTCAGACCTCTTTATATATTCAAACACATGCTTAAAAATAATTTCGTTCTGTTCATACGGGAGTGTAGGATTACCACAGGTCAAAAGTGTAAGGTCTAAAGCACAATAATTAGGTAGCCAGTTGAGATTTTGAAACAATGTATGTCTTATATTTGAATAATGGGAACAATCGAGGAAGAAATGATAGGAGTCTTCGCGATTGGCACCACAACGACAAGACGGATCTGAGACTATATTCACTTGGAACAAATCGTAATTCAAAAAAGAAGCAAAACATTGAAGCTGGGTTAAAATAATATTCAGTTTTCGAGGTCCAATTTCGTAATGTTTAGGAACTTGGCTAATATCTTTCCGCTTTCTTTATTCAGCTTTAAATTTTGCAAAAAGAATCCACATTTCGAAGAGATGGATCTAAGCTATTCCATTGACGTATAGTTGAAGGAATAAATGAATCATAAGTATTCGATAGTCTACAAAATGGCATTATAATATCACTTCCATTACGCAATGGATAAACGGTTGTACTTTGAATTGATGGTGAAATTAAGTCACAAAGATACATGGGTGCATTATTATTTTGTATATTATAAAACATTTGTAATTTTCTCCTTTTTCTTCTTTCTGCCAATGATTCTCAGCCTAACTCTTTATAAATTAAAATTGAACTAGCAAATATTTGAAGACCAGTAGCGATTCTAGCAGCCTCAAGTTGCAAATGGTCAAGTTTATTAGAGTTCCCTACCCCACAATTATCCCATACTTCACAAGCATATTCAAAAATTGGTCTGATATAAACTAAATATAATTTCTCTAGATTTTTCCGAGAAAGTTTATATTTTAACTTTCGAAGAACATTCAGGTGTTTGTAAATACTTAACAATATATTTTCGACATGTATATTCCATTTAGCATCGCTGCTAAATGTAACTCCCAAATGTTTGTGAGAATTTGTAATAGGAATAGTTCTTGCATTAAATGTAAAATTGAATTCTGGAATATCCGTATTTGAAAATAGCATAATTTCTGTTTTATCTGAGTTAAAAGTCATCAACCATTTCTTTGACCATTCATCCAGCTCTTTCAAATCGTGATCAATCACAGTTTTTATCTGTAATTCATCACGGTTGGAATAGCTGAAGGAAGTGTCATCTGCGAAAAGTCGGGTAAGAGAGATTAACTTCTCAGCAATATCGTTGATATATATAATAAATAATAGAGGTCTTAGTACTGATCCTTGGGGTACACCAGCTGAAACATTGCAAAGTGAAGAAGACGACTTGTTTATTAATACTCTCTGTTGTCGATCTTGCGGGTAACTAGAGAACCAATTTAATAAATTACTATCCACACCGTATGATTTAATTTTATGTATCAACACGGTATATTGTATCACCCCAATTGCATAAAAAAGTCATTCAGGGCAACAGAAACATCAGTATCACTAAGACGAGTGATTGATATGTCTATAAACAGTGATGTAGCGCGCTATGTCTGTGACTGTGCTGTTGCGCTGAGTTGGGAATAAAGGTGAATGTCTCAGGTAGATATTATGGACAGTGTCGGTAAGATTTGTGAAGCTACGGACTAGCAACGACCACACCTAACCAAATGTTGCCCAGTGGGACCTGCTTTCATTGACCTTCACTTATTATTGACCTTTGTATTGTATTTGCAATCTAAAGACACCCATGTCTTGAAGGATAAATCTAGATCTTCTAGTGTATACACCCCTCAAGGTAAGGGAAGTACAAACCTTTCAGCAGATTTATATCACGGCGAATCAATTAACGGTTATGCTACATTTAAAATCTGATTCAACCCACCATTGCTTTAGAAATGCCTGTACCAAGTCAGGGTCATTACGGTTTTCACAGTTTTCCGGTTGTTGACTGATTTTGTCTGTTTATATACTTATGAGTTTTGACTTTCCCTTTGTAAGATTGCTCGGAGTTCGGTAATTTTGTTATTACCCATATTTCTCATTCAGACACATTATTACATCAGGTCTAATTTCAAATTAATTACATAGACTTTATATAGTCATTGAACGTATTTCTTGAGAGTGTAGCTATTGCTATGTCAAACTAAGGGAAGCCATGTATTAATACACATCGTAAGAGAAACTTGTGAAGATGTAGGAGTTGTTAATGTTAATGATTTTCGTTACTATATTTAATATCCTGTTTATTTTATCTTATTAATCAGCTTTTGCTATACTGTTACAGTAAAATTGCTTAAGTTGACGATTCGGAAATGATTTTGTCTTTATTTATGGTGAAAATCTTGGTGATATCCTAAAAGTGCCCAAAAAAAAATGCTGTTGGTTGTAATCGATTAATGATTAATAATTCATCGCAAATAAAAAAGTACACATCAAATTTCTAAACACATAATTCACGGCTAGGCTTGGGATATGCACACACAAAAAAGTAAATCTAAAATTCCTAAATACAAACATTACAATTATAGAAACCGCTTATCTTGGGATAGGCACAGTGAAGCGAGTTAAAGGGATTAACTGGGGTGGTGTCCGCGTCACAGGTAGCACTGCATTTGGCTCCGTCAAAGCCACAATTGTAATGATCGATTGAGCATTAAAATGAAAAACAAAAAATACCACGCTATTGGAACAGTTCCACAATGCAATCGATAAAATAATCGATAACGGCTTACTTTCCTGGCATGAAACGGGTACTTCAACGAAATGTGGCGGGATTATATTAATTTTATTCACACTAGTCTTCCTTCATTAAGAAATAAATCATGGAAGCCAGAATGTGCTTTGAGTTTTAACATGGGTTGGCGGATATTAGTATTTTATCCCGAGCCAGAGTCGAGGGATAATATTTACTAATATCCGCCAACCCATGTTAAAACTCAAAACACATTCTGGCTTCCATGAACTATTTCCATTCTGATATGTCTAAGAGTACAAATACTGTTGTATACTTTGATCGGAAGACGGTAATTTATATTTACGCTTGCGGACAATGTCGCACACAATTTATGCTGCCAAATTCGAGCAGACAATAATTTTATCAACATGTACATTTACGACAGGAAAGTCAGTCACATGCACCGGCGCATGTGCTAATGAGATGATGCCCAATCGATAAATCGCTCGTTTGTTTATAAAGCGAAAGAAGGACGTCATGTTAGAATTATCGATAACCCATGCGTATTTGCAATAATGTTGAGCAGTTTGCAAGTTAATTTCATGAAAGGAACAAATGTACAAAGAAGAAATCATAAAGTACGCAGAGGGCTGGGTTTATGTATGGGCTAATGTGGGCTATGGCTCAGGACCCCAAACCTTTAACTCAGAGGAGCCTGAAGCTTGGAGTTAAAAATTAAAAATATATATTGACAGCAATCAAATAAATGATTTATAATTCCTTTTCTTACTTGTTTAATTTTATTTTAATCCATTAGATTTATTTTTTAATTATTGAGCTCTTTTTGATTTATTGGACCTTTTTAGATTTTAAACGCCATTAATTTAAGTGACATGTAACAGATGAATATTACATATTCGTACAGTCCCCACTAGATCTAAATTCGGCCCTGTGCACGTCCTCCACGGAGGAGTGGTCCACCGCAGCAGATACACTAGGTCTTATTTCAATACTCTAGAGCGGCAGTATGACAGTTGGATTTACAACTACCTATGCAATCGATGTCTATCACCATTGATGTTGAGAGTTCCAAACCCGCTCAGGGCGAGGTGTTCAACATTATGTGATAAAGTTTGTCAGTGACTTGCAGCAGGTCGGTGTTTTTTTCCAGGTCCTCCGGTTTCCTCCACCAATAAAACTGATCGCCACGATATAGCTGTAAGCGCCGTTAAACACCATAAAATCAAACCAATGCACTGTGATTTACAGTTTAGACGATCATTTTCAGCAATTACAATATTTAAGCTTTTAGCAAAGACAAATGTATTTCAAATTCTTAACTACTATTGGTATATTATAGCGTTTGCGAATGAGCTTTTTCATAGAAGTAATTAGCCTAAAATTGCTTAAACTTAAACTTACAAGGTTTTTAAATAACATTCTCATTAAAACAAGAATGAAAAATACCATTTAGTAATAGAACTCTGCAAGTAGAATTATATTTGTATGCAAGATCTTTATAGCAGTAATAAATGTTAGCAAATGTTTTAACTAGCTTAAGGATAATATAACCGTATGACGTCATGTAACTCTAGATTTAGTGGGTTTTTTCCTAGAATATCCAATTATATTGTTTGTATTCCTTATTTAATTTTGTAGGTACTCTTTGAACAAAAATAATACTATTTGTTTTAATTTATTTAATAAGTGTGTAATCTTTTCCTTAACCGACATGTTACGGTAATCGAAAAACACCTTAAGCCCCGTATTGTGTTCAATGATGAAACTGGATATCAATACCATACGACGTCCCGAGCTAGGATCGAACCCCTTCGTAACTTCTGCACTGACGGCAACAACCGCTATGCATATAGATTATTGGGAGAATACAAACTTTAATTCATTTTCCCTACTCTCGTTGTTTGTCGCCAGTTTACAACTCAACAAATTATATTTTAATTACCAATACATTAATTTGATTTTTTTTTTGCACAATTGTGTGAAAGTGGCATAGATTCAATATTTGTGGTAATTAAAAATTGAGCTGTACTTTTAAGAGTCGATAAATGATTTTTTTTAAATATTGTTTTTTACTCGTCTTCACTCTCATGGTGATTACAATGGTTCCTTTGTTTTTCTAAAAGGTAATCTGTGGACTTGGTATTTTATTTAGTGCACTTTTTTCTTTTAAATAATAATATAATAATAAAAACGTATATATAAAATTTAGTGCACACGACGCGATTCTGGAATAACTTTCTTCAGGTACGCTCAAAATCGAAAGATTGGAAAGTCAAATAATTAAAAATTTTGGGAGCAATAAAATCAAAGGGCTTGAACAGGGTATCCAAATCGTCTATGGCCTAAATAGCACTGGTGGGGCAGGAACTGCTTACATTTTCGGAGCATATGAGTTCATCTCCGGTTTTTATTGGGTTTCCTGTTGCCCGGTCTTAAGTTTTTTCTTTTAGTGCTTGTCCATTGTTATATCTGTTTTGATCATAGTACTGTCTATCATTCGATGTTCGGCTTTTGATCATAGTACTGTCTATCATTCGATGTTCGGCTTTTGATCATAGTACTGTCTATCATTCGATGTTCGGCTTTTGATTATAGTACTGTCTATCATTCGATGTTCGGCTTTTGATCATAGTACTGTCTATCATTCAATGTTCGGCTTTTGATCATAGTACTGTCTATCATTCGATGTTCGGCTTTTGATTATAGTACTGTCTATCATTCGATGTTCGGCTTTTGATCATAGTACTGTCTATCATTCGATGTTCGGCTTTTGATCATAGTACTGTCTATCATTCGATGTTCGGCTTTTGATTATAGTACTGTCTATCATTCGATGTTCGGCTTTTGATCATAGTACTGTCTATCATTCGATGTTCGGCTTTTGATTATAGTACTGTCTATCATTCGATGTTCGGCTTTTGATCATAGTACTGTCTATCATTCGATGTTCAGCTTTTGATCATAGTACTGTCTATCATTCGATGTTCGGCTTTTGATTATAGTACTGTCTATCATTCGATGTTCGGCTTTTGATCATAGTACTGTCTATCATTCAATGTTCGGCTTTTGATCATAGTACTGTCTATCATTCGATGTTCGGCTTTTGATTATAGTACTGTCTATCATTCGATGTTCGGCTTTTGATCATAGTACTGTCTATCATTCGATGTTCGGCTTTTGATTATAGTACTGTCTATCATTAGATGTTCGGCTTTTATCATAGTACTGTCTATCATTAGATGTTCGGCTTTTGATCATAGTACTGTCTATCATTCGATGTTCGGCTTTTGATTATAGTACTGTCTATCATTCGATGTTCGGCTTTTGATCATAGTACTGTCTATCATTAGATGTTCGGCTTTTGATCATAGTACTGTCTATCATTCAATGTTCGGCTTTTGATTATAGTACTGTCTATCATTCGATGTTCGGCTTTTGATTATAGTACTGTCTATCATTCGATGTTCGGCTTTTGATCATAGTACTGTCTATCATTCGATGTTCGGCTTTTGATCATAGTACTGTCTATCATTCGATTTTGGGCTTTGGATCATAGTACTGTCTATCATTCGATGTTCGGCTTTTGATCATAGTACTGTCTATCATTCGATGTTCGGCTTTTGATCGTAGCACTGTCTATCATTCGATGTTCGGCTTTTAATTACATCTTTGATATCTTCAAACTGTTCTTGAATTCTAATGTTCATCTGTGATCTTGATATTTCCTTGTTACAATTTCTTTCTTTTTAATCGTAATATAATTATTAATCTAAGGAAAGTTTGAAGATATCAAAGGGGAAATAAGAGGTCTTAACTCGAATGACAGACAACACAATGAAGCAATTTGAAAACATTTTGCGGCCAATATATTACACAAGAGGACCATAGTGGGTAACACTCCCTCCACTTTAAAGACCCTTTTCATAGAATTCGGAAAAGAGTACATACATTGTAGCCGCTACAAAAGGCTAAGCTTTTCGTCCATATCCAATTCTCAATACTTCTCAATGACAGTCAAAAGTCGTTGCCCGGCTTTTAGATACCTGTTGACCTTCTCATCCTGAATATGCAAATTTGCGCTGGACATTAAGCTACGAACATGCAATTCATCATATAAATAGATATGACCACGCAGTGTATTATTTTAAAATGTATAAATTGAGTCACTTCGTACGTTTATATCAAAAAATAGTATTGTCATTAATTATTATACATTTATATTCAAAATAGTAGTAAGCAAAATCTAGACGAAAAAAAACGTAATAAAAACAGAGTTTTGGGTGAAAATAAACAGCATAAATAAAAATGTAGATATCTAATTTAATGAGCACGACACGCTATCCCGAAACCGCGCAGCGCATACTAAATTAGATTTCTATACATGGATTACCAAATATCCCTAATTTGGTCCACGGTCTTTTCATGATTTTAACCTGACACCCAATATTCGCCACAATTGGGTAGCTCTGCAGCTTGAGCTATAACGACGAGTTTATATAATATTAATGTGTTGGCTATAATTTGTTTAAGACAGCACTGTTCACCTAGATATATATGAGGCTTGGACGTTTACCGATAATTGTAGAAAACATTTGCAAGACCGCATCATTGCACTGAGAGGGGAGGATTGAGCCCCTAAAATAGTTAATTCTCGCCATATTTTTGTAATGAGGTGTCAGTGCCTATAAGGAAAGTGAACGGTCATTTATTGTATTTGTTCATGTAGATAAAGATGTATCGATTTTTGTCTCTATTTCTACGATTTTGACCTTTTCTGACGGTGACGTATTTTGGGTTTTTTAGTTTATTTTAAGCATGTAAATGTTGCCACAATATGTTGTTCGTCACAACGTGTGGTTTATTTTAGAAACGATTATTATCAGAGTCGTCTTGCGTGGTGCATAGGGTTGAACTTATTTGATAGATGACAAAGTTTATACGACATATATATTGCATGTTACCGCAATCTTTTACGACATAGCTATTGCATGTTCCTGCAATGTCTACCATGATGGTAGACAATCTAACACTCTTTTTCTTTAGTACTTATGCACGTTCTGTTAAATATTAAGACCATCTGTAAATTTAATCTTGTCTTATATCATGAAAATGTTTCATTTGTAGGAAGTGGTGTAATTTAATGATCACGACCTCATCATTACAAAACAAATTGTACATCAATATTTGAAAGCAATTACTTAATTGAAATCCCTTTAAATTGATTACGTATATTTTGACTTTGACAGTACCTGATGAAGGTTATTTCAGAAAAGCGTCGATTGCACTTCATTTGATATCTACGTTTTTATCAATTCAACTTCTGTATTCACATATTTATCTAAAGATGTATTTTTCATTCTAATTTCTATAGATTTGCTTGTTCATAAAACAATTAAGGTAGATCACAGCTAAGAAAGGTTGCAAAGATACAAAAGACCTAACCAGAAACCGCACGTCGAATGACAGACAATACAATGGTCAAAAGGACAAACTTACTACATTGTATATAAGGGTAATAACAAAATTACAGAACTCTTGCAAAGGTAAAGTCAAAACTCATAAGTATATAAACAGACAAAATCAGTCAACAACCGGAAAACTGTGAAAACCGTAATGACCCTGACTTGGTACAGGCATAGGCCGATTTCGTCATCGGTGCAGGGTTTTAGAATTGTCACTTTAATTTTTCGTTACCTAATGGTCATGTATATAAACACTCCCTTCATTCGTAATATTTAATATAGATAAAAACGTAGATATCTAATCTAGTGAGCGCAACGCGTTTTTTGAATAACCATCATCAGATGTGCTCATATCCAAAGTGTTCAATGGTTGTAATACAAAGATACTATACAGATTTGAGGGAACATCATCAGATGTGCTCATAACCAAAGGTTTCAATGGTTGTAATACAAAGATACTATTCAGATTAGAGGGAACATCATCAGATGCGCTCATAACCAAAGGTTTCAATGGTTGTAATACAAAGATACTATTCAGATTAGAGGGAACATCATCAGATGCGCTCATAACCAAAGTGTTCAATTGTTGTAATACAAAGATACTATTCAGATTAGAGGGAACATCATCAGATGCGCTCATAACCAAAGTGTTCAATTGTTGTAATACAAATATACTATTCAGATTAGAGGGAACATCATCAGATGCGCTCATAACCAAAGTGTTCAATTGTTGTAATACAAATATACTATTCAGATTAGAGGGAACATCATCAGATGCGCTCATAACCAAAGTGTTCAATTGTTGTAATACAAAGATACTATTCAGATTAGAGGGAACATCATCAGATGCGCTCATAACCAAAGTGTTCAATTGTTGTAATACAAATATACTATTCAGATTAGAGGGAACATCATCAGATGCGCTCATAACCAAAGTGTTCAATTGTTGTAATACAAAGATACTATTCAGATTAGAGGGAACATCATCAGATGCGCTCATAACCAAAGTGTTCAATGGTTGTAATACAAAGATACTATTCAGATTAGAGGGAACATCATCAGATGCGCTCATAGCCAAAGGTTTCAATGGTTGTAATACAAAATACTATACAGATTTGAGGGAACATCATCAGATGCGCTCATAACCAAAGGTTTCAATGGTTGTAATACAAAATACTATACAGATTAGAGGGAACATCATCAGATGCGCTCATAACCAAAGGTTTCAATGGTTGTAATACAAAGATACTATTCAGATTAGAGGGAACATCATCAGATGTCCTCATAACCAAAGGTTTCAATGGTTGTAATACAAAGATACTATTCAGATTAGAGGGAACATCATCAGATGCGCTCATAACCAAAGTTTTCAATGGTTGTAATACAAAGATACTATTCAGATTAGAGGGAACATCATCAGATGCGCTCATAACCAAAGGTTTCAATGGTTGTAATACAAAGATACTATACAGATTTGAGGGAACATCATCAGATGCGCTCATAACCAAAGGTTTCAATGGTTGTAATACAAAGATACTATTCAGATTAGAGGGAACTTCATCAGATGTGCTCATAACCAAAGTGTTCAATGGTTGTAATACAAAGATACTATTCAGATTAGAGGGAACATCATCAGATGCGCTCATAACCAAAGTTTTCAATGGTTGTAATACAAAGATACTATTCAGATTAGAGGGAACATCATCAGATGCGCTCATAACCAAAGTGTTCAATGGTTGTAATACAAAGATACTATTCAGATTAGAGGGAACATCATCAGATGCGCTCATAACCAAAGGTTTCAATGGTTGTAATACAAAGATACTATTCAGATTAGAGGGAACATCATCAGATGTGCTCATAACCAAAGTGTTCAATGGTTGTAATACAAAGATACTATACAGATTAGAAGGAACATCATCAGATGCGCTCATAACCAAAGGTTTCAATGGTTGTAATACAAATATACTATTCAGATTAGAGGGAACATCATCAGATGCGCTCATAACCAAAGTGTTCAATGGTTGTAATACAAAGATACTATTCAGATTAGAAGGAACATCATCAGATGCGCTCATAACCAAAGGTTTCAATTGTTGTAATACAAATATACTATTCAGATTAGAGGGAACATTATCAGATGCGCTCATAACCAAAGGTTTCAATGGTTGTAATACAAAGATACTATTCAGATTAGAGGGAACATCATCAGATGCGCTCATAACCAAAGGTTTCAATGGTTGTAATACAAAGATACTATTCAGATTAGAGGGAACATCATCAGATGCGCTCATAACCAAAGTGTTCAATGGTTGTAATACAAAGATACTATTCAGATTAGAGGGAACATCATCAGATGCGCTCATAACCAAAAGTTTCAATGGTTGTAATACAAAAATACTATTCAGATTAGAGGGAACATCATCAGATGCGCTCATAACCAAAGGTTTCAATGGTTGTAATACAAAGATACTATTCAGATTAGAGGGAACATCATCAGATGCGCTCATAACCAAAGTTTTCAATGGTTGTAATACAAAGATACTATTCAGATTAGAGGGAACATCATCAGATGCGCTCATAACCAAAGTGTTCAATGGTTGTAATACAAAGATACTATTCAGATTAGAGGGAACATCATCAGATGCGCTCATAACCAAAGTGTTCAATGGTTGTAATACAAAGATACTATTCAGATTAGAGGGAACATCATCAGATGCGCTCATAGCCAAAGGTTTCAATGGTTGTAATACAAAGATACTATACAGATTAGAGGGAACATCATCAGATGCGCTCATAACCAAAGGTTTCAATGGTTGTAATACAAAGATACTATTCAGATTAGAGGGAACATCATCAGATGCGCTCATAACCAAAGGTTTCAATGGTTGTAATACAAAGATACTATTCAGATTAGAGGGAACATCATCAGATGTGCTCATAACCAAAGGTTTCAATGGTTGTAATACAAAGATACTATTCAGATTAGAAGGAACATCATCAGATGCGCTCATAACCAAAGTGTTCAATGGTTGTAATACAAAGATACTATTCAGATTAGAGGGAACATCATCAGATGCGCTCATAACCAAAGTGTTCAATGGTTGTAATACAAAGATACTATACAGATTAGAGGGAACATCATCAGATGCGCTCATAACCAAAGTTTTCAATGGTTGTAATACAAAGATACTATTCAGATTAGAGGGAACATCATCAGATGCGCTCATAACCAAAGTTTTCAATGGTTGTAATACAAAGATACTATTCAGATTAGAGGGAACATCATCAGATGTCCTCATAACCAAAGTGTTCAATTGTTGTAATACAAAGATACTATTCAGATTAGAGGGAACATCATCAGATGCGCTCATAACCAACGGTTTCAATGGTTGTAATACAAAGATACTATACAGATTAGAGGGAACATCATCAGATGCGCTCATAACCAAAGTGTTCAATGGTTGTAATACAAAGATACTATTCAGATTAGAGGGAACATCATCAGATGCGCTCATAACCAAAGGTTTCAATGGTTGTAATACAAAGATACTATACAGATTAGAGGGAACATCATCAGATGCGCTCATAACCAAAGTGTTCAATGGTTGTAATACAAAGATACTATTCAGATTAGAGGGAACATCATCAGATGCGCTCATAACCAAAGGTTTCAATGGTTGTAATACAAAGATACTATTCAGATTAGAGGGAACATCATCAGATGTGCTCATAACCAAAGTGTTCAATTGTTGTAATACAAAGATACTATTCAGATTAGAGGGAACATCATCAGATGCGCTCATAACCAAAGTGTTCAATGGTTGTAATACAAAGATACTATTCAGATTAGAGGGAACATCATCAGATGCGCTCATAACCAAAGGTTTCAATGGTTGTAATACAAAGATACTATTCAGATTAGAGGGAACATCATCAGATGCGCTCATAACCAAAGGTTTCAATGGTTGTAATACAAAGATACTATTCAGATTAGAGGGAACATCATCAGATGCGCTCATAACCAAAGTTTTCAATGGTTGTAATACAAAGATACTATTCAGATTAGAGGGAACATCATCAGATGCGCTCATATCCAAAGGTTTCAATAGTTGTAATACAAAGATACTATTCAGATTAGAGGGAACATCATTAGATGCGCTCATAACCAAAGGTTTCAATTGTTGTAATACAAAGATACTATTCAGATTAGAGGGAAAATCATCAGATGCGCTCATAACCAAAGTGTTCAATGGTTGTAATACAAAGATACTATTCAGATTAGAGGGAACATCATCAGATGCGCTCATAACCAAAGTGTTTAATTGTTGTAATACAAAGATACTATACAGATATGAGGGAACATCATCAGATGCGCTCATAACCAAAGTGTTCAATGGTTGTAATACAAAGATACTATTCAGATTAGGGGGAACATCATCAGATGTGCTCATAGCCAAAGTGTTCAATTGTTGTAATACAAAGATACTATACAGATTAGAGGGAACATCATCAGATGCGCTCATAACCAAAGGTTCAATTGTTGTAATACAAAGATACTATTCAGATTAGAGGGAACATCATCAGATGCGCTCATAACCAAAGGTTTCAATGGTTGTAATACAAAGATACTATTCAGATTAGAGGGAACATCATCAGATGCGCTCATAACCAAAGTGTTCAATGGTTGTAATACAAAGATACTATTCAGATTAGAGGGAACATCATCAGATGTGCTCATAACCAAAGGTTTCAATGGTTGTAATACAAAGATACTATTCAGATTAGAGGGAACATCATCAGATGTGCTCATAACCAAAGGTTTCAATTGTTGTAATACAAAGATACTATTCAGATTAGAGGGAACATCATCAGATGCTCTCATAACCAAAGTGTTCAATGGTTGTAATACAACGATACTATACAGATTAGAGGGAACATCATCAGATGCGCTCATAACCAAAGGTTTCAATTGTTGTAATACAAAGATACTATTCAGATTAGAGGGAACATCATCAGATGCGCTCATAACCAAAGGTTTCAATGGTTGTAATACAAAGGTACTATTCAGATTAGAGGGAACATCATCAGATGCGCTCATAACCAAAGTGTTCAATGGTTGTAATACAAAGATACTATTCAGATTAGAGGGAACATCATCAGATGCGCTCATAACCAAAGGTTTCAATGGTTGTAATACAAAGATACTATTCAGATTAGAGGAAACATCATCAGATGCGCTCATAACCAAAGGTTTCAATGGTTGTAATACAAAGATACTATTCAGATTAGAGGGAACATCATCAGATGCGCTCATAACCAAAGTTGTCAATGGTTGTAATACAAAGATACTATTCAGATTAGAGGGAACATCATCAGATGCGCTCATAACCAAAGGTTTCAATGGTTGTAATACAAAGATACTATTCAGATTAGAGGGAACATCATCAGATGCGCTCATAACCAAAGGTTTCAATTGTTGTAATACAAAGATACTATTCAGATTAGAGGGAACATCATCAGATGCGCTCATAACCAAAGTGTTCAATGGTTGTAATACAAAGATACTATTCAGATTAGAGGGAACATCATCAGATGCGCTCATAACCAAAGTGTTCAATTGTTGTAATACAAAGATACTATACAGATATGAGGGAACATCATCAGATGCGCTCATAACCAAAGTGTTCAATGGTTGTAATACAAAGATACTATTCAGATTAGAGGGAACATCATCAGATGCGCTCATAACCAAAGTGTTCAATTGTTGTAATACAAAGATACTATTCAGATTAGAGGGAACATCATCAGATGCGCTCATAACCAAAGGTTTCAATGATTGTAATACAAAGATACTATTCAGATTAGAGGGAACATCATCAGATGCGCTCATAACCAAAGTGTTCAATGGTTGTAATACAAAGATACTATTCAGATTAGAGGGAACATCATCAGATGTGCTCATAACCAAAGGTTTCAATTGTTGTAATACAAAGATACTATTCAGATTAGAGGGAACATCATCAGATGCTCTCATAACCAAAGTGTTCAATGGTTGTAATACAACGATACTATACAGATTAGAGGGAACATCATCAGATGCGCTCATAACCAAAGGTTTCAATTGTTGTAATACAAAGATACTATTCAGATTAGAGGGAACATCATCAGATGCGCTCATAACCAAAGGTTTCAATGGTTGTAATACAAAGATACTATTCAGATTAGAGGGAACATCATCAGATGCGCTCATAACCAAAGGTTTCAATGGTTGTAATACAAAGATACTATTCAGATTAGAGGGAACATCATCAGATGCGCTCATAACCAAAGGTTTCAATGGTTGTAATACAAATATACTATACAGATTAGAGGGAACATCATCAGATGCGCTCATAACCAAAGTGTTCAATTGTTGTAATACAAAGATACTATTCAGATTAGAGGGAACATCATCAGATGTGCTCATAACCAAAGTGTTCAATTGTTGTAATACAAAGATACTATTCAGATTAGAGGGAACATCATCAGATGCGCTCATAACCAAAGGTTTCAATGGTTGTAATACAAAGATACTATTCAGATTAGAGGGAACATCATCAGATGTGCTCATAACCAAAGTGTTCAATGGTTGTAATACAAAGATACTATTCAGATTAGAGGGAACATAATCAGATGCGCTCATAACCAAAGGTTTCAATGGTTGTAATACAACGATACTATACAGATTAGAGGGAACATCATCAGATGCGCTCATAACCAAAGGTTTCAATGGTTGTAATACAAAGATACTATACAGATTTGAGGGAACATCATCAGATGTGCTCATAACCAAAGGTTTCAATGGTTGTAATACAAAGATACTATTCAGATTAGAGGGAACATCATCAGATGCGCTCATAACCAAAGGTTTCAATTGTTGTAATACAAAGATACTATTCAGATTAGAGGGAACATCATCAGATGTGCTCATAGTCAAAGGTTTCAATGGTTGTAATGCAAAGATACTATTCAGATTAGAGGGAACATCATCAGATGCGCTCATAACCAAAGGTTTCAATGGTTGTAATACAAATATACTATTCAGATTAGAGGGAACATCATCAGATGCGCTCATAACCAAAGGTTTCAATGGTTGTAATACAAAGATACTATTCAGATTAGAGGGAACATCATCAGATGTGCTCATAACCAAAGTGTTCAATTGTTGTAATACAAAGATACTATTCAGATTAGAGGGAACATCATCAGATGCGCTCATAACCAAAGGTTTCAATTGTTGTAATACAAAGATACTATTCAGATTAGAGGGAACATCATCAGATGTGCTCATAATCAAAGGTTTCAATGGTTGTAATGCAAAGATACTATTCAGATTAGAGGGAACATCATCAGATGTGCTCATAACCAAAGTGTTCAATTGTTGTAATACAAAGATACTATTCAGATTAGAGGGAACATCATCAGATGCGCTCATAACCAAAGTGTTCAATGGTTGTAATACAAAGATACTATTCAGATTAGAGGGAACATCAGCAGATGCGCTCATAACCAAAGTGTTCAATGGTTGTAATACAAAGATACTATTCAGATTAGAGGGAACAAATTATGATAATCCAGTTAGAAAAAATAATAGTTGCACCATTTTTGCCTTATCTTCGTAAGGTTTCGAAATAGATGCTTTCCAAAATGGATCTAAATAAATGCCTTAAGAAAAAGTAAAAACGTACATATAGATGTCTACTTTAGTGTGCACGATCCCTATCTGAAATAATCTTCATTAAGTACGGTCTTAGTAAAAAGACTGTAAAGCCAAATAATTTAAGTCTTTGACAGCAAGTAATACAAAGGGCCTAAGCATGATAACAAACATCGACTTGGGCGACCTGTAGCTGAGGGAGATTGCTTTAATAAATTACATTATTTATGGAACTGTAAATTTCAAATATAAAATATCTCATCAATCCATTTCGTGACTACTATTCGTTATGCATGTACATGACGTTAGTTTTAATAATTACATGATTTAGGTACTGTTAATTTAGAGGAAAAGGATAGCTAATAAACTATGTCCTTTTACAATTTTGGGCTGGTTTTTTTTAACTTCTAACGATTACATGTACAATGTAATGAGCAGTCAGGTGACTTGTATTTGAGGGAGATTATTTTAATAAATTACGTTATTTATGGAACTGTAAATTTCAAATAAAACTATTTATTATACTTCAGTATCTTTTTTCAATAGAAAATCAAGTGTAATATTTAACTAATAAATCCTAAATTCCTTGTTTTCTCTATTTCACCGGTCATCAGTTTTTTTCTGATGACCGGGGGAACAGTACTGTAATCATATTTCGCGGGGTTTATTTCCTGCGATTCTCAATGGCTATTCAAAATCGAGTATCCTCGGAGTTTTTCTTTGATCAAGGTTAAAATCCGAAACAACAACATCATCATCAGACGACAACAACATGGCACGATATGCGTCACTAAAACATTGTGACTTCGAAGACATTTTGTCTTGAAAAGACACAAAGGCGATCAAACATATTATAGCGAACTCTGTACGAACTATGAATGAGTATTTATCTGCAAAGAACGGCCAGTTGAAAACCATTGAAGACATCGATTCAGCAGATACGCCTGATGTTGTTGCAGTTTTGAGAAAATTGTATGTGGAAGTGCGAAAAACGGATGGTTTGTTATATGCCCTGAAGTCTTTTTCTTCGATACGATATGGACTACAAAGACACTTTCTAGAAACGCGTAAGGAGGACATTGTACATGATAAATCTTACGATGAGGCGAACACCATGTTTAGAGCCATGCTGGTACATTTGAAAAAAGAGGGCAAAGGGACTGTTACCCACAAGCATCCTATCAGCAGAGAGGACATGCAGAAACTTTATTCACATGAAAATTTCTCATTAAATTCCCCTGATTCACTGCAGAAGAGGGTGTTCTTTGAGTAAGTGTATTATTTTTGCAATCGGGGACGTGAAAACATTCGTGATGTGCAAAAAGATGACTTTGAACTCAAAGGGGACTCGAAAGGCCTCAGATATGTTAGGGTCAAGAAAGGCCTCAGATATGTTATGATCAAGAAAGGCCTCAGATATGCTAGGGTCAAGAAAGGCCTCAGATATGTTAGGTTCAAGAAAGGCCTCAGATATGTTAGGGTAAAGAAAGGCCGCAGATATGTTAGGCTCAAAGTGAAACGACAAACAAAAAATCATAGGGGTGATGATTTAACCGATCATGATAACAAAGACGGCATGATGTTTGAAATACCAGGTAATACAAATGCAAATTTAGTATAAGATGTACATAGAAGCAACAAGAAATATGGGGTAAATGTCGATGAGACAACTCACTCGACTTGCAACCGAACGTGATAAGGTTTGTCGGTTACCTGCTCAAGGTCGGCGATTCCCTCCGGGTACTCCGGGTTCCTCTGCCACTACAACTGATCGCCACGATATAGCTGAAATACTGCTGAAAGAGGCGTAAAACTCCATTCAATCAATTAATCGATGACACAACAACCCATAACCACCCGAATAAATACTGCAATTAAACCAAAAAAAACAGGTTACCAACAATGAGAAAAAACCCACACTGCATGGCAAGCTGTTGATGGCCCCTCAAACAAAGCAAAAATGTGATAGAATTCGTCCAGCACCACAATCATTCTGAATAAAACATAATAAAAATGTCAACAATATAAACAAGAAGTACTAGGACAGCATGCACGTTCAAAACAGCCCAACAATGTCAACGATATACACAAGAAGCACTAGGACAACATACACGTTCAAAACAGCCAACAAAATGTCAACAATATATACAAGAAGCACTAGGACAGCATACACGTTCAAAACAGCCAACAAAATGTCAACAATATAAACAAGAAGCACTAGGACAGCATGCACGTTCAAAACAGCCAACAAAATGTCAACAATATAAACAAGAAGCACTAGGACAACATACATGTTCAAAACAGCCACAAAAATGTCAACGATATAAACAAGAAGCACTAGGACAACATACACGTTCAGCACTAGGACAACATACACGTTCAAAACAGCCAACAAAATGTCAACAATATAAACAAGAAGCACTAGGACAACATACACGTTCAAAACAGCCACAAAAATGTCAACAATATAAACAAGAAGCACTAGGACAACATACACGTTCAAAACAGCCAACAAAATGTTAACAATATAAACAAGAAGTACTAGGACAACATACACGTTCAAAACAGCCAAAAAAATGTCAACAATATAAACAAGAAGTACTAGAACAACATACACGTTCAAAACAGCCAACAAAATGTCAACAATATAAACAAGAAGTATTAGGACAACATACACGTTCAAAACAGCCAACAAAATGTCAACAATCTAAACAAGAAGTACTAGGACAACATACACGTTCAAAACAGCCAACAAAATGTCAACAATATAAACAAGAAGTACTAGAACAACATACACGTTCAAAACAGCCAACAAAATGTCAACAATATATACAAGAAGCACTAGAACAACATACACGTTCAAAACAGCCAACAAAATGTCAACAATATAACCAGGAAATACTAGGACAACATACACGTTCAAAACAGCCCAACAATGTCAACGATATACACAAGAAGCACTAGGACAACATACACGTTCAAAACAGCCAACAAAATGTCAACAATATATACAAGAAGCACTAGGACAGCATACACGTTCAAAACAGCCAACAAAATGTCAACAATATAAACAAGAAGCACTAGGACAGCATGCACGTTCAAAACAGCCAACAAAATGTCAACAATATAAACAAGAAGCACTAGGACAACATACATGTTCAAAACAGCCACAAAAATGTCAACGATATAAACAAGAAGCACTAGGACAACATACACGTTCAAAACAGCCAACAAAATGTCAACAATATAAACAAGAAGCACTAGGACAACATACACGTTCAAAACAGCCACAAAAATGTCAACAATATAAACAAGAAGCACTAGGACAACATACACGTTCAAAACAGCCAACAAAATGTTAACAATATAAACAAGAAGTACTAGGACAACATACACGTTCAAAACAGCCAAAAAAATGTCAACAATATAAACAAGAAGTACTAGAACAACATACACGTTCAAAACAGCCAACAAAATGTCAACAATATAAACAAGAAGTATTAGGACAACATACACGTTCAAAACAGCCAACAAAATGTCAACAATCTAAACAAGAAGTACTAGGACAACATACACGTTCAAAACAGCCAACAAAATGTCAACAATATAAACAAGAAGTACTAGGACAACATACACGTTCAAAACAGCCAACAAAATGTCAACAATCTAAACAAGAAGCACTAGAACAACATACACGTTCAAAACAGCCAACAAAATGTCAACAATATATACAAGAAGCACTAGAACAACATACACGTTCAAAACAGCCAACAAAATGTCAACAATATAACCAGGAAATACTAGGACAACATACACGTTCAAAACAGCCAAATAAATGTCAACAATATAAACAAGAAGCACTAGGGCAACATTACACGTTCAAAACAGCCAACAAAATGTCAACAATATAAACAAGAAGTACTAGGACAACATACACGTTCAAAACAGCCAACAAAATGTCAACAATATAAACAAGAAGCACTAGGACAACATACACGTTCAAAACAGCCAACAAAATGTCAACAATATAAACAAGAAGCACTAGGACAGCATGCACGTTCAAAACAGCCAACAAAATGTCAACAATATAAACAAGAAGCACTAGAACAACATACACGTTCAAAACAGCCAACAAAATGTCAACAATATAAACAAGAAGCACTAGGACAACATACACGTTCAAAACAGCCAACAAAATGTCAACAATATAAACAAGAAGCACTAGGACAGCATGCACGTTCAAAACAGCCAACAAAATGTTAACAATATAAACAAGAAGTACTAGGACAACATACACGTTCAAAACAGCCAAAAAAATGTCAACAATATAAACAAGAAGTACTAGAACAACATACACGTTCAAAACAGCCAACAAAATGTCAACAATATAAACAAGAAGTATTAGGACAACATACACGTTCAAAACAGCCAACAAAATGTCAACAATCTAAACAAGAAGTACTAGGACAACATACACGTTCAAAACAGCCAACAAAATGTCAACAATATAAACAAGAAGTACTAGGACAACATACACGTTCAAAACAGCCAACAAAATGTCAACAATCTAAACAAGAAGCACTAGAACAACATACACGTTCAAAACAGCCAACAAAATGTCAACAATATATACAAGAAGCACTAGAACAACATACACGTTCAAAACAGCCAACAAAATGTCAACAATATAACCAGGAAATACTAGGACAACATACACGTTCAAAACAGCCAAATAAATGTCAACAATATAAACAAGAAGCACTAGGGCAACATACACGTTCAAAACAGCCAACAAAATGTCAACAATATAAACAAGAAGTACTAGGACAACATACACGTTCAAAACAGCCAACAAAATGTCAACAATATAAACAAGAAGCACTAGGACAACATACACGTTCAAAACAGCCAACAAAATGTCAACAATATAAACAAGAAGCACTAGGACAGCATGCACGTTCAAAACAGCCAACAAAATGTCAACAATATAAACAAGAAGCACTAGAACAACATACACGTTCAAAACAGCCAACAAAATGTCAACAATATAAACAAGAAGCACTAGGACAACATACACGTTCAAAACAGCCAACAAAATGTCAACAATATAAACAAGAAGCACTAGGACAGCATGCACGTTCAAAACAGGCAAAAAAATTTCAACAATATATACAAGAATAGGACAACATACACGTTCAAAACAGCCAAAAAATGTCAACAATATAAACAAGAAGTACTAGGACAACATACACGTTCAAAACAGCCAAAAAAATGTCAACAATATATACAAGAATAGGACAACATACATGTTCAAAACAGCCAAAAAATGTCAACAATATAAACAAGAAGCACTAGGACAACATACACGTTCAAAACAGCCAAAAAAAATGCTCATAAAGTTACACGTTGCATAGTATTTCTCACATACAGGAATCTGAAAAATCTGATAAAAAAAATTCCATTATAAAAAGAAATTGGCTTTAATTTTATATAATAGGCAAAATGAAAAAATCGAAAATTGAAAAGAAAACCTTAATAATTGCACACGCCAAGGGACCTAGACCCTTGACAGGGTGAGCGTCTCCTGTTCTTCATGTCATTTTACATTTCAGGACATCCCAATTTTCCAGTTAAGGCATTTACCCTGTACTTCAGTAGACTTCATCCAGACAGGAATGACTTTTGGCAGCGTCCAAGAAAATCGGGACAGGTTAAGGAGTCTGATGATATCTGGTACGAAGACGCCCCCGTAGGTAAAAACACACTAGGGAATTTAATGGCTAAAATCAATGAAGACTGTGGCTTGTCAAGAAAGTATACAAGCCATTGTATACGATGTACCTGCATAACAGTATTCGACGAAGGAGGTGTAGAGACTAGGCACATTATTGGTTTAAATAGCCATAAATCAGAGTCGTCAGTAAAGTAATACTGTAGTAGACTTAGTGACAATAAAAAGCGAGAAATGTCAGAAATTCTTAGTGAAACTATTAGGACTACTACAGAGCCAAAATCTCTGATCCCTGCAAAACCAAAGGACTGTGATAATAGCGCCAATAACAATCAACAGTTACTTGATCCTGAGACTGATTTTCTTAGTGATGACATTGCTTTTGATACTATTTTAAAAGACATATCTGAATGAATGTTCAAAACACTATGCAAAATCATCAGACATGTCAGAGTGGTCAACAGTTTCCTGTGCAAGCTTCAGGAGGAGTTTTTATTAACAATTCCACTGTGCATTTCCATTTACACAAGAAATAATTGTCAACAAACATGACAAAACTCAATTGTTATTTCATTTATTTGTTCAACTTACAAGAAAATTAAACTATTGAAAATATAGTAATTGTAATATTTTTTTAAAAGTGTCAAGAAAATGATGATTCACAACACATAAGACAACTAAAAACACGGAACAATAACAATACAGTACAGAAACTGAAAATTGATCATTTGGGGAACAGTAAATTACAGTCATATATTGGTATCATGCTGTCGTTGTAGTCGTAGTTATAATAATAGTCCTCTGTAGACACTTCGTTTCCAGAGGGATCATTATTAAATTTGCTTGCTTAGGTTTTTGTTGGTTCAGTATAATAAAACATTTGTTGACTGGTCTCAGAGGAACAGTAAATTTATTACCCCTTGGTACCAACTATTGCCCACGGTGTTGCCTCGGACAATAGTAGGTACATCGGGGTAATACATTTACTGTTCCCCTCAAGACCAGTCAACAAATGTATACTAATAAATCCATTTCGTGACGTTAGTTTTAATAATTACATGATTTAGGTACTGTTAATCTAGAGAAAAAGGATAGCTAATAACCTATGTTCTTTTACAATTTTGGGCTGGGTTTTTTTTAACTTCTAACGATTGCATGTACAATGTAATGAGCAGTCAGGTGACTTGTATTTGAGGGAGATTATTTTAATAAATTACGTTATTTATGGAACTGTAAATTTCAAATAAAACTATCTAATAAATCCATTTCGTGACTATTGCGTTATACAGGTACCACTTGATTTAAAATTTCCCTCAATAAAATCTACGTTTCTGTCAAGTTTCGTCACCATATGATCTTTATAGATTATTTCCCATATATTTAGACACCTTTAGTCAACTTTCTAGCTATTGTATGTCAATATTGTTATATCAGGTTTACGGTTTCTCTTCCCATCTACTTGTGATGTTTGTTCATTACGACTCTACAATACCAAAATCAATTTCACAATAGATTATACCTTCAAATGAAACGAAAAGTTCTCATGTAATTGATTTTCAATATATCATCAATAGTTGTAAAGACAAAGGTCAAATACATGTAAAAATTAAATATTAAAGTACTAAAAAATGACAATCTGGGTAGACGACAAAAGGTTTCTTTCTATAAAGGTTTTCGGACTGCAGATAATACTTTAAAAACATATTGTCAAGATCAATCGCAGAAGATGGAAAGGTAAAAATAAAAAATATGGCAATCTGGGTTGACGACAAAAGGTTTCTTTCTATAAAGGTTTTCAGATAATACTTCAAAAACGTATTGTCAAGATCAATCGCAGAAAGGGCTGACGTAAATTGATGGATGAGCATGTGTATATTGTAAACAACAAGATCTGGAATCCTCTTTACAGCATCTTCAAGTTTTAATTGGTGACATTTTGTCTGTAAGCACGCGCATACGGTATGATTTTAGTTTCCATGACTATTTTTTTAATCTAAGACAATGGTAAATTGCTTTAAAGCGACATTAGAGCTTAATTCAGTAGCAGATTCAGACAGGTGCGTATCCGGTGAGCGATCCTCTAAAATTTTGGCTGCCAATTGTTGTTAAATCAGACATTATTATTTTCTTGATAACAATTAACATGGTCTAATAACTATTATGTGAGGCGCCCTCTAACATGAAATTCTGCATCCGCGCCTGCAATTCGATTATTATCATTTTAACACTAGCACGTTCGATTACCAGAAATGATAGTTTCTGTCCCCTAAGAATATGAATTTAAATGGTATAGCTTCCTATGCATGAAGAATATTTGTGTTTTCATCGAGTAGCCATTTGTCTGCGGGAAGTTTCCCCCAATACAACAAATTTCAGCATGATGAAGGTTATGTTGTCAACTTAATGTCCCTGGTATATTTACAATCGGTTTTTATTCTTACAAAGCTGTATGGACTAATACAATGTTTAGGTTTCGGATGTTTTCATGCACTTTATGTACAAATGAATTCGGCAGTAGAGAGGTTGTGTCATGTTTAGTTCAGTAACAGTAGGACGAGTCTTAAAAACATACAAGTTAATATCGGAAAACGATACATATTCATTATATTTTTCATATAGTTCACAATTGACCCCACACTGACCGCTAATTTTCAAGAGTCAATTCGCTTATACTGAAAATAATCTTTAGTGAAACTCAAGGAAAATGTAACAATTACTGTTAATGTAAAGTACTGAACATTATCTGGTGTTTTATTATGGAAATCCGGGAAAGTAACCAGAAATTAAATTCAAAATGCGCCCACCTTGAATTTTCATGAATTTTTTTAAGTATACATTTTTATCGCTATTTTGTTTATTTCCCTTTTGATGTTTAAGACCAATATGTTTCATATCACGTTAGCGCTGAGACGATTCAAATTATCGCTAATCGCTAAGCGTTGTCAAGGACGCATAGTAATATCACTGTTTTCTAATATGACGTTATAATGACGTCACATTACCAAATTCTTGATAAACATACTATCATAGCGATAAAATAATTAAAGATGTTTTCTAAAACTCAAGGAGAGATGACTGAGAAACGTCCTCTCGTTTAAAAAAACCCATCGTTAATCACTTAGTATCACACTCTTATGTGTGTACTGCAGAAGTCTCAACATATCTTAAAATTAAAAGTATTAACATACAAAAGTGTAACCGAAAAATGACACCACATGACGGCCATATTTAATGTCTCAGAAAAAAAAATGCTACATTAATTCTTTCTGTTCTACTTAAGAACATGCATTTCAAATTTTCAATTACTGTAAGTAGAGTCATACTAAAGTAAGTCTAATCTACCATAAATGAACTTGTGTTCGGCCATCTTGAATCTTCCAAACTTTTATACGTGAATCCTATTCGTTGTGCACTACACTAATGCAAAATATGAACTAAAGATATCAAACCATGTCTTCAAATTACAATTGTTAATATCTATGAACTAAAAGTTAACATAAAAAGTTGACCCTAGAATACCATAAAATGGCCATCATTTGGTTATCTTCAATTTTCTTAGATTTTTTTGTATCAGTGTGTACTAGGTCACAACAAAACACAACAAAACAAAATTATTAATCATGGATATTATAACACCACAGTGACGTCATCACACCAGTTTTAGCCAGATTACATATAGACAAGGTAGTTTTAAGGTCTAGACAGACATTATCGCTAATATCACAGCGAGTCTGATAGGTGTGTAGAGATCTTCAAAATTGACGTTTCTTTCGGTGATGTCATAATGTACTTGACGTCATACTGACCGATAATTTTCAGCATCAAAGTGATTTACATTCCTATCCGTAGATCATGAAGATTTTAGCACCCTGAAGTAGCCTGAGGCTCAGGCGAAGTGTGCACAGGCTACTGAAAGGTAAGTAAATATATGGTCAAAATCAACTAAATTTTATTTTGGCGCGCAACGTCGCGAGCTTTGGTCAACGTCATAATTTATTTACTTATTCTTTCCAACTACAAAGAAACAGTCACTTGTACGTGGAACGCCGGGTTCGAAAATATCTTATTTTTTACTCTAACCGGAGATAAATTCGTTATTTACGTTCCTATCTGTAGATATCCCCCGTGGAAATGGCTAGTTACACCCGGTAATATGGCCTAGCAACAATTGGGAATGTGGGTTGTTTATGCCGAGGTTTTAACCAATCAGAAGTTGTTATAATTGTCAAGCCGGGGATAATGACAACTTCAGTGGGAGAGATCAAATGGAAATGTCCAAATTACCGTTAATCTTCAATCTTTGTTGTAATGACAGGGTAATCACAAATGTGCTGTATCTTCATCGCGCATGTACATAATTATCTCCCTTGTATTTACACTAATGTTAATTTGTTGGTGGCGCTAGAAATTATTAAAGGTAGAAAAATAAAAAGGAAAGAATTAATGACGGGAAAAAATAAAATAAATTAAAATAAATAAAGCGATTCTGATCTTAAAATCTATCGGTCTCCTCGATGAAATCCGCCAGAGCTGGAAGGATATTTTCCATATCTGGCGAGTTCACTTCAAGTAGGGTATCCAAATCCAATTTAATGTTTCCTCAGATGAAATAGAGTTTCTGGATGAGTATTTCTCGTTCATTTTCGTATTGTCTGCAATTTAACAAATAATGTTCGACATCTTCCCGTTGTCATTTTTAAGATGTTGGTTTAGGTGGAATTAGTAAGCGTTTAATTTGGAGTATCCAGTTCTTAGACTGTTAATAACAGTGTATAGTCTCTTGTTTGGCAAATCTTTTTTCACTTTGTCTTTTACTACTTTGTGAAATCTATAGTAGTGCCTCCCACTGTTGCTGCTGTCCCATCTTACCTGACATTTTTTCGTAACTGCATCCCTTGCAGCTTTTCTGATATCTTGCTTTGTGAAAACCTGTGTACTTACTTCCAATGCTTCAGCTTCTTTTGCTGCTTCTTTTACAAGTTGGTCTGCAATTTCGTTTCCTTTAACACTAGCATGGACTGGTGTCGAATTGAAACTGACCACTACTCCTTGCTCTTTGAGATAATTTATTTGACTTTTAATTTCATTTATTGACTGGAAGTAATTTTCACTTTTCCAATTTAAAGTAAGAATACCAAGAGCTGATTGACTGTCTGAAAAGATGGTGAGGTTGTGTAGTTCCTGGTTTTTGGAGTTGATGAAGTACTGGTAGTCAAATACTATTTTTATTGCAATTATTTCTGCAAGAACAATGGAGTCTCTGTTGGAAACTGCTCTTTTGAGTTCTATTTCTTCTTCTTGGTGGAAAATAATTGCACCAGATCCACAGGGTCGAGGATTGCCGGAACACGAGCCGTCTGTAAATGCGACTGCTGAATTGGATGGCTGATTATTTAGCAAATCCAGAATAATTCTTTTCCCTGCTTCTTCTTCTTGTTCTGTCCTTGATTTTGAACTGCCAATGTTTCTCCAGTAGTCTGGTGGATGGATGGTTGATACTAGGCCCTGATATTCATATTGTGGTTATATGCAGTTAACATCGATATTTTCTGTTGTTTTCATAACTTTTGCTTGCTGGTATATTTTTCCTAGTGGTGATATATGTCTTTCTGGTTCTTCTATTTCTTTCCATACTTCTAACTTTCCTTTATTTGGGATGGTATTCTTATATGAATTGATCTTGCCTAATTACTTAATTGCAATTTCTTCTCTTCTCAAATCTACTGGTAAAATGCTACTTACTACTTCTAATGCCTCTAAACCTGATTGAGTTGGTAAGTTCAGACACAATGCTAGTCCTTTTCTTTGTACTTCGTTTATTTTATCCAAACTATTTGTATTTCCAATTTGCCATACACTCCTAGCGTAGTTGAAGACTGACCAGACCATACTGTCATAAATTTGGATCAGAACTTTTGTTGGGATTTTTGCAATACCTTTTATCTCTCTGATGATACCTAGTGATCTTTTGGCTCTTTTTATGATATATTCGATATGGTTGTTGAAGTTCAACTGCTTATCAAGAATCAAGCCCAGTATTTTGGGGTTTTTATTGTATTTTAGCTGATGGTTTCCTAGTTTTAAATTGATGACTTCTTTATCTTTCTTATCTCTAGAAAAAATGCAGTATTCGGTTTTCTCCCTGCTGAGTTTCATTCTCCATTGACTGCTCCATGTTTTTATTTGATTCAGATCTTCTTGTAGTTTGGATTCCATTAACTTCCTGTTTTCCTCTGTGTGCCAGATAGTAGCATCATCTGCAAATTTACAGTGGTCTGCAATAATGTTATTGAATATATCTTTGATGAAATTGTTAAAGAGAATGTGCGAGATAACTGAACCCTGTGGAAGGCCAATACTAGTCTGGAACCATACTCATGTGTGATCATTCACTATGCAGCTCGCCTCTCGATGATTAAGGAATGCATTTATCCAATTCCACATGTTCTCTCTAACTCCACTTCTAGATACTTTTACCATTAGTCCTTCTCTCCACACGCTATCATATGCCTTTTCAAAGTCAATAAATATGGCAGCTGTTGCTTTGACATGTTGAAGCCATTATCAATGTCCTGATTGAGTGATAAGAGCGCATTAACCGTTGATCTGAAATGTCTAAATCCCTTTTGTTCTGCATCAAGTATGTGAAATCTTTCTACAAAGGCTTCTAGTCTAAATTTTATAATCCTTTCCATCATCTTTACAACTACACTTGTTAGACTGATTGATCTATAAGAAGAGAGGAGATTATAATTTGTTTTGTTGAGTTTCTTGAGGAATTTTACATTGGCTCTTCTCCATTCCATAGGTAATACTCCTTCCTCCCAAGATTGATTAATAATGTCCAATAGTTTTCTTTTAATTTCTGCTCCTCCATTGATGAAAAATTCAATGAAGAAAAAATCTGGTCCTGGTGCAGATTCTTTTTTTAGGTTGTAAATTGCACCCTCTAATTCTGCCATAGTGATATATTCATTACATTTAGGGTCTTCCATCTCTTCCGTGTCTGTCTTATTACAAATTTGTATGTATTCTTCTATAATCTCATCATAAAATTGAGAGTCGAATTGTTCGTCTTTTAAATGATGACATCCAAAGAATGTGTTTTCTAGTATAATTGACTTATATATGGCCTATATATACTGTTTTTCGTATGGACTATCGGACTGTCGAACTATCGGACTGTCGGACTATCGGACTGTCGGATTATAGCTACGGCCCCGGCATTTATACGTGAGAGTTGGCATTGTAGTCGCACAAACAAACAAAAAACAAACAAACAAATGCTTTATTGTCAATCAAAACGCCCACAATGAGCAGTATAATCAATAAAAATCACAGTATACAATTGATTCACATAATAATTTTTCATTGGATAGGACAATACAAACAAAATTAAAATTAAAATAAAATCACATTTAGTAAGATATATAGTTATAATGGTTGTATTTTCACATTCCTAATATGGGAAGCATAGTGCCATAATCTTAATCATTTAAACAAATTCGTTGAATAATAAAAAAAAAAATGAAAACATTGGAATTGTAAAACTAATTTGATAATATTATTTTTTGAAGAAAACATCTCGTCCTGGTTAGGTCTTCCATCTCTTCCTTGTTTGTCTCATTACAAATTTTGATGTATTTTTCGATAATCTCATCGTAAAATTGAGAGCCGAATTGTTCGTCTTTAAAATGATGACCTCCAAAGAATGTGTTTTCTAGTATAATTGACTTATCTGTCTCCTCAAATCTTATTTTATTTGTACCGTATTCTAGTGGGAGAATAAGATTCTCTGTTTTCCTTTTTGTAACCTTCTTGAAGGCTGACCATTTATCTTTGATGGATTTAGCTTCCCCAATCTTCCCGTTAAAATATATCCCATACTATGGTGCCAGAATCTAAATATAGCCGAATGCATCACCATATTTATGGAAAATGAGAAGTCCATGCAAGTAGCACTGACTACGATTTCTTTTGTGCAATTCAATGAGCTTCAGTGTATATAAAGGTTTGAATGCTTATGTGACATTCTCTCAGGTCGTATTTTTCTATTTTGATGATTTCAATTTAACGATCATTTCAATACATTTTTTCAGACAGTCAGTGCGGTACAAAAGGATTTGTTTGATTGACCGATTTACTGTTGTCTAACGCATTAAGAAATAGTTCCCATATATAGTGATTAAATCAAGAATATAGTTCAAGACGTAATGAAATGACATTATAAACTACAAAAATATATACCATACTAATCTATATTCAATAGTACAAATTAATTGTATTACACATATCGTAGATATCTATTGTAGTACACCTAATCATAATAGCCAATTAAAACGTAGATATCAAATTTAGTACGCACGACCCCTTTCAGGAATAATCTTCATCAGGTACGCTCAAAATCGAAATATTGGAAAGACAATAATTTAAAGTTTTGGAAGCAATACAACCAAAGTGGCCTAAACAGAATAACCAAAATCGGTGAATGACACCCATGCTTGAGAGAGGAGAACCTTAGTTTTATTAATAATTACATTATATAGGAACTGTAAATTTCAGTAATAAATATACCTTATAAACCATGTCAGTGCCGAAGAACTTACTACTGGCTGGATGATAACCTCGGGTACTAATAGTCCACCAACAGAGGTATTATCGATACCATGATAGTAATGTAAACGTAGATATCGAATTTAGTGCGCACGACGCGTTTCTGGAATAATCTTCACCAGTTACGCTCAAAGTCAAATGACTGTAAAACCAAATAAATAATACGTAATTGAGAGCAAGAAAATCACAGGTCTAAATAAGATAGCCAAAATCTGTTAAGGTTACCTATGTCTGAGAGAGAGAACCTTAGTTTGAAGATACCAAAGGGGCAATCAGAATCCGTATATCGAAGAACAGACAACACAATGGCCAAAAGAAAACATATAAAAGGACAAACAACGATCCTCAAAACACTACACAGAAAACGGGTAAGACGAACCCAACTAAAAACCTGGGTTGAACATAGGGACTCCAGAAGGGTTAGAAGTTCCGGCTCCACTAGTGACATCCATCGTGTGACTGTTAAGAAGAGTTTGGAGATACCAAAGGAGTAATCAGAATCCGTATATCGAAGAAGAACAGACAACACAATGACCAAAAGAAAAAATACAGAAGGACAAACAACGATCAACAAAACTTACACAAAACTAAAGATCGAGTAACACGAACTCATTAGTTTTAGTAATGCAATCGTTTCGTATTAAACTATGATTCCCTTTGGTGATTAAATTTGTCAGGGTTATAATAATTGTTTTATAGGCTATATATATTAATATTTCATTAAACTTCAAGACAGAATTAGAGATGGTTTGCATATATATATATACGTCTGAAAATTAAACCAAACACTGTTAGAATTAGATTTTAGAGCTGTCAAATGTTTGTTCTTCCCTCGACAGGATTTGAACTCACACCATTGATACACTGCAGCACCATTCGCTTAGCCTTACGTCCAGCGCCCTAGACCACTCGACCACATCCACTCCCTATATATATATATATATATATAAAATATTTCAAGATAGCGATTCGGCATTCTTTAACACAACGATGATCACACAGTTCTGGAGCAGGAACTTGCGTACCCTTCCAGAGCACCACCGATTTTGAATGGGATCGTTTTGCTCGATCTTTAGTCTTCTGTGTAGATCGTTTTTTGTCAATTCTTTTGACCATTGTATTTTCTGTCCTTCAATTTACGGCTTCTGATTACAACTTTGATATCTTCAACCTTTTCTTATATATGAGGGAGAATAGATGGTTATGTATGTGGGTGTTAGAGTGTCTGTTTTCCTCTGTTTGTACGATGTTCCAATTCAATTTTGGAACTGTTCTGACAATGTTGTTTTAATGTTATATCGTAGGAAATCCTTTTCTGCGTACTTGTTCAAATAAAGACCAAATACCAATACCGGTAAGGCCCCCGTAGTCGTGATCGTATGGTACTTGATGATTCACAACTACCTATGTTATGAGTGCATAGCACCACCGGAGCTGTGAGTTCGAATCCCGCTCATGGTGAGGAGTACTTGATACAACTTTATGTGATAATGTTTTGTCAGTAAAAAGAGGTTGAAGATAAAGAAAGGTAATAACAAAATTATCGAACTCCGAACAATCTTACAAAGGGAAAATCAAAACTCATAAGTATATAAACAGACAAAATCAGTCAACAACCGGAAAACTATGAAAACCGTAATGATCCTGACTTGGTACAGGCATTTCTATAGAAATGGTGGGTTGAATCAGATTTTAAAGCGCCAAACCTCCCGCTTTCATTACAGCTCAAAGGTTCCGGCTGTCACTATGACAGTATTTATAACAATACTGGAACAAAATAGGTAAAATAGTTGTCAAAGCAGTACCAAACTCAGTGAAGTAAATGTCAAAGACACTTTTACGTCACACATTGATACCAAATGGCCAACACAATGGCCAAAAGCAAAAGGGCAAAAGGCAGGTCGATGGTTTCCTCCACCAATAAAACTGACCGCTACAGTATAACTGAAATATTATTGAAAGTGGCGTTAAACACCATACCTCTAACCATAACCCAATACCGATAATATCTCCATAATCATACACTAAATGTGAAAAAAAAATATTTTAAAACAAACGTCTGTCATAGGATACCAGCAGCATTTCAATTGAAGTTGCTTCTTATTTCTTGAAAAACTTTATATTAACAAGATGTCAAGGTTTGACAAGTTAACACTATTACACATGCGGTCTCCACAGTATAAAAGCACTCATAACTATTCACCTTGTGAACTGTGATCTTGTGAGATCAGGTGCATCGTATGGACCGGGATCACACTATTCTCATCCCAGGAGGCCAGAATTATTGATACAAGGATGTAAAGTTAATCTACGGTTACATGGCCAATTTAAAATGTCAATGACGCCTTCTTTCTGTAATTATCGGATTCTCATATGGCAAGGAAACGATATATCTAAATTTCCAGGAAGAACGCTGTTTTCTCCTAATTTATGTTGGTTTTCAATATGCAATAGTTTTTTTTGGGGAAACTCCATACCAAGTTGTATTTTATTGTAGCATCTTAATTTGTATTGATTTCGCTTAAGATAAAAGTAATAACAGTTTGGCTTTGTCAATAATATTTTATTGTTTTATAAATGTAGATCTAACATATACCTTGATAATACTCTGCATTATTTAAAAACAGGAATCGTATCTACATTTGTATAATTATATAATTTTGTGCGAAAGATTTGGGTGAAACAATAGAACTTTTTTTTATAAAATTATAATTTTAACTTGTTGATAAATAAGTTAAGATTTTAGCTTTACAAAAAAAATAAAATGGTGTCGTGCGCACTAAATTAGAAATCTACATTTTTTACTTATATACAATAGGATGGCATGTAGTGAATAGTCAAAGTATACATAACGTAGAGTAGATATCAAATTAAGTGCGCATGACGCCTTCATCAGATACTCCCAAGTCAAACGATTGGAAAGCCAAATAATTTAAAAGTATTTGGGAACAAGGTAACCAAAGGTCCTAAGCATGATAGCCAAAGTTGTCTATTGTAACCTGAGGGAGTTTGACTAAAAAAAAAAGTTTGAGTAAATGTTGGAAATTTCTCTTTTTTTAATGTTATTCATTACAGCATTAAATATTCGTATGGTTCATTAATTGTATATATATTCGTGTATGACGTTTTATAGTTCCTAAATATATATACAATACTTGTGCACTGTCGAAGCATATAGGTAATATGTGTATGAGGCTTAGAAACGCGGGAAAAGTCGAGGCTTCGCCGAGCCTTTTCCCGCGTTTCGCACCGAATACACATATTTACCTATATGCTTCGACAGTGCACATGTATTGTATTTATCCTGCAATTTTAAATCGTAAATAAACGTTTACTGGACGATGATAAAAGTATTTGAAATAATTTTGTGTATGTATTTGAAAACAATATCCCCGATGTGCCCCGTTTTACATTTGTATGTTCTATTTATAACTGACCAATATCAAAAAATGTTCTATTTATAACTTACCAATATCAAAAACATTATTGGGCAGGCTATATTGGTTGGCAAATGCTGCCATTGCAGGATAAAAATATATAACTGAAGCATTGATGAAAGTGGCGTTAAACACCATAACCCTATATAATGCATTAAAAACAAAGGTCAATCTCGACAGGCATATAAATAACCTTAGTCGATTTGGTTTATCCTGTGTAAGCCCTT
This sequence comes from Bathymodiolus brooksi, assembly GCA_963680875.1. Classification (NCBI taxonomy): domain Eukaryota; kingdom Metazoa; phylum Mollusca; class Bivalvia; order Mytilida; family Modiolidae; genus Bathymodiolus; species Bathymodiolus brooksi. Next base: position 70,178,918 of record OY804590.1, read on the forward strand.
TGATTTTCTTGCTCCTAAGGAAGTTTTATAACATTTGACTTTCCCAATCATTTGACCTTGAGCGTACCTGATGAAGGTTACATGTATTCCAGAATCGCGATGTGCACAATAAATTAAATATTTACATTATTATGCTACTTGATCTCATTCAAAAAGTATGTTTTCATGAAATCTATTTCAAAATTTAAATGTAAAAATATCGCAATTAATGTCATAAAAATTATACCCCCGAACATATCATTTGGTTATCTTGCTCACTAAGATGTTAAAAATAATTAGACTTTGAGCGTACTTAATGAAGGTTATTCCAGAAACGCGTTGTGCATACTAAATTTGATATCCACCTTGTTAATACACCTTCTGAAATTTTCCGTAGTATTATTTGACTTTGAGCTACCTAATAAAGGTTGTTCCAGAAACACGTCGTGGGAACTATATTGATATCTACGTTTGTATTGCTATCACTGGGTCAATACCTCTGCTTGTGGATTATTAGTACCCGAGGATTTCATTCGCCCTGTAGTCAATGATATCGCACTGTACAGGTTTATTAGATATATCTATTAATGAAGTTTACAATCCCTAACTTTGAAATCTACGTTTGTAATACACCTACTGAAACAAATTTCCGTAATAAGAGCCATGTCTGTTTGTAAAGTTGTCCCTGATCAAACAACAATTATCCACACAGGAGCTGCTGATACAATGCGTTCTAAACGGTAATACAATATCACCGTAAACGTTAATAATACAAATAATAGAGAGAAAAAAATAATATCTCAAAGTGAGCAAATACAGATATTTTATTGGACATCAATATATTTAATTATCGTATTGAAACAACGTGTGTTATGGTTCAAGCTTGTCTCAGATATCGACGATAGCATGGCTGTTATTCTTAAAATATCATAATGATTATAATGTAGCATTGCCTATGGAAGAAATTGATTGTAAAGTAATTGGGTTTGTTTCTTCAGGTAACACGCCCGTAGTTACTTAGGAAGACATTTCATTGGTGAACGAAAGTACATTTAGAATTAAGTTAACGAAATATAAAGAAAGTGCTATGATTGTGTTGTGTCTTGTCAATATGCTTTATTTATGGGCTTGTTGAATGTTAATACGTGAAGATCGGTACAGTTTGTTGATGTAATTTCATGGAGACATATGCCTAGTGTCCAGGTAGGTCAATTTGATTTTTTTCGTAAAGGAAAACATACAAACAAACAAACAAATAACGGAATAAATATTTATGAAGTATGACATAAATTTTTATTGAAGCATACAATGTCGTATTTAATTTTGCTTGTGGTTACCAAAATATTAAAATTAATTATTCAATTTTATTATTATCATTTTTTGTCTATTGAATATATATTTTTTTTTTTTACTTTTGTGGTTTTATTATGCCATTTAATTTGTAAACCACTATATGTGTTAATATTTTCTTTTCATATATTTTTTGCGTGAATTGTGCAAATATATAAAAACAAAAACAAAACAAAACTCAAAAATCAAATATTACAAAGATAAAAAATATATATATAATAAATGGGCATCAGTTTCTTGACAGAATATACGCACATGCAAAGTAGGACCAGTAACGTTAGAAATGTAACAGTCTTCCATTTAGAAAGTAACTGAGTAGTAAAATAAAAAAAATAAAAAAACTTGCCCATGCGGTCACTTCTATTAAGTTGTCACCTGAATTTAAGAGTCGCCCTTTACTTGTCCCGTCATAGAAAATCTCATATGAATTGATCCTTTTTTAAGAGGTCATCTGTCTGAAAAGACCACTTTTTATTTGTCTCAAACGTGACCTCTTCATACATGTTTGACTATATGTGTGCTATATAACAATTTTGTAATTAGATTATTATATAACATATGCATTGAAAATTTTACTTCAAGAATTATGAAAAGACAGCGATGATCACCAATTCCACCAATATTACCAAAACGAACAACCAACTCTCTCCTCAAATTGGTAAACATAGAAAAAACCACGACATGTGACGTTGACAATCCAAATGTTGGCTTGGGACAGGAACAAACATGTGGCGGGTTTAAACTGATGCATTGAAATTGAAAATCATGCCCTAACAAATTATTGAAGATGTATTATTGTTTCCACCAAATACAACTGAATGTAGCAAAATATGACTGAACTAAAGATAACACTGATGTTACCTGAGTAGAGCTATTTTACCTGAAATCTGAATCAAAGAAATGCGATGGTAGTAGATTTATATCAAATGATAATGTTTTAGCACTGATATTTGTTATTGAAAATTACAGTACCTAAATAATGTAATTAGTATTAAAACTGTGGTTAGGTTTATGGTGTTTAACGCCACTTTCAACACTATTTTAGTTATATCGTGGCGGTCAGTTTTATTGGTTGAGGAAACCGAAGAAAACCACCGACCTGCCGCAAGTCACTGACAAATTCTGTCACATAATGTTGCATCGATTACACATCACCATGAGAGGTATTCGAACTCACAACGATAATGGTGATAGGCACTGAGTGTGAATCCCGCTCATTGGGAGATGTACTCGATACATTATGTGATAAAGTTTATCAGTGACTTGCGATATGTCGGTGGTTTCTCCGCATACCACGCTTTCCTCCCTCCACCATTTAAAATGACCGCCACCATGTAACCGAACAATTATCGAAAGTGGCGTTTAACACACTAAACAAATAAAACTGACCGCCACGATACAATTGAAATATTGTCGAAAGTGGCGTTAAATGCAATAACCATAACCCAATAAAAGTGACCGCCACGATATAAATGAAATATTGTTGAAAGTGGCGTTAAATACTACAATGCTTAAATAATTCTATTAAAATATTTAGATACTCCATCAGCAAGGCAATTCGTTTTTTAGTTTATTTTAAGCATATGTCAAATATGTGGAAAACAAATATATCCTGAAATCTTCTTAATGATAATTTTCATGCTGTCATGTTGAGACTAATATGTGATATATCGTATGTTAAATAGGTGTTAGATATGGTCTATAATGTCAAATTCCCGGCTTAAGATTTATATACCTCGAGCTGAAGCTGGCAATGTGACATTATATGCCCTATCCTTAAAACATATAATATTTACTTTTATTACAAATGATGTATACCACTAGGTTTTATACAAAATATATTACAATACACATTAATCAACGGTTGGTAGAGAATACAAAAATAAAGTTACTATTTTTATCATTATTAACATCAAAGTAATAACCGATTTGATGGAAAGAGAAGAATAAATTAACCAGTAGTCGATATACTGTTGCGTTTTGTTCACAGTTGGCAAAACAATTGCTATATATAAAAAAAAAATAGCATTATTTAAAAAAAAATAATAAAAAATCTCATCCTGCTTTCACACTATTGTGATGCGATGAAATATACAATGATATGTGCAACGAACTGGATTCGCATAATATGATTAGAGCTTAAGATGTCGTATGGTTATTGTGTTTAACGCCACTTTCAACAATATTTGAGTTATTTTCATGGCGGTCAGTTTTATTGGTAGAAGACAGTGGAATACCAGGATAAAACCACCGACCTGTCGCAAGTCACTGACCAACTTTATCACATAATGTTGTATAGAGTACCAGGATAAAACCACCGACCTGTCGCAAGTCACTGACCAACTTTATCACATAATGTTGTATAGAGTACCTGGATAAAACCACCGACCTTGTCGCAAGTCACTGACCAACTTTATCACATAATGTTGTATAGAGTACCCGGATAAAACCACCGACCTGTCGCAAGTCACTGACCAGCTTTATCACATAATGTTGTATAGAGTACCCGGATAAAACCACCGACCTGTCGCAAGTCACTGACCAGCTTTATCACATAATGTTGTATAGAGTACCAGGATAAAACCACCGACCTGTCGCAAGTCACTGACCAACTTTATCACATAATGTTGTATCTAGTACACCTCGCCATAGCGGGAATCGTATTCACACCTTTAGTGATGATAAGCACGTATTGCACAGGTAGTTGTAAATCCAACTACCATACGACCACGACAATGAAAAAAGAATATACATGTGTTTTCTGATACAGAATTATGTGATCGTATTGTAGTTGGATTTACAACTACCTGTGCAATTATGCCTATCACCACTAAAGTTGTGAGTATGAATCCTTCTCATGGCTATATGTTCTCGATACAACATTATGTGATAAGGTTTGTCAATGACTTGCTGCAGGTCGGTAATTTTCTCAAGTTTCCTCCACCAATGAAACTGACGATATAACTGAAACATTGTTTGACAGTGGCGTAAAACACCATAACCCTAAATCTATTTCCGGCAAGTAGTTATAATGAACATTATGTGTACTGTAATCCCGATAATACATAACATAGCACATGTTATTCATTGTAGGACTTTCATTATTTTCTTCACCAGCGTATTTTGTTATCGTTTCGTGATTTCGTTTTTGATGGTAACCAGAAGTGACATTCATGATGTTGTGGCTGTTTATATCAATCTAATTATATTGTTTTCAATGTGCAATTTTATTAATAGTATAACCCAGTAATATATAATGTATTAGTTGCAAATAGTCTGATTTTCGTTGTTTTCAAATATCTAGTCCTTTCCGAATCGGTATTCGTGTGTTAGGGATATCGATTTTTTTTCTTTCTACGATTTTTCCATTTGATTTTTGGAACTGTTTCGAAGTGTAGTATTTTCTGCTTTTCATTTTTATCCTCTATTTTATTGTAGATTTAGGGTTGTACACGCACTACATGTACAAATGACAAATTATTTAAACTTTAGGGAAGACAAAGCTATCTGATCTTTCGAAGGAAATTACTGTCCATCATATGAAATAAATGCATGTATAAGCAAATAATAAAGAAGAAATAAAAGTAATTAACTAACTTGTAATATCAGTACATAAATGAAAAATTATATTGAAAATAAATACAAACACTAATAATAATAAATTATTGAAATCAGCGGCGTATGATAAGGGTTAGGGTTATGGTGTTTAACGCCACTTTCAACAATATTTAAGTTATATCATGGCGGTCAGTTTTCTTGGTGAAGGAAACAGGAGTACCAGAAGAACCCCACCGATTTTTGTAGCAAGTCACTTTGTTTACGTAAGAGTTGTCTCGCTTGAATGATACTATATTCTCCCTTATGGTGATCGATTGTTTTAAATAGCATTAAAATGCACTAATTTGCTAAACGGCATTAACTTGCTCATTAGAAACCTCATTTTGGCAGCTTTCTTCAAATTACTTAATACCAATATTGACTTTGGAGTCTCGATCCTTCCGGGTTTTCGAACAGATGTGATAGTACCGACCTACGTAATTGATGCGAATATTGAATCGCCAATGAACCTTCGGGGCTATCGCACAGATGTGATACTATCGACCTACGTAATTGATTCGAATATTGAATCGCCAATGAACCTTCGGGGCTATCGCACAGATGTGATACTATCGACCTACGTAATTAATACACAACATACAACTCTTATTGCGACCATCTTAATGAAGGAAGCCATGCTTATTTTTTTCATTTTATTCACCAACCCATAATTATGTTATAAATCAGATAAACGTAAGTTCCGAACGAATCTATAGGCAGTAAATTATACAATGACATACCTTTTGTGTACACAGTAATTTGAAGTTGTTATTGATACAAGTCTTGATGGATAACTTATTGCTATTTTTTGTTGATTTTGTCTCGCGTTATTTTGTGATATCGGAGGAGAATCGCTTAGATTATTTAAGCATGTCAATAATGATAAATGCATGTTTAATTGATCGTATTTGCTATATTGCACACACAAAAAATAATATGATATTTATTTATATTGCATTTTTTGACAAATTCGTAAATTTACAAAGCAAAACAAAGTCACTTTTTTTGTGGCACAAAAGCATCTGTTTAATGTTAGACATGTTTATCTGTTTATCAATGATTGTTGCTTAACACCTATAGCAAGTGAATTGTTAAGTTATATCATAGTTCTACACGCTTGGATTTGCATAGTCTTAGCGCACTGAGACAACAGCCCACAGGTAGACATGTCGCTAGACACATTATTCTGATTCCGAGTCAACCATTTTTTTTTTGCTCTTACTCCATAATGCTGCATGCTTAACAAATCAGCAACAAATACCAATATAAGGCGGTACCATACACTACAGGGAGATAACTCTTTAAAATCAGTTGAACGTTTTGATCATATGAGGCTTGTATGCAGATTTAAAGCATCTCGGTGATCAAAACCACAGAGAGAAAAGCTGTTGTGTGGCTAGTGAATTTATAGCTCTGAGTCTGTTGGTTGGAATTTGTTTAGATTTTGATATTTATTACAGTGGATATATTCAAACAAACTGCCAAAAAAATAAGAAAATTAAACGAACAGATCAAATTTTACCTGAAGTGTATGGTACCACCTTAATGGTCTTGGGTTCGACCCGAACGGTACTCGAACCCACGATCTACTACACTCGAGGTGAACGCGCTAACCATTACGCCACTGATGCGGTGATATACAATGGTAATATGTGTATATATATATAATTGTATTGTAAATGCAATGACATATTTTGGAATTATAGCATGGTTTTGTGTGTTATGTTGTAAGTAAATGATTTTACAGATTTGTTTTACGTCCAGTCGAGTATCAGCTGCGTTAGTTGACTTTTCATTGCTCCCAGTCGACATCATGGTGCTTAGAGAATATAATGTAAAAGAAAGTTGCTTAAAATGAGAGAAGTTGTGTTATTATGCCTTACATTATATATTATATATAAGATAAAAGTGATGCTTTTACAAAATTGGTACCCCAGGGAATCATCACTGTTGTTCACCGATCGACAAATGTTATGTTCCATGTCTGTCCGGAAATGTATCCGTTTTTGCATTCCGGAATTACAATCTTGACCGGAATTTAAAAACACAAATATGAAGTTTATGAAAACACAAGATAAAAACACACAAATAAGTGTTTATTGCATCCAACATTATTGTAAATAGAGTTTCGGTATAATAAATCAAGTATTGCCTGCACTTGCGGTGAACATCATAATTGTTCACCCGAGGGCAGTTGTTTTCCCGAAGTTCACCTTAAGTGCAGGCAATAATTGCATATTATCTGATTTATAATGGAATCAAATCTAATCAGTTATTTTTTTTTCCCATCCCCATTTCCATTAAGTTAAATTTATTAATGATTTTTAACGATGACACAGAATGGTGAATCAATTTATGGCTGACACAATTACAGCCCCGTTTCTTACTAATAACATGAAAAACAGCGAAATAAAACACTCTGTCGAAACAGTTCCAAAATCAAAGAGCACCATTTTAGAAAGATGCCAGATGGATACCCCTAGCATATAACACACATCACCGTTCACGTTCCTGGTTTGGTACAGGAACTTCAATGCAAAGTGGCGGAGTCAAACCAGGTTTTTGGGCTCAATACAGTAAGCATTTACAAGATGGTGTTAAAAAAAGTGGAGGGGCTAAGCAAGTTTTATTGGGCGCAATACAGTAAGCATTAACCAGAAGGTGTTCAATAAAAAGTGGCGGGGCTAGGCTAGTTTTATAGGCCCAATACAATAAGACTTTACAATATGGTGCTCAATAAAAAGTGGCGGGGCTAAACTAGTTTTATGGGCCCAATACGGTAAGGCTTTACAATATGGTGCTCAATAAAAAGTGGCGGGGCTAAGCTAGTTTTATTTGGTCCTATACAGTAAACATTTACAAGACAATCTTCTAACCTTCTTTCCTTCTTAACACAGTTCTTATTAGGTAATTAGTCTTAATAATGAAGACAATAGAAATAATATGTACTTTTGTAGACACGAGAGGAATCCGTGAACACTTGAATACCCTGCATCAAATGAGAAAACGAAATTATTTCAAAGTCTTCAATCAAATTCACTAATCTCTAAAATTTAAGCTTATCAAGAGGATAAAACTTCATTATTGTAGTTACAAGTTTGATTTGCTTAGTCAATGGTATCACGCATATAGATTGGCAAATTGTCTTTAAATCGTTTGGAGCATTAACTTATTTGAGGTTTCTAATAATTGTATTCTCTGGAAAAAGACAGCCATTGCTACTTCACGCCGATAATTACCAAGCCTAACAAAGCGATCTACAGTAATTAGGAAAAGTAACGTCAATTTTCATTGTATGGTGATAATTTTAGATGTGCAATTATTGTTAAATATTCAATCCTTGATCTAGAAAAAGGACAGTTACGTACGATAGAAGGTGAATATGTTGTTTTAACACGTAAACGCGCGATGTAGCGTTTCAAAAAACCTCCACGAAAGAGTTGAATAACACTTAAACTGGAACGGATCTAATTAATCATGATGGATGATTGAATAATCCGCAAAATTAATTGCTTAAAATGTAGGTTTCCGTGTTCTGAAAAAGCCACGATTTAAACTTGAAGAATCTGTTTCCAATAAACGCATTTTAATTTTTAATTCCCCAAACAGACTAGAATAATAACACTAATGACGCAGTCAAACTACTGTTTGATTTTCATGGACATAGTGGTTGATGCAATGTTTTAGCACGTGTCGGGGTGTACTCGATACAACATTATGTGATAAAGTTTGTCAGTGATTTGTGGCTGGTCAGTGATTTTTTACGGGTGCCCCGGTTTCCTCCACCAATAAAACTGACCACCATGATATAATTGAAATCTTGTTGACAGAGTCGTCAAACACCATTACCCTAACCCTTTTAGCACGCGTCCGTGTCATCTCAAAAATGTAACATGTGAATGCATAGTAGGAGTGTGGTTGTAATTCCTCTTTACTTTCAAATGCCTCGTTATAATAACCTTTGCAAAATAACAAAATTGCATATTAATGTCTAGAATTAAGTTGTTTTATTACTAATGAAATAAATAAAACAAAGAATACCACACCGTCAGAACAGTTTCAAAATTCAATCTAGACAGAGTAGGAACAGGCAAAATTGATACCTCTAAATTGATATTCAAGATTGCTCACTCTTCTTGCTTTGTACAGGCACTTCAATATAAAAAAAGGTGGCGTGGCTAAATTAGATCTACGAGCCCAAACCACACCAAATAGTGAAGTGATGCGAGCATGACAGTGTCCTTCAAATGTGGGTAAAATGTCAACCTTAACAAGTAACTGGGAAATAACCGCTGAGTCGTAACCTTGAACTTAATACATAGAATATGTAATCCTCGTGACACTGAAGTTGTCATATGAATACAAATTTATTTATGAAAGAAAGCCGATGGCGATGGTGTTAGCCATAATTTAAATGTCAGTACACAAAGGCATCGTAAGACATAACAAGAAAACAATAGATAAGTTATAACCACAATCCAATTGCCATTACCATCTCGCGTCATCTACATATTTTCATGTCATTTACAATTTGTATCCAAACAAAAGAAAGTCCCTAATATGAAATAAAAATCATCTCCGAATAATAAATTAAGAAAACAATCTTATGTCTTGATTTTATATTTGTAGCAGGATTAGTGTATATTTCTGTAAAAATATACACAAAAGGCTACGAAATTAGTGTTGATAAATAAATTGATTGTTTCAAACTAATAGATATATAAGCCATCGTGTGTTAGAGTAAGTGCTCAACTTATCTCAGCACTATGAAACCTACATTGTGTACCGACATTTATTAACGGACAATACACAGAATCGTTTCAAAATGTTATGATACTATCCAACGAGATTTAGTATTTAGCATTAGTGATTTTCTATTTTTATCTGGAAAACAGTAAGTGATTATGGTGCTTAACGGCAATATTTCAGTTCTATTTGGTGAAGGAAACGAGAGTACCCGCGGAAAACAACCGACATGCCGCAAGTTACTGACAAACTTTATCACATAAAGTTGTAGCGAGTATACCTCGCCATGAGTGGGATTCGAACTTAGTGGTGAGAGGCACTGATTGCATTGGTAGTTGTAAATCCAACTACTATGCGATCACGACCACCACGGCCCACTTGAAAACAGAAGAAAGTACTTGATTAAAAGCAAAGCAAAACTTACAGGCGATGATATGTTCTTGTCAGTTCAGCTTATCCCAATATTTTCACTAAATGTGACACTAGTGGAGCATGGGCTACTCACCCCTCCGGAGCACCTGAGTTCACCCCCGGTTTTTAGCGGGGTTCGTGTTACTCGATCTTTAGTTTTATGTGTATATTGTATATATCGTTGTTTGTCCTTTTGTCTTGTTTCTTTTGGCCATTGCGTTGTCTGTCCTTCTTCGATTTACGAATTCTGATTACCTCTTTGGTATCTTCAAGCTCTTCTTATTGCTGATTTTTTTTCGTGCGTCTTCCCGTTGTTGTTTCATTCTTTTATTTCTCCGTTTTCGTGACGCTTAATTAATTGTCCAACAAACCAATTGATATTTGAGCTTACCCGTATGTCAATTGACCAAACGTGACACAATTAGAAACAGGAGAGCAGTTAGATGATCTATTTACCCAATGCAAATTACAAACATGTAAAACATATTTGCATTGAGGAAAACTTACTAATGGTAATTTGTGTAAAATAAATATTTACTATCTGATGGGATCTTCTTTCTATGTACCTTCATCTCTATGCAAACTAACAGATATTGGGTTTTTTTCAATTATGCATAATGATTAGGACATACATATTAAATGTAATTGACCCTAGGTTTAAAATAGTAAAATGAAAACCCACACTGTCAGATCATTTTCAAAATTCCAATAGAAAAATCGTTGATAGAGACAAATTGATATCCCTAACACAAATACATGACCAGCTGACATTCCTGTCCTGGTAGAGGAACTTCCATACAAAAGTGGCAGTGTTAAACTAGTTTTATGGGCCCAAACATTTCGGGTAGCCATCAACAGATACGTTCAAATATTTGAAAGCCAAATAAGTGTTTGGGGGCACGATATCGAAAAGGCCTAAACACAGTAGCCATAATCGGGTAATGTCACCTATGGCTATACATGAGGGTAGCGAACATTAATTTAATACGCTCCCTTTATGGGAGCGTTAATGGTAGAAGTATGAAAAGGTACTGTGGCACTTCAAAATCTTCAACAATATGGCTGCCAAACCGGAAATAAATTAAAAGAAAAATCACGTGACCTAAACCGGAACTCTAGTCGATTTTTTTTCAAATAAAAATGAAACAATGTTCGGTAGCGGATACGAAAACTGTCCGGAGTTTGGAGTTTTAGGTGGTGTTATTTTTAAGCTTGATATTTTGTAAACAGGAAGAAAAATTACTGTTCTTCTGGAGCGTTTCAGGTTGCACCTGCCTCATAATAATAATTAAATTATCTAGGAACTGTAAATTTCGATAAAAACAATGTTAGCGAATACAAATCAATCGTCTTGCTATACTTTTTGAAGACACATTTTCTGGAATATCAAACATAGCGTTCTGACATTTCAATGATAATATTTATCTTCTGTCCCAGGTTGCCATTGTCTCTTGATTGTCTATACTTGATTACCCCTTTGGTTTTCTCTAAAGTTTATTAACCCATTAAATATGGCATTGCCCTATTAAAAAAAATAAAATATGTATAAATATCATCCTTCCATTATTGGCATAATACGTCTATTTACTAAGTCTGCATTTGTCTAGTCAAATCTCGTCTCTCATCGTTATCTAGATATACCAGTAGCGAATCTTGACATCTCCATATCAACAAACTTCATTTTCATTATCCTTATCAGCATGAAATGTATTAACAATCAAAACAACAATATACTGAGTATGCATACAATTTCTATTTGATGTCCAATAATTCCAACTGTTTAATATGTATTGGCTATAGGACACCAGATGTCAGTGATTGCTCATATGTCATCGTGACAACATTAAAAGGTTACTGTTTCTATGGTCACTTTAACAGGTAGTATGTTACGTCGTGCGTACTTGATTAAGATATCTACGGTTATTGTTATTGTAAGTCACGTGGTAGTTGATAACAATACAACCAATAATACTGGTGATTGTAAATATCATGTGTGCATTATGGTTGATTGATTGATTGATTTTTGGTGTTTAACGCCACTTTCAGCAATATTTCAGCTATATCATGGTGACCAGTTTTAGAGGTGGAAGAAGCTGGAGAGAACCACCGATCATGGGCAAGCAACTGGGAAACGTTATCACTTGCGGCTGTGAGTCGAGTGCACCCTTTTTGTAATTTACAAAGCCGGGTGCGAACTCACGCCGTGTTTGTGATAGGCTTGTATGAGTTGTTAGGTAATCCAATTAACTAACTCATTGAGCTACCCGGGCTCTTTGTGCATTATGTATTTTGTTTTGAACAGTATAATACATGATTGATACAGTTCAATTTATTATACGTTAAGAGTTATGTATTTGAGGATTAAAAATTATCCATCGATTATACAAGATGTCGTAAAATCTAAAAGTTGTTGAATTATTCCAATTTATCCTGTAATTGTCTGATTTTGACTCAGTTAATCTTAAGTGTTAATTATCTATTGACCAAATAATGCTTTTCTTCTGGTACCTGATTCATGAAGAGCGAATGGTACGAAATACTCATACGGCGTAAAAATAAAAGACAATATGTCTGATTTTTTTTACAAGCTGTGGCAGTTGTTTTTTATTTTTTCTTATATTGCAGGAGAAACACAATGTACGTATCTTCTGCATTACTAATAAATATTGAAAATAAATACCAAAATAGTTTTCAGAAAGACTGATGTTATAGTTAATGGCACTTTCAACAATGTATCAGTTATATAGTGATGTTCAGTTTTATATGTGGATGATACCAGAGTACACAGAGAAGACCACAGACCTGCAGCAAGTCACTGACATGCTCTATCACATAATGTTGTATCGAGCATAACTTTCCACTGGCAAGAATATAAATCTCAAACTTACAAAAAGAAAGTTTAAATTAACTGTGATGATCAACAGTTCCTCCAATATCAACAAAATGAACTATCAACTCTCACCTCAAATCATGGAATATTTATAAGACCATGTCATATGGTGTTGGTAATACAGCTCCTGGGTTGGGACAGGGACAGACACGTGGTGGGATTAAACCTGTTAATGAAAAGATGTTGTTGACATAGGTAGATATAAATTCACCCTACCATACTATTACTGCCACGATTCATATTAGACAAAACAGATAAAACAGCATAGACTTGTTTTGATTTAAACTAAGATATTCCTCCCTCATGCATAGGTGTTCTGTTTGAGCCCTTTGGTTTTCCTGCTGCCAAAGATTTTTTATTTTATTTGACTTTCTAATAATATTGACTTAGAGCATGTAAGTTACTTGGTCTAATTCTGTTCTTTGTTTTGCCTTTGTATTTATACTCAATTTAGCTATGCACAACGATAAAACCAAATTGTTGTGTGAAAATGCAGGTTTATGGTGTATAACGCCACTTTCAACAATATTTCAATTATATCGGGGCGGGGTGAAAAGGTAGCTACTCATTCTAACAATAACTAGTATTATTATACTTTACTATAGAAACCAAGCAAGCAATAATTAAGATATTTTGAAGTTTTATTCCATGGAACAAGAAATAACTCATTATTCCCGCGGCAAACTGCACGTAGGTCAAATAACTGTGAGGGAATCTGCACGTAGCACAAAATAACTGTTTGAAATTGGCGCGCTTTTGCACGTCGAACCAATACCTAGTTATTTCCCTCAGCACGTCGAACCAATAACTAGTTATTTCCTTCATATTAGTATGTCATTCATGAGAAGTTAATATCCATAATTATTAAATCTCGGACCTCGGGCAAATAACCCTTTCTCAATTTAATAATTATGGATAATAACTTCTCATGAAGGACATAACTGTATAATGTTGTGATTTTGTGTCCCATTTATTGATGTGAAACCATTGTTTTAAATTTCAAAAAAAAAATTAATTTGCAAATGACATTTTAATATAGTATAGTGTTCTTCCTACGGAAATGAAAATATCTCCGTCAATATGTAGATCACATAAATTAAACCACAAAGTTCTAGACCATTATATCAAAGCTAAATTAAGCCAACTTTTAATAATGGCATTTCCCAGTAGGACATTCTCAGATTTGTATTAACTGTCAGTGTGAAAAACGGATGAAAATACATATTGCAATTTTCGTGATTAACAGTAACAAAAAATAATACAGAGCAGAGGTTGAAACAAAAAAAAAAAGGAGAAAAGCAAATAATCTTTTTTAAAATTCTAATTGTGGTAACAATATTTAAAGTCGAATCTGTTATGGATGGTCTCGGGGGAGTTGAACATTCTCATTGAAATTACAACTGATTTTCTAAGCTAAAAATAGCTTTAATATTTATTTTTATACTGATGTTGTGTATTCGCATGTACACAAAATCGTTTGGATCATATGGTGTTATCGCTTATCGGAAAAAAAAACAGTATTGCTACTAGATACAATTATAAGTTTCCATCTCTAAATAAGAGAGTATATTCTACTAGTTTCGGGGATGAGGTCGAGAGAAATAAATAAAAATGTTGAAATATTACCTTTTGTTGTAAGGTCTCGTTCTTAACCGGCCCTCGCTGTGAATTTCTAGGTGTAGGTCAAAGCATAAAGCAAACTGGTTGTATCCTATATTTTAAGATGCGATCAATAAAACCACCACACGTGGAATTTAATGAAAGGTCATCATCTATATAGCAAACGGGCAATTAAAGAATCGCGCTAGCTTCTTTTCACTTTTCTTGAGAAGTGGACGGCAATAAGCTGAGCCCAGTTAGTACATGTACCCATAGGAATGCCAACTCAGGCAACTGTCTGTTGTAAAACACCTTCAACAAAAAATTATATATATGTTGTCAATAAATAAACTCGATCATTTTGACGATGTCAGATTCAGCGAATGTTTTGGTTAATCGCAGTATTTTTTTTATTTACAAAATAATATTTGTCCTTTCCCAAAACTATATATATTTTAGCTATCCTGTTTAGTTTTATATTATTTGCCTTTCAAATATTTGAGCATACCTGACAAGAGTTATGCCGGAGGGGCGTCTTGCGCATTAAATTTGATATTTATTTTTTTATTTTATTGTATTTACGTTGGTCATTCTATTGGATGAAAATAAGTTGAATCAATTCTGTTAAATAAGTCTTTTATCTTAGAGTTGAGGATAGTTTAGGATATCGTAGAGATCTAAAATGTTCCCACTTTTCCCCACCATTAAATATCGATGATAACGACAAAGCTGGAACATTCCTGAATATCTCGAGCAACATCAATAATACTAACACAAAAATAGGAGATAACTGTATTGTATTTGAAAATTTCACGACAGCAATTGGAGATTTGATGGTAGCAAATTGAGTTTACTGACGACGCGACAGCGGAGCCAGTAAACGGATATTTGCGACCATGAAATCGACAAGTGATGCCCTGAAATTTTCAAATACAATACAGTTATCTCCATTCTAATGTAATCATAGATGTGGATTGCCACATTATTGACAAGATGCCGTAAGCGGTAATCGGCTAAAATTCTAAAAATATGTCATGCTATTTCAACCGTGGAATTGATACCGTGAAAATTACAGCATTGTCAAATCACAAACCAGGAATATTAAACAACGACATTAGAATAAACCTTCATCAGCTTACGAATTACAATGTAAGCCTTACTTTTACACGACGGATGCCAGTATAGGACAGGAAATATCTAGTTTTCTGGGGCACCTGTGTTCATCCCTACATTGTGTGTGTTTCGTGTTGCTCAATCTTTAGTTTTCCGTGTAGTGTTTTGTGAATGATTGTTTATCATATTGTCCTTTTGTATTTCGATCATTATATTGTCCGTTTCTTTGATGTGTGGTTTCTGATTACCTTTTGGTTCCTACAAACGTTTTTTTTATAATTCTTCCAACCTTTCTGAGATGAGGTTTAATTTATGGGAGCTATTACCCATGCTTCAGATGGTTTTCATTTCTAGGCATTCATATCATCCTTATTTGCTGAATAAATTACAAATGTTTCAAGGCAGATGGCAGAATAATAACTTAATAGCAGATCATAGTTACGTAATTAATATATATCTATACTCATTCTATTACATTTCACGGACACAATCTAACCTGAATATATTTCATGTAGATAGTGTTTAGTTTTAACTTTCGACATCAAAGAATCCAAATATGGTATTGTTATATCACTCGTTTACGACTTCTGAGTATTCCTTTGGTGCCTACAAACTCCTTTCACAATGCAATTGAACACGAAAAACTGAAATTTATATTACAATTCTTCGTTTCATCTTATTGACACCAAATAATAATAATTATGCAATAATGATAATAATTATGTAATAATGATAATAATTGAGTTTTATTTCTAGCTGTCAAAGCGAATTATTATTATTTACACTGAACATGAAAAAGAAACAGGTTCATTTCATAGTATAATTTCCTTTTATATCAAAACTTGAAAAGGAACAATATTGAAATGTGGTTGGAGACGATATCTTTTATCATGTTATATTCTTAGGACCAAAGTATTTCTTTCTTTATACCTAGCTTCCGGTATTACTTATTAGTTCCGAGGTGGCAATTTGCGTATCAATTTTGAATTCAATTATTTCATCTCGGCTTGTTATTAGATGTGATTGAACTCTAATACATATTACAAAGAACAGCAATATTAGGAGAAATGCAATTGTTCCTTCCTTTACAGGATATGAATACATCGATCAATCGATTACATATCTTATTTATTTTAATATAAATCATCGATATTTGGTGACTGTCACCTTGATAGATGTCAATTGTTTCATAGAAAACTAACAATTTACCTGCATAACTTGTTGATCGACATGGACTTTTTCTGTCAAACCCAAAATCCTCAATTAATTGAAAAATAAGAGCATAAGACCATGCACATTATAAGAATACATGCATCTTTGCATATCGAGTTTCCTTAATGAATACTAGATATCTATTTCAGTAATTGTTATCAAAACTAAGGTTCTGGCCCTATCAAACATATGTGACCTCAGTCGATTTAGACTATCATGCTTAGGCCTTTTGGTTTCATAGCTCCCAATCACTTTTAAGTTATTTGGCTTTCCAATATTTCTATTTTGAGCGTCACCTGATGAATTTATTCCTGAAGCGCGTTGTGCGCACTGAATTTGATATCTACTTTGTTTTATTATTATTATTATTATTTGTGCGCATGACAAATCTCTTGAATAACCTTCATCAGTCTCGCTTTAAGTTGAAAGATTTGAAGGTCAAATAATTTAAACAGTTTATGGTAGCTAGGAAACCAAAGGGCCATACAGGATAGTCATAATCGGCTAATTTCCATGTCCACCCGTAGTCTCATCACAGTGCCAGAGTACCATCTGTTCACATACATTGATGCATTACTTGTAAACCTGTTCCCATTAAGAATATAGCTGAAAGACTGCTTACTTTATATTCAACAATAATCAATCAATCAATCAATCAATCATCAATCGTTTTCCTTATTTTCACCAGTTTTGAAGAATTGTCAGGATTTGTCAGGCAATATTCAATAATATCCCCCACGACAGGACATATTCTATTAATTAGATACGAGACGAATGCCGTTCTGGAATTATATATTACTGGTTTGACTCCCTTTTTTATGTTGTCCCTGCTATTTTTCTTTTGTGTTGTGTTACTTCCGGTTTGCCTCTTTCTTGTTTTTCGTCCTTTTATTTGAAAATCTCTTCGCCTGTTTTTCCTGTTTATAAAATAAAATAAATTATTGTTTATTTACCAATATCATTGGGACCGTCGCGTGATCGTATGGTAGTTGGATTTATAACTACCTATGTAATCAGTGCCTGTCACTACTGACATTGTGAGTTCGAATCCCGATCATGACGAGGTGTACTCGATACAACATTATGTGATAAAGTTTGTCAGTTACTTGTGTCAGATTTGTGGTTTTCTCCGGATACTCTGGTTTCCTCCATCAATAAAAGTGACTGCCATGATATAACTGAAATATTGTTTAAACTGGCGTTAAACACCACAACCCAAATCCCAGCCCAATATTATGTCCTCTGTATTTCTGTATTCGTGACGACTTGTGGGAATATGCTTTGGATAAATTGAAACTTTTTTTTATTTTCAGAATGATATTTTCGTAATGGCTTCCTGAACCCTGTTTCATAGTTTGATGTATTATTTATTCTGTTTACATAATTAAGATGTATATAGTCTAAATCTTCCAGCTACTTATGTTGCTGGGTCTTCATTCAAAGTGCATGTTTTGTGGATAAAGTTAAGCTTTTGTACTGATTACAGTATAAATGTATAAATTTCTCCTCATTTAGGAAGATGAGGTTTTAACCATTTCATCTTATTTTATCCCCCCAAGGGGTGTTTATATGAATCTTACAATAACGAGCGTATTACATCAAAGTTAAACTAGATCTCTAATCATAATGTGGTGGTTTTTATTATTTTATTTCTTTGTTCACCTTGTAACAATTCTTCAAATATTCTGTAAATTTTACTATGTGGTTCATATACTTCTTCATGTGCTGACGTCATATTATGATCTGACAATAATTGAAAACAACAACCACGTGATGTAATCAGTTGTAAATATATATTTAATAGTCGATGCTTTTCGTAGGGTATAAGAGATGACCGCTCAAAATCAAAATATTTGAAAGCCAAATAATTTTTTTCTTAAATTGGCAGCAAGAAAACCAAAGGGCTTAAACAGAATAACCAACATTGGCTGAGGGTGGATAACCTTAACTTTAATAATAATTATAAGGCTTAGGAACTGTAAATTCCAATAACAAAATATATATCTAACTAACAATCTAGTGAGCACGATGCGTTTCTGGAATGGCATTCATCAGAAACACTCACAGTCAAGATTGGAAATGCCAAATAATCCAAGAGTCTTAGGGAGCAAAATATCCAAAGAGCCTTAAACAGGATAAGCACAATCTACTAAGGTCACATATGCTTGAGAGGTGGCCTTAGTTTTACTAAATGACCAAAACAAAATACATCTACATGTACACACGGAGCGTTATTTTGTAAGTCCATGTTACTATTCAATTATTACCTGCTGTATTTGTACAATAATGTCCAGACAAGAACCTACATTTATATGGACTTATGTAGACTGTCTGGGTTTTTTTCCCCAGGAAGTTAACTGTAGCGACTTAGAGGCACTGTCAAACCTGTCTAAACTGAACTTTCTTGAGATAAATTGTTGTGTTCAAAACAGACAGGTGTTCGGTTTCTACGTGTTAAATTAACAAATAATTCCTTGATAAGAACTTTATTTAAAGGTCGGTTTATACAGGATTTTGGTTTGTTCAGTGTTGAGCTTAGATAGGTTCCGAATGCAAACCAATTACTCTAGCTTTTTCATGATATTCATAATCTGTATTCCACAAACGTTTCGGACCTGGGTACTCTGTGTTCGTCATATTGTGGGTGGTGATACTGTTGATACTTACTATTTTACTTAAAGACGTAACATCAGATCAGCCTGATCGGGAGAAATGCGCATTCAAATGTCATTATTTAGAGTAAAGTGGGCTGGGAGTTACTGATAAACAACAGCTGATAATGGTAAACATAAGCACAATGACATGAATGAGGACTCTTACATGAATATATAAACACAACATCAAACACATAAAATTGGATTTCTAAATTTTCATACTTAAAAAGTTACGCCTTTAAAAGTTAGAAAGAAAAGTTTAGAAATACCAAAGCTGTAAATCGAAGGACAGTCAATACAATGACCAAATGAAAAAGGACAAAAGGTTAAAGATAATTTATCCGTTAGTATCGCGGCAGATGTTCAAACAATATATTATCTTTATTTGTCCCCATACTATCTAATTACTAGTAGTAAATAAAGGCCTTGACTTGGTCTTCCGGTTGTTGATATTACAAATATTCGATGGATATCGCATTTTGTCGTTTTCGGGTTAGGGTTATGGTTTCTTAACGCCACTTTCAACAATATCGTGGAAGTCAGTTTTATTGGTGGAGGAAACTATGAATAACAAATGAAGTGTGTTCGTCTAGTACAAATCGGACATCATCAACATTTCATTGAATGTAACTTGTTCTCGCCGTGATATAGCTGAAAAATTACTCACCTTACGTCAAATAACAATCACCCAATCGTTAACGTGAACCAATAGTGACATCATAGTATGAAATTCAGTGACGAATGAAGTATATACTAACTACAATATTAAGTTATCAGTAAGTCTAAAACTCCATGAATTTAATTGTCAAATTAAATCTCTTTCCTTACACGAACATCAACACAAAATTTGAAATTAAACAAAATCAAAATCCTAGTCCTCTCGTCAACTCTCAGAACTTATTTTGAAAATCAAAGCTGTCGAGCTTTTCAGTTCAGAATGTTATTTTTGTTTTTGTGTTTGACATGTCAGGTATAAATTGAAAATAAATATTGATATCTACATGATCAAAATTGAATAAGAACATTAAACGTTGAAATTTATCAAAAGAACGACCCTATGTTTTGACACAACGTTGGAATTCCTGACAATACGCATTACAGACACAACATCAGTTATATGTATTTATATCATTCTTATGTCAAATAACTAGTTGAACAATCAAGTCCAAAATATTTTCATCCTTGCTTTTTGTATACACAGCATGTTGTACTTAGCAATAAGCTTTCGTCAAAATGTATCATAAGCATGTATTAAGCCAGATGACCGAATGTCAAATCTGCAGTTGACATGCCTGAAGGAATGCTATATTCCTACGCCGAATGCACTTGTTTGTAAACAATATGGCTGACCCAGATATTTCCGACTATAAATGTGATGCTGACGACCTATTATTGATGACAATCATCATTCCACAATTTGACTTGCAAGCTGAGTTTCCAGATTTAGACTCCGAGGACTCAGAGGGAGAAGAAACGGGCAAGGACATCACTGGAACAGATATTGAATCACAAAATTAGGAAGCCGAAGCGACAGCAGACGACGTTCTTCCTGTTCAGATTGAACGTAGGTTCAATAAACTAAGTACATTAATTGTACACAGCTTAACCCCAGTCCCTTTCTTTCTGTCTTTCTGCATACATTTGTTTATTCCAAATATAAAAGTACTGACCATTTGACGTGAAGTGGTTCGCTGCAGTGTGCACACTTCAAAGTTTTTCTCTCAATTTCAGTTTTGGAAATATAAAAATTCTTTCAATATTTGGATACAATAAATCCTAGAAATGGTCATGATCAATGCCTCGATAAATCAGTTGAAAACAAACCAGTCTGTTTCTATTTTCTTTTTACAGAAAAATTTAACTGCAGTGCAAAAAAAAACCCACTCCATAAACAAACACCTGAATTTCAGGAATATATTGCATCATTTTCTTCTGTACAATATTCGTCATGGCCATTTAACAGATAGTTCACGACAGTTGTGCATTGAGGTTATCTCCCATTGCTTAAGGCCATACGGTTCCCTTTTGGATGCTTTTTTGTTATTGCAATGTTGGTGTGGACATATATTCTACGATGAATTACAGAAAAGTAATGACTAAATTAAACGAAAATAATATTACCTATGTTATACAAACTATGACTTCCATGCATTATGTTGATTCTAGTAGGAAAAATCTAACATATATTTTGAATGGAAGTCAGTAATAATGGAAATGCATGTAATAGCAAAATTCACTAACCTTCATGTTTACAGTAGTTTTCCTACATTGATAACTAGACGGTGATGTAATTAAGTTACTGATATTTTCAAATTTGATGGCATTTTGCATTTAGCTACTTAAACAAGTAAAATGCTCACAAAATCGTCAAATAAATCAGTAACCAGCTTGTGTCAATGTCACCAGCGTTCCTTGTAAACTACGTCACCGAATGACGATAAATTACAGAAGTCAAAGTCGATAGATTGTTGTCTTAAGTATTTTTTCCGGAATTTTTTTATGTCAACAACAATTGTAGAATGTTTATGTTTGTATACACCACGGTCCTACTTAATTAGATAATACATTGAGAGCATTTGAAGAGATGTCGGTGTCAAATGTGGATTTGACGGACTATTTATTTAGCGGAAGGAATTTGAAAAGTGCATATATTTCGTCATTTATTTGTATGTTTTCAAACTAGTGTGTATACGTTGAGAGAATTCCTCCGCTTCCCGTCGCCAGTAAAATTACATTTGCGACCGTCAAATCCACAATTGACACCTCCAACTCTTCAAATGCAGTACTGTTATTCCTTAATTGTTACTATTGCGATAATAAAATCGGGGTTTTATAACGATAGTGACAGTTGCTACAATCTGCCTCGATACTAGTAATGTTATACTTGCCTTTAAATACTTTTTATATTATTGTCTTGTGATTGATGTCTTAATCTTATTGAAGAATGGCTTCAAGTCATTTGAAAAACCGGTAATATGTCATCAAAGAGGACATAATGACGGTATTAGTTTCTTCTGAGTTTTGTAACACAACAGTATAGGTTTCCTACATAATAACTAACGCTTTGAATACCTTGTTGCCCTTGACACTATCTTGGCCATTCATATTGTGGTCCAACCCAGTGCACGAAATTAACGCTAGTAAAATCAGTGTCGGGCCAGAAGAACTCTCTTAGAAGCTAGTCCGATGGGCTAGTTAACATTTCCAATTGTCAATTATTGTTTCCACTTCATTAATTTTAATGACATAATTGAAAATCATAATTAGTCATTCATATTACTGTGTTTGTTTACGCTGTAGACAATTTACCTGTGGGGAATTCCCTCGATAGCAATTTGATCCTAAAGGGTGGTATATGAATTGATCAAATTACTCGATGCTCAATGAGCGTTCTTAACAACATAATCTAAGGTTCAAGAAATGTGGCGACACATACCGGCGTAGAGCAACCAGCGAAAAAAATTAAATCAGATAATAATGAAAAATTGGAGAGAAAAAGGACGTATGATCAGGTCAAAAGAAAAAGAAAAACAAGCTGGCAGAAAAACCGCAACTGGTTAGTTCACAACAGTGAAATAGACCGAATGACATGTTCGGTTTGTATACAATATGCTTCTTCCGACAGGATGATGGTGACGCTGGTGAGGATAATGTTTCAAGTGATGACAATACTGACATTCTTTCTTCATTATAATTTTTTTCAAATAAAATAATTATTATATAATTTTTAGTAATTGTCCCCATGATGATCGTGCTAGTAGAATATCTGGGGGGAGGGGGGGGAGGGGGCTAGCTGATTTTTGCTTATATTCTACCCCTGGTCCAACCTCTGGCAATTTTAGTTTAAAGTAGTCAATCGTTATCGTTACTTATTTTAGAAGAGGAAGTACATCGCTATGCATCTTTCCATTTAGTTTATCAAGTGTTTTTAAATATATTTCATTTTTAAATATCATCCAAATTATCTTCATACTTTCTAAAAATATTTTTAATCGCACTTGCAAATTGCAATGAACATTTGCGTGTTGTATATCAATCAACATTTTTATTTTATTTCATACCTTCCTTGACGGTTTTATATTCATTTGATGGTTTCCGAATCGGGCCTCTGTGACTAACACCAAAGTCTTAGAGCTCATGATCAGGAATGCCTTATTATATAACGTATCGACAGTAATTAATTTCAATGTCTCATGAAGTTTCTTAAAATTATTTTATAGGTATTACGTAACACGTTTCTTTCTTTTGTATGGTTTGATCTATATAGGTATTCTGTGGTATATCGAATCAAAATATTCTGCTTGAATGTGTATCTCGCTAAAAGTCAATAATAATTAATAATCTAAGGTTTACAAACTAGAAATTCCATTTCTATAGGCGGAAATCATTTTTCCAATTTGTACTGATTTTTTAATTTTGATGATATTCTTCCCGATATATTGTACTCAGAGAATTCTTAATAACAATGTAATATGTAATTTAGTGCGTACGAAGCGTTTCTGGAATAATATTCTCAAAATAAACAGGATATCTAAAATCTACTGATGTCACCTTTCATAACAATAAAACTATTGATTCAAGCGTTCTTGGAGACTAAATTGAAGTCATCGCTTTAAGGGTTTACGGTCGCCATCATGTCTTCGTGACCTGTTAAGGAATATATGTGTCACAGATCACCATGGAAACGGTCCGTTTACAGTAGTCACAATCCTTTTCCCTTTCATGGCTTATCTTTAAACAAGACTAACACAACGGGTGCCACTAGTAGAACAGGAACTGGTTACTCTTCCGGAGCACTTGAGTTCATCGCGGTTTTTAGTGAGGCTTTCTTTGGAATGTTTTTTGAATCATTATTGGTCTTTTTTGTCCTTTTTCCTTCGGTCGTTGTATTACATATCCTTCGATTTATAGCTTATGGTTACCCCTTTATTCTTTTGTTTGCTATGCCTTAGGAAGAAAAACCTTAGTTTTAATAATTATTGCAATATTCAAGAATTGTAAATACAAATATCGTTTATGTCATTGTGTAGTTAAAACACGAACTACTGGGTAGATAATACCCTCGGGGACTATATATGTAATAGGTCAACAGCATGAATGTCGATCCAGAGATAGCTATAAAACTGTAGATATCTGAACGTTTCTAAAGAAGACATATTCAAATCTGATCAGAATCTGTCGTAAGGAAAACACAATTAGTTACTGGTATATCGAATACAGAGATGGATGTGACATTAACGAGTTTATACTGTATTGTGATTGCCCTATATGCTATGTATTAAACCTTGGATGATGTAATGTTCTAAGATGTACAAACAATATTTGTTCTTACTACAACACATATTCTAATGCTACTCAAGCAAGGCTACATTGCTCCTATGTTGAAGTCATCGCTACAAAAATTCTACGGTCGTCATCACAATCTGGCTGATCGCTACGAAATATCTATATCTAAAATGACAATGGATCTTTTACTTTTTACGTAGATATTATCTTTCCTTTGCCATGAATTTTACCGAACTTGACTGTATATATGAGTAACACGGCGGGTGATTTATAATAAAATAAGCATTATTTGATTACCCTTCGCGAGCACCTGAGTTCACCCCCTATTTTTTTGTGGGGTTGTGTTGCTCATTTTTTTTTTCTATTATTTGTGTTTTCGTTCTGAGTTCCGTGTTGTGATGTTCTCAACTTTATTACCTTTTAACGTTGCGCTCGTCATTTTACCAAGTACTTTGCCTCAATATCGCTGTAGTCAAAAAGTAGATGCATAATTTAGTGCGAACAACGCGTTTCTGGAATAACCTTCTTCAGGCAAGCTCATAGTCAAGAGGTCGGAAAGCCAAATAAGTTAAAAGTCGATCCAGTGGCGTTAAGCAACAACCAATAGTTCCAATCTTTTGACTTTGACCGTACCTGATGAAGGTTATTGCAGACGTGCGCATTAAATTTGATATCTACGTTTTTATTTATATATGACATTTGTATCGACATTAACATACAGTTGATTTGAGGTTTGTGTGAACAGATCCACGCGTTATTCTGTTCAATTTGTTTTATTGTGCATAATTACTGTTTCACTGTTTCGACTAAAACAGAACAGATTGCTGTCTGATTGTCTCATTATTTAAAGATCTTTTCAGATTTGGGCACGAATGATCGTGGGACGAGCTTAATTGTATTATATAACCTAAATATTCATTTTTTTTAAATAACGGCCACTAATATCACTACATTTGCATAAGTGTTTTATTTGTAAACACGAATAAATTGTATTGGAGCTTTACAGAGTACTAATCGTTGACTTATCATAATGTCTGTTCAGGCATCAAACATTGACCTCAATGTCTTATTTGTTTACATGCATTGTTCTTTCTACAAATCGATTTTACATCACCTTCACAAAGAGAGTCGATCGCAAAGTTCATTATTTTATAACATTGATGAAACTCTACTTACGACATTCTTCTCATTAATTCCGGAACATAAGTTGTTTTCCGTTTATAGTTATCAAAAGAGCAGGAAGATTACGAATAAATTGCTTTCATTTCTTTTTTATTTTTATTTCAAATGTTTTTATCCCTATGATTCCTCTTTATGCACTACACACTCATAAATCTACAATGATGCAATATTATATATGGTACTGCAGGTGGTTGCTATTTTGTAGATGAAAAAAAACATTGTTTTCAACATTTTGATTGGTTCTTTTTTTTTTCACTTATGCGCATTGCAATATTATTTAAACTTTCAATAACCGATGCAGAAACGTAGATATCTAATTTAGTGCGAATGACGCGTTCCTGGAACTACCTTCTTTATGTACTATGATAGTCAAAAGATTAGAGAACCATATAATTGTAAAAGTATTTTGTGATCAAGTAAATCAAAGTCCCCAAGCAGGATAGTAAATTCTGCTAACGTTATATATCCCTGAGGGGGAATAACCATATTTTGTTTTATATATTACCTTATTCGGGAATTGTAAATTTCATAAACTGGATAAAAAAAATGTATGCATTTATGACTTACAGCATGTTCTATATATTCCAGGAAGAAGCTGAAAATGTACAACATCCTACCAGTTGCCTGTAAAATTTAAAGTTTTAAAAGACTTGGAATGTGCGTCGTAATCATACCAGTTTCCTGCAACATTTAAAGCTTTAGAAAACCAGAAACCATAATTAATAAACAATGAACATCGAGTTGTTAATCGTGTTTGTAATTCTAGGAATATTCAGCGTTGCTGGGACAATTGGCAATGCTCTAGTGTTGTACATATATTCTAGGAAACGAGATATAACTACGTCATCTTTGTTTATTTTAACTCTAGCTGGCACGGATTTCTTCACATCACTATTGATTATACCGTTTAATATTGTAGTTCTACATTTACACTATAAATTAGAATATGAGTTTCCATGTAAATTATATATGTTCTTGATAACATGTAACGTTCCTTTTTCCGCTTTTGTAATGGTGGCTATTGCGTTTGACAGATATTTCTGTATTTGTCATCCATTTTTACACGCAATTACAATTCCAAGAGCGAAGATAATTGTTTTCATTATGGGAGTATCAGCTTGCTTGCTTGGAATAATAACGTCTTTATGTCACGGAATATTTCAACTTGACGACACAACAGCGTCTTTAAATGTGACAGAAAACGAACCGGCATGGATTTCAACCATTTCTTCACTGGATACAATCAATTATCAAAATAGCACAGTGAAATATGACGTCACGACTACAGTCACGGGAAACGTCACAAACATATATCAAGAAGAAGGGATTGTGCCTGGTATGTGTATTCCGAATACTATTCTTTTAAAGAAGTCCTTCATCGACGTATATCAAAAGATATATGCCGGATTGTATCTGATATCGTTCCTAATTGTTCTTGTACTGTACGGATTAATTTATCGTTCCATCCATATTCGAAGAGCATTAAAAGCAAAGCGGAAACGGTCAAGCCTATTTCCGGCTGCACCTAATGACTATTCAGCAGTAGATACACAAATGACAATCTTGAACAACGGAAATGAGGTAGATGGTAAAGATGAAAATGGACAAAAGAGGTTCCGAAAGAAGAGCCTCGGTTTGAAAGATAAGGTATTTTATGCAAACATTCGAACGGCTGTCATGTTGTTTATCGTAACGATAGTTTTTCTCATCGCCTTCTTACCGGCATGGCTGATGGCACATGAACTAGTGACATACAATATGATTGTGTTTTATATGTATTTTATTTATAATGTAGCTAATCCTATTATTTATGCCTTCATGAACAATTCATTTAGAGACGACCTTCAGAATATTTTCAAAAGAAAGTGTAATGCAAAGTAATACATACATCAAAGGATTGTTTTGCATACTAACATATCATTTATAACGAACATCACACAATCATTCCACGGCACATTTAACAAGACACCTATGAAAATAAAATGAAATTTGCGTATTAGACCATTTGCACATTTCCGATTTGATTATACTATTACAAGTGTTTTATAACTTTTTTATACGAGTTATTTCCCTTACGACACGATAAATGGTCCCAGGTCTAGCAAAAGCAATGGAAATGACAAAGAATTTGAGTATATGCTTCTCATAATGTGTAGATATTTGAACCTTGTGAAAATTCAGAGGATAATTTAATAGCAATAAGAAACTTCACAAGTAAATTGTGAACCGATTATCGGATAAAAATATATGTTATTTTCACTGAACTCTGCATGAAAGGGAGGTAACTCCTGTAAAACATATAATCTTAAAAGTCGAAAGTGTGCAAATGGTCTATTACTATGACGTGAAGACGACACCAACAGTTTTTTCTGTAAATCTTACAAAAGTAATATGCTTTGATCAAAATATTCCACTATATACAATAAGTAATGTATATACTTGCATAGATTATATGCCCAAAATAAATGGACGTACATGTATGTATACTGTTCTGATTAATATCCGTCCCTCGGTGATCGTCTGCAAACCGTTTTATTGCTAATGAACAACATGATTGAAAAAGTACCCCTTTATTATCTAGTTGACTTTATTATTGTGTCCTCGGCGATTCAAAATTTTTTTTGGCAGCAAATATAATTAAAGTTTGTTATAAAGCATAAATCTAAAATAATGAAGACCAAAAGATGCTGATAACTGATGGTATATCGTTAATAATTTGGCCATAAATTGTTGTGGTACATATGTTTATTGCAAGAAGTTATTTTCGTGGTTTCCGCTGTCTGCTGTTCTCAAAAAGTACAAAAAATTAAAATTTGATGAGATTGAAAATAAATTATTCACTCTTTGGTTTAGATTGACGGTCCTTGAATAGTTTTTTAATTTTGTTTAATTTTGATTGCGTAATTTCAATTGCGCAATACTGACATATAATAGTGTCAATGCTATTTTTCTTCTCCTAAAATAGCATACATACTATTTTAAATAAACGTTAGAGAATACAACAGGGGCAATAAAAATGGACAACACAGAGAAACTGGCAACATAGTGTACACAAGACGAGGAAAAACAAAACAAAAACACTACACAATATGTGTTGGACACCACTATATGCAAACAAACACAAATAACGTAAATAAGACATGTGCCCTCCTACAAACAACTGGAGGTTAAGAAGAACCGAACATCGTTTTCAAAGGGTTAACACCCAACTATTAGAGAAGAACAACAGACATATTTGTTTTTTCACATATATTAACACGAACAAGGTAAAAAAAGCAATCTTTTGCTAGTTTAATGGAGGAAGGAAAATCTCACAGGCGGAAAAAAGGACATCTGAAAACCAAGAAAAAGTTCGTCAACGACAGCGAATGAAACAGGCCGACTAACGCTGTAAAATATCCTAACCGATTTAATCGTTTGTTGTCCAAGGTTTTGGACATACTAGGCAGTATGTAAACAATACAAATTAGTATTGACCATTATGATTTTTATTATATCTGTATTGACCAGTGACTATTCAATAATTTATCGGTCAATTTCGTATTTTGTCTTTGATCTCATAGAGTGATATTATCAGTATCAACGATCTGCATGCGATACTGAGCATTTAGGATAATCGCTCACTGTGACGTCTAATACATGATGACGTTACCGAACAAAACAGTAACGCCAGTTCAAGGTCTCGACTTACAGTATCGCAGCTCGTCCTATCAAGCTCTCTGCGATACTAATGAAAATGTATCGACCTTCCATGCTGACGTTATTCTCCTACTGGAACCCAGAAGTGCAATAGATTTTGACAGTATTATTGATATTTTATACTATTTAAGTGGCAGTTTAAATTTTGTTGTTGGCGAAACCAAATTACTAGCATTCTACCGTAAATACCGACAAATATTATCACATAAAAATTATATAGCGAGCGCACATTGGGCGATTGTGATGTATCTCCTATATAATAGCATAACTATAAAAGCCACAGTTTAAAGATTTGAATGTATTACATGTGTCAAAATGTATATTAGTGGTAGACCTTCATTCTGTTATTATTCTGACTGCCAACGTATTCTGCAATTTACAATCTATAGTCAATAGCAACTAATATTACTGGAATACAGGCACACTAAGTACATATATTTCAACGAACATGTTAGTAACACACAAAAACTCTCCCATGTAAATTCTGTGTTGGTGTTATGACGACTAATACTCCGATGTGGGGAGTATTTTTGGACGCAGGCGGAGCTAAAGGAAATAATTTGAACTAAACGCTTATCACAAAACTGGAAGCTAAATTGCAGAGAGCGAATTATCGTATTTCCTATATAACTTATCTCTACAATATATTTTAAGGCAAATGAAAATGATGTATTTTGAATCTATGATCAGACGTCACACCGACATTCTTTACATAACAACACAAAAAAGACACACAGTGCAATATTTATTTACTGACAAATGACATATTTCTAAAAAAAAAATTAAACCATTTTGAGACCTTTAAATTTAGTTCTTAAAACTTAGGAAAAAAATAATAAAATCAAGTGCCTTCACTGTACATTGTAGTAGAAAATAAGAACATATCCTTATAATATGGATAGTTGTTTTCAAAGTTGTAGCATTTAATGTGAAATAAATATATTGAAGCTAGATCAGTTTGTTTTCTTTCATTTGGGGTTAATAAAGTTACAAGAGAATATAGGCAAGTGCATGTACAGGTACATTATCTAATGATTAAAACATCGGTGGTGTAACAGGTAGCGTGCTGACGCGAGTGCAGTAGATGGTGGCTCGAACCACATTCGGATCAATCCAAATTAAAGATTGGGTGACCCGAACTCAGAATGATGTGCCCAAATGGAGCAACATGTCTACCCGCGTACTGTTGTTTCAGTAAGCTATCACTATAGTGAGTTGGTCTAGTACAAAGCGGATATCATCATCCCATCAAAACGTGAATTGTTCGCACCATGATATAACTGCACAATTACTTACTTGGCGTTTAGCAATCACTCACTCACTAAAATAAAGATTTATTGTCGGTGTCTTTCATCTCGGTCTTCGCATATAACCAACACGCGGTACCATAGGATCAGACCACACATCTACATAGTATGTAAATTCTGACTCAAATTGAAATATACGGAGATCATTCTTACAAATACATACAATGGGACTATAATAGTGTATATCTAATGGATGTCCACATACTAACAATGAGGTTGGCAATGTAATGGCGATTGATACCTTGTGTAACTTAAAGGAAGCAGTAAATTAAACTTACAGAAAACCGCAGCGACAATCAATAATGGACAATCCACAGTCACAAATCAAATTGGGCAATATAAACACAAGATAAAAAACAATACAGAATAGAAAACTAAACAGGTAAGCAACATAGAACCCATAAAAAAACTGGGTGTGAACCCAGATGCTCGCTAAGGTTAAGCAGTTCCTGTTTCTTGTGAGATATACGTCGTGTTACTCATAGTCAATAATTCAGCTATATTAATGACGGGAACAGTTTACAAAAGCATAGATAATATAGGTACGCATGTAAAAATGGGACACAATAATTTACCAATGAATGGTGGTTTTCATTACAAACAATGAAAGAGGAGATATATGATATGATTATAAGCCACCAGCGACAGCTCCTAAGAAGCTGTTTCTCATTAGAAGATCATGTAAGTTGTATTTTACGTACAAGCAGTATTACTTACGTCCACCATACACTAGGCACGCATATACGTTCCTAAAAGAATAGAAACTTCCGCGTTGTATTCAAGATACTCCAGAATGTCCTATTTGAGTACACCTTCGGAAGCTTAAACAGTGTTGTGCAGTTTACATTGTCAAAATTATGGTTGCTTTGATTAATATATAGTTAGATAAAATGTCAATTGACTAGTAAGAACTGGTATGGCTGTATATGAACTTAAGGGACTATCGAACATTACACTTAAAAAAATTAAAGTAAAAAAGTAAAAAACAATTAAAGATATCAAAGGGGGGTAATAAGAAGCTGTCAATCGAATAACGCACAATACAATGGCCAACAGAAAAGGGGAAAAGGACAAGCAATGATCCACAAATCACTGCACAGAAAATTAAAGATCGAGCAACATGAACCGCACTTATAAACGAGGGAGAATTCATATGCCCCGGAAGGGCAGAGTTCCTGCACCATATGTGGCACCCGTCGTGTTGCTCTTGTTACAAATCCGGTGATAAGTCGTGAATGAGGAAATAACCAGACTGTGATTACGACAAACGGATCATATCCATGGTCATATTTAAAGAAACAACACCTTTATTGCTGTTCTCCATTTCAAAGTCAATGTAAATTCAACTAGATCTTGTAACTTGTATGTATGGTTGTGGGATTGCTTAAACTGTTGATTTTGAACTCACATAAAGTGTCACTGCTTTGCATAGAAATGGTTTTGACATTCAACAAAGTAGTTTCAGATACCGCTATGTACCCCCCCCCCCTCCCCCCTCCACGGAACAGGAACATACAACGCATTCATCACAGATTCTTACTTATTATTAGATGTGCGAATATCATTTTGTGGCGTGCAGGGAGTCTGATATTCTCCATGCTGGCGGAACGATTTTACGCCCAGAAGCTTGTTCTTGTTTCTAAATTCTATTTATATTCGTTGTTGTTCTGTTTATTCACGTCAGTTATACCTATAAAACATGTATATATATAATTTGGTCCTCACGATGCTTTTCCGGAATAGGAAAATCTTGGTTATACCACAGAAGCCGTAAATCGAAGAAGAACAGACATTCTAATGTAGTTGTTTAATATTCCTGGTTTGTGAATGAACAAATGCTGTAATTTTGAAGGTATCAATTTCACTGTTGAAATATCACGTCGCCAGTAAACTCAATTTGCGACCATCAAATCTCCAATTGATGCCGTGAAATTTTCAAATACAATACAGTTATCTCCTAAATACAATGGCCAAAAGAAAAAGAACGATAGCCAGTAAGAATAGCCGTCGGTAGGGAAGATCAATGCTAATAGATTGGAAAGCCAAATAATTTAAAATCTTTGGCAGCTAGAAAACCAAAGGATCAATACAGGATAACCAAACTCGACTAAGATTATCTATGTCTTGTGGTGATTAGAATTACTTTTAATGTGTATAAAGCTTATCAGTGACATACATCAGGTCAGTGGTTTTCTCCAGGTACTTCGGTTTCCTCCACCAATAAAACTGACCACCACCATATCACTGAAATAATGTTGAAAGTGAGGTTAAACTCCATTATTAAGGAACTGTAAATTTAAAACATTTATACATCTAATAAACCATAAACTTGAGAATAAAAACATCTCCAGTGGTAACTCATAATACATATATTCTTGATAACATTTACATGTAATCCGTGTACAAAGGGTATGCAAATGTTCATGTTTTAAGTAAATAATGACGTGCGCGCATAGCTAAAAGATTGGAAAGTCCTTTCTCCCATTATTACGGTGCTTTAACCCCGCTGAACCAGTGGTGGAAAAATCTGTAATCCTCTAGAGGATTAAAATGTCTCGTATCTTTCCACGCATTAATTTCAAACGCATTAATTTCAGATTTTGAAATAATATTCGTGTTAAATAAAGGGAGAAACAAATTCTCCTTCAGTTGCCCATGTGGGTTACGATATTTCTCCACTCTCGAGAGTGAAATTAAAAGTTTTAACCACTCGCCTGACGGTTCTCTTGAGTGGAGAAATTTCGTACCCCACTGGCAACTGAAGGAGAATATATATATAATCTTAAAGTCGTTGGGAGCAAGTAAACCAAAGGTTCTAAGCATGATAAAGAAATATCTGTTATTAAATATCTTGGTTTTTAGATTCATTTGACAACTTGTTTCAATTTCAAGTACTGCTATTAATTTTCATCTGATATTTCTATTCACTGGTTCATGCAGTAACTAATCCAATTTTATTTAAACCCGACACAAAACACATGCATATCTGTCAGAAGTGTTTGTGTTGTTTTGTTATGGAGTCAGTTACACATTATAAGTATTTCTAATAGAGCACTTAATTTTAAATACTTCTATCTGCCATTTACAAAACCTCTTCTACTTAGAAAAATTAGCGCGGAGTGATAATTGCTTTTCGTTGAAGTTTTCATTTATCGTCTCTCCACTGTTGTTGTGAGATGTAATCAATCTTCCTGTAGTCATTGACGTTCCGAAGTATTAATGACGAACGTTAAATTAGCGTTTCAATGTGGCGTACTTTTAACAATTTTTTTTTATCATTGTATGTAACTTTGTCATATTAGAATAACCTTTGTGCAGTCATCATAACTAATGTTTATTATATATAGCAGCTCATTAGGAAAACTAGAAGTTATCGATTAAATAAAAATTTCAATTAATTTTAAAAACCAGCGATATTATGACAGTTCTTTTCATACAACAGAGTGCATTAGTTTTTGGAATACAGTACACACTTACATGTAATGAGGACAGAGCTAGCATGGCAGCAGCATCAGATATAAACAACTTAAAACATGACAAAATACATTGAATGGTTTGATACAAATGACGTTTGTAATTTGTTATTACTAAAGGTAGTCTAAGGTATTTCCTTTGAAGTATTTGTACTTTGGGACATGCGGTATTTTATTTTTTAAGGGAAACTTGGGATATTCGTGTGTAACCATTCCAACACTCTACTGTTCCAATACATTAATCCACGTTACCAACGTTTCATTTGATTCTGAATAAATTGTGTAAATAAGGGTAATAACAAAATTCCCGAACTCCGAACAATCTTCCAAAGGGAAAGTCAAAACACATAAGTATATAAACAGACAAAATAAACAACCGGAAAACTGTGAAAACGTAATGACCCTGACTTGGTACAGGCATTTCTACAGAAATGGTGGGTTGAATCACTAGTAGGGATGAGGTTATATTTAATCCCATCTCAATTTCTTACCTCTTCATTTTTACGGATTTACCGATTATGATTACCTCTTTGATATCTTCAAACTCCTTTTAATCTCAATAGGGCGGTATGGTATTTTTGTTGTTGTTCATTTTTATTTGAGCATACATATATGGCCAAACATTGCCTTTTTCAAATATGTAGGTGTAACTCTGTCATGCGCATCTTCGAAATAAACCATATACATGTACATTGAAATCGTAACCTCTTCCAAAACACACAAATAATCGATATTCATAAATTTTAATAAATGTTTTCATTTTTAAGAGACATGTTGGTCAATTGTGTACGGATTCATTGTTTTTCACAATATACCTAATATGACATTAAAGTTCAATCTTTCGCCATATACTAACATAAAATACCGTCAGCACACATAATGAACCTGTATTTACAAAAATGATGTAACAATGCCAGATGACTCTTCATGTAGATGTAAACAGCTACATGTGTGGTTATTGAGCTACGTCATTCTTATTTAAAACAATAAAACGTGCTGGACGTCACTACGGGTTTCACTAGTGGGTGGAACAGAAAAAACAATAAAACGTGTTGGACGTTACTACGGGTTTCACTAGTGGGTGGAACAGGAAAAACAATAAAACGTGTTGGACGTCACTACGGGTTTCACTAGTGGGTGGAACAGGAAAACAATCAAACGTGTTGGACGTCACTACGGGTTTCACTAGTGGGTGGAACAGGAAAAACAATAAAACGTGCTGGACGTCACTACGGGTTTCACTAGTGGGTGGAACAGGAAAAACAATAAAACGTGTTGGACGTCACTACGGGTTTCACTAGTGGGTGGAACAGGAAAAACAATAAAACGTGTTGGACGTCACTACGGGTTTCACTAGTGGGTGGAACAGGAAAAACAATAAACCGTGTTGGACGGACGTCACTACGGGTTTCACTAGTGGGTGGAACAGGAAAAACAATAAAACGTGTTAGACGTCACTACGGGTTTCACTAGTGGGTGGAACAGGAAAAACAATAAAACGTGTTGGACGTCACTACGGGTTTCACTAGTGGGTGGAACAGGAAAACAATCAAACGTGTTGGACGTCACTACGGGTTTCACTAGTGGGTGGAACAGGAAAAACAATAAACCGTGTTGGACGGACGTCACTACGGGTTTCACTAGTGGGTGGAACAGGAAAAACAATAAAACGTGTTAGACGTCACTACGGGTTTCACTAGTGGGTGGAACAGGAAAAACAATAAAACGTGTTGGACGTCACTACGGGTTTCACTAGTGGGTGGAACAGGAAAACAATCAAACGTGTTGGACGTCACTACGGATTTCACTAGTGGGTGGAACAGGAAAACAATAAAACGTGTTGGACGTCACTACGGGTTTCACTTGTGGGTGGAACAGGAAAAACAATAAAACGTGTTGGACGTCACTACGGGTTTCACTTGTGGGTGGAACAGGAAAAACAATAAAACGTGTTGGACGTCACTACGGGTTTCACTAGTGGGTGGAACAGGAAAAACAATAAAACGTGTTGGACGTCACTACGGGTTTCACTAGTGGGTGGAGAAGGAAAAACAACAAAACGTGTTGGGACGTCACTACGGGTTTCACTAGTGGGTGGAATAGGAAAAACAATAAAACGTGTTGGACGTCACTACGGGTTTCACTAGTGGGTGGAACAGGAAAAACAACAAAACGTGTTGGGACGTCACTACGGGTTTCACTAGTGGGTGGAACAGGAAAAACAATAAAACGTATTGGACGTCACTACGGGTTTCACTAGCGGGTGGAACAGGAAAAACAATAAAACGTGTTGGACGTTACTACGGGTTTCACTAGTGGGTGGAACAGGAAAAACAATAAAACGTGTTGGACGTCACTACGGGTTTCACTAGTGGGTGGAACAGGAAAACAATCAAACGTGTTGGACGTCACTACGGATTTCACTAGTGGGTGGAACAGGAAAACAATAAAACGTGTTGGACGTCACTACGGGTTTCACTTGTGGGTGGAACAGGAAAAACAATAAAACGTGTTGGACGTCACTACGGGTTTCACTTGTGGGTGGAACAGGAAAAACAATAAAACGTGTTGGACGTCACTACGGGTTTCACTAGTGGGTGGAACAGGAAAAACAATAAAACGTGTTGGACGTCACTACGGGTTTCACTAGTGGGTGGAGAAGGAAAAACAACAAAACGTGTTGGGACGTCACTACGGGTTTCACTAGTGGGTGGAACAGGAAAAACAATAAAACGTGTTGGACGTCACTACGGGTTTCACTAGTGGGTGGAACAGGAAAAACAACAAAACGTGTTGGGACGTCACTACGGGTTTCACTAGTGGGTGGAACAGGAAAAACAATAAAACGTATTGGACGTCACTACGGGTTTCACTAGCGGGTGGAACAGGAAAAACAATAAAACGTGTTGGACGTTACTACGGGTTTCACTAGTGGGTGGAACAGGAAAAACAATAAAACGTGTTGGACGTCACTACGGGTTTCACTAGTGGGTGGAACAGGACAAACAATAAAGCGTGTTGGACGTCACTACGAGTTTCACTAGTGGGTGGAGAAGGAAAAACAACAAAACGTGTTGGACGTCACTACGAGTTTTACTAGTGGGTGGAACAGGAAAACAATCAAACGTGTTGGACGTCACTACGGGTTTCACTAGTGGGTGGAGAAGGAAAAACAACAAAACGTGTTGGACGGACGTCACTACGGGTTTCACTAGTGGGTGGAACAGGAAAAACAGTAAAACATGTTGGACGTCACTACGAGTTTTACTAGAGGGTGGAACAGGAACTGCTTACTCTTACGAATTGTAGTGGGGTTTGCGTTGCTCAACCTTTAGTTTCCTGTGTAGTGTTTTGTAGATCATTGTTTGTCTTTTCGTCATTTTTCTTTTGGCAAAGATCTGTAGAGCCCGGGTGGCTCAATGAGTTAGGTAGTTGTAAGTCCCGTGTGGCTCAATGAGTTAGGTAGTTGTAAGGCCCGGGTGGCTCAATGAATTAGGTAGTTGGATTACCTAACAACTCATACAAGCCTATCACCAATACGGCGTGGGTTCGCGCCCGGCTTTGTAAATTACAAAAAGGATGTACTCGACTCGCAGCCGCAAGTGATAAAGCTTATCAGTTGCTTGTCCATGGTTTGTGGTTCTCTCCGGGTACTCCGGCTTCTACCACCACTACAACTGGTCGCCATCTGATAGAAATATTGCTGAAAGTGGCGTTAAACATAATACACCAAACCATATTTTGACCATCGTATTGTCTGTCTTTCGATTTGCAGCTTCTGATTACCCCTTTAGTATCTTCACACTTTTCTATGTAGCTGTCAAATGACTGTTCATATAATCATAAACATGTGGAAACAGTAACATTGTAATTGTTCTTACAGGTCGGAGGTGCGTCTCTCATTTTCTAAAAAAACAAAAAAACGGGTTGGAAGTAAAGATGTTTTATCTAAAACTTCCCACACAAACAACTACAAATTTCCAGGAATGAATTCTTACAAATTATATTTTATTCACGATGTTCCGGTGCTTATAACGTAATTTAGCAGAATGCAATCTTCAAATTAAAGCAATATTTTTGTTTACAATATTCAGAGAAAATTACTTGTAGTCATGTGTAAAATATTTATCTCTACATTGTCAAATCTTGAATCTCATTTAATACTTCAAAATTAATTCATCACGATTTTTACTGCAATGATTTCATAAAGTTTTCGAATTTATATTAAAATGTTGCAATTCAATGCTAAATATAGTCATTTGGTTTATTTATTATATTTATACAAGAAATCATATTGACTAATAATCAGCTGTTTTTGTCTTTAATATGACAACTGACATCTATTCAGACCCTTTTCGCTTTTTTATTTGTAATTAGTGTTATCCTATGTATGAAATGATATTGGTACACCTTACATAGATATCATGGTGGTAATGGGTGTATGGCAATACAAGATAAATTAATGTTATCCTCTCAGATTACAGTATCCAATATTTCTGCATGTTAACTGATACAAATCTTACAGTAAATGTCAGTGTATTTAATAAGACAATTTTGACAACACGGAACTGTGTTGGGACATTTTTGGACAGTTTTACAATGTCACTAGTCTGAGAAATCCCCATGCTGTCTTTGGTGTTTCAGATGACAGTTTTCTTTACCGTCTTTGTTTGGCATGTTCAATAGTGTTTTCATAACTAAGGCATAGGTGGATTTTATTTCCAATATTTTATATGACGAAATATTCTTTTATAAAGCTTCTATTTAAACTGTCGAAACAGGACTAACATAGGTGTACAACAAATTCAATCAAATATTAATATAGTTTTCGAAAGCCATTATAAAAACTATCATTCGGCATTTCAATCAAAACGAACACCACGCACGATATGTTAGATATCGATACAATGTAATGAACAATCGTGTATAGTCTTTTGATGTATGATACGACATTAAAGTATGTTAATCCTCGTCAATAATTGCCTATCATCCAGAAACGCACAATATATGATTTTAAATATGAAACTGTACATGATGTTTAAATTTTTAAATTCTTAGTAAGGTCTTATGACGTAAGAATCGGAATATAAATTGGAAATAATGCTATGGAATGAGATTTTGAGCAGAATGACAAATCTACAGTTTAGTAGAGACAGACAGGATCGCCATATGTCTGCATAGTACATTGTGTATCATGTCAGTAATTAATTCCTAACTAACGATGTTTTTGAAGCGGGAGTGTTTCGTACTTTCTTATATTATATAGGTTAAGTTTGGGGTATGGTGTTTGACGCCATTTTCAATAATATTTCAGCTATATCATGGCGGTCAGTTTTATTGAGTACCCGCAGAAAATCACCGATCTACCGTAAATCATTGACGAACTTTATCACATAATGTTGTATCGAGCACACCTCGCCATGAATGGGGTTCGAACTCAGAACTATAGTGGTGATAGACAACTGATTGCACATGCAGCTGTAAATTCAACTACCATACGATCACGACCACGGACCCCCCTCCTCCTTATATTATATATATATATTTATATCACCACAGCCACTAGTCTTCGTGGCATACAATTTTACCGATCTCCGTCTGTTCCGCATTTGGTTTTCGATCAATAACTTAAGTTCCCCCTAGTAGCAAATCATTTGAAATTACTACTCAATATCAAGGACCATTAAGAGCAGGTCAAATTCGATATTAGACCCACTGATCGATATTAGACCCACTGATTTTACCTTTGGTATCTTGCAACTTTTCTCGCATATAATATGAAAATCATTAAATTATTTTTTACTACAAATACACCATGCAGTCAAATCGAATTTGCTTATTATTCCTCTAATGGTTCCCAAATAATGACCCTTAATTGATAAAGGGCAAATATGCGCTTTCTGTAGTCCAATATTAGTTTCCTTTGACCAAATGGTCTGGACTATTGACAGAGTGGTTGTTGTTTGCAACAATACACTCGTTCAGTTTCAAATTGGTTTTCTTTCCTTTATGATTCCAAAGTTACTCTCATTGATTCATTGATTAATTGAATAAAAACGTAGATATCATAATTAGTGCGCATGACACGTTTCTGAAGATAAATATGTGGTTTCCGTGCTATAATTTCAGTTTCCCTTTGACCAAATGTTTTAAACATTTTACACAATGTGTTTGACCATCATACAAATGTTAAGTTCAATATTATGCCTTTAATGATGCACAGCTAATGTTTACATGGACACAACTGTGATCAGGGTTTATTAACACAAACATATCTACTCATCTACCAAGTAAACACCAAACTTCGACAGCAACTGACAAATATGTCATATGTTAGCACAAACTATAGGGCCTCGGTGAGAATAATTGTGTACTGACTGTGTCATGCTCTTGAAATAACGCATTATAAAATATTATTATTATTATATCATGTGCGAAAAGGTGGCGGTATTAAATAGTTTAATTGAAGATCAGTTTGCACTAAAATATAGAATTATTATTATTTTTATTATTACTATTATTATTACATCAGATATCAAAATGTGGTGGGGTTAAATAAGTTAATGGAAGATTAGTTTGTACTAAGTGTGTCACCCTCTTGTAAAGATAAAGTATTATCAATTATTAATATTATATCAATTACTAAAAGGTGGCAGGGTTAAATAGTAATATAATATCTTGATAACAATATTTGCAGATGTCACACAAGTATGTCAGAGTTTAATGATGGTAATAATGCGTTTTCTCTGATTAAATCATAGTTGTCTATGAAT
The DNA here is from genome assembly GCA_963680875.1 of Bathymodiolus brooksi. NCBI lineage: Eukaryota > Metazoa > Mollusca > Bivalvia > Mytilida > Modiolidae > Bathymodiolus > Bathymodiolus brooksi. Next base: position 70,220,189 of record OY804590.1, read on the forward strand.
TAAACTGTAGGTGCCATAAGGTTAAAAAAAACCAAGGACGACAGCTGACGATATACTTTATATATTATACTACATAATATATTGTACCGCCTCTATTGTGGAAAAAAAAACATGCAAAGACAAGGTCATGTGAAAATGGAATTCGCACTACATGATAGTATTCAAGAACTGTATTCCAACCGTATCATACCTGATAGTAAGTTATCTATGAAAATGCAACTCTATTTTAGTTGATGATAATAACAGTATCATGTCTGTGGTAATAATTGATAAGAATTACCTATACCTTCATGCTTGATGCTTTCGACCATCACTTATCTTGTAGTTTTATGAAATGGAGAGAATTTATTGATCCATATAGGTATTTGAACAATTTTATGATATCAACGGGGTAATCAGAAGGCCGTACATCAAAGGAAAGAATATACAATGGATAAACAGGAAAAGGATAAGCATTGATAAAATAAAAAAAAATAAAAACACTACACAGAAAACGAACGATAGAGCTACACGATCAAACAAAAAATTTGGGGAGAACTTAAATGCTGTGGATGGGTTAGTAAACACTTCCTGGTCCTTTCCTCATTCATGACCTGTGACACACTAAGAACATTATACAAAAAACAAGAAAACTGGTTGGAAGTATAGATGTTTTATCTAAAACTTCCCACACAAACAACTACAAATTTCCAGGAATGAATTCTTACAAATTATATTTTATTCACGATGTTCCGGTGCATATAACGTAATTTAGCAGAACACAATCTTCAAATTAAAGCAATATTTTTGTTTACAATATTCAGAGAAAATTACTTGTAGTAATGTGTAAAATATTTATCTCCACATTGTCAAATCTTGAATCTCAGTTAATATTTCAAAATTAATTCATCACGATTTTTACTGCAATGATTTCACAAAGGTTTCGAATTTATATTAAAATGTTGCAATTCAATGCTAAATATAGTCATTTGGCTTATTTATTATATTTATTCAAGAAATCATATTGACTAATAATCAGCTGTTTTTGTCTTTAATATGACAACTGACATTTATTTAGATCCTTTTTGCTTTTTTATTTGTAATTAGTGTTATCCTATGTATGAAATGATATTGGTACACCTTACATAAATGTCATGGTGGTAATGGGTGTATGGCAATACAAGATAAATTAATGTTATCCTCTCAGATTACAGTATCCAATATTTCTGCATGTTAAATGATACAAATCTTACAGTAAATGTCAGTGTATTTAATAAGACAATTTTGACAACATGGAACTGTGTTGGGACATTTTTGGACAGTTTTACAATGTCACTAGTCTGAGAAATCCCCATGCTGTCTTTTGTTTGTCAGATGACAGTTTTCTTTACCGTCTTTGTTTGGCATGTTCAATAGTGTTTTCATAACTAAGGCATAGGTGGATTTTATTTCCAATATTTTATTTGACGAAATATTCTTTTATAAAGCTTCTATTCAAACTGTCGAAACAGGACTAAAATAGGTGTACAACAAATTCAATCAAATATTAATATAGTTTTCGAAAGCCATTATAAAAACTATCATTCGGCATTTCAAGCAAAACGAACACCACGCACGATATATCAGACATCGATACAATGTAATGAACAATCCGTGTATAGTCTTTTGATGTATGATATGACATCAAAGTATGTTAATCCTCGTCAATAATTGCCTATCATCCAGAAACGCACAATATATGATTTTAAATATGAAACTGTTCATGATGTTTAAATTCTTAAATTCTTAGTAAAGTCTTATGACGTAAGAGTCGGAATATAAATTGGAAATAATGCTATGGAATGAGATTTTGAGCAGAATGACAAATCTACAGTTTAGTAGAGAGAGACAGCATCGCCATATGTCTGCATAGTACATTGTGTATCATGTCAGTAATTAATTCCTAACTGACGATGTTTTTGAAGCGGGAGTGTTTCGTACTTTCTTATATTATATAGGTTAGGTTTGGGGTATGGTGTTTGATGCCATTTTCAATAATATTTCAGCTATATCATGGCGGTCAGTTTTATTGAGTACCCGCAGAAAATCACCGATCCACCGTAAATCATTGACGAACTTTATCACATAATGTTGTATCGAGCACACCTCGCCATGAATGGGCTTCAAACTCAGAGCTTTAGTTGTGATAGACAACTGATTGTGCATGCAGCTGTAAATTCAACTACCAATACGATCACGACCACGGACCCCCCTCCTCCTTATATTATATATATATATTTATATCACCACAGCCACTAGTCTTCGTGGCATATAATTTTACCGTTCTCCGTCTGTTCCACATTTGGTTTTCGATCAATAACTTAAGTTCCCCCTAGTAGCAAATCATTTGAAATTACTCCTCAATATCAAGGCCCATTAGGAACAGGTCAAATTCGATATTAGACCCACTGATCGATATTAGACTCACTGATTTTACCTTTGGTATCTTGCAACTTTTCTCGCATATAATATGAAAATCATTAAATTATTTTTTACTACAAATACACCATGCAGTCAAATCGAATTTGCTTATTATTCCTCTAATGGTTCACAAATAATGACCCTTAATTGGTAAAGGGCAAATATGCCCTTTCCGTGGTCTAATATTAGTTTCCTTTGACCAAATGGTCTGGACTATTTACAGATTGGTTGTTGTTTGCAACAATACACTCGTTCAGTTTCAAATTGGTTTTCTTTCCTTTATGATTCCAAAGTTACTCTCATTGATTCATTGATTAATTGAATAAAAATGTAGATATCATATTTAGTGCGCATAACACGTTTCTGAAGATAAATATGTGGTTTTCGCGCTATTATTTCAGTTTCCCTTTGACCAAATGTTTTAAACATTTTGCACAATGTGTTTGACCATCATACATATGCTAAGTTCAATATTATGCCTTTAATGATGCACAGCTAAAGCTTACATGGACACAACTGTGATCAGGGTTTATTAACACAAACATATCTTCTCATCTACCAAGTAAACAGCAAACTTCGACAGAAACTGACGGATATGTCATATGTTAGCACATACTATAGGGCCTCGGTGAGAATAATTTTGTACTGACTGTGTCATGCTCTTGAAATAACGCATTATAAAATATTATTATTATTATATCATGTGTGAAAAGGTGGCGGGATTAAATAGTTTAATTGAAGATCAGTTTGCACTAAAATATAGAATTATTATTATTTTTATTATTACTATTATTATTACATCAGATACCAAAATGTGGTGGGGTTAAATAAGTTAATGGAAGATTAGTGTGTACTAAGTGTGTCACCCTCTTGTAAAGATAAAGTATTATCAATTATTAATATTATAGCAATTACTAAAAGGTGACGGGGTTAAATAGTAATATAATTTCTTCATAACAATATTTTCAGATGTCACACAAGTATGTCAGAGATTAATTATGGTAATAATGCGTTTTCTCTGATTAAATCATAGTTTTCTATGAATTAAACTGTAGGTGCCATAAGGTTAAAAAAAACCAAGGACGACAGCTGACGATATACTTTATATATTATACTACATAATATATTGTACCGCCTCTAGTGTGGAAAAAAATAACATGTAAACACAAGGTAATGTGAAAATGGAATTCGCACTATATGATAGTATTTAAGAACTTTATTCCAACCGTATCATACCTGATAGTAAGTTACCTATGAAAATACAACTCTATTTGAGTTGATGATAATAACAGTATCATGTCTGTGGTAATACTTGATAAGTATTACCTATACCTTCATGCTTGATGCTTTCGACCATCACTTATCTTGTAGTTTTATGAAATGGAGAGAATTTATTGATCCATATAGGTATTTGAACAGTTTTATGATATCAACGGGGTAATCAGAAGCTTGTACATCAAAGGAAAGAATATACAATGGATAAACAGGAAAAAGATAAGCATTGATAAAATAAAAATAATAAAAACACTACACAGAAAACGAAAGATAGAGCTACACGATCAAACAAAAAATTTGGGGAGAACTTAAATGCTGTGGATGGGTTAGTAAACACTTCCTGGTCCTTTCCTCATTCATGACCTGTGACACACCAAGAACATTATACAAAAAACAAGAAAACTGGTTGGAAGTATAGATGTTTTATCTAAAACTTCCCACACAAACAACTACAAATTTCCAGGAATGAATTCTTACAAATTATATTTTATTCACGATGTTCCGGTGCATATAACGTAATTTAGCAGAACACAATCTTCAAATTAAAGCAATATTTTTGTTTACAATATTCAGAGAAAATTACTTGTAGTAATGTGTAAAATATTTATCTCCACATTGTCAAATCTTGAATCTCAGTTAATATTTCAAAATTAATTCATCACGATTTTTACTGCAATGATTTCACAAAGGTTTCGAATTTATATTAAAATGTTGCAATTCAATGCTAAATATAGTCATTTGGCTTATTTATTATATTTATTCAAGAAATCATATTGACTAATAATCAGCTGTTTTTGCCTTTAATATGACAACTGACATTTATTTAGATCCTTTTTGCTTTTTTATTTGTAATTAGTGTTATCCTATGTATGAAATGATATTGGTACACCTTACATAAATGTCATGGTGGTAATGGGTGTATGGCAATACAAGATAAATTAATGTTATCCTCTCAGATTACAGTATCCAATATTTCTGCATGTTAAATGATACAAATCTTACAGTAAATGTCAGTGTATTTAATAAGACAATTTTGACAACATGGAACTGTGTTGGGACATTTTTGGACAGTTTTACAATGTCACTAGTCTGAGAAATCCCCATGCTGTCTTTTGTTTGTCAGATGACAGTTTTCTTTACCGTCTTTGTTTGGCATGTTCAATAGTGTTTTCATAACTAAGGCATAGGTGGATTTTATTTCCAATATTTTATTTGACGAAATATTCTTTTATAAAGCTTCTATTCAAACTGTCGAAACAGGACTAAAATAGGTGTACAACAAATTCAATCAAATATTACTATAGTTTTCGAAAGGCATTATAAAAACTATCATTTGGCATTTCAATCAAAACGAACACCACGCACGATATGTTAGACATCGATACAATGTAATGAACAATCCGTGTATAGTCTTTTGATGTATGATACGACATTAAAGTATGTTAATCCTCGTCAATAATTGCCTGATACGACATTAAAGTATGTTGATCCCCGTCAATAATTGCCTGATACGACATCAAAGTATGTTAATCCTCGTCAATAATTGCCTGATACGACATCAAAGTATGTTAATCCTCGTCAATAATTGCCTGATACGACATCAAAGTATGTTAATCCTCGTCAATAATTGCCTGATACGACATCAAAGTATGTTAATCCTCGTCAATAATTGCCTGGTACGACATCAAAGTATGTTAATCCTCGTCAATAATTGCCTGATACGACATTAAAGTATGTTAATCCTCGTCAATAATTGCCTGATACGACATTAAAGTATGTTAATCTTCGTCAATAATTGCCTGATACGACATTAAAGTATGTTAATCCTCGTCAATAATTGCATGATACGACATCAAAATATGTTAATCCTCGTCAATAATTGCCTGATACGACATCAAAGTATGTTAATCCTCGTCAATAATTGCCTGATACGACATCAAAGTATGTTAATCCTCGTCAATAATTGCATGATACGACATCAAAGTATGTTAATCCTCGTCAATAATTGCCTGATACGACATTAAAGTATGTTAATCCTCGTCAATAATTGCCTATCATCCAGCAACGCACAATGTATGATTTTAAATATGAAAATGTTCATGATTTTTATACCATGTTAGGTATCGAAACATTCGTTTTCCAAAATTCAATACAGTCCATGCTCTAATCAGGAATTTGAAAAATAAATGGGATTAGCATAGTTATTTTGACATTTACCTTTTTATAATTTCATGTGTCAGTTTTATAGGTATAATGATAAAATCTTATCTGTGTAATGTTTTGTAGATTCTTCTTCGATTTACGGTTTTCGATGACTGCTTTGTTATCTCTAAGGGGGGGGGGGGGGGGGGTTTACACGGCATGATTTTGCTATGCATTACTTGACATGCATAACAAATAATACCATGTAAACAGCTTAAGTCAGAGTAATAAGAAACATGTGTTACTGACATGCAGATTAGAACTTGTTATATTCCTCATATCAAGTCATGGCATTTTGACCAATCAAAACAAAGACAAACACATCATCATCAACATCACCACGTGGAGTTCCAAAACAAAAGAATCAACATTTGCAGTTTGGAATTGAAATTATGCCTAAAAAAGAGGAATTATACTTGAGCAAAGTGCAGATTCAGCGGTTAGGTGAACTATATCAAGAAAAAGAACATTTGTAGAACATTCAGTCTCCGCATTATTTTTAAAAAATCTATAGTATCCATTCTTAGAAAGTTTCTGAAACCTTGAGAGTCCTCATCTGATAATTCCTTTACCAAGGCATGGTGAGCGCCATGTTTCCTGCGCCTCTGAATCCAGGCACGTGCCCATTTATTTCTCTGGCGTTTTTTTCTTTGCATTCTTTAAAGAGCACTTGCAATTATTATTATGCACAAAGAAATAACTATTTCATCTTCCTGGTCATAAATTTTGTGTACACAATGACAGGAAAATAGCGGGAAATGAAATTGCCCATGATTTTGATATGCCATGTAAACAAGAAAACATGCATGACTAAATCATGCATGATTTTGCTATCCATGATTTAAAAGCAAGGTGACACATTGACTATTAGACATACAAATATAGATTACTGGGTTTCGTTAATGTTGTATAGTCATTTTCATCAATTGTACAGCGATATCGTGAATGTCGGACTCATGTAAGCATAACACACTGGACGGTTATAGCGCAATAATCCTGTGATGATACCAAAGAGGTAATGATAAGCCGTAAATAGAAGGACAGACAATTAAATTGATAAAATAAAGGATTAAAGGAGAAAGAATGGTCAACAAAACACTACACAGAAAGCTAAAAATTGAGCAACACGAACATCGCAGCCATGGATAGGTGTCTGAAAATCGTTCCACTTGTGGCGGGTATCGGAGTGTGAACCATTGTCAGTGGTGTTAGGCCTGTGTCCATGCCCCTTGATCTATTAAATCAAAAATAAACGTATTAACGAATATAAAACTTATATGTTAAACTATGTAAAAGCCAATAATAATAAAAACGTAGATATCAAATTTAGTGCGCATAGCTCATTTCTGGATAACCATCATCAGGTACACTCAAAACTGAAATATTGGAAAGCCAAATAATTCAAATGTGCATATGCACTTTAGATATATCCTCGAAAATGATCCAGTTTCTTACAGGAATGTTTCGTGAACAGTATTATTTATTTGCCTGTATGAATTATAATGTGTACAGTTGTTCTTATCATGAATAAACCAGTAATGTTATACAACACTTCATTAATTATGAGACGTCGCAAGATACTGGTGTTACTTAACGTTACTCGTTTAAGAGACGTCACAAGATACTGGTGTTACTTAACGTTACTCGTTTAAGATACCGGTGTTACTTAACGTTACTCGTTTAAGATACTGGTGTTACTTAACGTTACTCGTTTAAGATACTGGTGTTACTTAACGTTACTCGTTTAAGATACTGGTGTTACTTAACGTTACTCGTTTAAGACGTTTTTGTAGGAACAAAAAGTACAAGTCATGTAAATTATTTTTGTATAGCAACATTATACTTTTAACACCTTTCTTATTAGTAATGTTTTCCCTTAAATTTGATAAAACGTTAATTTGTGTTACATTAACAGATACGAGACATACCTTACACATCATCTGAATCTCATGTTGTCCAACTCTACTCGATTTTCAAGGAAAAACGGATACTACGTCATACGGGTTTTATGACGTTCTTGATTGCGAAAAAAAATCGGACGAATTCGACGAAAAATAAATTCTTATCAACCATTTTTATCACCAGTTAAAATGTAACGCGGGGGACATAACAAAAATTACACTTTTGGGGGTTTTGGGCAATCATTTTTCATAAATAGTATCAGTATACTGCAAAATGCTTGTGATGGTTAAAAAGAGTATTAAAACCCTTTATTTTGGTATATAATATGTAGGTATCCATTTATTATTGCTACTTCAACAAGCTCATTAAATTTATCAATCGTATTTTGTCCGAAGTAACACCAGTATTTTGCGACGTCTCTTTATAAATTCTTAGTACTATGTAATAGTAATATGTACTTTAGATATGTCCTTGAAATTGTTCCAGGTCATTGAAGGAATGATTCCTGAATAGTATCATCTTTTTGCCTATGCAGTTGGGGTCATATGTTCCCGTCTATAAATATATCAAATGGTAAACAAGCTTCATTAATTATATAATTTTTTTAATTCTTAGTAAAGTCTTATGACGTAAGAGTCGGAATATAAATTGGAAATAATGCTACGGAATGAGATTTTGAGCAGAATGACAAATCTACAGTTTAGTAGAGACAGACAGCATCGCCATATGTCTGCATAGCACATTGTGTATCATGTCAGGAATTAATTCCTAACTGACGATGTTTTTCAAGCGGGAGTGTTTCGTACTTTCTTATATTATATAGGTTAGGTTTGGGGTATGGTGTTTGACGCCATTTTCAATAATATTTCAGCTATATCATGGCGGTTAGTTTTATTGAGTACCCGCAGAAAATCACCGATCCACCGTAAATCATAGATGAACTTTATCACATAATGTTGTATCGAGCACACCTCGCCATGAATGGGGTTCGAACTCAGAACTTTAGTGGTGATAGAAAACTGATTTCGCATGCAGCTGTAAATCCAACTACCATACGATCACGACCACGGATCCCCCTCCTCCTTATATTATATATATATATTTATATCACCACAGCCACTAGTCTTCGTGGCATATAATTTTACCGATCTCCGTCTGCTCCGCATTTGGTTTTCCATCAATAACTTAAGTTCCCCCTAGTAGCAAATCATTTGAAATTACTCCTCAATATCAAGTACCATTAAGAGCAGGTCAAATTCGATATTAGACCCCACTGATTTTCCCTTTGGTATCTTGCAACTTTTCTCGCATATAATATGAAAATCATTAAACTATTTTTTACTACAAATACACCATGCAATCAAATCGAATTTGCTTATTATTCCTCTAATGGTTCCCAAATAATCACCCTTAATTGATAAAGGGCAAATATGCCCTTTCCGTGGTCTACTATTAGTTTCCTTTGACCAAATGGTCTGGACTATTTACAGAGTGGTTGTTGTTTGCAACAATACACTCGTTCAGTTTCAAATTGGTTTTCTTCCCTTAATGATTCCAATGTTACTCTCATTGATTCATTGATTAATTGAATACAAATGTAGATATCATATTTAGTGCACACGACACGTTTCTGAAGATAAATATGTGGTTTCCGTGCTATTATTTCAGTTTCCCTTTGACCAATTGTCTTAAACATTTCACACAATGTTTTTGACCATCATACATAGGTTAAGTTCAATGTTATGCCTTTAATGATGCACGGCTAATGCTTACATGGACACAACTGTGATCAGGGTTAATTAGCACAAACATATCATTTCATCTACCAAGCAAACAGCAAACTTCGACAGCAGCTGACGAATATATGTCATATGTTAGCACATACTATAGGGCCTCGGTGACAATAATTTGTACTGACTGTGTCACGCTCTTGAAATAACGCATTATGAAATATTATTATTATTATATCATGTACGAAAAGGTGGCGGGATTAAATAGTTTAATGGAAGATCAGTTTGCACTAGATTATAGAATTATCATTATTTTTATTATTACTATTATTATTACATCAGATATCAAAATGTGGTGGGGTTAAATAAGTTAATGGAAGATTAGTTTGTACTAAGTGTGTCACCCTCTTGTAAAGATAAAGTATTATCAATTATTAATATTATATCAATTACTAAAAGGTGGCAGGGTTAAATAGTAATATAATATCTTGAAAACAATATTTGCAGATGTCACACAAGTATGTCAGAGATTAATGATGGTAATAATGCGTTTTCTCTGATTAAATCATAGTTGTCTATGAATTGAACTGTAGGTGTCATAAGGTTAAAAAAAAACAAGGACGACAGCTGACGATATACTTTATATATTATACTACATAATATAGTGTACCGCCTCTAGTGTGGAAAAAAAACATGTAAACACAAGGCATGTGAAAATGGAATTCGCACTACATGATAGTATTTAAGAACTTTATTCCAACCGTATCATACCTGATAGTAAGTTATCTTTGAACTTACAACTCTATTTTAGATGATGATAATAACAGTATCATGTCTGATAGTAAGTTATCTATGAACTTACAACTCTATTTTAGTTGATGATAATAACAGTATCATGTCTGATAGTAAGTTATCTATGAACTTACAACTCTATTTTAGTTGATGATAATAACAGTATCATGCCTGTGGTAATAATTGATAAGCATTACCTATACCTTCATGCTTGATACTTTCGACCATCACTTATCTTGTAGTTTTTATGAAATGGAGATAATTTATTGATCCATATAGGTATTTGAACAGTTTTATGAAAGAATATACAATGGATAAACAGGAAAAGGATAAGCATTGATAAAATAATAAAAAAACACTACACAGAAAACGAAAGATAGAGCTACACGATCAAACAAAAAATTTGGGGAGAACTTAAATGCTGTGGTTGGGTTAGTAAACACTTCCTGGTCCTTTCCTCATGCATGACCTGTGACACACTAAGAACATTATACAAAAAACAAGAAAACTGGTTGGAAGTAAAGATATTTTATCTAAAACTTCCCACACAAACAACTACAAATTTCAAGGAATGAATTCTTACAAATTATATTTTATTCACGATGTTCCGGTGCATATAACGTAATTTGGCAGAACAAAATCTTCAAATTTAAACAAATATTTTTATTTACAATATTCAGAGAAAATTACTTGTAGTCATGTGTAAAATATTTATCTCTACATTGTCAAATCTTGAATCTCATCTAATACTTCAAAATTAATTCATCACGATTTTTACTGCAATGATTTCATAAAGGTTTCGAATTTATATTAAAGTGTTGCAATTTAATGCTAAATATAGTCATTTGGCTTATTTATTATATTTATTCAAGAAATCATATTGACTAATAGTCAGCTGTTTTTGTCTTTAATATGACAGCTGACATTTATTTAGACCCTTTTCGCTTTTTTATTTGTAATTTGTGTTATCCTATGTATGAAATGATATTGGTACACCTTACATAAATGTCATGGTGGTAATGGGTGTATGGCAATACAAGATAGATTAATGTTATCCTCTCAGATTACAGTATCCAATATTTCTGCATGTTAACTGATACAAATCTTACAGTAAATGTCAGTGTATTTAATAAGACAATTTTGACAACATGGAGCTGTGTTGGGACATTTTTGGACAGTTTTACAATGTCACTAGTCTGAGAAATCCCCATGCTGTCTTTGGTTTGTCAGATGACAGTTTTCTTTACCGTCTTTGTTTGGCATGTTCAATAGTGTTTTCATAACTAAGGCATAGGTGGATTTTATTTCCAATTATATTTGATATGACGACATATTCTTTTATAAAGCTTCTATTCAAACTGTCGAAACAGGACTAAAATAGGTGTACAACAAATTCAATCAAATATTAATATAGTTTTCGAAAGCCATTATAAAAACTATCATTCGGCATTTCAATCAACACGAACACCACGCACGATATGTTAGACATCGATACAATATAATGAACAATCCGTGTATAGTCTTTTGATGTATGATACGACATCAAAGTATGTTAATCCTCGTCAATAATTGCCTATCATCCAGCCACGCACAATGTATGATTTTAAATATGAAAATGTTCATGATTTTTATACAAAGTTAGGTATCGAAACATTCGTTTTCCAAAATTCAATACAGTCCATGCTCTAATCAGGAATTTAAAAAATAAATGGGTTTAGCATAGTTATTTTGATATTCACCTTTTTATAATTTCATGTGTCAGTTTTATAGGTATAATGATAAAATCTTATCTGTGTAATGTTTTGTAGATTCTTCTTCGATTTACGGTTTTTGATGACTGCTTTGTTATCTCTAAAAGGGGGGGGTTTACACGGCATGATTTTGCTATGCATTACTTGACATGCATAACAAATAATGCCATGTAAACAGCTTAAGTCAGAGTAATAAGAAACATGTGTTACTGACATGCAGATTAGAACTTGGTCTATTCCTCATGTCAAGTCATGGCATTTTGAACAATCAAAACAAAGACAAACACATCATCATCAACATCACCACGTGGAGTTCCAAAATAAAAGAATCAACATTTGCAGTTTAGAATTGAAATTATGCCTAAAAAATAGGAATTATACTTGAGCAAAGTGCAGATTCAGCGGTTAGGTGAACTATATCAAGAAAAAGAACATTTGTGGAACATTCAGTCTCCGCATTATTTTTTAAAAATCCATAGTATCCATTCTTAGAAAGTTTCTGAAACCTTGAGAGTCCTCATTTGATAATTCCTTTACCAAGGCATGGTGAGCTCCATGTTTCCTGCGCCTCTGAATCCAGGCACGTGCCCATTTTTTTCTCTGGCGTTTTTTTCTTTGTATTCTTTAAAGAGGACTTGCAATTATTATTATGCACAAAGAAATAACTATTTCATCTTCCTGGTCATAAATTTTGTGTACACAATGACAGGAAAATAGCGGGAACTGAAATTGCTCATGATTTTGATATGCCATATAAACAAGGAAACATGCATGACTAAATCATGCATGATTTTGATATGCATGATTTAAAAGCAAGGTGACACATTGACTATTAGACGTACAATATAGATTACTGGGTTTGGTTAATGTTGTATAGTCATTTTCATCAATTGTACAGCGATATCGTGAATGTCGGACTCATGTAAGCATAACACACTGGATGTTATAACACAATATTCCTGTGATGATACCAAAGAGGTAATGAGAAGCCGTAAATAGAAGGACAGACAATTAAATTGACAAAATAAAGGATTAAAGGAGAAAGAATGGTCAACAAAACACTACACAGAAAGCTAAAGATTGAGCAACACGAACATCGCAGCCATGGATAGGTGTCTGAAAATCGTTCCACTTGTGGCGGGTATGACAGTGCGAACCATTGTCAGTGGTGTTAGGCCTGTGTCCATGCCCCTTGATCTATTTAATCAAAAATAAACGTATTAACAAATATAAAACTTATATGTTAAACTATGTAAAAACCAATAATAATAAAAACGTAGATATCAAATTTAGAGCGCATAGCTCATTTCTGGATAACCATTATCAGGTACACTCAAAACTGAAATATTGGAAAGCCAAATAATTCAAATGTGCATATGCACTTTAGATATATCTTCGAAAATGCCCCAGTTTCCTACAGGAATATTTCGTGAACAGTATTATTTATTTGTCTGTATGAATTATAATGTGTACAGTTGTTCTTATCATGAATAAACCAGTTATTTTATACAACGCTTCTTTAATTATATAAATTCTTAGTACTATGTAATAGTAATATGTATTTTAGAATGTCCCAGGTCATTGAAGGAATGATTCCTGAATAGTATCATCTGTTTGCCTATGCAGTTGGGATCATATGTTCCCGTCTATAAATATAACAAATGGCAAACAAGCTTCATTAATTATATAAATTCGTAAATTCTTAGTAAAGTCTTATGACGTAAGAGTCGGAATATAAATTGGAAATAATGCTATGGAATGAGATTTTGAGCAGAATGACAAATCTACAGTTTAGTAGAGACAGACAGGATCGCCATATGTAATAGTACATGGTGTATCATGTCAGTAATTAATTCCTAACTGACGATGTTTTTGAAGCGGGAGTGTTTCGTACTTTCTTATATTGTATAGGTTAGGTTAGGGGTATGGTGTCTGACGCCATTTTCAATAATATTTCAGCTATATCATGGTGGTCAGTTTTATTGAGTAAGTGCAGAAAACCACCGATCCACCGTAAATCATTGACGAACTTTATCACATAATGATGTTGTATCGAGTGCACCTCGCCAAGAATGGAGTTCGAACTCAGAACTTTAGTCTACTCAATATCAAGGACCATTAAGAGCAGGTCAAATTCGATATTAGACCCCACTGATTTTCCCTTTGGTATCTTGCAACTTTTCTCGCATATAATATGAAAATCATTAAATTATTTTTTACTACAAATACACCATGCAGTCAAATCGAATTTGCTTATTATTCCTCTAATGGTTCCCAAATAATCACCCTTAATTGATAAAGGGCAAATATGCCCTTTCGTGGTCCAATATTAGTTTCCTTTGACCAAATGGTCTGGACTATTTACAGAGTGGTTGTTGTTTGCAACAATACACTCGTTCAGTTTCAAATTGATTTTCTTCCCTTAATGATTCCAAAGTTACTCTCATTGATTCATTGATTAATTGAATAAAAACGCAGATATCATATTTAGTGCGCATGACACGTTTCTGAAGATAAATATGTGGTTTCCGTGCTATAATTTCAGTTTCCCTTTGACCAAATGTTTTAAACATTTTACACAATGTGTTTGACCATCATACATATGTTAAGTTCAATATTATGCCTCTAATGATGCACAGCTAATGTTTACATGGACACAACTGTGATCAGGGTTTATTAACACAAACATATCTACTCATCTACCAAGTAAACACCAAACTTCAACAGCAACTGACGAATATGTCATATGTTAGCACATACTATAGCACCTCGGTGAGAATAATTGTGTACTGACTATGTCACGCTCTTGAAATAACGCATTATAAAATATTATTATTATTATATCATGTGCGAAAAGGTGGCAGGATTAAATAGTTTAATTGAAGATCAGTTTGCACTAAAATATAGAATTATTATTATTTTTATTATTACTATTATTACTACATCAGATACCAAACTGTGGTGAGGTTAAATAAGTTAATGGAAGATTAGTGCGTACTAAGTGTGTCACCCTCTTGTAAATAAGGGTAATAACAAAATTACCGAACTCCGAACAATCTTACAAAGGGGAAGTCAAAACTCATAATTATATAAACAGACAAAATCAGTCAACAACCGGAAAACTGTGAAAACGTAATGATAAAGTATTATCAATTATTAATATTATATCAATTACTAAAAGGTGGCGGGGTTAAATAGTAATATAATTTCTTGATTACAATATTTTCAGATGTCACACAAGTATGTCAGAGATTAATGATGGTAATAATGCGTTTTCTCTGATTAAATCATAGTTGTCTATGAATTAAACTGTAGGTGCCATAAGGTTAAAAAAAACCAAGGACGACAGCTGACGATATACTTTATATATTATACTACATAATATATTGTACCGCCTCTAGTGTGGAAAAAAAACATGCAAACACAAGGTCATGTGAAAATGGAATTCGCACTACATGATAGTATTTAAGAACTTTATTCCAACCGTATCATACCTGATAGTAAGTTATCTATGAAAATACAACTCTATTTTAGTTGATGATAATAACAGTATCATGTCTGTGGTAATAATTGATAAGAATTACCTATACCTTCATGCTTGATGCTTTCGACCATCACTTATCTTGTAGTTTTATGAAATGGAGAGAATTTATTGATCCATATAGGTATTTGAACAGTTTTATGATATCAACGGGGTAATCAGAAGCCGGTACATCAAAGGAAAGAATATACAATGGATAAACAGGAAAAGGATAAGCATTGATAAAATTTATAAAAAAAACACTACACAGAAAACGAACGATAGAGCTACACGATCAAACAAAACATTTGGGGAGAACTTAAATGCTGTGGTTGGGTTAGTAAACACTTCCTGGTCCTTTCCTCATTCATGACCTGTGACACACCAAGTACATTATACAAAAAACAAGAAAACTGGTTGGAAGTAAAGATATTTTATCTTACACTTCC
The DNA here is from genome assembly GCA_963680875.1 of Bathymodiolus brooksi. Taxonomy (NCBI): domain Eukaryota; kingdom Metazoa; phylum Mollusca; class Bivalvia; order Mytilida; family Modiolidae; genus Bathymodiolus; species Bathymodiolus brooksi. The sequence goes on from OY804590.1 coordinate 70,236,249, forward strand.
CACACAAACAACTACAAATTTCCAGGAATGAATTCTTACAAATTATATTTTATTCACGATGTTCCGGTGCATATAACGTAATTTAGCAGATCAAAATGTTCAAATTTAAACAAATATTTTTGTTTACAATATTCAGAGAAAATTACTTGTAGTCATGTGTAAAATATTTATCTCTACATTGTCAAATCTTGAATCTCATTTAATACTTCAAAATTAATTCATCACGATTTTTACTGCAATGATTTCATAAAGGTTTCGAATTTATATTAAAGTGTTTGCAATTCAATGCTAAATATAGTCATTTGGCTTATTTATTATATTTATACAAGAAATCAAATTGACTAATAATCAGCTGTTTTTGTCTTTAATATGACAACTGACATTTATTTAGACCCTTTTCGCTTTTTTATTTGTAATTAGTGTTATCCTATGTATGCAATGATATTGGTACACCTTACATAGATGTCATGGTGGTAATGGGTGTATGGCAATACAAGATAAATTAATGTTATCCTCTTAGATTACAGTATCCAATATTTGTGCATGTTAACTGGTACAAATCTTACAGTAAATGTCAGTGTATTTAATAAGACAATTTTGACAACACGGAACTGTGTTGGGACATTTTTGGACAGTTTTACAATGTCACTAGTCTGCGAAATCACCATTCTGTCTTTTGTTTGTCAGATGACAGTTTTCTTTACCGTCTTTGTTTGGCATGTTCAATAGTGTTTTCATAACTAAGGCATAGGTGGATTTTATTTCCAATTATATTTGATATGACGACATATTCTTTTATAAAGCTTCTATTCAAACTGTCGAGACAGGACTAAAATAGGTGTACAACAAATTCAATCAAATATTAATATAGTTTTCGAAAGCCATTATAAAAACTATCATTCGGCATTTCAATCAAAACGAACACCACGCACGATATGTTAGACATCGATACAATGTAATGAACAATCCGTGTATAGTCTTTTGATGTATGATACGACATCAAAGTATGTTAATCCTCGTCAATAATTGCCTGATACGACATCAAAGTATGTTAATCCTCGTCAATAATTGCCTGATACGACATCAAAGTATGTTAATCCTCGCCAATAATTGCCTGATACGACATCAAAGTATGTTAATCCTCGTCAATAAAATGATCCAGTTTCTTACAGGAATGTTTCGTGAACAGCATTATTTATTTGCCTGTATGAATTATAATGTGTACAGTTGTTCTTATCATGAATAAACCAGTAATGTTATACAACACTTCATTAATTATGAGACGTCGCAAGATACTGGTGTTACTTAAACTTACTAGTTTAAGAGACGTCACAAGATACTGGTGTTACTTAACGTTACTCGTTTAAGATACCGGTGTTACTTAACGTTACTCGTTTAAGATACCGGTGGTGTTACTTACCGTTACTCGTTTAAGATACTGGTGTTACTTAACGTTACTCGTTTAAGATACTAGTGTTACTTAACGTTACTCGTTTAAGACGTTTTTGTAGGACCAAAAAGTACAAGTCATGTAAATTATTTTTGTATAGCAACATTATACTTTTAACACCTTTCTTATTAGTAATGTTTTCCCTTAAATTTGATAAAACGTTAATTTGTGTTACATTAACAGATACGAGACATACCTTACACATCATCTGAATCTCATGTTGTCCAACTCTACTCGATTTTCAAGGAAAAACGGATACTACGTCATACGGGTTTTATGACGTTCTTGATTGCGAAAAAAAATCGGACGAATTCGCCGAAAAATAAATTCATATCAAGCATTTTTATCACCAGTTAAAATGTAACGCGGGGAACATAACAAAAATTACACTTTTGGGGGTTTTGGGCAATCATTTTTCATAAATAGTATCAGTATACTGCAAAATGCTTGTGATGGTTAAAAAGAGTATTAAAACCCTTTATTTTGGTATATAATATGTAGGTATCCATTTATTATTGCTACTTCAACAAGCTCATAAAATTTATCATTCGTATTTTGTCCGAAGTAACACCAGTATTTTGCGACGTCTCTTTATAAATTCTTAGTACTATGTAATAGTAATATGTACTTTAGATATGTCCTTGAAATTGTTCCAGGTCATTGAAGGAATGATTCCTGAATAGTATCATCTTTTTGCCTATGCAGTTGGGGTCATATGTTCCCGTCTATAAATATATCAAATGGGAAACAAGCTTCATTAATTATATAATTCTTTAAATTCGTAGTAAAGTCTTATGACGTAAGAGTCGGAATATAAATTGGAAATAATGCTACGGAATGAGATTTTGAGCAGAATGACAAATCTACAGTTTAGTAGAGACAGACAGCATCGCCATATGTCTGCATAGCACATTGTGTATCATGTCAGGAATTAATTCCTAACTGACGATGTTTTTCAAGCGGGAGTGCTTCGTACTTTCTTATATTATATAGGTTAGGTTTGGGGTATGGTGTTTGACGCTATTTTCAATAATATTTCAGCTATATCATGGCGGTTGGTTTTATTGAGTACCCGCAGAAAAATCACCGATCCACCGTAAAACATAGATGAACTTTATCACATAATGTTGTATCGAGCACACCTCGCCATGAATGGGGTTCGAACTCAGAGCTTTAGTGGTGATAGAAAACTGATTACGCATGCAGCTGTAAATCCAACCACCATACCATCATGACCACGGACCCCCCTCCTCCTTATATTATATATATATATTTATATCACCACAGCCACTAGTCTTCGTGGCATATAATTTTACCGATCTCCGTCTGCTCCGCATTTGGTTTTCGATCAATAACTTAAGTTCCCCCTAGTAGCAAATCATTTGAAATTACTCCTCAATATCAAGTACCATTAAGAGCAGGTCAAATTCGATATTAGACCCCACTGATTTTCCCTTTGGTATCTTGCAACTTTTCTCGCATATAATATGAAAATCATTAAACTATTTTTTACTACAAATACACCATGCAATCAAATCGAATTTGCTTATTATTCCTCTAATGGTTCCCAAATAATCCCCCTTAATTGATAAAGGGCAAATATGCCCTTTCCGTGGTCTACTATTAGTTTCCTTTGACCAAATGGTCTGGACTATTTACAGAGTGGTTGTTGTTTGCAACAATACACTCGTTCAGTTTCAAATTGGTTTTCTTCCCTTAATGATTCCAATGTTACTCTCATTGATTCATTGATTAATTGAATACAAATGTAGATATCATATTTAGTGCACACGACACGTTTCTGAAGATAAATATGTGGTTTCCGTGCTATTATTTCAGTTTCCCTTTGACCAATTGTCTTAAACATTTCACACAATGTTTTTGACCATCATACATAGGTTAAGTTCAATGTTATGCCTTTAATGATGCACAGCTAATGTGTACATGGACACAACTGTGATCAGGGTTAATTAGCACAAACATATCTACTCATCTACCAAGCAAACAGCAAACTTCGACAGCAGCTGACGAATATATGTCATATGTTAGCACATACTATAGGGCCTCGGTGACAATAATTTGTACTGACTGTGTCACGCTCTTGAAATAACGCATTATAAAATATTATTATTATTATATCATGTACGAAAAGGTGGCGGGATTAAATAGTTTAATGGAAGATCAGTTTGCACTAGATTATAGAATTATCATTATTTGTATTATTACTATTATTATTACATCAGATATCAAAATGTGGTGGGGTTAAATAAGTTAATGGAAGATTAGTTTGTACTAAGTGTGTCACCCTCTTGTAAAGATAAAGTATTATCAATTATTAATATTATATCAATTACTAAAAGGTGGCAGGGTTAAATAGTAATATAATATCTTGAAAACAATATTTGCAGATGTCACACAAGTATGTCAGAGTTTAATGATGGTAATAATGCGTTTTCTCTGATTAAATCATAGTTGTCTATGAATTAAACTGTAGGTGTCATAAGGTTAAAAAAAACCAAGGACGACAGCTGACGATATACTTTATATATTATACTACATAATATAGTGTACCGCCTCTAGTGTGGAAAAAAAACATGTAAACACAAGGTCATGTGAAAATGGAATTCGCACTACATGATAGTATTTAAGAACTTTATTCCAACCGTATCATACCTGATAGTAAGTTATCTATGAACTTACAACTCTATTTTAGTTGATGATAATAACAGTATCATGTCTGATAGTAAGTTATCTATGAACTTACAACTCTATTTTAGTTGATGATAATAACAGTATCATGTCTGATAGTAAGTTATCTATGAACTTACAACTCTATTTTAGTTGATGATAATAACAGTATCATGTCTGATAGTAAGTTATCTATGAACTTACAACTCTATTTTAGTTGATGATAATAACAGTATCATGTCTGATAGTAAGTTATCTATGAACTTACAACTCTATTTTAGTTGATGATAATAACAGTATCATGTCTGATAGTAAGTTATCTATGAACTTACAACTCTATTTTAGTTGATGATAATAACAGTATCATGTCTGTGGTAATAATTGATAAGCATTACCTATACCTTCATGCTTGATACTTTCGACCATCACTTATCTTGTAGTTTTATGAAATGGAGAGAATTTATTGATCCATATAGGTATTTGAACAGTTTTATGATATCAACGGGGTAATCAGAAGGCCGTCCATCAAAGGAAAGAATATACAATGGATAAACAGGAAAAGGATAAGCATTGATAAAATAATAAAAAAAAACACTACACAGAAAACGAACGATAGAGCTACACGATCAAACAAAAAATTTGGGGAGAACTTAAATGCTGTGGTTGGGGTAGTAAACACTTCCTGGTCCTTTCCTCATGCATGACCTGTGACACACTAAGAACATTATACAAAAAACAAGAAAACTGGTTGGAAGTAAAGATTTGTTATCTAAAACTTCCTACACAAACCACTACAAATTTCCAGGAATGAATTCTTACAAATTATATTTTATTCACGATGTTCCGCTGCATATAACGTAATTTAGCAGAACAAAATCTTTAAATTTAAACAAAATTTTTGTTTACAATATTCAGAGAAAATTACTTGTAGTCATGTGTAAAATATTTATCTCTACATTGTCAAATCTTGAATCTCATTTAATACTTCAAAATTAATTCATCACGATTTTTACTGCAATGATTTCATAAAGGTTTCGAATTTATATTAAAGTGTTGCAATTCAATGCTAAATATAGTCATTTGGCTTATTTATTATATTTATACAAGAAATCATATTGACTAATAGTCAGCTGTTTTTGTCTTTAATATGACAACTGACATTTATTTAGACCCTTTTCGCTTTTTTATTTGTAATTTGTGTTATCCTATGTATGAAATGATATTGGTACACCTTACATAAATGTCATGGTGGTAATGGGTGTATGGCAATACAAGATAGATTAATGTTATCCTCTCAGATTACAGTATCCAATATTTCTGCATGTTAAATGATACAAATCTTACAGTAAATGTCAGTGTATTTAATAAGACAATTTTGACAACATGGAACTATGTTGGGACATTTTTGGACAGTTTTAAAATGTCACTAGTCTGAGAAATCACCATGCTGTCTTTGGTGTTTCAGATGACAGTTTTCTTTACCGTCTTTGTTTGGCATGTTCAATAGTGTTTTCATAACTAAGGCATAGGTGGATTTTATTTCCAATTATATTTTATATGACGAAATATTCTTTTATAAAGTTTCTATTCAAACTATCGAAACAGGACTAACATAGGTGTACAACAAATTCAATCAAATATTAATATAGTTTTCGAAAGCCATTATAAAAACTATCATTCGGCATTTCAATCAAAACAAACACCACGAAGGATATGCTAGACATCGATACAATGTAATGAACAATCCGTGTATAGTCTTTTGATGTATGATACGACATTAAAGTATGTTAATCCTCGTCAATAATTGCCTGATACGACATCAAAGTATGTTAATCCTCGTCAATAATTGCCTGATACGATATCAAAGTATGTTAATCCTTGTCAATAATTGCCTGATACGACATCAAAGTATGTTAATCCTCGTCAATAATTGCCTGATACGACATCAAAGTATGTTAATCCTTGTCAATAATTGCCTATCATCCAGCGACGCACAATGTATGATTTTAAATATGAAAATGTTCATGATTTTTATACAAAGTTAGGTATCGAAACATTCGTTTTCCAAAATTCAATACAGTCCATGCTCTAATCAGGAATTTAAAAAATAAATGGGTTTAGCATAGTTATTTTGATATTCACCTTTTTATAATTTCATGTGTCAGTTTTATAGGTATAATGATAAAATCTTGTCTGTGTAATGTTTTGTAGATTCTTCTTCGATTTACGGTTTTTGATAACTGCCTTGTTATCTCTAAACCTTTCTCTAAGGTGACACATTGACTATTAGACGTACCAATATAGATTACTGGGTTTCGTTAATGTTGTATATAGTCATTTTCATCAATTGTACAGCTATATCGTGAATGTCAGACTCATGTAAGCATAACACACTGGACGGTTATAACGTAATAATCCTGTGATGATACCAAAGAGGTAATGATAAGCCGTAAATAGAAGGACAGACAATTAAATTGACAAAATAAAGGATTAAAGGAGAAAGAATGGTCAACAAAACACTACACAGAAAGCTAAAGATTGAGCAACACGAACATCGCAGCCATGGATAGGTGTCTAGAAATCGTTCCACTTGTGGTGGATATCGGAGTGCGAACCATTGTCAGTGGTGTTAGGCCTGTGTCCATGCCCCTTGATCTATTAAATCAAAAATATACGTATTAACGAATATAAAACTTGTATGTTAAACTATGTAAAAGCCAATAATAATAAAAACGTAGATATCAAATTTAGAGCGCATAGATCATTTCTGGATAACCATTATCAGGTACACTCAAAACTGAAATATTGGAAAGCCAAATAATTTAAATGTGCATATGCACTTTAGATATATCCTTGAAAATGCTCCAGTTTCTTACAGGAATGTTTCGTGAACAGTATTATTTATTTGCCTGTATGAATTATAATGTGTACAGTTGTTCTTTTCATGAATAAACCAGTTATGTTATACAACGCTTCATTAGTTATATAAATTCTTAGTACTATGTAATAGTAATATGTACTTTAGATATGTCCTTGAAAATGTTCCAGGTCATTGAAGGAATGATTCCTGAATAGTATCATCTGTTTGCCTATGCAGTTGGGGTCATATGTTCCCGTCTATAAATACAACAAATGGTAAACAAGCTTCATTAATTATATAAATTTTTAAATTCTTAGTAAAGTCTGATGACGTAAGAATCGGGATATAAATTGGAAATAATGATACGGAATGAGATTTTGAGCAGAATGACAAATCTACAGTTTAGTAGAGACAGACAGCATCGCCATATGTCTGCATAGTACATTGTGTATCATGTCAGTAATTAATTCCTAACTGACGATGTTTTTGAAGCGGGAGTGTTTCGTACTTTACATGCAGTCAAATCGAATTTGCTTATTATTCCTCTAATGGTTCACAAATAATGACACTTAATTGATAAAGGGCAAATATGCGCTTTCCGTGGTCTAATATTAGTTTCCTTTGACCAAATGGTCTGGACTATTTACAGAGTGGTTGTTGTTTGCAACAATACACTCGTTCAGTTTCAAATTGGTTTTCTTCCCTTAATGATTCCAATGTTACTCTCATTGATTCATTGATTAATTGAATAAAAACGTAGATATCATATTTAGTACACACGACACGTTTCTGAAGATAAATATGTGGTTTCCGTGCTATTATTTCAGTTTCCCTTTGACCAAATGTCTTACACATTTCACACAATGTTTTTAACCATCATTCATAGGCTAAGTTCAATATTATGCCTTTAATGATGCACGCTAATGCTTACATGGACACAACTGTGATCAGGGTTAATTAGCACAAACATATCATTTCATCTACCAAGCAAACAGCAAACTTCGACAGCAGCTGACGAATATATGTCATATGTTAGCACATACTATAGGGCCTAGGTGAGAATAATTTGTACTGACTGTGTCACGCTCTTGAAATAATGCATTATAAAATATTATTATTATTATATCATGTACGAAAAGGTGGCGGGATTAAATAGTTTATTGGAAGATCAGTTTGCACTAAAATATAGAATTATTATTATTTTTATTATTACTATTATTATTACATCAGATACCAAAATGTGGCGGGGTTATATATGTGTACTAAGTGTGTTACCCTCTTGTAAAGATAAAGTATTATCAATTATTAATATTATATCAATTACTAAAAGGTGGCGGGGTTACCAAGGACGACAGCTGATGATATACTTTATACATTATACTACATAATATATTGTACCGCCTCTAGTGTGGAAAAAAAACATGCAAACACAAGGTCATGTGAAAATGGAATTCGCACTACATGATAGTATTCAAGAACTTTATTCCAACCGTATCATACCTGATAGTAAGTTATCTATAAAATACAACTCTATTTTAGTTGATGATAATAACAGGTGGTAATACTTGATAAGCATTACCTATACCTTCATGCTTGATACTTTCGACCATCACTTATCTTGTAGTTTTATGAAATGGAGAGAATTTATTGACCCATATACACTGTAGGTATTTGAACAGTTTCAAGATATCAATAAGGGTAATAACAAAATTACCGAACTCCGAACAATCTTACAAAGGGAAAGTCAAAACTCATAATTATATAAACAGACAAAATCAGTCAACAACCGGACAACTGTGAAAACGTAATGACCCTGACTTGGTACAGGCATTTCTAGAGAAATGATGGGTTGAATCAGATTTTAAAGCGCCAAACCTCCCGCTTTCATTACTTTTCAAAGGTTCCGGCTGTCACTATAACAGTATATATAACAATACAGGAACAAAATAGGTAAAATAGTTGTCAAAGCAGTGGGTAATCAGAAGCCCGTATATCAAAGGAAAGAATATACAATGGACAAACAGGAAAAAGATAAGCATTGATAAAAAATTTAAAAAAAACACTACACAGAAAACGAAAGATAGAGCTACACGATCAAACAAAAAATTGGGGGAGAACTTAAATGCTGTGGTTGGGTTAGTAAACACCTCTTGGTCCGTTCCTCATTCATGACCTGTGACACACCAAGAACATTATACATATAGTGTCATGTAAATGGTTAAATGACAGGTTTTTTTATTACATTTTGGAATAACACTTTTTTGTATTTTTATTCAATATTGACGCAAAAAAGCTATCTTCTTCTGTCGGAGCTTAGGTTGGATTGTTTTGTTTTGTTTTTATTTTATTATGAATAAAATGAAAAGCATAACATACCACATTGTCTAGAAAAGTTCAAAAATCAAACTGAAAAATCGAGAAACAGACACAAATATGACAACCCCAACACACGTATAAAGTATATAAACGGAATATAAACTACCACACAGTCAGAACAGCTTAAAAAATCCAATTGGAAAATCGTAGAAATGTATTGTACAAAAAAATAATTATTTTAACAGTTCGAATATTTCGATTTTTATATAAAATACAATCTTAGATATCTAATTTCGGTCACGCGACATATTTCTGGAATAACACGTGTTTGCGAGCAAGTAAACCGAATGGCCGAGACAAGTAAACCGAATGGCCGAGAAAAGTACACCGAATGGCCGAGACAGGGATCGGTTAAGAAAGGTTTTCTGTTTGTATAAATGGGATATATGTGGGATATTAGAATTGTAACCATATGGCAGATTATTAGTGTGGTTTTAAATGTAATCTCCGGTCATTTCTCTGTTAGATAAACAACAGAAAATGAATCCGTAAATAACATTAAGGAAGAATTGGAGGAATAAGACATTGATGCCCCAATTAAAACTGATACAACACCATGTGTTCATTATCGCTCTGTAAATTGTATTCACATATTGAGTTACAAATAGCTCATTTCCGGTCAGATAATTTCGCCTCCAGTTGTTTCCTTAGCCATACCAATCGACCTGTGTGATGTGTATGTCAGTCATTAGCTTCACAACAGCTTATCATGGCGCTTCTATCATATAAAAAACATAGGATTAAAGTAGTAATATTCTTTTAGATAAATTCATACCATATACGTAATAGTATATAAAAGAAATGGAATTGATGCTATCAATTAGAAAATGAATGTATTGCAATACAAAGAACTTAAACTGCGGATTGAAATTTGTGTCTCTTTGCTTTGGTTTTCTTTTTCTATTTTGTTTGTTTGTTTTTTGTTTTTGTTTTGCTTTTTGTTTTTTTCACTTGGTTATTCCCTTTCATCTATATTTACATGTAATTTGACTTAAAACAAGACAGTTTTCAGGTTTGTACTTCCACATGTTAAGTGCACTTGTTTTCTTTAAGCATCATTAGAATAAACATAGTTTTTATAAAGAAACGAAATTTATGAAATGACATACAATGGTCACAAACCAAACCACAAATAAAATAATGTTTTAAAAGCAATTAGATTGGAGCATTAGTTTAGTAGTCGCAGATGATTGGTCATTGATGTAGAAATTGTGCTTTCCTACACATTGTTTTATCGTAATCTTTCACAACCGATCAAAATAATATAAAGTGCACATTTATCTCTCCAATTAACTGGAAATAAGATAAATGAGATAACAAACAGAAATGATATAGATGCAAATATATATGTGAGATAGTTCATCAGATTCCTTATCATAAGGTTAAACGGGTCAAATGTCAACTATAATTTAGGGGAAAACAGTAAACAGGTGACAAAACATATAGAAAACAATAGCACCAGTGAAACCAGAGATCGAGGACAGAGATCAAATATAATTTGGAGCGAAAAGTACACAGATGGTATGTCATATTGATAACAACAGTACCCGTGAAACGCACGATCGAGGAGCAATATAATAGAAATCGGACAAAGCTTACCCACATGAAACATAGAGAATGGAACTCCATTGTGTAGATGTGCTTTGATAATATTTTCAAACTTTCAAATTTATCTAAGTTAAATATCTTTAAAGTTTCATTAATATTATTTGCCCCCCCCCCCTCGGTTTTTTGTGGGGGTTCGTGTTGCTAGAACTTTAGTTTTTTTTTGTGTAGTGTTCTGTAGATCTTGGCCATTATGTTGTCTGCCTTCCTCAATTTACGGATTAAGATTACTCCTTTGGTATTTTCAAACACTTCTTATGAGACGAATTTTATTTTGTACTTTACAATAATATGTACCTTAAAAATAATAAAACTCTCAAATAAATGAAATATTTTTGGACAAAACCGGCAACAAAAAACATACATTCGGTACTATATGGTCAAACCGTAAATGATGTTTCTATTTGTGACCAACTCAGGACGATGTTTGTGCATCCTGCACCCTAAAAAGTTGCAGTTTTCATGTTTACTTACTAGAACTAGCAACAACATGAAACAGCGACGATCAAGCTTCACACCTATAATATAGATCAATATTAACATTTAATTAATCCACAACGAAAATGCATATATTTAATATCAAATCCTACATTTACACAATATCAACAAAGTAGCTGTTCAAATTTGTGAGTGACAATTTTAGGCTGCATTTTAAAATCCCTTGTTTTAGCGCAGATAAAGGAGAGAAAAAGTGCTATGCCCAGTTCGGTGAAACCTGTTTGGGTATGTGTTAAATCTGATTTTTTTAAACGTTGAAACCCTCAAGGAATTGCACACAATCTCGAAAATACATAGCACAAAACAGAAATAGACTCAATGCAATTCATAATTTAGACACATTAATTGTCAACATATTGGAGTAATCTTACATAAGAAAGACCATGACATATGTCGTTGGAAATCCATGTCCTGGGTTGGGACAGACACAAAAATATGGCGAGGATAAACCACTTAACGGGATCCAACCATTTTCTCTTGATGAAGAGGTATCCAACGGTAATACAATATAAAAAAAATAAAAATATGCGCTTCCACTCACAAAGACCACATACTATCTCAAAAAATTAATGACAAAATATATATGGCCAGTACAATTACAAATGCAATGAATGCTAGCTAGGAAAGTTGGCTTAAAACCATTTCTCTTAGCACAGAGAAATCAAAACTGATACTTCTAGCAAATTTAAGAACAATTAATCATTAATATGGAAAGAAATTAATGGTCTTCGTGGGACACCAGAATAATTAGGTAATCAATTTGTTGGAATCAAATATTGAACATAGAATAATAATATACTTTGTAATATAAAATTATAAAAAATGAAATACAAAAAATGTCACACCATCGGAACAATTCCAAAATCAAACATCAAAATCGCAGAAAGAGACAATATCGATATGATTAAAATGAAATATTAATGTACTAAAGTAATTGCTAGCTGGACATATAAGTTGTTTTTGTTTTGTTTTTCTTCGTCTTGTGTACCCTATGTTGCCAATTACTCCGGATTGTCCATTTGTCATTGCCCCTTCGGTGTTCTTTAACGTTTATTGCGCGTACTAGCAAGCAGATTGTTTATATTTTGAGCAAATTAAAATTGCATCAAAGAGTCAACAATAGCTGCTAAATTATTGGTAAATATGCAGAGATTAGTTGTATGTTTTTTCAATCAATATAATACCTTTGTTATCTTGACAGTAATACCTTGATAATGAAACATTATACAGACTATCATGAGTATTCAATAGGCATGAAGAACAAAAATATTTACGTCAATTGTATGATGCATAAATAAAAAGATTATTTCTTTGTTGTTTTTTTCCCAGAGAATACGATTGCAGTGTCAGCGAGTATGACAGAAGATCAGGCAAAAGATCAAAATACTTTCTTGTTAACAATTCAAAGATGGGTTTATTCCACTATTGTTGTTGCCAATTCTTTGAAGATACAAAATCCCTTCAAATATCATATCACTATTTTGAGTATGTACGACATCATAATAAAATCATTGAACTCCTGACAATACATTTATCCAATCAGCATAAAGTTATTAAACCGATTGGATTGCTAAACCACTTACAAAGTCAAGGTGAAGGTGAAGGGGAATACAATGAAATGACAAGGACGTTAGCACGGGTACCGGTGTTACCAAAATGCTCACTACTGCGTCTAGTTGTCTATTTGATAACCATCTGTTTATTTTGTTTTGTCCTATCATGTTTCTTTACGTTCTGAGTTCCGTGTTTTGATGTCCGTTACGATTTCCGCATTAAAACGATGTTCGGTTCGTGTTTACCTCCAGTTGTTTGTAGGAGGACACATGTCTTATTTACGTTATTTGCGCATAGAGGTGTTCAGCACATATTGTGTTGTGTATTTATTTTGTTTTTCTTGTCCATTTTTGATTGCCCCTTTTGTATTCTCTAACGTTTAATTATATAGCTACAATAAACATAATGCTGAATTAAATTAATATGACATATCGATTATGGTAATCACCCTCTTATAAAAGGTCACCCCTATTACCAGGTCAGATTTCAGATGTACCGAGATGTTGAAATAACAGTAAATTGTCATCATCAAGAGATGTCGCTTTACCATTGTAGAATGCATGGCCTTGTAAGAGGGGGCTATTGGTTATTGGATATTACAACTCAAATGCGAAATGTATTAGCCTAATACATGTTGTATATACGTCAATTAAAAGAAAGTTTAAACAGCGATGACAATCAATTTCACCAATATCAATAACACGAACAATCTCCTCTCATCTCAACTGAACTCACCAAGCACAAAAAAAACACGCCGTGTGACGTTGGAAATCCAGGGTCAGGTTTGGGATAGGCACATAAATGTGGCAGGGTTTAATCGATTAATGGGATATCAACCCTCCACTCTTGATAGGTGACAACGGCTATACATATACATACATTCAAATTTGTGAATATGTCTCCTTTACTGTACTTGGAACTACCACGACACAGTTGGTACTATTATTGTGGCAATAGAAGTTCAACATTTATGAACACCTGACCGCATACCCGATTTTTATTTGGGGGGAAGGGGGCAGATAATTCATTTTTTCATAATTTTTGTTGTTCGCTTGTTATTCATGTTTAAACTTATGCTTGTACTGCTGTTCTTGTATCAGAATCATCTCTTTTCTACGATTTTTCTATTGGATTTTGGAATTGTTCCGACAGTGTGGTATTTTTTATTTTTCATTTTTAGGTTTGGCTGTGTTCCACCCATGCTTTTATATAAGCAGATGTATATCGTTCAAGCTGTCATTGGAATTTATATTAAACAGACAGAATAAGAATTTAATAATTAAACAGACTAGTGACTGATCAATTGTGTTAGTGAATATTGACATATGAGGTCAACAAATCCATTCCGACTTCACAACTAGTACAAAAGTACCGAAACATTCGAATGTCATGTCATAATTGCTCTGATTACAGTGGAATATGCTACTGTAATCAGAACAATTACTGATTATAATAAAGTCGTATGTACATTTCGTATAAACCTTTGTTTTATACGTATACTAGACGTTAATCATTTTTTTCTGGAAATAAACGTTAGAGAAAACCGAAGGGGAATCACGAATGGACAATGCAGACACTGACAACATTGGGTACACAAGACACAAGACAAACAAAGGAAAACAAAAACAAATGGAACGCAACACAAAAATCTAAAAAGATGAACAATACAACAAACATCTGGGTGAACTCAGGCGCTCGCGAAGAATAAGCAAGTTCTTGCCTCTTATAAGAAAATCATACGTATATTGTAGATCAACAATATACGTGCATTGTTGGCAAGTAAAACATTTATTTCCAGGAGTTTTAGAAACAGGAAGAAAATCGATCCCGACAATATATTATATTGTGCTTATACTGCAAATGTCATGTATGCAAAAGATATTACATTTAGAAACATATTCTGAGTGGGTTGCTACAGCGCCGTTCATGTTGGGCCATGGTCTATTGTGTTTCGCTCTACATAAAATGTAGAGCACAAGGATACTTTACGTATAATTATCTTATAAGAGGCAAGATATTATTAGTAGTGTTTTGTAGATCGTTGTTTGTCCTTTTGTACTTTTTTCATTTGGCCGTTGTGTTGTCGGCCTTCTTCAATTTACGTATTCTGATTAGCACCACTTGCAAGACAACTATGAAGTAGTCATTACAATGAAAACTAAGTCTATCAGTGGGCTTGGTGTAAATACACCTATATATTAATCATGTTTATTACAATACAACTGTGCGACTACAATCAGTGACCGCAATTCGTGGTACTTCAAATGTTTTAAACAGTTCAAATATGTATTATTCTATCCAAAGTTGTGATATCAGAACCAATATATTTGAATATTACATGCATTATTAAGAAGAGATATGGATGTAAATGAACATGATAGACTCTCCAACTTCACTTGAGTTTCCAATGTTATGAAGGGCCTGGGTGGCTCAATGAGTTAGGTAATTCGATTACCTAACAACTCATACAAGCCTATCACCAATACGTCCGGCTTTGTAAATTACAAAAAAGGTGGGGGCAGATAATTCATTGTTTCTCAGTTTTTGTTGTTCGCTTGTTATTCATCAATTTTATCAATTCAAAAACCCGCTGTTCATTAAGATTAATAAACAATTTCAATACATTTTATTCATAAACGAATGTGTGTATTTACGAAATGTTTGAAGATACCAAAGGATAAATGCAAGGCTACATTGAATTATTATACTTGCATAATTTGATTTGCCGCTGAAACTACTTTTTTCACTAGCTTCTGCATAACTACTGTATAAAATCGATATTTCTTTCGAGTATCTATTTTGTTTTGAGTAACACGACGGGTGCCACATGTGGAGCAGGAACTGTCCACCCTTTCTGAGCAGAATGAGTTCACACCCTGTTTATAGTGGGGTTCATGTTACTTGACCTTTAGTTTTATGTGTATGTTTTGTAGATCGTTGTTTGCCCTTTTGTCCTTTTTCTCTTAGCCATTGTGTTGTCTGTCCTTCTTCGATTTATGGCTTCGGTATCTTCAAACTGTTTGTAAATACACGCATTCGTTTATGAATAAAATGTATTGAAATTGTTTATTAATCTTAATGAACAGCGGGGTTTTGAATTGATAAAAGTAAGAACGAGATTGCATCAATCATATCTGATAGTTTTTACGGGCAACAAAAATTTACGATTTGGCAGATAATGCCCCTTTAATGGCTTCTAAATGGTGTTATTATTTAATTAATAATTGTTTTAATACAGAATAAATATTAAATAAAGTCCACCAATTATCATTAGTCTATCTCTTACGTCTTGTGATGGCCTTGTGTACTGTCTACTATTTAGAGGATGTTTGATGTCATTGACTCTCTTTGTAAGGTTCAAGTAAACGTTAGAGAATACCGAAAGGGCAACCCAGAAACACTAGCAACTTAGGGTACACGATGAAGGTTATTCCAGAAACGCGTCATGTGCACTAAGTTTGATATTTACGTTTTTGGTACACAAGACGTAGAAAAACAAAACAAAACCAGAACACAAACAATATATGTTGACACCACTATTAATAAACAAACACAAATAACGTAAACAAGACACGACCCCCTACAAACAGCTGGAGGCAAAAACGAATATTAAAGTGTCCTCTACAACAGCACTGCTCACCAAGCTATATGTAAGTGTGGACATTTTACTCACATGTGGAACAACTTGCATGACTTCATCATTTCACTCAGAGGGGAAGTTTGTACCCGTAAAATTAGTTTAATCCCGCCACTGTGTATAAGTTCTGTCTGTACCAAGCTAGGAGAGTGAACGATCATGTGTGTTAGGGATATCGAATTTGAATTTGAATTTTGGTGTTGAACGCCACTTTCAGCAATATTTCAGCTATATCATGGTGACCAGTTTTAGTGGTGGAGGAAGCCGGAGCACCTGGGGAGAACCACCGATCCTGGACAAGCAACTGGTAAACTTTATCACTTGCGGTTGCGAGTCGAGTGCACCCTTTTTTGTTATTTACAAAGCTGGGCGCGAACCCACGCCGTATTGGTGATAGACTTGTATGAGCTGTTAGATCCAACGACCTAACTCATTGAGCCACCCGGGCCTTAGGGATATCGATTATGGTTCCGTTTCAAACTGTTTCGACAGTGTGGTGTATTTTGTTATTCATTTTATATGTCTGGATCTTCAAAGTGTTTAATTTAAATGACAATATACAGAGTATATAATCAACCACAACAACATGAACCTCTCATGTGACAACACTTTAAATCCTACAACACAGAGACGACAATATCAAAAGTCGATAGCAATCTATAGATCCTGGTGAGTCATAGTCACACAGACGTGGCGGAGTTAAAATAGCGACAATTTGATTTCAATTAGTAACTAAAGTGGTCCATCAACTATGCATAAACATCTAATAAAAAAAACAGAAAATATTGTCAAATGAAATCATCAGTATTGTTATAACGTCGATAGACTGCTGGAAATTGAAAACGGAAGTTAAACAGGAAGTGTTAACTGTCAAACTTAAAACTCCCAAAACACACATGTAAAACAAACCTGCACAAATCAACGTTCTGACTTGTGAAAGGGATATGGAGTGGTCAATTAAACGTTATCTGGGGAAAAACAGAAGAGGCAATCAAGAATGGATAATCCAGAGACACTGGCAACATAGGGCTCACAAGACACAGAACGGAGACAAAGATAAAAACACAACACGGACCCCAACGGAGGAATGGGGAGTTGTTGAACCTATCTTTCTGTTATAACTAGGTTTTCTAACAATAATGTATTGTAAGTTGAAAGTGTTCAATACATGCAAGGCTACATTGAATTATTATACTTGCATAATTTGATTTGCCGCTGAAACTACTTTTTTCACTAGATTGTGCATAACTACGGTATAAAATCGATATTTCTTTCGAGTATCTATTTTGTTTTGAGTAATACGACGGGTGCCACATGTGGAGCAAGAACTGTCCACCCTTTCTGAGCAGAATGAGTTCACACCCTGTTTATAGTGGGGTTCATGTTGCTCGATCAATAGTTTTATGTGTATGTTTTGTAGATCGTTGTTTGCCCTTTTGTACTTTTCTTTTGCCCATTGTATTGTCTGTCCTTCTTCGATTTATGGCTTCTGATTACGCCTTTGGTATCTTCAAACTTTTCTTAAATACACACATTCGTTTATGGACAAAATGTATTGAAATTGTTTATTAATCTTGGTGAACAGCGGGTTTTTTAATTGATGAAAGTAAAAACGAGATTGCACATCTTACTTTGCCATTTAAACACTATATTACAACACAATATAATGCGAGGTTATATGGCTCAAAGATATTTTACTTATAATTTCCTGCTAGATATCTATTTTTAATTTACAATATTACTTACGAAAACTTACAAAGATATTCTATTTTCCTTTATTATCGATAATACTTCCGATTAATTGCTGCATCGACTCAATGACTGAAGGAAATATATTACATTCGTACGTATTAAGTGGCCTACTGACGTCTTAAAATAACCTACCAGCCAGGAATATTAGTAATACAATCATTTTATAAGGTCTCCACGACTCATTTAGTGCAATTTACAAAGACTTTCCCCATTAATTAGCCTGCTTTGAATATTTTTCGAGAAGTTCAGATATATATTTGGTTTGCCATTCTTTTATGTCCTTGTGAAAACCAAAATAGTGTTGTCGTTGACAGTCCTTGCTTCCCATAATTCATCAATAGCCTCAGCTATGTTGAGCAGGTGAAACAAAATACGTTGATGAGGGATAAACGTGGCAGGAAAACACCTGATACCCTGAATATTCTCTTAGATGACAAATGAAATGCTCCAAATAGTTGCTAAAAGTAGAACGTGTTATCAAAAGATTAATTGTCATGTGTCAAAACACTTAGTGTGAGTTACATCTAATAACACAAATGATATCTTCATTATATATCAGTACAAAGGGGTTGTGCAGTAGTCTACCTTTAATAAAGCCCGCCTCATCAGAATTTAAGATCGATGTTTTGTTTTTCGTTTTACTAGTAAATGAAAGAAGCAAATTTACATGTATATCATCACATTTAATTCAGAAAAGATTGATTATAAACCGTCTATAATACGTTGGATATGTTTGGTTTGGTTTAGGTTTTATGGTGTTTAACGCCACTTTCAACAATATTTCAGCTATGTCGTGGAGGTCAATTTTATTGGTGGTTGAAACCAGAGTACCTGGAGAAAACCACCGACCTGTCGTAAGTCATTGAAAAACGTTATCACGTAATATTGTATCGCTTACAAAATGTAATTAATTATGTAACAATCTGTTTAAATCGTGTCTAAGTGTTATGTAATGTATCTAAACGTATGTTTTGTCCTGCAATCAGTACATTTGCTGTACAAATATGCTATACGAATAATTTTTTGCTTTATTCGTACTAGACGAATAAACTTTTCGTACTATACGAATAAACTTTTCAACCTACGAATAAACTTTCCTGGTACCCGGTAGCTATGTACAGTGGAGGGCGCAGACACGTATGAAACTGGTACTAATGTAACGCGGACCACGAAGAAGACACCCTTGACAACATTTATGAAACGCGAGGAATGACCCTTGTTTCTGTCCTTTTTGTTTAAATCTGACAAGTTTTCGGACTTTTTTGACATTGCAGGATAAACACAATATACGTACATTGTCGTTAAATATAAAATTTATTTGTACTCGCTGCGAAACAGGCCTGAAAAGCTCGCCAAAGGCTCGCTATTCTGCCTGTTTCTAAAGCTCGTACAAATGAATTTTATATTTACCGACAATGTACGTATATTGTATATTTATTCCTTATCATTATCTGCATACTGTTAAATGTACCAATATGCTGTCATGTAACTCAAGGTCAATGCATAAACTTTTGTGGTAGCTTTATCAACAGGAAATAACTAAACACTGATTGATCTCCCTTGTTTTACTCTAGTTTACTAATGATGATTTCATTTGATTTTGGTGTTTAACGCCACTTTCAGCAATATTTCAGCTATATCATGGCGACCAGTTTTAGTGGTGGAGGAAGCCGGAGTACCCGGAGAGAACCACCGACCATGGGTAAGCAACTGGTAAACTTTATCACTTGCGGCTGCGAGTCGAATGCACCAGCCGGGCACGAACCCACGCCGTATTGGTAACTCATTGAGCCACCCGAGACCCTGTATAATTTTGAAATTTTCTAAAAAATAACAATATGTTTCTCTTGTAATCTTGTAGATATCATATAAAAACAAATAAAATGCCACACTTGTCAACATACATTTGTTATTATATATATTTATACATAGCATAAATTGTAAATGGTTTTACAAAAGCCACCCATCAATTTTGAAATGGAATCATAACTAAAGTGCCATTGTGATACGACCCTAAATGTAAACATTGAATATATATGTATTCTTAGTAATTTATCTATAAATGCATTATATTTTCTGACATCTTATCAATATTATATTTTTTCTCTAATTTTGCATTCTAATTTATTGATATTATATACATATCAAAACTATTAAAAAATATTAAAAATCATACTATAATATTATAGGAATAAGCATAACATAATATTATGGGAATCACCCTTTCATAATATTATGGGAATAATATGAGAAAACACCATATAATATTATGTGAACCATAATATGGAATTTATCATACATGTATAATATTATTGGAATCACCATACCATAATATTATGGGAATTATCATGTCATAATATTATGGGAATTGTCATGTCATAATATTATGGAGACTATCGTATCATAATATTATGGAGACTATCGTAGCATAATATTATTGAAATTATCATAGCATGCATAATGTTATGCGGATTATTATTTCATATCCACTATGCATGAAATGTTCATTAGAATCTAGAGTATATTATCTAGAGATATTTTGCATAGACAAATCCTCATTCAAAGTAATGAAACAAAAATGCAGTCTTGTTTCATCATGAAATTCATGGCATATGCGATAACATTTTAAAAGATTCGAGTGACATATTCATTATGCCTTCCTACCTTGGGAAATGTTTTCGCATAAAACATGGAAAAATAAATATAATGGGTATCATATCATAATATTATGGAAATCTTATCATAATATTGTTCCTCGGAACTTTTGTTATGTAATAATTGTTCCTAAAGAACTTTGTCTTATGTAATATTGTATTCCTGTCATGGCTACTTTTATTATGACAAATGAAAAAATATTACATAAAACAAAATCCTTTAGGAACAATTATTACATTACAAAAGTTCCGAGGAACAAATGTTATGAAGGAACAAATAGCACATGACACACTGACAGAACAGTTCTAAAATCATGTAGAACAAATAGTAGAAATATAAGCAAAATCGATACCCTTAACATACCTACGTCAGCGCTCACTTACCTGTCTTGATACAGGCACTTCAATATGGGCTTTAATCTTCCCTCGTACTGAAATGATGCGGTCATGGAAGTGCTTTCCACGTGTCAGTAAAATGCCAATCATCATATATAATCGGACGAATGTTGCGTTATCATAAAGGACGCTAAAATAATGAAAATAAATCTCAATTATCTTACAATATATAATCGTAATAAAACATAACCATGGAGACAGTGTTGCGTTGACGGAGACTAAAAAAAATTAAATTACAATATGTTTCTCTGGTAATACTGAGATCGTATTTGATTGATTGTGTATGTTTTAATACATATATCTGTACTGTGTTCGTGTGAATGATTGTTGTTTAACACTAAGCGGACAATTGTTTAGCTATATCATGGTGAGAACAAGTTACATTCGTTGAGATAAAGATGATGTTCACGTCTTATGTTTTATCCGAACGGACTGCGAACACACGATCTACCGCACTCGAGGAGAGCACGCTAACCATTACACCACCCATGTGGTTGGACTTTTTTTTATCTTAATGAATTAAAAACGTAGATATCAAATTTAGTGCCCATGAACATTGATTGATAATTAATATAAGGCGTGGATATAATTATACTTCTACATTTATGAACGTTTACAACATTATTTTCAATTTTCTTTTTCAAAATTATTTAAAAAATTCTTTGTGCATTAAATCTGATAACTATGTTATTATTACCATATCCCTTGAAATTTCTACATGCTAAGAAATGTTTTCATTTCACAATAATAAACATGCTGTTCCACCCATTTAACTATGCGTTTAATTGAATATAATGAAATATTTTTAGTTCTATTTTTACTATGAACGTAGGAGAAAAACCTCCGAGGGGGCAATAAAGAATGGAACATCCAGAGACACAGGTAACATTGGGCACAAAACATCAAAACGAGGACATATAAAAAAATAAACACAAAAACAGAAATCTAATTAGATGGGCAATACGAACCCCACCAACAAACTGGAGAAGAACCCTGTCACTCGCGTGGGGTAAACAGTTTCTGTTTCTTCTAATTTCAGACAATGTATGAAGAGTTTGAAGATACAAAAGGGGTAATCAGAATCCGTAAATCGAAGAAGAACAGACAACACAAAGGCCAAAAGAAAACGTACAAAAGGACAAACAACGATCTACAAACATACACATGAAACTAAAGATCGTTTAACACGAACCCCACTTAAAACCAGGGGTAAACTGACATATTATCTACAAACAGAAAAGTACTGTATTATCTGCTGTAGTGAGAATAACAGTATAAAAGTTCGTCCTTTGCGATGTTTAAGAGTAGAGTGTTACCCTAGTCTATTTGCCCCTATACGACAAGACACTAATAACAACAAACTAATCCAATGACAAGATAGAATTTGAACACATAAGTAACTTTAAAAAATACAGTCGACAAATTCTTCTTCTCTATCGCATATGTACAACAACGTGACCAATCAGAGGAATTGTTACATAGAGCTGATCAAAACACTTTAATTAGATATTACATGTAAAATAGTGCTCAATATTGTTATAATTATGTCTTTGTGCAATACATCGTTACGATTGATTGGATGAATACGGTA
This sequence comes from Bathymodiolus brooksi, assembly GCA_963680875.1. Classification (NCBI taxonomy): domain Eukaryota; kingdom Metazoa; phylum Mollusca; class Bivalvia; order Mytilida; family Modiolidae; genus Bathymodiolus; species Bathymodiolus brooksi. The sequence continues at coordinate 70,259,310 of OY804590.1, forward strand.
CAAACAACCGGTCACGTGGTTTTTGAGCAATTTTTACATGGTGCTGATCAGAGTACCTTAATGAGATAGTACATGTAAATTAGTACTCACTATCGTTATAATTATGTCTTTGTGCAATACATCGTTATGATTGATTGGATGAATACGGTACAAAACAACTGGTCACGTGGCTTGTGAAGTGATATTAAATTTGTCTGAAATGAATAGACAACAAAGTCAACACTATCATTCAATACAGTACACAAGTAGGTAAATTGGTAGTTTGCCTGCTGCTCTGACAGTCGTACTTGTCAAGGTGGTAATAAATTAACTGCTTTTTTATCCTTAAGATATGACAACGTGTATTTTCGTTTGTAATCATGACACTATGTTTGGTTAGCAATCATTAATTGCATTGCAATTGTATTTGAACCTACTAATTATTTTACAAATTATATGTGAAATAGTTTTTACTGATTTACTTCTATCAGATATTAAATGAATGAAATACCTGTGCAAGGTGAAACCTGAATTAGCTTTTATAGGTAAAAAAAAAGAATTAAGAAAACGTGGATATCAAATGTAATGTCCACGATTCGTTTCTGAAATAACATTCACCAAGTATATATCTATATTGATACATTTATATATGTCCATTGTTTTACCTGCATTATTTATACATCTCTCCTTTAGTCTTTTATATTAATGATGTATCTATATTGATACATTTATATATGTCCATGGTTTTACCTGCATTATTTATACATCTCACCTTTAGTCTTTTATATTAATGATGTATCTATATTGATACATTTATATATGTCCATGGTTTTACCTGCATTATTTATACATCTCTCCTTTAGTCTTTTATATTAATGATGTATCTATATTGATACATTTATATATGTCCATTGTTTTACCTGCATTATTTATACATCTCTCCTTTAGTCTTTTATATTAATGATGTATCTATATTGATACATTTATATATGTCCATTGTTTTACCTGCATTATTTATACATCTCTCCTTTAGTCTTTTATACAATGTTATTTTATAATTTGCCAGTATATTTTGTCTTGTTGTGTAATTGTTCAGTATTGTCTGTAGTGTCTGTAAAAAATGAAAATTACAAAAAAAAAAAAAAAAAAAAAAAGTATACTCAAGGCCAAGATACATTGTGTATTTGAAAGCCAACTAATCTAAAAGTATTTTGGAGCAAGAAAAACAAAAGGCCTAAACAGGGTAGCAAATTTCTATATTTACTTAAAATTTTATGGACGTTAATGACAGATAAGACAATATTTATTTCATACTTTTGATATATGTAGAGGCATATTGCATGACCATACATTCAATCTGCATTCAGCAAATATCGGGTTCGTCATAGCAACGATCGTGTGGTAGGTAGTTGTATTTACAGTTAACTCTACAATAACTTGTCTACCACCACCACAATTGTTTGTTCGATTACCGCCCGTGACGAAGTGTGCTCCAAATAAATTGTCATGAATTTTGGCAGTGAATTGCGGCAGGTCGGAGGTTTTCTGCTGTAGGGAGAATTGTCTGGTCTCGCCACTAATAAATTGATTGCCAAGATATTATTGAAATATTGTTGAAAGTGGCGTCTAATACCCGTAACTCGTAACCATAAACCCCACTAAGATATAATGAACATGTTGATATGTGTTTGTCTGCTGTATTAATCTGGTTGACCAATGTACAAGTCAAATATTTACTAACATATAACACAATTGTCATCAAAAATGAGTGTGCTATGGAATACACGATGAAAGCAGAATACCGGAAAGAGTTATCAGTACATGTAGTATTGGTTTTAGGTTTTTATGATGTTTAACGCCATTTTCAACAATATTTCAATTATATCGTGGCGGTCAGTTTTATTGGAATCACATGGAAGTCGTTTGTTACGGACATTGAGGTAGATGCAATACAATCTCAATTACCACAGTAACCAAATATTATCAAAATAATATGAAACAGGCACCGCCTGAAAAGCTCGCGAAACCAGTATCAATCGTGACTACTCGGCAATTTCCGCTACACTAGACGTAGCGAGAATGGCCGAGTAGCTACGATTGGACCGGATGCTCTGCTCTTCGATACCTTTCGTGTCTCTTTCGTAAGTTCTCAAGGGTTCTCGAAAAGCGGTAACCCGGATGTGTTGAAGTTTTTTCATAGGCATAGTGAATGGATGATAAGGACTTCTGTTTTAGTCAAAGTAAATGGTATTCTAGTAAAAGTAAATGATATTCGTCATTATTCCTTTATTGATTTAATTTTACCATGCTTCAGTCATAAATAGCTCGCTTCGCGAGCTTATTAGATTCTTGTAATGCCCTTAGATATTGAAATAGGCCTTACAGTCTCCGCTGTGGGCCACTACCATTTCGAAGCGGTTGTCTGATGGGTATGGGGGAAGTCTGAATATAAATAAGTGCCTCGTGTTTTGGGAATGCCACCTCCATGGACGTTAAAGAAAACTTGCAGCATTTTGATGATACTTTGCTAAGCAAACATTTTCGACCATATCCATTGGCCAATCACAAGCCAGCTATTACCTTCATTATTAATTGTGTTTTTAATTTGTTTTCGTCAATTGATATAACTAAAATGTTTGGGATCATATAACTAGTTTAACCCCGCCACCTTTTATTGAAATGCATGTACCAAGACAGGAAAGTGAGCGGTCATGTATTTGTGTGTTAGATGTACCAATTATTTCCTCTTTCTACGGTTTTGATTTTGGATTTTGGAATTTTCCAACACTGTGTTATTTTTTTATTTTTCATTTTAATACTGCATTCATAGAGTTTAAAATCTAATCTATCAATCGATCAATATAATTTGTATTCACATCTAGTATCTTATATATTGTCTTATGTAAAAACAATAAAACGAACTTGTTGACGTAGATTTTGATTGGTTCCATTGTTGATCAAACATATACCTTGTTTACATTGTATCTCAAAGTGTTTTTAAAGTAACACGGAAAAGAATACCATTTCCTTTTATTTCATTGGCGACAGGAACTGCGTTGTATATACATAAGATAAATAAGTACACTTGTAACATGAATTTATTCTTTTCCTTTAATCTTTTCATGGTTTATATACCTGAATGTAAGCAACAGCTAGGAGCTATGGAATAATACATGCAGATACGAGATATTGAACACATGTGATATTGCAGGGCTTCATGTTAAAATCAATAACGCCACGCCTTCGCGTTCGATTGTTTAACCCGTTTAACTCGGAAAACCGTAGTACCAATACTACAGAACAACAAAGGGTAAATCTAGTATAACCTTGGTTCATATTGTCAAAACGTGTGTATGTTCAAGATTTGAAGATTGCAAAAAAAAAAATTCTCTAGAGTACGTCTGAATGCGTCTTCTTGTCAGTGTAAGTAAAGATCAAAGAAGATAACAACTACATATGTTAACTTGTTTACGACGTCTTCTTTCCTTTTCACCAATTACATGTCACTACTAAGAAACTCTTTATGTAGTAATTTCAGCCTCTAGTATATATTTTTCTGACAATTTTGCACTTACTTAAGAGTAAAGGGAATATATAATGAGATGTTATGTACTTGTTTGTCAATGAACTTGAAATGATGGTTAAATGTGATGTGAAAGGGGAAAATGATAAAGGAGGGTGTATTGGATATTATATGTTTTTTGGGGTCTTCATGGGGCTTACGGGTTCATATTTCCTGTCTGTTTTCTATATCCTATTAGCCGGCTTGATTAACCAATGAAATTACAGGATTAACCAAAATATTTCACTCCAGTAGAATATTACATGATATGTGGGGGCAATTCTCGTGAAATTCTATGCAATTAAAACGTAGATATATAATTTAGTGTATGGACCCTGTTTCTGGGATAACCTTCATCAAGTACGCTCAAAGTCAATAGATTTAAAACTAAGTACAGCACAATACCTAAGTAAGATAGACAAGATCGGCTAAGGTCATTAATGTATAAGGGAGGAGAACCTTAGTTTTGATCATATTTACATATGTTAGGAACTGTCAATTTCAATAATAATATAATAAACCATCTCTGTGCCGACACACTGACAATGGGCAAATGATACCATCGGGGAACTAATAGTACAATAAACCATCTCTGTGCCGACACACTGACAATGGGTAAATGATACCATCGGGGAACTAATAGTACAATAAACCATCTCTGTGCCGACACACTGACAATAGGTAAATGTTACCATCGGAGAACTAATAGTACAACAACAAAAGATCTGAAAGTCAAATCATTTAAAAGTCTTTAGAGGATAGAAAACCAAAGGTCCTACAGAGAATTGTCGAAATCGACTAACACAGAGATGGTTATTTTAGCGGTAGTAAAATTTGACGATTTTACATTGTATTATATGAAAATAGTTGATGTCTTGTAATTTTGCGTTTATTTTCAATTATACCGTTACGCATTGTGTATATTATTATAATTGCCCATCTTTATTTTTGCGGTTGTGATGAAAAGGCCACAAAAGGAAAAAAATTGCACCTCCCGAAAATAACCAGCTATACGGTAGTATACCGATCATGATAGCTTGCCTGAAACATTTTGGTCATCAAAATTGATATGCATACAGTTTATATTTACATATGCTGGTGCATTGCCATTCGCGATGAATTTATTATATTAGTTAGAATTGAAAAATGGAATCTGTTGCTTCATACATGATATTGTGGTTGTTAGTGCAATTGTACATGTAGTTGTTATTGGTGGTATGCAGCTGCAGTATATTAAGAATATGACGTCAAATGCATGACATTATTTGGTAGAGGATGATAGCTGCCATTATATCTATTTATATTGGAATCTTTAGTATTAATAAAGGGTTCTAATAAACTTTAGCGTTATTTAGTTATGGACCTAATAAGGCTTTTATGGTACCCGAATTATGTAGAGTGAACGATAAGAAACGGTTTCGGTACATGTGCGGGCGTGATAGAGGATATCATTGAAAACTATTAGAACTACATATTTTTCTGCTCTGCAATATAGTATTTATTTTGGACGTTTTTACTTTTATCGTTTTAATTTGCAACCATTGTTAGCTTTCAATAGAAAAAAACATTAACAGAAACGTTTTGAGGTACTGTTCTAAGTCAATGATATTAAAATGTATTTTCAATGGCTCAAACGTCAACAGAAGAAGATTATATTACTGGCCCACATGTTTACGCTTAAATTAGGACACAGCTGATTACTTAACCTATATACAAAACTGTGTCTTCTAGCCATATCGGTAGGAGTAGTAACCGCATAATAATCTATTTTAAATTTTCAAGAAATGCTTCTTTGTATTCCACTCCCACAAATCCATGTTCCCTCTAATCAAAGGTACGTGTAAAGTTGTCAATTTTGATAAATTAGTTTCAGCAGCAGTAACGTAATGTCCATAATGGCGTCGTCAGATAACGAATCAATTGTTGAATAATTCAAATTATGATCTTTATATCTAAAATTGGAGCATGTGTCGTCTTGGAGACTGATCCGATCTGTCTTCGTCGTATAGACGTACGTATATATTTGTAACCTATTAAGTATTGGGTTATTACGTCGTCAACCATTGTCGTGATAAGCCACGTTTTAATTTTTCCAATGTCTAGAAAACGAACAATGTATGAATGAAATTGAGAGTTTTGCATATTTAATCGCTCAAGAAACATGTAAATCTTTAATTGACCAGACATTACAGAAATTGACTTGATACATGTTTGATTGAGGGGTTACTTAATAATGGAGAATTGTATATACATTTTGTACAATCTATCATAGTACATACAACAATGGCGGTTTATCTTGTCTGTTAAATAATTGGTTTTGATTCGATTGTTTCAGTTTTCTCTGACTTTGCATTGATACAATTCACGTTGAATGACAAAATTCATGCTGATGTATAGATGACATAAGTCTTTTGTGGTTAACCATAAGAAAATAATGGATATATCAGAATCTGTAAATCGCAATAGGGCAGACAATACAATGGCAAAAAATGAGAACATAAAGACGAATAAGTATTGGTATGTTAACACTACACAGAAAACCAAAGACTTACCTTCGCTATGAGGTACGTATTATGTCACATATGATTTCCAGATTATAACAGGTATTTGATAACACAAATTCTTAATGTGAAGAAAAATGAAGTGTTCCTATTTTTTATTTCCAAGGAAGTTCTAAAGGGGGTCATCGTTTATCGACAAGCAATGTATAAGAAGAGCTTGAAGATACTAAAGAGGTGATCAGAATCCGTAAATCGAAGGGGAACAGCCAGCACAATGGCCAAAAGACAAAGGATAAAAAGATATATTCTGTCTTTCAAAGAACTAAGAGTAGCATGTATACCTTCTTTACTTTGATTCATCATCTCCCACTATGTGTCCACGATTGTATACCTTCTTTACTTTGATTCATCATCTCTCACTATGTGTCCACGATTGTATACCTTCTTTACTTTGATTCATCATCTCTCACTATGTGTCCACGATTGTATACCTTCTTTACTTTGATTCATCATCTCCCACTATGTGTCCACGATTGTATACTTTCTTTACTTTGATTCATCATCTCCCACTATGTGTCCACGATTGTATACCTTCTTTACTTTGATTCATCATCTCCCACTATGTGTCCACGATTGTATACCTTCTTTACTTTGATTCATCATCTCTCACTATGTGTCCACGATTGTATACCTTCTTTACTTTGATTCATCATCTCCCACTATGTGTCCACGATTGTATACTTTCTTTACTTTGATTCATCATCTCCCACTATGTGTCCACGATTGTATACCTTCTTTACTTTGATTCATCATCTCCCACTATGTGTCCACGATTGTATACCTTCTTTACTTTGATTCATCATCTCTCACTATGTGTCCACGATTGTATACCTTCTTTACTTTGATTCATCATCTCTCACTATGTGTCCACGATTGTATACCTTCTTTACTTTGATTCATCATCTCCTACTATGTGTCCACGATTGTATACCTTCTTTACTTTGATTCATCATCTCCCACTATGTGTCCACGATTGTATACTTTCTTTACTTTGATTCATCATCTCCTACTATGTGTCCACGATTGCCATCATGTATACCTTCTTTACTTTGATTCATCATCTCCCACTATGTGTCCACGATTGTATACCTTCTTTACTTTGATTCATCATCTCCCACTATGTGTCCACGATTGCCATCATGTATACCTTCTTTACTTTGATTCATCATCTCCCACTATGTGTCCACGATTGCCATCATGTATACTTTCTTTTGTTTGATTCATCATCTCCCACTATGTGTCCACGATTGTATACCTTCTTTACTTTGATTCATCATCTCCCACTATGTGTCCACGATTGCCATCATGTATACTTTCTTTACTTTGATTCATCATCTCCCACTATGTGTCCACGATTGTATACCTTCTTTACTTTGATTCATCATCTCCCACTATGTGTCCACGATTGTATACCTTCTTTACTTTGATTCATCATCTCCCACTATACCTTCTTTACTTTGATTCATCATCTCCCACTATGTGTCCACGATTGTATACTTTCTTTACTTTGATTCATCATCTCCCACTATGTGTCCACGATTGTATACCTTCTTTACTTTGATTCATCATCTCCTACTATGTGTCCACGATTGCCATCATGTATACCTTCTTTACTTTGATTCATCATCTCCCACTATTTGTTCACGATTGTATACCTTCTTTACTTTGATTCATCATCTCCCACTATGTGTCCACGATTGCCATCATGTATACCTTCTTTACTTTGATTCATCATCTCCCACTATGTGTCCACGATTGTATACCTTCTTTACTTTGATTCATCATCTCCCACTATGTGTCCACGATTGCCATCATGTATACTTTCTTTACTTTGATTCATCATCTCCCACTATGTGTCCACGATTGTATACCTTCTTTACTTTGATTCATCATCTCCCACTATGTGTCCACGATTGCCATCATGTATACCTTCTTTACTTTGATTCATCATCTCCCACTATGTGTCCACGATTGTATACCTTCTTTACTTTGATTCATCATCTCCCACTATGTGTCCACGATTGCCATCATGTATACCTTCTTTACTTTGATTCATCATCTCCCACTATGTGTCCACGATTGTATACCTTCTTTACTTTGATTCATCATCTCCCACTATGTGTCCACGATTGCCATCATGTATACTTTCTTTAGTTTGATTCATCATCTCCCACTATGTGTCCACGATTGTATACCTTCTTTACTTTGATTCATCATCTCCCACTATGTGTCCACGATTGTATACCTTCTTTACTTTGATTCATCATCTCCCACTATGTGTCCACGATTGTATACCTTCTTTACTTTGATTCATCATCTCCCACTATGTGTCCACGATTACGATGTCGTAGTGATATTAATCCATGAATGGTTTCGTGCATCAAACTATGTTAAGGCTTCCTTAGTAAAACCCTTGTTGAACGAATATTTAATCAAACATCAAGAAAATAAAACCGGAAGTAAATAGCAAATAGTTCATGGCACTGAGGATCATATGGCAGTATATGGACCGGTCCGTCACCAAAAAAATATTATATGGACCGAAGCTTCTGATCATGACAGTATATGGACCGGTCCGTCACCAAAAAAATATTATATGGACCGAGGCTTCTGAGGTCCATATAATATTTTTTTGGTGACGGACCGGTCCATATACTGCCATATGACCCGAAGTGACATGAACTATTTGCTATATTATACTTTTAATCTAAAATAATGCAGGTACCTGGCCGATCCATATACTACCGGTCCATATATACGAAAATAGTGACCAGCTGCGCTAACAAAGACAAATAGGGAAACTAAAAACGTAAAGTGTAATATTAGTAGATACTTCAAGTGGGTATGATGATTATAGGTTAATTATTATTATATTTAATAAGTGCGAATAAAATTATCACTACGAATTTTTAAACATTAAAGTATATTATTTCCGTTTTACGTAAAAATAAAGCTACCTAGCTTCGTGTGAAAGCAACAAAATGCAGATTAAAATCATTAGGTCATTCTGAAGTTCATCATTGACGCTTCCTATCAGAGCATATGATAAAAAGCGATGAAAACTGTAAACATTTAGGGCATAAGGTGGGTATTTCTATTTCACATGCAACATTTAGATTTCAGAGGGCAAATGCAGTGCTTTCGGTTCTTTGATTTGTGCCTCCAAAGAGGACCTTCAACGGTATTGGTTGATAGTATCTTTAAGAGAACAATTTAAAGCGATGCTAAGCAAGCTGTTTTATTTCATATTTCGCTATACAAGCACACAGATTGATACAAACTTTACCAGAGATCTACAGAGATGAGGATAGCTAACTGCTTATTCAAACAATGTCATATACACTTCGAAAATTGAATTTGGTCATGTGTCGACACAGATGGAAAGTAACCAAACTAGGTGAAAGAACACGTCTGAAGATACAAATAAATGCACGAAAATGGTAATCAGGAGTCCCACATTTATACAATGGCAAATGGGGTTCTGTAGATCGTTGTTTGTCCCTTTGTCTTTTTTCTTTTGGCCATTGTGTTGTCTGTCTTTCTTAGATTTACGGATTCTGATTATCACTTTGGCATCTTCAAACTCTTCTTAATTCAAATTCTTAATTCAAAAATCCAACGGGAAAATCATATAGAAAGGCATATTCGATAGTCCTAGCTCACATATGCATGGCACCTTACTCTCCTGGCTTAAGCTCCTCGAAAGAAAGAACAAATGAATAATACGGTTAAACAATGTCTAGAGATACTGTATATCACCTTTTAACCCAAGAAATTAAAACGGGAAATAGACCACTTTATCATGAGTAAACACTTTAATTTGTATCGCTATGTTTCATTAATAACTATATAAATATTAATAATAATTTCAATAATGTATGGTGTAAAGACAAAAGAAGAAATTGCTTAGCAGAAAATACATTGAACTCATCTGGTTTTAGATAATGGTGTGACTGTCGCTGCTTGAACTATAAGAACAGTCTGAAGATGTCAAAGGGGTAATCAGAAGTCGTAAATCGAAGGACAGACAATGCAATGGCCAATATAAAAAGTGGTTGAGTTGGGGTTATGCTGCTTAACGCCACTTTCAACTATATTTCAGCTTTATCGTGGCCGTCAGTTTTATTGGTGGAGGAAACCGAAGTACACAGAGAAAACCACCGACCTGCCGCAAGTCACCGACAAAAGTTATGCAATGATCTATAAAAAATATGTTGAATAACACGAACCACACACAAGTTGGGCTGAACACAGATGTAGCTACTGTCCGCGGGTCACTCTGATATATTAACCTGATTCTGAGCCAACCAGTATTTAATTTTACTCATTAATGATGTATGTTCAGCGGAGAAGCAACACATACCAATTTATAGTATTTGTCCTGCCCCGTTCAGAGCGTGAACATACAATCTACCGTACTATTACACCACCGATGCGGTTTTTTATCCGTTGTGTTATAGCGACATAAAACTAAAAGAAGAAATAGATAAACTTTATATATTCGTGTTTATCATCTAAGGATAAACAGTTTTAATAAAAGTGATAGTATATATTTTGATGTTTAATTTTTAAGTATACGAGTATTTCCGGAAGTTGTTCAGATTTCTCCGTATTTCATTACGCATTTAGAATTTTGACGTCATGTGCCCATTTCATGTTTGACTAGGAAGCGAGCTCACACGACATTTTCTTAAAAACCCCTCCCACCACCCCAACATCATTCGCAATTTAGAAAATGTTGCTGCTGTGTGCTGTTCTGTTTTTCATGTATAATGTTTGCCAGATTACCGATTATGTAGAAACTACTATTTGATGGATTCCATAATGTAGATTCTACTGGACAATATGAGGACTTGATAGTGCGGACTTGATATAACTGAATATTGCTGATTTATTCAATAGAAGCAGAACCTGTCTTTGTAGACATAGATTATGTGGATTAAATACGAACATTGTGAAAGTTGGATTCTATGGTAGTGTGGTAAAAGTTCATGAACTGTAAATTTCATTTGTATTGGTTATTTTTAATTTGTGTACATTATTAATCGTTGGTATATTGAAATAAAACAAAATCGTCACAGCCTTTCCGTCGGTGGGATCTGGCAAGAAGACAATGGATCATGGTCTCCTTAATGTACGTTCACTCATATTTTGGAAAATTATCTTGCGATACAGCAAGGCATTAGGTATTGGCCATCTCTCGCTTATACCGGAGAGGCCGGTTCTTTAACTGATTTCAGTTTAAAACTTGGTTCTGACTCCTTTGCAAAATCCAGAGGGTCGTGTTTTAATGTGGGCTTGCGTATCGGTGGTCGTGACCTATATCTCTCTATTAGGGTACATGGGGGATTTTTGCTTTCATTGTTACCAATGAAGCGTAAGTTTGCCTAAGCATTGCTAAATCTATCGGCGGCTTGTTTTTTTCTTGCCAGGTCCTCTCGTCGAAATGTAACTGTGGCCGTAATTTTTCCACTCAAAGTATTTGTTGCGTTTTCTGTTTATTCGGTGAATTTTTTATTAAACCAGAGTTATCATTATACGTCAATATAACGATAGTTAAGTCATGTGATAAATTATATAAGATGACAGATGATGAACAAATTCAAACAGTTCAAGATTGTAAGATATTCAGATTCGGGCACTCTGAAAAAAGACTTTGCACTAGAATATTCTTTTATACATTATCGGAGAGAGTATGGGCAATTAAAACATCCGTTTGTACTGCAATCTAAAAGAAATGAAAAGGAAAACGTTCTTTTAGTTATATAAATATACTTCTTAAGATTACATAACCCAGTTTTTTTTTCCAAACATCAATAAAGTAAAATGTCAAAAGAGATATTTTGATTACATGTTAATAAAATATATGTTTGCCGTCAATATCACCCATTATTTAAGCAGAAATGGATCAACTTTATTGATAACCTTTTCATTCATACATTTATTTATTTATAGTAGTTCGTGTTTTTCCAACATGTTCTTATTCATTTTGATTATCTTGAAAATGATCAATTCCAGTAATTTCTTCCGTTTTTTGTTTAAAATAAATGTTGGTTTTTTTGTATCCGAATCGTTGATCTACTCGGATATCCTTCAGATTTATTATAAGCATTCTGCAATCGTTTTTAAATATTGCATAAAAGCTTAACCTTTCTCTGACAATGTTGCACAATTGTATTATTTTCTTAATTGACACAATGCTCAGAAGAATTATATATACCTGGTAGGAATCTGATGTGACGAATTAGCAAATTCATCGAAAGGAAGGCTTGCAGATACTAAAGGAGTAATCAGAGAGACTAAATCGTAGAACGACAGACAATACAATTGACAAAAAGAACAAAGGACAGAAGGAAAAACGAACATCTACAAAGCACTGCACAGATGACTAAAGATTGAACAATACGAATCCCACAAAAACGGTTGTAGAAAGTACTGCATTATTGGTAGTATTCTATCTCCATAAATTTTAATTAACATTATATCTATAATAATTATTTGGGTTTATAAAACTAGTTTATTCCCCACTCAATTTACAAGAGTGCATGTTGCAATCCAGCATATTGCGTAATCATGTATATGTGTGTTAGAGTTTTTTATCCTTTTTTCTACGATTTTTATTTCAATACAGCGGAATTTTTATTTATTTTGTTTTTACTACAGAATGGTGTTCTGTTCGATCAAATAGGTCCTACTTGCTGTAATTGTGGACTAATACAAAGGGAAATACACCAACATCAGAGAAAGAGAAAAACGACACAGCATTTCATATGTTCGTTTTGTGAATCAGAAGTATCTTAATCAATATAACCAGCTCTTTTTCTCATTATGGTACAGAACTGTGAAGTGATCTGATTATTAATAGATTAAAAGGAAGAGTTTGAAGATATCAAAGGGGTAATCAGAATACGTATATCGAAGAAGAACAGACAACACAATGGCCAAAAGAAAAAGTACAAAAGGACAAACAACGATCAACAAAACATACATATAAATCTAAAGATCGAGTAACACGAGCCCCACTAAAAACCGGGGGTGAACTCAGGTGCTCCGGAAGGGTGTGCAGTTCCTGCTCCACTAGTGACATCCGTCGTGTTAATCTAGTTACAAATCCGGTAATAAGTCATGAACGAGGAAAGGACCTTACAATGTCCCTGTAAATACGTTAATGTATTTCACTACGACGAATGTCATTATACAATGGCCTTGACCTTGATATTCTTCTAAAAGTCAGATGCCGAAGTTCATCTTGAAAAAATCCAACTACATCATAGGGTTCGTGTTGCTCAATCTTAGCTTTCTGTGTGTTGTTTTGTAGATCGTTGTTTGTGCCTTTGTATTTTTTCATTGTCATTGTATTGTCTATCGTTCGATTTACGGCTTCTGATCTTCAAACTTTGTGCCTTACATATATATAAGTATACTGTATTGCATCAGAAGAAAACTTGCATCACTCCTGTATCGTGACATATTAGTAAATAACTTTAGGACAATGTTAAAGTCTCTATGCGACTTGCATTTTGTAATATCAGTCAAAATGCAAGAATTCAGGAGATAGGGTTATGGAGTTCAACGTCACTTTCAAGAATATTTCAGTTGTATCGTGGCGTCAGTTTTATTGGTGGCTGAAACCGGAGTACCCGGAGAAAACCACCGATCTGGCGCAAGTCACTGACAAACTTTATCACATATTGTTGTATCAAGTATACCTCGCAATCAGCGGGATTAGAACTCATAAATTTAATGGTGTTATGCACTGATTATATAGGTAGTTGTAAATCCAACTACCATACGATCAAAAAACGACTGTCCTTTGCAATAATTATGGAAGAGTACAAGCATGATAACCTAGATTTATTAGCTATCATGTATGCAGGTATAACACTTCCTAATGTTTTATTGAATATATACACAAAGAACAAAGTTAAGCACCCCCATGTTTTTTTAAATGACAAATGATACAACAAGTATCACGAGATTACTGACCAGATAATCTCAAGAACGCAATGGTGACCTGTTAGGACATTACATTGGCTGTAAGAAACCACACAAAAAAAATCAAGAAAAATATTAATTTAATGAATATTTAATCACAATATCACAAGGCCAGTTTTTGCAGTAAAACATATCCATTTTAAGTATTGACCTTCACAGTTCAAAAAGCACGATAAGATTGTCATTTCACTTTCAAGACGTCACTTGTGAATCACTTGACGACATATATTGTTCAAAGTTCAGTACCGGATGTAATCCCCAAGTGCTTGGTTGACGGCCTCAACCCTGCGTCTCATCCCTCCAGTTAGACGTCGGATGTCCTGTTGTGATAGCTGCTGCCATTCCCGATGCAATACTGCTTCCAACTGACGAATGTTTTGCACAGGAGGTTCCCGAGCATGCAAACGACGGCCTAACATGTCCCAAATATGCTCTATGGGATTCAAATCCGGGCTCATGGCTGGCCAAGGAACAGAAGTCACGGCTTCGCTTTGGAGGTGGGCGGTTACTGCTCTTGAACGATGAGGCCTGGCGTTGTCATCCATATACACAGGCCTTGTAGCTAGTGGGTGGTTGTCGAAATGGGGGACAACAACTGGTTGCAAGACGTCTCTGATGTACTGATCACCAGTTAGGTTGCCTTGTATGGTGATTAAATCCAGCTTGCAGTCATGAGAGATACCCCACCAAACCATTACTGAGCATCCACCGTAAGGGACAGTTGGCTGGATGTTCCTTGGTGTATAGGCTGTATTTTTGTGTCTCCAAATCCTCATCCGGCTGTCGGTTACATGAAGCAGAAACCGGCTCTCGCCTGACCAATGGATCTTGCGCCATGTCCTTAAATTCCAACCAAGTCGTGCTAAACACCATGCCAAACGTGATCGTCGATATCGGTCTGCCAACAGTGGACGTTTAATGACTCTCCTTGACGTAAGTCCTGCTGATTTCCGACGGTTTCTAACTGTTCTTGTTGACAGACGTCTATTGAGCAGCCAGTGTTGTTTGAGTACGGGACTGGTTGCGAATGGCATCCGTCTAACCAAACGCTGCAATGCCCTGTCGTCACGATCAGATGTTACCCGTGGTCTGCCGGATCTTGGCAAGTCTTTCACATTGTTGGTTTGTGTGTGTTTTCTCACCAGTCGGCTGATTACAGTATAGTGGTAGCCCATCTGACGTCCAATAGCTTTGAAGGACATCCCTGTTGTATGCATGTCGATTATTTGCCAACTTTGTGCTTCTGATATTCGCCTTCGTACCATGCTTACTGAGAATGAATACATTTTTTAAAACACCGGACTTAAATACCGAAATTCGAAGCGTGAACATACTGAATTTTGAGTAATGCGCGAGAGGCATGGTTCACGTGCATGACTAGTCGATATTAGACATAATGGTCACACCTGTGTGAGCACATCTTTTTAATGGAACATTGTTCCTGCTATAATTAATATAAATATTAGAATCTAAACATAGTGTAAGTTATTATGTTTTAATATATCAGGGAGTGCTTAACTTTTTTCCTTGTGTATATATAAAGGCAGATTTTATTTTTTATCTTCGACCAGAATCTAGCCATTGGAAATACCGGTATTATAATTAAGCAACACAAAGATGAAATAAAATGACAGATACCACATTGTCTGAACAGTTCCAAAATATACATGTAATAGGACAATAATGATAACAGAGTCAAAATAGTTCCCCTCCCACACACAAAAAACACAAAACAAAACCACACACACAATGGAGATATATATAATCTAACACCGGCAAAAGTGCAAGACAGGGAAATCTCCGACACCCGAGGGTAAGATTTCAATCGTTCGCTGACGAGGTTCGCCGAGTCAGCGAACAGTTGACGTAAACTGTACAGCATGCATTTGCCGGTAAAATGCACGTGAATTTTTTATCTTGCACTAGTGCAAGATAAGAAAATCTCACATCGCTAAAAATAGGAACCGGACTGTCTGAAAAGTGAGAAATAGCAGTTATGTGTATAGCGTCGATAGAATTGTGATACAGTTATTAGTTCCCATGTTATTGTAATTGAGATATTTTATAGGTTGAAGCTGATAAAGGGTGTCATTGTTTGAATTAGTTAAAACTGAACTGATTGTATAACATATTACAAATCTGCAGATATCATTTGCATTGTTATTCATGAGTTTCAAACTATTTGACCTGAAAGGTTCCGTTTCTTTGTTTTCAACTATCAACGAAATCAGGAAACAGCATCGTGAAAATTAGAATACAGAACAAAAAGACCGATATCTAGGTAAAGAAATGATTGTATTATATCACGAAGTCGACAATGTATACTAGTACAGTATTAAATAGTGTTGTGCTACTCGCATATATTGTTATTAAGCTAAACTACTTCTGATATGTTCAGAAGATAACTGGGGTCACCCTTTTTTTCTTGGTGGAGC
Organism: Bathymodiolus brooksi; assembly: GCA_963680875.1. NCBI lineage: Eukaryota > Metazoa > Mollusca > Bivalvia > Mytilida > Modiolidae > Bathymodiolus > Bathymodiolus brooksi. The sequence continues at coordinate 70,275,842 of OY804590.1, forward strand.
TTGTGTTGTTCATCTTTTTATTTTTCTGTGTTGTTTTGTGTTTTTGTGTCTTGTCTGTCTTCGTCCTGTGTCTTGTGTGCCCAATGTTGCCAGTGTCTCTGGATTGTTTGTCTTCGTCCTGTGTCTTGTGTGCCCAATGTTGCCAGTGTCTCTGGATTGTTTGTCTTCGTCCTGTGTCTTGTGTGCCCAATGTTGCCAGTGTCTCTGGATTGTTTGTCTTCGTCCTGTGTCTTGTGTGCCCAATATTGCCAGTGTCTCTGGATTGTTTGTCTTCGTCCTGTGTCTTGTGTGCCCAATGTTGCCAGTGTCTCTGGATTGTTTGTCTTCGTCCTGTGTCTTGTGTGCCCAATGTTGCCAGTGTCTCTGGATTGTTTGTCTTCGTCCTGTGTCTTGTGTGCCCAATGTTGCCAGTGTCTCTGGATTGTTTGTCTTCGTCCTGTGTCTTGTGTGCCCAATGTTGCCAGTGTCTCTGGATTGTTTGTCTTCGTCCTGTGTCTTGTGTGCCCATTGTTGCCAGTGTCTCTGGATTGTTTGTCTTCGTCCTGTGTCTTGTGTGCCCAATATTGCCAGTGTCTCTGGATTGTTTGTCTTCGTCCTGTGTCTTGTGTGCCCAATGTTGCAAGTGTCTCTGGATTGTTTGTCTTCGTCCTGTGTCTTGTGTGCCCAATGTTGCCAGTGTCTCTGGATTGTTTGTCTTCGTCCTGTGTCTTGTGTGCCCAATGTTGCCAGTGTCTCTGGATTGTTTGTCTTCGTCCTGTGTCCTGTGTGCCCAATGTTGCCAGTGTCTCTGGATTGTTTGTCTTCGTCCTGTGTCTTGTGTGCCCAATGTTGCCAGTCTCTCTGGATTGTCCATTCTATGGTTTTCTCTAACATCTGTTTGTAGTAACACTCATCAACTTCCTCTGTTTGGTAGGGGTCTTAGATATTCGTCTTCGCAAGAACCATATATTTAATTATAAAAATGGCACATATGTTTCAAGCTCATTTTTTTTTTATTTAGATTTTGTAAAGTTGGATTTTACTTGTAAATAGCATTTTTGCTAATGTAAGATTTCTGTTGCTTGAAAATCTTGCACTTTTAAAATTAAAAGAAAGTATGCTTGTCTTAGTGTAGAAATATCAAACGTATATGTTGTAATTTTATAGTCATTACTGTGACATATCATATGTATTCTGGTAGCATAATGTTCTCCTTCGTACAAATAACATGGAATAAAATAGCTTTAATTTGATTTTAAGCTCCCAATCAAATCAAATGTTATGGCTAATCAAGTGTTAAAATGACAATATACACAGTTATAATTGTCTAATAAATTCTAACTGCAAACATAATTAAGGTTAATTACAAAACTAATTAAATATATTTTGGTCTTTGCTATTTTTGAAACAGTGAATCCAATCAATGTTCATTATTGATTTGAAAATTTTTATATTTATAAATATTTGCTTTGTAATCGTTTTACAGACGAATTATGTTTTTTTGTTTCAATTCGAGTCCATTAATTACACCGTGAAGTCATTATTCTCAAATCCGCCTTAGGAAACCGAAATTCTCAATTTCATATTGAACACACGGATGCAATCATTTGAGAGAATGAAAATCAATGTAGATGAAGAAAATTTGAAGAATACCAAAACTGTAATGCGAATGACAGACAATACAATGACCAAATGAACAAGGAAATAAGATCAAACAAGGATCTATAAAATACTCTACAGAAAAGTAAAGATTGAGCAACGCGAACCCCTCTTTAAACTAAGGTTGATCTCAAGTAATTCGGTGTCGTATAGTAAATCTTCCGCATAGCAAACCTTCCCCCGGAATGTTTACTTTCCTCGTCGGAATATTTGCTATATAGTAAATCTTCCCCCCGGATACTTTACTATATAGTAAATATTCCCCCGGGAGAAATTTTACTATATAGCAAACATTCCCCCATCCATAGCCGATCATCCCCCCGGATATGTTGCTATATAGTAAATGTTTCCCCTTAATCCGGATAATTACTATTGATTCGGAATTTAGCCCCTTAATCGTGTTAATTTTAATTGCTATATATCATTAATTATATCCGGTTATGATTAAAAGGTAAAAAAAAATGTACGGAGCCATTTTGCAGTATTTGAGTAGGTAGGAAGGTTTACGCTATGACACCGGAACTGCTCCACTTAGCTATGGTGGCAATATTTTGAAACATCATTAGGCAAAATCATTGTATCTTCACCATGTATCATCAATGTCTAGATCGCTGCAGTGCTTATTGTGCTTAAAACAAGCATTGATGTGAATTCCGTGATATTTGGTCTGTTAAATATTTGCTTGGTTCTATGCAAACTTGTCCACGATAGATATGCAACAAACATGTAATAAATAAATAAAAATCCAATCCTACAATCCTGCCATCTAATCATCTGTTATCATTCATTCCTCCTAATCATGCATGATTATTTCGATACCATGGAAGACTGTGTACAAGTCCTGGCATACACTGTAGTACAGACACAAAACAATGACAGGATTAAACCGGTTAATGAAATCCCAACCCCCCTCTGATAATTAGATAACTAATGACATTACAGAAATAAATAAACAAACCACTCAAAGACACCATAAACTATCACAAAAGTGAATGACAGCTTAAATACAGTTAACTGACTACTAGCTAGGAAGGTAGAATCTGTTGGTTAAAGACCAGTTAACTGACTACTAGCTAGGAAGGTAGAATCTGTTGGTTAAATACAGTTAACTGACTACTAGCTAGGAAGGTAGAATCTGTTGATTAAATACAGTTAACTGACTACTAGTTAGTAAGGTAGAATCTGTTGGTTAAATACCAGTTAACTGACTACTAGCTAGGAAAGTAGAATCTGTTGGTTAAATACAGTTAACTGACTACTAGTTAGTAAGGTAGAATCTGTTGGTTAAATACAGTTAACTGACTACTAGTTAGTAAGGTAGAATCTGTTGGTTAAATACAGTTAACTGACTACTAGTTAGTAAGGTAGAATCTGTTGGTTAAATACAGTAAACTGACTACTAGTTAGTAAGGTAGAATCTGTTGGTTAAAGACCAGTTAACTGACTACTAGCTAGTAAGGTAGAATCTGTTGGTTAAAGACCAGTTAACTGACTACTAGCTAGGAAGGTAGAATATGTTGGGTAAAGACCAGTTAACTGACTACTAGCTAGGAAGGTAGAATCTGTTGGTTAAAGACCAGTTAACTGACTACTAGCTAGTAAGGTAGAATCTGTTGGTTAAAGACCAGTTAACTGACTACTAGCTAGGAAGGTAGAATCTGTTGGTTAAAGACCAGTTAACTGACTACTAGCTAGGAAGGTAGAATCTGTTGGGTAAAGACCAGTTAACTGACTACTAGCTAGGAATGTAGAATCTGTTGGTTAAAGACCAGTTAACTGACTACTAGCTAGGAAGGTAGAATCTGTTGGTTAAAGACCAGTTAACTGACTACTAGCTAGTAAGGTAGAATCTGTTGGTTAAAGACCAGTTAACTGACTACTAGCTAGGAAGGTAGAATCTGTTGGTTAAAAACCAGTTAACTGACTACTAGCTAGGAAGGTAGAATCTGTTGGTTAAAGACCAGTTAACTGACTACTAGCTAGGAAGGTAGAATCTGTTGGGTAAAGACCAGTTAACTGACTACTAGCTAGGAAGGTAGAATCTGTTGGTTAAAGACCAGTTAACTGACTACTAGCTAGGAAGGTAGAATATGTTGGGTAAAGACCATTTAACTGACTACATATACTAGCTAGGAAGGTAGAATTTGTTGGTTAAAGACCAGTTAACTGACTACTAGCTAGAAATGTCGAATCTGTTGGGAAAAGACCAGTTAACTGACTACTAGCTAGGAAGGTAGAATCTGTCGGTTAAAGACCAGTTAACTGACTACTAGCTAGGAATGTAGAATCTGTTGGCTAAAGACCAGTTAACTGACTACTAGCTAGGAAGGTAGAATCTGTTGGGTAAAGACCAGTTAACTGACTACTAACTAGGATGGTAGAATCTGTTGGCTAAAGACCAGTTAACTGACTACTAGCTAGGAATGTATAATATGTTGGGTAAAGACCAGTTAACTGACTACTAGCTAGGAATGTAGAATCTGTTGGCTAAAGACCAGTTAACTGACTATTAGCTAGGAAGGTAGAATCTGTTTGTTAAAGACCATTACTGGTATCCATGATTACTGGTGTTAATATAACTTTGTGTCGTATTCATTTTCTTGTGAATATCTGGAGAGAAAAAACGTTGCAGTGGTGATAGATACAAATGTATAGCCGCATATTAACCGTTTCTGACATGATGCATCATAATAATTCTATATGACATAACAGTGTACCTAAACTCACAAATGTCACCATAATCTATTGAAATGTTAGTTAAATTCAATGGTTTAAAGTTTAAATACGTGTTATAAACTTGTGATAGCCATTTTATGACCGCTTAGTGGTTTCACATATAATGATATACTATCTTCCCTCATGTCACCATTGCCTCTATGGTAATGCGAGTTGCGTTTGATATTTCATAATCAATTTGAACAAATTATCCGTTGTGTTCGCTGATAGGTGTAAGTCACTGTATAAAAACAAACATACTGTTTATTTCCGTCCCAAGACAATTCTCCTAGCACCTATTCAAAAATATATACAAATAGGAATTCGTAACAAAAAGTTATTAAATTTTTATATTTTACACACAAAAAAACATTAAAAAGGAAACATAATTTTCATAAGAAAAATTTTATTATATTACTTCACTATAAGAGTTCAATTTCCATCCATGGATGTGTTCTCAATACAACGTTAGGTGATAAGTTTATTTATCACATAATGGTCTTTATTTCATCGGGGCTCCAGATTCCTACACCAATAATAACTGATCGTGACGATATAAGTGAAATAGTTTTGAAAGTAGCGTTAAAAATACCAATAAATCCATAAATCAAAATTTGTAAATTAGGAAACAAAGACCACTTGTAACTACGGACACCAGGGTTCATAAGTTTATATCAAACAGATATAGTTGTATTTTTCTTATAACTAACATTTCCTCATGTATAGGCTACCTCAGCAGATTTTGTCTTTCCTGTGATGTGCCTTTTCGTTTCCTTGCTCCAAGATACTTTTAAATTGTTTGCCGGTCCTATCTTTTGATTATGGGCGGACATGATAAAGTTTATTCCCGAAACGCGTCATGCACATTAAATTAGATATCTGCGTTTTTATTTTACATCTGTAGCATTTTTGTAAATTGTATGTTTATCATACTTGATTTAATGACAAGATACAAACACAATATGCACCATACATATTAACTGTGTCATCCAATCATTCCCTCATTCTCTACTCACATAAATTCATAATGATATTCTCATTAATTCAACAAAATTGTGACAATTAAGAAAATAAAATAAAATAAACAAGGAAGAAAAATAGGTGCACACCACCTAAGCTAGTTGTATGCCGAATACTAATTAATACTGTACTACGTCAACCTATTCACTGTCTGTTGTTCAGTCACAGTCATAACTACGCATCCTAATTTCTATCGAGGTGTTCAATAGAAGAAAACAAAGGAAATTTAATCCGGAAACGGAAAACAGGAAGTACCGTGTACATTTTGTTGATTAGAAAATCGAGTTATTTATGTATAATTAAATTATCATATGTCCATCTGATTTCAAATATTTGTTTTCCTATAATATTAGCGCAGAGTCTTATGAAATACAATGTTCATATGTATGAGGCTTATCAACTGGAATAAAGGCGAGGTTGATCTCGAATTTCTCCAGTTTTGCGCCGAATACACATACACTGTATATTTTCAGGCACCGCATTAATATTGTGATTATAATGCAGAAAAAAATCACATTAATCCATTGACGTTTATATTTTGAATTAAATAAAATCATAAAATTATCCCTTGACTGCCTCTTTTCTATATATTAGGTCAACAGGAAGCGGACTGATTTACACTTAGTTTCCCAAAGCTCAACAGATAAATCATATGAAAGTGGAACGAGTAAATCTTTATTTCGGTGAGTGACCGTATATTGTAAAAAATTATCCAATCAATGTAATTTGACTTCTGAAATAGAATATGTACATGATAAAGATAGACATAATAAGCGTGTTACAGTGATATACGACGATGTTGTTGTAAATACGTCATGGAGTTAAATTACATCTCGATATTTTTTTCGCGGAAAAATTGCTAAATATCAGAGAGACATCTGGTACAGAAACATTCTTTTTTCAATAAAATTGACGAATGCATCCGATTTTTTTTTAATTTGAAACAATTCGAACATGGTTTCAATTACGTTATAATCATTTTCTTGAACTTATAAATTAGATATCAGTAATGGTCTTGTCATGTAATATAAAATTTATCTTCTTAAAACTAATGTAAATTATCAATATTCAAGAACTCTTATTACACCAAATGTCTTTATAATAGATTTGTTATAGAATTTCAAGATGGTTTTTATCTTTAAATGATTAAAATGGAAAATTTTATATTGTCAGGTGACGATGATGAATGCTGTTAAAATTATCATGTAAAAGTTCAAAGACATAAAATAAAGCAAGCATTCATAATTGTTTTGTTGTTCTTAGTATTCATCCCGGGATTTAAATCGGTGGCAAAAGTGATTTATTTATTTTTTGACGAGGGGTTATCTTTATTGGATCAGGGGATAGGATCAGGGCTAGGGTTATTGTGTTTAACGCCACTTTCAACAATAGTTCAGTTATATCGTGGCGGTCAGTTTTATTGATGGAGGGAACAGGAGTATGCCCGGAGAAAACCACCGATCTACCGCAAGTTACTGACAAACTTTATCACATAATGTTGTATCGAGTACACTTCGCCATGAACGGGGTTCGAACTCAATACTTTAGTGGTGATATGCACTGATTGCACATGTAGTTGTAAATCTAACTACCTTAATTAGATCACGACTACGACAGCCCCCTTTTAAAAAGGAAAGAACGAAGCTAAATGGAAACATACATGTATAATATCTATATAGCTAATTAATAAAGACAGGATATAGATGTAAATGAACATGGGAAAATAAAATGTTACGCTTGGGCACAATTGAATGTAAAAGAATAAAGATTTATTGCCGTTCTGCATTTAACAATCACTGTGGAATTAAAAAAGAAAGAGCTTAACTCATACCCTAAAATGCGTGTAAGTAGTTATATTTCACCAAATTTAATTTATATCAAAATAGCCAAATTAAATTTCAAATTTGAGTATTTTAGGGATGTATACTAAAAAGGTGTGTTAGCAAAAATAGGTTTTTTTTATAAACATGTTAAAATGATGCAATATCCTACAATGGTAAGTTCCTTAAATTCAGTGAGCAAGACTAGTTGTGTATAGGCATGTCTATGATATGACAAAGAAAAAAAACACCTGTAATTAATTCCTGTGGTCTGTACCGCATAGTCACTATAGAATCGTCAACAATGTATGACCACAGCTCATCCAAAAGTGAAACTGAAGCAGGTTTTTGAGAATATTCGTTGATAAACACTACATTTCGATAAATATGTACTTAATGTACGTTTTAACCCCGTCCAATTTGTGTGCTTGTCTAAAGCCTGGACCTTGATATTCAATGTTATATGTTGTGGTCCCCCTTTTTGTGTTCAGCGAGTGAAGGTGAGAGGCGTTGTTCGTTTTGTTGATATTGGTGGACTTGTTGACCATCACTTTCTAAAACTTTTCTTTTCATAATGTACTATAGACATAAGTTTTGTTGCCAACTTTTGTTTGTATTTGATATATATCTGTTAAAGCACAGACGCTTGTTTCATTCAAAAAATATATTCCCCCTCCTCTTCCTTACTTCAAGGTAAATATCTGCCCTTTTTCCCTTCCCCACTTCGCCTCAATATTTTTCGCTTATTTGTGATCCTTTCGCTGACCCAATTATATCGTTACACTCCCGAGATATTTCTCTTTTCGACTGCCACATTTAAATATAGCTACCGGGCCCCCCTCAGACGAATTGGACAAGAATATTCAGCGAACGTCGCATGGTCTACTTTTTAGTCATTGAAACGGATACAACCACTTCCGGTCCGGTCTAAATTGATTTAGAAAATTAAAAAAAGGTGCTTTAAAAATCAAATGTCAGTAATTTGGAGTTGAACATATTTTCATAATCTGCAATGGAACAAATATCTGTATTTTAAAGGCTTACTTTACATTTGAGAGGAGATGGTCATGATGGCATTGTTACACATGGCCGGTCTAGAGAATTCCGAATGCATATGAAAAATCCAGCGCAAACCGGAAGTGGCTGTATCCGTATCTCGGGAGTGTAACGATATAATTGGGTCAGTGAAAGGATCACAAATAAGCGAAAAATATTGAGGCGAAGTGTGGAAGGGGAAAAGGGCACATATTTACCTTGAAGTAAGGAAGAAGGGGGAGCATATATTTTTTGAATGAATCAAGTACCTGTGTGTTAAAGTAAACAGGGTAGACAACTCGGTAGGACCAACATTAAGTTATTAAACATTGATTTATCACAATACATGCAATTAGAACAGTTGATTTTATTTTAAAGCATTTTCAATTTCATTATGTAACATGTAATTTTAAATAGCTCTTTATAGACCTGGTCATTAATCTTTCAAGTCACTATGAATAATGTTGTGTCACACATTAATCGCGGAAAAATAATACACATCCATCGTTATTATCTTAAAAAATGTTTTTAATATGAAACCGGCACGGCCTTGAATGCTCGCGCATCTGAAAATTATCTGGCAATTTCATCAAAAAGTGTCGAGATTTTTTGGGCCGAGATATATTAGGGACGACGTTTTTTAGGGCCGAATCTAGTCTCATTCAATCGAGCTGTCGTTCCTTTATTCGAGTTATCGTTCCTTACGAAATCTCAAAAGTTAACTTCCGCGTAGAAACAAAAATTCTTGTCAGTATGTCAGAAGAGATTTAATAAATTAAAAAATATCAATATAAGTAAAACAAGCTAACAAAATGACTTTTATTACACACGGGTTCCGGGTTTCAGTGGTATCGGACGTACGAGAGAGGGTACGAGACTTCAGGATCACATTTGTGCTTTATGTTAAGAAGATCTTCATTAGTTGAGTGTGTTAGTGTGTTACCCGGAAACCGGTGTTTACAAAACGTAGAATTTGTTTTTCTTCGACAATATGTTCAACCATGTTTGTTAAAAAATCCTAAGTACACATTTTATACCATAAAGAGCTCGCTTAAGCTCGCATAATAATAATATTTTGCATCCATTTTGTGGCAGTTCGTCGCCATTAAATTTGCAATCAGGAAATAAAAACACAGCTCGTTTATCGTAAATTATTTTTTTCGCTAATATTTGTTATTAAAAAAAGAACATTATTACAAAGGCCATCAGTGATAAAACTGAGGACAACAAATAATTTATATGTCTGTGTAGGAGAGATCGTCAATAATTTATATTAAATAAAAACCTGACACGATTGATAAAAAGTTAATAGTAGTATTGTTAGTAGTTCGTTGTCGAACATACATATGTATTTGATGAGTGAGTGGACGATTGTTGTTTAACGCCAACTCGGCTATATCATGAAGAGAACTAGTTAATTTTCAATGAGATGATAATGAGGTCCTCTTTGTATTAGACCAACACGCTTAGTTTGATTTTTATAGTGCTAGCTCACTGAAACAACAGTCGGCGGGTAGACATGTCGCTCCACTCGGACACATTATCCTGATTCCAAACCAACCAGTCTTTGCTCTTTCTCCTTAATGCTGCGTGCTTAGTGGAGAAGCAACAAATGCCAATTTTATAGTCTTTGGTTTGACCGAACCGTGGCTCGAACCCACGATCTACCGCACTCGAGGCGACCACGTTAACCATTACACCCCGATGCTTTCATATGTATTTAGATATTAAGTTACGTTGAAATATCACACGTTGTCTAGTTCAGCGACCATTTTGACATCTACAATTATTACTGTCAAGGACCACAACTCCGTAAAGAAAATATATTCGGGATAGCTAATTGTTCTATTAAGTAAATAATTCTAAAACATGAAATTTGATTGTTGAATTAATCTGCTTGTGTCTTTTGGTTGATGTTAGATCGGTTTAGCTGTATTGCTACACATGGTCAGAAAAAAAATGAAATAAAAGTACTGATAATACTGTTTGTCACGATCATTATTAATTATTTGTACCTGGAAATAAGGGTAATAACAAAATTACCGAACACCGAGCAATCTTCCAAAGGGAATTAATTGTTGAGATAAGTAATTCTTCCGTAAATGGCTGTTTTCGGGTTGAGACGACCGAGGTAAGACGAGTGCACGTGCACTCGTCTTTACTCGTTGTGACATCCAATCAGAACGCCTCTAACAAGAAAAAAATCGCTTAAATATATATCTTAAGCCGGGAATGTCACATTATATACCCTGTCTGATAGCTGAATAACAGATATATTACGGATTTAACCATTGGTTTTTTTTTCAAATACAGACTCCAACCGTATTAATTATATTTGTGTCTTTTATTTTCATTTTTTCGTATTTCTAGATGTCCTTTTCCGTACCTTTGACGTCATTCTTCAATGACGTCAAAATATGTGTCACGTCATATTTCATGTATACATGACATGGGGTTCCTCATGAAGGAAAATACTGTACTTTCAACAAAATATTAGTGAGAAAAGCTCAAATATCACTAGAAAGCTACTTAGTTTATCAATCGGTGTCACAAAAGTCAATTTTATGTGATGTGTATTTCATAACGCTCAATTTTATGATATTAATCTGAAAATTTATGCAAATTAGTTACTGATCAATGGCGGAGGTCTCTAGGAGTTCGCGATAATGAAAGTTGTTGGTTTACGGAAGAAATAGGTACTTACATGCGTTGTTGGGAAAGCCCGGGTGATCTTCCACTCGTGATAGAAATTTTTGTTTCTTTTCGCTCGTTTCGCTGCGCTCCACTCACGAAAAGACATAGAATTTCTATCACTCGTGGAAGATCACCCGGTCTTTCCCAAGAACGTATGTAAGAACCTATTAAACTTATGAAACGTTTTGCTGTTTTGAATATATCGAATTGACAATTTCGGTCTTATTTTTGCATATTTGACCTGGAAAGGTTTGAAATGTGTATTTTTTTAAACACAGAAAATAAAGTCCCCATATGATCTATAAATCACACAGTGCCCTCTCGCACAAGATTTTCGATTACGAATGATTCAGGTATAAAAGCAATAACAAAAACAATTGCAATACACAATAAACAAAAGAACAAAGGCTTTGCAAATGCATATATGATACTGAATGTTATTTTCAACGGCATCATCATGATACATAAAATACATTGGGTCAGTGCTAAGAATATACATTATAATATCCATCGACAAAAACCAACTGGAGTTCACATCCTGTTCTTAGGGGTGTTCGTTTTGCTCGATCTTTAGTTTTTCTGTGTAGTGTTTTGTAGATCGTTGTTGGTTCCTTTTCTTTATACCATTGTGTCTGTCCTCCTTAGATTTGCGGATTTTGCAAATGCATATATGATACTGAATGTTATTTTCAACGGCATCGTCATGATACATAAAATACATTGGGTCAGTGCTAAGAATATACATTACAATATCCATCGACAAAACCCAACTGGACTTCACACCCAGTTTTTAGGGGTGTTCGTGTTGTTCGATCTTTAGTTTTTCTGTGTAGTGTTTTGTAGATCGTTGTTTGTCCCTTTTCTTTATGCCATTGTGTTGTCTGCCCTTATATTTGCGGATTACCCCTTTGGTAACTTCAAACTCTTTTTCCTAAATTTGATATGTTGTGTTAAGCATATTTATCTTGACCATCGACACTATGTCTATAAATATTTTTGTTTATATCATAGAATATAGTTCCAATTAAAACTGCATGATACATTTGGTATATCTTTTTATTTATTTCTATTGGTACATGGGCAAGTACAAAAGCAACAGAAATAAAATAATAAATAATACAAAATGAAAAACTAAAAAATGCAACACTGTCGGAAGAATTCTGAAATAACTAATCGAAAAATTGAAGATCTGATAATAAGAAATGGAATGGATCTCAGGTGTTTAAAGTGGGAGTAAAACCAGATGTTTGAACATCTGATATCTAATTTAGTGCGCACGACGCGTTTCTGGAATAACCTTTATCAAGTGCGCTCTACGATTGGAAAACCTTTAGAAGCAAGAAAAGCAAAGGCTATAAACAGGTTAGCCAAACAGGGAGTGATTCCAGAGGATGCTTAACAATGGGAGTGAAACCAGGTGTTTGAAAATGGGAGTGAAACCAGGTATTTAAATATAGCGTGGGATCATATCAAAGAATATCACGTTCTACTTATTGCAAGCAGTTAGGTTATGAAAATCAATGGATACTTACTTAAATTATCTAGTATACGTAAACTATTTCGAGAGGCCGTCGTGGTAGTGATCGAATAGTAGCTTGATTTACAACTACCTGTGCAAGGGCGAGGGGTACTCGATACACATTAATGTGATAAAACGATAGGTCGGCGGTTTTCGCCGAGTATTCCAGTTTCCTCCACCAATAAAACTGACCGATATAGCTCAAGCATTGTTGAAAGTGACGTTAAACACCATTCCCCTAACCTTAACCCAACTGTTTCGAAAGTCCTATATCAAAGTAGACACACATGGTATATCGAAGGCAGATATTCCATTTAGCACACTGTAAGTTCTACCCATATTTGATTGTTTGTTTCGTTTGTTTGTTGGTGCTTAACGCCACTTTCAACAATATTTCAGATATATCGTGACGGTCAGTTTTATTGGTGGAGGAAACTGGAGTACCAGGAGAAAACAACCGACCTGTCACGAGTCACTGACAAACTTTATCACATAATGTTATACACCTCGCCCTGATCGAGATTCGAACTCACAACATCAGTGGTGATAGGCACTGATTGCCTAGGTAGTTGTAAATACAACTACCAATAAAACTGACCGATATAGCTCAAGCATTGCTGAAAGTGGCGTTAAACAACATTCCCCTAACCTTAACCCAACTGTTTCGAAAGTCCTATATCAAAGTAGACACATAAATACAACTACCATATGATCACGGCCACGACGGCCAAATCGACCTTCACATCCGTTATGTTTGAAGAAAACAAGTACAAAACCACGTAATCAATTATTGACACTGATTTGAGTTCATTTTTTTTGCGAAACGTTTATACAGATAAGAGTGACCGATTTTCCACATGAAAACGGCTATTATGTCAATTGAAGTGGTAATTGATATAATTGACAATATCATCATCATTGAATATGCTATTAATAACATACTTTACTGATATCTTGAATTAATATTGTTGAAATATAGCAGAATGTATTTCTTCAGGAACAAAATTGAATCTTTAATCTGATTTATTAAATTTTCTATTTTTCCATGGTTGACTATTTGGCCGAAATTATCCAAACGTTTTCACGTGTTCCATAAACTTTCAACTTTGAACTTTTTAATATATTTTGCTATTTTAAATATGTCATAAGAAATAAACTTGCTTTAGAAATTATTATGTTTTTTTTCATTTTTTTTTTTCATTTTATTAATTTATTTTCATTTCCAAAATTGAACTGAGGGGTGCACTCGATACAACATGATGTGATAAGGTTCGTCAGTTTCTTGCGGCAGATCAGTGGTTTTCTCTGGATAATTCGGTATAACGATATAGCTGAAATATTGTTGAAAGTGGCGTTAAACACCCTAACCTTAACTTTACCCACAAATTAAGCCTAACGTGGTTTATATTTGTAATAATCTGTATAATGATCAGAAAAAGTAGCTGCGCCATCCGCATTAAGTCCCCCGAACACCCAAAGTGAAAAGTCGAAACTTGGGAACGACAAAATTAAAAAGTATAAAATAGTATAAACATTCTCAGACCGCCATATATACCTTATAATCTGTTGAGATATGATCAATATTAGTCAATTGCAAGGTAAAGTGGAGTTTAGTGTGCAGCTTGTTTACAACATATTATTTTCTATTGGGATCAAGTCCCATAACTCTGAAACAACAAAAATTAAAATCGTCAAATCGTTTTAAGAACCTCCTAATAATCTCACTAGTTTTAAGACAATCGGTTAAGGCAAAACATAGTTACTTTGCTCTCAGTTCTTATTGATGGCTGCTTGCATGTAGCAGAGAAGTAGTAAAATATCTTCCTTTTTTTTATTGACTTTGGTTTGACTTGAATGGTCATAATGGCCTGTTGTAAATGTGCATAGTTTGAAGCACAGAATAAACCTACTCTGTCTTATTTATATTTTCTAGCCCATTTTAGTTAAAATACACTGTGTGTTATTTGGTATTTAGCCAAATCATAAAAGGGCGCACTTTTGTGACATACAATTCTCAAGTTAACGGTTGGTTAAAATACAAAGCATGAAGCTGAAAGTTCTCATTTTGGAACATATAAATAAACGAGTCTTGTTACCTTTTTACCTTTAACCATTTTCTTTATATAAAAGCACATTTGTGAGTCGAGAACTCGTGTGTTTATTGCCGGCGTTCTTTATATGTTTTTCTTCTGGCTTAGAATTAGAACTTCCGGTTTACTGAAGTATAAATACCGGAGCAAGGTTCAGAAAGGGCAGATTCTGATAGGTTTTTTGGCTGAATTCTATACGTTATATATTTTGGCAGACGATACGTCCCTGTTTCATATTTAATTATAATAGAGGTAACAGCGCATTTAGTTGTGAATCCTCGCATGTTAATTTTAACTATTAATAACTAAAATGTTTAAGCGGATATAGTAAATTTCCTTTTCGTCCCCCTCAAAAGTTCCCCTTATCTTGCTCCGCCTATTTATGGTAACTTTGTACTTTTAAGTTGCTTACAAACATATCGTAACTGAATGTATATGGTTTAATATTTTGAGTAATACTACAATAAATTAATATATGGTTTTCTAGAGATGTGTTTTACTACTAAATGTGAGACGCTACCAAACAAAACACTTTACACAAATATATACAAGCAAGGAGTAAAAGACACACGGAAAACTACAACAGTGCCCATCATCATCCTCACTCGAGGTAGTCCAGCATGATAAAACCTAATGTAGCGAAATTGGTCGTGGGTTTACGGAAGATCGGTCGTCTTTTGCATGTACTCAGCCAACCTCCACTAGGAACTGCTACCATATATTTGAAATATTGTTGAAAGTGATGCTAAAATAAATTATTCATTTATAAGGTTATTGTGTTGTATTTTTGTTGTGTTTGTCTTCGTCTTCTATCAATATTGTATTGTGTTTTTGCTTTGTCTTGGTCCTGTTTCTTGTGTACCATATGTTTCCAGTTTCTCTGGATTGTCCATTATTGATTGCCCCTTCGGTATTCTGTAACGTTTATCAAGTAGGAAGGTTTTTTCTAGCTTTTATTCATAGCAAAGATATGTTTCAAACGAGGTGCTACAAAGGTTCATCAAGTGATATGATAGTTACATTCTACAAACACCAATCGCCCTATTATTCCCTTCTGGGGAATGAGCTCTGCATTTTGAATCCTTCTACTAACCTACAATTGCAGGCTCCTGTCGGAGGAACATTCAGCTAACATTGGAGAGGCTTGATCCTACTCATATACTCAGTCATTCAAGGTTATGTATATAATCTAAAACAATATAGTTTTGCAGACATACCATGACTAATATTTGATATATATGTGTTAATTGAGGACGGCACTTTGTATACATTGTTGCCATTTTTGTATCTGTGTTTGTCAGACGGCCTTCAGAAATGTTGTTATCATAGTTTAAAATCAGAAATACCAGACATTTAAATTAACAAACATAATGCAATAACAATTCCAATATCAGTCAAAGCTAGCAACACTAATAAAACACACGTTTCGTATAATTAACGTTTGTTTAAAGTTTAGTTATTCTTGTTTTGATATTAAATAACGAATTACCAATTATTGCAGCACTGTTGTATTGTAATTTGCCAGATCCACTCCAGTGAATTATTTACGGTAACAACAGGTGGTATTATTACAACAACGAATATTAATTTATGAGTAATCGCTTGTCAATTTACCTCCGGTTAATACAACAAAAACAACTATTTAAATCAATTTCTATCTTTCAATCAAAACAGGATTATCTTATTTACAGTATCATGTTTAATTAATTAGTGTTATTATGTAGGAAATATCAATGTATTTACCTCCTGGTGTGGGTGAACTGGAATCGCCAATGTGTGATAATGTATACTAAAGTACATTTGTGACTCTAGTCTGTACGTTATTCATTTATTGTTTAACTTACATATGACTCCTCTTGACTTTGTTTGATAGTATGTGAACTGTTGAGATAGTGTTATATCTGTATGTTTTACCCATTCTCAAATAGTAATGGACATTTTCTCTCCTCTTATAAGAAACAGAAACTGCTGTCCCTCCGCGAGAATATGGGTTAACCCCCCGACTTTTTGTGGGGTCTGTGTTGCTCATCTTTTTTAGTTTTCTGTAGTGTGTTGCTTTGTTTTGTGTTCCTTCGTTCTGCGTCTAGTGTCCAATGTTATTTGCAGTGTTTCTTGATTCTTTACTGCCTCTACAGTTTATTTAAAACCTTTCTTTAGGATTTACTTTATCCACTTGTATCCAATAACTAGACAAATATGGCTGGGAATTCCCATTTATCCATTAATATGTAGGCAAAGTGTCAAATAAATTGACCAATGAAATGTCTTGAAATTTGAAAAAGTAGTCTTCTTTTATGAAAAAAGGCATCCAATCAAGTACGTTGTTTACTGTACAAGGAAAGCTAATTAGTTTGCTAGCATTCGTCGCATCACTAAATAAAGACCTAATCATATGTGGTGTAATTATTGTTCGCGCACTCTAGCCCTGGTCAAAGACTATGAAATTGACATTTGCTGTTTCTCCGCTAAGCACGCTGTATTAAGGAGTAAGAACAATCTCTGGTTGGCTTGGAATCATAGTAATGCGTCTGAGTGGAATAACGTGTCTAACAGCGGAATGTTGTTTCAGTGAGCTAGCACTATACAAATCTAACTACGCTTGTTGGTCTAGTACAAAGCACACATAATTTCATTGAAATGTAACATGTTCTCGCCATGATACAATTTGCTCGCTTGGTGTTAACCAACAATCATACACTCACTCATGTACACTACCGATAGCTTCCGGAGGAGGGCGCATGTCTTATTTACGCTATTTGTGTTTGTTTGCGCATAGTGGTGTCCAACACATATTGTGTTGTGTTTTTGTTTTGTTTGTCTTTGTCTTGTGTCTTGTGTATAGTGGTGTCTAACACATATTGTGTTGTGTTTTTGTTTTGTTTGTCTTTGTCTTGTGTCTTGTGTATAGTGGTGTCTAACACATATTGTGTTGTGTTTTTGCTTTGTTTGTCTTTGTCTTGTGTCTTGTGTATAGTGGTGTCTAACACATATTGTGTTGTGTTTTTGTTTTGTTTGTATTCGTATTGTGCCAGTTTCTCTGGATTGTCATTTTTTGATTGTCCCTTCGCTATTCTCGAACGTTTATTCAACTATGGAGGTATACTATTGTTTATCATCATTTGTTTATTATGGAACAGGTGATATGTCATCAATGTCTGAAAAAAAAAGGATAATCATATTTAACTACGAGACATCGCTTAGACCATCAAAGAGAAAAGTTTCTTTCAAAATTTATTGATGAACTGTAAATTATGCAACAAGATAGTAATTAACAGTAATAATGGCAAAGCTGTAAAATGATTAATGCAAAATTATGTGTTATCAACGGGAGGATCATTTAGAAGTTTAATTTTGAAATATATCTAACGCTACTATGACGGAAATATTGCGTTACTTATATAAATAAATTGCTTTTAATATAATTACACACTGACAAAAACTCACAAAGACCTTTGATTTCTTTTCTCAGTATTATCTTATGATATTTTATATCAGAAGAGCTTTCAATATGATATACCGCTTATATCAATGTCAATAACAATGTAGATATGTAGCTTATTGCACACGACGTGCTTTCACTTTAAGAAAAGTTTGAAGATACGAAAATATTAATCAGAAGACGTAAATCGAAGAAGGCCAGACAGCACCACACGAACCCCACTAAAATATGGGGTGAACTCAGGTGTAAGCGATTGGAAAGCCAAATAATTTAAAGTCATTAGGGACAAGAAAACCAAAGGGCTTAGTCTAAATATCATACCCGAGGAAGGTCAACCTCAGTCTTAATAATAATTAAATTATTTAGAAAGGCTAATTTTCATAAATAAATATATCTTATATATAGTGAGCAGATGATATCCCCGGGAACTAACAGCAAAGTTATTGACTCATTGATAGAAATAAAAATATAGATACATCTATCTAATGTTTGGTACGGAAAGCCTGACCGTGTACTATAATGCGCTACTTTTTTTGGTGGTGTCACGATTGCTACACGCGAAAGACTTCTTTGGTAGATTTCTAAAATGTTAAATCATATTGTGGCCGCTACTAACCTATAATTTGCTCGTTGATACCCATCTCTCCATACTTTTCAAGTTGCAGGTTTACCTGGGTGTAACATCTCTTCTCATATTTGTTTTTAGATATTGTTGATATTGCTTTCGTCCTGAACATTTATGAAATAAATTAATATTAGAGTCACAAGTTATTTTATACGTGTTTTGATTGGTTTATAAAGTTGAGGTTATTTGTCAATATACGGAATCCAAAAAAAAAAGTCGTTCTCAAGGCGTCGCGTGCTGTTGTCATCAGGTGATTTTCTTTAAATAAGGCACCTTTGGGGTTATTTAAATTTATTTCCGATTAGTTGCTTTATTTTGAAAAAATAAATATATTTTTCAATATCATAACAAAAAAAGTTTGAATTAATTTATAAGGATTGATCGAAATTATTTCTTCGGTTCATTCGAAATAACCTCACTCAGGTTGTACACACCCTTGCGTAACCCGCTACGCAAACACTGTGTTTGCTTGCATATAAGGGTGTCCAATAAGAGGCAGGAACTGTTGATCCTTCGTGGGCGCCTGGGATCCGTGTTGCTCAACTTTTTAATTTTCTGTGCTGTGTTTTTTGTTTTGTTTGTCTTCGTCATGTGTCTTATGTACCCAATGTTGTCAGTTTCTCTGGATTGTTCATTCTTAATTGCCCCTTCGGATTTCTCTACCGTTTATTTGTATCTGGGCAAATTAGTTCTTTCACAATTAGTAAAAGAAATATTTCTGTCTTGTATGTGACATCAAATTAACCTTATATAACCACACAGCTGTGAAAAAAACGGTTATCTGCAATATTTTAAGTATAATCTGTTTTCCTTCATAATTAGATAATGACTTTCCATAGCTGGAGTTCTTGTTTCAAATACTTTGCACTTTGAAGATGCTGTTAATTATAATTAAAACTTCGTTATTTTCTAATTATAAAATTAGCGTTGTGATGTGATTACACACATGTACAACAACTTATAATTAATTTATAAATACATAAATGCACAATTATTAACAATAGATTACGATGATACAAGGGGCTTATATTCTTTGATATGATGACTGTTGTCTTTGTTTAAATGAAAGACTTTATTATTATCTTTATTCTCACACAGCCAAATACAATGGTACAGAGAAAAATAACAACATAATAATAACATAACAAGACTTTTTACAAAATATACATAGGTTAAGGAACAACAGTGGGTAAGCCAGGAGTACAAAAGACCTTATTGATATGTTTGATAAATATACATAATTTTCGTAACAGCGATTGTTTTTTGGTAGATAGAAGTTCAAAGAATTTGACAACATTATGTCTTTTCATAAAATATTTTGGAAGAAGCTGTTTGCGTTTATCGGTTAAAAAGGAACACTCTAAAACATAGATTGGAATTATTATCGAGTTGTTTCTTATGGAAAGAACATTTAACCTTTAGTTGGGCGAGGCTATTGTCTTTTATTTCTGTGACCAAATTTAATCGAATAAAATATTTGACTTGGAAGATGCAAAATATAGAAAAAAATAATCTGACCCTGCAGTTTTCAACACGAAATTATTGAATTTGGAGAAAAAACTACTGATATTTCATGACTACAAAAATAAACAGGTTGGATTTTTTTTCGAGTGAAAACTAATTCTGGCTCGGGGGATGATATATAACCCCCTCCATTCTAAAAATGATATGGTCGATCCCTTATCGAAATATGAATATATTCAAAAATAAACGTTAGAGAATATCGAAGGAGCAATCAGAAAGAACAATCCAGGGAAACTTGTAACATCGGGTACACAAGACGAAGAAAAACAGAACACAATCATAACATGTAATGGACACCACCATATGTAAACAAATAAAGACAACGTAAATAAGGAATTCTCACTCCCACAAAAAACTAGAGGAATAGTCTAATCGAAAATGGTCCTTTATTCCTACTAATTAATATTATTGGTTAGTCCTAGTAGATTTTAAAAGCTATCCCGAACAGGCTCACATATCATAAGATTTTCAAAAAGTTTTGGCTGACTACAAATACGGTTTCATCACCAACTCTCCCAAAGCATGGCAAGAACAAAAGAAGGCATGGATGACCTATGATTATCAATTATTTCTTCTTTTGAGCGAAGTTTCTGTATATGTACGATTATCTTGTGATAGCTCAAGGCTAATTCTGTCTTTATACAATCAATGGAGTGTTTTTTGCAGAAAAGGGGCAATGCTATTCGGGTAGCTATTTGCAGAAACAGCAATATCTTTGTTGTGAATAATTGAGCGGGTTCAACAACATCAACATCATGATCTTTGATACCGTTTGCATACATTCATGTTTTTCACTGTTTTCAGAATTTACCTCATTACATTTCAGTTTCATACGGTATAGACAACAATAAGATTTTTAAAAGTTCCGTTTCATTTAGAATACACAAAAATCAGATTTTAAAAAGTTTAGTTTCATTTAGAATAAAGAACAATCCGATTGTTTTTAAGTTCCGTTTCATTTAGAACAGACAATCATATTTTTTTAAAGTTCCTTTTCATTTAGAATAGACAAAAATCAGATTTTTAAAAGTTTAATTTCCTTTCAACAGACAACAATCAGAATTGTTCACAAAATTGTATTATAAATCTCGATTGGTTCATCTTTCATCTCGTTAATGATCAGATTGTTTTTTAACCAATTAAATTAACTGGTTACAAAGCTGATGTACTGTATAAATGCACTATCCATCATTATCCTTTTTTTTTTATTATTAAATCAGATATGTGATATAGTTACATTGTTTATATAATATTATTTGTTTGTACATTTTTATTCTAGCCTACATCTAGATAACAGAATCGTAATCATAACGGCTCATTTCATGTATAGATAATATATTAATGATGATCACCTCACCATGTGTTTATCTCTTATATTAAGTTTGGACCATATGATATTGATGATGATGAGACATTTTGACAGACAAATAATGTAATTGTGGCCCGGTTTTTTCTTTTATAATGTCATAGAAACCAATATTCGTAGAAAGCTTGACATTATTTATTTTAATCTATTTGTTTGGTATGGTAAAGTTACCTTTCGATGATATGATGATGATATCCGCTTTGTACATTGTACTAGCTATATAGACCAACACGTTGTGTTGGATTTTTATAGTCCTAGCTCACTGAAACAACATTCCGTGGGTAGATATGTCGACCCCGAGTCAACCAGTTCTTGCTCTTACTCCTTAGTGCTGCGTACAAATATCAATTTTATAATCTTTCATATCATTATAAAGCTTTCAATATTTCATACAGATTTTATTGTGATTTTATGTTATGTAATGATGACCGTTGATATCATTACCTCTCAAATGTCTATCAGACTGGTAATATGAACTCCATAATCATGTAACGTTAGGGCCTATATAGATCATATCGACCTACCTATGTCAGTGTTCCATTAAGATAAACATCTCTTTTCCCGTAATGACACCTATTACGATGATTTAATTCCCAAATTTATCTAGGGGAATACCACAAATTCACAATCACCAATTATATTTTTCATGTTTTATAGAAATTCAGCTTGATAAACAAATTCAGTATATTTAAGTCTTCCCGCCACCTTACATGTGTGAATTGTGGGTATCTTCTTCTTTCTTCTTTAGGTATACAGTACTCCTTCAAGACGTTGAAGATTACGTACTGTTGCATGCGTGGGTATTTACAAAAATATTTACATAAATTTCATGAAAGTGAAATAAAGTGAAATCAAAAGCGTGAATAAAACAAAAAATTTAAAACTATGTACAATTGTATTTGAAATTTAAATGTTTAAGAGAACAGCGGGTGTTAGCTGTTCTCTGAAAGAGTCTATTGATGGACTTGAAATAATTGTCTGTGGTAAGATCTTCCATTGTACTATAGTGTGTGAAAAAAATGACCATTTGTATGTATCTTTTTGTGTTGTTATATGCCTAAATGTCTGATTGTGTGATTTTCTAGTTCTGCTGTCAGTTGGGATGAGTATGTTGTTTGGGATAGCAATTAAAGCGTGTGTTATTTTATACATCATGATCAATCTGGTTTTAAGACGGCGCTCAGCTAAAGTTGGCCAACCTAGAGTGTCAATCATTGAAGTGACACTGCTAGTATTATGGTAATTGTTTTGAACATAGCGAGCAGCTCGTCTTTGAACCATTTCTAGTTTGTTTATGTTGTCATGTGTATAAGGGTCCCAGATACTACAGCTGTATTCAAGTCTCGAATAATGTTATAGGATAAGTGAGTGATTATTGTGTAACGCCCAAGGACACTTGTATCATAGTGATCAACAAGCCACACAGCGATGAGAAGATGATGATTTTCGCTTTGTACTAGACCGAATAATCTGTCTCTTGTGTGTCTGTATTTGTCATTATATATTTCCTTTTTATTATTTGGACATTTTTTTTTTCTGACACACTGAGTGTGTCAAAAAAAAAAACACATTTTACCAAGGAAAATGAAAACATTATAGAAGCAGAATGGGGATTCAAATGTATTTTTTCTAATTGTTCATCACAAAGTTGTGGAGTTGCTTTGCTTTTTAATAATAATTTTCAATTTGTTATAAAGAATACAGTATGTGATGAAAATGGTCGGTATATCATATGTGAATTAGAACTAAGCAATGAAAGAATAATTGTCACAAATTTCTATGGGTTGAATACTGATAACACATAATTACTTGAATCGTTTATAGACGATATAGATATAGACAATTTCAATGATAAGCCGTTGATATGCGGAGGAGATTGGAACCTAGTACTTGATGAAAAAGATAAAAAAGGAGGAAGCACAAAATTATCGCATACAAAAAATAGAGAAAAGCTAAAGTCTTTCATAGATAGAAATAATTTGACAGATGGATGGAGAACCTTAAACCCTGAATTAGAAAGATACACTTGGAGGCAAAAGACTCCAAATATTCAATGTAGGTTGGATTTCTTCCTCATATCAATCGGCTTACTGAATGTAGTAAACAATGTAGATATTATATATGGCTATAAAAGTGACCATTCTTTTATATCAGTTGAAATAGAAAAGAATAGTTTTGCTCGAGGCAAAGGTTTTTTCAAGCTTAACACATCTCTATTATTAGATAAAGATTATGTTGAACTTATAAGAAAATTAATACAAAAACAAAAAAACATATATGATGAGCAAAATGTAAATCCAAACTTAAAATGGGAAATGATTAAAAGTGACATAAGAGGAGAAACTATAAAATATTCATCAAAAATTGCAAAGATAAATAAAGTTAAAACAATTAATATTGAAAGAGAGTTAACAGAACTCCAAAATAAAAAGCAAGCGTCTAACAGAGAAGAAATTGAAAAAAGAATAAATTTATTAGAAAATGAATTAAAAACATTTTACGAAAAAAAGACAGAAGGTGCAATGATAAGAGCAAAGGCAAAATGGCTAAAAGATGCAGAAAAAAATACTAAATATTTTTTCAATTTAGAAAAACGAAATTATATAAATAAAACTATTCAACAATTAATAAATGATAAAGGAGACACTATAACTGATTTCAAGGAAGTTCTTGCTGAAGAGAGAAGCTTTAATAAGTCTCTTTATTCTAAGAACCATACAGTTTATGATAACATTAATGAGGTCAATAATTTCTTCTTCCCTGATGACCCAGAGATACCAAAGCTTAGTGAAGAAGATATGTTAAACTGTGAAGGTATAATTTCAAAAGATGAATGTGTCTCAGCTATTAGGACATTTAAAAATGGTAAATCTCCAGGAACAGATGGACTTCCTGCAGAATTTTATAAAATATTTTGGAATGATGTTATTGATCTAGTGATTGACTCGTATCAATATACTTATGATCTTAATGAGATGTCAATTTCACAAAGGCAGAGTATTATAACGCTGCTCCCGAAACCTGAGAAAGATACAAAGTATCTAAAAAATTGGAGACCCATTTCTCTCCTGAATATTGATTATAAGTTAATGACAAAATGTCTAGTATTTAGACTGAAGAAAGTCCTACCAAATATTATTCATTCAGATCAAACAGGTTTCATGAGAGGAAGATATATTGGCGATAATATCAGAAATATTCTAGAAATTATTGAAACAGTAGAAGAAGAAGATTTATCATGTGTTATACTATCAGTAGATTTCGAAAAAGCTTTCGATTCACTGAGCTGGAAATTTCTCCAACAATGTTTGGACTATTTTAAATTTGGTCCTTCCTTTAAAAAATGGACCAGTATATTGTTTCAAAATATATCAAGCTGTGTTCTTAACACGGGATGGTCAACAGAATTTTTCTCTGTTGAGAGAGGTGTGCGTCAAGGTTGCCCTATATCGCCTTATCTTTTTATTATAACTGCCGAAATACTAGGCATAGCTATTAGACACTCAGATGACGTCAAAGGCTTTAAGTACAAAAATGCAGAATCCAAACTGTCCCAATATGCTGATGACACTCAAATAATAATAGATGGATCAGAAAACTCCATTAAAACTTCTATTAATATATTGAATGAGTTTTCAAAGATAAGTGGGTTAAAAGTAAATCTAAATAAGTCAGAACCGATTCCACTGGGTCACTCCAAAGTAGAAATACACACCCATAACTTTTCGCCAGGAATTAAAATAACTACAGATAAATTTAAACTGCTAGGTATTATCATCCCAACAAATGGAAAACAAACAGATCTAATAGAAGAAAATTATCATAATAAAAAAAAAAATATTAGAAATTATAAAAACTTTGCAAAAGAGAGATTTAACTCTGTATGGTAAACTAACAATCATCAAAAGTTTGATCATACCACAATTAACTTATGCACTGACTATTTTACCTTCGCCAGGAGAACTCTTTTTAAATGATATTGAAAAGATAAACCAGCAAAGATTAAAAAAACTATTTTATTTAAAGAAAAAACAGAAGGTGGACTAAATTTGACTAATATAAAGATATATGCCAAATCTGTTAAATTTCAGTGGATATATAAGCTTTATAATGAAGATTACAATGCATTTTGGAAACATTTGATGTGTGCCCGTTGTTCACGATTACAAGATAAGATTATATGGGAGAGTAATTTAAATTTAAAAGATGCTCATAAGTTGGTTATCAAATCAAAATTTTGGCAGGATTTACTCTTGTGGTACTCATCTTTAAACTTTAATGATGACTCAAATAAAGTCACAAAAACAGACTTTATATGGTACAATTCACACTTGAAGATAAATTACAGAGTACTTTATTGATGACAATAATAGATTTCTAACATATCAAATGTTTCTTGATAAATGCAATGTGAATATAAATGCTATTACATATTATGGTATTATATCTGTTATTAAAAAACATTACAGTACTGATGACTTGGAAATGAAACCACCTTTGATTACTAATATGATGCAGAGGAAAGATATTTCAAAATATATATACAAATATTTCATAGAAAAAGATGAAAAAGAAAATTTTGTAAAAGGCATTGTGAAATGGGAACAAAAACTTGATACTGAACTAGATGGTAGTATGTTGTTTAATGATATTTATAGAATCACAAATGATACAAAATTAAGAAATGTTCAGTTCAAACTTCTGCATCATATACTTCCAAATAACAAGTTATTACACAAAATGGGAATAAAAAACAGTGCATTATGTAATTTCTGTAACCAAGAAGAAGACTCCATCTTACACTATCTGTGGGGCTGCCCTGTGGCAAAGAGATTTTGGACTTCATTTAATATCTGGCTTTCATCAGCTCTAGATTTAGAAGTTTTTGAATTAACCCCAAAAGAAACAGTTTTAGGTATTTTTTCAGATGAAAGCTCCTTGCAAAAAATTGTTCCATTTTTATTCCTTGTGGCAAGAAATTATATTCACTGTTGTAAATGGACTGACACAAAACCATTCCTTAACATTTTCAAAGTTAAAGTTAAACAAAAAGAGAAAATCGAAAAGATTAATGCACTTGTTGAAAATAAAATGTACAAACATGATAATAAATGGTGTTACATACATGAACTTAATTTATAGTGGTCTACTTTTGTCAACATGCAAGAAAATAATTTATACATAAGAAACTTATATTAGAAACTCATGTATATATAATTATATATAGGGGGTAAATCAAAATCTGATGACATATATTCTTAAATAAACTATGTATTTGGTTTATTGCATGGAGACAAGGGGGCACAACATTTCATATGTTTGTATTGAAAATGTATGTACAAATAATGTCTTTGTCTGTGCTGTTGTGTAATGTCTGTGTTTGTTATGTATATATTTTGAAAATGTCTAAAAAAATAAAAGTAAAAAAAAAAAAAAGTGAAGCTGTAGCATTCTTTGAAGATTCACCTAAATGTAATTTTTATAGATATATATATGATATTCATAAGTTGCAGTTTTATTTAAGCCGACCTGTAAATTATATGTATAAACCTCTGATTTGTAAATATCGTATACATGCAGATAGTTTAAAGATTGAAACGAGACGGTATTTAAACATTGATAGACATGAAAGAATATGTGATTTTTGTAATGATTCATGTATAGAAGATGAATTTCATTTTATATTGAAGTGTAAAAAATATGATGACATGCGTAAAAAGTATATTAAACCTTATTACTGGAAGAAACCATCTGCTTTTAAGCTGGTACAACTATTGTCTGTTTGTAATATTAAAGAGCTAAATAATCTAGGTAATTTTTTGTATTCTGCTGAAAAGGTTAGAAATTGCTTAACTTAATTGTCATGCTCCGCTATGAATATATTCTTGTATTGATTGTATGTATATATGCCTATAAGCTGTATTGCTTTTGGTAAATAAAGTATTATTTTATTATTATATTATAATCAGGCAACATAAATTACTATAGGGAAATTATATGTCAGTTTGATTACACCTGTTTTTATCTATTCACATATTTCCCAGTTTGAGTTACAGCTGAACCATGGAATTATGAATCGTATGATTGCTGAGCAGCAGAGTTAGAAATTTAGATTTCAGTTTTCAGACAAAACTTTGGTGTAACCTTTTCATTGAATGTTTTGTTATCAAGGATGATATATTTTTATGAATATTGCTATGATATCGAAACATTGGAAAATCATTTTAGCTCTTTTTATGGCTGCAGATATGAAAAATAGACAGAGAACTTTCCAAACTATTTTATTTCTTCTTCTGAAAACAACCACCTCTATATATTAGTGTTCTATGAATATATGTCTAAGTATGATGATGTAATAATATGTAATTATTAAATTGAAAGATATCACCTTGTAACACGACGGGTGTCACAGGTGGAGCAGGAACTGCTCACCCTCCCAGAACACATGAGTTCACCCCCGGTGTAATGGAGGTTCGTGTTCTCGAGCTATTGTTTTCTGTGTATTGATTTGTAGATCGTTGTTTGTCCTTTTGTCTTTTTTTTTTCATTTGGTCATTGTGTTGTCTGTCTTTCTGGCTTCTGTTTACCTCTTTGGCATCTTTAGACTTTCCTTAGATTAAACGCTCCCACTCGGTAACCTTTTATAACATTGATTTTAGAGAATAACGTTATCATATCATGTTATATACAAGTATATCAATTATCATTGAAGTTAAGTGGATCTTTGCCACTGAAAACATTCCATTATCTACATATATTTTCTTTTCATTTTTTCTTCTTCAATTTTTCGTTTCTTTCAGCTTCTTTTTTTTTCTGAGTTAAAAAACATAGATATCTAAAGTAGTACGTACGTCATATTTCTGTAATAAACTTCATCAGATACATTGAAAATTAAAAGATTATAAAGATAAATAACGTAATAGTCTTTGGGAGCAATAAAACCTAAGAGCCTAACCAGGATATCCAAAAAATCGAATAAAGCTATCCATGAGCGAGGAGAACCATAGTTTTAAATATAATTACATTATCTAGGAACTATTAATTTTAATAATAATTAGATATAAAACAGAACATGTCAGTGCCGAAACATTGATTGCTGTGGGGACTTTACTGTGTTATATAATGCAGGGGTGGTCCCAGGGGGGGGGGCGCACCCGGCGTGTACCCACCCACCCCCCCCCCCCCCCTAAAATTGGAAAAAATATGATTTTTTGGCGTAGAATCGTGATTTTTCACACCAAATACCCCAAAAATGTTCGCGCCTCCCTCCACTCGGCGCAATTTTTTTAAGTGCGCCCCCCTAACTTGAAATCCTGGATCCGCCCCTAATGGAGGGATAGATATAGGCAATGTCGTTGTTATCTAAAATGTCAATAACATTTTTTTTCTGTTGATATTTGATTACACCAAACTTTGGTATTTTATCGCTGCATGTAAAAGACGTTTTCATCCAGAATTTATGCTGAATTATAAAAGCACTGAAACACTGCGTATCTAATTACGAACTTGCCAGTTAATTTAAGATTTAATGTTATTTTAAGTAATCAAACGCCGTGCCATCAAATTATCAGATTATATTTTCATTCGTGACAATATTGCATTTACTGATTTCTGTGAAATATTATATTTTTATTCATTTTTTATCTGAAAATTAATCGATTTTTCGTCTATTTATGTGACGAAACATGAAATTGAATATATAAAACACGTGTTTATTATTTGAAGATATTTTATTTCCATTTTATAATGGCGACTTTACTGATTTGTTTTTATATTTCTTTGACAATCCAAAGAAATATCTCTAAATGAAATAAAGGAAAGAAAAATAAACGTCTAGGGTTACGGTTCTTGCTGTTTAACGACACTTTCAACAATATTTCAGTTATATCGTCAAATAAACGCTTAAATGTAGTCCTACCTCAAAAATATTGCCATGACAAATAAAACAGATAGTGGTTGTAAATCTCTCATACGAAATAGGTGAACTAACTGACTCTCATTTTTAATTAAGATATGATTAAAAACGATGAAACTGTCTTAATAACATTAAATAACAAAATTTACGCGTTTGTTTTTCAGACGTTTTAATTGGGTACTTAAATACATCTCAATCCTCAATATTCATAGATGTTCTTCTTCGTGGTACAAAAATGTATAATTCACAGAGTTTTTGAATTTGAGTTTTACTCAAAAACAGCTCTTCTTTCCTTGGCATTTTTTCTTTATGTATTTTCTTTGTTTTCAAAAATGCACGTGTTTGCTGGTGATGTTGTGATTATCTTTAGCATAACCTTGTGACCTTCATTCTGATTGGTTGATTTGCCATGTTTAGACCTGAGGAATAGAGCACGCATGTTTTCAAAGTCTGAAACCTAGCAGGGTTAACACATAAAGTTTTGACATGCATGTCTAAACATGCATGTTGAAACTTGCTGTGTAAACGGCAATGACATTGAAAATGTTCTGATTGCTAAATGTATCTGTTTGAATACGTTGCTGATACCAATGCAGTCTTTAATACAATGGTACGTTCTTTACATCCATACGTTGTTTAATAATATGATTTATATTAGTAGTATAGTAAGGGTTATAGGATCATATAAGTCTCCATACTAAACAAATATCAGTGAATGATTGCATACAGAACGATCACAGACATTCTGTTAGAAAAAAAATGTGTGTAATCTTTAACCTCATCAGTTGTTCTCCTATCTCTCAAAATCAAATAGCCATACAGTGTATTGTATAGAATGACCATAAACCGTTCGTCCATTATATAAATTAGAAATAAATGTCCACTTTTATTCTGGTCAGGCGAAAATTCTCATTTGATAAAATGGCAATAAAGATGGCGTGGCCATGTGTGAAATTAAAAAGCTTTATCACAAAAAAAAACTATAATGAAGCCAAAGTAAATGTGTACTGTGGATCTGTATAAAGATAAAATAAGACAATAGATGTCATCACTAAACCAAATAAAATGAAGATTTATTTTCTAATATAATCGTGATGTCTGCGACGTGGGTAAAATATAGTGTTTACTTAAATATCTTAACAATAAGATGAAAAACATAGATATCAGATTGTTTGAACAAAATCTAATAGAAATATAGTAGAAATTGAGGCAACACCGATTCCCCTAACACACAAATACAAACAGCTTGTATATGACTTCTTTTGACTTGGAATTTGACTGATAGTTTGCGACCTGTTGAAACAATGTTATATCTGTATGTTTTTAATTGTGCACAGATGTTAGAGATTAGACAGACATATTGTAGAAACAGAGACAAAACTGATTCACATAATACCTAATTATTGTATGGATCAGCTGTTCTAACTGATGAACAAAATACACTTAATTTTACTAAAGTGCAAAAATACATCCTAGACTGCAAAAGATTTGTAAATGCTTAGTATACTGAGACCGCATTTCATCCTTCACCCTCTTTTTATTTTATTTTCATGTACATTCTTTTTTCATCTACTTTTACAATCTTCATTGTGAATTGTTTATTATTATGTAATGTTCGTTCAATTTTTCATGACCGTGTTATACGTGATGATGTTTTCATATTGTCGTCGATTTGTAAGGAGACGGATTTATATAAGTTCAGCTTGTTTCCGAATCCTTGTCGTATATTACATATTGTATTGTATTAACATGTCATATTATTGAATAAAATGTTTAAATTAACATAATACCTCTATTCTGGCTTGATACAGGCGCTTTTATTCAACAGTGTGCAGCTAATCTAGTTTGATGGGCCCAAACCTTCCGTCTTAGTGAAAGGAATATATTGAAATCATACATCAACACCCAATTAAGACTGCTTTGAAAATATCAAGTCAATCTTGTCTAGATTTATTTCGCGAAAACATTACCCGTAAACCATTCCTATCATCACTACAATATATCCCCCATATTCATGATGCACTAAGCTTGACCTGCATGTACGACTGTGCAAGTGTGCAGCTTTTATTGAGCTAACATTACTTATTTCACTTAAATAGCTAAAACTGGTAATATGAAGCACACTTTACAGCTGTTTTTCTGTTTCCATAGAATTTTAACCTATTTATTGTATTACATTTCACACAAAACCTTTACGTTCTCCTTCCTTACATGACCTTTACATTCTCCTTCCTTACATGACCTTTACGTTCTCCTTCCTTACATGACCTTTACGTTCTTCTTCCTTACATGACCTTTACGTTCTCCTTCCTTACATGACCATTACGTTCTCCTTCCTTACATGACCTTTACATTCTCCTTCCTTACATGACCTTTACGTTCTCCTTCCTTACATGACCTTTACATTCTCCTTCCTTACATGACCTTTACAATCTCCTTCCTTACACGACCTTTACGTTCTCCTTCCTTACACGACCTTTACGTTCTCCTTCCTTACATGACCTTTACGTTCTCCTTCCTTACATGACCTTTACGTTCTCCTTCCTTACATGACCTTTACATTCTCCTTCCTTACATGACCTTTACAATCTCCTTCCTTACATGACCTTTACGTTCTCCTTCCTTACATGACCTTTACGTTCTCCTTCCTTACATGACCTTTACGTTCTCCTTCCTTACATGACCTTTACGTTCTCCTTCCTTACATGACCTTTACGTTCTCCTTCCTTACATGACCTTTACGTTCTCCTTCCTTACATGACCTTTACGTTCTCATTCCTTACATGACCGTTACGTTCTCATTCCTTACATGACCTTTACGTTCTCCTTCCTTACATGACCTTTACGTTCTCATTCCTTACATGACCTTTACGTTCTCCTTCCTTACATGACCTTTACGTTCTCATTCCTTACGTGAATGTTGCCCTATATATTTTCTTTTATTTCACACAAAACCTTTACGTTATAAGTACAATGTGTCTGTGTTTTAAATGGCCAGATTATAAACATGATATTATATTCTTACATACTTTATTTATGACTTAACCCAGTGTTTTTGTCCCTATCATATTATCTCTACCAAACCAGAATGGATATTATGTAAATTAATCATTTGATAAACCACAAGATTACATCAGATGGCTTGTATTTTAGATTCTACCGTGATTTATCAATCAAAGTGTAATAATTTGAATTGGAAATATTGCATGAGGCAAGAAATAATCAAGGTTATTAATATGGCAATCTGTGAACATGCATTTTTTTTAATGAAAAGCAGATACAATTACGTAATTTAGTTTATGATGATTTTATTTGTTAAATTAACAAAAGGGATAGGACACAAGTTTTACCAACTTATGAAGTCTTCTCCCATTTATACAATAAATTCACATAGTATAATGATCATTCTGAGCATACATATAATACATATAGAGATATATTGTAAATAATTAACGAATAAATAAAAAGGTTGTGTTGGATGGATACGAGGTTGGAGAGTAGATAATTATCGAGTAATTATACTACAAGGAATCTTTTTGAAGATTTAATAAAATT
Organism: Bathymodiolus brooksi; assembly: GCA_963680875.1. NCBI lineage: Eukaryota > Metazoa > Mollusca > Bivalvia > Mytilida > Modiolidae > Bathymodiolus > Bathymodiolus brooksi. The sequence continues at coordinate 70,308,797 of OY804590.1, forward strand.
GAAAACGTGTTTGATGATATTAATATTTTCTTCGTATGTTAAATCATCCGACCCACGGGTCAGTAGATTCAAATTCAAATCGCTTGTCTGTACCCAATTTAAGTTGTTCATCATAATACGTCTTATTTCAGTATAATTAGGACAGGTAAAAAAATAATGGAATGCATCTTCCCGTGGAGCTCCACAGGAACAAGCAGCATCATTTACTATATTAACCTTTGATAGATCGTAATTTAGAAAGGAATACGAGTTACGAAGTTGAGTAAGAATAATATTAAGTTTTCTGGGACCATAATAAAAATGTTTCGGGATACGTTTTGTGTTATCTGACTGTTCCTTACGAATGGCTTTTTTGAATTTAGTTAATGTGTCAAGATTACGATCAAATTGATCTAGCCGGTTCCAGAGTTTACCAGTAGATGGAATAAAAGATTCAGTTGCAATCGAGAGTCTACAAAAAGGTATTATTAAATTCGAACCGTTTCTTAAGGGGTAAATAGTTGTGCTTTGTACAGTAGGAGGAATAAGTTCTCTAAGATAATTTGGTGCATGTCCATTCTTTATATTATAAAATAACTGGAGTTTCCTATTATGCCTTCTACTAGAGAGAGTAGTCCATCCTGTTTCTGAGTATAATTTATCTGTTTTTGTGAAAATTGGTAATCCAGTTACAATCCTTGCAGCATCTAGTTGCAATTTTTCAAGTTTGGTTGAATAAAACACTCCACAATTATCCCATATTTCACAGGCATATTCAAAAATTGGGCGGATATATACTAAGTACAGTTTTTCTAGATTTTGTCTACTTAACCTATATCTTAATTTTCGCAGAATACCTAAATGTCTTGATACGCTTAAGATTATATTTTCAATGTGGTTATTCCATTTAGCATCGTTTGACAAGGTTACACCCAAGTGTTTATGGCTCGTTGTTATAGGGATATTGTTTCCATTAAATGTGAAATTAAAATTATATCTAACGTCTGTATTGGAAAATAACATACTCTCAGTTTGTCTGGATTAAAAGACAATAACCATTTTGTGGACCAGGTATTTAGTTCACACAAATCATGATTTATAACATTTTCAATTTCAACAACATTTTGACTTGAATAACCTAAAGAAGTATCATCTGCAAAGAGTCTACCGAGAAAGAGGAGCTTCTCTCCAATATCATTTATATAAATTAAAAATAGTAAAGGGCCTAAAACTGACCCTTGGGGGACTCCAGCAGAGACTTCACAAACAGTTGATGATGTTGCCTTGTTAATCACTTTTTGCTTTCTTTGATACAAATAATTTTCAAACCATTTGATTAAAGGACCTTTTATACCATAAGAATTCATTTTATGTATTAAACCCCTGTGCCAAACTTTATCGAAAGCTTTGGAAAAGTCACAGAATAAAAAACAACTAAATACTTTTTTTTCTAGTGAATTGAGTATAGAGTTGTATAGTTCTAACAACTGGTGGATAGTAGAATGTTTCGGAAGAAAGCCAGACTGATACTCATATATAAGTTTGTTTCTAACAAGATAATTATAAACATTTTTATAAACTACTCTCTCCATAATTTTACCAACACAACTTATCAAAGATATCGGACGGTAATTTGAAGGCAGAGAGGCATCACCTTTTTTTAAATAGCTGTCACGTGTGCAATTTTCCAGCTTGAATGATACTTGCCTTGTCGTAAAGATTTGTTAAAGATAATTTGAAGTGGTTCGGAAATTCTTTCTGGGGCTATTTTGAGCATTTTATGGCTGATTTTGTCAGGACCGGACGCTTTTTTTAGGTCTAATATTTGAATGAAATCTACAATTTCACTAGCAGTCACAAAAATGTCGGTAATTGAGTCATTATTTTTACTTTCAAAGGGGGGTACTGGTATATTTTCTTCCTCCAACTTAGATACTAAACTAAAATATTTATTTAATTGTTCACATTTTTTGTCGTCGTCATATACCATTTCATCTAAATGTTCATCATTAATTGTGTTTCGAAGCGGAGGGATACAGTTACTTCCCTTGTTAGATTTAATTATCATTTTCATTATTTTCCAGTAAGTTTTAGGGTTCGTCGAATTATCTAATAATATATTGTCTAAATTACTTTCAAAATTTTATTTTGCTTTCATTTTCATATTATTGACCTTGTTCCTTTGTTTTTTATATTTTAAAGTATCACTTTCCCTCCCAAATTTGAAAACTTTTTCTCAGGCGATCGCGTAGTCGAATTTCTTTTCTAATTTCGTTATTAAACCATGGTTTGTCATAATCCCGTACAGTTATAGTTTTCGTTGGAATACTTTGCCTTGCTATGTCCAAAAATAATTTTGTAAATTCTTCAACCATGTCATCTACGTCGTTTAAAAAGCCTATCATTTCATTCCAGTTAATTTCGTTCATTTTGTTATTAAAGAGTTCTAAATCTATATTCTCATACTGCCAAATTTCTCTGGTAAATGAACATGAAGTCGATTTTGGACAGTTGAGAAAAGCAACTGCTGCATCGTGATCACTAATTTCTGATGGCATCTTAAAAACATCAGAATATAGTGGGGTCATGGCATCGGAAATTATAATTAGGTCTAATAAATTATTTAATCTTGTTGGTTTTACTATAACATTTCTAAAATTAAACGTGGTCATCAAGTCAACCAGCTTGTTATTATTTACATTAAAAAGATTAGAATTCAGGTCGCCCGAAATCACGATATTTTCGTTTATCTGATGAGCTAATTCAATAGCATGCGTTAATCGTGACCAATACTCGTTGTCGGTCCACTGCGGACGGTATGTATTGCATAAAAGAAAAGATTGACCCTTCGCGTGAATCTGAACCCAAAGACTTTCATATAAATTATTCTCTAGTTGGATTATCCTTGAAATGTTTACATTTTCTTTCGTATAAATCAGAAGCCCCCCTCCCGTTTGATTCTGTCTGTCGCGGCGTTGGATATTTTTTGAGAAGGAACATAATTCAATATCGTCGTTCTGAATACTGTTATCAAGGTGCGATTCAGTTATTACTAGAATATCAAATTCATCTGCAAAATGCTGGACGAAATTTGTTTTGTTTCTGATACTACGTATATTGATATTACACAAGGAAATGGAATTATCGTTTGGAACTATTGTCTAAGTTAGGCGGTGAACTCGATATGTAAGTTTCCGGACCAGGATTTAGTTCGATATTACCGATCATTAAGATGAAGTGAAGAACGAATAAAAGAAAGACAACATTTGCATTTGGATTTAAACTCTGGAGAACAAGGAGGGACACGAACAAGAAAGAACACCGTAAGTTTGTTAATAAGATATTTCTATAAGAATCGGCTAAATTACGTAATAAGTTTATGTTACTAATCCTATGACTAAATGTCTCATGTGTAGGTCACCTCATCCCTCGTGTGTAGGTCACCTCATCCCTCATGTGTAGGTCACCTCATTCCTCGTGTGTAGGTCACCTCATCCCTCATGTGTAGGTCATTTCATCCCTCGTGTGTAGGTCATCTCATCCCTAATGTGTAGGTCACCTCATCCCTCGTGTGTAGTTCACCTCATCCCTCATGTGTAGGTCACTTCATTCCTCGTGTGTCGGTCACCTCATCCCTCATGTGTAGGTCTCCTCATCCCTCATGTGTAGGTCACCTCATCCCTAATGTGTAGGTCACCTCATCCCTCATGTGTAGTTCACCTCATCCCTCATGTGTAGGTTACCTCATCCCTCATGTGTAGGTTACCTCATCACTCATGTGTAGGTCACCTCATCCTTCATGTGTAGGTCACCTCTCCCTGATGTGTAGGTCACCTCATCCCTCATGTGTAGTTCACCTCATCCCTCATGTGTAGGTTACCTCATCCCTCATGTGTAGGTCACCTCATCACTCATGTGTAGGTCACCTCATCCCTCATGTGTAGGTCACCTCATCCCTCATGTGTAGGTCTCCTCATCCCTCATGTGTATGTCTCCTCATCCCTCATGTGTAGGTCACCTCATCCCTCATGTGTAGGTCTCCTTATCCCTCATTTTTAGGTCACCTCATCCCTCATGTGTAGGTCATCTCATCCCTCGTGTGTAGGTCTCCTCATCCCTCATGTGTAGGTCTCCTCATCCCTCATGTGTAGGTCTCCTCATCCCTCATGTGTAAATCACCTCATCCCTCATGTGTACGTAGCCTCATCCCTCATGTGTAGGTCACCTCATCCCTCATGTGTAGGTCACCTCATCCCTCATGTGTAGGTCACCTCATTCCTCATGTGTAGGTCTCCTCATCCCTCATGTGTAGGTCTCCTCATCCCTCATGTGTAGGTCACCTCATCCCTTATGTGTAGGTCTTCTCATCCCTCATGTGTAGGTCACCTCGTCCCTCATGTGTAGGTCACCTAATCCCTCATGTGTAGGTCTCCTAATCCCTCATGTGTAGGTCACCTCATACCTGATTTGTAGGTCACCTCATCCCTCATGTGAAGGTCTCCTCATCCCTCATGTGTCGGTCACCTCAGCCCTCATGTGTAGGTCTCCTCATCCCTCGTGTGTAGGTCTCCCCATCCCTCATGTGTAGGTCACCTCATCCCTCATGTGTAGGTCACCTCATCCGTCATGTATAGGTCTCCTCATCTCCCATGTGTAGATCACCTCATCCCTCATGTGTAGGTCACCTCATCCCTCATGTGTAGGTCTCCTCATCCCTCATGTGTAGGTCATCTCATCCCTCATGTGTAGGTCTCCTCATCCCTCATGTGTAGGTCTCCTCATCCCTCATGTGTAGGTCTCCTCTTCCCTCATGTGTAGGGCACCTCATCCCTCATGTGTAGGTCTCCTCATCCCTCATGTGTAGGTCTCCTCATCCCTCATGCGTAGGTCTCCTCATCCCTCATGTGTAGGTCTCCTCATCCCTCATGTATAGGTCATCTCATCCCTCATGTGTAGGTCACCTCATCCCTCATGTGTAGGTCACCTCATCCCTCATGTATAGGTCTCCTCATACCTCATGTCTAGGTCATCTCATCCCTCATGTGTAGGTCATCTCATCCCTCATGTGTAGGTCACCTCATCCCTCATGTGTAGGTCTCCTCATCCCTCATGTGTAGGTCACCTCATCCCTCATGTGTAGGTCATCTCATCACTCGTGTGTAGGTCTCCTCATCCCTCATGTGTAGGTCTCCTCATCCCTCATGTGTAGGTCTCCTCATCCCTCATGTGTAGGTCACCTCATCCCTCATGTGTAGGTAACCTCATCCCTCATGTGTAGGTCACCTCATCCCTCATGTGTAGGTCACCTCATCCCTCATGTGTAGGTCACCTCATCCCTCATGTGTAGGTCTCCTCATCCCTCATGTGTAGGTCACCTCATCCCTCATGTGTAGGTCACCTCATCCCTCATGTGTAGGTCACCTCATCCCTCATGTGTATGTCACCTCATCCCTCATGTGTAGGTCACCTCATCCCTCATGTGTAGGTCACTTCATCCCTCATGTGTAGATCACCTCATCCCTCATGTGTAGGTCACCTCATCCCTCATGTGTAGGTCTCCTCATCCCTCATGTGTAAGTCACCTCAGCCCTCATGTGTAGGTCTCCTCATCCCTCGTGTGTAGGTCTCCTCATCCCTCATGTGTAGGTCACCTCATCCCTCATGTGTAGGTCACCTCGTCCCTCATGTGTAGGTCACCTAATCCCTCATGTGTAGGTCTCCTCATCCCTCATGTGTAGGTCACCTCATCCCTCATGTGTAGGTCACCTCATCCCTCATGTGTAGGTCTCCTCATCCCTCATGTGTAGGTCACCTCAGCCCTCACGTGTAGGTCTCCTCATCCCTCGTGTGTAGGTCTCCTCATCCCTCATGTGTAGGTCACCTCATCCCTCATGTGTAGGTCACCTCATCCCTCATGTGTAGGTCTCCTCATCCCTCATGTGTAGTTCACCTCATCCCTCATGTGTAGTTCACCTCATCCCTCATGTGTAGGTCACCTCATCCCTCATGGGTAGGTCATCTCATCCCTCATGTGTAGGTCATGTGTAGGTCATCTCATCCCTCATGTGTAGGTCACCTCATCCCTCATGTGTAGGTCTCCTCATCGCTCTTGTGAAGGTCTCCTCATCCCTCATGTGTAGGTCATCTCATCCCTCATGTGTAGGTTACCTCATCCCTCATGTGTAGTTCACCTCATCCCTGATGTGTAGGTCACCTCATCCCTCATGTGTAGTTCACCTCATCCCTCATGTGTAGGTCACTTCATCCCTCATGTGTAGGTCACATCATCCCTCATGTGTAGGTCACCTCATCCCTCATGTGTAGGTCACCTCATCCCTCATGTGTAGGCTACCTCATACCTCATGTGTAGTTCACCTCATCCCTGATGTGTAGGTCACCTCATCCCTCATCTGTAGGTCACATCATACCTCATGTGTAGGTCATCTCATCCCTCATGTGTAGGTCATCTCATCCCACATGTGTAGGTCACCTCATCCCTCATGTAAGGTCTCCTCATCCCTCATGTGTAGGATACCTCATCCCTCATGTGTAGATCACCTCATCTCATGTGTAGGTCATATCATCCCTCATGTGTAGGTCATCTCATCACTTATGTGTAGGTCACCTTATCTCTCATGTGTAGGTCATCTCATCCCTCATGTGTAGGTCACCTCATCCCTCATGTGTAGTTCACCTCATCCCTCATGTGTAGGTCACCTCATCCCTCATGTGTAGGTCATCTCATCCCGCATGTGTAGGTCACCTCATCCCTCATGTGTAGGTCACCTCATCCCCCATGTGTAGGTCACCTCATCCCTCATGTATAGGTCTCCTCATCCCTCATGTGTAGGTCATCTCATCCCTCATGTGTAGGTCACCTCATCCCTCATGTGTAGGTCTCCTCATCGCTCATGTGTAGGTCTCCTCATCCCTCATGTGTAGGTCATCTCATCCCTCATGTGTAGGTTACCTCATCCCTCATGTGTAGTTCACCTCATCCCTGATGTGTAGGTCACCTCATCCCTCATGTGTAGGTCTCCTCATACCTCATGTGTTCTACACCTCATCCCTCATGTGTAGGTCACCTCATCCCTCATGTGTAGGTCACTTCATCCCTCATGTGTAGGTCACATCATCCCTCATGTGTAGGTCACCTCATCCCTCATGTGTAGGTCACCTCATCCCTCATGTGTAGGCTACCTCATACCTCATGTGTAGGTCACCTCATCCCTGATGTGTAGGTCACCTCATCCCTCATCTGTAGGTCACATCATACCTCATGTGTAGGTCATCTCATCCCTCATGTGTAGGTCATCTCATCCCACATGTGTAGGTCACCTCATCCCTCATGTAAGGTCTCCTCATCCCTCATGTGTAGGTTACCTCATCCCTCATGTGTAGATCACCTCATCCCTCATGTGTAGGATACCTCATCCCTCATGTGTAGTTCACCTCATCTCATGTGTAGGTCATATCATCCCTCATGTGTAGGTCATCTCATCACTTATGTGTAGGTCACCTTATCTCTCATGTGTAGGTCATCTCATCCCTCATGTGTAGGTCACCTCATCACTCATGTGTAGGTCATCTCATCCCTCATGTGTAGGTCATCTCATCCCTCATGTGTAGGTCACCTCATCCCTCATGTGTAGGTCTCCTCATCCCTCATGTGTAGGTCTCCTCATCCCTCATGTGTAGGTCACCTCATCCCTCATGTGTAGGTCACCTCATCCCTCATGTGTAGGTCTCCTCATCCCTGGTCATCTCATCCCTCATTTGTAGGTCACCTCATCCCTCATGTGTAGGTCTCCTCATCCCTCATGTGTAGGTCTCCTCATCTTTCATGTGTAGGTCACCTCATCCCTCATGTGTAGGTAACTTAATCCCTCATGTGTAGGTCACCTCATCCCTCATGTGTGTAGGTCACCTCATCCCTCATGTATAGGTCTCCTCATCGCTCATGTGTAGGTCTCCTCATCCCTCATGTGTAGGTCATCTTATCCCTCATGTGTAGGTTACCTCATCCCTCATGTGTAGTTCACCTCATCCCTGATGTGTAGGTCACCTCATCCCTCATCTGTAGGTCACCTCATCCCTCATGTGTAGGTCTCCTCATACCTCATGTGTTCTTCACCTCATCCCTCATGTGTAGGTCACCTCATCCCTCATGTGTAGGTCACCTCATCCCTCATGTGTAGATCACATCATCCCTCATGTGTAGGTCACCTCATCCCTCATGTGTAGGTCACCTCATCCCTCATGTGTAAGCTACCTCATCCCTCATGTGTAGTTCACCTCATCCCTGATGTGTAGGTCACCTCATCCCTCATCTGTAGGTCACATCATCCCTCATGTGTAGGTCACCTCATCCCTCATGTGTAGGTCATCTCATCCCTCATGTGTAGGTCACCTCATCCCTCATGTAAGGTCTCATCATCCCTCATGTGTAGGTCACCTCATCCCTCATGTGTAGGTCATCTTATCCCTCATGTGTAGGTCTCCTCATCCCTCATTTGTAGATCACATCATCCCTCATGTGTAGGTCACCTCATTCCTCATGTGTAGGTCACCTCATCCCTCATGTGTAGGCTACCTCATCCCTCATGTGTAGTTCACCTCATCCCTGATGTGTAGGTCATCTCATCCCTCATCTGTAGGTCACATCATCCCTCATGTGTAGGTCACCTCATCCCTCATGTGTAGGTCATCTCATCCCTCATGTGTAGGTCACCTCATCCCTCATGTAAGGTCTCCTCATCCCTCATGTGTAGGTTACCTCATCCCTCATGTGTAGATCACCTCATCCCTCATGTGTAGGTTACCTCATCCCTCATGTGTAGTTCACCTCATCCCTCATGTGTAGGTCATATCATCCCTCATGTGTAGGTCATCTCATCCCTCATGTGTAGGTCACCTCATCCCTCATGTGTAGGTCATCTCATCCCGCATGTGTAGGTCACCTCATCCCTCATGTGTAGGTCACCTCATCCCCCATGTGTAGGTCACCTCATCCCTCATGTATAGGTCTCCTCATCCCTCATGTGTAGGTCATCTCATCCCTCATGTGTAGGTCACCTCATCCCTCATGTGTAGGTCTCCTCATCGCTCATGTGTAGGTCTCCTCATCCCTCATGTGTAGGTCATCTCATCCCTCATGTGTAGGTTACCTCATCCCTCATGTGTAGTTCACCTCATCCCTGATGTGTAGGTCACCTCATCCCTCATGTGTAGGTCTCCTCATACCTCATGTGTTCTACACCTCATCCCTCATGTGTAGGTCACCTCATCCCTCATGTGTAGGTCACTTCATCCCTCATGTGTAGGTCACATCATCCCTCATGTGTAGGTCACCTCATCCCTCATGTGTAGGTCACCTCATCCCTCATGTGTAGGCTACCTCATACCTCATGTGTAGGTCACCTCATCCCTGATGTGTAGGTCACCTCATCCCTCATCTGTAGGTCACATCATACCTCATGTGTAGGTCATCTCATCCCTCATGTGTAGGTCATCTCATCCCACATGTGTAGGTCACCTCATCCCTCATGTAAGGTCTCCTCATCCCTCATGTGTAGGTTACCTCATCCCTCATGTGTAGATCACCTCATCCCTCATGTGTAGGATACCTCATCCCTCATGTGTAGTTCACCTCATCTCATGTGTAGGTCATATCATCCCTCATGTGTAGGTCATCTCATCACTTATGTGTAGGTCACCTTATCTCTCATGTGTAGGTCATCTCATCCCTCATGTGTAGGTCACCTCATCACTCATGTGTAGGTCATCTCATCCCTCATGTGTAGGTCATCTCATCCCTCATGTGTAGGTCACCTCATCCCTCATGTGTAGGTCTCCTCATCCCTCATGTGTAGGTCTCCTCATCCCTCATGTGTAGGTCACCTCATCCCTCATGTGTAGGTCACCTCATCCCTCATGTGTAGGTCTCCTCATCCCTGGTCATCTCATCCCTCATTTGTAGGTCACCTCATCCCTCATGTGTAGGTCTCCTCATCCCTCATGTGTAGGTCTCCTCATCTTTCATGTGTAGGTCACCTCATCCCTCATGTGTAGGTAACTTAATCCCTCATGTGTAGGTCACCTCATCCCTCATGTGTGTAGGTCACCTCATCCCTCATGTATAGGTCTCCTCATCGCTCATGTGTAGGTCTCCTCATCCCTCATGTGTAGGTCATCTTATCCCTCATGTGTAGGTTACCTCATCCCTCATGTGTAGTTCACCTCATCCCTGATGTGTAGGTCACCTCATCCCTCATCTGTAGGTCACCTCATCCCTCATGTGTAGGTCTCCTCATACCTCATGTGTTCTTCACCTCATCCCTCATGTGTAGGTCACCTCATCCCTCATGTGTAGGTCACCTCATCCCTCATGTGTAGATCACATCATCCCTCATGTGTAGGTCACCTCATCCCTCATGTGTAGGTCACCTCATCCCTCATGTGTAAGCTACCTCATCCCTCATGTGTAGTTCACCTCATCCCTGATGTGTAGGTCACCTCATCCCTCATCTGTAGGTCACATCATCCCTCATGTGTAGGTCACCTCATCCCTCATGTGTAGGTCATCTCATCCCTCATGTGTAGGTCACCTCATCCCTCATGTAAGGTCTCATCATCCCTCATGTGTAGGTCACCTCATCCCTCATGTGTAGGTCATCTTATCCCTCATGTGTAGGTCTCCTCATCCCTCATTTGTAGATCACATCATCCCTCATGTGTAGGTCACCTCATTCCTCATGTGTAGGTCACCTCATCCCTCATGTGTAGGCTACCTCATCCCTCATGTGTAGTTCACCTCATCCCTGATGTGTAGGTCATCTCATCCCTCATCTGTAGGTCACATCATCCCTCATGTGTAGGTCACCTCATCCCTCATGTGTAGGTCATCTCATCCCTCATGTGTAGGTCACCTCATCCCTCATGTAAGGTCTCCTCATCCCTCATGTGTAGGTTACCTCATCCCTCATGTGTAGATCACCTCATCCCTCATGTGTAGGTTACCTCATCCCTCATGTGTAGTTCACCTCATCCCTCATGTGTAGGTCATATCATCCCTCATGTGTAGGTCATCTCATCCCTCATGTGTAGGTCACCTCATCCCTCATGTGTAGGTCATCTCATCCCTCATGTGTAGGTCACCTCATCCCTCATGTGTAGGTCATCTCATCCCTCATGTGTAGGTCATCTCATCCCTCATGTGTAGGTCACCTCATCCCTCATGTGTAGGTCTCCTCATCCCTCATGTGTAGGTCTCCTCATCCCTCATATGTAGGTCACCTCATCCCTCATGTGTAGGTCACCTCATCCCTCATTTGTAGGTCACCTCATCCCTCATGTAAGGTCTCCTCATCCCTCATGTGTAGGTCACCTCATCCCTCATGTGTAGGTCACCTCATCCCTAATGTGTAGGTCATCTCATCCCTCATGTGTAGGTCACCTCATCCCTCATGTGTAGGTCTCCTCATCCCTCATGTGTAGGTCTCCTCATCCCTCATGTGTAGGTCACCTCCTCCCTCATGTGTAGGTCATCTCATCCCTCATGTGTAGGTCACCTCATCCCTCATGTGTAGTTCACCTCATCCCTGATGTGTAGGTCACCTCTTCCCTCATCTGTAGGTCATCTCATCCCTCATGTGTAGGTCATCTCATCCCTCATGTGTAGTTCATCTCATCCCTCATATGTAGGTATCATCATCCCTCATGTGTAGGTCACCTCATCCCTCATGTGTAGGTCTCCTCATCCCTCATATGTAGGTCACCTCATCCCTCATGTGTAGGTCACCTCATCCCTCATCCCTCATGTGTAGGTCACCTCATCTCTCATTTGTAGGTCACCACATCCCTCATGTGTAGGTCACCTCATCCCTCATGTGTAGGTAACTTCATCCCTCATGTGTAGGTTAGCTCATCCCTCATGTGTAGGTCACTTCATCCCTCATGAGTAGGTTTCCTCATCCCTCATGTGTAGGTCACCTCATCCCTCATGTGTAGGTCACCTCATCCCCCATGTGTAGTTCACCTCATCCCTCATGTGTAGGTTACATCATCCCTCATGTGTAGGTCACCTCATCCCTCATGTGTAGGTCACCTCACCCCTCATGTGTAGGTCACCTCATCCCTCATGTGTAGTTCACCTCATCCCTCATGTGTAGTTCACCTCATCCCTCATGTGTAGGTTACCTCATCCCTCATGTGTAGATCACCTCATCCCTCATGTGTAGGTCACTTCATCCCTCATGTGTAGGTCACCTCATCCCTCATGTTTAGGTCACCTCATCCCTCATGTATAGGTCACCTCATACCTCATGTGTAGATCACCTCATCCCTCATGTGTAGGTTACCTCATCCCTCATGTGTAGTTCACTTCATCCCTCATGTGTAGGTTACCTCATCCCTCATGTGTAGGTCACCTCATCCCTCATGTGTAGGTCACCTCATCCCTCATGTGTAGGTCACCTCATCCCTCATGTGTAGGTCTCCTCATCCCTCATGTGTAGGTCAACTCATCCCTCATGTGTAGGTCATCTCATCCCTCATGTGTAGGTTACCTCATCCCTTATGTGTAGGTCACATCATCCCTCATGTGTAGGTCACCTCATCCCTCATGTGTAGGTTACCTCATCCCTCATGTGTAGGTCACCTCATCCCTCATGTGTAGGTCACCTCATCCCTCATGTGTAAGTCACCTCATCCTTCATGTGTAGGTCACCTCATCCCTCATGTGTAGGTCACCTCATCCCTCATGTGTATGTCACCTCATCCCTCATGTGTAGGTCACCTCATCCCTCATGTGTAGGTCATCTCATCCCTCATGTGTAGGTCACCTCATCCCTCATGTAAGGTCTCCTCATCCCTCATGTGTAGGTTACCTCATCCCTCATGTGTAGATCACCTCATCCCTCATGTGTAGGTTACCTCATCCCTCATGTGTAGTTCACCTAATCCCTCATGTGTAGGTCATATCATCCCTCATGTGTAGGTCATCTCATCCCTCATGTGTAGGTCACCTCATCCCTCATGTGTAGGTCATCTCATCCCTCATGTGTAGGTCACCTCATCCCTCATGTGTAGGTCATCTCATCCCTCATGTGTAGGTCATCTCATCCCTCATGTGTAGGTCACCTCATCCCTCATGTGTAGGTCTCCTCATCCCTCATGTGTAGGTCTCCTCATCCCTCATATGTAGGTCACCTCATCCCTCATGTGTAGGTCACCTCATCCTTCATGTGTAGGTCTCCTCATCCCTCATGTGTATGTCACCTCATCCCTCATGTGTAGGTCACCTCATCCCTCATGTGTAGGTCACCTCATCCCTAATGTGTAGGTCATCTCATCCCTCATGTGTAGGTCACCTCATCCCTCATGTGTAGGTCTCCTCATCCCTCATGTGTAGGTCTCCTCATCCCTCATGTGTAGGTCACCTCCTCCCTCATGTGTAGGTCATCTCATCCCTCATGTGTAGGTCACCTCATCCCTCATGTGTAGTTCACCTCATCCCTGATGTGTAGGTCACCTCATCCCTCATCTGTAGGTCATCTCATCCCTCATGTGTAGGTCATCTCATCCCTCATGTGTAGTTCACCTCATCCCTCATATGTAGGTATCATCATCCCTCATGTGTAGGTCACCTCATCCCTCATGTGTAGGTCTCCTCATCCCTCATATGTAGGTCACCTCATCCCTCATGTGTAGGTCACCTCATCCCTCATCCCTCATGTGTAGGTCACCTCATCTCTCATGTGTAGGTCACCACATCCCTCATGTGTAGGTCACCTCATCCCTCATGTGTAGGTAACTTCATCCCTCATGTGTAGGTTAGCTCATCCCTCATGTGTAGGTCACTTCATCCCTCATGAGTAGGTTTCCTCATCCCTCATGTGTAGGTCACCTCATCCCTCATGTGTAGGTCACCTCATCCCCCATGTGTAGTTCACCTCATCCCTCATGTGTAGGTCACCTCATCCCTCATGTGTAGTTCACCTCATCCCTCATGTGTAGTTCACCTCATCCCTCATGTGTAGGTTACCTCATCCCTCATGTGTGGGTCACCTCATCCCTCATGTGTAGATCACCTCATCCCTCATGTGTAGGTCACTTCATCCCTCATGTGTAGGTCACCTCATCCCTCATGTTTAGGTCACCTCATCCCTCATGTGTAGGTCACCTCATACCTCATGTGTAGGTCACCTCATCCCTCATGTGTAGGTTACCTCATCCCTCATGTGTAGTTCACTTCATCCCTCATGTGTAGGTTACCTCATCCCTCATGTGTAGGTCACCTCATCCCTCATGTGTAGGTCACCTCATCCCTCATGTGTAGGTCACCTCATCCCTCATGTGTAGGTCTCCTCATCCCTCATGTGTAGGTCAACTCATCCCTCATGTGTAGGTCATCTCATCCCTCATGTGTAGGTTACCTCATCCCTTATGTGTAGGTCACATCATCCCTCATGTGTAGGTCACCTCATCCCTCATGTGTAGGTTACCTCATCCCTCATGTGTAGGTCACCTCATCCCTCATGTGTAGGTCACCTCATCCCTCATGTGTAAGTCACCTCATCCTTCATGTGTAGGTCACCTCATCCCTCATGTGTAGGTCACCTCATCCCTCATGTGTATGTCACCTCATCCCTCATGTGTAGGTCACCTCATCCCTCATGTGTAGGTCACTTCATCCCTCATGTGTAGATCACCTCATCCCTCATGTGTAGTTCACCTGATCCCTCATGTGTAGGTCACCTCACCCCTCATGTGTAGGTCACCTCATCCCTCATGTGTATGTCACCTCATCCCTCATGTGTAGTTCACCTCATCCCTCATGTGTAGGTTACCTCATCCCTCATGTGTAGGTTACCTCATCTCTCATGTGTAGGTCACCTCATCCCTCATGTGTAGTTCACCTCATCCCTCATGTGTAGGTCACCTCACCCCTCATGTGTAGGTCACCTCATCCCTCATGTGTAGGTCACTTCATCCCTCATGTGTAGGTCACTTCATCCCTCATGTGTAGGTCACCTCATCCCTCATATGTAGGTCACCTCATCCCTCATGTGTAGTTCACCTCATCCCTCATGTGTAGGTCACCTCATCCCTCATGTGTAGGTCACCTCATCCCTCATGTGTAGGTCACCTCATCCCTCATGTGTAGGTCACCTCATCCCTCATGTGTAGGTCACCTCATCCCTCATGTGTAGGTCACCTCATCCCTCATGTGTAGGTCACCTCATCCCTCATGTGTAGGTCACCTCATCCCTCATGTGTAGTTCACCTCATCCCTCATGTGTAGGTCACCTCACTCCTCATGTGTAGGTCACCTCATCCCTCATGTGTAGGTCACCTCATCCCTCATGTGTAGGTCACCTCATCCCTCATTTGTAGTTCACCTCATCCCTCGTGTGTAGGTTACCTCATCCCTCATGTTTAGGTCACCACATCCCTCATGTGTAGGTCACCTCATTCGTCATGTGTAGGTCACCTCATCCCTCATGTATAGGTCACCTCATCCCTCATGTGTAGGTCACCTCATCCCTCATGTGTAGGTCACCTGATCCCTCATGTGTAGGTCACCTGATCCCTCATGTGTAGGTCACCTCATCTCTCATGTGTAGGTCACCTCATCCCTCATGTGTAGGTCACCTCATCCCTCATGTGTAGGTCACCTCATCCCTCATGTGTAGGTCACCTCATCCCTCATGTGTAGGTCACCTCATCCCTCATGTGTAAGTCACCTCATCCCTCATGTGTAGTTCACCTCATCCCTCATGTGTAGATCACCTCACTCCTCATGTGTAGGTCACCTCATCCCTCATGTGTAGGTCACCTCATCCCTCATGTGTAGTTCACCTCATCCCTCATGTGTAGGTTACCTCATCCCTCATGTGTAGGTCACCTCATCCCTCATGTGTAGGTCACCTCATCCGTCATGTGTAGGTCACCTCATCCCTCATGTATAAGTCACATCATCCCTCATGTGTAGGTCACCTCATCCCTCATGTGTAGGTCACCTCATCCCTCATGTGTAGGTCACCTCCTCCCTCATGTGTAGGTCACCTCATCGCTCATGTGTAGGTCATCTCATCCCTCATGTGTAGGTCACCTCATCTCTCATGTGTAGGTCACCTCATCCCTCATGTGTAGGTCACCTCATCTCTCATGTGTAGGTCACCTCATTCCTCATGTGTAGGTCACCTCATCCCTCATGTGTAGGTCACCTCATCCTCATGTGTAGGTCACCTCATCCCTCGTGTGTAGGTCACCTCATCCGTCATGTGTAGGTCACCTCATCCCTCATGTATAGGTCACCTCATCCCTCATGTGTAGGTCACCTCATCTCTCATGTGTAGGTCACCTCATCCCTCGTGTGTAGGTCACCTTAGACGATTGTACTTCTCCTGTTTGAGCCCTGTATTTACTTAATTTGTAGATCGTTGTTTTGTACTTTTTCTGTTTTCCATTGTGTTGTCTGTACTTCGTTTACAGCTACTGATTACCGGTAGCACGTTGGTATTATCACATTTTTTTTGCTCCCAAAGAGCTTTAAATTATTTGGTTTTCCACTTTTTTTATTATGAGGGTTCCAAATAAAGGTTATTCCAGAAACGCATCGTGTGCATTTATTTCGATATCTACGTTATTATTTTGATACATGGTTTTTGTCTTGATGTGTAACAAATGAATTGTCTACGGTTTTTGCCATCTTATTACAGATTGTGATCAATGTCGTAGCAGATGAACTATCGTTGTATGTAATTATACATATGGTTGTCATACGAAATAGACAAATAATATTAGATATTGCATAATAAAATCTTATACAATTCAAACAATTCCAAATACATTTCATCGGGGATCAAAATTAATACCTAAAATTGATGATACTGCACAATACAACATTTCGACGTACATTAATGATGACGTCGGGATTTTTAATTAATTAATTTATTTTATTCATCAAGTAATAGAAAAAAATTGGAGATACCAAAAGGAGTAATCAGAAACCGTAAATCGAAGAAGGACGGACAATACAATGGTCAAAAACGGAATGATAAACAATGATCTATGAAACACTGCACAGAAAACTAAAGATTGAGCAGTACGAACCTCCATTAAATGCCGAGACGAACTACATGTATGGTTGTCCGGAAGGGTAGGAAGTTAAGTTTCTGCTCCACTATTGGCACCTATCATGTTACTCTTGTTACAAATCCAGTAACATATCCTGAATGAGGAAAGGACAATACTTTCAACAATGTTGCAGTTTAAATTTGTGGTGACTAGTTTTATTGATTGAGAAAATCACTGAACTCTCTGCACGTCACTGCCAAAACTTATCACATAATGGTGTATCGTCGCACTCCCAACATGTAGGTAGTGACTTCATAACTGGATGAAACTCCAACCACCATCCGGTCACGACGGGTCTCCCAAAGCCTGATTTCACTTCCAAACATTCGCGTTTCCTATTTTTTTTATGAGGGTTTATTATTGTTTCACTTTTTCTTTTTTTTTCTCTTGCCTATTGTATTGTCTGTCATTCTTCGATTTACAGATTCTGATTACCCCTTTGGTATTGTCCAACTTTTTCTGTAAACATGTACTTTTACTGTCATAAGTAATGATACTATACACTTATTGACTGGGTATGAGGGTAATAGCACTTTTATTGTCCCCAAGGTACCAACTATTTTCCGAGGCAACGCCGAGGAAAATAATTGATAAAGAGGGGACAATTAATGTGATATTACCCGAATATCAAGTCTATAAGTGTTTTATTATACTGAACAACTGTGCAATTCAAAATTCTAAATTAGGTCCTTTTCTGATGGATGTCTAGTCTACTTTATTAATGCTTTTTAAAACTAATACATTTTCATGTGTGCATTTGAAGAGGAAATTACATTTTTTTAAGCAAAAAAAACCATGTAATTCAAGTGCTATTCATCGGTGAATAGTACTTTTCAGACAAATTAAATGAAACTATGGAAATAGTATTTTTATTGCAATAAAATTGATAAAAAAAAAATATGAGAAGTATAATAATGTTTTATATGTTCCCGTCATTGATGTTCAGCAGAGATTGTTATTTTATGGACATGAAGAGTTTCTAAGCATTATTGTATAGGATTAATAGTAATTGAAGTACAATAATACAAATAAAAGCGTAGATATCTAAATTAGTGGATACCAATATATATTTTATTATTACAAGTTATTGTTTTTGTTTCAGTTATTTTTGTTAATTTTTTTTTAATCAGAAGGATTTGAACAGGATAGCGATATCTGCCATATTAAATGGCATAAATCATGCAAAACAAGTCCTGTTAAGACAACACTGAAACCATACAACATATAATGTTGTTGATTCATGATGAAGACAATTAAGCTCAAATACAATGTATGATCTATGTATTTGTGATAAAAGTAGGAAGATATTCGCCTTGATAGATGATTTATGTTGTTTGTTTAAGCAAATTAGAAGATATCATTATATTCATTTACATTTTGCTTTTAGCGTAGAGTTTATGCTACAACTAGTGCTTCACTTACTAGTGCGAATTTTGTTTTCAAAATAATACACGAACTCTTGTTTTTAATGTCGTCGGTGTCGCTAAATCCTTAGTTTTCTGTGTAGTCCTTTATGGTTTTATTGTTATATCTTTTGTTCTTTTCTCTTGACTTCTGAGTTTTTTGTCCTTCAATAATACAGCGTGTTACCCCTTTAGAGTTTTAAAATTTACATCTTCAAAATTGTGAACCAAAACTATGGAGTTTTAAATGTGCCATGTACCTCGTGTAAAAGAGGTTAAATGAATCCAATATTATTTTTTTTAATTTTAATACATAATGTGTACTTTTTCGACCTTAATGGACTTAAGCGACTTATTGCACCTATTGTAGTTGACGAGTCACGAATTTTACTTTGTTTCAGAAATTGGATTTTTTTTCACTTATGCAAGTTATGGACAGTATAAAATAAAATCGTATTGTTTTGTGTAAGAAATAATTCATTGAGGCCATGATTTGTTGAGACAGACAATACAATGGCCAAAAGAAAAAAGGACAAAAGGACAAACAACGATTTACAAAACACTACACAGATCGAGATCGAGCAATACGAACCCTACTCTAAAATCGGGAACTCGGGTGCTCCGGAAGGGTAAGGAGTTCCTGTTGCACATGTGACACCCGTCGTGTACCATTTAATATTTAATATATTACTTGATTAGTGTGGACTTTTACTCTTTTGGTCAAATTCTTATCCGATGAAACAATTTAAACCAGTTACTTATCTTAAATATATATTTGAAGTGAAAATATACAGGCTTAACATTGGACTGTGATTATACAAGTTCAAAATATATAACTATTTCGAAGTTATTTTAGCCTTTTAATCAGTAGATTTTACATAGCTTCAATATTAAATGGTATAAATCGTGCAAATAATCTCCTTAAAACAATGCTGAAGCCATACTACAAATAATATTGTTGATTCATGATGGAGACAATTAAGTTCATACTTGATATATGTATTTGCTGTGAAAATCAACGTTAGAGAATATCGAAGGGTGATCAAAAATGGACAATCCAGACCAGTTGGCAACATAGGATACACAAGACGAAGAAAAACAACACCACAACACAATATGTGTTAAACACCAATATACGCAAACAAACACAAATGACGCAAATAAGACCTGAGCTCTCCTACAAACAACTAGAAGTAAAGACGAACCGAATATCGTTTATATGCGGAATTCGTAACGGACATCACAACACGGACGTAAAGACACATAATAGGACAACACAAAAACTATAAAGATGATCAACACGACCACACCAAACTCCGGGGGTGAAACCATGTACTTGCGAAGAGAAAGCAAGATATATTCATCTTCATAGTGAGGGCCGGTTAAGTTGAAGTCATCACTTCGAAAGTTTTACGGTCGCCACCATGACTTGGTTGACCGTTATGGAATATCTGTGTCACAAATGACCACGGATATGTTCAACTTGTCGTAAACACTTCCCGGTCCTTTCCTCGTTCATGACTTATCACCGGGTTTGTAACTAGATTAATCCGACGGGTGTCACTAGTGGAGCAGGAACTGCTTACCCCTCCAGAGCGCCTGAGTTCACCCCCGGTTTTTAGTGGGGTTCGTGTTCCTCGATCTTTAGTTTTATATGTATGTTTTGTTTATTTTCTTTTGGTCATTGTGTTGTCTGTTTACTCCTTTGGTATCTTCAAACTCTTCTTAGGAATGGCAATTTACGACAAAAGAAATTATTTAAATTTTCCCACTGAACGTTTCATTTATATAGCAACATTCCAGCCGCCCCTGCATATAAACTGTATATCTCTCTGTTGATCTAATATGCCAGTGCTTGTAGCTCTTCATGAATTCCTTGAAGCTACTTAGTTGTGAGTTCGAATCTTGCTCATATCGATACATTATGTGATAAAATTTATCAGTGACTTGCGGCTATTCGTTGTGTTTCTCTGGTTCTCCGGTTTCCTCCACCAATAAAACTGACCGCCATGATATAACTGCAATATTGTTGAAAGTGGCGTTAAGATCCATAACCCCTAACCCTGAAATATTGTTGACATTGACGACGTAGACCACTTTTATTTCAATGCATCCTATATACATTGTCGATATTATATCTTTGCGTGTTGGTGGAAACATTATAAAC
This sequence comes from Bathymodiolus brooksi, assembly GCA_963680875.1. Classification (NCBI taxonomy): domain Eukaryota; kingdom Metazoa; phylum Mollusca; class Bivalvia; order Mytilida; family Modiolidae; genus Bathymodiolus; species Bathymodiolus brooksi. The sequence goes on from OY804590.1 coordinate 70,329,488, forward strand.
AATGTTTACTTTTAATTGCCCTTCCTTTGATATTCTTATATCAATTATAAATTATGTACGTGATGGCTGTAGACAAAATACCAGTATTTATATGTAGAGGTAATGAACTTGAAATACTACATTTATCAGTATGCATACGTGATTGACAGAAACACAACATGTGTATCCTCAACGGCCAATTTATTTGTTAATTTCTGGTCATAAGCTAATGAAGCTTGACTCTGAACGTCTAATATCTTTCCGGTAGTTTTGTCATTTCTGGGTTTTAAATCTGCCTCAATCATTGACCGTTCGCTTGATATGTTGTACACAAGAAATTAAGTTAATTTGGCCCTGGATGTCTAATTTTTTCCTACAACATAAGTATATCTGGATTTTAAATCAGTCTCAATCCTTGATCATACGCTTGACAGATGGAACACAAGCAATGAAGTTTGATGGTATATGTCTAATTGTTTTCTCGTAGCTTTAGATATCACACAATATCTGGGTTTTTATTTAATACTAGTACATTCTCTTTCCTTGATCATATGTTTTGCAGTAACATGCTCACATTTTAGGTTTAGTAAAACGTACATGTATAACTTGGTGCACACGACACGTATTTAGAATAAAACTCATCAGGTACACTCATTATCAAAGGTTTGGAATGTAAAACAATTCAAGTAAACTTTTATTAAAATAAAAAGTTAAATAAGTAATAGATTACAATATAAAAAAAAAAACACAGGACCAAACTTTTATTAATTAACGAAACTACACTGACGCAGTGTGTAAGACACAGTGACGTTATTCATTTATTTTATTTATTTGTGCTAATGTGTGTCTGCGTTCTGAGTTCCGTGCTGGAATGCTTTCGCATGATGTTAGGTTCGTCTTTACCTCCAGTTGTTTGTGGGAAGGCTCCTGTTTTGTTTACCTTGTTTGTGTTTGCTTACGTATAATGGTGTCCAATGCATATTGTGTAGCGTTTTTCTTCGTATTGTGTACCCCATGTCGCCAGTTTTTCTGGATTGTTCATTTTTGATTGCCCCTTCGGTGTTCCATAACCTTTATAAGGATGAATATTTCATCCGAAGCCTATTTCCAATTATATATTATGTAGTCAAATTGCATCAATATAAATTTGATGGAGATAAGGTTATCATCATAGAACAAGCCTTCAGATATAAATAAACACATAAACACGGTTTGATTCATTTCCTATTAAGTACAGCAAAGCTTCTGTTTATTGGCAATTAATGGCTACTTTATGACGAGCAGATCCTGATTAAAAACTATTTGCAGGTCTTAGATGGTTCTGTTGGTGAACTTTCAAGTCTATGCGGCCTTTATGTAGCAACTAGACATAAGTTATATTATCTATAGATAAAGAAGAAAAAATTAAAAAACAAAGATACAAAAGGAGTAATCAGAAGCCGTAAATCGTAGAAGGAGAGACGATAAAATGGCAAAAAGAAAAAAGGACAAAAGGACAAACAACGATCTACAAAACACTACGCAGAAAACTAAAAATCGAGCAACACGAACCCCAAGAAAAATCGGGGGTGAACCTAGGTGGTCCGGAAAGATAAGTAGTTCCTGTTCCACTAGTAGCACCTGTCGTGTTACTCTTGTCTGTTGTTACTGAATAAATACATTGTTTTATATTACATATTTCACCATGCAAAAGTAAGACAATAATGTCTGAATAATACACACCTCTGAAATAAATAAAGCATTTGTTATGGCTAAGAACCAATGAAGAGGTTAAAAATATAAATCCGCATCTCGGGCTTGAAATTAATATCTCGTTTATTACGTAAAAGAGATTCATACTACAGTTCATTCTAATGGCGAATCTAAATAGCACAAACGTACTGCAACATAATGTATTTGCCTCTTTGTTTAACCTATTTACTCTTCAGGTTTGTTCCCAGCACGCTACAGAGTTAAAATAAAAAATGGATATATATTTTTTTTTTCTCGGAAATTTGTCAAATATTTCCAGTGGTTCCTTTAACTCGTAGAATTCTTAACATTAATATTCATAGACATTACTGTTAAAATGTATCGTATCGACTGACTCTCTATATTTTTATAGATCCCTCTAATGAACCATTCTGTACAGTGTTGTTTCAGTACTGACCTGTTTTATAATATATATCTATTATTGAAATTTAATTTCTGAAATATGTTATAAAAACGTAGATATCAATTAAGTGTGCACGATGCATATCTTGCATTACCTCTATCTGGCATCCATGTATTCCATAGACTGAACAAATATATGCATATCCACTGTGCCAATTAAATTTTAACTGAGACTTTACAATTAATTGAAATTTACATGAAATCAATTTACATTAAATGTTTAATTGATACTTAAATTTAATTGAGTTTTTGTGTAGCACAGTCCTGGATTATCATTATATGGAAACACGAAAACTTATATTTTGTAGATAAACTCATTGGTTTCGTTTTTTAATTAGTCGGAAAAGGCAAACAAATTTTACAGATGTCATTTTCACTAGGTTGAAGTCGTCGCCACAAATATTCTACGGTCGTCATTACAATCTGGTTGAACGTTACGAAATATCCACATTTCAAATGACAATGGATCATTTACTTTTTACGTAGATGTTTTCTTTCCTTTATCACTGCCATGAATTTTACTGGACGTGCCTGTATATATGAGTAACACGGCGGTTGTCTTATAAGAAGCAGGAAGTGCTTACCCTTCCCGACACCTGAGATCACCCCCGGTTTTTTGGTGGGGTCCGTGTCGCTCATCTTTTCAGTTTTTTGTATTGTCCTTTTAGGCGTCTTGACGTTCTGAGTTCCGTGTTGTGATGTCCGTTACGATTCCCGCATGTAAACGATTTTTTGTTTTTGTTTTGTTTTTCTTCGTACCGTTTCTCTGGATTGTCCATTTCTGATTGGTCCTTCGGTGTTATCTAACGTTTATTTATCTTGTGTACCCTATGTTGCCCGTTTCTCTGGATTGTCCATTTCTGATTGGTCCTTCGGTGTTATCTAACGTTTATTTATCTTGTGTACCCTATGTTGCCCGTTTCTCTGGATTGTCCATTTCTGATTGGTCCTTCGGTGTTATCTAACGTTTATTTATTCACGTAAATGACATCTACTATATGTAATTTGTCAACTTTTAATGAAAATTATAATAAATGAAATGTATTTACAAAATCGCTTTTCGTAGCGAATGTTATAAAGTTATATATACAAAAAATACCTAATTATTTACATCCAAAAGAGACATTATTCTGTCTGTTAATAAAGTACTTCTAATTGAATGTCCTCAAGTAAAATGCTGGTTATCGGGAAATGTCTGTCTTCTCTTGATTAAAGAATATTATGGTGGCATAATTGAACACTCTCCGTGACCTTTCTTTCAATATGTCTCCGGCTACTTTGACTAGAACATCTTCCCTCATCAATCATACGTTTGTTCACGTCCACGATTTATTGCAGTTTTCAAGCCATTACTGTCTCTGATTATTACAGTATTAAGGTATTCTTGTACGAGCAATTAAGCGTTAAATTAAAAAATGGTGAAAAATGTGCATTTGAAGTTAAAATAATTCATGACGAACACAGATAAATTTTTTTTTGTAATATTGATTCTTACTTAAGCTTTAGAATGAAGCGTCTATTCTATTATTATTTTTGTTTATTTTTGGTCAATATATATCTACAATTGTTTACAAAGATAAATTCATAATTGAATGAAAAGCATGATTTTTTCATATACCGTAGAACGTGGGATCGAGTCCAGGCGACCGTTTCACTAAAGGTCGTAAGTCGTAAACGTAGACGTAAGTGTACTCTTAAGAGTTACGACCGTTTCACTAATCGTTAGGATTTACGACTTACGATAAAAAGTGATCGCAAAGTTAAGAGTGGTGGAAGGTACACGTAAGTCGTAAATCGTAAACCTATTTTTGAAGAGAAAAATTGCTATCTATTTTTTTTAATATGAACATTAATCAAACGAAGCAATCAATAAATATTAGATGCATGCAACATTTTTTTTATATTTCGAGAGCCATACAAAATCATTAAAACAGATACACATTATTGTTTGTTTCAGTGTACTTTCTATCAGTTCTGCATTTACAATATCAACATATTTTATTAACGAGTGTATATGTACTTAGATGAAATTTCAAGAAAACAATGATTCAAAAATAAAGTTAAGCGCAAACAGAGGGCACATAACATTTCCGTGGATTTGAGGGTTAACAGGTATCACTTTTGCACGGAGAAAGAGCATTACAATTGCCCGTAAAATATACCTGAGACTTTTTTTTACATTTGTTATTTAGAATATATTTGATTTACTCATAACATTTTCTGCATTTTGCAGCACGACTGACGATGCAATATGGATTATTCGCCTTTTTGGTCAGCCTTTAAAATGAAAACAAAAAATATAAGAATAGCATCTATAATTATATGAAATATATTTTTTGTTAAAAATAGTGGAACATACATGTATATAAAAAAAAATTGAAGGCAACGGATATTTTAGCAGTCCAAATGTTAAAATTCATTGGTAGTTTTTATTGATTATATAAAGCGTTAAACACTCACTATGAATATAAATCAACAGTACATGTACATGTTAAGGTTTGATATTGTAAGATGTGTAGTTTTGTTGTTTTATGTGTTGATGAAACATATTATTTTATATGCGTGAATATAGTGATGCAATAAAACTACCAATCGTAACTACTCGGCCATTCTCGCTACCCTGCAAATAACCTCGTATGCATTAGGCGTATAAATCGCACTACTTTTCACTTGTCAGTTACATGAAAGTTTGATAAAGTTATATTTTAAACAATTTTCTATATTTCAATTAAAGTTTTAATTAGTTTTGCATGATTAGATTTTACTTAACTATGTCTTCCATATTGGATTTTCGTGGACTATATTTTTGTGCGGCTTAACTTAACTTAACTTCCGGCAAACAATTAAAGAAGAATTTCTACTATGTACGTACGAGGTTATTTGCAGGGTAGCAAGAATGGCCGAGTAGTTACGATTGATAAAACTACCCCCACCCCGTGGTGGACAGGGATTACAGATTAAGTAATTTCTGGCTGGCGAAAGAAGTCAATAAAGAGTTAAAAAAGAAGTTGCTGCATCAGTGTTTATAAAAACTATAAAATATTATGAATACGAATTGCACTTTAAAGAAAGGTAAAAACAAATCCGCACAATCGTAATGTGTTGAAGTTCTTCACGTAAATGTAGGATTTTTTTCCGCGCAATTGAAATCCACCGCAAACGAATATCAGTGCAGAATGTGAATGTATTGCCAAATATATATGGTCACATTTTTGAAATTTCCCCTTACATATAGCATGAAATTTGTTAAAATATATTCCATAACAAAAATTTCTTCTCCAATTTCGGTAAATTTTTACACTTAACATTTTTTTCCCGATAGCTTTGGTTTATTCATTTAAAAAATAACTTTGGAGTTTTATAATTAGTTGAATATTAAAAATGTATTTAAACACATTTAAAATGTGATTATTAAAGTAATCAGCTTTTGATTTGAAATTTTTGGTGTTTTAGCAGTATTTCAGCTGCGAGTCGAGTGCGCCTTTTTTGTAATTTACAAAGCCGGGCGCGAACCCACTCCATATTGAGGGATAGGCTTGTATGAGTTGTTAGATCCAACGACCTAACTCATTGAGCCACCCGGGCCCCTAATCAGCTTTTGAGCTGTTGGGTTTATTATATATGAAATATATGATCAATACAATATCTTTTTACCTCCATTATAGGAGATGTTACTTGTCGCAAGTCGTAAGTCGTAACTTTTAAGCTTAGGACTAGTTTAGTGAAACGCACGTATACGTGCACGTAAGGAAATCTTAAGAGTGATCTTAGACTTACGATTTACGATCACTTTAGTGAAACGGTCGCCACGTCGGGTCAATTCAACGAGTATGAATTTCATATTTGTTTCTTCTCTAGTCCATCAGCTAGACCAGGGGGTAAATTGGTGCTGGATACCCCTGTAGACAACATTTATTTTACACAAATCGAAGGATAAATATATCTAGATTATTTATTCAAGTGTTGTACTCAGCTAAAATATGTGGAAAATATTACAACAGGCGCCCCTTTAAGGGTACCGTAAAATAGCAGAAAAAAACCAAGTCGAGCATTCCCATCAGTTAGGCTATACCATTTCGATTATTTTTCCTCGGAAGTTATTTAGATATGCTTAGTTTATGTCATTGATGTTAGAAAGATGATAACCATAGATGTTAACACCAATTGTCCTTGTGAATTCAGTAGGAAAGGGGGCGGGGGGGGGGGGTAATTTTACTTTATTAATTCAAAATAATTAGTGTCTACAAGTTCTCTGCTTACCTATGTATTACTCGATTCTTCACATTTGCAGTAATTACTGTAGTACCAATATCTCTAAGATTAATTTAATAGGAATAATTTTATATATTTGACAAAAAGGGGGATTCTTTTGCATTAATTTTGTGTTTAAGAATCTGGAATCCAACAATCAGTACTTTTTTCCTCGAACTATGATTTCACGTTTTAATCTTCTTCCTCATCATCACTTTCACTATCTCTTTCTAATGGAGACTCTCGTTGATTCGTGTTTTTTGCAAAGATCAGAGCATCTGCAGTCATAAACCTTGTGACATACAAGGACAACGTTTTGTGGTGCAGTTTGTTTTACACCCACAACTAATGAGCAGCATCAATGCCTCAGATGCAGGCTGCTGGTTTATTCAGTTAACGGACAACATATTTTTCACCCATCCATGTTTTTCTGCTGATGGTAGACCGAATATAGACTGACAGGCGCGTTTCCAAACTGCTGCCTGGAAATTTTCTCTCAGCATGTGTTTCTGCAAAGAGTGTTTTGTAGGTGATGACACTGGATGTTTTTCTTATTTATTAAACAAAAGGAATCGCACCTCATTAATTTACCAATTGACGGAAAAGCGTAGACAGCACATAGGAAATTTGCCACATCAAAGAGGAAGCCGTTTGAAATGTCCAAACTAACACCTACACCTACACAGTGTTTGGTGAACCATTACTAGTTCGACTGAACCAGTGAGGCTTGTATACAGTACAGCCAGACCTACATGTTTTAGTATTTTCACCTTACCACGAGTGACATCGTATATGATGTCATGTGCAAATGATACAACACGCATATTGGTTGCCTCTGACATTTCAACCTTTAAGTTTGAAATGGGTCGATCTGATTGGTCCTCAGTCAGAACCCATGTAATCAAGTTATACAACAAATTCGGTATGGTCACAGATTGCTCATCTATGAAGCTGCCAGTCGGGGCCATGGAACTGACGACTTGGCTTCTGACATCTCCGGATAGCTTTTGCTGTATAAATACACATGTCGGGCTATCTCATCAACTTTTACGTCTTTTGTTTGGTGATCTGACACTTCCAAATCGTTAAATTTGTACTGCTTCATGAATTCCAAAGCTGCTTTAAAGGTTTGCCCTTTAGAAATGTCATCACAAAAATAAAACTACATTTGTATTTATGAACTGTTATCATTTGACAGCCAAAATGAAAGTTTTTCTAGACTTTTTGCAAATACAAGGACTTGTAATTTGAGGCCTCAATGCCTTCTTCATTAACAAGCTGACGAAAACGAGACTTAAACCGTGACATAGTTACCACTTTCAATGCTTTTAAAACATTTGTTTCAATTTCGGAAGCCAAAGTATCAAAAGATCTGTCAAATATTGCCGATTCCTCATTATCTGATATATTTTCCATGTTCTCATTAACTTTGCAATGACGACTCGTCAGCTTTTTGTAGCATGCTTTAGGATATTAAATACATAGCCAGATTCTTTTCACACCAGAAAACAGTTATTTAAGCAGCTCTCTTCAATGAGGAATTCCGTCTTTGGTCAAACATTGGCGTAGCTGTTTCCGGAATCAATCTGCAAGTTACTTGTCTTCTAAGCAAATAACACATTTTTAACGGTCATATGCTCTAGATAATTTGTCTGGTTTACTTGTGACTGGTACTTTGACATTGTCGTCCATTTTGCGTTTCAGTGGATTCTTCAGATTACCTTTGCTGGTGAAGTTTGATATCATCGCCTGTGGTATCCACTCCTTGGACCGGCACAGCAGTAGTATGTTAGAAGATTGTTAACAGGGTCATTTCTTATTTCGGCTTCTTTTCTAAACGTCTCCAAAAATGTGATATATCGCCAGTTTGACCAGTACTGTGACCAAGACAATTTATCTGTTTCACACTTGCCTTTCTTTTGATTTTGTCTTAAGTGGAAGTTCACTGTTGCTCATTTTGAGCAAAGTATTGCGCTATAGAGACAAAGATAAGAAAGTATGTAATAGATATTAATAAAAAAATATATACAAAATGTACCAACAAGAAAAACCCTACGAAAAACTTCAAATACAACAACAAGGTATATAAGTAAACAATATAAAACATTAAAAATGTAGACAAAACAACCCTCCAAAATGACAAAATACCCTCAAAAAGTAATTGTGAAAATATATCACCAAAAACACATTTATAAATGAACAGAAATACAGTTAACATAGAAAAAAACAATAAAATTAACTTCAAAAAGTCTAATATAAATGACAATCACGTGAACAACAAAGAAAACAAGTGTAAAGATATTAAAAATAACAAGAAAACCTATAAAATTAGTCTATTGACATCAATGATAAATAAGAAAAATGAAAATGAGAAAATACATATCAAACGCACCCCAACTAAAGCAGAGTCAAACAGACCCAAAACAATTAATCCATTAATTGATTATATTCTGTCGATAATGATCTAAATTCTTGCTTAGATTGACAAAATGAAATATATTTGTTGAACAAAACCAAAAAAATTGACCCAAAAAGCCAAGAAAGCGAACGAAAATCACAATCAATTTGTAATATAACACCGAATCGGTTATAACTTGAAAATCCGGAAATATTTAGCTTAATGGTTAAATTCTGTAAAAAGCCCGTTTTGGAATAATAAATAGTTGTAAAAAATATTTAAATGTAGCGATTAAAACGAGCATGATGTTTTAGTGATTATTTGACATGTTTTACCATTAATCCCGTGCAGTCATGTGTGTAATAGTTAAAAACATGCTATTTTTAAGCACAGATATACTACATTTCCGAGAACGTATATATCTTATGAAAATGCATTATTTTCGAAGGATATGGCGAATTACGCTATTTTTATACTTGTACTAAATATATATATTCCAATATTGAACATCAAAGCGGTCATGTGTATAAACGTTATACAAACTATTGAACCCCACTACACAAGCACACGGGTAGGTAGAAAAAAGCTGAATTTATACTATTTTCCGCGTTTTTTATTTTAGTACAACACATGGAAATCGACAATATAAATATCAAACTTCATGCAATAAAAATGCGGTCTACAGGGGTATCACACAAACTTTGTTATAAGAGGCCTTTTCAGACTTTGCTGATGGATTACTCCGCTAAGCACGCATCACTAAGGAGAAAGCACAAAGACTGGTTGGCTCGGAATCAGGATAATGGGTCCGAATGGAGCAACAGGTCTTTCTGCGGACTGTTGTTTCAGTGAGCTAGCACTATAAAAATAAAATTACGAGAATTGGTCTTATACAAGTTGGTTATCATATCATCGAATGTTCTCGTCACGATAAAGCTGAAAAATGCTCATTTGGGCATTAAACAACAATCACTCACTCTGTAACCCAAAATCTACATTTTCACATTAATCATTCAAATGAATTAATACGCATTTTATGTAAAAACAAATAACATCGTAAATTTCCATCACAATACCTAATGCATTAATCTGATATTGTTCGTTGTTTTAACTTGATATTAGGGAGTAACGGCACAATAAATCATTTTAGATGTGTGTTCACGTGACATGTATTCTGATTATCAATATGCTTAGAGTAGAAAATAATGTTCAACAGTATACCAAGTCGATGAGACATAGATATCATATGCGTATTTTGTTATTTGTCAATATCATATTTAAAGTAATTTGTAAGCTATTGATATTATTTATGAATAATATTTACCCATTTGATTAGAACTGTATTCTCTTCATAATACAATGTACCTACATTATCAGGGGCGGATCCAGGATTTGCGATTAGGGGGGCGTGAGTAGGAGAGGGGTCTGGGGATCACTTAAGGTTCCCCAGCGGGTCCAGGACAGAGCCCTGGAAGGGGGCCCAGGGGGGCGAAACCCCCCCCTAAGCTCTGGGGGTTTGAGGAATTACATACATTTATTTGAACGACAATTTTGAACCAACCACACCATTTTTATCAGACCAAAAAACTTTACTTTGAGTCTTAATTTTGTCGGATAATTGTTAACAGTATGCTTTTGTCAGATTATAAGAACCTGAAGTAAAACTTTTTTTTATAACAACCGTGATGCGAATTGTTCAACTCATGACTGATCGATCACGATATTTTAACCCTTCAAAGAACTATTGGTTTAGTTTTAACACATTCCTGGGGCCCGGATGGCTCAATGAGTTAGGTCGTTGGATCTAACAGCTCATACAAGCCTATCGCCCATACGATGTAGGTTCGCGCCCAGCTTTGTAAATTACAAAAAAGGGTGCACTCGACTCGCAGCCGCAAGTGATAAAGTATACCAGTTGCTTGCCCAGGGTCAGTATCAGGATTTATGTTTACTAAATGCTTTGATCTGTAAAGATTTGTTTTTCTTATAGTTGTAAAATTGACTGAAGAAATAATGTTTAATTAGCGTGAGAAAATAGTTGATGTCTGGTACCTCGGAACCAATCAGAATGGAATAATCTTTGAACTACTGACGGCGATTACATATATGAATCAGCGAACACACCCAACGTGTATTTACAATGTGTAGGAATATTTTACTACAGGTCACGAGTTAACCATTCATGAAAAGTTATTTATTGAACTGCTTAATTAACGCTGTATAACATATGCTTTGCGAATTTTAGGGGGGGGGGGGGCGCACGCCCCGCACGTCCCCTCTAAATCCGCCACTGATTATTTCTATTGTAACAGAGTAATAGGAGAAAAGGTCTGAAGACAAAAAGCGTAAATTAGAAGCCGTAAATCGAAGAATGGCCAAAAAGGAAAAGGTCAAAAGGTCAAACATGATCTACAAATCACTACACAAAAACTAAAGATAGAGCAATACGAACCCGACAAACACACCTGGTCTTCTCTCACCTATCCAGAAGGGTGAGCAGTTCCTGCTCCACTTGTTGCACCTGTCATGTTAGGTTAGAGATATTGGTGTAATGATTAGCGTGTTCGCCTCGAGTGCGGTAGATCGTAGTGTTCGAGCCCCAGTCGGGTCAAACCAATGATTTTCAAACATGTTATTTGCTGCCTCTCCGCTAAGCACGCAACATTATGGAGTGCGAGCAATGACTGTTTGGGTCAGAGGTCACCAAGGCTTCTCAACTAAGATAGTGGTGAATAGAATATTCTAAAATGAATCTCTTTAGCTTTGATATATAGTTAATTGCAAGAAATGTTGATTTGATTGATTTGATTTGATTTATTGTGCTTAACGCCACTTTCAGCAATATTTCAGCTATATCTTGGCGACCAGTTTTAGTGGTGGAAGAAGCCGGAGTACCCGGAGAGAACCACCGACCATGGGAAAGCAACTGGTACACTTTATCACTTGCGGCTGCGAGTCGAGTGTACCATTTATTTTTCATTTACAAAGCTGGGCGCGAATCCACGTCGTATGATTGGTGATAGGCTTGTATGAGTTGTTAGCTAATCCAACTACCTAACTCATTGAGTCACCCGGGCCCTGCAAGAAATGTTGAAGGGATGCCCTTGTTCATTTAGAATATTTCATGAAATGTTTTAGAATTGCTTTGAGTGTTAGGGTTATGGTGTTTAACGCCACTTTCAACAATATTTCAGTTATATAGTTTTACCACCTTTGCATTTTGTATCATAAACTAATTTTAATAAATTTCTGATTTTGAATATTTTCAATATGAATGCTTTGTACCTCTACAAAGACGAAGGTTCAGATATCAAATCTTCACCATGTCCTGATCATTTTCATGTTTATGCTTTGATGTCATTTATATAGTCAAGGGTATGTTTGTTGTCTTCTATGAAATTAAAATAAATGATTTAATGTCCATTGAGAATAGAATATTATACTTGTAGATAATTTCATTTTTACAATCTTTGGATGATCATGATTTAATAAATGTATTTAATTTTATCCCATATAAATGATTGTTTACAAGGCCAGAGTCGGCCATAACGTGAGGATCGTAGCTGTATGATAATGCCAAAAACAAATTAAACGAAATCGATTATCAACAAGATATGGGACTTGGGGAAAACAAACCTTCGAATATTGACATTCGGATGTATTTACGTTGTTTTTATTGGACGTAATAAGTCATGTGATGGCTAATTGATATAGTGCTGGATGTCTCGCTATGATTTGTGGTTGATATATTTTTATATTTCCTGTTTACTAATTAAAATAGGATTAACATAACGATTAAACGGAATCCCAGAGTAATTACCAGATAATATATATTTCTGGATTCCCCTTCAACAGTTACGCTCAAAATCAAACGATTGGAAAGCCAAATAATTTAAAAGTCCGTGGGAGCAGGTAAAACCAAAGTATCTAAACAGGATAGTCAAAATCGGTAACGTTCATCTATGCCTGGGGGGGGGGGGGGCATAACCTTGGTTCTATTATTAATTATATTATTTAGAAACTGAAAATTACAATAATATATAAATCTAACACACCATGTTATTACCGAAATACTGACTGCTGCTGGGCAGATGATACCCTCGGGGGCTATAGTCCACTAGCAGAGGTATCGGCCCAGTGATAGTAATAAAAACGTAGATATCAAAATTAACGTAGGAAACATTTATAGCATAAAAAAACAGACCTACCATAGTGTCTGCAAATTAAACGATTTCTTTTTAGGAAATAAGCTCCACGAAGAAATCGTTTCATTTTCTCTCAGCCCAAACACTATTCATAATCTTGTACAAATGTGTATGTCTATCTTAAGGAGAAACCTCCTTACGCTGTTAATTAATATCAAGGTAATTTTTTTCTATTTTATTATGTAAACAAATAAAAACAAAAGTTGAAGTAATCACTACGAAAGCTTCACAGTCTCCGTCGTGACCTGGTTAACAGCTACGGAATATATGTTTCACCAATGACCGCGGATATGTTCCGTTTGTCATAATCACAATCCAATCCTTCCCGCATTCATGACTTATCACCAGGTTTGTAAGAAGAGTGACACGACGGGTGCTACATGTGGAGCAGGAATTGCTTACCCTTCTGGAGCACCTGAATTCACCCCGTATATTAGTGGGGTTTGCAATGCTCGATCTTTAATTTTTTGTGTAGTGTTTTATAGATCATTGTTTGTCTATTTGTCGTGGTTCTTTTGTGTTGTACGTCAGTCTTAGATTTACAGATTCTGATTACCTCCCTTTGGTATCTTTAAACTCCTATATGATTAAAATATAAAAACAATAAAACAGTATATAAATTTTATGAAAACTATTATGCATAATAAAGTAGAAATATAATCTATTGTTTAAAATTATTTTATCCTGTTTTAGAGCCTTTCCACGAATTAAGATAAAACTTTTTTGAAATGTATTCGAATAGAACAGTATTGTATTTGTAGAGTGTAGTTGTCAAATGGGGATCAGTCACAGTTAAATCCCACATTGACACCGGCCACTTTTCAAATACAAAACAATACAATACCATACAAATAAACGTTAGAGAGTACCGAAGGGCAATCAACAATGGACAATCCAGAGAAACTGGCAACATAGGGTACAAAAGACGAAGACAAGCAAAAACACAATATATGTTTGATACCACCAAAACTTCCAACAAATTCCTTAATAATATCGAATTGTGCAATTTTTACGGCATGCAATGTTTAATTTGTCTATTCTTTTTTGTCGAGATCCAAAATGAGATTCTTCCTTGCATTATCAGACTAATGGAATTTGAATAACAATTTAAAAAACGCAGACAATAGATTGATTTCCATATTCATATATAAAAATAATAAATGTGTTATTTTTTTTTTTTTTTTTTTTTTGTAAATTTTAATCATATGTCTGAAATGCCAAGATGAAACTGGTCCGATGTCGATACACTACACGTGACAAGACGAATCTCTTTCTCTTATAGTAAACAACTTGGTGGGAAAAAAGGACATGTATATGTATTATTGTCACGTACTAATGTTTTGTCTAAATTCATGTTCGTGTAAGTCAGTCGCTACACTACACATGATAAGACGAATCTCTGTCTCTAGTAGTAAACAATCTTGACGGTAAAAAGAACTCGTATATGTACAGTTGTCACGTCCCAATGTTTTGTCAAAGTCCTTGTTCATGTAAGTCAATGCTATCCTACTTTAGTACTTCATTGTATCTTCACAACCTGGACTGTGATTTGAATAAACGTTGGAGAATACCGAAGTGGCAATCAAAAATTGGCAATCCAGAGAAACTGGCAACATAGACGAGGGAAAACAAACCAAAAACACAACACAATATGTGTTGGTCACCACTATACGTAAACAAACACAAATAACATATATAAGACATGAGACCTCCTGCAAACAACTGGAGGTAAAGACGAACCAACTATATCGTTTTTATGTGTAAATCGTAGCGGACATCACAACACGGAACTCAGAACGTAAAGACACATAAGTCAATGATATACTGCTTTAGTTTATCTTTATTGTATCTTCCCAACCCGGACGGTGATTTGAAGTCATTGATCTTTAATAGTTTATCTCGCTTAACGGTTGGAGAAATTATGAATACCAAATATTCTCTCGTCTACAAGCACTGCATCAAAATATAGGTCATTGACCTCAACACCAAATCACTCTTTGGTAGAATGGATAACATTGATGAAAACCATAGAACACCAATTAAATCATTCTGATCGAAGATCTTGACAATAAGACGGTGAAATCAAAAACAATCAAATAAACTTATTCATAAACAATACAGCTAAAAACCAACACGACGAACGAAGGTTACTAAGACCTGAAAGATGAGTGGATTAGTGGACGAACAGCATACAGAAACGCATTGTGTGCACTCAATTTGATTATTCTGTTTCTATTACTATGATTTGGTCTATACCTCTGTTGGTAGACTATTAGTTCCCGGGAGTACCATCCGCTAGGTAGTCAGTGTTTCGGCACTGCAGGGTTTATTAGATATATTTATTATTGAAATTTACTAATTTACTTAATTATTGTTAATACTAAGGTTCCCCTCCCTCGGGCAAGGTTGGTTTTATAGCTCCCCAAAATTTGCTAAATTATTTAGGTTTGCAATCGTTTGACTTTGAGCGTACCTGATGAAGGTTAGTCGAGAAATGCGTCGTGCGCGCTAAATTTGATATCTACTTTTTTTAAATACAGTACCATCACAAAGATAGAATAAAGCAAAATATCAAAAGATGAGAGAATGTGAACCTCCACAAAATGTGGGAGCGAGATGAGGTTATCGTGTTAGTTTTGATTGCTTTTACCCTAGGGATATTTTAATCAACACCACTCTCAGCAACATTTCAGACATATTGTGCCGGTCGATTACATGGTTGAACGAAACCGAAATTCCTGGACATAATCAAAGACCTGCTGAATGCCAATGACAAGTTTAGTCACACAAGGTTGTATCGAGTACACCTTGAAATTGGCTGGAAATCGAATCCACTACTTTGGTGATAATTGCATAGGTAAATGTAAATTAGATTATAATATAACCAAGGGGCCGTCGTGGTCATGATCGTATGGTAGTTGTGATCAACCCTCACATGACCACAGTCAAAGAGTACACCTTTTCAAAAATATGTGGCACGAAACTAACACAGTAACCCTAATTGTTGTTATCTTCTGATTAAAAATGAAGGAAGAGGCGTCCTTGAATGTACTTACTGTAGATATATGTGTGCTATCTATAGTGAACGGCTGTCTTATCTTAATTATGTAACACTGTAATAATGATGAATGACCACAAGATTGGACCCTTCTATCAATCTCTTTGATGGTCGATTAAGGATTGAAAATCAATTATATGTCTGTTTATAAGCATGTGATTGGTAGAGGAAGGCGTTGAAATTGTCGTTCAATAGTTGATAAAATCCCTTATTCATTATTGTAATTATAGATTAAATAAAAATAAAAAGCAACAAAGGCCATGTAAAATGATATGACACAAACGCATTCCTCATTTTGCAGAAAGGGGGGAGGGGTCGTGTTATATCTATGTATTGTGCATTTAGTTACGCATGGTGTTCAACACGAGTTCTATATTATGTTATGTTCGTGTTGTTTAACAGGAACACGATAGATGTCAGTAGCGGCACATGGAATGCTTACCACCCAGAATATCTGAGTTCACTCCCGCTTTTTTGTTGGGTTCGTGTTGCTCAAATATTTTGTAGATTATAGTTGTCATATTGTCCCTTTGTCCTGTTTGTCCATTGTGTTGTCTGTCTCTCTTCGATTTATAGTTTCTGATTACTCCTTTGCTAACATCGGACTTTTCTTACGGGGCTTCTATGCTAAGCACCAATCATTAAGGAGATAGAGCAAAGACTGGTAGGCTCTGAATCATGATAATCTGTCAGAGTGGGGCGACATGTTTATCCGCGAATTGTTGTTTCAGTGATGAGCTAGCACTATAAAAATCCAACTCATCGTGTTGGTCTAGTACAAAGCGGACCTCATCGTCGTCATGTCATTGCAAATTAACTTGTTCTCGCCATAATATAGCTGAAAAATTGCTGAGTTGGCGTTAAACAACAATCTCTCACTCACTCAGCCTTACGGAGCTTAAATCCCTTATGGGTGGAAGAAGAAAGGAATTTGAATTATCGTCATTTTAGTTATCAATTATAAAAGGAGTTATTCATTCTTATTAATGATAATATCATTTTGTTATGTCTTCAACATACAAGACCAAACATTGCATCTTCATTAAATAGAAAAAGGCTTATAGTGTTTAACGCCACTTTAAACAATATTTCAGTCATATCTTGGCGGTCAGTTTTATTAGTGGAGGAACCGGAGTATCCGGAGAAAACCACCGACCTGCCGTAAGTCACTGCCAAACTTTATCACATAATGTTGTTTCGAGTACACTTCTCCTGAGCGGGATTCGAACGCACAACGTTAGCGGTGATAGGCACTGATTGCATAGGTAGTTGTAAGTCCAACTACCACACGATCACGGTCACGACGGCCCCGTCAAAGAAAAGATATTGGTATATGTATAGTGTTTATATTATGCTAATATATCTTACAAAACTGGAGACATACTAGTACGAAAACAATTCTATAAGCATAAAGCGTACAGTTCATGGCCATTGAATGCAAATTGACATCGATGAGAACAATTACCATATTACAGTAATGAAATTGATTTCGATTGACATCTTGTTGTCACACTCTGGAGATTGTTTCTAATTTTCTCTATTGCTAAGAGAAGCTATAGACATTTTCTTTACCGCCATGATTGTATTTAAGTGGTACCGTTGTTATTTATTGTTACGTTTATTGTGTGTTACTAAGATCGATCTTTATTCAATAAAGTTAATAAAGTAGCATCTTCCTTCTTAAATCTGTACAATAGAATTTGAAAAAAACATCTTTGAGAAGGCCAATAACCAAACTTGTCTACTAATTAAATGATGTCGCAAAACCGAGTTAACTCGCTGCCGATAACTTGAGAATATTTAAGTGTCAAATAGATTTATCAATTAGGACAGTAAGTGTTCTTCTGTCCGAGGGATTTTAGTTCATATGGTGTCATCGTTGCACTGTACTAGTATCATTAGCGTTTTGTATCAGATTTTGTTCTTTATAAAACAAACAATTCACCCTTGACTTCAATACCTGTCGTTCAGGTTTTTAATTTTAATTTGTGCCCCCCCCCCTCACCCCAAACAACATAGCAAAATCCCTAAAGCAAACTGACCTATCCATAGTTTTTTACTTTTGTCATCTACTAGAAAAAAAAAAGCAACGGTAACATTTTCTCAATTTAAATAAAAATATGCCACAAATTTTGTATTGAAAGTAAACAACGTTAATTAATTCTTTTCTTTTACAGAACATGAAAATTACATTCCAGAGTTTCTTTAAGCTTCGCTTAGAGATTCAGAATACATCGATGAAGGTCAATGAACGACCCGCATACAAAAATAAAAAATAGAACATGGGAACTTGGACAACACGATTTCCCGCCAAATTAAAAAAGTGAGAGCAGGTGCTCCAGAAAAGTTCTCATTTAATATCTGCATTAATGGCACCGATCCCCATTCCCATAGCCAATTAAAAATACAAAGAATATTGAGCTATTCTCCGAAACATGTTTGGAATTCTCAAAGCCAGTTAAGGAAACACAATAAGATATTCTTAACTTTATAGTGGAGACATATTTGCCGTCATGCTAGATACTGGTATTCATAATGACTATAGAATGTTATGCCATCGTTTAAGTTTGTATTCCTCATTACTTTATCTGATAGTGTGGTATTGTTTGTTTGTAATTTTTATAATAACCTAATTTGCGTAATATAACAGAAAAGACTAGCTTCTGTTCAAACTCCCATGTATTTATGTTTACTGTTGGGAAGTCGTCAGAAATCTTGGGAAGTCATCAGAAATCTTGGAACGTAACTGTCGATTGTTGTAAATATGTAAGTATAAGAAAAGTTATTTATTTGTACTTTTAACAATTAAATGACAAGCAGAAAATACAGCACCGCCAGAGAACAGTTCCAAGAATCAAATGTAACATTGTAGAAACAGATGTAACAATGACACTCCTAATTAACATATACATGGCCACTTACTATGCTAGTGTGCAACAGGCACTTCGATAAAAATGTTGCATGGTTTGCCTAATTTTATAAGATCTCAGAAGAGTTTAGAAGATACCAAAGTGGTAATTAGAAACCGTACATCGAAGATTTTCAGACAACACAATGAACAGAAAATGTCGAAGGGACAAATAATGATCTACACCTGAATTCACCCCCCCCCCCCCCCCATACCCCCGGTTTTAGTGGGGTTCGTTTGTATATAACAGGATAGAGGCAAATAAATGTTACACGACGAGTACCACATGTGGAGCAGGAACTGCTTACCCTTCCGGAGCACCCCGATACAACCCCGGGTTTAGTAAGGTTCGTGTTGTTCGATCTTTAGTTTTCTGTGTAGTGTTTTGTGGACCATTGCTCGTCTGTTTTCCCTTTTTTTTCTTATGGCCATTGCGTTGTCTGTTCTTCTTCGATTTACAGATTCTTTTTACCCCTTCCAACTCTTCTAACTGTATTACCTATTATGCAAGGTTATCAATTTAAATCTTTTAGTCGCTTAACCCATTTACTGACAAAATCCTTGGCGTGTTCTGTCAATAAGTATTATTATAATTTACTTTGTTCGTCTTCATTAGGACAGTTCTTACTTAGGTAAAGTAGCCATGATCAACTTCAGCTTTTGGACAATGTTATTTCCTAAATGGTACACACAAATATCTATAAAAGTCGAAAACAGAAGTATATGCAAATCCTGTTACGTCAAATGTGTCTGGATATTAAATCTGATATGAACATATATAGTATATCTGCTGACAATATAAATATATTTTATTGATGGTTTTTCGTCTTATTGTATCCCACTAAGCTATTTGAGGTGCTCTATCTGATAGAGTTTAACATATAATAAAAACAATCTTAAGGCTAATAACATTCACTGTATGTTGATCGATGCCGTATATTTGACAATACGATTTGTATTTGTGATGAAAATGTTCCTAATATTGTTAGTTACTTCGGTTTTTTATTGCTTTTTGTCTTAACCAAAAAACAGCAATATTGATTTGTAGACCTGTTTAAACAATAAATGTCTATATTTAACGACTTCTGAGTTTTTAAATTCGGTATCAAATAAGCATTTGTCAACTTCGATGAAATGTTATTGGGGGAAAAAAACTTTATTAGAACTTTCACTTTTTAATACAGTTCTTCTGTTGAACAAAACTACTTTTAACTGCCTGACATAGGGATGTAAAAACTAATTTTGAATTTTGTGATTTAAATGTCGTATATGTTGTATGAATATAACCAGAAACATTTCCTGGTGATTGATAACTTAATCTTTGTATTCAACTTCAGTTTAATAGATTGGATTTACAACTACCTATGCAATCAGGGCCTATCATCACTAAAGTTGTGAGTTCGAATTTCGATTAGGGCAAGGTGTACAACATTATGTGATAAAGTTTGTCGGTGACTTGCGACAGGTCGGTGGTTTTCTCCTGGTCCGCCGGTTTCCTACACCAATAAAGCTGCACTTGCATGACCGCATCATTTCAATAAGATGAGAGGTTTGGGCCCATAAAATTATATGTAGTTTAACCCCACCACTTTTTTTATTGAAGTGCCTGTACCAAGCCAGGGAAGTGAGTGTTTATGCATATATATGTTACTGGTTTCGATTTTTTTCTCTGTTTCTTCGATTTTTCTATTAGATTTTGGAACTGTTCTGACAGTGGTTTGTTCTCATTTTACTAGAATAAGAATATACAAAATATAGTTGTCGTGCACACAAAATGTTTGTCTCCACGTGGGTTCGGGGACCTTCGTGGTCGTGATCGTATGGTAGTTGGATTTACAACTACCTATGCAATCAGTACCTATCACCACTGATGTTGTGTGTTCGAATCTCGATCAGGACAAGGTGTACAACATTATGTGATAAAGTTTGTCAGAGACTTGCGACAGGTCGGTGGTTTTCTCCGTGTCCTCCGGTTTCCTTCACCAATAAAACTGATATAACTTAAATATTGTTGAAAGTGGTGTTAAATACCATGAAACAAGCAAACATCATTACTATTAGAGAGGGCTTCATTTCACGATCTTATTATTACTGCTACTTTGTATCGGTCTGTTTGATTGGTTGAGGAACTGGAGTACCTAACAGACCCACAAATATATCTAATTTTATGCAAGGTTGTATCAGAATAAAATAGAGAAAACATATTCTCTCAAAAACACCTCCTAGCAAGTGTTCAACAGATGGAAGGAAAATGAATATCAGTTAAAGCAAGTATTTTAATGATACTAATTAATTAAGATTCCTATTTATTACTTCTATTTTGATATTAAGCGAAGCAATGACGTCTAGGAAAATGATTTATTTAATGCATTTCAATTTGTTTCCTATAAACAGAGATATGTAGTGTGGTGGTATTTCATTTTAGATAATTAAATACCCACCTTTGGGAACACGGGGCAGGTCGGTGATTTTCACTGGGTACTCCGGTTAACTTCACCAATAAAACTGACCGCCAAGATATAACTGAAATATTGTTGAAAGTGCCGTTAAACACCATAAAACCAAACCAAACCATCCATGCAGAAAATTGATTCGCTTAGCGAGAACAATTAAGGTAGGGAACGCCAGTCTAGTCATAAACGTGAACTCATGTTTCCTCCTTTTTACCCGCTTTTGGATTGTGTCTAAGCAGAAGTCATTATACTGTACTGATGTGCAAACAAGAGAATCTTGATACATTCCAAAATAGATGTCTTAGATAAATCTTAAGAATAAGATGACGAGACACAATATCAAATTAGTAGAATGGTAGAGACAGAAAGAGAGAAATTAGGGATTAAAACCCGGGCAAGGTCAAAGACAGTAGCCAAAGACAGAGGGAAAGGTCAAAGACAGTAGCCAAAGACAGAGACTAATGGAGGCAGTGCTTCAGGGCTTTATGTGCCACCGGATGTGATGAGGATAAGTGAGGTGAAGTAAGCGTACAATGCCTCTTTTCATGTAGATACATTAAACCTTTTCAGAAGCCATATGAATATAATGTCAAAGTTTTTAATCAAATGATAGTCTGGCCTTCTCAAAAAATACATATTATAGACACTTAACTGTCGTCTGAATGCCAGTTATTAATTTGCCGATGACGTGTTGATGACGTATTAATGAGTATTGTATCGTTTTTGTCTGATGCTAATGTTAATTAGCTTATTTATATGATAGCAATCAATGGCACAGCTAATAACCATAGAGTCACCAAGGATTTGAGGTTAATATATTTACCCTCAAATTACTTTTTTATGGCTACATAAGACAGTTATGGTTACACATTAACTAAACTGATTTTGACGTCCAAGGCATTGATTTTGTTCTTAAGAATAGTCGTATTCTGTTAAGTAATAACCTTGTATAAATATGATATATAAACGTTATCGAATACAGAAGGGACAATTGTAATCGAAAATGGACAATCCAGAAAAAAACTGGCAACATTGGGTACACAAGACACCAGACGAAGACAAACAAAACAAAACGACAACACAATATGTGTTGAACATCATTATGCGTAGTAAAACACAAATAACGTAAATAGGATATGAGCCCTCCCACAAACAGTTGGAAGTTAGTACTTAGTGAGAAAAGATATGGATGTAAATGAACATGAGAGACCATTCAACAATACACTTAGACATAAATTAAAGTAAGGTTGTACAAGGAATTCGTTAATAAATTGAAACTATATAGCGTTAATGATTTTATTAATAGTAAATGCAAATAAATAGATATCCCTAGAATACATGTAAATATATTGAATGTATGCACAACGCAGCCACTTTCCATCACAAATAATAAAAATAATGACTATATGTCTTTTACTTTTAGAACTGGAAATACAATTAATTGGTTTAGCACCGCCGCATTTATGTACCTGTTTCTAGTCATGACTTTGTCAAGAATAGTTTGAAGATATCAAGGGGGTAATCAGAATCCGTAACCAGAAGTACAGACAACACAATGGACAAAAGAAAAATGGCAAAAGGACAAACAACGATCTACAAAACATACACATAAAACTAAAGATCGAATAACACGAACCAACGAAAAACCGGGGATGAACTCAGGTGCTCCGGAAGGGTAGGGAGTTCCTGCTTCACTAGTGACACCCGTCGTATTAATCTAGGAAGGCCCCGATGTTGCAGTTTGCTATATTGTTATATCAATACTATTATCTTTTAATAATTTCTTGTTTATCTTTCAAGCTGTAATGCTTCAACTATAATTTTAATTTTGCACGTTTCAGTATTGACCCTTTTTACCAAATATAGCTTATCTTTGGTTATATCATGACGTGAACAAGTTACAATGGTTTGGCTATATCATGACGTGAACAAGTTACAATCCAATGAAATGATGAGGATGTCCGCATTGTATCAAACCAACACGCTAAATTAGATCGTTATAGTGCTAGTTCACTGAAACAACAGTCTGGATGATAGACACATAATCCTGATTCAGAGCCAACCAGTTGTTTATCTTACTCCTTAATTAATGCTGTGTGTTTTGCAACAAAAACAGCAAATACCAATTTAATAGTCTTTAGTTTGACCAGACCGAGGCTCAAAACCACGTGTTATCGCACTCGAGGCGAGCACACTAACCATTAACTGTAATGTTTACTGCTGTTATTGTATATTATTCTTAGAAGAAATCCCACATGGAACAATTGAAGTTGTTTATAGACTGTGCAGGATAATTGAATTCATTGATCTATTTTTTAACTTCATTTCTAAGCATTTTTTTTCAAATGACATTTTTCTTTCCAATTATTATGACTACGTGAGCTACTCACCTACTAGCCGGAATTTGACTAAATTCGTTTATGGCAGATTTAATTAAAACATGACTAGTATTCGATGGCTTTTAATTAAATCACTTTCATGTACATTTATTTCTTGATTCATTTTCTTATACATGTTGTAACAGAGATTCGTGAACTTGTCAGCTATAATACATCTTTTCTAATCAGTGTTGCTCGAAGTCAATGTGTTCTTATAAGTGTTGCTGGAAGCCAATGTGTTATTATCCAGTGTTGTTCGAGGCTGGTGCATTCTTATCAGTGTTGTTCGGAGCCAATGTCTTCTTATCAGCGTTGTTCGAAGCCAATGTCTTCTTATCAGCGTTGCCCGAAGCCTATGTCTTTCCATCAGTGATGATCGAGGCTAAGGTCTTCTTATCAATGTTTCCCGAAGCCTATGTCTTCCCATCAGTGATACTCGAGGCTAATGTCTTCTTATCAACGTTGCTCGAAGCCTATGTCTTCCCATCAGTGATGCTCCAGGCTAATGTCTTCTTATCAATGTTGCCCGAAGCCTATGCCTTCGCATCAGTGATGCTCGAGGCTAGTGTCTTCTTATCAGTGTTGATTGAAGCCTGTGTCTTCCCATCAGTGATGCTCGAGGCTAAAGTCTTCTCATCAACGTTGCCCGAAGCCTATTTCTTCCCATCAGTGATGCTCGAGGCTAAGATCTTCTTATCAACGTTGCTCGAAGCCTGTGTCTTCCCATCAGTGATGTTCGAGACTAATGTCTTCTTATCAACGTTGCTCGAAGCCTATGTCTTCCCATCAGTGGTGTTCGAGGCTAGTGTCTTCTTATCAACGTTGCTCGAAGCCTGTGTTTTCCCATTAGTGATGCTCGAGGCTAAGGTCTTCTTATAAACGTTGCCCGAAGCCTGTGTCTTCCCATCAGTGATGCTCGAAACTAATGTCTTCTTATCAACGTTGCCCGAAGCCTATGTCTTCTCATCAGTGATGTTCGAGGCTAATGTCTTGTTATCAGTGTTGCCCGAAGCCTATGTCTTCCCATCAGTGATGCTCGAGGCTAAGGTCTTCTTATCAGTCTTGATCGAAACCTATATCTTCCCATCAGTGATGCTCCAGGCTAAGGTCTTCTTATCAGTGTTGCCCGAAGCCTATGTCTTCCCATCAGTGATGCTCGAGGCTAATGTCTTTTTATCAACGTTGTCCGAAGCCATCTCTAACTAACATTAAATCACGGTAAGAAGATCATCGTCATCGCTACAGTATAAAGGAAAACTGCACGAAAGGGTAATTAACATAGGCTCACAGTATCCAAAGGAAGTCATTCAAGGACGCAGAATGAAAACAGTGGACATCATTATCTTTATTTAGGATTTAGTGACGTAAACTACTACAGAAATTTACTTTTATGTGGCAAAATATTACAGTTGAAAGTTAAACGAAATGTTTACATGAATTTATATACATCAGCAAACATCAGTGATGTTTATTTCTTGAAAATGTTTATGTAAACTTTGTGCAATGTGCAATGACTTTGTCATATGTATAAATTAGTTTTGTTTATTTGTTTTTGTTTTTGTTGTTTGGTTTGGTTATGGGTTTTTGTTTGTTTTGTTTTGTTTTGTTTTGTTTTGTTTGGGATTTTTTCTTTTTTTTTGGGGGGGGGGGGGTTATTTAGCTTTTTTGAATGGGGTTTTTTCCCTAATGCATGAAGTTCAAACTAAAATCTCATATATTGAAAGGTAAAAACAAATGTCCAGTTCCGCAATCAAATTTTATCAAGAAAATGCCCAATGGAGATAAATCAACTATTACAACAGGAAGCTGGCTATTGTGCTGTTGTGTATACCCCCATGGGGTTTAACAGTAAAACAGCTGACTAATTGACTGGTGTTATCATCATGAAAATAGCCGCAACTGCTCGACTTGACGTCAATTACCAATCAAAATATTATTACTTGGAAGCCTATCAGGTTTTTCCTGTATTTGTATAAAAAATGTGACTGAAAACTGTCAAAATAAACGTTAGAGAAATCCGAAGGGACAATCAAGAATAAACAATCCAGAAACTCCCGCAACATTGTGAAGGGGCAATCAAGAATAAACAATCCAGAAACTCTCGCAACATTGTGAAGGGGCAATCAAGAATAAACAATCCAGAAACTCCCGCAACATTGTGAAGGGGCAATCAAGAATAAACAATCCAGAAACTCCCGCAAAATTGTGAAGGGGCAATCAAGAATAAACAATCCAGAAACTCTCGCAACATTGTGAAGGGGCAATCAAGAATAAACAATCCAGAAACTCCCGCAACATTGGGAAGGGACAATCAAGAATAAACAATCCAGAAACTCTCGCAACATTGTGAAGGGGCAATCAAGAATAAACAATCCAGAAACTCTCGCAACATTGTGAAGGCGCAATCAAGAATAAACAATCCAGAAACTCCCGCAAAATTGTGAAGGGGCAATCAAGAATAAACAATCCAGAAACTCTCGCAACATTGTGAAGGGGCAATCAAGAATAAACAATCCAGAAACTCTCGCAACATTGTGAAGGCGCAATCAAGAATAAACAATCCAGAAACTCCCGCAAAATTGTGAAGGGGCAATCAAGAATAAACAATCCAGAAACTCCCGCAACATTGCGCACACAAGATACAAGACGAAGACAAACAATACAAACTGAACACAACACAGAAAACTAAATAAATGACCAACACGGACACCACACAAAACACGGGGGTGAACCCAGGTTCTCGTGAAGGGTAAGCAGTTCCTGCTTCTTACAAGACTCCCGTCATGTTACCCATATAGTCAAGACGTTTTAACACCACTATACGCAAACAATAAAACATAACAATAACTATGATTAATATCTAATTAATGTTTAATGATTCATAGCAGATGTTGTGGCCATATCAAACGCATACAATTGTTTTGTTAAATCTTATTAAAGTTATATCTTCTCACTTGATCATTCCAGGGTCGTGGTCGTGATCGTATGGTAGTTAGATTTACAACTAGCTGTGCATCTAGTGACTTTCGCCACTTAAGTTGTGAGTTCGGACCCAGTTCATGGCGATATGTACTCGATACAACATTATATGATAAAGTTCGTCAGTGACTTGCGACAGGTCTGTGATTTTCTCCAGGTACTCCGGTTTCCTCCACCAATAAAACTGACAGTCACGATACAGCTGAAATATTGGTGAAAGTGGCGCTAAGCATCATAAACCAACCAACCAACCATACCTTGCTCGTCCCCATTTTTTTTTTCGTTGTATGAAGGAAAAGTAGGGGGAGCAAGTGAGGAGATCCAATTTTAACTAGATTCATTCTAACTAGTAAAAATGTAGATACCAAAATTACTTCGCACGATGCGTAGATTGAACAAATAGCACCTATGTGCATATATAATATAAGAAAGATAACTCTACTTGCCTCAGTTCAATAATAATTGTGATCGCACGGAAGGGTCAATAATTAGAACTGGGTTAAGACAATCTGTTAAGACCCCCTTTTATCGACATGCTATTTGGTACATTATACATACATGTACATATGCTGGTAACCTTGTACTGATATCATGGACGTTTTTAGTTCATGGCATTCCATTTCGATTGCATATACATTTGTAGTTATGATAAAAATGAGTTGGATTTTGTAATGAAAACATAGATATTTAATTCAGTGCTGCTAAAGGCGTTTCTGGAAAAACCTTCACCAAATACTATCAGAGTCTAAAGATTGGAAAGCCAAATAATTCAAACGTATTTGGGAACAAGAAAACCAAAGGGCCTAAACAGAATAGCCAAAAAACGACTATGGTCACCTATATATATATAATAACCAGGGGCGAATCCAGGGGGGCACCCGGCGCGCGCCCTCCCTAAAATTGGAAAAAAATATGACTTTTTGGCGTAAAATCGTGATTTTTCACACGAAATACCCCAAACATTTTCGCACCTTCCTCCGTAATTGGAAAAAATATGATTTTTTGGCGTAAAATCGTGATTTTTCACACGAAATACCCCAAAAATGTACGCGCCTCCCTCCGCTCGGCGCAATTTTTTTAAGTGCGCCTCCTCCCCTAACTTGAAATCCTGGATCCGCCCCTAGTAACTGATACTATTAAAAAAAACGGCGTATTCCATCTTTGAAGTGTAGACATTAACTGACCATGTTGGTGTTATGACAATGCTATTTTTGGTAACACACACAATCTGACATATTGAATCGTAGAATTTATCGTGTTTCGTAGATTTTATCGTGTTTTGTAGGTCAACTTGGTGCAATTGTCGATCATCACAGTTTGATCTAGTACAAATATATGATGCAATTTTAAGTTTTTAATCAGAAAGTTTAGTTTGACAAACATATGTTATTGATACATGTATATTTGAACAGCCTGTACTGTAATGTTATTTTAATTGGCTTAGAAAACTTGACAGAAAAGTTTGAAGATACCAAAATGATAATTATGATAAGTAATTCGAAGGACAGACAATATAATTGTCAATGGGAAAGGGACAAAAAGACAAACAATTGTCGACAAAAGAGTTAATCTTTCTATAGGATTTTGGAGCTGTTCCCCGAGAGTGTGGTATATGTTATTTTTGTTTTCTTATTTTATTTTACCATGCAATGAATCTAAATAAACAGCTTGGAACTTTGATATCAGTGAACCAGTGAAGCAACACGAAAATCTTTAAACTGGAAATTCATTGAGATTGTTTTGGACAACCATTTTCGAATTTTTGTGGGTGAGAAAAGTTGGTATATAATGAGCATATAGCATGAACATCATACAGTTTAGCTTCACTTTAATTTCAAGACCATAAAATGAAGTAAACTGTGACTTTGTTCTCACATAAAATCAACCTAAATGTTCTTATAGTCCATGAATATCTGTGTTATATAGGGTGAATCGGGTGATGCACATTTACTGCTTAATCTTCTGAGAAAAAATAGAATGAAGGAGGGATTAATGGTGCTTAAGGACACTTACAACAATATTTCTGTTATGTCGTGGGCGAAGATTAGGTGTATATGCACTGCTTAATTTGTAGTTCAAAACAAATCTCGTACCATAACTGAAATATTTGGCGAAATGTGACATCCGCCAAGAAAAAAAAATGAAATCAGATCCCGATGTAGTCTCCTGCAGCCAGACTCTTGTCTGCTCAACAATACAGTGTAGTGGTTTGTACTACTAGGAGATTCTCAAACGATAGGTGGCAATAAATACAGGAATGTTGAGATTAATATTAATGGCGAAGTGAACAAAAGAATTTAGCACGTGACGCTGTTTGAAATATAGTATGCATCAGGACTGATGCCGTATGTGCAGCAGGAACTTTTTTACCCTTCCGAAGCACTTGAGTTCATGTCCGGTTTTTAGTGGGGATCTTTAGTTTTCTATTTAGTGTTTTGTTGATCATTGTTTGTCATTTTGTCCTTTGTCTTTGGCCATTGTATTGTATTACGTCTTCTGATAACTTTTTCTTTGGCCATTGTATTGTATTACGTCTTCTGATAACTTTTTCTTTGGCCATTGTATTGTCTTACGTCTTCTGATAACTTTTTATTTGGCCATTGTATTGTCTTACGTCTTCTGATAACTTTTTCTTTGGCCATTGTATTGTCTTACGTCTTCTGATAACTTTTTCTTTGGCCATTGTATTGTATTACGTCTTCTGATAACTCTTTCTTTGGCCATTGTATTGTCTTACGTCTTCTGATAACTTTTTCTTTGGCTATTGTATTGTCTTACGTCTTCTGATAACTTTGTCTTTAGACATTGTATTGTCTTACGTCTTCTGATAACTTTTTCTTATAGAAAACAACCAAACTTTCATAGCCTTTTACAGGACATGAAATTGTGTACATACTATTTTAATCTTTATCACATTGATTTCTGGTGTTTTCCAGTACCAAACAGGGATTATGTGATACAGAGAGTGTTTCATATCTCAATCCTTAACTCCTCAATAATCAATCAATAGAAGCCATACAAATTTCCAGATTTCCTTTTTTACAAAACATGAAGTTGTGCACCGGCTATTCTATTTTGCTGTCGCGTTGATTTCTTGGGTTTCCTTGGAGCGAAATATGGAATTTCAATGTGATACAGGGGTACACGACTCTAATCCACAACACATCACAAACCACTCAACAGAAGCCAATCAAATTTGCACAGTTTCTTTTTGCATGACAGGACGTTTTGCACCTGCCATTTATTGTTATTTATCATAATGATTTCAAAGGCACACCTTTACCAATCAATTATTATGAAAAGAAAGTTTAAACTATTATTGTCATCAATTTCACCAATATCAGCAAAACGACCAATAACCTCACATCTTAACTGAACTCACTGAACACAAGAAGCCCACGACATGTGACGTTGGAAATCCAGGTCCTGGCTTGGGACAGGCACAACAATATGGCAGGGTTAAACCGGTTAAAATGCATTCGTCGAAATAAGCCCCTGTTGTGGTACTAGTACAATATTTTTTTTTTCGATGTATAAAATAAATGTTAGATAAAAACGAATGGGCAATCAAGAATGAACAATCCAGAGAAACTGGCAACATTGGGTACACAAAAGACACGAGACGAAGACAAACAAAACAAAGCCGCAGCACAGAAACATCGATTGTAAACGCTTTACAACAATCTTTCTGTGATTTGTATCGCATATATAAAGTAAATAACGATCATGATCGAATCAAATAAAAGGAAAATGCAAATACATTTTTTTATACTCAACAAGGATATTGATGTAAATGAACATGGGACTATCCAACATTAAACTTCGAATTTTCCCAGTTGATGTTGGCTGTTTTGTTAAGGCCCTTTTGTTTTCTTGGTCCCAAATACATTTTAAATATGTGTCTGTCCAATCTTAAGACTTTGACCTGATGAAGGATATTCCAGAAACGCGTCATGCGCATTAAATTCGATATCTACGCTTGTATTACTATTACTGTGTCGATACCACTGCTGGTGGACTATTAGTACCAGAGGGTATCATTCGCCCAGTAGCCATTGTTTCGGCCCTGACATGGTTTATTATATATATTCATTTATTTATTATTGAAACTTGCAGCTTCTAAATAATGCATTTACATTTTGTATTAACTAAGATTCTCCTCCTTCCATTACCCATACCTGTATGTGATGTTTACCCGAGTTTGGCTCTCCTGTTTGGGCCTTTTGATTTCCTTGTACTAGACCAACAAGCCTAGTTGGATTTTTATAGTGCTAGCTCACTGAAACAACAGTCCGCGGATAGACATGTCGCCCCACTCGGACACATTATCCTGATTCCGAACCAACCAGTATTCCTCTTTCTCCGTAACGCAGCGTGCTTAGCGGAGAAACAACAAATACCATTTGCATAGTGGTTTGACCCGATCGGTACTCAAATCCACGATCTACCAGGTAAACACGCTAACCATTACACCACCGAGGCGGTTATATGATAAAAGAAAACTTATTTGAAATATTTTAAGAAAAAAAAGAAAGTCAAAGAAAATCGTAAATATTATGTATCCCATTGAAATATTACAGCCGTGCAAAGAAAATCGGTGACTATCAGACGGTACTTCAGTACTTTGATTTTTTATTCAAATGTAAACATAGTATACAGTTATTTAATGGGTGTGGATGCAATAGACCAATCTATTTGTCCTGAGGTGCTGGGAATGACCAAGTGTTCTATTGCATGAGGCCAACTGCCTCATGCAATAGAACACTTGGTCATTCCCAGCACCGAAGGACAAATAGTTTGGTCTATTGCATCCACACCCATTAAATAACTGTTTTATTTCCTAATTAAACAGAAGCAAGGTAGCGGACATGACTTAAATATATTCATCAATATATTGTAGAAAAACTGATGAAAATGATTTATGTGTTGAATTAGATAACAATAAACAAGTGGAATACAGAGTAAAAAGTCCTAAATTTTTATTACACGTTTTTCAATATTATTATTTAAATATTAAAATTTTGAAATTTTATGAAAACTGAAATGTTTGAAATTTTTTGAAAATTTTGAAATCTTTTGAAAATTTTGAACTTTAAATTTTTTTTATTTTTTTTTTTATTTTAGAATTTTGAAATTTTTTGTCCAATGAACAAAAGGTTCAAAGGTCAGTTCAATAGTCTGTCGTGCAATAGTCTCTTGAAGACTATTGACGCGTCAATAGATCACAGGGGAGCAAAAAACGCAAAAATATCTTAAAATATGTAGTTACTTAATAAACAAGAAAAAAATTACAATTAGGTAATAATCTAATTTATTAATGGAAATTTCTATGAAACATATTTGAAATGAGTTACGTGACCTTGTGTTAAAGGTGTGATCTAGTTTGTGGATACCATGTCATCGTCATGATTTCTGTGTACTCTTAGCCTGAATGCTTCTTACATTCAACAAATCTGCACTAGTCTGTGTATTGTATTTATTTTAACGTTCTTGTGTATGTCGAGGCACAATAATGGGAAGAAATGAAAATACTATTCTACTTTCTATTATTTGTAATAGTATTGATGTCAGATATTGAAGGTCGTGTAGTTCCTGGTTTCTTATCTAAAATCTAACACATTACGGAAATTGTGTTCAAGTACGCAGGTTCAATAACAATACTAAGCCGTTCAATGCCAACTTTGTGAACAAATATGGTAAGATATTTACAGTTTTGTATTATTTTTTTCATTTATATCTGTCTAATTATTATTATTAAGACAACTTAATATACCGAAATACGGTATTTTACTGAGGATAAACGAATTTTGTTATCATTCGATTGTTTAGAATAAAAATATAGAGGTCTAGAATCGGTTCAACATGCTGTGATTTCTCATAGGATAGTCGTGATCACTTTTATATGGAAATTTGATTGGGCCATCGCGTGTGCTATTTTATATTATTATACTTCATGCAAAAATCTATTAATTTCATTGGATAATAGGCATTTGACATTCCTCAATAGCTTTTTTTGGTGTAGGAATCAGATCGTAATAACACCCTCTGCAATATCATCCTCCCGAGCCGAACTTTGCCGAACCGGAAAATAACACCCGCTTCGTCCGAGTTTTGCCGATTAGTCATTTCCGGTAATAACACCCTCCGCCGTAATAACACCCTCTGTTATTGTTAATGAAAATATTACTTGTTGAAATGATAGAAGTTGTTGCTTTATTTAGGTAGTGATATGTACATAGTGTGTCCCATTGGTTAACTGACTCCAATAAAAAATCAAAGTCCTCTTTACTACTGGCGTTCAGTATAATAAAAAAAACATACTGCCTTTAGTTGAGGGTGTTATGGTAGATGACCACACTCTGGAAAAAATATCACACTCTGGAAAAAGAATATCACCCTCGTCTTCGTCTCGGGTGATATTCTTTTTCCAGAGTGCGATATTTTTTCCCTCGTGTGGTAATCTACCATAACACCCTCAACTAAAGGCAGTATGTTTATAGTAGCAATTTGATAAGGCCGCTGAGGCCTCTATTTTATGTTAATTTGATTGGGCTGTCACGGCCTCTTGCATGTTAATTTGATATGGTCATCGTAGCTACTATTCTATGGTAATTCGATTGAGCCGTCGTGGCCGCTAGTGTATGGTAATTAGATTTTCATTTGCTTTATAAACTGTCATCAAAAAAGTGGGGTTTAGGGTTCTTTCCTTCCTGTGGTTATATGTACTCGATGCAGTTGATGTGATCAAGTTTGTCAGTGACTTCCGGAAAGTTGGGTGAGTTTTTTTGGGTACTCCGGTTTCTTCCGTAAATAAAACCAATCTCACTATACTACTGAAATATTGTTTTAACAGAATCTAACCATCAATTTTGTCAAATTCGATTGTTTTGGTAGTTGAAGTTGAACGAGGACTCCAGTTAAAATAATTAAAGGCGGGTGGTAGCACATCATAATTTTAACTTAACGCTGCAAATACTTAAAAAAACATTGTATGTTTTAAATTTCATTGGCTTTACACATTCCAAAGTGTATATATTATGTTGAGCATATATTACGCGTGGACGCAATATCAACTGTTAGATGGATGTGGCGTAAAGTCCAATGAAATACAATTTACGAATGCACTCCAACAAATATTCAACCAGAAACCTTCGGCAGTAATAATAATAACGTTCTCCATGAGTAACTCGGATATGTCATGGGGATTTTTCCAGAAACACTTCATGTGCACTAACATACTTTATTATTATTACTGCCGAAGGAGTGCACACGTAAATTGAATAATCAAGTGATTGGAAAGCTAAATAAAACACTTACCACTCAAATTTATAATAACACATTATAAGCAACACAATGTTAGCATTATTTTTTTTTCTTACAGATTTTTATATTGGCGATATTCGTTAGCATTTTCCATGTCGGACAGCCTCATACTGGATTTGATTGTTATTGTAATCTGAACCATCCGGAAGCTCTCATATTTAATTGTCCGAACGGACAAGGGTTTCCGATTGCAGCCTTGCGTACTCCACTCCAAGTCATTCAATACCAAAAAGTAAACTTACAAACTCCATATTGTATTCCAAAACTGGTCAACATACAACCACACGGATCCTGGGTACCAGTCTATAGTAATGGCAACGTATGTATTATGTAAATCAGCAACCTCTTAAGATTAATGTATAATTCAAAAGATCCGCATCGGTGGTATAATGGTTTGCGTGCTCGCGTCGAATGTGGTAGATCGTGGGTTCGAGTCCCGATCGCGTCAAACCAAAGACTATGCAATTGATATTTGGTACTTCTCAGCTGAGTATCGGCATTATGAGTAAGAGCAAAGACTGTCCGAGTGGAGCGACATGTCCACCCGCGGACTGTTGTTTCAGTGAACTAGCACTATAAAAATTCAACTAAGCGAGTTGGCTTAGTATAAAGTGGACATCACCATCACCTCGTCGAATGTAACTTATTATCACATTGATATATCTGAAAACATGGTAGTCGTTCACTTACTTGGGTCTACAACCTAATTTCATTCAAAATAATAAATCTTATTGTTAACCTGCTTGTCCACCTTTACATTGGATAATGTCATTATAATGTTCATCTTTTTTTTAAAAATCACTGTGAAGGTTATTAATTTCATCACAACGCATTTTTTCGTATTTCTTTTGCACAAGCTAGATACAGTTCTATGATAAAAATGATAGTGGTGTGCAATTAAGCATAAGCGGATTCGCGCCTAGAAGCGCAAAAGTCTTCGTCGTAAGCGCCACTGAATATTTCGCTTAAGTACTCATCCAGAGAAACAAGCTTCTAAAATAATATTCAATACATTTTTCTTTTTTGTCAAAGTATTGTATTTATAGCACAAGTGTACATTGTCATGTTCCAATGTAGTGTCTTATAACTCATTGTTTGTCCGTTTTTGGCCATTGTGTTGTCTGACCTTCTTCAATTTATGGCTTCTGATCACCCCTTTGACATCTTCAAACATTTCTTAACGTTGTAAAATGTCTTCAAACAATATCAATATTACATTGAATGACCATGTGTTGATAAATCCGTGTATTTGGGATCATCTTAACTGGTTTAACCTCGCCACATTTTCTTACCTGCCCCAAGACAGAATCTGGATTTCTAATGCCATATGTCGTGATCTTTTTCATTGGTCAATGGTTTTAGGTGAGAGTTGGTTGTCCGTTTTATTGATATTGGTGGAATTGTTGACCACTACCGTTTAAACTTTTTTTTATAAAATGTTCAATCGTTGCAGTCGGAACGTAACTCAACCATCGCGGTTAATTTCATCGGAAAATGACCTATAGTGTAGGGTACCCACTGAATCCATTTAAAATTTCTCTCTTTATTTCACATTTCACGCAAGATATACCCGAAAAAGAGAAAAAACGAGAGTATACCGTACAGTACGTTGTTAATGTCAACCTACCATTTGTTCCTACAAACATGTATTACGCTTTAGATATATAGTAGCTACTGTAAGCTATATAAGTATAAAAGCAGTGTAGCTGTTACAAAAGGCTATTTGTGTCTTCTCTACTAATCTCAGGGTACACTTCCAGTTGAAGTCAAAAGCCGTTGTCCTTGTTGTCCCATGTTCCCCCATTTCTGTGTATGTTATATATAATGTTGAACTTTGTCTTATCCTGAATATGTATGACATACTCGCCGTTTGATGTAAAGCCATTATAATAAAAACTACAGTCACATCTCCTTGAAAGGCCACCTTTAATAAACAACTATCTGTGTTAAAAGCCACCTTTATTAAACAACAACCTGTGTTAAAAGCCATCTTTATTAAACAACAACCTGTGTTAAAAGCTACCTTTATTAAACAACAACCTGTGTTAATAGCCACCTTTATTAAACAACAACCTGTGTTAAAAGCCACCTTTATTAAACAACAACCTGTGTTAATAGCCACCTTTATTAAACAACAACCTGTGTTAAAAGCCATCTTTATTAAACAACAACATGTGTTAAAAGCCACCTTTATTAAACAACCTGTGTCAAAAGCCACCTTTATTAAACAACAACCTGTGTTAAAAGCCACCTTTATTAAACAACAACCTGTGTTAAAAGCCACCTTTATTAAACAACAACCTGTGTTAAAAGCCACCTTTATTAAACAACAACCTGTGTTAAAAGCCACCTTTATTAAACAGCAACCTGTGTTAAAAGCCACCTTTATTAAACAACAACCTGTGTTAAAAACCATCTTTATTAAGCAACAACCTGTGTTAAAAGCCACCTTTATTAAACAACAACCTGTGTTAAAAGCCACCTTTATTAAACAACAACCTGTGTTAAAAGCCACCGTTATTAAACAACAACCTGTGTTAAAAGC
Organism: Bathymodiolus brooksi; assembly: GCA_963680875.1. Classification (NCBI taxonomy): domain Eukaryota; kingdom Metazoa; phylum Mollusca; class Bivalvia; order Mytilida; family Modiolidae; genus Bathymodiolus; species Bathymodiolus brooksi. Next base: position 70,366,119 of record OY804590.1, read on the forward strand.
CACCTTTATTAAACAACAACCTGTGTTAAAAGCCACCTTTATTAAACAACAACCTGTGCTAAAAGCCACCTTTATTAAACAACAACCTGTGTTAAAAGCCACCTTTATTAAACAACAACCTGTGTTAAAAGCCACCTTTATTAAACAACAACCTGTGCTAAATGCCACCTTTATTAAACAACAACCTGTGTTAAAAGCCATCTTTATTAAACAACAACCTGTGTTAAAAGCCACCTTTATTAAACAACAACCTGTGTTAAAAGCCACCTTTATTAAACAACAACCTGTGTTAAAAGCCACCTTTAATAAACAACAACCTGTGTTAAAAGCCACCTTTATTAAACAACAACCTGTGTTAAAAGCCACCTTTATTAAACAACAACCTGTGTTAAAAGCTACCTTTATTAAACAACAACCTGTGTTAAAAGCCACCGTTATTAAACAACAACCTGTGTTAAAAGCCACCTTTATTAAACAACAACCTGTGTTAAAAGCCACCTTTATTAAACAACAACCTGTGTTAAAAGCCACCTTTATTAAACAACAACCTGTGTTAAAAGCCACCTTTATTAAACAACAACCTGTGTTAAAAGCCACCTTTATTAAACAACAACCTGTGTTAAAAGCCACCTTTATTAAACAACAACCTGTGTTAAAAGCCACCTTTATTAAACAACAACCTGTGTTAAAAGCCACCTTTATTAAACAACAACCTGTGTTAAAAGCCACCTTTATTAAACAACAACCTGTGTTAAAAGCCACCTTTATTAAACAACAACCTGTGTTAAAAGCCACCTTTATTAAACAACAACCTGTGTTAAAAGCCACCTTTATTAAACAACAACCTGTGTTAAAAGCCACCTTTATTAAACAACAACCTGTGTTAAAAGCCACCTTTATTAAACAACAACCTGTGTTAAAAGCCACCTTTATTAAACAACAACCTGTGTTAAAAGCCACCTTTATTAAACAACAACCTGTGTTAAAAGCCACCTTTATTAAACAACAACCTGTGTTAAAAGCCACCTTTATTAAACAACAACCTGTGTTAAAAGCCACCTTTATTAAACAACAACCTGTGTTAAAAGCCACCTTTATTAAACAACAACCTGTGTTAAAAGCCACCTTTATTAAACAACAACCTGTGTTAAAAGCCACCTTTATTAAACAACAACCTGTGTTAAAAGCTACCTTTATTAAACAACAACCTGTGTTAAAAGCCATCTTTATTAAACAACAACCTGTGTTAAAAGCCACCTTTATTAAGCAACAACCTGTGTTAAAAGCCACCTTTATTAAACAACAACCTGTGTTAAAAGCCACCTTTATTAAACAACAACCTGTGTTAAAAGCCACCTTTATTAAACAACAACCTGTGTTAAAAGCCACCTTTATTAAACAACAACCTGTGTTAAAAGCCACCTTTATTAAACAACAACCTGTGTTAAAAGCCACCTTTATTAAACAACAACCTGTGTTAAAAGCCACCTTTATTAAACAACAACCTGTGTTAAAAGCCACCTTTATTAAACAACAACCTGTGTTAAAAGCCACCTTTATTAAACAACAACCTGTGTTAAAAGCCACCTTTATTAAACAACAACCTGTGTTAAAAGCCACCTTTATTAAACAACAACCTGTGTTAAAAGCTACCTTTATTAAACAACAACCTGTGTTAAAAGCCATCTTTATTAAACAACAACCTGTGTTAAAAGCCACCTTTATTAAACAACAACCTGTGTTAAAAGCCACCTTTATTAAACAACAACCTGTGTTAAAAGCCACCTTTATTAAACAACAACCTGTGTTAAAAGCTACCTTTATTAAACAACAACCTGTGTTAAAAGCCACCTTTATTAAGCAACAACCTGTGTTAAAAGCCACCTTTATTAAACAACAACCTGTGTTAAAAGCCACCTTTATTAAACAACAACCTGTGTTAAAAGCCACCTTTATTAAACAACAACCTGTGTTAAAAGCCACCTTTATTAAACAACAACCTGTGTTAAAAGCCACCTTTATTAAACAACAACCTGTGTTAAAAGCCACCTTTATTAAACAACAACCTGTGTTAAAAGCCACCTTTATTAAACAACAACCTGTGTTAAAAGCCACCTTTATTAAACAACAACCTGTGTTAAAAGCCACCTTTATTAAACAACAACCTGTGTTAAAAGCCACCTTTATTAAACAACAACCTGTGTTAAAAGCCACCTTTATTAAACAACAACCTGTGTTAAAAGCCACCTTTATTAAACAACAACCTGTGTTAAAAGCCACCTTTATTAAACAACAACCTGTGTTAAAAGCCACCTTTATTAAACAACAACCTGTGTTAAAAGCCACCTTTATTAAACAACAACCTGTGTTAAAAGCCACCTTTATTAAACAACAACCTGTGTTAAAAGCCACCTTTATTAAACAACAACCTGTGTTAAAAGCCACCTTTATTAAACAACAACCTGTGTTAAAAGCCACCTTTATTAAACAACAACCTGTGTTAAAAGCCACCTTTATTAAACAACAACCTGTGTTAAAAGCTACCTTTATTAAACAACAACCTGTGTTAAAAGCCATCTTTATTAAACAACAACCTGTGTTAAAAGCCACCTTTATTAAACAACAACCTGTGTTAAAAGCCACCTTTATTAAACAACAACCTGTGTTAAAAGCCACCTTTATTAAACAACAACCTGTGTTAAAAGCCACCTTTATTAAACAACAACCTGTGTTAAAAGCCACCTTTATTAAACAACAACCTGTGTTAAAAGCCACCTTTATTAAACAACAACCTGTGTTAAAAGCCACCTTTATTAAACAACAACCTGTGTTAAAAGCCACCTTTATTAAACAACAACCTGTGTTAAAAGCCACCTTTATTAAACAACAACCTGTGTTAAAAGCCACCTTTATTAAACAACAACCTGTGTTAAAAGCCACCTTTATTAAACAACAACCTGTGTTAAAAGCCACCTTTATTAAACAACAACCTGTGTTAAAAGCCACCTTTATTAAACAACAACCTGTGTTAAAAGCTACCTTTATTAAACAACAACCTGTGTTAAAAGCCATCTTTATTAAACAACAACCTGTGTTAAAAGCCACCTTTATTAAACAACAACCTGTGTTAAAAGCCACCTTTATTAAACAACAACCTGTGTTAAAAGCCACCTTTATTAAACAACAACCTGTGTTAAAAGCCACCTTTATTAAACAACAACCTGTGTTAAAAGCCACCTTTATTAAACAACAACCTGTGTTAAAAGCCACCTTTATTAAACAACAACCTGTGTTAAAAGCCACCTTTATTAAACAACAACCTGTGTTAAAAGCCACCTTTATTAAACAACATCCTGTGTTAAAAGCCACCTTTATTAAACAACAACCTGTGTTAAAAGCCACCTTTATTAAACAACAACCTGTGTTAAAAGCCACCTTTATTAAACAACATCCTGTGTTAAAAGCCACCTTTATTAAACAACAACCTGTGTTAAAAGCCACCTTTATTAAACAACAACATGTGTTAAAAGCCACCATTATTAAACAACATCCTGTGTTAAAAGCCACCTTTATTAAACAACAACCTGTGTTAAAAGCCACCTGTATTAAACAACATCCTGTGTTAAAAGCCACCTTTATTAAACAACAACCTGTGTTAAAAGCCACCTTTATTAAACAACATCCTGTGTTAAAAGCCACCTTTATTAAACAACAACCTGTGTTAAAAGCCACCTTTATTAAACAACAACATGTGTTAAAAGCCACCTTTATTAAACAACAACCTGTGTTAAAAGCCACCTTTATTAAACAACAACCTGTGTTAAAAGCCACCTTTATTAAACAACAACCTGTGTTAAAAGCCACCTTTATTAAACAACAACCTGTGTTAAAAGCCACCTTTATTAAGCAACAACCTGTGTTAAAAGCCACCTTTATTAAACAACAACCTGTGTTAAAAGCCACCTTTATTAAACAACAACCTGTGTTAAAAGCCACCTTTATTAAACAACAACCTGTGTTAAAAGCCACCTTTATTAAACAACAACCTGTGTTAAAAGCCACCTTTATTAAACAACAACCTGTGTTAAAAGCCACCTTTATTAAACAACAACCTGTGTTAAAAGCCACCTTTATTAAACAACAACCTGTGTTAAAAGCCACCTTTATTAAGCAACAACCTGTGTTAAAAGCCACCTTTATTAAACAACAACCTGTGTTAAAAGCCACCTTTATTAAACAACAACCTGTGTTAAAAGCCACCTTTATTAAACAACAACCTGTGTTAAAAGCCACCTTTATTAAACAACAACCTGTGTTAAAAGCCACCTTTATTAAACAACAACCTGTGTTAAAAGCCACCTTTATTAAACAACAACCTGTGTTAAAAGCCACCTTTATTAAACAACAACCTGTGTTAAAAGCCACCTTTATTAAACAACAACCTGTGTTAAAAGCCACCTTTATTAAACAACAACCTGTGTTAAAAGCCACCTTTATTAAACAACAACCTGTGTTAAAAGCCACCTTTATTAAACAACAACCTGTGTTAAAAGCCACCTTTATTAAACAACAACCTGTGTTAAAAGCTACCTTTATTAAACAACAACCTGTGTTAAAAGCCACCTTTATTATACAACAACCTGTGTTAAAAGCCATGCTTCTCAGTAACCATTATAGTACATTTCATATAAACATTTTCCTGTAAGAAGAAGAGTTTGAAGATACCAAATAATAAGAGACCACCTGTGTTTTAAGACAATGTGTTGACTCTCCTTTGAGTGGTCTTTGTTAACAGGGTTGACTGTAAGTGTATATCCGTTCAATAGTCTAAGCATATTTTATTTTTCAGCTTGGCTATCTTAATGTAGACGTAGATTTTAAAGTAAAGAAATGTACCGGAATGCTGACATTTAATCCAAGTATGTACATACATGTATTTAATCCTGACATTATCCTGTATAGGCCTATTTAATCCTGACATTATCCTGTATAGGCCTATTTAATCCTGACATTATCCTGTATAGGCCTATTTAATCCTGACATTATCCTGTATAGGCCTATTTAATCCTGACATTATCCTGTATTGGCCTATTTAATCCTGACATTATCCTGTATAGGCCTATTTAATCCTGACATTATCCTGTATAGACCTATTTAATCCTGACATTATCCTGTATAGGCCTATTTAATCCTGACATTATCCTGTATAGACCTATTTAATCCTGACATTATCCTGTATAGGCCTATTTAATCCTGACATTATCCTGTATAGGCCTATTTAATCCTGACATTATCCTGTATAGGCCTATTTAATCCTGACATTATCCTGTATAGGCCTATTTAATCCTGACATTATCCTGTATAGGCCTATTTAATCCTGACATTATCCTGTATAGGCCTATTTAATCCTGACATTATCCTGTATAGGCCTATTTAATCCTGACATTATCCTGTATAGGCCTATTTAATCCTGACATTATCCTGTATAAGGCCCTTTGGTTTTTATCCCACAGACTTTTTAAATTATTTGGCTTTCAAGTATCTTGGCTTTGATCGTACCTGATAAAGATTACTCCAGTAAGTAACTCGTCATGCACATTAAATTTGATTTCTACGTTTTTATTTTTATACTTGTCAGTTTAGGCAGGTTGAGCATCTGAACCTGTTCATTGATGAGACTCGGTTGTCATCTGTAATTAGGTTTGGTTTGGTTTATGGTGCTTAACGCCACTTTCAACAATATTTCAGTTATACCATGGCGGTGGAGGAAACCGGAGTATCCTGAGAAAACCTGTTACAATTCACTGACAAACTTTATCACATAATGTTGTATCGAGTACACCTCACCATGAACGGGATTCGAATTCACAACTTTAGTGGTGATAGGCACTTACTACACAGGCCCGTAATTATGTGATAAGGGGAAAAGTGGCATGCTGTTTTTGTTCAGACAGGGGATTGTTATGGATTTTGCAAATCAAAATGAAGGGAAGTATATACACGTAAGATCTGACGTAAGGAAACCTTACGTAATTATTTGACTGTGACGCAATCAGAAACCCACTATGCCCATTCATTGGTTATTAAACGGTGGTTGATTGCCAAATCAACATTCTACTTTTTCCGGGGGAACATGAGATAATATGCTATATTCAGCCGTATCTAGATATTGAAGATCATTTACATGGCTTGCAAAAACACACCTCAAGGCAATACAATCACACAAAAACACACTTCAAGGCAATACAATCACACAAAAACACACCTCAAGGCAATACAATCACACAAAAACACACCTCAAGGCAATACAATCACACAAAAACACACCTCAAGGCAATACAATCACACAAAAACACACCTCAAGGCAATACGACCACACAAAAACACACCTCAAGGCAATACAATCACACAAAAACACACCTCAAGGCAATACGATCACACAAAAACACACCTCAAGGCAATACAATCACACAAAAACACACCTCAAGGCAATACGATCACACAAAAACACACCTCAAGGCAATACAATCACACAAAAATACACCTCAAGGCAATACGATCACACAAAAACACACCTCAAGGCAATACGATCACACAAAAACACACCTCAAGGCAATACAATCATACAAATACACACCTCAAGGCAATACAATCACACAAAAACACACCTCAAGGCAATACAATCACACAAAAACACACCTCAAGGCAATACGATCACACAAAAACACACCTCAAGGCAATACAATCACACAAAAACACACCTCAAGGCAATACAATCACACAAAAACACACCTCAAGGCAATACAATCACACAAAAACACACCTCAAGGCAATACGATCACACAAAAACACACCTCAAGGCAATACAATCACACAAAAACACACCTCAAGGCAATACAATCACACAAAAACACACCTCAAGGCAATACAATCACACAAAAATACACCTCAAGGCAATACAATCACACAAAAACACACCTCAAGGCAATACGATCACACAAAAACACACCTCAAGGCAATACAATCACACAAAAACACACCTCAAGGCAATACAATCACACAAAAACACACCTCAAGGCAATACGATCACACAAAACACACCTCAAGGCAATACAATCACACAAAAACACACCTCAAGGCAATACGATCACACAAAAACACACCTCAAGGCAATACAATCACACAAAAACACACCTCAAGGCAATACAATCACACAAAAACACACCTCAAGGCAATACGATCACACAAAAACACACCTCAAGGCAATACGATCACACAAAAACACACCTCAAGGCAATACAATCACACAAAAACACACCTCAAGGCAATACAATCACACAAAAAAGTCATATCTTACGGTTTGTTATTAAACAAAATGTTTCACATATACAAAATGATCTTTTAGAATTTTTCATGTGAGAATATTTTTCCTTTCATTGTAGTTTATAATTCCATTAATAAAATATCAATAAATTAGGAGACATATAACACTAATTTTTAATATGTCAGTAAAAAATATAATTATTTAAGATTATAGCTACATCATATAGGAATGAGCATCGTCTGTAACCAATGACTGAGCACGCTCCGATACTCGCTCTCCACTCATCATGTGTGGAGAGTATCTGAGTGTGTTCAGCAATGGGCTACCGACCATGAGGATTGAGTTACTAAGTAATAATTGGACGGAAAACTTTGTGATTATCTTAACGAAGGAATGATTTTATTTATTGTAATCAGTTCGTTTTACTTATTTTTTTTTTAGATACATTGATTACGTCACCATTATGTCATCACATCATAACAAACGTTCCTGGTATGTATACATTTGACGCGTACTGTACATTTTTTGTATCTGTCAAAAAACATTAATACAGTGAAAACTAAGAAACACCACATTACCGGAATCGTTCCAAAATCCAATTGAAAAATCGTAGAAAAAGGCAAAATCGATACACCTAACATGCAAACACATCACCGCTAACTTTCCTGGCTTGGCACAGACACTTCAATAAAAAGTGGTGGGGATAAACTAGTTATAATTCTAATATGACGTCCCGTATTCTGTATACAACTAAAGGCATATTTGAATAACAATCAAATATAGGCCACACATGCGCGCTGAGCTAAAAAAAAAAAAAGCACCTACATAAACACTGACTATTTTCAGAAAATTCTTCATGGTTAGCGATTTTCTATTGTTTATCTAAAAATTAATCTCTTACAGTATGCTAATATTTCGGGAGGAACCTTCACATTTAACATCGTAAACCAGGAATAAACATTTTACTTATTTACCTTTCGTTCACTGTCTCCATGCTTATCTCCCTTTAACTCCGGTCCGACTGGCTGCGTTCAACTGGTAATTTCGTTGTTAATCATTTAAAGTTGTTTATTTGTAATAAAATTTATATTGAACCTTGTCAATAAAATTCTTTTCGGTATTTTAAGCCACAGTTTCAACCACAATTTCGCCTTCCATCTCTTAATTCCAAATTTTACCATTTCTAAAATTCCGTGGGAGATTGATGGAATAGCCACTACCAGCGCATCACCTTGACCGCCTCGAATTTTAAAATTACCGTATTTGTCCTATTAGAATCGAAATAATTCATGCCGGCCATACATATATTCATGACGGGTTAAATATTCATGAATATAATGCCTACCCATATTTGAATAACAATAAAGTATGGCTGGCATGAATTATTTATCGCTCGGGTTAAATATTCATGAATATAATGCCTACCCATATTTGAATAACAATAAAGTATGGCCGGCATGAATTATTTCTTAAATAATATATGACATCAACGTTTTTATCACTGGGTCGATACCTCTGCTGGTGGACTATTTTTCCCAGAGGATATCATCCGCCCAAGAGTCAGTGTTTTGTCACTGACATGGTTTATTAGACATATTTATTATTAGAACTTACAGTTCCTAAAAGATTATTTTGAAACTAAGGTTCTCCTCCCTCAGCCATAAGTGACCTTAGCCGGTTGTGGCTATCCTCTTTATGTGTTTTTGATTTCTCTTGCTCTCTTGCTCTCAAAAACTTTTAAATTATTTAGCTTTCTAATCTTTCGATTTCGAGCGTACATATACCTAATGAAGATTATTCCAGAAACGTGTCGTGCACACTAAATTAGATATCTACGTTTTTATCACTATCACTGAGATATTGGATGTATCTATTATTGGAACATACGGTTTTTCTCACAAGCATATATTGATTTATCCTATGTTGGCTATCCTGTTTAGGCCCTTGCATTTCTTGCTCCCAAAAGCTTTTAAATTATTTAGTTTTCCAATATTTTTATTTTGAACTGCCTGATGAAGTTTATTTCAGAAACGCGTCGTGCGCACTAAATTAGATATCTACGTTTTTTAAGTGATTAATTATAATACGAAACTAATTAATGTTATTATACCTCACATAATAAGGAATCAATTTTATTGGTTAAAAGATAATCACATGACATAAAATAATCTGGATATTTTTGCTTTTAATCGCCGCCAACGGTGAATAACCTCAAGAATTACACACGTCCATTGAATAACCCTCGAAAATTACAACGTCCAGTGAATAACCTTAATGAAATAATACTTTAACAATTCAAATATTAAACAGTATATTTCAACTGTTTGTTCGGTATAATAAAACAGTTACGGCCCTCTGAATCGGTGAATATCCAAAATTGTCAACCCCACTAGGGTTATTTCCCTCGGGTTAAAGCCCTCGGGGAAATAACCCTAGTGGGGTTGACAATTTTGGATATTCACCTCTTCCGAGGGCCATAATTGTATAGTGTATTCTTTTTCTTCGGAGACATTTATTTTCCAAATTCTGTTTTATCCCTCAGTTTGAACAAGAAAGATTATAGATGAAAATAAAAACACCAGAAAAATCAAATGTCTAAAAATAATTGATTAAATAAAATATTTCTTGCATTAATTTAATTCAATTCTTTTATTAATTAACTAGGGTTATGGCTAGGGTGTTTAGCATAATATTTCAGTTATATAGTGGCGGTCAGTTTTGTTGGTGGAGGAAACCGGAGTGCCAGGAGAATACCATTGACCTGCCGCAAGTCACTGACAACCATTATCACATAATGCTGTATCGAGTACACCTCGCCATGAGCGGGATTCGAACTCACAACTCTTAGTTTAATGAATGAGGATAACATACAGTCAAGTATAAAACGGCGTACTGTTCGGAAGATATACTTATGGATGCAATGACCGTTATTATATTAAATAAACGTTAGAGAATACCGAAAGGGAAATCAAAATGGACAAACCAAAGAAACTGGCAACATAGACGATGAAAAACAAAGCGAAACCACAACACAATATGAGTTGGACACCACTATGTGCAAACAAACGTAAAAAAGACATGAGCGCTCCTACAAACAACAAGAGGTAAAGACGAACCGAACATCGTTTTTATCTGGAAATCGTAACGGACATCACAACACGTAACTGTGAGTTACGTTCTGAGTCTCAGAACATAAAGACACAACAATAGAAACGTAATAGAACAACACAACAATAGAAACGTAATAGAACAACACAACAAACTAAACACGGACCCCACCAAAAAACCGTGAGTGAGCTCAGGTGCTCGCGAGGGATAAGCACTTCCTGCCTCCTACAAGACGCCCGCCATGCGTTACTCATACAGTCAATACCTGTTGGACACCATCATACGCAAACAAAAACAAATACATTTGTAACATAAATAAGACATGAACCCTCCTACAAACAACTGGGGGTTAAATCACGTATATTCACTATTGATTTGCTTTATTTCCGCCTAAGGACTTAGTGTAACTGGACCTCAGAACAACCAAGGAACAAATCAAGGGCAAACAGGATATATACCAAATAACGGTCAGGGCAACCAAGGACAAGGCCCCCATAAAACTACGGCAGCTGCATCGTGGCAGAAAATCCCACAAGGGTCAACATCTGCTCCATGGCACATAATTCCACATGCTCCTAGAACAACCACACAATCTCAGTGGCACGTTATACCAAGCAAACTTCTCAGTTGGCATCAAATTGGTGGAAAACCAGGTACCACAGGTAAATACCTACATGTTCAAATAAAGCACGTGGAAAAAGGGAGATAATTATACACTGCTATGACAATTGCTTCGTCCGTTCAACAATCGTAATAATTAACGTCATATTGTATTTGATATATTTATGTGCAGTTAGTCGGAAAAATAATCCCACTGCAGGGGGTTATTTGTATGGTGCTTAGCGCCACTTTCAACAATATTTCAGTTATATCGTGTAGATCATTTCTATTGGTGGAGAAAACCAGAGTACCCGGTGAAAACCATCCACCTGCCGCAAATCACTGACAACCTTTATCACATAATGTTGTATCGAGTACACATCGCCTGGGAGGGATTCGAACTCACAACATTAGTGGTGATAGGCACCGATTTCATATCAGATATAAATCCAACTAGCATACGACCACGACGCCCCCTAGTATCAGAAGTCCAACCAACCATTCCATATAATGATTATTGTTTTATTACATCTTGACAAAACTTGTTTTCTTTTCTGTTTTCTAGCCTAATCAGTTAATTTTTGTAAGAACTATGAGTAGTTTTGCATCAGTCGCTATTTCCCCCAATTGTACGTCTGCGCGATGGGAAATCAGACGAAGCAAGACATGAATTTGTATGACACATGGTCGTGATGACATAAATTATTTTTGCGTGATGTTTTCACGAGATAAGTAAAAAAAAAGGTTAAGTTTTAAAGTTATATTTTCAAAACGGTTCATTTGGTATCTAGTTATGTTTTTAATATAAATTCCAATATATTATTTGATGAAGATTTATCGATCCGATCAGGCACTCTTAGAAACTTTTTTTGTCAAGCTTTTATTATTTTTGTATTACTTTTAGACAGCCTATATACATTTTGTACAATCATAAATATCATTATGAAAAGAAAGTTTAAACTGTGATGGTCAGCAGTTCCAGCAACATTAACAAAATGAACAATCACATCTCATCTTTACTCAGTGCAAAACACAAACACGAAATCCATATCCTGGCTATGTTTATTCTTTTGTAATAATTTTTCGGTAAAAGTTTAAGCGCATCGATTGTGTAATGGTTAGCGTGCTCGTCTCGAGTGTGGTAGATCGTGTATTCGAGCCCTGTTCGGGTCAAACCAAGGACTACAAAATGAGTTGCTTCTCCACTAAAAACGCATCATTAAGGAGAAATGCTGGTTGGCTCGGAATCAGGATAATGTGTCCGATTGCGGTGACATGTCTATCCGTGGACTGTTGTGTCAGTCAGTTAGCACTATAAAACATCCAACTAAGAGGATCTCATCATCATCTCATTGAAAATTAACTTGTTTTCGCCATGATATAGCTGAAAATTGCTGAGTAGGTGTTAAACTACATATCATTCCATCACTGAAATTATTGGTTCTGCATGCTGGTTGTGTCTTTCAAATAATCAAACCATTTGTTCTGTATTAGCTAGATGTTATGGCCCGGATGTGGATAATGATGTTCAAAAGAAACAGTCAATATTCTACCATTTAGCTAGATTTTGTCCAATGAACGGAGCAGCAGCCGATGAGGTCACTGCTGCAAAGTATTGTTCTGCTCCGGAACCATATATTTGGAGACCAGGAAAGCAGGTATTAATATTAATTTATAGATATTTTCATCTTTCACTATCATGAATGGCATGGATTTTATTAGAATTTGTTCCCTAGTCAATTTAAAACAACAACAAAATGATACCAACAAATAACATATACAAACACATCCGGTAGAATTGTCTATTACACTATACATACACCTGCAATTAAGATATCGTATTATAATGAAAATTATGATATTTCATTTCTAAAAGTAGATGCCGTTGGAGTATTTGGATAAAAATGGATCTATGATTATTATGGTTTGGCTTAACGCCACTTTCAACAATATTTCAGTTATATCGTGGCGGTCAGTTTTATTGATGGAGGAAACCGGAGTACCTGGAGAGAACCACATGATCATTATGAAAATAAAATTCAAACAGTGATGATCAACAATTCCACCAATATCAACAAAACAAACAACCACCTATATCACCTCTGATAATTGAGCACAAAAAAAGACCTCCACATATGGCGTTGGAAATCCATGTCCTGGCCGCTTAGGACAGGTGCAAGACTGTGGAGGGGTTAAATAGGTGAAATCAATTATCATAGAAAGGTGTGACTGTCTCCCTCTGATAATTGGATCTCCAACGAAAATACATATATAAACAAACAATTAAAAAAAACTGTATATATTATCTTCCATGCATATATCAAATTTAAAATTACCAAGTATGTTGCATGCAAAATCGAGAATTTTTTTGTGTGCAGAATATCGAACTTTTGGGTTTACATTTTTGTGTAATTAGTTAATAATTGTCAAGAATTATAACTTTTGAACAAATGTTTTTCATGTTTCATAAAATTGTGATTGAAATTATTTTAAGGTTATTGTAAACTGTCAATCATTGGCGAAATACACTCCTGTATCAGTATTCAATGGCGGGAAATCGACCGGTGACGGTACAGCCATATTTTTGACGTGTACACAAACAGGAAACATCCAGGTATGAATATTAGGAACAGCAACTGTTTTTTTTTTTTTTTTTTTTTTTTACATCTTTGTAATCAGACATGATGTCATATCTCTTTTGTACAAATGACGAACGATTTGATTGGCTATTAGATTTAGGTTCAAAGTTTGTACTATGACTCTCTTTAATAAAACTAATAGTATACATATGACAACTTCTGTGTCACGAAGATTTTCATAGTACTGTTCACCAGGCTATATATGAGGGTTGGCATTGTTCGCCAGGCTATGTATGAGGGTTGGCATTGCTCGCTAGGTTATATATGAGGGTTGACATTGTTCGCTAGGTTATTATATGAGGGTTGGCATTGTTCGCTATGTTATATATGAGGGTTGGCATTGTTCGCCAGGTTATATATGAGGGTTGGCATTGTTCGCTAGGTTATATAAGGGTTGGCATTGTTCGCTATGTTATATATGAGGGTTGGCATTGTTCGCCAGGTTATATATGAGGGTTGGCATTGTTCGCTAGGTTATATATGAGGGTTGGCATTTTTCGATAGGTTATTTATGAGGGTTGGCATTGTTCGCTAGGTTATATATGAGGGTTGGCATTGTTCGCTAGGTTATATACGAGTGTTATCATTGTTCGCCAGGTTATATATGAGGGTTGGCATTGTTCGCCAGGTTATATATGAGGGTTGGCATTGTTCGCCAGGTTATGTATGAGGGTTGGCATTTTACTCACATGTGGAAAGCATTTGCACATCCGTATCATTTCAGAGGGCCGTCGTGGTCTTGATCGTACAGTAGTTGGATTTACAACTACCTGTGCCTAATCACCACTAAAGTTGTGAGTTCGAACCCCATTCACGGTGAGGTGTACTCGATACAACATTATGTGATATAGTTTGTCAGTGACTTGCGACACGTCGATTGTTTTCTCAAGTACTCTAGTTTCCTCCGCAAATAAAACTGACCGCCACGATTGTTGAAAGTGGCGTTAAACACCATAAAATCAATCAACCGTATCATTGCACTAAGGGCTCAAGAAACAGATTTAACCTCGTCACGTATTACTGAAGTGCCTGTACCAAGACAGGAAAATAAGCGGTCGTGTATGTGTGTTAGGGGAATCGATTTTTTCCCTCACTTTCTACGACTTGTCGGTTGGATTTTGGAAATGTTCGGCCAGTGTGGTATTTTTTGTTTTTCATTTGATCTGTATACAAGTTCAGTCATGTACACGTACAAATTATCAGAAAGAATACGAGAATAAGTAGAAGAGAAACACATAAGAAATACGAAGACCATAGCAGTATGAAAGACCACATGTTGTAGGCCTATTGTTGTTCATTTTCGCATGTTTTTATTGTGCAAATGTTAACGGAATAACTAAGTCATAAAAAAAAAAAAAAAATTTGTAATCGTATGGCGCCATTCTTAATTGACGATATATATACATATATATATGTTCCTATTGTTGAAGAATACAGAATGTAACCCATAAATCTAAAAATCTGCGATTCTAGAGAATACAGTATCGTAATTCACGACTTAACAAGTTCTGATAGTTTGATTTAGTGTATTGTAGCGTGATCAATGGTTGGTGATAAGTGGAGAGTATCAGACGATTGTATAGTGTATTAATTACTATTATTATACCTCACATAATAAAGAATCAATTCTATTGGTTAAAAGATAATCACATGACATAAAATAATCTGGATATTTTTGCTTCTAATCGCCGCCAACGGTGAATAACCTCAAGCATTACACACGTCCATTGAATAACCATATTATTCAACGGTGAATAACACTCGAGAATTACAACATCCAGTGAATAACCATAATGGAATAATACTTATAAGAATTCAAATATTAAACAGTATATTTCAACTGTTTGTTCGGTATAATAAAACAGTTACGGCCCTCTGAATCGGTTTATTCACCTCTTCCGAGGGCCGTAATTGCATAGTATTATAGCTGTATATTTAATTTTCCTACAGGTTGTCCGACAAACCTGCAAAAGTAAGACGTTAGAATTGGTGGAAATAACTCCAACGGTGGATTTGTTCGTGGTTGAATGGTAGCAAGAAATTATTTCTCTGGTAGCTATGGTGTATTAAAAGAAATATAGCCACATTTTTTTTTATTTGTCACGATTTTAATTAAAAATACCAACAACTAAGATGTCGTACTTTCTTTTATAGCGAGCGTTAGTCCGCAAAATGATAGAATAATTATTATATACTTTTAAAATTCATTCCTATGAAACATTTTAATTGTTAATTTTCCATGTGTAAACAGAAAATCGGAAGTAAAAATACGCCCCGGAGAGGATATAGTCGCTCATGATATCAGAGATATTAATACTTCATTTGTCTGACAATTTTACTCTGTAGTTTACTAATTGGACCGGACCAATAGACACAATTTTGGAATGGTACCACCCAGGGACCTTCCCCCTTTTCTTGGAGTTCTGAAGAAAGTTGTCAAAGATTATATATATAAACAATCAAAAGCATTTCATTGGGGTCATTTTGAATGAAGGGCAAGCCCATCTCACACAAGGTCCGAAGAAGACCATGTAAGTAATATCATAAGGAAACAGATACTAATTATATATAAGCACCTTTTATGTTGTAAATTTCAATCTAGTTTTAAAATTCTAAATTGATGCTATAACCTGTAATTTATCCATTAATTTGAAGAAATTTTTTTTTAAAATAAAATCTGATATTATAAACTTGAGATTGTTCCAGAAAACCAATAAATACATATTTTTCACATAATAAGGGCACAATTCTGGAACTTAAAATTCAAAATCTTCCTATGTTGCACCCATATAATTAAATACAATTAAAAATTTTGGTTATATGGATATCAAGAGTTAGAAAATGCTTTGACACCAATAAAATCATCATATCAAAACTTGATATGAACATGTATATTATCCATCTTCATGTACAATGTAATTTTAACATTTTAGTCAAATCGGAAACTGTAAACCAAGAAAACCATCATTTTATACATAATTAAGGGGCATAACTCTGGAAGGATAAAAGTCAGATACCTCAAAAGCAAGATTCATGACTTGTAATGTAAAATTTTTAGTCTATATAATCGGATATCAGAAACTATACCTGCAAACATCTATATAAACGATTTTGAAATAAAGGATATCACAGAAAGATACAACTAGGTTTGCTTAATACCTTAACCATTACCTAAAAATTGACAGTGATGTCCGGTTAAGAACGAAATTTTACGACAAAAACAATTGCGAACTTTCCATTTATGTGTAGCAACATTCCAGCAGCACCTGCATATGGAGTATACATCTCTCAGATGATCCGATATTACAAAGCTTGACAGTGAGTTGCTGCTAACAAGGAAGCTACTGAATCAAAGGTTCCTATTGGTGAAGTTGAAGTCATCACTTCAACAGTTGTACAGTCGCCATCATGACTTGGTTGACAGTTACGGAATATCTGTTTCACAAATGACCACCAATATGTTTCGTTTGTCATAGTCAGAATCCCCTCCTCTTTGTAATGACTTTTCGTCTTATTCAACAAGAGTAAGATGACGGGTGCCACCAGTGGAGTAGGTAAGAAACTTCCCATTCAGGAGCATCTGAGTTCTCTCTTGATTTTTAGTGAGTTCATGGTCCTTCGATATACAGCTTCTGATTACCCATGTTGTATCTTCAGACTTGTCTCGACTGTTTTATGTTTGTCAGAGGAGTGCTTCATGTTCTTGTGGTTACATTCTCGACCATTACTGTTTTATGTTTGTCAGAGGAGTGCTTTATGTTATTGTGGTTACATTCTCTACCATTACTGTTTTATGTTTGTCAGAGGAGTGCTTCATGTTCTTGTGGTTACATTCTCTACCATTACTGTTTTATGTTTGTCAAAGGAGTGCTTTATGTTCTTGTGGTTACATTCTCTACCATTACTGTTTTATGTTTGTCAGAGGAGTGCTTCATGTTCTTGTGGTTACATTTTTGACCATTACTGTTTTATGTTTGTCAGAGGAGTGCTTCATGTTCTTGTGGTTACATATTCTCGACCATTACTGTTTTATGTTTGTCAGAGGAGTGCTTTATGTTCTTGTGGTTACATTCTCGACCATTACTGTTTTATGTTTGTCAGAGGAGTGCTTCATGTTCTTGTGGTTGCATTCTCTACCATTACTGTTTTATGTTTGTCAGAGGAGTACTTCATGTTATTGTGGTTACATTCTCGACCATTACTGTTTTATGTTTGTCAGAGGAGTGTCTCATGTTATTGTGGTTACATTTTTTACCATTACTGTTTTATGTTTGTCAGAGGAGTGCTTTATGTTCTTGTGGTTACATTCTCTACCATTACTGTTTTATATTTGTCCGAGGAGTACTTCATGTTCTTGTGGTTACATTCTCTACCATTACTCTTTTGTTTGTCAGAGGAGTGCTTCATGTTATTGTGGTTACATTCTCGACCATTACTGTTTTATGTTTGTCAGAAGAGTGCTTCATGTTCCTGTGGTTATATTCTCGACCATTACTGTTTTATGTTTGTCAGAGGAGTGCTTCATGTTATTGTGGTTACATTCTCTACCATTACTGTTTTATGTTTGTCAGAGGAGTGCTTCATGTTCTTGTGGTTATATATTCTCGACCATTACTGTTCTATGTTTGTCAGAGGAGTGCTTCATGTTCTTGTGGTTACATTCTCGACCATTACTGTTTTATGTATGTCAGAGGAGTGCTTCATGTTCTTGTGGTTACATTCTCGACCATTACTGTTTTATGTTTGTCAGAGGAGTGCTTCATGTTCTTGTGGTTACATTCTCGACCATTACTGTTTTATGTTTGTCAGAGGAGTGCTTCATGTTCTTGTGGTTATATATTCTCGACCATTACTGTTTTATGTTTGTCAGAAGAGTGCTTCATGTTCTTGTGGTTACATTCTCGACCATTACTGTTTTATGTTTGTCAGAGGAGTGCTTCATGTTCTTGTGGTTATATATTCTCGACCATTACTGTTTTATGTTTGTCAGAGGAGTGCTTCATGTTCTTGTGGTTACATTCTCGACCATTACTGTTTTATGTTTGTCAGAGGAGTGCTTCATGTTCTTGTGGTTACATTCTCGACCATTACTGTTTTATGTATGTCAGAGGAGTGCTTCATGTTATTGTGGTTACATTCTCTACCATTACTGTTTTATGTTTGTCAGAGGAGTGCTTCATGTTCTTTGGTTACATATTCTCGACCATTACTGTTTTATGTTTGTCAGAGGAGTGCTTCATGTTCTTGTGGTTACATTCTCGACCATTACTGTTTTATGTTTGTCAGAGGAGTGCTTCATGTTCTTGTGGTTACATTCTCGACCATTACTGTTTTATGTTTGTCAGAGGAGTGTCTCATGTTATTGTGGTTACATTCTCTACCATTACTGTTTTATGTTTTTCAGAGGAGTGCTTCATGTTCTTGTGGTTACATATTCTCGACCATTACTGTTTTATGTTTGTCAGAGGAGTGCTTCATGTTCTTGTGGTTACATTCTCTACCATTACTGTTTTATGTTTGTCAGAGGAGTGCTTCATGTTATTGTGGTTACATTCTCTACCATTACTGTTTTATGTTTGTCAGAGGAGTGCTTCATGTTCTTGTGGTTACATTCTCGACCATTACTGTTTTATGTTTGTCAGAGGAGTGCTTCATGTTATTGTGGTTACATTCTCGACCATTACTGTTTTATGTATGTCAGAGGAGTGCTTCATGTTCTTGTGGTTACATTCTCGACCATTACTGTTTTATGTTTGTCAGAGGAGTGCTTCATGTTCTTGTGGTTACATTCTCGACCATTACTGTTTTATGTTTGTCAGAGGAGTGCTTCATGTTCTTGTGGTTATATATTCTCGACCATTACTGTTTTATGTTTGTCAGAAGAGTGCTTCATGTTCTTGTGGTTACATTCTCGACCATTACTGTTTTATGTTTGTCAGAGGAGTGCTTCATGTTCTTGTGGTTACATTCTCTACCATTACTGTTTTATGTATGTCAGAGGAGTGCTTCATGTTCTTGTGGTTATATATTCTCGACCATTACAGTTTTATGTTTGTCAGAGGAGTGCTTCATGTTCTTGTGGTTACATTCTCGACCATTACTGTTTTATGTTTGTCAGAGGAGTGCTTCATGTTCTTGTGGTTACATTCTCGACCATTACTGTTTTATGTATGTCAGAGGAGTGCTTCATGTTATTGTGGTTACATTCTCTACCATTACTGTTTTATGTTTGTCAGAGGAGTGCTTCATGTTCTTGTGGTTACATATTCTCGACCATTACTGTTTTATGTTTGTCAGAGGAGTGCTTCATGTTCTTGTGGTTACATTCTCGACCATTACTGTTTTATGTTTGTCAGAGGAGTGCTTCATGTTCTTGTGGTTACATTCTCGACCATTACTGTTTTATGTTTGTCAGAGGAGTGTCTCATGTTATTGTGGTTACATTCTCTACCATTACTGTTTTATGTTTTTCAGAGGAGTGCTTTATGTTCTTGTGGTTACATATTCTCGACCATTACTGTTTTATGTTTGTCAGAGGAGTGTCTCATATTATTGTGGTTATATATTCTCGACCATTACTGTTTTATGTTTGTCAGAGGAGTGCTTCATGTTCTTGTGGTTACATTCTCTACCATTACTGTTTTATGTTTGTCAGAGGAGTGCTTCATGTTCTTGTGGTTACATTCTCTACCATTACTGTTTTATGTTTGTCAGAGGAGTGCTTCATGTTCTTGTGGTTACATTCTCGACCATTACTGTTTTATGTTTGTCAGAGGAGTGCTTCATGTTATTGTGGTTACATTCTCTACCATTACTGTTTTATGTTTGTCAGAGGAGTGCTTCATGTTATTGTGGTTACATTCTCGACCATTACTGTTTTATGTTTGTCAGAGGAGTGCTTCATGTTATTGTGGTTACATTCTCGACCATTACTGTTTTATGTTTGTCAGAGGAGTGCTTCGTGTTCTTGTGGTTACATTCTCGACCATTACTGTTTTATGTTTGTCAGAGGAGTGTCTCATGTTATTGTGGTTACATTCTCGACCATTACTGTTTTATGTATGTCAGTGAGGTGGTTCATGTTGTGATTAGCTATATGTATATTCTTGATAAGTACTGTTTACTTTTATATTTTCAATTATTACAAAACAACAACATTTTCAGAAAAGAAATTTTATCAACAAAACAAAACATTGTTAATCACAGATATGCTCAAACATGTATCACAGCCTTGAATCCGCAGTACTTTTCTACTATTAAAATACAAAACATTTTTTCAGTTGGTCCAATTTTGCTGCATGTAAACACATAAAATATTATATCAAATCCCAAACAATAAATTATTCAAAATAAAAATATTTATCCACAATCAAAACTGTTGAAGACTTCAAATCTAAACATAGAAAATTCACATTATTATGGTACAGATCTATTTTCAATTTTTACATCCCACTCATTGCGAAGTGTACTCGATACAACATTATGTGGTAAAATTTGTCAGTGACTTGCAGCAGGTCGGTGGTTTTCTCAGAACACTACAGTTTCCTCCACCAATAAAACTGACTGCCACGATATAACTGAAAAGTTGTTGAAAGTGGCATTAAACACCATGACCCCTAACTCCCCTCAATTTTTTACAGCTGATATAGCCTAAATTTACATTAACTATCACCATTCTTCAATTTTTAAAATAAATTTGAAAATATAAGTCTTATCATCAGAAATGTTTGAAACAGATTCTAATTTAAATAATGCATTTTATATAGCTTTGTTTTGTAATTATACATCAAATAAAATACCAAGTTAAATTACATGACATAATACACAAATCTTTAAAAATATAAAGACAGGTAATAAACAATTTTGTTAATAATTAACAAAGTAAATAACAAACATCTTGACAGAAAAGTAACACTTGCAATGTAAAGACATAAAAAACCAAAATCTACAAAGAAACACAGCTTTACAATCAGGTATGATTCTGGTGAGAAAATAAAATAGCTGAAAAATCAATGAAAATAGCTGAAACCATCTACACCCAATTTCAAAACGTCCTTTTTTTAAAAAATTATTCTGACGGTGTCCTGCAAGTTTCGGAATATTTTTATCAGAGGAAAATAGCTGAAATCAGTTAAATAACTGAAAAAATTATCCCTGTACAATACAAAAACTGGTATTAAACTATTTTGTTAACACATCTTGACAGGAAAGTTACATTATCAATATAAAGACATATATAAACCAAAGTCTATAAAGAAAAACAGAAAATCAAAGAAAACAATGACAAAAATTAAAATTTTGCTGAATATCTGTCTAAAACGAATCTCCTCAGCACAAACATTTGTGTTCAGAATAGACAAGTGTTCGGTTTATACGTGTAAAATTAACAAAGATTTCCTACAAGAGGACTTAAAATTTATCATTAGGTTTATACAGGATTCTGGTTTATTCAGGGTTCATTTTAGATATATTTTACTTTATTATCAACACAAAGGTCATTATTTGGCACATGAGAAGTTACAGCATGGGTGCATGAGAATCAGGATAGTTGCTGTAAGGTCCTTTGTATTTGGAATCACCAGGCTTTGCTTCACGTACACGGTATCTAGATTTAGGTCTATCTGTTGATCTAGACTCGTCAAAGCTATTATCATCATCAGAGCTGTCAGGTTGTGATTGCTGAGTATTCTTTGATTTATGGGTGACAGCAGAAGGAGCCCATCTTGCCGTATTTCTTGACATTGGTCGAGGAGGGTTGGTCAAGTCAAACTGCTCACCGGATGAACTGGGCATAGCATCCGAGTCTTCATGTTTTTCTCCGCTGGAAGATGAGATACCAGATGTACTTGGACGGTCCTCATGTGCAGCCACATCGGTCTGCCACCTCCAAGTCTGAATTGGAGTTGGATCAGGCAGTTTTGGAAACTTCGGTAGATTAAATCTTGGACCATCAGTATGGGGTAAGACTTCCACGATAGTTTCTGGAGCGGGTGCAACCTTAGCTGTTGGTAGTACAACTACATCAGAAGCTAATTTCTTATTTGACTTCAGAAGGGACATTTGTGTTGGCGGCGTTTCCACTCTGAAATTCTCGTCAAACGTCGTTTCGGATGTAGTTTTATGAAGAGTACCTTCACCAAGAGTCATATTATTAAATAAAGACTTCTTGTGACTGGTCATTGACACATTCTCAGTCTTTCTTGCCTTCTTGGGGGGATTGGATTCTACCACAGGCTCTAGGACTGGAGTGGGTGTTGGCGTTTTTTTAGAATTGACAGTATCGATGAGTGGATTAAAGTCTGATCTTTGATGGCGTCCATACGTTACCCATTCAGATTGTGGTGGAAAACACTAAAATTATAAATTATAAAATCTAATGATGCAAAAAGCAGCTTGAAGATACCAAACAGCATTAAGGATAATCAGAAGCTGTAAATCAAAGAAGGACAGACAATACAGTGGCCAAAAGAAAAAAAAGACAAAAGGACAAACAATGATGTACAAAACATTACACAAAAACTTAAATTGAGAAACACGAACCACCACAAAAATCTGTGTTTCAACTAAGGTGCTCCGGAAGGGCGAGTAGTTCCTACTCCACTAGTGATGAGTTACTGTTTAAGGTGCATGCTCTATTTTCAGTAATAGACATTAGTGTATGATAGAATATTTCATATTTCCACTCTTTCAACTAACTTTCCTTTTTATGTATTGAAATTAATATCCATAAATGAGCAAGTGAGTGAGTAATTGTTGTGTAACAGAAAGTGGGTATTCTTTCAGCTATATAGAGCGGATGTGGTCGAGTGGTCTAGGGCACTGGACACAAGGCTAAGCGATTGGTGCTGCAGTGTATCAATGGTGTGAGTTCAAATCCCGTCGAGGGAAGAACAAAAATTTGACAGCTCAAAAATCTAATTCTAACACTGTTTGGTTTAATTTTCAGATGTATATATTAAAATATATATATATAAGGGAGTGGATGTGGTCGAGTGGTCTAGGACGCTGGACGTAAGGCTAAGCGAATGGTGCTGCAGTGAATCAATGGTGTGAGTTCAAATCCCATCGAAGGAAGAACAAAAATTTGACAGCTCAAAAATCTAATTCTAACACTGTTTGGTTTAATTTTCAGACGTATATGTATATATATACACGTCTGAAAATTAAACCAGATTGCACAAGTTCCTATATATATATAAGTGGAACTTGTGCAATCTGACACCTGAGTTTTTCGACATACTGTGACATTCGACAAAAATCTATGGTCCAAAAGTATCACCATGGCAACCATCATATAATGATATGGTAATTAGATGTACTTCTACACTGTACAATTAGTCTCTTCCACTTTTACTACATATCTTAGTTTCTTTCTTGTCTGTTTCTTTTGCTAGGTTAACAATTTTTTCTTTCTCACAATTGCATTAATAAAAAAAAAAATAGACCACCATGAAATAACATAAATGTTGATGAAAATGGGTGTTAATCACCTAGAATTGACAACATAGTGTAATATAGTTACACAGTGTGCTAGTGACCTAATACGATACATATGGGGTCAGTAAATTTAATATGGAATTTACTGACCCGGTATGTATCGTATTAGGTCACTAACACACTGTGTAACAAATATATCTTACTGATTACCTTTGAATGAGGGATTTAATGTAACTTCATCAAAACTAATACATATGTAATTTTTGTGCTTTGTGTAAGTGATTCATATGTGTCGCTATAACAATATTTGGTGACTTATGGAATATTACATTGGTCAAATCATTGAACTAACATTTGGGGACAAATTAATCGGGTCAATTAATTTTTTATTGTAATATTTTGTTTAAATTAATACGTTTGTTTATAATTTCAACGTCTGTTGTCAGGACGAAACTTGCCGGCATCTCGTTGTTCAACATCATCTTTGATTTGAAAGAAAGAGGGGAGATAACTACTACTAACCATATATTAAAAATTTACTGACCGTGTATTGAATATACACGGTTTCCACGTGATCACTTTAAACCAATGATATTCCTAGAAGTTTGTAAGACGTAAGATATTGGTTAATGTGCTTGCATTGTGTAAGATATCCTAAAATCAGACTTGACCAGTAATTCATCTATCTAAATAAAATTTCAAAATTGTAGTGAAATGGAATATCAGAAACAAATCCAAGTGTGAAAAGCTTACGGGCCGGGCGACAAGTGACGGTAAATGGTTACCTGAGCCTTTGGCTCTGATGAGATAAAAATGGAAATTTAAGTGACAAACATTACTAACCTGTTCCCATTCTACTCTATTAGAAAATGGATCTGTATCCAACTCCACTCTAATGTCCTGTAAAATATAAATAAAATGTTGACCAGTAATGATGGACAATATACCCAACCACTCCACTGGCAGTCTTCAAACACCTGGGAGAGGCACAACAATGTGGCAGAGTTAAACATATAAGTGGGATTCTTTCCTCCCTTCTAGGGACAAGACCATTCCTTTTAAAATCTCCTCACAAATTCCATTCAAACATATCATGTCTATGGTAAAAACCTTGTAATTGCCAGAACCACATAGGACTCAATGAAACTCCTCATTAAATTTGTTTTTGTAATTTACTCTGCCTTTAAAGCAGTCTTTAATGAAAGAGATCAGTTTAAATGAAGCCACAAAATAGCAATGGATTCCCACGAAGGGAGAACAATGAGTTAAACATGCAGGTCAATGTAAGACAATTAAATTGGCACGTTTGTAGAAATTGTAGGAAACAATAATAACAATCAGACATTTAGTTTATTCTTATACAGTGACAAAATCACAATGGAAGGTAAAATTATGAGTACCACAACAAAAATTATTTGAAAAGAAAATTGTCTCACCTTTACAAAATTCATTCTTTCCAATTCAGACATGGGTTGGTAAGGTGGTGGCGGTGAAAACATTCCTTCATAGTCCTGTAATAGAAAAAAATAACATTTTGTGTTATAATATAATCCATTCTAATTAGAGGAAACATGTAATTCATTCCTTCAATGTCCTGTAATAGGAAAATTAACATCACCTATCAAAATATAATCCATTATATCCTGCAATTGTGTGATTTTGAATTCTAATAAAAGGGGTCAAATAAACTTCAGTGTTAT
Source organism: Bathymodiolus brooksi (assembly GCA_963680875.1). NCBI lineage: Eukaryota > Metazoa > Mollusca > Bivalvia > Mytilida > Modiolidae > Bathymodiolus > Bathymodiolus brooksi. The sequence goes on from OY804590.1 coordinate 70,391,927, forward strand.
GTGTCATGGACCTAATAAAGCATTTCTGGTACCTGATTCATGTAGAGCAACAGAAAGAAAAGGTAACAGTATATGTGCTGACGTCCAGATGATACCATTGAAAACAATTAGAACGACGCTTGTTTCAGCTATTTTCAGACAATTTGGCAGTTGTTTTTAGACTTTTTGATATTGCAGGATTATAAAACACAATATAGGTACATTGTCGGGAAATATAGAATTTATTTGTACGAGCTTCAGAAACAGGTAGAAGATGGAGGTATATAGTATATCTATGTAGAGGAAACATGTAAATCTAGATAAGAAGGATATGTTGGAGATATTGGATTGGACAGGCTTTTTACACAAGATTTCAGGAAAGATGATTTGTAAAGCAAAACAAATGTTTGAAAATAAATGCAGTATTTTACTGTCTCAGTGCATCTGAACATTGACCTAATACGACGAGTGGCTGTTGGTGGTAGTTGCCTTATTAGAGGGAGACTAATGTATCAAATAGGAGAGAATTTGGAAGAAGTGCAGGACTTGGTTGTACAAACCTCAATTAAATTTAATTGACACTTAAAATTACTTGAAATCAATTTATACTTAAGGTTTAATTGAGGTTTGTACAACTCAGTCCAGGGTTTTTATTGCTGCACTTCATCTGACATTTTTATTGGCATCATTTAAATCTATACTTACATCACTTCCATCAAAGTCTGATAAATTTAGATCTGTAATAAAACAAAATAATTTCTCTTCATAAAATTTTATTTTTTCATTTTTGGAAAATTGTTATGGTAGATTTAAGAAATAATTAATGAAAGCCATACTGTGTTGTGAGTTTTTACATGGGTTGGTAGGATTAAATTTACTAATATCCCGCCATCACACGCTAAAACTCACAAAACAGTATGGCTTCCATGAATTATTTCAATTCTGATATGTCTAACAGTACAAATACGGTAGTACAATTTGATGAGAAAGGAGACAATTTATGTTTACGTTTGTGGGCAAGGTCGTACAGAATTTATGTGATGCAGGTTGGATGTTCTATCTTTCACTTTCACCCTGCCAAATTTGAGCATACAATTACTCGTCAACATGTGCTTTTCCAACGGGAACCTCTCATTGAAGGAACAGCCGTTACAATAATATAGTGACCACACATTTTAATTACATTGCATATTTATTAATTTTTTGATATGTTGATTATTTTCGGTGAATATAGACGTTTTTAAAAAGTTAACAATAGTTTCAATAATTTTATGACCTGAGTTTATCTCCTGGCTTAAATCTATGTGTCAATGAGAATTTACAAAGTAATACATGGCTGATTTGTTTACAAAGCAACAAAACGATGTCATATTAGAATGTTGTTTATAACACCATCTAGAAATATCTAACAACAAAATCAGTTTAAAAAACTACATAATGGAAAATATTGTATTGTTTTTTTCCGAAGCACCTGATTTCACCCCCGGTTTTTAGTGGGATTCGTGTTACTCAATTTTTTAGTTTTATGTGTAATGTTTTGTAGATCGTTGTTTGTCCGTTTGTCTTTTTTTCTTTTGGTCATTGTGTTGTCTGTCCTTCTTCGATTTACAGATTCTGATTACCTCCCTTTGGAATCTTAAAACTTTTCTTGTATGAAAGAATAATTTAAAAATATTTAGACATGTAACCAGGAGTAGTAACAGTTTGACACAATAAGGAGTAGAAGTAACCAGGAGTAGTAACAGTTTGACACAATAAACTGTAGAAGTAACCAGGAGTAGTAATAGTTTGACACAATAAACTGTAGAAGTAACCAGGAAGAGTAACAGTTTGACACAATAAACTGTAGAAGTAACCAGGAGTAGTAACAGTTTGACACAATAAACTGTAGAAGTAACCAGGAGTAGTAACAGTTTGACACAATAAACTGTAGAAGTAACCAGGAGTAGTAATAGTTTGATACAATAAACTGTAGAAGTAACCAGGAATAGTAACAGATTGACACAATAAACTGTAGGAGTAACCAGGAGTAGTAACAGTTTGACACAATAAATTGTAGAAGTAACCAGGAGTAGTAACAGTTTGACACAATAAACTGTAGAAGTAACCAGGAGTAGTAACAGTTTGACACAATAAACTGTAGAAGTAACCAGGAGTAGTAACAGTTTGACACAATAAACTGTAGAAGTAACCAGGAGTAGTAATAGTTTGACACAATAAATTGTAGAAGTAACCAGGAGTAGTAACAGTTTGACACAATAAACAGTAGAAGTAACCAATAGTAGTAACAGTTTGACACAATAAACTGTAGAAGTAACCAGGAGTAGTAACAGTTTGACACAATAAACAGTAGAAGTAACCAGGAGTAGTAACAGTTTGATACAATAAACTGTAGAAGTAACCAGGAGTAGTAACAGTTTGACACAATAAACTGTAGAAGTAACCAGGAGTAGTAACAGTTTGACACAATAAACTGTAGAAGTAACCAGGAGTAGTAATAGTTTGACACAATAAACTGTAGAAGTAACCAGGAGTAGTAACAGTTTGACACAATAAACTGTAGAAGTAACCAGGAGTAGTAACAGTTTGACACAATAAACTGTAGAAGTAACCAGGAGTAGTAACAGTTTGATACAATAAACTGTAGAAGTAACCAGGAGTAGTAATAGTTTGACACAATAAACTGTAGAAGTAACCAGGAGTAGTAATAGTTTGACACAATAAACTGTAGAAGTAACCAGGAGTAGTAACAGTTTGACACAATAAACTGTAGAAGTAACCAGGAGTAGTAATAGTTTGACACAATAAACTGTAGAAGTAAACAGGAGTAGTAACAGTTTGACACAATAAACTGTAGAAGTAAACAGGAGTAGTAACAATTTGACACAATAAACTGTAGAAGTAACCAGGAGTAGTAACGGTTTGACACAATAAACTGTAGAAGTAACCAGGAGTAGTAATGGTTTGACACAATAAACTGTAGAAGTAACCAGGAGTAGTAACAGTTTGACACAATAAACTGTAGAAGTAACCAGGAGTAGTAACAGTTTGACACAATAAACTGTAGAAGTAACCAGGAGTGGTAACAGTTTGACACAATAAACTGTAGAATTAACCAGGAGTAGTAACAGTTTGACACAATAAACTGTAGAAGTAACCAGGAGTAGTAACAGTTTGACACAATAAACTGTAGAAGTAACCAGGAGTAGTAATAGTTTGACACAATAAACTGTAGAAGTAACCAGGAGTAGTAATAGTTTGACACAATAAACTGTAGAAGTAACCAGGAGTAGTAACAGTTTGACACAATAAACTGTAGAAGTAACCAGGAGTAGTAACAGTTTGACACAATAAACTGTAGAAGTAACCAGGAGTAGTAATAGTTTGACACAATAAACTGTTGAAGTAACCAGGAGTAGTAACAGTTTGACACAATAAACTGTAGAAGTAACCAGGAGTAGTAACAGTTTGACACAATAAACTGTAGAAGTAACCAGGAGTAGTAACAGTTTGACACAATAAACTGTAGAAGTAACCAGGAGTAGTAACAGTTTGACACAATAAACTGTAGAAGTAACCAGGAGTAGTAACAGTTTGACACAATAAACTGTAGAAGTAACCAGGAGTAGTAATAGTTTGACACAATAAACTGTAGAAGTAACCAGGAGTAGTAACAGTTTGACACAATAAACTGTAGAAGTAACCAGGAGTAGTAACAGTTTGACACACTAAACTGTAGAAGTAACCAGGAGTAGTAACAGTTTGACACAATAAACTGTAGAAGTAACCAGGAGTAGTAATAGTTTGACACAATAAACTGTAGAAGTAACCAGGAGTAGTAATAGTTTGACACAATAAACTGTAGAAGTAACCAGGAGTAGTAACAGTTTGACACAATAAACTGTAGAAGTAACCAGGAGTAGTAACAGTTTGACACAATAAACTGTAGAAGTAACCAGGAGTAGTAATAGTTTGACATAATAAACTGTAGAAGTAACCAGGAGTAGTAACAGTTTGACACAATAAACTGTAGAAGTAACCAGGAGTAGTAACAGTTTGACACACTAAACTGTAGAAGTAACCAGGAGTAGTAACAGTTTGACACAATAAACTGTAGAAGTAACCAGGAGTAGTAATAGTTTGACACAATAAACTGTAGAAGTAACCAGGAGTAGTAACAGTTTGACACAATAAACTGTAGAAGTAACCAGGAGTAGTAACAGTTTGACACAATAAACTGTAGAAGTAACCAGGAGTAGTAACAGTTTGACACAATAAACTGTAGAAGTAACCAGGAGTAGTAACGGTTTGACACAATAAACTGTAGAAGTAACCAGGAAGAGTAACAGTTTGACACAATAAACTGTAGAAGTAACCAGGAGTAGTAACAGTTTGACACAATAAACTGTAGAAGTAACCAGGAGTAGTAACAGTTTGACACAATAAACTGTAGAAGTAACCAGGAGTAGCAACAGTTTGACACAATAAACTGTAGAAGTAACCAGGAGTAGTAACAGTTTGACACAATAAACTGTAGAAGTAACCAGGAGTAGTAACAGTTTGACACAATAAACTGTAGAAGTAACCAGGAGTAGTAACAGTTTGACACAATAAACTGTAGAAGTAACCAGGAGTAGTAATAGTTTGACACAATAAACTGTAGAAGTAACCAGGAGTAGTAACAGTTTGACACAATAAACTGTAGAAGTAACCAGGAGTAGTAACAGTTTGACACACTAAACTGTAGAAGTAACCAGGAGTAGTAACAGTTTGACACAATAAACTGTAGAAGTAACCAGGAGTAGTAATAGTTTGACACAATAAACTGTAGAAGTAAACAGGAGTAGTAATAGTTTGACACAATAAACTGTAGAAGTAACCAGGAGTAGTAACAGTTTGACACAATAAACTGTAGAAGTAACCAGGAGTAGTAACAGTTTGACACAATAAACTGTAGAAGTAACCAGGAGTAGTAACAGTTTGACACAATAAACTGTAGAAGTAACCAGGAGTAGTAACAGTTTGATACAATAAACTGTAGAAGTAACCAGGAGTAGTAACAGTTTGACACAATAAACTGTAGAAGTAACCAGGAGTAGTAACAGTTTGACACAAAAAACTGTAGAAGTAACCAGGAGTAGCAACAGTTTGACACAATAAACTGTAGAAGTAACCAGGAGTAGTAACAGTTTGACACAATAAACTGTAGAAGTAACCAGGAGTAGTAACAGTTTGACACAATAAACTGTAGAAGTAACCAGGAGTAGTAACAGTTTGACACAATAAACTGTAGAAGTAACCAGGAGTAGTAACAGTTTGACACAATAAACTGTAGAAGTAACCAGGAGTAGTAACAGTTTGACACAATAAACTGTAGAAGTAACCAGGAGTAGTAACAGTTTGACACAATAAACTGTAGAAGTAACCAGGAGTAGTAACAGTTTGACACAATAAACTGTAGAAGTAACCAGGAGTAGTAACAGTTTGACACAATAAACTGTAGAAGTAACCAGGAGTAGTAACAGTTTGACACAATAAACTGTAGAAGTAACATGGAGTAGTAACAGTTTGACACAATAAACTGTAGAAGTAACCAGGAGTAGTAATAGTTTGACACAATAAACTGTAGAAGTAACCAGGAGTAGTAACAGTTTGACACAATAAACTGTAGAAGTAACCAGGAGTAGTAACAGTTTGACACAATAAACTGTAGAAGTAACCAGGAGTAGTAATAGTTTGACACAAGAAACTGTAGAAGTAACCAGGAGTAGTAACAGTTTGACACAATAAACTGTAGAAGTAACCAGGAGTAGTAATAGTTTGACACAATAAACTGTAGAAGTAACCAGGAGTAGTAACAGTTTGACACAATAAACTATAGAAGTAACCAGGAGTAGCAACAGTTTGACACAATAAACTGTAGAAGTAACCAGGAGTAATAACAGTTTGACACAATAAACTGTAGAAGTAACCAGGAGTAGTAATAGTTTGACACAATAAACTGTAGAAGTAACCAGGAGTAGTAACAGTTTGACACAATAAACTGTAAAAGTAACCAGGAGTAGTAACAGTTTGATACAATAAACTGTAGAAGTAACCAGGAGTAGTAACAGTTTGACACAATAAACTGTAGAAGTAACCAGGAGTAGTAATAGTTTGACACAATAAACTGTAGAAGTAACCAGGAGTAGTAACAGTTTGACACAATAAACTGTAGAAGTAACCAGGAGTAGTAACAGTTTGACACAATAAACTGTAGAAGTAACCAGGAGTAGTAATAGTTTGACACAATAAACTGTAGAAGTAACCAGGAGTAGTAACAGTTTGATACAATAAACTGTAGAAGTCACCAGGAGTAGTAACAGTTTGACACAATAAACTGTAGAAGTAACCAGGAGTAGTAATAGTTTGACACAATAAACTATAGAAGTAACCAGGAGTAGTAACAGTTTGACAAAATAAACTGTAGAAGTAACCAGGAGTAGTAATGGTTTGACACAATAAACTGTAGAAGTAACCAGGAGTAGTAACAGTTTGACACAATAAACTGTAGAAGTAACCAGGAGTAGTAACAGTTTGACACAATAAACTGTAGAAGTAACCAGGAGTAGTAACAGTTTGACACAATAAACTGTAGAAGTAACCAGGAGTAGTAATAGTTTGACACAATAAACTATAGAAGTAACCAGAAGTATTAACAGTTTGACACAATAAACTGTAGAAGTAACCAGGAGTAGTAACAGTTTGACACAATAAACTGTAGAAGTAACCAGGAGTAGTAACAGTTTGACACAATAAACTGTAGAAGTAACCAGGAGTAGTAATAGTTTGACACAATAAACTGTAGAAGTAACCAGGAGTAGTAACAGTTTGACACAATAAACTGTAGAAGTAACCAGGAGTAGTAACAGTTTGACACAATAAACTGTAGAAGTAACCAGGAGTAGTAATAGTTTGACACAATAAACTGTAGAAGTAACCAGGAGTAGTAACAGTTTGACACAATAAACTGTAGAAGTAACCAGGAGTAGTAATAGTTTGACACAATAAACTATAGAAGTAACCAGGAGTAGTAACAGTTTGACACAATAAATTGTAGAAGTAACCAGGAGTAGTAATAGTTTGACACAATAAACTGTAGAAGTAACCAGGAGTAGTAACAGTTTGACACAATAAACTGTAGAAGTAACCAGGAGTAGTAACAGTTTGACACAATAAACTGTAGAAGTAACCAGGAGTAGTAACAGTTTGACACAATAAACTGTAGAAGTAACCAGGAGTAGTAACAGTTTGACACAATAAACTGTAGAAGTAACCAGGAGTAGTAACAGTTTGATACAATAAACTGTAGAAGTAACCAGGAGTAGTAACAGTTTGACACAATAAACTGTAGAAGTAACCAGGAGTAGTAATAGTTTGACACAATAAACTGTAGAAGTAACCAGGAGTAGTAACAGTTTGACACAATAAACTGTAGAAGTAACCAGGAGTAGTAATGGTTTGACACAATAAACTGTAGAAGTAACCAGGAGTAGTAACAGTTTGACACAATAAACTGTAGAAGTAACCAGGAGTAGTAACAGTTTGACACAATAAACTATAGAAGTAACCAGAAGTAGTAACAGTTTGACACAATAAACTGTAGAAGTAACCAGGAGTAGTAACAGTTTGACACAATAAACTGTAGAAGTAACCAGGAGTAGTAACAGTTTGACACAATAAACTGTAGAAGTAACCAGGAGTAGTAATAGTTTGACACAATAAACTGTAGAAGTAACCAGGAGTAGTAACAGTTTGACACAATAAACTGTAGAAGTAACCAGGAGTAGTAACAGTTTGACACAATAAACTGTAGAAGTAACCAGGAGTAGTAATAGTTTGACACAATAAACTGTAGAAGTAACCAGGAGTAGTAACAGTTTGACACAATAAACTGTAGAAGTAACCAGGAGTAGTAATAGTTTGACACAATAAACTATAGAAGTAACCAGGAGTAGTAACAGTTTGACACAATAAATTGTAGAAGTAACCAGGAGTAGTAATAGTTTGACACAATAAACTGTAGAAGTAACCAGGAGTAGTAACAGTTTGACACAATAAACTGTAGAAGTAACCAGGAGTAGTAACAGTTTGACACAATAAACTGTAGAAGTAACCAGGAGTAGTAACAGTTTGACACAATAAACTGTAGAAGTAACCAGGAGTAGTAACAGTTTGACACAATAAACTGTAGAAGTAACCAGGAGTAGTAACAGTTTGACACAATAAACAGTAGAAGTAACCAGGAGTAGTAATAGTTTGACACAATAAACTGTAGAAGTAACCAGGAGTAGTAACAGTTTGACACAATAAACTGTAGAAGTAACCAGGAGTGGTAACAGTTTGACACAATAAACTATAGAAGTAACCAGGAGTAGTAACAGTTTGACACAATAAACAGTAGAAGTAACCAGGAGTAGTAATAGTTTGACACAATAAACTGTAGAAGTAACCAGGAGTAGTAATGGTTTGACACAATAAACTATAGAAGTAACCAGGAGTAGTAATAGTTTGACACAATAAACTGTAGAAGTAACCAGGAGTAGTAACAGTTTGACACAATAAACTATAGAAGTAACCAGGAGTAGTAATAGTTTGACACAATAAACTGTAGAAGTAAACAGGAGTAGTAACAGTTTGACACAATAAACTGTAGAAGTAAACAGGAGTAGTAACAATTTGACACAATAAACTGTAGAAGTAACCAGGAGTAGTAACAGTTTGACACAATAAACTGTAGAAGTAACCAGGAGTAGTAACAGTTTGACACAATAAACTGTAGAAGTAACCAGGAGTAGTAATAGTTTGACACAATAAACTGTAGAAGTAACCAGGAGTAGTAACAGTTTGACACAATAAACTGTAGAAGTAACCAGGAGTAGTAATAGTTTGACACAATAAACTGTAGAAGTAACCAGGAGTAGTAATGGTTTGACACAATAAACTATAGAAGTAACCAGGAGTAGTAATAGTTTGACACAATAAACTGTAGAAGTAACCAGGAGTAGTAACAGTTTGACACAATAAACTATAGAAGTAACCAGGAGTAGTAATAGTTTGACACAATAAACTGTAGAAGTAAACAGGAGTAGTAACAGTTTGACACAATAAACTGTAGAAGTAAACAGGAGTAGTAACAATTTGACACAATAAACTGTAGAAGTAACCAGGAGTAGTAACAGTTTGACACAATAAACTGTAGAAGTAACCAGGAGTAGTAACAGTTTGACACAATAAACTGTAGAAGTAACCAGGAGTAGTAATAGTTTGACACAATAAACTGTAGAAGTAACCAGGAGTAGTAACAGTTTGACACAATAAACTGTAGAAGTAACCAGGAGTAGTAATAGTTTGACACAATAAACTGTAGAAGTAACCAGGAGTAGTAACAGTTTGACACAATAAACTATAGAAGTAACCAGGAGTAGCAACAGTTTGACACAATAAACTGTAGAAGTAACCAGGAGTAGTAACAGTTTGACACAATAAACTGTAGAAGTAACCAGGAGTAGTAATAGTTTGACACAATAAACTGTAGAAGTAACCAGAAGTAGTAACAGTTTGACACAATAAACTGTAAAAGTAACCAGGAGTAGTAACAGTTTGATACAATAAACTGTAGAAGTAACCAGGAGTAGTAACAGTTTGACACAATAAATTGTAGAAGTAAACAGGAGTAGTAACAGTTTGACACAATAAACTGTAGAAGTAACCAGGAGTAGTAATAGTTTGACACAATAAACTGTAGAAGTAACCAGGAGTAGTAATAGTTTGACACAATAAACTGTAGAAGTAACCAGGAGTAGTAACAGTTTGACACAATAAACTGTAGAAGTAACCAGGAGTAGTAATAGTTTGACACAATAAACTGTAGAAGTAACCAGGAGTAGTAACAGTTTGACACAATAAACTGTAGAAGTAACCAGGAGTAGTAACAGTTTGACACAATAAACTGTAGAAGTAACCAGGAGTAGTAATAGTTTGACACAATAAACTGTAGAAGTAACATGGAGTAGTAACAGTTTGACACAATAAACTGTAGAAGTAACCAGGAGTAGTAATAGTTTGACACAATAAACTGTAGAAGTAACCAGGAGTAGTAATAGTTTGACACAATAAACTGTAGAAGTAACATGGAGTAGTAACAGTTTGACACAATAAACTGTAGAAGTAACCAGGAGTAGTAACAGTTTGACACAATAAACTGTAGAAGTAACCAGGAGTAGTAACAGTTTGACACAATAAACTATAGAAGTAACCAGGAGTAGTAACAGTTTGACACAATAAACTGTAGAAGTAACCAGGAGTAGTAATAGTTTGACACAATAAACTGTAGAAGTAACCAGGAGTAGTAATAGTTTGACACAATAAACTGTAGAAGTAACATGGAGTAGTAACAGTTTGACACAATAAACTGTAGAAGTAACCAGGAGTAGTAACAGTTTGACACAATAAACTGTAGAAGTAACCAGGAGTAGTAATAGTTTGACACAATAAACTGTAGAAGTAACCAGGAGTAGTAACAGTTTGACACAATAAACTGTAGAAGTAACCAGGAGTAGTAATAGTTTGACACAATAAACTGTAGAAGTAACCAGGAGTAGTAACAGTTTGACACAATAAACTGTAGAAGTAACCAGGAGTAGTAATAGTTTGACACAATAAACTGTAGAAGTAACCAGGAGTAGTAACAGTTTGACACAATAAACTGTAGAAGTAACCAGGAGTGGTAACAGTTTGACACAATAAACTATAGAAGTAACCAGGAGTAGTAACAGTTTGACACCATAAACTGTAGAAGTAACCAGGAGTAGTAACAGTTTGATACAATAAACTGTAGAAGTAACATGGAGTAGTAACAGTTTGACACAATAAACTGTAGAAGTAACCAGGAGTAGTAACAGTTTGACACAATAAACTGTAGAAGTAACCAGGAGTAGTAACAGTTTGATACAATAAACTGTAGAAGTAACCAGGAGTGGTAACAGTTTGACACAATAAACTATAGAAGTAACCAGGAGTAGTAACAGTTTGACACCATAAACTGTAGAAGTAACCAGGAGTAGTAACAGTTTGATACAATAAACTGTAGAAGAAATAAAATTTGAGGTAAACTAGTATTACAGTGAGCACAGCTCACTAAGATATACCCCCCGCTCCCCACATCTGTCCAACCTATTTCCATAACCAAAACATTACTGATTGTTCCGACCAAAAATGAAAGGGACCCTCCTCTCTTCACCGATAAGCTGCTGATAAAATTTAAAAACATTCTGAGAAACACTACTCAAATTAACATACGACATAGGTTAAAAATCCTATTTCCCGTCATATCAAGTCCAATAACTCTGGAACGGCAAAAGTGAAAATCGTCAAAAATGAAAGGGATCCTCCTCTCTTCACCGGTAAGCTGCTGATAAAATTTCAAAACATTATGAGAAACACTACCCAAGTTATCATACGACATAGGGTAAAAATCCTATTTTTCGTCATATCAAGTCCAATAACTCTGGAACGGTCAAAAGTGAAAATCGTCAAAAATGAACGGGATCCTCCTCTCTTCATCGGTAAGCTGCTGATAAAATTTCAAAACATTCTGAGAAACACTACTCAAGTTATCATACGCCATAGGGTAAAAATCCTATTTTCCATCATATCAAGTCCAATAACTCTGGAACGACAAAAGTGAAAATCGTCAAAAAAGAAAGGGATCCTCCTCTCTTCCCCAGTAAACAGCTGATAAAATTTTAAAAGATTCTAAGAAACACAACTCAAGTTATCGTACGACATAGGATTTGTCTACAGACGGACGGACATGGTGAAACCAGTATACACCCCTACAACTTCGTTGCAGGGGGTATAATGAGTTAACATGAGGTTTGGAAATCTTACCATACTCGAGGTTGATGAACTCTTGTGACATAACAGAGGTCAGAGTTGACACAGAACCAATTGATTGTTCATCTTCTTCCACTTCATACTCAATGCTTTCTTCATAACAGAGAATGTATTTCTCAACCCACTTGAAGTGTCCACTGAAAAAATAAAATATAAGTATGGAGCACATTAAATGTCATATTTTTCTTCATGACAGAGAATGTATTTCTCAACCCACTTGAAGTGTCCACTGAAAAAATAAAATTTAAGTATGGAGCACATTAAATGTCATATTTTTCTTCATGACAGAGAATGTATTTCTCAACCCACTTGAAGTGTCCACTGGAAAAAAAATTAAAAGTATGGAGCACATTAAATGTCATATTATTTTACAGAAAATTAACATGACAATAGAGGTACTTCTGTTGTATGTTTTTCTTTAAATTATGTTTTACCATAGTACAAACATTTGAAATGAAGGAAATGATTAATTCTTTTATAAATAACATAAAATTTCAGTCTCTCAAATAAGTACTCCTCTATAAACCCGTACCAGTACTGTAACATGGTCTGAATACACATGTAATTGCGATCTGTTCATTCTCAAATCAGGTGTGGTTGAATGACAGAGAGAAATCATTGTAGACCTAAATTATTCATGAGTACTTATAAAACATTCTTTGCATTACAGAAATATAGATGAAATAGCTCTTTCACGGTCGAAGGATGAAATATTTTCTTTGAATTATCTTATCATAAATTGTTTTATTTACATTATTTGTGTTTGTTTACGCATAGTGGTGTCCAACAATATAGTATGTTGTGTTTTTATTTTCTTTGTCTTTGCCCTGTGTACCATATGTTCCCATTTTCTCCGGATTGTCCATTTTTGATTGCCCCTTCGGTATTCTCTAAAGTTTACATATTGCATATGGTATCTAAATTGAGGTTTCTGTATTAATACTACAAAGAGGTTGTAATATCACTTAAACTTATTACAAAAGATGACATATAAGACTTCAAGATAATAAGCTTCACTTTTTAAACCAACCTCTTCATCACTTTCCGTCTGTAGAGTAGGCCAAGAATAATAATGATCAAAATAATAACGCCAATGGCTGCTAGAGCAAAGATCCATGATGGCAGGGCATCACAGTCCGGGTCGTCGAGAGGACAGGAACAAGTGAACGAGTTGATTGCATCAAAACAGACGTAAGGATCTGAACAGGGACTAGCTGCACATTCATCAATGTCAATCTCACAGAATTCTCCCGTCCATCCTGCCTTACATACACAGTCATAATACTGGGTAAAGTTGTCAACCCTGTGGAGATCCTCACATGGGTAGGGACTTCCTGTCTTGGCTTAAAAAAAACAACAAATGACACTTTATAGACACAGTTGACCCTTCTTGTGTGGAAGTCAAACCTGTCTTCAAAGACCACTCAATAGAGAGGCAATGATTGATTGATTGGTGTTTAATGCCAACTTTAGCAGTATTTCAGTTATTTTGTGGGGTGAATTTTGTTTTATATTATATTAACATAGAAACCTACAAGATGACTACAAAGAAAATAAGGTGGTCTCTAAACACAGGTAAATAATGAGCCATCAATACATTTTTTAGCACAGAAATTTGAATTGAAAGTTAAATTATTTCCAAATTAAAATAGCCATTAACATTATTGTTACAAATAGAAATCCCTAAATACAATTGCTCCAGCAATGACAAAATTCATGAAGGCGACCATAATATTTTTACGTCACATGAAATGACTTACGTTTACATTCCCCATTGGTGTAGCATGGTGATATCAAAATAATGAACTGTAACGTAATGACGCTGGACGAGACGTTATTATCATCTGTAATGTAAATCTTGACTTCGTCAACACCTGTATCATTGTAGTTCTGTTTGTAAACTATATTCATGTATAACCAGCTCGCGTCTGACCGATCTTTGCGCAGGCCTAGTGAACCGCAGGGAAACATTGTCGCCTAAAATATAATAAAAAGTTGCTAATTAACACGTTTTAATTTTCTTCTTTTAAAGTTAGAGAAAATAAAAATCATTAAAATTTTGCCTCGTATTATATCTGACTGGAAACGGCTACCAAAGCCCATTGTTATGAGTTGTGTGGTTGACATATTCGAGCTTAATGCTGCGGTCTCCTCTATCAAATACTACTTGATGAAATTTGTAAAGAGTTTTTAACCTCACATTATATTTGTAACACGCGTTTGAACAAATTGTTATGTGTAACACGTGTTTGAACAAATTGTTATGTGTAACACGCTGTAACACGCGTTTGAACAAATTGTTATGTTTAATACGCATTTGAACAAATTGTTATGTGTAACACGCGTTTGAACAAATTGTTATGTGTAACACGCTGTAACATGCGTTTGAACAAATTGCTATGTGCAGTTTAACACACGTTTGAACAAATTGTTATGTGCAGTTTCTAACATAATCTTCAACTTGTTGATGATGGTTAATATCTGGTTGAACATTGTATTTCTTATATTAATGTTTGTCTGTATTTACATATATTCTTTTTTATAGGCATGTTATATTTCTGTTATAACCAGGGCCAGAGTATCCTATAGGCTAGCATAGGCTGCAAGCTTGAGGGCCCTGCTAAAACATTTTCAAATATAAATTTTTAAGCTATGTAAATGTCGCTAAAATATATCACGAGTTAGGGGGCGACTCCATCTCAGGGGGCCTCATAATTTCATTAACCTAGGGGCCCCAACAAAATATCACAATCTAGCCTTGGTCACAACATATTCTAATGCTATAATACACATGTGCATCATGCATGACTTCAAACATGTGACATTGCTGCTTAAGAAAATTATGCTTTAAGCAGTTTTAAAGATGAAAAATTAATCTGAATACTAGAAGTTTAAAAATTTCAAAAAATAATTTTATCAGGATTTTCTGGTTTACGTTCATACACCGAGTGGGAAATATGGATATAAAATACCAAACCAAAGACAAAATAAAATATGAAATAATGAATGAAAATAAATTTATTTTATTTATACAGAATAATATAATGTAAACTTATCAAAATATTTTGCACACCTGTTTGTTGTCAGGTATCTGGGTCCGACTTATAAATGGGCCTACGATAAATCCTGGAGGAATAAGAATGAACAGGCGTTCCAAATTATTGGTAAATAAACTTATAGTCGTGTATATACTGTATTATCGGTTAATTGGTCATTTTTCCTTTGATTTCACAGTGATATTTTTAGTACCAACTCCGATGTTGTCAAGTGAGACATCACATTATGACGTTTAATACGGATAAAAACATTTATCCTAATCACTGAACTGACCTTGATCCACAAAAATATTAGGTCAGTTCGTAGCTCACATGAGCAAGTTTATCTGTAAATCTGAGGTAAAACACATTATGAAGTCACTGATATAAACAATAACGTCAGTTCTAAAGGCCTCGACAGATATTAACACAAATATCCCAGCTTGTACTATCGGACTTGCTGCGGTATTAGTAATAATGTCTGTCTCGACCTTCAAAATTGGTGTTATTCTATATTAACGTTAATTTTGATTGAAGGTCTCAACATACATTAACACTAGTATCACAGCTTGTCCTATCAGACTTACTTACGATACTAGCGATAATAACGGTCTGTCTCGACCTTCAAAACTGTCGTTATTCTATATTAACGTTAATTTTGATTGAAGGTCTCAACATACATTAACACTAGTATCACAGCTTGTCCTATTAGACTTACTGCGATATTAACGATAATAACAGTCTGTCTCGACCTTCAAAACTGCCGTTATTCTATATTAACGTTAATTTTGATTGCAGGTCTCAACATACATTAACACTAGTATCACAGCTTGTCCTATTAGACTTACTGCGATACTAACGATAATAACGGTCTGTCTCGACCTTCAAAACTGTCGTTATTCTACATATCTTTTGAAAAAAGGCCATTATTTCATTCTTACCATTTTTGCTATTTAATCTACTTACTGAGCTTTGTTTTGAAGAAGTACAAGAGGTAATGTTTGGTACAGAGGTTGATTGCTCTGTAAAGTTCAGAATGCCTAATAGTGAGGAATTCTGGGAAACAACAGTTAGTACATCACCAAGTTCTACATCATAGGCTCCTAAAACAGCTGTCCATGTTGGCGACACATTGTCTTCATTAAATAATGTCTTCTGTTCTATGTATACCTGTATTTAACAGTTTGATCTATTACAAATAAGTCCTTTTTCTATTTTTCTTTTACATGAATGAACATTATTTTCCTATACATAGAGAGAGATATATACATATTCATCAACATTGGGTTGTCACAGAAAAAAAAAAAAAAGAACATGTCCATAGCACACAGATTTCCTAAATTGGGATTTATAGAGAATTCCATTTTTATTCAGGGTTCTGGTTAGAAATGGAAATAAATAACACTGTGAACGAACTTCCTATTAAGTCTAACTGATTCTTAAAACTTCAAGAATGAAAATAGTGAGCATTTATTATTGACCACACCCCTTAATTTATCATACTAATTATTGACCACACCCTTTAATTTATCATACTAACTGTGATACCAAATCATAATTCATGGGAAAAAAAACAATTAAGCAATCACAGTTCACCGGAAATAGGAATTTTCGTCCTTTCCAGCAGAAAGTCACATGACGTTTTAATATAAAGTTTATAAAAAATAAAGGAAGGTCAATCATGTAATTGATTCAAGTTCTGTATTCATGTATGTACTTTGAAGAAAACCGATTGTAGCCATTGGCTGTCAGCAATCCTCGTTAAATAAATAATGAATTAAATTAAATTAACAATGTAAAACAAAAAAAATACCCCTATTACCTGACCCTTAAAACAAATTGTAGATCTATGGGGACAAAAGACAAAGGTTAAAGGTTTAGGTTCATGGTGTTTAATCCAGTCAGTTTTATTGGTGGAGAAAACTGGAGTTCCTGAAGAAAACTACTGACCTGTCGCAAGTCACTGACAAATGTTATCACATAATGTTGTATCAAGTACACCTCACCATTAGCGGAGCTCGAACTCCCAGCGTTAGTGGTGATAGGTACTGATTGCACAAATAGTTGTAAATCCAACTACCATAAGATCATGACCCCAACGGCCCCAGAAAAGGATGAATAGCACTATAAGCTTACAATAGTTGGCTCAGTTGGGTCGCTAGATAATATCGACACTCCAAAGCGAGTCAGGAATAAAACAGGAGGATCAATGATAGCTGTCACATTAATCCTGAGATATACAGTAGTGTTAGCTGGTAGTACATCTGTTCCTGTCTGGTTCTCTAGTAATAAGATGGGGATAATCTCTATTCCTGTACAGTCACTACATGGTGTGTAAATCAACCTAAAATACAGATAATACAGTCAAACCCATCTTGTGTGACCTTCCAAGGGAACAGTAAAATATGGTGACATAAGACAGGTGGTCACTTAATACAGGTTTAATTGATATGAAATGCATTATATGAAGGGAAATAAAAATGAAGGTCACATAATACAAGTTATTGTTTAATAGAGGTGGTCACTAAAGCAGGTTTGACTTTATAGTTAAATTTATGACACATCAAACAGGAGCATGATATACCAAGGTTGGGAAGACATGTGATTAGTTCAATGACAGAAATGGGAGGTAACTCAAAAATAAAATAAAATGAATGAATGATTGCTGTTTAACGCCAATTGAGAGACTTTTCAGCTATATCATGGTAAGAACAAGTTACATTTGGATGAGATGATGATGTCCTCTGTGTAACTAGATCAACAGGCTTAGTTGGATTTTTAAAGTGCTATCTCACTGGCACAACAGTGCATGGGTAGACATGTCGCTCCACTGGGACACATTATTCTGATTCTGAGCCAACCAGTTGTTGTCTTAATGCTGCGTGCTTAGCAGAGAAACAACAAGTACCAATGTTAGTCTTGGCTTGTACCCGATCGGGGCACAAATCTACCATCTACAACACTCAAGGTACTTGTACCCGATTGGGGCACAAATCTACCATCTACAACACTCGAGGTACTTGTACCTGATCGGGGCACAAATCCACCATCTACAACACTCAAGGTGAACAAACTAACCATTACATCAAAGATGCAGTTCTGGTAAATTAAGGAAAATGTAACTAAACAAGAGGCTCTCAAGAGCCTGTATCACTCACCTGGTTTATGCGAGAGAGGAACAAAACAAGGACTGCCTAAAATGAGAAAGATTTGTTGAAAGTCTCCCATACATCAACCATACAAAGTAACAATTCATTGGTCTTTGTACTTTCAGATGAGAAAATTAAAAAAAAATCCAGCCAATCAGAAACAAGAATTTCCAATGGGGGCCATGGTTGTTTTCCATGACCGCTCACTTTCCTAGCTTGGTTCAGGCACTCCAATATAAAGTGATGGTGCTAAACTAATTTTATGAGCCCAACAAATGTCTAAAAGTTTATAAAACAAAATAGCTGTAACTACTTACAGTCCATCAACACTTAATGTTGCATTGCCTATTTCATATGTTGCTGATGGGTCTAGGTAAAATAAAACTTGGTCTCCTTCCAAATCTGTGGCTTTTAATGGATACTGTAAGAAGCCTGAAACATGATGTCAAACAAAACAAATGTTAAATTAAGCCACAGTAAATCTGTAAATGAGCATAGGGGGGATACATCTGGGTCTCCTTCCAAATCTGTGGCTTTTAATGGATACTGTAGGAAGCCTGAAACATGATGTCAAACTAATATTAAATTAAACCATAGTAAATCTGTAGGTGAACATGGGAGGGGGAGGGGATATAATTGGGTCTCCCATTAGATTTTTAGCTTTTAATGGATACTGTAGGAAGCCTGAAATATGATATCAAACAAAATTAAATATATAAAATCTGTAGACGAACATGGGTGGGGGGGGAGGGGAGAGAGAGACAGGGGTAATAAAACTGGGTCTCCTTCCAAATCTTGGGCTTTTAATGGATATTGTAAGGAGCCTGAAACTGGATATCAAACACATGACAAATAAAACCATAGTAAATCTGTAGATGAACATGAGGGGTGGGGTGGGTGGGTGGTGGTGGTAAATGGTGTCAAGTAATTTTGAATTCAAGCATAGTATATGGAGGGAGCAAGTCACTTCTTATATATAGGTGTATACAGATGTGCTATTATTTAAAGAAGACAAATGGACACTCTTAGTGTATGTAGGTGAAATATGATATATGAATGAACGAATGAAAAACTACAGTCTAACCTGTCTATTGTGACCTTCCAAGGGAACAGTGAAATGTGGTCGCTTAATACAGGTTTAATTGATATGAAATGCACTGTGAACGGAAATAAAAATGAAGGTCACATAATACATGTTATTGCTTAACAGAGGTGGTCACTAAAGCAGGTTTGATTGTACGTCGAATGAAAACATTGGCTGTAAATGGGTTCAATTAGTATGTTACAAAATTGATTTCTAAAGTGTTTCATTTAGCCCGATATCATATGGTATTTTGAACCCCTAAAAAATCGACTTCGGGGTCAATATATCACATGTATATCAATCATTTTGAAACCATGGCAATAAATCCTAATTAATAGACTGAAATTTTATATGTTTCTCGATATTATATTGCAATGGAAGTCCTGCTAAAAACAGGGAGAGTCTATTTAAAACCTGTACTTGTATTGCTAAAACCATAAAAATAGATAATTAAATGTCCATAATATCTTACCTTCATCTTCAGAGAATGTTATATTCTGTGGTCCATCTAACTCTGGTGGAGTGTTCACTAAGTCAATTAATACACGTGTCCTAGAAAACTGAGTCTCGTAGACCATAAAATCTCTGCTCTGTCCATCATCGGTGGCCCATGTGTTGCATACCTACAAAAAAAATGGTGCATAAAAAGGGGTCATTTTTCATCTTTGATATTCCTAAGGTCTAACATCTACGGTTGATAGAAAACAAAGGTCATTTTTCATTTTAGATATTCCTACGGTCTAACGTCTACTGTTTATAGAAAACAGAGGTCATATTTCATTTTAGATATTCCTAAGGTCTAACGTCTGCTGTTTATAGAAAACAAAGGTCATATTTCATTTTTGATATTCCTGTGGTTAATGTCTGCTGTTTATAGAAAACAGAGGTCATATTTCATTTTAGATATTCCTACGATCTAACGTCTACTGTTTATAGAAAACAGAGGTCATATTTCATTTTAGATATTCCTAAGGTCTAACGTCTACTGTTTATAGAAAACAGAGGTCATATTTCATTTTAGATATTGCTAAGGTCTAATGTCTACTGTTGATAGAAAACAAAGATCATTTTTCATTTTAGATATTCCTACAGTCTAACGTCTACTGTTTATAGAAAACAAAGGTCATATTTCATTTGAGATATTCCTAAGGTCTAATGTCTACTGTTAATAGAAAACAGAGATCATATTTCATTTGAGATATTCCTAAGGTCTAATGTCTACTGTTAATAGAAAACAAAGGTAATTTTTGATATTCCTAAGGTCTAACGTCTGCTGTTGATAGAAAACAAAGGTCTTTTTTCATTTTTGATATTCCTAAGGTCTAACGTCTGCTGTTGATAGAAAACAAAGGTCATTTTTCATTTCTGATATTCCTATGGTCTAACGTCTACGGTTGACAGAAAATAAAGGTCATTTTTCATTTTAGATATTCCTACGGTCTAACGTCTGTTGTTTATAGAAAACAAAGGTCATTTTTCATTTCTGATATTCCTAAGGTCTAACATCTACTGTTGATAGAAAACAAAGGTCATTTTTCATTTTAGATATTCCTACGGTCTAACGTCTACTGTTTATAGAAAACAGAGGTCATTTTTCATTTTTGATATTCCTAAGGTCTAACATCTACTGTTGATAGAAAACAGAGGTCATTTTTCATTTTAGATATTCCTAAGGTCTAACATCTACTGTTTATAGAAAACAGAGGTCATTTTTCATTTTTGATATTCCTACGGTCTAACATCTACTGTTTATAGAAAACAGAGGTCATTTATCATTTTTGATATTCCTAAGGTCTAACGTCTGCTGTTGATAGAAAACAAAGGTCTTTTTTCATTTTTGATATTCCTAAGGTCTAACGTCTGCTGTTGATAGAAAACAAAGGTCATTTTTCATTTCTGATATTCCTATGGTCTAACGTCTACGGTTGACAGAAAATAAAGGTCATTTTTCATTTTAGATATTCCTACGGTCTAACGTCTGTTGTTTATAGAAAACAAAGGTCATTTTTCATTTCTGATATTCCTAAGGTCTAACATCTACTGTTGATAGAAAACAAAGGTCATTTTTCATTTTAGATATTCCTACGGTCTAACGTCTACTGTTTATAGAAAACAGAGGTCATTTTTCATTTTTGATATTCCTAAGGTCTAACATCTACTGTTGATAGAAAACAGAGGTCATTTTTCATTTTAGATATTCCTAAGGTCTAACATCTACTGTTTATAGAAAACAGAGGTCATTTTTCATTTTTGATATTCCTAAGGTCTAACATCTACTGTTTATAGAAAACAGAGGTCATTTATCATTTTTGATATTCCTAAGGTCTAACGTCTGCTGTTGATAGAAAACAAAGGTCTTTTTTCATTTTTGATATTCCTAAGGTCTAACGTCTGCTGTTGATAGAAAACAAAGGTCATTTTTCATTTCTGATATTCCTATGGTCTAACGTCTACGGTTGACAGAAAATAAAGGTCATTTTTCATTTTAGATATTCCTACGGTCTAACGTCTGTTGTTTATAGAAAACAAAGGTCATTTTTCATTTCTGATATTCCTAAGGTCTAACATCTACTGTTGATAGAAAACAAAGGTCATTTTTCATTTTAGATATTCCTACGGTCTAACGTCTACTGTTTATAGAAAACAGAGGTCATTTTTCATTTTTGATATTCCTAAGGTCTAACATCTACTGTTGATAGAAAACAGAGGTCATTTTTCATTTTTGATATTCCTATGGTCTAACATCTACTGTTTATAGAAAACAGAGGTCATTTATCATTTTTGATATTCCTAAGGTCTAACGTCTGCTGTTTATAGAAAACAGAGGTCATTTTTCATTTTAGATATTCCTACGGTCTAACGTCTACTGTTTATAGAAAACAGAGGTCATATTTCATTTTAGATATTCCTACGGTCTAACGTCTACTGTTGATAGAAAACAGAGGTCATTTTTCATTTTAGATATTCTTATGGTCTAATGTCTACTGTTGATAGAAAACAGAGGTCATATTTCATTTTAGATATTCCTAATGTCTAACGTCTACTGTTTATAGAAAACAGAGGTCATATTTCATTTTAGATATTCCTACGGTCTAACATCTGCTGTTTATAGAAAACAGAGGTCATTTTTCATTTTTGATATTCCTACAGTCAAACGTCTGCTGTTTATAGAAAACAAAGATCATTTTTCATTTTTGATATTCCTACGGTCTAACATCTGCTGTTTATAGAAAACAGAGGTCATTTTTCATTTTTGATATTCCTACAGTCTAACATCTGCTGTTTATAGAAAACAGAGGTCATTTTTCATTTTAGATATTCCTACGGTATAACGTCTGCTGTTTATAGAAAACAAAGATCATATTTCATTTTAGATATTACTAAGGTCTAACGTCTACTGTTTATAGAAAACAGAGGTCATATTTCATTTTAGATATTCCTACGGTCTAACGTCTACTGTTTATAGAAAACAGAGGTCATATTTCATTTTTGATATTCCTAAGGTCTAATGTCTACTGTTGATAGAAAACAGAGGTCATATTTCATTTTAGATATTCCTACGGTCTAACGTCTACTGTTGATAGAAAACAGAGGTCATTTTTCATTTTAGATATTCTTATGGTCTAATGTCTACTGTTGATAGAAAACAGAGGTCATATTTCATTTTAGATATTCCTAAGGTCTAACGTCTACTGTTTATAGAAAACAAAGGTCATATTTCATTTCAGATATTCCTACGGTCTAACATTTGCTGTTTATAGAAAACAGAGGTCATTTTTCATTTTTGATATTCCTACAGTCAAACGTCTGCTGTTTTATAGAAAACAAAGGTCATTTTTCATTTTTGATATTCCTAAGGTCTAACGTCTGCTGTTGATAGAAAACAAAGGTCATTTTTCATTTCTGATATTCCTATGGTCTAACGTCTACGGTTGACAGAAAATAAAGGTCATTTTTCATTTTAGATATTCCTACGGTCTAACGTCTGTTGTTTATAGAAAACAAAGGTCATTTTTCATTTCTGATATTCCTAAGGTCTAACATCTACTGTTGATAGAAAACAAAGGTCATTTTTCATTTTAGATATTCCTACGGTCTAACGTCTACTGTTTATAGAAAACAGAGGTCATTTTTCATTTTTGATATTCCTAAGGTCTAACATCTACTGTTTATAGAAAACAGAGGTCACTTTTCATTTTTGATATTCTTACGGTCTAGCGTCTACTGTTGATAGAAAACAAAAATCATTTTTCATTTTTGATATTCCTAAGGTCTAACATCTACTGTTGATAGAAAACAGAGGTCATTTATCATTTTTGATATTCCTAAGGTCTAACGTCTACTGTTTATAGAAAACAGAGGTCATTTTTCATTTTAGATATTCCTACGGTCTAACGTCTGCTGTTGATAGAAAACAAAGGTCATTTTTCATTTCTGATATTCCTATGGTCTAACGTCTACGGTTGACAGAAAATAAAGGTCATTTTTCATTTTAGATATTCCTACGGTCTAACGTCTGTTGCTTATAGAAAACAAAGGTCATTTTTCATTTCTGATATTCCTAAGGTCTAACATCTACTGTTGATAGAAAACAAAGGTCATTTTTCATTTTAGATATTCCTACGGTCTAACGTCTACTGTTTATAGAAAACAGAGGTCATTTTTCATTTTTGATATT
Organism: Bathymodiolus brooksi; assembly: GCA_963680875.1. Lineage (NCBI taxonomy): Eukaryota > Metazoa > Mollusca > Bivalvia > Mytilida > Modiolidae > Bathymodiolus > Bathymodiolus brooksi. Next base: position 70,415,789 of record OY804590.1, read on the forward strand.
CCTAAGGTCTAACATCTACTGTTGATAGAAAACAGAGGTCATTTTTCATTTTTGATATTCCTAAGGTCTAACATCTACTGTTTATAGAAAACAGAGGTCATTTATCATTTTTCATATTCCTAAGGTCTAACGTCTGCTGTTTATAGAAAACAGAGGTCATTTTTCATTTTAGATATTCCTACGGTCTAACGTCTACTGTTTATAGAAAACAGAGGTCATATTTCATTTTAGATATTCCTACAGTCTAACGTCTACTGTTGATAGAAAACAGAGGTCATTTTTCATTTTAGATATTCTTATGGTCTAATGTCTACTGTTGATAGAAAACAGAGGTCATATTTCATTTTAGATATTCCTAAGGTCTAACGTCTACTGTTTATAGAAAACAAAGGTCATATTTCATTTTAGATATTCCTACGGTCTAACATCTGCTGTTTATAGAAAACAGAGGTCATTTTTCATTTTTGATATTCCTACAGTCAAACGTCTGCTGTTTATAGAAAACAAAGATCATTTTTCATTTTTGATATTCCTACGGTCTAACATCTGCTGTTTATAGAAAACGGAGGTCATTTTTCATTTTAGATATTCCTACAGTATAACGTCTGCTGTTTATAGAAAACAAAGATCATTTTTCATTTTAGATATTCCTACGGTCTAACGTCTGCTGTTTATAGAAAACAAAGATCATATTTCATTTTAGATATTACTAAGGTCTAACGTCTACTGTTTATAGAAAACAGAGGTCATATTTCATTTTAGATATTCCTACGGTCTAACGTCTACTGTTTATAGAAAACAGAGGTCATATTTCATTTTTGATATTCCTAAGGTCTAATGTCTACTGTTGATAGAAAACAGAGGTCATATTTCATTTTAGATATTCCTACGGTCTAACGTCTACTGTTGATAGAAAACAGAGGTCATTTTTCATTTTAGATATTCTTATGGTCTAATGTCTACTGTTGATAGAAAACAGAGGTCATATTTCATTTTAGATATTCCTAAGGTCTAACGTCTACTGTTTATAGAAAACAAAGGTCATATTTCATTTCAGATATTCCTACGGTCTAACATTTGCTGTTTATAGAAAACAGAGGTCATTTTTCATTTTTGATATTCCTACAGTCAAACGTCTGCTGTTTTATAGAAAACAAAGGTCATTTTTCATTTTTGATATTCCTAAGGTCTAACGTCTGCTGTTGATAGAAAACAAAGGTCATTTTTCATTTCTGATATTCCTATGGTCTAACGTCAACGGTTGACAGAAAATAAAGGTCATTTTTCATTTTAGATATTCCTACGGTCTAACGTCTGTTGTTTATAGAAAACAAAGGTCATTTTTCATTTCTGATATTCCTAAGGTCTAACATCTACTGTTGATAGAAAACAAAGGTCATTTTTCATTTTAGATATTCCTACGGTCTAACGTCTACTGTTTATAGAAAACAGAGGTCATTTTTCATTTTTGATATTCCTAAGGTCTATCATCTACTGTTTATAGAAAACAGAGGTCACTTTTCATTTCTGATATTCTTACGGTCTAGCGTCTACTGTTGATAGAAAACAAAAATGATTTTTCATTTTTGATATTCCTAAGGTCTAACATCTACTGTTGATAGAAAACAGAGGTCATTTATCATTTTTGATATTCCTAAGGTCTAACGTCTACTGTTTATAGAAGACAGAGGTCATATTTCATTTTAGATATTCCTACGGTCTAACGTCTACTGTTGATAGAAAACAGAGGTCATTTTTCATTTTAGATATTCCTATGGTCTAATGTCTACTATTGATAGAAAACAGAGGTCATATTTCATTTTAGATATTACTAAGGTCTAACGTCTACTGTTTATAGAAAACAAAGGTCATATTTCATTTTAGATATTCCTACGGTCTAACATCTGCTGTTTATAGAAAACAGAGGTCATTTTTCATTTTTGATATTCCTACAGTCAAACGTCTGCTGTTTATAGAAAACAAAGATCATTTTTCATTTTAGATATTCCTACGGTCTAACATCTACTGTTTATAGAAAACAAAGATCACTTTTCATTTCTGATATTCTTACGGTCTAGCGTCTACTGTTGATAGAAAACAGAGGTCATTTATCATTTTTGATATTCCTAAGGTCTAACATCTACTGTTGATAGAAAACAGAGGTCATTTTTCATTTTTGATATTCCTACAGTCAAACGTCTGCTGTTTATAGAAAACAATGATCATTTTTCATTTTTTATATTCCTACGGTCTAACATCTGCTGTTTATAGAAAACAGAGGTCATTTTTCATTTTTGATATTCCTATGGTCTAACATCTGCTGTTTATAGAAAACAGAGGTCATTTTTCATTTTAGATATTCCTACGGTATAACGTCTGCTGTTTATAGAAAACAAAGATCATTTTTCATTTTAGATATTCCTACGGTCTAACGTCTGCTGTTTATAGAAAACAAAGATCATATTTCATTTTAGATATTACTAAGGTCTAACGTCTACTGTTTATAGAAAACAGAGGTCATATTTCATTTTAGATATTCCTACGGTCTAACGTCTACTGTTTATAGAAAACAGAGGTCATATTTCATTTTTGATATTCCTAAGGTCTAATGTCTACTGTTGATAGAAAACAGAGGTCATATTTCATTTTAGATATTCCTACGGTCTAACGTCTACTGTTGATAGAAAACAGAGGTCATTTTTCATTTTAGATATTCTTATGGTCTAATGTCTACTGTTGATAGAAAACAGAGGTCATATTTCATTTTAGATATTCCTAAGGTCTAACGTCTACTGTTTATAGAAAACAAAGGTCATATTTCATTTCAGATATTCCTACGGTCTAACATCTGCTGTTTATAGAAAACAAAGGTCATTTTTCATTTCTGATATTCCTATGGTCTAACGTCTACGGTTGACAGAAAATAAAGGTCATTTTTCATTTTAGATATTCCTACGGTCTAACGTCTGTTGTTTATAGAAAACAAAGGTCATTTTTCATTTCTGATATTCCTATGGTCTAACGTCTACGATTGACAGAAAATAAAGGTCATTTTTCATTTTAGATATTCCTACGGTCTAACGTCTGTTGTTTATAGAAAACAAAGGTCATTTTTCATTTCTGATATTCCTAAGGTCTAACGTCTACTGTTGATAGAAAACAAAGGTCATTTTTCATTTTAGATATTCCTATGGTCTAACGTCTACTGTTTATAGAAAACAGAGGTCATTTTTCATTTTTGATATTCCTACAGTCAAACGTCTGCTGTTTATAGAAAACAAAGATCATTTTTCATTTTTGATATTCCTACGGTCTAACATCTGCTGTTCATAGAAAACAGGTCATTTTTCATTTTTGATATTCCTACGGTCTAACATCTGCTGTTTATAGAAAACAGAGGTCATTTTTCATTTTAGATATTCCTACGGTATAACGTCTGCTGTTTATAGAAAACAAAGATCATTTTTCATTTTAGATATTCCTACGGTCTAACGTCTGCTGTTTATAGAAAACAGAGGTCATATTTCATTTTAGATATTACTAAGGTCTAACGTCTACTGTTTATAGAAAACAGAGGTCATATTTCATTTTAGATATTCCTACGGTCTAACGTCTACTGTTGATAGAAAACAAAGGTCATTTTTCATTTTAGATATTCCTATGGTCTAACGTCTACTGTTTATAGAAAACAGAGGTCATTTTTCATTTTTTATATTCCTACAGTCAAACGTCTGCTGTTTATAGAAAACAAAGATCATTTTTCATTTTTGATATTCCTACGGTCTAACATCTGCTGTTGATAGAAAACAGGTCATTTTTCATTTTTGATATTCCTACGGTCTAACATCTGCTGTTTATAGAAAACAGAGGTCATTTTTCATTTTAGATATTCCTACGGTATAACGTCTGCTGTTTATAGAAAACAAAGATCATTTTTCATTTTAGATATTCCTACGGTCTAACGTCTGCTGTTTATAGAAAACAGAGGTCATATTTCATTTTAGATATTACTAAGGTCTAACGTCTACTGTTTATAGAAAACAGAGATCATATTTCATTTTAGATATTCCTACGGTCTAACGTCTACTGTTTATAGAAAACAGAGGTCATATTTCATTTTTGATATTCCTAAGGTCTAACGTCTACTGTTGATAGACAACAAAGATCATTTTTCATTTTAGATATTCCTACGGTCTAACATCTACTGTTTATAGAAAACAAAGATCACTTTTCATTTCTGATATTCTTACGGTCTAACGTCTACTGTTGATAGAAAACAAAAATCATTTTTCATTTTTGATATTCCTAAGGTCTAACGTCTGCTGTTTATAGAAAACAGAGGTCATTTTTCATTTTAGATATTCCTACGGTCTAACGTCTACTGTTTATAGAAGACAGAGGTCATATTTCATTTTAGATATTCCTACGGTCTAACGTCTACTGTTGATAGAAAACAGAGGTCATTTTTCATTTTAGATATTCTTATGGTCTAATGTCTACTATTGATAGAAAACAGAGGTCATATTTCATTTTAGATATTACTAAGGTCTAACGTCTACTGTTTATAGAAAACAAAGGTCATATTTCATTTTAGATATTCCTACGGTCTAACATCTGCTGTTTATAGAAAACAGAGGTCATTTTTCATTTTTGATATTCCTACAGTCAAACGTCTGCTGTTTATAGAAAACAAAGATCATTTTTCATTTTAGATATTCCTACGGTCTAACATCTACTGTTTATAGAAAACAAAGATCACTTTTCATTTCTGATATTCTTACGGTCTAGTGTCTACTGTTGATAGAAAACAAAAATCATTTTTCATTTTTGATATTCCTAAGGTCTAACATCTACTGTTGATAGAAAACAGAGGTCATTTATCATTTTTGATATTCCTAAGGTCTAACATCTACTGTTGATAGAAAACAGAGGTCATTTTTCATTTTTGATATTCCTACAGTCAAACGTCTGCTGTTTATAGAAAACAATGATCATTTTTCATTTTTGATATTCCTACGGTCTAACATCTGCTGTTTATAGAAAACAGAGGTCATTTTTCATTTTTGATATTCCTACGGTCTAACATCTGCTGTTTATAGAAAACAGAGGTCATTTTTCATTTTAGATATTCCTACGGTATAACGTCTGCTGTTTATAGAAAACAAAGATCATTTTTCATTTTAGATATTCCTACGGTCTAACGTCTGCTGTTTATAGAAAACAAAGATCATATTTCATTTTAGATATTACTAAGGTCTAACGTCTACTGTTTATAGAAAACAGAGGTCATATTTCATTTTAGATATTCCTACGGTCTAACGTCTACTGTTTATAGAAAACAGAGGTCATATTTCATTTTTGATATTCCTAAGGTCTAATGTCTACTGTTGATAGAAAACAGAGGTCATATTTCATTTTAGATATTCCTACGGTCTAACGTCTACTGTTGATAGAAAACAGAGGTCATTTTTCATTTTAGATATTCCTACGGTCTAACATCTGCTGTTTATAGAAAACAGAGGTCATTTTTCATTTTTGATATTCCTAGTCAAACGTCTGCTGTTTATAGAAAACAAAGATCATTTTTCATTTTTGATATTCCTACGGTCTAACATCTGCTCTTTATATAAAACAGAGGTCATTTTTCATTTTAGATATTCCTACGGTCTAACATCTACTGTTTATAGAAAACAAAGATCATTTTTCATTTTTGATATTCCTACGGTCTAACATCTGCTCTTTATATAAAACAGAGGTCATTTTTCATTTTTGATATTCCTACAGTCTAACATCTGCTGTTTATAGAAAACAGAGGTCATTTTTCATTTTAGATATTCCTACGGTATAACGTCTGCTGTTTATAGAAAACAAAGATCATTTTTCATTTTAGATATTCCTACGGTCTAACATCTACTGTTTATAGAAAACAAAGATAACTTTTCATTTCTGATATTCTTACGGTCTAGCGTCTACTGTTGATAGAAAACAGAGGTCATTTATCATTTTTGATATTCCTACAGTCAAACGTCTGCTGTTTATAGAAAACAATGATCATTTTTCATTTTTTATATTCCTACGGTCTAACATCTGCTGTTTATAGAAAACAGAGGTCATTTTTCATTTTTGATATTCCTATGGTCTAACATCTGCTGTTTATAGAAAACAGAGGTCATTTTTCATTTTAGATATTCCTACGGTATAACGTCTGCTGTTTATAGAAAACAAAGATCATTTTTCATTTTAGATATTCCTACGGTCTAACGTCTGCTGTTTATAGAAAACAAAGATCATATTTCATTTTAGATATTACTAAGGTCTAACGTCTACTGTTTATAGAAAACAGAGGTCATATTTCATTTAAGATATTCCTACGGTCTAACGTCTACTGTTTATAGAAAACAGAGGTCATATTTCATTTTTGATATTCCTAAGGTCTAATGTCTACTGTTGATAGAAAACAGAGGTCATATTTCATTTTAGATATTCCTACGGTCTAACGTCTACTGTTGATAGAAAACAGAGGTCATTTTTCATTTTAGATATTCTTATGGTCTAATGTCTACTGTTGATAGAAAACAGAGGTCATATTTCATTTTAGATATTCCTAAGGTCTAACGTCTACGGTTGACAGAAAATAAAGGTCATTTTTCATTTTAGATATTCCTACGGTCTAACGTCTGTTGTTTATAGAAAACAAAGGTCATTTTTCATTTCTGATATTCCTATGGTCTAACGTCTACGGTTGACAGAAAATAAAGGTCATTTTTCATTTTAGATATTCCTACGGTCTAACGTCTGTTGTTTATAGAAAACAAAGGTCATTTTTCATTTCTGATATTCCTAAGGTCAAATGTCTACTGTTGATAGAAAACAAAGGTCATTTTTCATTTTAGATATTCCTATGGTCTAACGTCTACTGTTTATAGAAAACAGAGGTCATTTTTCATTTTTGATATTCCTACAGTCAAACGTCTGCTGTTTATAGAAAACAAAGATCATTTTTCATTTTTGATATTCCTACGGTCTAACATCTGCTGTTGATAGAAAACAGAGGTCATTTTTCATTTTTGATATTCCTACGGTCTAACATCTGCTGTTTATAGAAAACAGAGGTCATTTTTCATTTTAGATATTCCTACGGTATAACGTCTGCTGTTTATAGAAAACAAAGATCATTTTTCATTTTAGATATTCCTACGGTCTAACGTCTGCTGTTTATAGAAAACAGAGGTCATATTTCATTTTAGATATTACTAAGGTCTAACGTCTACTGTTTATAGAAAACAGAGGTCATATTTCATTTTAGATATTCCTACGGTCTAACGTCTACTGTTTATAGAAAACAGAGGTCATATTTCATTTTTGATATTCCTAAGGTCTAACGTCTACTGTTGATAGACAACAAAGATCATTTTTCATTTTAGATATTCCTACGGTCTAACATCTACTGTTTATAGAAAACAAAGATCACTTTTCATTTCTGATATTCTTACGGTCTAGCGTCTACTGTTGATAGAAAACAAAAATCACTTTTCATTTTTGATATTCCTAAGGTCTAACATCTACTGTTGATAGAAAACAGAGGTCATTTATCATTTTTGATATTCCTAAGGTCTAACGTCTGCTTTTTATAGAAAACAGAGGTCATTTTTCATTTTAGATATTCCTACGGTCTAACGTCTACTGTTTATAGAAGACAGAGGTCATATTTCATTTTAGATATTCCTACGGTCTAACGTCTACTGTTGATAGAAAACAGAGGTCATTTTTCATTTTAGATATTCTTATGGTCTAATGTCTACTATTGATAGAAAACAGAGGTCATATTTCATTTTAGATATTACTAAGGTCTAACGTCTACTGTTTATAGAAAACAAAGGTCATATTTCATTTTAGATATTCCTACGGTCTAACATCTGCTGTTTATAGAAAACAGAGGTCATTTTTCATTTTTGATATTCCTACAGTCAAACGTCTGCTGTTTATAGAAAACAAAGATCATTTTTCATTTTAGATATTCCTACGGTCTAACATCTACTGTTTATAGAAAACAAAGATCACTTTTCATTTCTGATATTCTTACGGTCTAGTGTCTACTGTTGATAGAAAACAAAAATCATTTTTCATTTTTGATATTCCTAAGGTCTAACATCTACTGTTGATAGAAAACAGAGGTCATTTATCATTTTTGATATTCCTAAGGTCTAACATCTACTGTTGATAGAAAACAGAGGTCATTTTTCATTTTTGATATTCCTACAGTCAAACGTCTGCTGTTTATAGAAAACAATGATCATTTTTCATTTTTGATATTCCTACGGTCTAACATCTGCTGTTTATAGAAAACAGAGGTCATTTTTCATTTTTGATATTCCTACGGTCTAACATCTGCTGTTTATAGAAAACAGAGGTCATTTTTCATTTTAGATATTCCTACGGTATAACGTCTGCTGTTTATAGAAAACAAAGATCATTTTTCATTTTAGATATTCCTATGGTCTAACGTCTGCTGTTTATAGAAAACAAAGATCATATTTCATTTTAGATATTACTAAGGTCTAACGTCTACTGTTTATAGAAAACAGAGGTCATATTTCATTTTAGATATTCCTACGGTCTAACGTCTACTGTTTATAGAAAACAGAGGTCATATTTCATTTTTGATATTCCTAAGGTCTAATGTCTACTGTTGATAGAAAACAGAGGTCATATTTCATTTTAGATATTCCTACGGTCTAACGTCTACTGTTGATAGAAAACAGAGGTCATTTTTCATTTTAGATATTCTTATGGTCTAATGTCTACTGTTGATAGAAAACAGAGGTCATATTTCATTTTAGATATTCCTAAGGTCTAACGTCTACTGTTGATAGAAAACAAAGGTCATTTTTCATTTTAGATATTCCTATGGTCTAACGTCTACTGTTTATAGAAAACAGAGGTCATTTTTCATTTTTGATATTCCTACAGTCAAACGTCTGCTGTTTATAGAAAACAAAGATCATTTTTCATTTTTGATATTCCTACGGTCTAACATCTGCTGTTCATAGAAAACAGGTCATTTTTCATTTTTGATATTCCTACGGTCTAACATCTGCTGTTTATAGAAAACAGAGGTCATTTTTCATTTTAGATATTCCTACGGTATAACGTCTGCTGTTTATAGAAAACAAAGATCATTTTTCATTTTAGATATTCCTACGGTCTAACGTCTGCTGTTTATAGAAAACAGAGGTCATATTTCATTTTAGATATTACTAAGGTCTAACGTCTACTGTTTATAGAAAACAGAGGTCATATTTCATTTTAGATATTCCTACGGTCTAACGTCTACTGTTGATAGAAAACAAAGGTCATTTTTCATTTTAGATATTCCTATGGTCTAACGTCTACTGTTTATAGAAAACAGAGGTCATTTTTCATTTTTTATATTCCTACAGTCAAACGTCTGCTGTTTATAGAAAACAAAGATCATTTTTCATTTTTGATATTCCTACGGTCTAACATCTGCTGTTGATAGAAAACAGGTCATTTTTCATTTTTGATATTCCTACGGTCTAACATCTGCTGTTTATAGAAAACAGAGGTCATTTTTCATTTTAGATATTCCTACGGTATAACGTCTGCTGTTTATAGAAAACAAAGATCATTTTTCATTTTAGATATTCCTACGGTCTAACGTCTGCTGTTTATAGAAAACAGAGGTCATATTTCATTTTAGATATTACTAAGGTCTAACGTCTACTGTTTATAGAAAACAGAGATCATATTTCATTTTAGATATTCCTACGGTCTAACGTCTACTGTTTATAGAAAACAGAGGTCATATTTCATTTTTGATATTCCTAAGGTCTAACGTCTACTGTTGATAGACAACAAAGATCATTTTTCATTTTAGATATTCCTACGGTCTAACATCTACTGTTTATAGAAAACAAAGATCACTTTTCATTTCTGATATTCTTACGGTCTAACGTCTACTGTTGATAGAAAACAAAAATCATTTTTCATTTTTGATATTCCTAAGGTCTAACGTCTGCTGTTTATAGAAAACAGAGGTCATTTTTCATTTTAGATATTCCTACGGTCTAACGTCTACTGTTTATAGAAGACAGAGGTCATATTTCATTTTAGATATTCCTACGGTCTAACGTCTACTGTTGATAGAAAACAGAGGTCATTTTTCATTTTAGATATTCTTATGGTCTAATGTCTACTATTGATAGAAAACAGAGGTCATATTTCATTTTAGATATTACTAAGGTCTAACGTCTACTGTTTATAGAAAACAAAGGTCATATTTCATTTTAGATATTCCTACGGTCTAACATCTGCTGTTTATAGAAAACAGAGGTCATTTTTCATTTTTGATATTCCTACAGTCAAACGTCTGCTGTTTATAGAAAACAAAGATCATTTTTCATTTTAGATATTCCTACGGTCTAACATCTACTGTTTATAGAAAACAAAGATCACTTTTCATTTCTGATATTCTTACGGTCTAGTGTCTACTGTTGATAGAAAACAAAAATCATTTTTCATTTTTGATATTCCTAAGGTCTAACATCTACTGTTGATAGAAAACAGAGGTCATTTATCATTTTTGATATTCCTAAGGTCTAACATCTACTGTTGATAGAAAACAGAGGTCATTTTTCATTTTTGATATTCCTACAGTCAAACGTCTGCTGTTTATAGAAAACAATGATCATTTTTCATTTTTGATATTCCTACGGTCTAACATCTGCTGTTTATAGAAAACAGAGGTCATTTTTCATTTTTGATATTCCTACGGTCTAACATCTGCTGTTTATAGAAAACAGAGGTCATTTTTCATTTTAGATATTCCTACGGTATAACGTCTGCTGTTTATAGAAAACAAAGATCATTTTTCATTTTAGATATTCCTACGGTCTAACGTCTGCTGTTTATAGAAAACAAAGATCATATTTCATTTTAGATATTACTAAGGTCTAACGTCTACTGTTTATAGAAAACAGAGGTCATATTTCATTTTAGATATTCCTACGGTCTAACGTCTACTGTTTATAGAAAACAGAGGTCATATTTCATTTTTGATATTCCTAAGGTCTAATGTCTACTGTTGATAGAAAACAGAGGTCATATTTCATTTTAGATATTCCTACGGTCTAACGTCTACTGTTGATAGAAAACAGAGGTCATTTTTCATTTTAGATATTCCTACGGTCTAACATCTGCTGTTTATAGAAAACAGAGGTCATTTTTCATTTTTGATATTCCTAGTCAAACGTCTGCTGTTTATAGAAAACAAAGATCATTTTTCATTTTTGATATTCCTACGGTCTAACATCTGCTCTTTATATAAAACAGAGGTCATTTTTCATTTTAGATATTCCTACGGTCTAACATCTACTGTTTATAGAAAACAAAGATCACTTTTCATTTCTGATATTCTTACGGTCTAGCGTCTACTGTTGATAGAAAACAGAGGTCATTTATCATTTTTGATATTCCTAAGGTCTAACATCTACTGTTGATAGAAAACAGAGGTCATTTTTCATTTTTGATATTCCTACAGTCAAACGTCTGCTGTTTATAGAAAACAATGATCATTTTTCATTTTTTATATTCCTACGGTCTAACATCTGCTGTTTATAGAAAACAGAGGTCATTTTTCATTTTTGATATTCCTATGGTCTAACATCTGCTGTTTATAGAAAACAGAGGTCATTTATCATTTTTGATATTCCTAAGGTCTAACATCTACTGTTGATAGAAAACAGAGGTCATTTTTCATTTTTGATATTCCTACAGTCAAACGTCTGCTGTTTATAGAAAACAATGATCATTTTTCATTTTTGATATTCCTACGGTCTAACATCTGCTGTTTATAGAAAACAGAGGTCATTTTTCATTTTTGATATTCCTACGGTCTAACATCTGCTGTTTATAGAAAACAGAGGTCATTTTTCATTTTAGATATTCCTACGGTATAACGTCTGCTGTTTATAGAAAACAAAGATCATTTTTCATTTTAGATATTCCTACGGTCTAACGTCTGCTGTTTATAGAAAACAAAGATCATATTTCATTTTAGATATTACTAAGGTCTAACGTCTACTGTTTATAGAAAACAGAGGTCATATTTCATTTTAGATATTCCTACGGTCTAACGTCTACTGTTTATAGAAAACAGAGGTCATATTTCATTTTTGATATTCCTAAGGTCTAATGTCTACTGTTGATAGAAAACAGAGGTCATATTTCATTTTAGATATTCCTACGGTCTAACGTCTACTGTTGATAGAAAACAGAGGTCATTTTTCATTTTAGATATTCTTATGGTCTAATGTCTACTGTTGATAGAAAACAGAGGTCATATTTCATTTTAGATATTCCTAAGGTCTAACGTCTACTGTTTATAGAAAACAAAGGTCATATTTCATTTCAGATATTCCTACGGTCTAACATCTGCTGTTTATAGAAAACAGAGGTCATTTTTCATTTTTGATATTCCTACAGTCAAACGTCTGCTGTTTATAGAAAACAAAGATCATTTTTCATTTTTGATATTCCTACGGTCTAACATCTGCTCTTTATATAAAACAGAGGTCATTTTTCATTTTTGATATTCCTACAGTCTAACATCTGCTGTTTATAGAAAACAGAGGTCATTTTTCATTTTAGATATTCCTACGGTATAACGTCTGCTGTTTATAGAAAACAAAGATCATTTTTCATTTTAGATATTCCTACGGTCTAACATCTACTGTTTATAGAAAACAAAGATAACTTTTCATTTCTGATATTCTTACGGTCTAGCGTCTACTGTTGATAGAAAACAGAGGTCATTTATCATTTTTGATATTCCTACAGTCAAACGTCTGCTGTTTATAGAAAACAATGATCATTTTTCATTTTTTATATTCCTACGGTCTAACATCTGCTGTTTATAGAAAACAGAGGTCATTTTTCATTTTTGATATTCCTATGGTCTAACATCTGCTGTTTATAGAAAACAGAGGTCATTTTTCATTTTAGATATTCCTACGGTATAACGTCTGCTGTTTATAGAAAACAAAGATCATTTTTCATTTTAGATATTCCTACGGTCTAACGTCTGCTGTTTATAGAAAACAAAGATCATATTTCATTTTAGATATTACTAAGGTCTAACGTCTACTGTTTATAGAAAACAGAGGTCATATTTCATTTAAGATATTCCTACGGTCTAACGTCTACTGTTTATAGAAAACAGAGGTCATATTTCATTTTTGATATTCCTAAGGTCTAATGTCTACTGTTGATAGAAAACAGAGGTCATATTTCATTTTAGATATTCCTACGGTCTAACGTCTACTGTTGATAGAAAACAGAGGTCATTTTTCATTTTAGATATTCTTATGGTCTAATGTCTACTGTTGATAGAAAACAGAGGTCATATTTCATTTTAGATATTCCTAAGGTCTAACGTCTACGGTTGACAGAAAATAAAGGTCATTTTTCATTTTAGATATTCCTACGGTCTAACGTCTGTTGTTTATAGAAAACAAAGGTCATTTTTCATTTCTGATATTCCTATGGTCTAACGTCTACGGTTGACAGAAAATAAAGGTCATTTTTCATTTTAGATATTCCTACGGTCTAACGTCTGTTGTTTATAGAAAACAAAGGTCATTTTTCATTTCTGATATTCCTAAGGTCAAATGTCTACTGTTGATAGAAAACAAAGGTCATTTTTCATTTTAGATATTCCTATGGTCTAACGTCTACTGTTTATAGAAAACAGAGGTCATTTTTCATTTTTGATATTCCTACAGTCAAACGTCTGCTGTTTATAGAAAACAAAGATCATTTTTCATTTTTGATATTCCTACGGTCTAACATCTGCTGTTGATAGAAAACAGAGGTCATTTTTCATTTTTGATATTCCTACGGTCTAACATCTGCTGTTTATAGAAAACAGAGGTCATTTTTCATTTTAGATATTCCTACGGTATAACGTCTGCTGTTTATAGAAAACAAAGATCATTTTTCATTTTAGATATTCCTACGGTCTAACGTCTGCTGTTTATAGAAAACAGAGGTCATATTTCATTTTAGATATTACTAAGGTCTAACGTCTACTGTTTATAGAAAACAGAGGTCATATTTCATTTTAGATATTCCTACGGTCTAACGTCTACTGTTTATAGAAAACAGAGGTCATATTTCATTTTTGATATTCCTAAGGTCTAACGTCTACTGTTGATAGACAACAAAGATCATTTTTCATTTTAGATATTCCTACGGTCTAACATCTACTGTTTATAGAAAACAAAGATCACTTTTCATTTCTGATATTCTTACGGTCTAGCGTCTACTGTTGATAGAAAACAAAAATCATTTTTCATTTTTGATATTCCTAAGGTCTAACATCTACTGTTGATAGAAAACAGAGGTCATTTATCATTTTTGATATTCCTAAGGTCTAACGTCTGCTTTTTATAGAAAACAGAGGTCATTTTTCATTTTAGATATTCCTACGGTCTAACGTCTACTGTTTATAGAAGACAGAGGTCATATTTCATTTTAGATATTCCTACGGTCTAACGTCTACTGTTGATAGAAAACAGAGGTCATTTTTCATTTTAGATATTCTTATGGTCTAATGTCTACTATTGATAGAAAACAGAGGTCATATTTCATTTTAGATATTACTAAGGTCTAACGTCTACTGTTTATAGAAAACAAAGGTCATATTTCATTTTAGATATTCCTACGGTCTAACATCTGCTGTTTATAGAAAACAGAGGTCATTTTTCATTTTTGATATTCCTACAGTCAAACGTCTGCTGTTTATAGAAAACAAAGATCATTTTTCATTTTAGATATTCCTACGGTCTAACATCTACTGTTTATAGAAAACAAAGATCACTTTTCATTTCTGATATTCTTACGGTCTAGTGTCTACTGTTGATAGAAAACAAAAATCATTTTTCATTTTTGATATTCCTAAGGTCTAACATCTACTGTTGATAGAAAACAGAGGTCATTTATCATTTTTGATATTCCTAAGGTCTAACATCTACTGTTGATAGAAAACAGAGGTCATTTTTCATTTTTGATATTCCTACAGTCAAACGTCTGCTGTTTATAGAAAACAATGATCATTTTTCATTTTTGATATTCCTACGGTCTAACATCTGCTGTTTATAGAAAACAGAGGTCATTTTTCATTTTTGATATTCCTACGGTCTAACATCTGCTGTTTATAGAAAACAGAGGTCATTTTTCATTTTAGATATTCCTACGGTATAACGTCTGCTGTTTATAGAAAACAAAGATCATTTTTCATTTTAGATATTCCTATGGTCTAACGTCTGCTGTTTATAGAAAACAAAGATCATATTTCATTTTAGATATTACTAAGGTCTAACGTCTACTGTTTATAGAAAACAGAGGTCATATTTCATTTTAGATATTCCTACGGTCTAACGTCTACTGTTTATAGAAAACAGAGGTCATATTTCATTTTTGATATTCCTAAGGTCTAATGTCTACTGTTGATAGAAAACAGAGGTCATATTTCATTTTAGATATTCCTACGGTCTAACGTCTACTGTTGATAGAAAACAGAGGTCATTTTTCATTTTAGATATTCTTATGGTCTAATGTCTACTGTTGATAGAAAACAGAGGTCATATTTCATTTTAGATATTCCTAAGGTCTAACGTCTACTGTTTATAGAAAACAAAGGTCATATTTCATTTCAGATATTCCTACGGTCTAACATCTGCTGTTTATAGAAAACAGAGGTCATTTTTCATTTTTGATATTCCTACAGTCAAACGTCTGCTGTTTATAGAAAACAAAGATCATTTTTCATTTTTGATATTCCTACGGTCTAACATCTGCTCTTTATATAAAACAGAGGTCATTTTTCATTTTTGATATTTCTACAGTCTAACATCTGCTGTTTATAGAAAACAGAGGTCATTTTTCATTTTAGATATTCCTACGGTATAACGTCTGCTGTTTATAGAAAACAAAGATCATTTTTCATTTTAGATATTCCTACGGTCTAACGTCTGCTGTTTATAGAAAACAAAGATCATATTTCATTTTAGATATTACTACGGTCTAACGTTTATAGAAAACAGAGGTCATATTTCATTTTAGATATTCCTACGGTCTAACGTCTACTGTTGATAGAAAACAGAGGTCATTTTTCATTTTAGATATTCTTATGGTCTAATGTCTACTGTTGATAGAAAACAGAGGTCATATTTCATTTTAGATATTCCTAAGGTCTAACGTCTACTGTTTATAGAAAACAAAGGTCATATTTCATTTTAGATATTCCTACGGTCTAACATCTGCTGTTTATAGAAAACAGAGGTCATTTTTCATTTTTGATATTCCTACAGTCAAACGTCTGCTGTTTATAGAAAACAAAGATCATTTTTCATTTTTGATATTCCTACGGTCTAACATCTGCTGTTTATAGAAAACAGAGGTCATTTTTCATTTTTGATATTCCTAAGGTCTAACATCTGCTGTTTATAGAAAACAGAGGTCATTTTTCATTTTAGATATTCCTACGGTATAACGTCTGCTGTTTATAGAAAACAAAGATCATTTTTCATTTTAGATATTCCTACGGTCTAACGTCTGCTGTTTATAGAAAACAAAGATCATATTTCATTTTAGATATTACTACGGTCTAACGTCTACTGTTTATAGAAAACAGAGGTCATATTTCATTTTAGATATTCCTACGGTCTAACGTCTACTGTTGATAGAAAACAGAGGTCATTTTTCATTTTAGATATTCTTATGGTCTAATGTCTACTGTTGATAGAAAACAGAGGTCATATTTCATTTTAGATATTCCTAAGGTCTAACGTCTACTGTTTATAGAAAACAAAGGTCATATTTCATTTTAGATATTCCTACGGTCTAACATCTGCTGTTTATAGAAAACAGAGGTCATTTTTCATTTTTGATATTCCTACAGTCAAACGTCTGCTGTTTATAGAAAACAAAGATCATTTTTCATTTTTGATATTCCTACGGTCTAACATCTGCTGTTTATAGAAAACAGAGGTCATTTTTCATTTTTGATATTCCTAAGGTCTAACATCTGCTGTTTATAGAAAACAGAGGTCATTTTTCATTTTAGATATTCCTACGGTATAACGTCTGCTGTTTATAGAAAACAAAGATCATTTTTCATTTTAGATATTCCTACGGTCTAACGTCTGCTGTTTATAGAAAACAAAGATCATATTTCATTTTAGATATTACTAAGGTCTAACGTCTACTGTTTATAGAAAACAGAGGTCATATTTCATTTTAGATATTCCTACGGTCTAACGTCTACTGTTTATAGAAAACAGAGGTCATATTTCATTTTTGATATTCCTAAGGTCTAACGTCTACTGTTGATAGACAACAAAGATCATTTTTCATTTTAGATATTCCTACGGTCTAACATCTACTGTTTATAGAAAACAAAGATCACTTTTCATTTCTGATATTCTTACGGTCTAGCGTCTACTGTTGATAGAAAACAAAGATCATTTTTCATTTTTGATATTCCTAAGGTCTAACATCTACTGTTGATAGACAACAAAGGTCATTTTTCATTTCTGATATTCCTACGGTCTAACATCTACTGTTTATAGAAAACAGAGGTCATATTTCATTTTAGATATTCCTACGGTCTAACGTCTACAGTTGATAGAAAACAAAGGTCATTTTTCATTTTTGATATTCCTACGGTCTAACGTCTACGGTTGATAGAAAACAAAGGTCATTTTTCATTTCTGATATTCCTAAGGTCTACCGTCAATGGTTGATAGAAAACAAACGTCATTTTTCATTTCTGATATTCCTACGGTCTAACGTCTACTGTTTATAGAAAACAGAGGTCATTTTTCATTTCTGATATTCCTACGGTCTAACATCTGCTGTTTATAGAAAACAGAGGTCATTTTTCATTTTAGATATTCCTACGGTCTAACGTCTACTGTTTATAGAAAACAGAGGTCATATTTCATTTTAGATATTACTACGGTCTAACGTCTACTGTTTATAGAAAACAGAGGTCATATTTCATTTTAGATATTCCTATGGTCTAATGTCTACTGTTAAATCATACTGTAAGATGGTTGATGATTGTAGAATTACAAATGTATTGTCTGTTATTAACATACCTTTATGGTTACTATACTATTATGGTATCCTCCTAGTATTTCTAAATCTGTTATGCCATTAACACCTAAACAAGATCTGCTAGTTATCTCCCATTGTTGTCTTCCTGTTTTTGAAAAAAAAAAAAAAAAATTGTCAACTAATTTCGTTAAGATAACCATCATTCATTATATTTCCTTTTTATAACTGGTTTGGTTTCACTTATAGTGTTTAATGCCACATTCAACAATATCTCAGTTATATCGTGGCAGTCAGTTTTATTGGTGGAGGAAACCACAGTACCCGGAGAAAACCCCCGACCTGTCACTGACAAACTTTATCACATAATGTTGTATCAAGTACACTTTACCATGAACAGGGTTCGAACTCACAACTTTAGTGGTGATAGGCTCAGGTAGTTGTAAATCCAACTACCACACCATCACAACCATGATGGCCCCCAGTTTTATAACTCACTGTTGAACAGTTCCGAAATCTACTTGAAAAATCTATGAAGCAGAAGGAAAATTGATACCCCTAAGACACATATACATATACATTACTGCTCACTTTCCTGGCTTGGTACAGGCACTTCAATAAAAAGTGGGAGCCGTCTTGGTCATGATCACATGGTAGTTGGATTTATGACTACCTATGCAATCAGTGCCTAGCACCACCAAAGTTGTGAGTTCGAACCCCATTCATGGCGAGGTGTACCTGATACAACATTATGTGATAAAGTTTGTCAATGACTTAGAGGAAAGAAGTTACATTTAACAATCTGACAGTCATTGTAACAAGAGCACCGCCCACGGGTGCTGGACGCTCGACTTTTTCATATCTGATATTAAACTGCAAGCAATTTACAAAGTTATACATACTTCTAACTATGATGGTCATATAAGCAAATATGTTTGCAAGATTGGTAAATATAATCAGAGGGGCATAATCTTTTCTTGTAACACTATTTTAGTGCATATGAAATAAAAATAAAAAAATTGGGGGGGTGCAGTGGGAGGGGCTTGTATGTTGGGAGTGGGGGATTCCCTTATGTAATGTGTTCCCCCTTTTGATAGTGAACAGGTATGTTGGGTTTCATTTTAATGCCTATCATAGTTTATATTGAGAAAATTGTATTTTTAGAAAAAAAAATGCAAGTAAAAAAAGGAAATAACTCAAATAAAATGCTGGATAGAGTTGTCTTCTCTTGTCAACAGAACGGGGTCAATACTTTCTATAGTCCGTTTGACCAGCCTAAAACAGGACTAAAAAATTAATTAAAAATCAACAGTTCAACTTATTGATTTTTTTTCTTCACACATTTACTCATATATCATCTACCTACTCTGACAAATAATTTCAGAATTTTGACACTATTTTCCAAAAAGTTGCCCATTAGGTCTCTATGTTAAATATTTGTACCAATGTGGATATGTGCAGAGGGAGTTAGTATGTTTGTTGTTACCAACTTCCAGTGTAAATAATAACAACAACACATGTGATTTTATTTACATTTCACTGTCATGTGATTACCTAATTTGAATATATGTCACCAGAACCCAAGCATGCATGAGATGTTCATTTCACTTTCACCAAGTGACAATTTTGATTCAGCTTCAAAATAATCAAACACTTTAATATTAAATCCTGTTTTTCATCTGAAGTTTTGAGAGGCATGACTATCCTTTCTATATACCTTATATAAGTATTGGTTGAGTTCTAAATAAGGGCAGATAATTTTTAATTTGTAAATATTAATTTATGAAGACAAAAAAAATGGGGTTTTTTTTCTACCTTTATTTTATATTTTTTCTATTATATTTAAAAAAAAATATATATTAATTACTTGTTTTTTTTTATTATGCTTAAATAACATACATAAAACTTGTTTTCATTTTCTAAAAGTATACACAAAGCATGCAAAGCATGGGCTATTTACATGGTATATCTGGTCAATACACATAGGCTTACTTTATAACCATGTTCTTTGAGTTCAAATACTGGGTTTAAAAAACACCAAAACAAAAGTGATTTTATTTAGAATTTAAAGAAAAAGATTTAAAATTCAAAGGCTTGCATTTATACTTTTTACTTTTAAATTTCTAAAATAATTTCCAATAAAATGTAAAAAGTTAAACTTTGGGTGAAATGAACATCTCATGCATGCTTGGGTTCTGGTGACATTCAAATTAGGTAATCACATGACAGTGAAATGTAAATAAAATCACATGTGTTGTTGTTATTGTTTACACTGGAAGTTGGTAACAACAAACATACTAACTCCCTCTGCACATATCCACATTGATACAAATATTTAACATAGAGACCTAATGGGCAACTTTTTGGAAAATAGTGTCAAAATTCTGAAATTATTTGTCAGAGTAGGTAGATGATATATGAGTAAATGTGTGAAGAAAAAAAATCAATAAGTTGAACTGTTGATTTTTAATTAATTTTTTAGTCTTGTTTTAGGCTGGTCAAACGGACTATACAAGGGTATCAAGTTTCAAGTTAATAGCTTTGATAGTTATTGAGAAATTTTAATTATACTAAAACAATATCCCAAATTTCTATGTACTATGCCAAAACAAATGCAGATAACTCTGGATATACAAATCACAAGGTCATCTGCCTTGTTGTAATTGGTTCCTCTTTTGATAGTGAGCAAGTATTCCAAGTTTCAAATGGATACCTTTGATATTTTTTGATCATTTTTTATAGTGAACAGGTATGTTGAGTTTCATTTCAATGCCTATCATAATTATTGAGAAATTGTATTTTTTTAAGTCAAAAAGGGGGAATAACCCAAATAAAATACTGAATGGAGTTGTCTTCTCTTGTCAACAGATTGGGGTCAACACTTTCTACAAGTGTATTGAGTTTCAAGTTAATAGCTTTGATAGTTATTGAGAAATTTTAATCATACTTAAAAAATATCCCTAATTTCTATGTACTATGTCAAAACAAGGGCAGATAACTCTGGATATACAAATCACAGGGTCATCTGCCTTGTTGTAATTGGTTCCTCTTTTGATAGTGAGCAAGTATTCCAAGTTTCAAATGGATACCTTTGATAGTTTTTGAGAAATGGACTCTGACTGACCGCATCGGTGGTGTAATGGTTGGCGTGCTCTCCTCGAGTGCGGTAGGTTGTGAGTTCGATCCCAGGTCAAGTCAATCCAAAGACTATAAAATTGACATTTGTTGCTTCTCTGCTAAGCATGCACCATTAAGGAGAAAGAGCAAAGACTGGTTGGCTCGAAATCAGAATAATGTGTCCGAGTGGAGCAACATGTCTACCCGTGGACAGTTGTTTCAGCGAGCTAGCACTATAAAAAATCCAAGCAAGCGTGTTGGTCCAGTACAAAGTGGACCTTATCATCATCTCATTAAAAAATAACTTGTTCTCACCATGATATAGCTGAATAATTGCTGAATTGGCATTAAACAACAATCACTCACTCACTTTATACTTACTGGGATTCCAGTGGGTAATTATTATTTTCGTTCCATTGTTGGTATCATGATCCGAGTTATCGTATATCATGGTTATAGGTTTTGGCATAGCAATGTGTCCCACTGGTGACAACCCAAATGTGTACTGACTTTCTATCCATCTAAAATACATTATACAGTTCTTGACTGAGTTCAAGGAAGGCAAAAGCTGTTTTGTTTGACCCTATAACTAAACTGTTGCCCAAAGGCAAAGGCTTATAATGATGTTTATGATGATAATAGCACACACACATATATATTTGATAGGTGTGATCCATGTACATGTATATATAAAAATACTACACAATTATGAGAATGAAGTGACATATGAATGAATGAATTGAATGAATTCTTTATTTGCAAAAAGCATATACATGCTATAGCAATCAAACAGATATATACACATGTAACACAATGACAAAAAGCAGAGAACAATTAAACACATTATATGACATCTGATTTTCCAAGCTGCCTTTAGATAATTATATAATTTTATAGTGAGATTTTTATTGGCAGCTTTTAATAAATGTTCAAGTTTATAAATATTCGGCCAAGAACAGTGATATGTTGGCAAAAAATGCGTACGTACAGATCTATATGCAGGACAAACTAACACAAAATGATATTCGTTTTCAACAACATTCATATTGCAACACAAACATAAACATTAAATATAATATGATATTATGATATGGCTTCATACTATAAACAACATTCTAATATCCTTCTTTCACTTTGCAAACAAACAAGCGATCAATCAGATGACAAAATCTCATTAGCACATGCACGGTACATATTTAAGCCAGGTGATAAAATCACAAAGTAAAATTATTTACACGGTTGTTAACGTTTTAAACATCTATATTCACTAAAAAAATCAATATATCCAAAATTAATAATATGGGACGTGCACTACGACTGACTTTCCCGTCGTAAAAGTATATGTGTCTGACTTTCACATCGTAAAAGTAATTATGTGACTGAATTTCCTATCGTAAAAGCACATGTTGATGAGTTATCGTCTGCTGGAATTTGGCAGCATAAATTGTGTGCGACATTGTCCACAAACGTAAATATAAATTACCGTCTTCCAATGGAAGTAATTCATGGAAGCCAGTTTGTGCTTTAGCTTTAACATGGGCTGGCGGATATTAGTATTTTATCCCAAGCGTCATGATTTATTTCTTAAATAGAATGCATACATTCAGTCAATATTAAATATTTTCAATTAACCATAACTTATCTTAAACATTGTTGAACAAGCAAACACGAAACTATGATTTCAATTTTTAAAATATAAACCTTTCATGAAGAAGTCTTTCAACTTTATCTCCAGTTATATATGGATTAACGATGTAAGGTACAAAGTCACTGGATGCAGATGATCCATAGGTTACCGAGACTGTTCCATTGTCTAATGGCTGTAACAATAAACTCTGTCCCTCTGGCAAACCTGTAAAGAATACACTCTAGTAAGTCAATGCTCATAAATGTATACCCATGCTTCTGAAAAAGTATTGAGAGTTGGGAAAAGACGGAAAATTTAGTTTTTTGTAGCAGCTACAGAATCTACTAAAGAAGTCAATGGTGATACACACTGATTGCACAGGTAGTTGTAAATCCAACTACCAAACGATCATGACCATGACAGCCCCCCCAAAATAATTAAATTCTGTGCCAAACAATGTACAAATGTAGTATAGAAGTTAAAATTATAAAATCACAAATTCAATACTTGTCCTTCAAAATCTTATTTTGTGGTTTATTGCTTACATTGTGACAAATTGAATGTCATTTATCACAAGACCATGTACTTCCCTATTATTACATCTGCTTTAAGACAATTCTCTACGTCGGGTGGTTTTCTCCGGGTACTCCGGTTTCCTCCACCAATAAAACTGACCGCCATGATATAACTAAAATATTGTTGAAAGTGGCATTAAACACCATCAAACAAACATGAAACAATCTACTTTTTTATGCATAGTAGTCCCCCATTTATAATGAAAAAGTGGCCTTATAAGAAGGGTGTCCTCTCTTAAGGGGGAACAACTTAGCATTATTTTCCATCTCAGAGCATCTGAAAGTTGGCATGATAAGGGGGGGTGTCTTTCGACGGGAGTGACATCATATTAATGGGACTACTGTACATAACACCTAAATATTTTCGTGACAGGTCGGTGGTTTTCTCCGGGTCCTCCGCACCAATAAAACTGATCGTCACGATTTAACTGAAATATTGTTGAAATTGGTGTTAAATACCATCAAGTAAACAAACAAACCTAAATATTTTCGTGTATTTACCTGCAACATTAATTTCCATATCTTTGTTATGTGGATGTCTCTTTCTTCGTCTAAAATGTTGACCTTCTATTACATCAATTTCTATATCATGACTTGTGTATAATACTGATCTATCATTGACAATCAGAACGGTTCCAATGGCCATAGAGGTACATAATACAGCCTCGTTACACACTTGTAATGTCATGAATATTGTTCGTCCTGGCTCCATTTTAAATTTGTTGTTGTCTTCATCGACTCGTTCTGTTTCAGATAAGGAGGTGTTTTGATTTGGGTTTAATTCCGAGAGTCTTGTAATATTCTCAGTGTCTATGGTCAGCCAGCCATTCTGAATTTTAATAATACCACTTACATTGTGGCCAATCCAGGTACAGGGGAATATATCATCCTTGTGTTCATCAGTACCTAAACACCAGTCTGAAATATGAATGAATGCATATATACAGTTTCTATTTATTACATGATTGATTGATTGATTGATTATTTCAGCCATATTCAGTACGAAAACAAGTTTAATAATATATGAAAACTATATAGAAATAAGAGAAGATAAATAGATTGATCTGAACCAATTGTGAATGACATTCCTAGTGGTTCACTGTTCTACTTACCATATCTATAAATAGATTGATCTGAACCAATTGTGAATGACATTCCTACAGTGATTCCCTGTTCTACTTACCATATCCATAAATAAATTGATCTGAACCAATTGTGAATGATATTCCTAAAAGGTTCCCTGTTCTACTGACATTCCTACAGCGATTCCCTATTCTACTTACCATATCTATAAATAGATTGATCAGAACCGATTGTGTATGACATTCCTATAGATAAATCAAATGTAGAATTTCTGGCTCTTTTTGGTATGACAGAATCTCCTAAGGCCGTTGAATCTGGAATCGTTACTGCAACACCATGTATACTAGGGGGCTCTGACAGGACACGAACACCTGCAAATAAAAATAATTAAAGCTGTGGTATAAATATGCATAATTGCACATCATAAAAAACATACTGAGCATGTTGATACACTAAATGTCCTGACTACAAACATATTTTGTCCATTTTAAATGCGTCTTATTACTTAAAAACACCAAAAACCTTTTTTGCAAGCATATTCAAATCTAATGTTACAAAATATGCTTATTTTTTTATATGCCTATGGAAAATCAAATAATATACTCCATCAGAAGGTTAATGGTCCATGTTTTATATTCTTCTATGACAATTTCAATGAATGAATATGCCCATGACTTTCTCTACAGAGATGTAACATAACATGTTCACCATTTTTATTTCTAATGGGACACCGAATTCTTTACCTCGCTTCGTTAATTTTGCTATTACAATTTCAATAAAAAGTTTCTGTTAAGCCATACCTGAGTAAAATATGAAAACAATGTTGTCTTACATCGTCGGTCAATATTTATCATAATTGTTTTACTTAACGATTGATATGAAGAAGAATTCTGAGGACATCCCCGATCAAATGCACCCAAGTTTCACTTCAGGTATATTAACAAGCACTAAAAATTTCACTAAGTCATCTATGACACACAAATAAAACCGGTACATTCAAAATGATTAAAATGAAGGATATGTCATTGTGGAATTTAAGTGTCACAAAGAATGATCTCTTAATGTAAATATAACGATTCTTATTTATCTTCAAGACAAGTTGCTTCCCTTTGTGATTCTTTATAAGAGTTCAAAAATACAACCGTAATTTTAACTTGTTAAAATTGAAATTTAATGGCTTGAACAATTTTCGATTTTTTTAGATTTTTGATATAGTGTTTATAGTTACTAAGATATTACAATTGCACTGGGTTTTTTTCTTCTGTTACAATTTGTTTGAGGTCGAATTGTAATTTTACTGAACTATAAAGATCTTATCATTGATAAGCTTTGCTCAAAATGGACTTGGGGCCGTCATGGTCATGATTGTATGGTAGTTGGATTTACAACTACCTGTATAATCAATGCATATCACCACTAAAGTTGTGAGTTCGAACCCCTACGTGGTGAGGTGTACTCAATACAACATTATGTGATAAAGTTCTGTGTTAGCGGTAGACGATCGCCACGTCGCATTTTGCGAATATAACGGTAGTGTGGCGAGGATAATTTGTGTAGCAGTAGCCACACTGGCGAACGAAAAACGTTTAGAGCGTGCATCTGACAACGATCTTTTATTATGTAGAAAGTCAACGTCGAATAAAACGTGTTATAGACAATGATTTGATCGATGTATAATATCCAAAATGATTTTAAAAAGCAGGTCAAATTGATTATTTCCGGTAGTTTTTTCAGTTGAAATAACATTATCCGGGTCCAATTCCGGAAATAGTTTCGACTTTAGTCACCGACTGACTGATTTCCTAAATTACACTTTGTTCTGTCTGTCCTTCTGTCTACGCTTGAATCTAAAACCAGTAAATTATTTAACAACGAGAAGGTCAAGAATGGCGGTTCGTTCGCCCTAAAAGTGGGTCCATTCGCCTTGATATTTATATATATGAAAGTTATTGAAAATAAATGAAGTATTAATGATATTTGATGATTTAAAATTTTAGAAATTTTAAATATGGTGTTGACACATGCTTAAAAGTGTATTTCGATAATAAAAAAGTTTATCAAAACACACACGACATCAAAGAGCACACGCTGTAAAGTAAATAATTCTTTTATGTTTATATTTGTTTTGCTTAAACCAAGCTTACATCAATTAATTGTAATGATGAAATCAACAATCATTCATTTCAAACAATATCTAATAGCTGCTTAATTTCTTAAACAAAAGCTTATTCTTTTAATTAAAACTTTATCGTTACTTCTTTAATTTCAATTACAATATTTATTATGTTCATTAAGATACTTTTTAATTATCAGGGCGAACTTTTAGGGCAAATGAACCCAGGGCCAAGCGCCAAGGATCTATTTTATCCTTTTTTGGCAACGCCAACGGCCATACACAGCAAAAAACAACAAAATCATACAAATATTGAATGTTCTGTTTATCTAATGTTCAAAATTTGTTGTTTATCATGATAATATATGAATTATTATTGTTAGTTAATTAAATAATAAAGTTTTGAACTTTCAACTGTTTTATGCTCTTTGTTTATATTTAGTGTGGCTAACTGAAATTGAGTGTGGCTAAAAGAAATTATTACCCATTAGCCACAGTGGCTAATAAAAAAAAATGTCTACCGCTAACACAGAAGTTTGTCAGTGACTTGCAACAGGTCGGTGGTTTTCTTCGGGTACTCTGGTTTCCTCCACCAATAAAAACTGACTGCCACAATATAACTGAAATATTGTTGAAAGTGGCGTTAAACAGCATAAACCACAAACCATACCAAATCTGGTCATAAAAACGGTATAAACTTTAATCATTCACTTACCAGTCTGTTCGTTATATGTTGTGACCATTCCTGCTCCATTGGTACATTTAACAGAGACATAATATATGTTGTTATTTTGTAAAACTCCCTTTAAGCTATCATTGGTAGCTATCTGACTCAGTCCAACTTTTGTCCACGGCTGGATGTCATCACCACCTACTAATGTTCCAATAGACCATTGGTTATCCTAATTAAAATAAAACAGAAAACTTCAAAAATCAACAGATTTAAAATCTAAAAAATGTTTGGTTTGCATAATGTTGCTATAGTTACAACAGGTTATTATGTAATATGCACATATCTAAACCAGGAAGGCTCCAATAAAATATGATCCCAAAATAGAGGGAGGTCTCGGTAGTTGGGTGGTAAAGGTCATTGACGGCTGACCACATCCCAAATACCACTTAATGGATACACTCTCAGCTACCCACGTTGAGCTAGATTTTTATAGTGGGAGCTCATTGAAACAAACCTGGACTATGAGATAACCAGTCTTTGCTCTTATTCATTATTGCTGCATACTAAGAGGAGATGGAAGCAAATATCACTAGTAGAGCAGGAACTTCTTACCTTTCCAGAGCAATTAATGCAGGCAAGTCTTCAAATACAAAACTGAGTTTCAAATGTTTTTCATTCCAGATTGCCCTGTTGATATAATCTTTCCAAGTCCTCCCAGCATTCCAGATTCTGCCATCTGCTCATAGAAGACTTCTTGTATGTCTCTAGACTGTCGTATGAACATTAATATCTGTCAGCATGGATTTAGAGCCTTTGTTGACCTAAACGTTGATTCACCCACAGTTTTTAGCAAGGTTTGTGTAGCTAATTCTTTAGTTTTCTGTGTAGTGTTTTGCAGATCATTGTTTGTGCTTTTGGTCTTTGTACTCTCTGTCCTTCTTTGATTTACAGCTTCTGATTATCCATTTGGTATCTTCAAACTTTTCTTATAGTCTTTGGTTTCACCTGACCAAGTTTCAAACAGAAGATCTTCTGCACTCGAAGGCCAACATTCTACTGTTTGACAAATTACACTATTCCACTTTGAAACAATTACTGAACATCATGGTCGTGATCATATGGTAGTATGTGCAATCAGTGCCTATCATCACAAATTTTGTGAGTTCGAATCCCACTCAGGCAAGGTGTACTTGTTACAACATTATGTGATACAGTTTGTCAGTGACTTGTGTTCAATGAGGGGTGAGCGGTAGTTGTTTGTTTTGTTGATATTGGTGACATTGTTGACCTTACTGTTTAAACTTTTTTTAATCAATAAAAAACCAGCACACAAATTTAATATGAAGTTTTCAGCTTTTTTTTCTTACCACAATTACACTCTCTTCATCATAACATCTCCAAAAGGCTTTGATGGTACTATTGGACGATTGAAATCTGACTGGAGTGAACTCCCCTTGTACTATGTCAACATACATGGGCGTCATTTCATTAAGGTCAAATATAGGTGGCGTATTATCAACATAGAAAACATACGACGATGAAGAAGCTGAACTTCCTGAACTTAATACTGCTTTCACTGAAAATATAATTAAACATTTAAGGACTGATCGCAAATTTTGTTCGGTTCATTCGAAATAACCTCAATCAGGTTGTAAACACTGTGTAACCCGCATAGCGGGTTACGCAAGGGTGTGTACAATCTGATTGAGGTTATTTCGAATGAACCGAACAAATAATTTCGATCAATCCTTTTAGATTAATTCAAACTTTTTTATGATATTGAAAAATATATTTATTTTTTCAAAATAAGGCAAATAATTGGAAATAAATTTAAATAACCCCCAAAGGTGCCTCATTTAAAGAAAATCACCTGATGACAACGGCACGCAACACCTTGAGAACGACGTCTATTTTCAGATTCAGTACATAAGAAAATAACCTCAACTTTTTAAACCAATCAAAACACGTATAAAATGACATGTGACTCTAAAATTAAATTATAAAGATATAAAAAGTAAAAGATACCCGAAATCCTTGTGTACACATGTGTACACAAAAAAAATCTGATAACCGTAGTAACAGACACCAAAACAAAATAATAATACTATTTTGACTTACAAATCTATTGCATACCAAAAAGACAGAAGTTTTATACTAATCTCCCTGCTGCAATGAAAACGTATCCTTATAAGCCTCTCTTGAGGGGGGATAATTTAGTACTATTTCACTATCTCAGTGTATCTGAAATCTAGCCTGATAAGTGTGGTATTTGGCAGGAGTGGCATGATATAAGAGATGGACTACTAATACTGTAGCTAAAAATGTTAATAGTGGCATCATAAAAGGGAGATAACTGTAGCTAAACATGTTAATAGTGCCATTATAAAAGGGAGAGAACTCTAGCTAAAATGCTAATATGACCTAGAGGATATTACCTAGGACAAAAGTACTGTAGTAATACAAACCTGTTAGGTAATAAGGTATAGACACGTTTACCAGCTGTCCTGTTGAATTTAGCTCCTCCTTCTTGGCTAGTAAATCTAGACCAGTTATGGTAAAGTTAAGTAGCATCTGTTCAGTAGAACTACAGTCTATTTTACATGTGTAAGGAGCACATGAGCTGTAACATGGTATACATGGATCTAATACTTGTTGATATGGTGCTACATCTGTCATCAGCTTGCTAGTCCTAAACAAGGATAAAGAAGTTCTTCCTTACTTGATAGTGTGCATGTACATGTGTTGTAACAACACATACAGGCTTTTTAGGTACAGATATTCCTAGCCCTAAACCAAGATATGTGTCATATAAAAATACAGTGAAACCTGTCTAAACCGAACCCTGAGTAAACCGAAAACCTGCATAAACCAGACACACTTTACAGTCCAATCTACTAAATGTCTATGTAATATGAACCTGTGTAAACCAAACACCTGTCTAAACTGAACAAATTATTCAGTCCCAAAGGGGTTCGGTTTAGACAGGCTTTACTGTACCATACCTAGATATCAAATTAGTGCCCATGACACGTTTAAGGAATAAACTTCATCAGGCACACTCAAAGTTTAAAGGTTACAAAGCTAAATTATTTAAAAAGTTTTGGGAGCAAGTAAACCAAAGTGCCTAAACAGGATCGCCAAAATCGGTTAAGGTCTCTTCCCGAGTACTTTATAGTATTGCTGCACTGAAGTTTGATACATATCATTTCAAAATCCCTCTGGAGAGTTTTATCTCATGTTGCATTAGTCTTAAAGGGAAATTAAAGCTCAAACTGGAAAAACCCATAGCACCTTTATTTTTTGCCAATTTACGACAAATATGCTTTTTAGATACTAAAGGTGAAGCATATCTCGATGAGTCAACTGATTCATATAAATGAGAAGTACCCCCTCCCCCCCCACACACACACACTTTTATTTCAATACAGTCTATATAAAGCAGACATATGAGTCGCCCTGAGCAGACTCGCACCCCCCCCCCCCCCCCCCCCCCCCCCTCTAGCTACTATACTGCCTCTCATTATACAACTCACTGCAACAAAATTATCACACGATACATATATGTGATCACATGACCTTTACTATAATTTACAAGCAAGTGTATACCTAAATACATTTAAGATTTTTGTAGTTTTATTGGCGTGTAAAAGCACTGACCAAAGAACATATATAAAAGATGTACCTCTGTCAATGCTTTAACAATCCTATAAAGCTACAAAAAATTGTATTCAATATTTTAAAATTACATGCTTACATTAATAAATACAATTAAAATTATTATATACTTGTTTTAATATTCCACATTTTCAACTGTTGTTATTGTGTGTAATTTAATAGTTGCACGCTTCATTAACTGATGAAGTTTCAATTCCGAAGTCATGTGTCAACATTTTGACCAATCACATATGAGGCTTTCTAAATGAAATGAGCATATAATGTAAATATATGATAATGATTGGACACTGTGTACTTACCCTATACCAGCCTCATATCTATCAATAGGAATCGTACCACCATAGAATGGGTCTCCATATCTACACAGGAACTGTGATGAGGGAGGCATCATTACATTTTTGAAGTAAGCTTTGGTGGAAAACACATCAAACAAATCCACCAATGGAGGAACGACATTATTTTTATTGAACACGTGGAAGAGAAGTTTTGTGTCTGAACTGAATTCTGGGATACCACACAATTTGCTGTACAACGTCTGGTCAATGTATACCTTGAAGCACCAAGTTTTCTACAACAAAAAAACACAGACAAGCTTTTATTATAAAAATGAAAGATTGTGTTTATAGGACATTGATACCCCGGAATCCAGATAAAGTAAATAGGGGCATAACTGCAGAACAAAAAAATATAACTATTTTTTTTGTCTTTGTGAAAGGAAAAACTTTGAGCAAGCAATATTTTTTTTCATTCATTTGTTATCCATGGCAACAGTAAATATTTCAAAGACTTTAATAAACATATTGCACCTCTACAAACTTTTAATTGTTTATACTTAAAAATATCTTTTATTGCATATATTCAAACATATATTTACCTCAATCTGGTCATATTTCTCATAATCCACAATTATTTTGTAGTCATGGAAACCAGCTGATGGGTCAAAATCTAGATCATTATCAGTGAAGAGTGGAGACAAGGAATCATTGTACAATCTACACCATGATACCATATATGGAGTTGTTCCTGTCAAGATCAAATGCAATTAAATTATTCCACAATGAGATAAGTATGATAAACAGTCAAACATATCCTTGCGGTCACCTCTATTAAGCAGTCTGTTTTAGCAGTATTAAAAGGTCACATTTTTTCCCCTGTCATAGAAAATTTCATATGAATTGAACCTCTTTTAAGAGGTCACCTGTCTTATACAGCCACCTTTTCTTTGACACAAAGATAACCTCTTAATATAGGTTAAACTGTATATAGTGTCAGTAAATTCCATACAGGGTGAGACAAGTTGTTGATTTTCTCCAGGTACTCCAGTTTCCGTTACCAGTAAAACAAATAAATATTTTTTTGTCCTTGTCCTGAGAGTTTCTATATTTTCAGACAAGTAATAATTGTTATGGTGGGAACATTGTCTGAACATCACTGCTAAGATTTCTGTTTCCTTTAGAAAATGATGTATAAATAAGAAAGAATATGGCATTTCAAATCACAAACCTGCAACAATCTGTATTCCACAAGATGGCCGTGCCGGGAGTACACTAGTATCAACAGGCTGGTTGATTGGGTCAGTAGTATTTGGTTGAGTGGTTGGTTGATTACCGATATTATTAATATCTATTATTTCATAAACGGCTGTCGTGGTAACAGCAGTAGTTACCATGGTAGTTGACGGTTGTGGTGTAACAGTTTCATTACCAAATTTGTCCAGCAAATACTTTGTACAGTTGCATACAGTACAGTTCTGTAAAACAAAAAACATTTTACATTAATGATTATAAAGTCAAAAAAATCTAATAAACCATGACTAATTTGAAGGTTATGGTATTTAACGTAACCTTCAACAAAATTTCAGCTACATTGTGGTGGTCAGCTTTCATTGGTGGAGGAAACTGGAATCCATGTAGAAAACCACCGACCTGTCGCAATTCACTGACAAACTTTATCACATAATGTTACATTGAGTACACCTCGCCTGAGCGGGATTCAAACTCACAGCTTTAGTGATAATAGGCACTGATACGATCATGACCGTGACGGCCCCTCCTATAGGAGGAGCTGTGATACAAGTGATAATATATATATCAAGACCTTCAAAACTAACATTATTATATTTAAAATTATAAAAAAAAAAAAACATTATTATATTTATAAGTTAAGTCATAATGTGTATGATGTCACTCTGAGTGATAAGATTCAATATCAGAGCAGTTCATTGATAATGGCAATACTCCTCAGCGAGATAAAAGAAAAAATATCAAAATTACAAATTAATACAACAAACCTCTGGTATAGGAGTGATGAAACAACAGCTACATATTCCCAGTGTCCAGTCTGACTCCCTGTGATGGTTGTATGTCCCTATACCATCTACAGAACCCTCCCACAACAGTATCTCTGTAACAGCATTGCCATCGCCATTGGCAGCTTGAGCCGACACCTAGAAATAACAAGTAGATATATACTATCTACAGGGCACACCAATAACATATTATATTATAATTTTGATCTAATTATGGTATTTAACGTAACTTTCAATAAAATTTCGGTTATATCGCGGCGGTCAGTTTTATTGGTGGAGGAAACCAGAGTACCCGAAGAACACCATCGACCTATCGCAAGTCACTGACAAACTTTATCACAGAATGTTTATCTTTATTCACATTTCACTAAATGTGCCAAACAAACCTAAATGCTAAACATTTTCTAGAAACGATAACATTTTTGCAAAATGAACCCCCATGCAGTAAAATGGGTTGTAAAACACAAATCTCAAAATACACACTTATTTACCTCCCGCTCATGGCGAGATGTACTCGATACAACATTATGTGATAAAGTTTGTCAGTGACTTGAGGCAGGTTGGTAATTTTCTCCGGTTACCTACACCAATAAAACTGACTGCCACGATATAACTGAAACATTGTTAAAAGTGGCATTAAACACTATAACCATAACCCTTCACTTATTTACGAAGCAAAAACAAATTGAACTGAATTCTTAGGTTAGAT
Source organism: Bathymodiolus brooksi (assembly GCA_963680875.1). Taxonomy (NCBI): domain Eukaryota; kingdom Metazoa; phylum Mollusca; class Bivalvia; order Mytilida; family Modiolidae; genus Bathymodiolus; species Bathymodiolus brooksi. The sequence continues at coordinate 70,449,807 of OY804590.1, forward strand.
ATGCAAAATGTACTCGTCTACAGAAATACTAAAAACCACAAAGAAAAGACAATACCATCTAAATAAAAAACAATTCTCAGGTATGATATATATTGTCTACTGAAAAACTAAAAACTAATACATGTATACAACAAAGAATTGACAATACAGTGAAATCTGTTTAAACCGAACCTCCTTGGGACCAACTTTTGTGTTCAGAATAGACAGGTATTTGGTTTATACAGATTAAATTAACAAAGATTTTGTATATTAGGACTTTATTTAAAGTTCGGTTTATGCAGGATTTCGGTTTATTCAGGGTTCGGTTTACACATGTTTCACTGTACTATCTAAATAAATAAAAAAAAACTGGTAAACACCTCCGCTACTGAAATTAGCGGTTAGATATGTATTGTCTAATAAAAATCTAAAAAAACAGCAAAGAAAAGACAATTCTATTTAAATAAAAAACCAACCTGGTAAACGCCTCCGCCACTGAAGTCAGCTGTTCTGTAGTATCCTCCTGTATAGAGCCTCTCATTACTGACGTCTCTAGCAAGTTTGATCCAAATCTCGTCATCATAAGCGTGATTACCAACGTTCTCTGTCCTGTAAACAATGTTCCATTCCTCCCCACTGGGATCCTCCATACCTGTCTGTGTGACCGTCTGCCAGGCTGTATCACTTACTACAGAGACTGGATTATTAGGACATATATCTGGGACAGGGGAGGCCATGTGAAGGAGTGTACCTATAATATTGAAAATGAAAACATAATCATTAAGTGAGGTACTTTTTTTCTAGAATCAAAGGGATAGACCCTTGGTACAGGTGGACTAAAAATGACTTACAAGAATGGACATATGACCTCTCTAAAATATACAACAATATATATAATATACATGTAGCTGATGTGGTTGAGTGATCCTGGGTGCTGGACATAAGGCTAAGTGGTTGGTTCTGTAGTGTATCAAAGAAAAGAAAGAAACAAAATTTCTACTGAAAAATCTAATTCTAACACTGTTGGGTTTAATCTTCAGAACTATATAAATATTTAATACTTACCCAATATCTCAAGTAACTTTGAAATCCAGTGAGGGTGAGGGTGGGAGACTGTTATATGGTTGACACTTGCCGAGACATATACAGGTATAAACCAAACCTTAATAGTGATCCTAATAATTTTCAAAATAGAAATGCTGGGGTATGCGGGACCTTACAATCTATTCATTAATAGGATGGCATAGGAATACAATGAGACATATCATAATGTTCAACTGCATCGGTGGTGTAATGTTAAGCATGCTCGTCTCGAGTGTGGTAGATTGTGGGTTTGAGCTCCAATCGTATCAAACTAAACACTATAAAATTGGTATTTGTTACTTCTCCGATAAGCACACAGCATTAAGAAGAAAGAGCAAAGACTGGTTGGTTCGGAATCACGATAATGTGTCTATCCGCAAACTGTTGTTTCAGTGAGCTAGCACTATAAAAATCCAGCTAAGCGTGTTGATCTAGTACAAAGTAGATATCATCATCTCATTGAAAATTAACTTGTTCTCGCCATGATATAGCTGGAAAATTACTAAGTTGGCATTAAACAACAATCACTCACTCATAATGTTCATACCTCTATTTATTCTAACTTACCAGATACTTCATAAGAAGAACTGAACCAGACTTGATAATTTTTGTAATCTGGTCCCGCTACGACTGTTCCTGCTGTAGGCTGACTACCATCATACAAGACGGCGTTGGACTGGTCTTCTATAAAATGTCCTGCTCCATCTGTTACACGTAACTTCACTGTATACGGCACGTCATTCTGACAAATTACAATACAATATTTATATTCCTGGCGGTATTATATTCCAATGATATCAAAGATCTTAAAACTGCATCGGTAGTGTAATGGTTAGCGTGCTCACCTCGAGTGCGGTAGATTGTACATTCGAGCCACGATCGGGTCAAACCAAAGACTTTAAAATTGGTATTTGTTGCTTCTCAGCAAAGCACGTAGCATTAAGGAGAAAGAGCAAAAACTGGTTGGCTCGGAATCAGGATAATGAGTCCGAGTGGGGCGACAAAATGTAACTTGTTCTCACCATAATATAGCTGAAAAATTGTCTACTTTGCGTTAAACATCAATCACTCACTTAACCTTGTGGATATTAACTGATGTGGTTTGGGAGAAATTATTTCATCAGCAATTTCAAAATTGACGAATGTCATACAATGTATTTTTAAACTAATTTCAAATTCGTGATGTTGTCTATAGTGTTTAAAAGTGTCCCTATACATGAAAAGGCTTATTGCACATACATATTCCATAAAAAAATATTTATTGCTAACAAAAAACGTGCAATATAATATTCTGCTCTAAACAATACTGATCAAGATTTGTGCAATAAATAACTGCAGTCACACATATTGCGACATAACAACATTTTATCCAAAATATAGTAAAATGGTGTATTTGCCAAAAATTTGTTCTTATTTAATTGTGTTTTTAATGTGTATTATTGATTTATAATGAGTCAGCTATGTATGTGAAGATGTAAGTAAAGATAAATTTCAGTACATCATTTCTATATGATAATGTAATACCTGTAAAGACAGATCAACAAATGTATACTCTGTAAAGGTGTTGCCTAAGTCTATCCAGTCCACTTCTACTTCATGTTCTGAGTCTGGAGCACAGGAACTATTCCTCGACAATGATACCTGGTATAGTTTGATATTAGATTCAGGATCAGTGTAGTTCTCCCAGTACACGTATAATGAGGAACTGTCTGAGGTGTAGGAGATCGGCTGTAATAAATGTAAATTATTAATTCTAGTTTTACTACGATCAGACCTGCTTACCCCTATTTGGTGTCGTCAGTAGTTCACCAGCCAATTTATTAGTAGCTTTGCATTGTTGTCAGTAGTTCACCAGCCAACTTATCAGTAGTTTTGTATTGTTGTCAGTAGTTCACCAGCCAACTTATTAGTAGCTTTGCATTGTTGTCAGTAGTTCACCAGCCAACTTATCAGTAGTTTTGTATTGTTGTCAGTAGTTCACCAGCCAACTTATTAGTAGTTTTGTATTGTTGTCAGTAGTTCACCAGCCAACTTATCAGTAGTTTTGTATTGTTGTCAGTAGTTCACCAGCCAACTTATCAGTAGTTTTGTATTGTTGTCAGTAGTTCACCAGTCAACTTATCAGTAGTTTTGTATTGTTGTCAGTAGTTCACCAGCCAACTTATTAGTAGTTTTGTATTGTCGTCAGTAGTTCACCAGCCAACTTATTAGTAGTTTTGTATTGTTGTCAGTAGTTCACCAGCCAACTTATTAGTAGTTTTGTATTGTCGTCAGTAGTTCACCAGCCAACTTATCAGTAGTTTTGTATTGTTGTCAGTAGTTCACCAGCCAACTTATTAGTAGTTTTGTATTGTCGTCAGTAGTTCACCAGCCAACTTATTAGTAGTTTTGTATTGTTGTCAGTAGTTTTGAGAAAATTGTTGTAAACGAAAAGAAACTGTTGTATATACAACAATAAATTGTCATCATCATGGTTATTTCCTTATTCATAGCTAATTAAACATAATCATGCAATAAAACAATGACCATTACAATATTAAAGAAAAAATGCAGAAAAGGAATAAAAAAAAAATTGGGCAACACGCCCCCCCTAGAAAAAGAGTAAATTTCAAACTACCATAACTATGTTTAGGCCTGAAGTTTGGGCAAAGAGAGAGAAAAAAGGCAAAGATTTGGGACAGTTCCCCTTATCCTAAAGGAACATATTCTTTGCAAAGGGATAAATTTAGATCAAACATTTTTCTCACCAGAGGCTAATTTGGAATCAGGAAACATAACATTGAAATACTTTGAGAAAAGGTCGGCACTTGACGACAATGGATTCAATGTTGTTATCGGTTGGAACATCATTGCCTCTGGTCTTGTCACTGCTCGTGTTCTGTCAAGTTCAGCAGTTTTACAAAACTGACTGCCACGATATAACTGAAATACTGTTGATAGTGGCATAAACTACCACCAAACCAAAACCAATCAAATACATCACAGAAATATTAGGATCAATAATTTAATTGTCAATGCTTCATTCTCAAACACCTCCACTATTGGGAGATGTACATATATGTGTGCAAATATTTTCTAAAGTTTCATGGACCTGGGTTAAAGTTTATTTAATACACAAAGAATGACCTTAATTTCTTAAAACATGAATACATTCTTTTCCTTTAATCTTTTTATAGTTTATATACCAGAATGTAAGCAACAGCTAAGAATTAATACAAGCAGATACAAGATATTGCACACTTTAAATCTGGATTGTAGTTTTATTACTCTCAGAGAGCCGTAAAATAATTAACGAACTAGATGTGATATTGCATGGTTTCATGTTACAAATCATTTATACCATGTAGTATAAATATTATATATTTTCTATATCTGTCAACTTACCATGTCAAAGTAGGGTCCTGTTTTCATTCTACCAAACAATGGAGGATTATCATCAATGATAAAGCTATGGTGAGTCATATTACATTCTCTAGATCTGTCCACTCCTGCAAAATCATTATTAAATAATATATTGAAAACATACAATTGCAGCAAATTTAAATTTAAATTTTCAACATACGTGAAAACTAAATGTTTTATAGAGATTTATGTCATGAAATGGCAGCCATCTTGAATTTGGACGAAATATGAAAAACTTCAAGAGATATTCTTAGGTCTAATTATAAATGCCTTACTTTTAAATCAGGTTTGAATCTGATAAAAAATATTTCATAAATTTCAAATCAAAATAATAAATGTCATAAATGGGGTTAAGGTTATGGTATTTAATGCCACTTTCAACAATATTGTCATGGTGGTCTGTTTTATTGGTGATGTCACAAGTGAAAATTGTCAAAAAACTAAGAGACCCTCACACCACCATTCCTAAAAAAAAATTGTACAATTTGAAAACAAATCAGTCAAGATATAGTAGAGTTAGCCCGTGATGTGTTTACAATATGCTAATTTTTTCCATAGGATATACAGTCCCATAACTTTAGAATTACAAAAGTGAAAATCTTCAAATAGTAGACAGACCCACAGACCGTCAATACTAATAAAAATACATATTAACAACATACTTTTTTCAATGGATTAAAGTCCCATAACTGTGGAACGACAAAAATGACAATCATCAAAAAAGTATATATACCTTTATCATACCATCATTCTTAATAATTTTGTAAAGTTAGACAAAAATTTGTCTACGTAAAGAAGAGTTAGTGCGAGACATGTCTACAAATATTTCAACCAATAAAATGGCATGGGGAAAACTGAAATGTCAAAAGTACATGAATTATCAAATGTATATAAAAACAACAGATAAAAAGTGCTCAAAACATAGATAGCTCGCCTTAAGGTCATGCAACGTTTGAGTATGATTTTTGCACTAGTACTGCCAAAATCATCCAATCAGAACACTGGTTTTGTTAGATATAGCATTCTGATTGGTCGTTTTTTTAGCTCTAGCATGAAACTTATACTCAATATTCTTATGAACGCAAGTCCAAGTATTATGGTCAGAAAAATTTCTGAGCACAAGTTTGTACTCATACTAAAAAAAGCAGCCAATGAGAACACTGAATCAAAAATTTACTTTCTCTTGATTGGATAAGTTCAAATAATTAAAAAGTTTAAGGACCGTGAAGCCAAATCATGTAAAAATCAACATACCCATAACAAAGACATAGTATGTCTGTCCGGCTGTCAGATGTAACCCGTCTAGTTTTATAAATGTGTCTGTTTTGATATTAGTCAGGTTATATTCTGTAAATAAACTCATCTTCTCTTCATCTGTCGTATCTCCACCATCAACCTATAATACGACATGGTATATATTTTTGTATTTAATCCATCAAGTTCTATGATATAAATTATATAAATAATTACTGATAAAGCAAGATATAACACATAAAATGAACATAACAAAATGACACATTTAAGTATTGACTTTAAAGACCCCAAATAAGCTCTCTACCCTCTTTTTACCATTATTTTTAATGAGTTTTTGCTGTTCCAACATTAAGATCTTTAATCCTGATAAAAGGATATGGTTAGGTAAAAATTTGCCACTCGGTGTCAGTGAAAGGGATCATTAAAAACTCACTAATCTCCTACATTCTATCTTCATTGTACAGTACTTACATAATGGGTACAGCTAGTGGCAGTGGCGTCTGTGTTGTCACTCAGAGCTACATAGTACATCATAATTTCTATCTGTGACTGGAACCCACTAAACTGTACATCGACAAAGGTACCAGTACTCAATACAGAATCCATTGCGATGGTTCCAGCTTTAAAATAAATTTAAATAAAATTTTATATATTAATGTTTTATGCATAGAAAGTTTGTTATTATACGATATTTTTTATGAAAGAATCTGTAACTAGAGGCTCAGGTGAGCCTGTATCGCTCACCTGACATAAATAAGCCCTCTTAAGAATGTCTGCATGCCTAATACATCTAAGTTTTACTATTCAAATCCCATAGGGTTCTACAATGTATGTTAAAACTATGTCTGCTCATGGCAGCCATCTTGGATGGAGGTAGTGGTCACCGGACACAATTTTGAAAGTATACTACCCAAGGACCATCCATGCCATGTTTGCTTTAAATTGGCTTACTGGTTTCAGAGGAAAACAAATTTAAACATTTTTCCCCATAGGGTCCTATGTTAAAACTATGTCCGCCGACGGTGGCCATCTTGGATGGAGGTCGGGGTCACAGGACATAATTTTGAAAGTTGACCACCTAAAGACCATTCATGCCATGTTTGCTTTAAATGGACTTACTGGTTTCAGAGGAGAAGACTTTTAAACATTTTTTCCATAGGGTCCTATGTTAAAACTAAGTCGAGTCATGGTGGCCATCTTTAATTTCCGATCGGCAAACGATTCACAAGTTTAGTACAGGAAGATTTTTAAAATATCAGCCAATCAGAACACGTTATTGGCCCTGGCAGCCATGTTGAATTTCTGATCTACACCAAAAACACAAATCTGGTAGAGGATCAGCCAATGAACATTTATGGCAAGTTTGGTTGAAATCTGTTCAGCGGTTTCAGAGAAGAAGAGTTAAATGTGAAAAGCTAACGGACGGATGACGGACGCTTACCCATGACAAAAGCTCACATGGCCTATGGCTAGGTGAGCTAAAAACTAAACACAAAATGGGGGATAACTCTTGACAAAGCAAAATATTAAAATTTTAAATTCAGGACAAACAAAATGGCAGTTCACTAAAAACCTAAGTTAGTGTCATGAAAACTAAATTTGCATCATTCAGATAGTAAATATATTTTAGAAATTGTATTTCTTTGGTCATAAATGAAAATTAAAATCTAACAAGACTCTTTAAATCTTGTCTATATAAATACAGAAATTATTAGTTTGAAAAGTTTCTGTATAAATTACAGTGCTGCCTCATAAGTATTCGCGAAAATAAGAAAATGGCTGCGATCGGTAGTACGAGTTGAAATTGTCACCAATGTTTTTCGTTGTAATAAAAAGAATTACATAGTTTTAAGCTGTCTTGAGTTACCCCTTTGAACGTTCCCCAAATATGTGACGTAATTTTAAGGTCGTCTGCTACGTGTTTACAAATAAACAGACGTGTTTTCAAGATGGGTCGCAAGTCAAAGGAACTGAGTGAGGATCGGAAACAACTGGTTGTGGATTTGAAACGGGAAGGGCATAGAAATTGTGAGATCGTGAAATTGTTGCATATACCTGAATCTACAATTCGTTCAATTTGGAAGAAGTACAACAGCACAGGTAATGTTGAAAACATTCCCAGAGTTGGACGACCAAGGAAAGTGACATGACGCGGTGAGGTTAGATTATTGAGGACGGTAAAAAAGAATCGTGGCAAGGTTTTAAGAGAAATTACCAATGATTTCAATGAAGGAGGGGTTGTTCGTGTCCACCCAAAAACTATACAGCGTTATTTACACAAAAACAAAATATTTAGACGTGTTGTTCGTAAGAAAATGGTGGTCAGAGAGGTCAACAAAAAGAAACGACTTTCTTGGTGTCTGGAACGACGGAGATGGACTGTTAATTTACATTGGAATCAAGTAATATTCAGTGATGAATTGCAGATAGTTATTGGACAAAATAACCGTGTGTACGTGTGGAGATCTTCGAATGAGGCTTACCGCCCCGAGTGCATGTGTCCGCCATATCAGAGGAAGGTGTCTGTTATGATCTGGGGGTGCATTACATGGTATGGTGTGGGAACTTTATGTAAGGTTGATGGTAATATAAATGCTGTGAAATATCGTGACATCCTTGATAATCATCTTTGGCCCGTTTTAGCCCGTCATTTTGCCGACAAACCTTATCGTTTCCAAGATGACAATGCCCCTGTCCATCGGGCCCGCATAATTGAAGAATTCAAACGAGACAATGACATTCATGGCATGACATGGCCAGCTCAGTCTCCGGACTTAAATATTTTTGAAAATTTGTGGCTTCGCATCAAGAGATCGCTACAAAATGCAGCAGGAAACATAAATACTCCTCATGAACTGTTTACTGCCATTCAGGATATTTGGATGAACTTTACTGTGGATTACATTCAGAACTTGTATACCTCTATTCCACGCAGGATTCTGGCAGTTATACGGTCGAAGGGTTACCTCACAAAATATTAAGGTAAGTTTTTCATTTTTACCTAGTGTATTTTAATGGTGCAAAGAGCAATAACTCAAACTCGTTGACGTCCGCCATCTTGTTTTCGCGAATACTTTTGAGACGGCGCTGTAGCTTGAATTTATTCAGAATTTTTCAATTTATAGCTTTATGCCCATAATATTTCCTGACTGATCTTAAAATTTAACTTTTCCAAAATAATCGAAATCTTTAACATCATCAAGGGTATTTATAAACTACATCAAATCTTGTTGAATAAATTCTAGTTTTTGAACTTTACTTAAAATCTTCAATGTGAATTGATTAGAATCTGTAGAGATATAGGAGTGCTGCTGTATCCTAATATACCAGAATATATTTGGCAGATCTTCAAACGTGTTCAAGCAACAATAATCCAACAATTCCTGCCATAGTATATCTAGAATAACGGCAGTTTTGAAGGTCAAGACAGACATTTTCGCTAGTATTGCATAAAAGTCTGATAGGACAAGCTGTGATACTAGTGATAATGTATGTCGACATCTTCGAAACTAGTGTTATTGTTTTTATCAGTGATGTTAAAATGTGCTTGATAACACAGACCGATACTTTTCAATATCGGAGTCAGTTACGAACTGATCTAATATTTTTGTGGATCAAGGTCAGTTCAGTGATCCAGACAATATCAGCGGCACACATCAACCCAGGGAAAATGTCCAATTTGCAAATAAATAGTTTTTTTCAACTTGATTTATATTTTTCATATAAAGTTTCAGTATATACATGACTATTTGGAACAGAGATGAATGATGCTCACTGATGAAAAAAGATGAAACCTCCTATTTAGTACCCAAATACAATGTACATTCATTTTCTAGCAGTTTGGACCTGAAGTTTGATTGAATTTATTTCCAAATATTTTGCTCATCAAGGATGAAATGCGTTGATCAGAGGAAAACTTTCATTTCTATTGGATGGAATAACAGCCTTAAGAGTGCTACGAATGGTAAATCATACATATGTCATGGTTTTGCCTGAAGCATGAATTAGGGGCGAAAGACCTTTTTCTTGACGTCAAGATTGAGTCTTTTATTTCACAGGAATTGGGAATTTGGCATTTCAACTGCGGTATTTTGGGATTAAATTAATGGGGATTCTGGAAATGATTCTTTAGTTTTTGAGATTTAAGAAACGACGCTTTATATCAAGGAAATTTGGGATGAGAATCCCTTCTACCCCCCCTCTAGATTTTCTATACGATTCATACATACCTGTTACACCTCCATTAAATCCTACATAAAACCCATTAGAGGATACCTCCACCATGGAGTAGGAAGAACTGTATGCCCTCACGGTAAAATAATAACGTCCCGCTTCAGGGGTCAAACTAAGGTCAAAGAAGGTGACAGATTTGTTCAGTCCTACATCAGTAAAGGGTACTGTGTCATCCCTCGTCTTGGCGAATCTCCTGTCGGTTCCCAAGGCAACCTCATATTTAACAATCCTTTGGTCTAGAGGCTGAGCTTTAATATTTTCTTGGTTTATCTGAATACCAGTTTTTCCTACAAATATACACTCAGTGAGATTGCTGGGAAAAAGTAGGGAAGTTCCCCTTTTAGTATACTGAAATTTTATTTTACTGTCTATAATCTTCAACTCAACCAAACACAACAGAAATCACTTTGCAAACATTTTCATTTTATGTTTGTTATATATTGATTGATTATTGATTACCTATATATTATATCTATTGTGGTCTTACCTATATATTATATCTATTGTGGTCTTACCTATATATTATATCTATTGTGGTCTTACCTATATATTATATCTATTGTGGTCTTACCTATATATTATATCTATTGTGGTCTTACCTATATATTATATCTATTGTGGTCTTACCTATATATTATATCTATTGTGGTCTTACCTATATATTATATCTATTGTGGTCTTACCTATATATTATATCTATTGTGGTCTTACCTATATATTATATCTATTGTGGTCTTACCTATATATTATATCTATTGTGGTCTTACCTATACCAAAATGAAACAGAAAAATAAAAAAAATACAACAGCCATGCATACATTACAATTTTCTTAGAACAACAAGATGTTTGGTCTACTTTTCTAAAAAAAAAAAAAAACATTTTCATACAACAAACCATTTTTAAAGACAAATTAGCAATATTGTTAATTCCCTTCAAATACCTGATTTATTACCGTTACAGGTATATTTTTCTTGATTTATTACAGGTAGATTTTACATGACTCGAATAAAATATTTTCTGTTCTGTAAAACATAGAAAATATTCTCCACTGATATTTTTTCCTTCATCATTTGACACCAATAAAATTTAACAAAACAGTGGTCCTCTCCCCTTATAAGGCCACTACCATCAAAAGCCACTGATCTGAGATGGCAAAATACAAAAAAAAAAAAACTAAATGGTTCCCTCAAGAGAGGCCACTTTATCATTGCAGAAGGAGTGGTGTTATCAGAGGTGCACTACTGTATATCATTTTTGAATATTTCAAGGGTTCAGTAGAACAACAAACGCCTGTCATGGCAACATTTTGTACGATTTGGTCACATGACTAAATGTCGATACATAGAATTTTGCAAGATAACTATTACCTGTTAATATATCAATCTGAGCGATGGTATCAGCTGGCAAACCAAAACCGTCCCAACTACCGTAGACAATGGATTGTGACGGGAGAACATTTAAATCATATCCTGCCATATCTCCGTCAAGGACACGTCCTGGTAGTAAAGCATTCTGTTGAATAGTGACCCCGTCAGATCTTAGAATGTAGGAATAGCCGAGTGCAGTGGTGACCTTTACAAGGGAGTAATACAATTCTCCATTCAGTAGAGACAATCCATCCACCATCCCTTCTGTCAGCACTGAAATGAGATATTTGAGAAACGTATTTTACACTGATATTACATTTTGGAGATACATTCTATTCACTTTAAAATGAAGTTACATGAAATCAGATGATTTATTGAATTAATAGCTGACAAAAACATTGTCAAATCTATACATGACAGATAGTCGAAAATCTGTGTCTCAAAGTATAAGGGTCCAATGGTTTTACAATGAACACCACTATATAGCTGAATTACTGCTAAAGTTGGCATTAAACACTAATCAATCAATAAATCAATCATATTACAATGAAATTTGTGAGCATTATACCATAACTAGTCTTGCATTCCAAATATCAAAAGACCGCCACGATATAACTGATATATTGTTGAAAGTGGTGGTAAATTCCATAACCCCCCTAACCCAAATAACAAAAGTAAAATCACAAGTAACCAAACAATGCAGTTATTCATGAATGTGCAAAAAATTGACAATTATTATCATATAAAAATTATCCAGTAAAATTGTTTCTATGGAAGCAGATACTTGTCACTTAAAATTTCTAGATCTGTGTGTAAGGAATTTTAAGTTCATAGGGTTAGGGTTCAGGTTCCCTTCATTGTCCTTTATATACAGCTTTGTGACTGCAGGAGGGAGGGGTTAGGGTTCTGGTGTTTAACACTACTTTCAACAATATTTCAGTTATGTTGGGGCTGTAATTTCTATTGGTGGAGGAAACCGGAGTACCCAGAGAAAACCACCGACCTGTCACAAACATTATCACATAATGCTGTTTCAAGTACACTTCCCCATGAGCGGGATTCAAACTCACAACTTTAGGAGTGATAGGCACTAGTTGCATATGTAGTTGTAAATCCAACTACCATACCATCACGGTAGTTTCATACGTTCATAGGATAAAACATTTATATATTTTTTTTTGGTCATAATCTTACATCCCATGTCTCTCCAGTCCTCGACAACCAACCCGTCCAATCTTTGTATCTTCCACTGATATTTGACAACGGGGCAAGGATCTCCAGAGACATCCCATTTGGCTCTGTATGTATTGGTACTGTCCTGTAATTGTCTGTGATAAAAAAATATAAAAATTTCTAAGCAATGGTTTATTAGCTATGAAGTAACCAGCTTGGTTCAGATTCTGTCATTTTGCAAAACAAAACAAAAATACAAAATGCAAAAATTGAAAACAAATTAAAAAATACAAAAATTGAAAAAAAAAAAAAAAAAAAAAAAGGAGAAAGAATGAAAATGTTAATATCTATAGGAAAATTAGTTATTTGGTTTTTCATAATAATAACAAAAAAAAATTCTAGATTTGAGAATCATCATGGTAACTCACACATCAACTGGCGAGTCTTCTTCCAATGTGTCCATTACACCAATATTGTTCAGGGGAGATAACCCTTGACTGACATATGACAGATAGATTCCATTGGATGATGCAATACTAGACAAACCGGCTCCATTGATACCTTTTATTGAGACATACACCTGTAATTAACAAAAACACACACAGTTAAACCTGCTTTAGTGGTTGGTTTGGGTTATGGTGTTTAATGCCACTTTCAACAATATTTCAGTTATATCGTGGCGGTCAGTTTTATTGGTAGAGGAAACCGGAGTACCCAGAGAAAAACACCAACCTGTCGCAAGTCACTGACAAACTTTATCACATAAAGTTGTATTGAGTACACCTCGCTATTAACAGGGTTCGAACTCACAACCTTAGTGGTGATAGCTACTGGTTGCACAGGTAGTTGTTAATCCAACTACCATATGATCATGACCATGACAGCCCATCAAATCTGCTTCAGTGACCACCTCTATTAAGCAATAACTTGTACTATGTGACCTTGATTTTAATTTCTGTTCTTAATGTATTTCATATAAATTAAATCTGTATTTAGAGACCACCTGTCTTATGTGACCCTATTTCAATGTTCTCTTGTAAGGTCAATTAAGGTGGTACCATACACTTCAGGTAAAATTTGATCTGCTTGTTTAATTTTCTTATTTTTTTGGCAGTGTGTTTGAATATATCCACTGTAATAAATATCAAAATTTTAACAAATTCCAACCAACAGACTCGGAGCTATAAATTCACTAGCCACATAGCAGCTTTTCTCTCTGTGGTTTTGATCACAGAGATGCTTGAAATCTGCATACAAACATCATATGATCAAAACGTTCAACTGATTTTAAAGAGTTATCTCCCTGTAGTGTATGGTACCCCCTTAAGACAGGTTGAACTGTATTTGTAAAATCTAATGCAATAGAACCTGTCTAAACCAAATCTTCCTGGGACCAATGGTTGTGTTTGGTTAGAAAAATATTCAGTTTGTACAGTTAATAATTAGAATTAATACAGAAATGATAATAATATATTTTTAATCAAAGCAGGACGGGAATGGGGCATAACGTTTTAAACAATTCACGTTAAACGTTTGCTAAAAATAATGGTAATGATTACATTTTCTTTCAATCTTACACAAAAAAAGGGCTGGACTAACCACGATAAAAACTTTCAGGTTCATAACACGCTAACTGTAGTGAAAACAATATAGCGGTTGACGTTTGATGGTAAACAGCATTCTCATCCTCTTAATATCTGCTGCAGAACAATTTTGATGTCTTGAAAGCTGTAGTGGCTGTGATTTTTTTTTCCTTTCTGATGATTGAGCAAGAAAACATAGTTTATGAAATATGATAAATAGTCAAATACAAGCTCCCTCTAGTATTTGTACTGGTTACTTACAATTGTATTTCCTGTCATACTAAGGCCACCTATAGTGTGATACAGGGATCCAGCAGGAATGGCAGTAAATGATTGTATTTGAGCTCCACCTGGTGTTGTCCCGACTGCCATTTCATATCTATAAACAATGTTTGAATAGAGCAAAGGAGTAATTAAAAGCTGTAAAATCAAAGAAGGACAGACAATGGCCAACAGAATAAGAACAAAAAGACAACAACTTGTCTATAAAAATTAAAGATCGAGCAATATGAATCCCATTAATTTATGAGTGGTATACTCTGGTGTTCAGAAGAAGTTCCTGCTTCATTAGTGACACCAGTCATTTTATTCTAGCTAAAAATCCAACGATAAGTCATATATTAATATACAGTTTAACAAATGATGGGGGTGGTGGGACTAAAACTCATAGTATAAAGTTTAAACTTTTCTTTCTGTATTGAGTAAGTGATTGTTGTTTAATGCCAACTCGGAAATTGTTCAGCTATATCATGGCGAGAACAAATTAATTTTCAATGAGATGATGATGTCTGCTTTGTACTAGATCAACACGCTGAGTTGGATTTTTATAGTGCTAGCTCACTGAAACAACAGTCCGCGGATACACTCTTGACACATTATTCTGATTTTGAGCCAACCAATCTTTGATCTTTCTTCTTAATGCTGCTTGCTTAGCGGAGAAGCAAAAAAATTTTTTAGTCTTTGGTTTGACCCAATCGGGGCTCGAACCCACGATCTACCGCACTCGAGGAAGCATGCTAACCATTACACCACCGATGCAGTTAAATACAGTTTGATCCTTAATGTTATTGATTATAATTAATAATAATTAAAAAAATAATTAGAACTATGTTTATCATTACAATCTGTTGATGTATGACAGGGGTATTGTGACCCTCACTCAATAATACAACACAAACAGTTCAATTAAAAAATCATGAATCCATTTTATATTTACAAGCATAAAATATATTTACCGTACAATTCCAGATTCTAGATCAGTAAATGGTTGCCAGGTAACAGACACGGTTGAGAAAGTCTCTGTACAGATGGCATCTAAGGCATCACAGTCTAAATGTGAAGGCAAAAAAGAAAAAAATAATAAATATATATACATGTAGTAACACTAATCTGGACAGATTCTAGATCAGTAAAAGGTTGCCAGGTAACAGGCACGGTTGAGAAAGTCTCTGTACAAATGGCATCTAAGGCATCACAGTCTAAATGTGAAGGCAAAAATGAAAAATTAATAAATTACATATACATGCAGTAACACTAATCTGGACTCCTGATTGTAAAAAAAAACACCAAAAAACACCCCCAAAAAACCCGCTAATTTATGATCAAACAATGCATTTTCTATTGAATCTTTTTTAATTAAAAACTTAAATATGACCAATCAAAACTCTGAAATTACACTGAATACAATGATATATGGTGAGATAAATCTTATAATTAAATAAATCACAGAATATTTTTCAATGAATTCATATTTTTCCGTGTTTACAGTATCATTTTTCCATCCACCATCAACATACAAGGATGATTGTTTACTACTGTAAGATCAGTATTATCATTTTTTCTTTAGTCTGCACCTGATCCAATCATTCTTACTGCATATCCATTATGCATTTTCAACTTTATTGTAAGAAACTTAGGTCTCTTTCACAAATAAATAGTTAGAGCAGAACATCACATCTCTAGATATTATATAATATTGAGAAAAGTTAGCAGACACAAAACAAGTAATCAGAATCCATAAATCAAAGGACAGACAATGTAATGGTCAAAAGAAAAATGACAAAGAAAAAACAATGATCTATAAAACATTACACAGAAACTTAAGATTGAGCAACACGATTGATATTTTTGCAGTCCTCAAAATAAAAATCTGAATTTACTAGTCCGAATCAAATTTTTGAATTTATTTTACATAGTTCTAAAAAAAAACTAAAAAAATTTACTATTCTGAAAAAGGTTTACTGGTCTCTGGCCGGAGGACTGGTGCTCATCGTGAGGACTGCTTTTGACATCCATGTTTTTTCACACTCCACTACATAAGGGCCACCTACCTATATCTGTACTACATATTTTTGCATTCATCTGGACTGTCTGTGTAGAATTAGTGGTATTTACTCTGTAAGTTGTATGTAAATCTACCACTTTCCCATATGAAGGGGGTGTGGCATCTATTCTGATTGGATCAGAGAAGATGTAGGTTTCCATGGCAACATAATTGACAGCTGTTATTGTAACGTAGTAAGACTGATCTTGAATCATAAACTGACTGACATCTGAAATCAAATGCATCAATTAATTGAGAAACTGGAATCATTTTAAAATGTTTATTCACCTGTACAGTATCGGGGGTATTTAGATAAATACATTTGTGTAAGAGTTGTTCTACGTAGATGTTGGTTCACTTTATTCTGACATTTTAACCGTTTCAAGTCTATGGGAAAAATGGAAAAGTACAGTTAAACCTCTGTATGTTGATTTCAAAGGGAAAATTTGTAATCTTATATTTGATCTTGTAGAAAGTGGAATTAAGCTTAAAGTTCAAATATATTTTGCATAAAACCTAAAAAAAAAAAAAAAAAAAAAAAATACAAAAAATGTATATGTAACAGTACAAACATTAGATGAAAATAAGTTTTTAATAAATACTATTAAAGTTGAAAGCACTGATGTCTCCGTTTACGTCTTCTCCACCAAACATTTCTGTTGATCCTTGTGATGTTCCCATGGTAACAATAAATTTTTCTATACCACTCTGTTTGTCAACAAAACCAGACCATGTGCATTGAATCTGTCCAAATGCCTGAAACATGTAAAAATAAGTTCATTCAAATTAAAATTAGCCCTGCACTCTCTCCTATCTCGTGTAACGGCCATATTCTGTGAAAAACAATCCTCCAAATACTAAAAAAACATCGAAAAACAATATCTTAAAATACCAAGAAGAGGCTCACCTGAGCCTGAAGCACTTACCTTGTTATTCATCCATTGTTTGGGTAAAAAGCTGAAGCTTCTGGGACATCACACATTTTGAACATGTTTTAGGAGGAACAAGATAAATTGAAGATATCTGTAAGACTATATACTTACAGCAACAAATGTTGGACATTCCACAGTGCCTTCATCTGGTGGTGTGGTATCTATGACAACAGCAGCAGAAGATGATGTAGATACAAGTCCTACTGAATTTTGTACCCATAAATTCAGAATGTTTGGTTTTCCTGTTGGAAATAAATTGTAAAATTATATCCTTCACCTAAAAAACTTGTTATGTTATTAATATTTTTTCCTAATAAATTTTTACATAATTATAATGCTAAATTATTCAAGAGAAACAAATAAAAAATATTTATTTGGCATATACATAAACAAAAAATAATAGATTTTTAACTCATATAATTTGTGCAATACAAATGGACTAAAGTGAGTTAGTGATTGTTGTTTAATGCCTAATGAACAATTATTCCGCTATATCATGGTGAAAACAAAATATATTCGATCAGATGATGATGATGTCCGCTTTGTACTTAAAAGATCGACACGCTAAGTTGGAATTTTATGGTAAAGCAACAGTCTGTGGATAGACATGTGGATCCACCCAGACACATTATTCTGATTCTGAGCAAACCAGTCGTTGTTCATACTCCTAAATTCTGTGTACTCAATAGAGAAACAGCAAATACTAATTTCACAGTCTTTCGTTTGATCCCTCTGGAACTTGAATCAACGATCTACCGCACTTGAGGCAAACACTATACTATTACAACACAGATGTGGTATATAAGTTGACTGAACAATTTCTACATGTTGACATTTGTACAACAAAAACAGCTATGATAAAATCTAATGAGATATCAACTTACCATTGTCTTGAGGTGTCACTGACCCAAGAGGTAGGCTACTCTCCCCAAGGGTAGAAATGTTGACCTCTGACCTAGGAGTGACATCTTCTCCTTGAGGGTAGGTACCCAAGGATAGCCATGCTTTCTCTATATCGGTTTCTGTATCATTGTAATGCCATTGTCCATATATGGTCGATGTCGTCTGATAAAGTGTTCCACCTTCTGTTATTGTAGTGTCGGCTGTTGTATGTCCACTCAGACTACAAGTATAAATGGGTTCCAAATTCGGAAGTTGTCCCGACGGTTATAAAACTGTCGTAGTGCGAAGTTTGTACTCATACTCCAAAATCATCCAATCAGAATGTCATATCCAATAAATACAGAGTTTTGATTGGACAATATTGTAATACGAGTATGTAAATCGAATTCGAAAGTTTTATTACCTTGGTAATGTATTTTCATATATCAATTTGTGGGGAACACTTGTGTAATGCAGACAACCTGTGTTAGTGGATGGTGTTCATGTCTCATTATTTACCAACCCACATTAGCATAGTTTCTCTTACTTAATCCACTTCATTAAGTACAAACTATGCGTGGATTGGGTAGGTTTAGTGGGGTTCTTGTTACTCGATCTTTAGTTTTATGTGTATGTTTTTGTAGATCGTTGTCCTTTTGTACTTGTTCTTTTGGCCATTGTGTTGTCTGTTCTTCGATTTACGGATTCTGATTACCCCTTTGGTATCTTCAAACTCTTCTTATCGATTTGATAAAGCACCAGCAACATTTCTACGAATATATGTTTCTCTGGTATATACATTGCTTCTATTTTGCAAAAAGGAAGCTACATGACTTTTAAGAAAAATGCTTAAACTGTAATTGAGCACAAGTTTCAAATACCATATCACATTATTTTTTTGTATTTTCATTTCTAGAGAGCAAGGTATGTAAGCTTAAAAAGACCATTAAACAAATAATAATAAAAATGTAGATATCAAATTTAGTGCACGACGCATTTCTGGGATTAACCTTCATCAGGTATGCTCAAAGTCAAAATATTTGAAAGCCAAATAATTTAAAAGTCTTTGTTAGCAAGAAAACCAAAGGGTCTAAACAGGGTAGCCAAAATCAGCTATACATGAGGGAGGAGAACATTAGTTTTAATAAAATAAAATTACCTTTCAAACAAGATTGTAGGTGGTGTTCTGTCAACTAAGACCCCATCTGATTCTACCTGTATGATACTACCATCATTAGTAATACCTCTAACAGTGGTATAGTAAGTCATTCCTCTCTTTAAAGATACCATTGTCTGGGCTGTACCAGAACTACTTATACCTACAATAAATAATACATGGTGTTTAACACCACTTTCAACAATATTTCAGTTATATCGTGGCATTCAGTTTCATTGGTGGAGGAAACCAGAGTACCCGTGGAAAACCACCGACATGTCGCAAGTCACTGACAAACTTCATCACATTATGTTGTATTGAGTACACCTCATCATGAACGGGGTTGGAACTCCCAACATTAGTGGTGATAGGCACTGATTGCATAGGTAGTTGTAAATCCAACTACCATACGATCACGACCATGACGACCCTTATTCCAACTGAAGGGAATAATTACTTTTATCTGCTAATTATATCAGTCTTTTTTAATTTTAAACAAAAAAATTGGAAGAAGTCACAGTTGTCTTGTTAATGGGATTAAATTAAGATCCAGATAACTAATTATCATCTTTAATAATAAAAAAAATTACCATTTCCAGCTACCGACATTTCTTCCTTTAACACAATTCCTTGTTTTGTATACCCCTGTAGCTCCTCTCCACCAGGTGTCGTCCCAACAGCCCATTCATATCCCATAATTCCCTGATCAGCACTTTCAAAGCCTTCAAACTGTACAGTTACTGTGGTGACATCTAAAGTAACATCAATGTCTTTTCCCAGCATGCCTGTGTTTGTGCCGTCTGCTCCATCAACTATGATACCTATTATACAAAATACACAGTGAAATCTGTATAAAAATTTTACATAATTGGTTCAGGAGAGCTTGCGGTCGCTCACCACAACTGTTAATATACCATTTGCTTGACAGTATAATGATGTGGCTATGTATTTTGGGTCAACGGACATAATTTTGGAAGAGTAACTCGATTCATTTTCCTTTCACGTCATTTAAGACATGGTTCTGAAGAGTCAATGACAAACTTTATCACATAAAGATGTATCGAGCACACCTTGTAATAGACCAATAATCAATGCGGTGATATAAAATGGACACATCCATATGCAAGGGGAGAAGGGGTTGGGGTTTTGTACCAACCCCCCATCACTTTTTGAAAACCAAGAAGGATTATAAAGTCGAGATTTTGTTTGAACTATGACTATTAAAAAAGGATTTTAACCCTGAGCTACAGAACATCTTGCATCTCGAGTCTATCAAACCCCCTTGAAAAACCCTGGATCTATAAATACCTTTCTTATTTCCACCTATTATTAGAACTGGTGTAGAAGTTATGGGAGTACTCCACATCATAGCTCCATTCTGAACTTTCACACTGACGTAATATATATTGGTCATGATCAAGGTCAAACCATTGATGTAGGTTCCAGTTTCTATTCCATAGTCTGTCCAGTCCAAAACATCTGTACCACCTAAAGAGAAAAACTTTGTACTGAAAGTTTGGGTTGTGAACTTATATTTGTTCCACCTAACATTTGGTCCTTTGAATAATATAGTACAAACAACACCATAATATTATTTTTTCTTTGAGGAAGAAATATTCTATACTGTTTATTTAGTCAGGAATGAATATTGTAATATATTTGTATTTTACAGGTACATATACAATATACGTACATTGCCGGAAAATATATAATTTATTTGTACGAGCTTTAGAAATAGGTAGAAAAGCGAGCCATTGGTG
Source organism: Bathymodiolus brooksi (assembly GCA_963680875.1). Taxonomy (NCBI): domain Eukaryota; kingdom Metazoa; phylum Mollusca; class Bivalvia; order Mytilida; family Modiolidae; genus Bathymodiolus; species Bathymodiolus brooksi. The sequence goes on from OY804590.1 coordinate 70,470,935, forward strand.
AGTTTTTCTAGCCTGTTTCGCAGCGAGTGCAAATTAATTTTATAATTAATCTGTGAATTTATGTAGGACCCCCTCCCACTTCCAGTTACCCACCACAGGCCACACAACACAGCTTCTTCTCTGCCTCCCTGGCAACACTTGATGTGTTTTACAACATATACACACCAAGGTTGGATACACCAGGTAATCCCAGATACAGTGGCCGAGTAGAATATAAAGCAGTAAAGAGTAAAACAACATAAGTATAAAAAATACAAAGTCAGGTTTGGGATAACTAACCACAGTTTATTTCAAAGCATAATTTAAAATTGAAATAATGCAAGAATAAGCATGAAAAACAAGTTTTTCTATCAATGAATAAAAGATAAACTGTGGTTCTCCAAACAAAAATGTCTACACGACATATATTTAACGACAACGTACATATATTGTGTTTATCTTGTTATATCAAAAAGTCCAAAACAACTGCCAAATTGTCTGAAAAAATCGTCGTACTAATCGGTTTCAATGGCTTCATCTTTGACGTCAGTGCTTATACTGTTACCGTTTCTTTCTGTCGCTTTACATGAATCAGGAACCAGAAATGCTTTATTAGGTCCATGACTATATATCACTGAAGTTTATTTGACCCAAATTCACACAATTGCAGGATAAATACTAAATATACAAACCTGAAGTATTTCCAATAGCAACCTGGTACCCTAAGATACCAGATTGAGAATCTACTCCTTTCCACGTGGCTTTTATACCCTGTGTATCTACTTGCTGTATGGAACCATTATTAATAATCACCTCATGTCCACCAGATAACGTCCCCACTTTTATCGACTGCATCTAAAATAGGGTACAATTATATATTTAACTACTATGCCTTTCTGGAACAATCTTCTTCAGATACACTCATCGTCAAAAGATTGGCGGTCAGTGGGTATTCTCAGATTACTCAGGTTTACTACACCAATAAAACTGACCGCCACGATATAACTGAAATATTGTTGAAAGTGGCATTAAACACCATAACCTAAACCAAAGGGCCTAAACATAATAGCCTGTTAAAAGTTATTGTGATTGAAAAATTGAACTTTCTGTAATTTATGAATTATAACTTTCTTTTGTCATCTTAAAACAGGAAAGAAATCTATTTTTAATAGATTATCATATATTATAATATGACATCCTTCATTGGCTATGTTATAAACTTGATGATTAAATAACTACTGTTATATTGACATAAATAAGATGAAAACTGCCTTTGTGATACAGATAGTGCAACATTGCCAATACGGGACAAAGTTGACCAAAACGTAATTTTTACTTGTATTGGCCGCCTTTATATGGCCAATATTGGTGTTCCGATTCTCTCTAGATTTTACATATGTATCAACGATAAAATAGAGACGTTCTGTCACTGCTGTCTGATGAAACAAAATGGAAAGGAAGCGAAAGAAAATAAACAAATGAAATTGTTTCATCTCAAGAGAAAATGTAATGAAACCAGAAAGCCATTGAAAAATCTTTGTTCATGCTAAAAAAAATCGTTTTTTCTGGGGAAAATACCCAACAAACTTAACTTTGTAAACTGTCGACTTCCTGTCATGTTGTTGACATTGATATTTGGTTGTTTTAAATTGTAAAATCACAATGCCATTGCTTAGGATAATTTTGTTTATGAAAATAATGTAATGCATTTCAATACTACATTAAAAACTATGGACCGAGTTGTACAAACCTCAATTAAATCTAAGTACTTGAAATGTTCATGGTATTGATTTACACTTGAGGTTTAAATTTAATTGAGGTTTGTGTAACCCAGTCCTGGCTTCTATGAATTATTCTTTAAACTTACTACAGGAGGTGTGTTGTCAATGACAACACCATCAGTTTCAAATGCAGTAATGGCACCAGCCTTATTGACAGCTCCTACTTTCATACTGTATTTTCCACCAGGGTTAAGGGTCAGACCAGAATGTGTGTACTGTGTAATACCACTATCCATGACGTCCATCCACTGGCCAAGGCTAGCTATAATTGCAATTTTAATTTTCTATATTGTAAAAAAATCACTTTTGAATTAACACATTACAGGCAAAGCATATCATAAAGTTTGCTACTTTTTGCTTGGTCCACATTTCTAGACATTTTTATATCCTTTTTTACTATCATACTTGTTTAGAGCACAAAATCTTGACAACTTTGTTATTATATACCAATGTAAACAATAAATGTCAGTTTTTAAAGTTGACTGACTACAAAGATAGTTTATCAAGCAAATTGAACATTTTCCCTTTGATGTGTGCCACTGATAAAGTCTGGATCACTGAACTGACCTTGATCCACTAAAATATTAGATCAGTTCGTAACTCACATGAACAAGAACTGACTCTGATATTGAAAATTACCCGGTCAGTGTGACGTCAAACAAATTTTGATGTCACTGATGGAAATGCCAGTTTTGAAGATCTCGACATATATTATCACTTTTTCCTGTCAGACTTGCTGAGATACAAGTAATAATGTCTGCCTCGACCTACAAAACTACTTTTATTTTATATTTATTATATTCCTTTGAATAATGTATAAAACCTTACTTGGAACTATTAGTCTCCTTGTTCTCTGGTATTTCTCATAGATCTGTATTTTGAAATGATCAAGTTGTGACTCCGGATCAGAAAACTTGAAATTGGCTGATACCTCTGTTAGATTTGACTGAAAATAATCAAAACATAATTCTTTACAATTAATACTAAAAAACTAGAGGCTCGGCTGAGCCTGTATCGCTTACATGATTATTCATATAGTCTGTTTGTGTTCAATATTTAATGAAGTCTAGATTTTAAGAAATTGTTTTTTATTCAATTTCGCATAGGGACCAATGTTAAACTGTAACCCCTTAAAATAGGATTAAATAAAAAAAAAATGAGCGTTGTTCCCTTTTAGTCCACTCCATTAAATAAATTTCATGTATATTTCAATTAATGTCAAGTTATAATTGACACTTAAATTATCAAATTAATTTCACGTATATTTCAAGCAATTTCAAGTTATAATTGACACTTAGTTTTTAGTGGGGTTCGTGTTACTCGATCTTTAGTTTTATGTGTATGTTTTGTAGATCGCTGTTTGTCCTATTGTACTTTTTCTTTTGGCCATTGTGTTGTCTGTTCTTCTTCGATATATGGATTCTGATTACCCCTTTGGTATCTTCAAACTCTTCTTAAATTAAATAATGTTTGTATGACCCAGTCCTTATTTTAATTGCAATGAAATTTGCTTTATACTGAATTTTCGTTATCAGAAACTGAATCAAATATTTACCTGAAATCTAATATCCTTGTTAGCAACAGTTCCGTCTCCAATGTATTCCAACTCTGGTGGTGTCAGATCTACTATAAATCCGTTACTTTCAGCCGTGACGGTACTCTCAGCACCGTTTGTAGCCATCACGTTTAGTTTCACCCTGTCCTTGTGTTCCAGCTCTAAATTCAGCATAGATACACTTGAAATCTCGGTTGTGTACTGTATCCAATCTTTGATCAGTTTATAGTCATGTGACAAATCTCTAAAAACAAAAACAAAATTTGTCAATCTCATATCAACCATTTCAGCGGTTAGCGTTATGGTGTTTAACGCCACTTTTAACAATATTTCAGTTATATCGTGGCAGTCAATTTTATTGGTGGAGGAAATCAGAGTATCCAGAGAAACCACTGACCTGCTGCAATTCACTGACATATTTTATCACATAACGTTGTATTGAGTATACTTCGCCATGAGTGAGATTCGAATTCACAACCTTAGTGGTGATATGCACCTATTGCATAGGTAGTTGTAAATCCAACTACCATACGATCACGACCATGATGACCCCTATAGAACTGTTTCAAATTGAACATTCGCAGTAATGTATTTAAATATCAGGTGGACAATAACTTTGGTAAAAAATATCAATCATTCAGAAATAAAACGCATCATCAGGTTTACCTTTATACGAAATAATAATACCAATGTTAAAATGACAAATAATGGCATGATGGACCATCAACTATTTCTTAAATATCAAGAAATTTGACAAAAATAAATCTGGAAAGCTTCAAAATGTATTTAATCATTCTAGAAAGTATCAGGAATGTTCATAGAACTGTAGGAGGGGAAGTGAAGGGATTATGGTGTTTAACACCACTTTCAACAATATTTCAGCTATATCATGGCTGTCAGTTTTATTGGTGGAGGAAACCAGAGTACCTGGAGAAAACCACCAACAGGTCGCAAGTGACTGTAGGAGGAATGAATGACACAAAATAGGTATCACATGTTGAAAACGTTACAGCTCTAGTTTGAAAGAATGTTGATCTCATTAAAATCAGCTGTTATAATATGCTAAATAACCTGCTTAGAGGTCATATCCAGATGAACTTTGTATATGAATAGTCAAACCTGCTTTAGTGACCACCTCTATTAAGCAATAACTTGTATCATGTGGGCTAATTATTTCCCTTCACAGTGCATTTCATACCAATTAAAGCTGTATTAAGTGAGCACCTGTCTTATGTGACCATATTTCAATGTTCCCTCGGAAGGTCACATAAAACAGGTTTGACTGTACTTATATTAAAAAATCAACCAATCAGAGGGTTTTATTCTTGAGATGCGATTATAAAAAGTTCTCAAGGCGCTGTTATGATTTTGCCAGCTTCATTTTCATTGGCGGATCACACGTTCATCTGGACATGACCTCTAATCATAGTGTATAATAACAGCTGGTTTTCATCAGCTTAGAAAGCAGTAGGAGATGCTATTAACAAGAAATTAAATAGACCTTTTCACCCACAATTCATCATACTATGACCCAGATTTTGACTTGGCTAGCATGAGATTGTTTGACATTTTGGAAAGCTTGGATCTGGCCTTTATTTAAAAAAAAAAACACTTACCCAGCACTTAAAATTTGTACTGCATATTTGGTAATATTTGACTCAGGATCAGAGAAATTTTTCCATTGTCCTTCCATTCTAGCAGGGCTAGAAGAATACTCCAAGTCTACAAAGCCTGCTTGTATTCCATCTATTACCTCCCCTGCCATTGGTACTGTCAGATCAAACAAAACTAAAAAGCACATTAAAACAATATTACTGAATCTGAATATGTATTAAATGATTGCTTTAAAAAATAATTAAAGGAAGCCATAGTTTGTTTCAGATTTTAACACGGACAACATTACTTTAGTAGATTTTTTTTATCCTGAGCGATAATAATGTTATGCATGTTAAAATATGATATAAACTATGGCTTCCAAGAATTATTCCGATTCTGATAAGAAAAATCAAAAAAATTCAAATGAAAAAAATGACTGTAAAGATGAACATTGCACTTTTGAGAAGAATTTACCCTAGGGGCATACACTGCTTTCCATTTCAAAATGGTAATCTGCTTCAAAACTTACCACCATCAGAAGTTTTAGATACATTCTGTTGTTTGGTAGCCTTGTTGAATGCCCACACAGTAGTATAGTAAGTCTTTCCATGCTGTAAGTTGACCACTGGACTCAGACAGGCTTGGTTGACATTGGAGTCATACTGTGTCAGGTTTACGATGTCTATGACTGATTTATCTGGTTGTGTGCCGACACTGATCATGTAATGGCTTAAATCCGATTCTGAATCTATGAACTTGGCCCAGTTAACACATATCTGAAAATATAAATGGAAAATAATAATATGAAAAGGAAAAAATACCACTGTAGTTAAAAAATCCAATGGTTTGGTTTGGTTATGGTGTTTAACGCCACTTTCAACAATATTTCAGTTTTATTGTCACGGTCAGTTTTATTGGTGGAGGAAATCAGAGCACCTGGAGAAAATAACCGACCTGTCACAAGTCACTGACAAACTTGATTACATAATGTTGTATCGAGTACATCTCACCATGAGTGGGATTCAACTCACAACATTAGTGGTGATAGGCACTGATTGCACAGGTAGTTGTAAATCCAACTACCATATGATCACGACCACAATGGCTCCTAACAAAAATAGAGCTCTAATCTGCCATGGACTTATTTCAAAAGATAAGATAAGCTACTTACAGAACTGTTAAAATTTGTAAAAGATTGATCCACACCCAGAACTGATCCATCATACACTTGTCCTGCTATAGGTGGAGTTCTATCCACAATGATGTAGTCATCTGCACTCTTTATGGCTCTCAAGTCGACTGAATTAAACAAACAACAGGTGGAATTCAATCATTCTTTGTAAATTTTAAATTCTAACATGACGTCCTTCATTATAAAATTCACGATATATTTTAATTTGCACATGTGCATTCAGATTTTTATGAAAATAATGTTACCCATGTTGAACCTCGATACAAACTATGGCTACCATGAATTATTTCTTAAATATGAATTTTTAATAAAAGCTGAAGCAATACAAAATAGCTTGTTATTGCACGAGAAACTGTTTTTAATGCTTGAAAATGTTCATATCACAATGAAACTTCAAAACAAATACTATTACATTTCCACAGCTGTTTTTTAAGAAGACAATGTTTTAAAATGTTCCTAATTGTAGTCTATGATAGGCAAGTCTGTAAATCTAAGCTTAGGCAATGTAGCCTTCAAATCTACATATCGCGATGATCTTTTATGCCAGATACAGCTTGATATTCATAGCTGATTCTTGAAAATTGACATTAACAGGTATACCATATGTTCATAAAATCAATGTCAACCTAATTTGTTATTGGGTAACCCAACTCTTCCGTACTTTGTTAGTGACTTGCGGCAGGTCGGTGGTTTTCTCCGGGTACTCCGGTTCCCCCACCAATAAAACTGACCACCACGATATAACTGAAATATTGATGAAAGTGGCGTTAAACACCATAAGCTCATAACCCTTAACCAAATTTGGCTATCCTGTTTATGTTTGATATTCTGCTCCCAAATCTTTTTAATCATTTGGCATTCCAATCTTTTGACTTTGAGCGTACCTGATGTTGTTAGCACTAAATCAGATATATATGTTTTGATTACTCACCTGTACTGATCACTTTGATCTTGACATATACAGGTATACAATCAGATAATTGTAATTAACTCACCTGTACTGATCACTTTGATCTTGACATATACAGGTATACCATCAGATAATTGTAATTAATTCACCTGTACTGATCACTTTGATCTTGACATATACAGGTATACCATCAGATAATTGTAATTAACTCACCTGTACTGATCACTTTGATCTTGACATTTTACAGGTATACCATCAGATAATTGTAATTAACTCACCTGTACTGATCACTTTGATCTTGACATATACAGGTATACCATCAGATAATTGTAATTAACTCACCTGTACTGATCACTTTGATCTTGACATATACAGGTATACCATCAGATAATTGTAATTAACTCACCTGTACTGATCACTTTGATCTTGACATTTTACAGATATACCATCAGATAATTGTAATTAACTCACCTGTACTGATCACTTTAATCTTGACATATACAGGTATACCATCAGATAACTGTACTATATAGCTGATCTTGGTGCTGTAGTCAAACCGTACCCAGTCCATCTCTAGACAATCTTGTTTACTCTTCCCTAGACAAAGTTCTACATAGGCCAATCCTGACTGTGGATCTCTACAAAAAGAAGACAAGATTACAATAACTAGAGGCTCAGGTGAGCCTGTATCGCTCACCTGACATAAATAAGCCCTCTTAAGAATGTCTGCAAGCCGAATACATCTAAATTTTACTATTTAAATCCCATAGGGTTCCATGTTAAAACTATGTCTGCTCATGGCAGCAATCTTGGATGGAGGTCGTGGTCACCGGACACAATTTTGAAAGTATACTACCCAAGGACCATCAATGCCATGTTTGCTTTAAATTGGCAGACTAGTTCAGAGGAGAAGACTTTTAAACAATTTTCCCATAGGGTCCTATGTTAAAACTATGTCTGCTGATGGCGGCCATTTTGGACCGAGATCGGGGTCATTGAACACAATTTTGGCAGTTGACCAACTAAAGACCATCCATGCCATGTTTGCTTTAAATTGGCTAACTGGTTTCAGAGGGGGAAAAAAAATGGTTTTTTTCCATACGGCCATAGGGTCCTATGTTAAAACTAAGTCGAGTCATGGCGGCTATCTTGAAATTCCGATCGGCAAACGATTCACAAGTTTAGTACAGGACCACCCAATGATCATTCCTGCAAAGTCACAATTCAATTGGCTTGGTGGTTTCTCACAAGAAGATTTTTTAAATTTCAGCCAATGAGAACACATTATGGACCCTGGCAGCCATGTTGGATTTCAAATCAGCACCAAAACACAAATCTGGTAGTGGACCATCCAATGAACATTCCTGGCAAGTTTGGTTCAATTCTGTTCAATGGTTTCAGAGAAAAAGATTTAAATGTGAAAAGCTAACGGATGAACGACAGATGCTTAGCCATGACAAAAGCTCACATGGCCTATGGCCAGGTGAGCTAAAAAAGGAAAAGGTACACATTGTTGGTTAAAGACAAATAATACAGAGAGGTAAACATTAGTTTAAATTAATAATAACAATGTCTTATTGAGCAAATGGTTTCAGACAAGACGATTTTTATGGGAATTTCCCGTAGGGTCCTATGTTAAATTAAATTCGGCTGTAGTGTCCATCTTGGTCGGAGGTCTGAAATGCCGGACACAATTTTGGAAGGGGACCACCCAAGGATCATTTCAGCAAAGTTTGGTTGAGATTGGCTCCGTAGTTTCGGAGCAGAAGATTTTTTTTAAATATCATCCCACTTTTTTCTATTTTTAGCTTGGTGGCCATCTTGGTTGGAAGTTGGGATCACCGGACACAATTTTTAAGGGGGGCCACCCAAAGACCACTCCACCAAAGTTTGGTTGCAATTGGCCCAGTGGTTTCTGAGAAGAAGATTAAAATGTGAAATGTTGACGGACAGACGAAAAGTGATGATAATAGCTCACATGGCCTAAAGGCCAGGTGAGCTAAAAACAGAATATATGTTAAACTACTCCTTGCCATGTACCTGCAGTTAAAATTTGAGCTCATTTTGACTTATACTAAAGCAGCAATGGACAATTGAAGAAATTTCTATTTTTAGCAACAGCAGCCATCTTGAATGGAGGGCGGGGCTGTCGGACACAATATTGAAAGGGACCCACCCAGGGACCATCCCTGCCAGGTTTGGTTTAATTTGGTTCAGCGGTTTCAGAGAAAAAGATTTAAATGTGATCTTTTATCAAAATATGCCTAATTTGCATAATCGGTATAAATCGACTGAAAGAAACATTTCACAGAAAAATTCCGAGCATATGTTAAACTACTCCTTGCCATGTAGCTGCAGTTAAAATTTGAGCTCATTTTGACTTATACTAAAGCAGCAATGAACAATTGAAGAAATTTCTATTTTTAGTAACAGCAGCCATCTTGAATGGAGGGCAGGGCTGTCGGACACAATTTTGAAAGGGACCCACCCAGGGAACATCCCTGCCAGGTTTGGTTTAATTTGGTTCAGCGGTTTCAGAGGGGAAGATTTAAATGTGATCTTTAATCAAAATATGGCTAATTTGCATAATCAGTATAAATAGGCTGAAAGAAAAATTTCACAGAAAAACCCGGATTAAATGTTAAACTACTCCTTGCCATGTAGCTGCAGTTAAATTTGAGCTCATTTTGACTTATACTAAAGCAGCAATGGACAATTTATTTCATCCCCCTTTTTTTCTATTTTTAGCTTGGTGGCCATCTTGGTTGGAAGTCGGACAAAATTTTGGAAGGGGGCCATCCAAGGACCATTCCACCAAAGTTTGGTTGCAATTGGCCCAGTGGTTTCTGAGGAGAAGATTAAAATGTGAAATGTTGACGGACGGACGACGGACAAAAAGTGATGACAATAGCTCACATGGCCTAAAGGCCAGGCGACCTTTTCACTAAAGTGATCGTAAATCGTAAGTCTAAAATCACTCTTAAGATTTCCTTATGTGCACGTATACGTGCGTTTCACTAAACTAGTCCTAAACTCAGTTACGACTTACGACTTCGACAAGTAACATCTCCTATAGTGGAGGTAATAATACATTGTATATGTTACAGGCGATTTAAAGAATCAGGCATTCTGTAGAATGACTGTAATTTTAGGCAATCTATAGAATGCCTAACATCAATAGGAATTCTATTGAATGCCTAAAAATATCTAGTCATTCCATAGAATGCCTGAATTTTTTTAGCTATTTTCAATAAATTGCCTGAATGTTATTACTAATACTTTAAATAAAAGAAATTCAGTTTTGTCCAATACATTATGTCATATTGAATGTTTATAAGAAAGATTGTAAGAAAATGATAATCCCCTCCTTCATGATTAAGTACTCGCTTTGCTCATTCTTAATCATGAAGAAGGAGATTATCATGTTTTTACATATAAGAAAATACCCCTAGGCTTTATTTATGTATAACTAATTGAACAGGTTAAAATTGTTGTCAACATTATCTTAGGGTGAGTTTGTCTTCACTCAAAACTGAATTAATTTTATCATTCTGTAAAAATTGTCATGGCAGAAGAATGCAGTGTGCTCTCCAATGAGCAAACATTTACTAATAAGCTTTGTGAGACTTTGGAGTCTAATCCAAAATCAACTATATGGAAAAGAGATAAATACTACAATATTCTAAACAAAATAAAGACTGGAGAAAAAGAAAACAAAGTGAATTACGACTATATTCAAAGGTAAGCAAACTAACAAAGAACCGAGATTGCAGTTAATTTAAATTCTGCAAATGGTCATTTCAACAATTTATGTCTCATCAGTGCAGATAAAGTAAAAAGATTTGGAAGATCAAAAACTGAAAGAACAATGTCTGATTGAGAACAAATAACCTGAAGGGCCTAAACAGTAACGCCAAAACCAGCTAAAGACAGAGCTTTGCACGAAGGAGATACTCCTTAGTTTTATAAATTTCGAAAATTTTAGATATTGTCAATTTTCAAAATAATATCTGTTTTTCGTGCCGAAGTACTTGGATACTGGGGTGGTGAATACCCTCGGGGACTGTTGACTAAGAGTCCACCAGACAGTGGCTTTGACCCAGTGGTAATAAACTAACAAAGTACCAAGATTGCCGTTAATTTAAATTCTGCAAATGGCCAAATACATGGTTTTAAGGTGACATGACATTTGAGCTGTTTTTTTACCAATCGACGTCCTTGGTTAATTAGTCCGTCTGTCTTCCATTCATTGAACAAATATAATCATGCATGCCAAAATCTACCTTTGCTGGAAAGTTCAAAATAATCTGATTACTTTGTTGACTTTTTATACGACCGCACATAAGAGTGGTATGGACCGAAACGAGTGTTATATTAACTTAGCTATACAGGGTTCATTATTTGTCAAAATTGAATGCAGTTTTTAATGAATGTCTCAATGAGCACACCATTTACTACCGTTTTTGACAATAATAACTGTATTTTCTTATAACTTTTCAACCATATAAACGAGAGCAAAATGAAACGGATAATATGAAGCAGCCGGCTGCGATACTGGTATTACCAGTAATGTAAATACCAGTATTGTAAATATTACAATACTGGTAATACCAGTATTGTAACACTGTACAATACTAGAAATACCAGTATTGTAATGTTACAATACTGGTAATACCAGTATCGTACCTATACAATACTGGATGTACCAGTATCATGCATTTACAATACTGGAATACCAGAATCTTTGATCTATACACAATACCGGAAGCTCCAGTATTCTTCATCCAACAATACTGGTAATACTAGTATTGTAAAACACACGATACTGGAAGCTCCAGTATTCTTCATCCAACAATACTGGTTTATTGTAAAGCACACAATACTGGAAACTCTAGTATTCTTCATCCAGCAATACTGGTAATACTAGTATTGTAAAACACACAATACTGGAAGCTCCAGTATTCTTCATCCAGCAATACTGGTAATACTAGTATTGCAAAACACACAATACTGGAAACTCTAGTATCTGGCAATTTGACACGAGTGGGCAGAGCCTAATTCTAACTGTAAATCACAGCTCATTGTATTTACCATTAGTATTAGGCTCCGCCCAGTCATGTCAAATTACCTTACCAATATATATCAAACTCTAAGGGACCATACAAAATATTTTGACATTACAGGGCTTTTGCCTCTTATGTTATGTACAGCAGAAATGACGTATGAGTATGAATTATATTCAATTCTTTTAGTATAATGTAGACATAAAAACTCGGGTTAACCGGAATTCTACCTAATCTTCCAATATCTGCAATACTGGTATAACCAGTATTTTCCAGTATCTGCAATACTGGTATTACCAGTATTTTCCAGAATCTTCCAGTATCTGCAATACTGGTATTACCAGTATTTCCCAGAATCTTCCGGTATCTACAATACTCATATTTTGGCAATGACCAGTATCTTCTAGTATTGCAGATACTGGAAAATTCTGGAAGATACTGGGATACTAGTATTTACCAGTATCTGTACCAGTATTGCAGATACTGGAAGATACTGGTAAAATACTGGTATTACCAGTATTGTAGTACCAGTATCGCGGCTGGCTGCTTCATATTATCCAATGAAACTTCCAAAGATGCTCAGCAAGAGTCGAGTTCTACAAAAGTAAATGGGTTTTTTCTTTAAGTTTTAAAACTGTATGAGCTCTATAAGGGACATATAAAGATATTCAATTGAAAAAAACATATTTTTTTTTTTCAGATTTGACGTAATAGTGTGGTAAAATTGAAAAACTGATTAAAAAGAGACAAGCAATTACAGACCCAATTCCTTATTATGCCTTTGCTGAAGAAATGTACAGCATTGTCTTGAGGGCTCATCTGAATACTGGACAGGGAGAAAGAGATAAAATGTTAAAGGAGGTTAATAAGAAATATGCTAATGTTACAAGAAATGTCCTGAATTTATTCAAAGAAATGTGCGAGGAATGTCAACTGAAAAAGAGAAAAAATGCAAGTAAGGGCCTAGTCGTCAAACTACTTCTTATCAAGGATTTTAACAGTCGAGGACAAGTAGATTTAGTTGATATGCAGTCCATGCGTGATGGTGACTAAGTTCATTTTGCATTATCAAGATCATCTCACTAAGTTTGCTGTCTTACGTCCACTTACTTCAAAGCTTGCAGCAGAAGTTGGTTTTCAACTGTTGGACATATTTTTACTTTTTGGAGCTCCACATATCCTTCAATCAGACAACGGACGTGAATTTACAGCACATGGACTTCTTTGCTCGTTAGAATCCGAGGAAGATTTAGTGAAACACCTTAATCGTGCTGAAGAGGAAGGAAATGATTTAAGGGCTCCTGGTCATTTAGATCAACCAGACACTCAAGATGACGGGCTTGAAATTGAAATTTGCACAGTATGTGAAAAATCATGTTTTGTCAAAGTAAAATGTTCAATGTGTTCAAAGGCCAATGCTGATTTGGTGGTATGTCATTTGTGTTTCAATGAGGAAGTTATTTCTGAGGAGAGACGAAATGCTTCCGAATCTATGAGAAGGCAGGCCAACAGAATGAGAAATCTGTCCGAAAGAATTTTAACCGAGGTTGAAGTCGGAAAAAATATTCTTATCCCCATCCCTATGGTTGACAGCGGGAAGGGTGATCCACATAATTTGCTGGCTGTAATCTTGAGCAGGGAGGAGCATGGCTATAAACTTGGAACAAAGTCAGGTGTATTATGTGGGCTTTATACCAGAAACCAATTTGAACTTTCCGATAATAACTTTTTAGCTAAGGACACTGTTCAACTTTAAACGGAAATTTCTCTGAGACAAGCAGTTAGTGATGCCTCAATATGTGATGGCCAAGGCTTTACAAAGTGTGGTTGTAGTGCTAGTGGGAAGTCCAGATACAACACGAAAAGATGTTTGTGTAGAAAAAATGGACTGATGTGTAATAGCCGTTGTCATCCAAACATTACCTGCATGAACAAGTAAAAAGTGAACTAATTTTTTTTTTTAAAAATTGTAAATTTGTGTGGAATTTAATATCAAACCTAATCTCTTACTTTTTGTTTGCATAATTTATATTTTTCCACTTTTGATAAATAAACAGTTTTTGTTCATTAAATGTGTCAAAATACAAGGCAATTTATTGAATTTACAACTTTTTTTTCATGCATTCAATAGAATGACTACAAATTTCAGGCAATTTATAAAATGCCTAAAAACGCCAGTCATTCTACAGAATGCCTAAAACTTTCAGGCATTCTATAGAATGCCTAAAGTTAGAGATTGCCTGGAAGCTGATTACATTAATTGTTCGGAAGCTGATTACATTAATAATCACATTTTAAATGTGTTCAAATACATTTTTTAATATTTAACTAATTCTAAAACTCTAAAGTGATTTTTCAAATGAATAAACCAAAGCTATTAGAAAAATATTGTTAAGTGTAAAATTTTACCAAAATTTGAGAAGAAATTTATTTTATGGAATATATTTTAATAAATTTCATGCTATTTGCAAGGGGAAATTTCAAAAATGTGACCATTAATTTGGCAATACATTCACATTCTGCATCGATATTCCGTTTGCGGTGCATTTCAATTGCACGGAAAAAATCTTACATTTACGTGAAGAACATAAACACATGACAATTGTGCGGAATTTCTTTTTACCTTTCTTTAAAGTTACGACTTATTTTCATAATATTTTATGGTTTTCATAAGCACTGTTGCAGTAACTTCTTTTTTACCTCTACCTCTTTTGCCAGACAGAAATCACTTAATCTGTAACCCCTGCCCACCATGGGAGGAGTAGTATATGTGTAGTTTTATTGCATGACTGTATTCACACATATAAAATAATGTTTCATCAACACATAAAACAACAAAAATACACATCTTACAATATTAAACCTTAACATGTACATGTACTGTTGATTTATATTCATAGTGTTATATAATCAATAAAAACTACCAATGCATTTTAACATTTGGACTGTAGAAATATCTGTTGCCTTCAAAATTATTGTTTTTTTCTTTCTTTTATACATGTATGTTGCAAATTCACAAATTAATCTTTTTTTAAATTTATATTTCATATATTTGTATGTTATTCTTATATCATTTTTTTTTTATTTTAAAGGCTGACGAAAGTGGTGAATAATCCATATTGCATCGTCAGTCATGCTGCAAAATGCAGAAAATGTTATGAATAAATTAAATACATGTATATTCTAAATAACAGGCAATCCGCACAAATGTAAAAAAAAAAAAACTCTCAGGTATATTTTACAGACAATTGTAATGCTCTTTCTCCGTGCAAGTGGAATACCTGTTAATCCCTAAATACACGCAAATGTAATGCGCCCTCTGTTTGTGCTTAAATATATTTTTTAGCCATTGTTTGTACATGTACCCGATATCGTTCATTTCTTGAAATTTCTTCTAAATACCCTCGTTAATCAAATATGTTGATATTGTAAATGTGGAACTGAAACAAACAATAATGTGTACATAGCTGTTTTAGTGATTTTTTATGGCTCTCGAAATATAAAAATTGTGAGAGCTTCATCTGATCAATGTTCATATTAAAAATATACAGATATCAATTCTTCTCTTCCAAAATAGGTTTATGATTTACGACTTACGATGTACCTACCACCACTCTTAACTCTGCGATCACTTTTTATCGCAAGTCGTAACTAATAGTGAAACGGTCGTAACTCTTAAGAGTACACTTACCTCTACGTTTACGACTTACCACCTTTAGTGAAACGATTGACTGGTGAGTAAAAAGGGAGGTAACTCTAATCTAAGATTGCAATGCAATCGTGCAAATTAAAAAAGGGAGGTAACTCTTAATTTAATAGATTGCAATGCAATCGTGCAAATTAAAAAAGGGAGACAACTCCAAATTAATAGATTGCAATGCAATTGCACAATATAAAAAAGGGAGGTAACTGCAATATAAAAAAGGGAGATAACTCCAATATAAAAAGGGAGATAACTCCAATATAAAAAGGGAGATAACTCCAATATAAAAAGGGAGGTAACTCCAATATAAAAAAGGGAGATAACTCCAATATAAAAAGGGAGGTAACTCCAATATAAAAAAGGGAGATAACTCCAATATAAAAAAGGGAGATAACTCCAATATTAAAAAGGGAGATAACTGCAATATAAAAAAGGGAGATAACTCCAATATAAAAAGGGAGATAACTCCAATATAAAAAGGGAGATAACTCCAATATAAAAAGGGAGATAACTCCATTTAAAAAAGGGAGATAACTCCAATATAAAAAAGGGAGGTAACTCCAATATAAAAAAGGGAGATAACTCCAATATAAAAAAGGGAGATAACTCAAAAATATAAAAAAAGGGAGATAACTCCAATATAAAAAAGGGAGATAACTCCAATATAAAAAGGGAGATAACTCCAATATAAAAAGGGAGGTAACTCCAATATAAAAAAGGGAGATAACTCAAAAATATAAAAAAGGGAGATAACTCCAATATAAAAAAGGGAGATAACTCCAATATAAAAAAGGGAGATAATTTCAATATAAAAAAGGGAGGTAACTCCAATGTAAAAAGGGAGATAACTCCAATGTAAAAAAGGGAGGTAACTCCAATATAAAAAAGGGAGATAACTCCAATATAAAAAAGGGAGATAACTCCAATATAAAAAAGGGAGATAACTGCAATATAAAAAAGGGAGATAACTCCAATATAAAAAGGGAGATAACTCCAATATAAAAAGGGAGATAACTGCAATATAAAAAGGGAGGTAACTCCAATATAATAAAAGGAGATAACTGCAATATAAAAAAGGGAGATAACTCCAATATAAAAAGGGAGATAACTCCAATATAAAAAGGGAGATAACTCCAATATAAAAAGGGAGATAACTCCATTTAAAAAAGGGAGATAACTCCAATATAAAAAAGGGTGGTAATCCAATATAAAAAAGGGAGATAACTCCAATATAAAAAAGGGAGATAACTCTAATGTAAAAAGGGAGATAACTCTAATGTAAAAAAGGGAGGTAACTCCAATATAAAAAAGGAGATAACTCCAATATAAAAAAGGGAGATAACTCCAATATAAAAAAGGGAGATAACTCCAATATAAAAAGGGAGATAACTCCAATATAAAAAAGGGAGGTAACTCCAATATAAAAAAGGGAGATAATTCCAATATAAAAAGGGAGGTAACTCCAATATAAAAAAGGGAGGTAACTTCAATATAAAAAAGGGAAATAACTCCAATATAAAAAAGGGAGACAACTCCAATATAAAAAAGAAAGATAACTCCAATATTAAAAAAGGGAGATAACTCCAATATAAAAAAGGGAGGTAACTCCAATATAAAAAAATGGAGATAACTCCAATGTAAAAAAAAGGGAGGTAACTCCAATATAAAAAAGGGAGATAACTCCAATATAAAAAAGGGAGGTAACTCCAATGTAAAAAAGGGAGGTAACTCCAACATAAAAAAGGGAGGTAACTCCAATATAAAAAGGGAGATAACTCCAATATAAAAAAGGGAGATAACTCCAATGTAAAAAGGGAGGTAACTCCAATGTAAAAAAGGGAGGTAACTCCAATATAAAAAAGGGAGATAACTCCAATATAAAAAAGGGAGGTAACTCCAATGTAAAAAAGGGAGGTAACTCCAACATAAAAAAGGGAGATAACTCCAATGTAAAAAAGGAGGCAACTCCAATATAAAAAAGGGAGATAACTCCAATATAAAAAAGGGAGGTAACTCCAATATAAAAAGGAGGTAACTCCAATATAAAAAAAGGGAGATAACTCCAATATAAAAAAGGGAGATAACGCCAATATAAAAAAGGGAGATAACTCCAATATAAAAAGGGAGATAACTCCAATATAAAAAAGGGAGATAACTCCAATGTAAAAAGGGAGATAACTCCAATGTAAAAAAGGGAGGTAACTCCAATATAAAAAAAGAAAGATAACTCCAATATAAAAAAGGGAGATAACTCCAATACTAGAGGCTCCCAGGATAACTTCGGTAAAAAAAATTAACAAATGTAGCCTTCGTCATTGCAGACCCCTTCTACAAAAAAATGTGGGCAGGGGTTCCCCCTTTAATGTAAGTTATCAAAATTGCTGTAAAAAAACATGTATGTCAATGATTCTCAAAATTTAGCTTTTCCTACTTCACATTTTGTAATAGAGTTGCTTCCCTTTGATTATTTGAGTAACCAAAAGCAGTGAGTCAACAAAAATATGCATTTCAAGAGGAATAACTCTTCACAGCTGTCGCACATTTTTAACTGGGAAATTTTTTGTAGATCTTGACATGCTGAACATTTTTGCAGTTTAAACTTTCCCTCTATCTCTAATAGTTTTTGAGATATAAGATGATAGTATTAAAATTGAGAACATTTTGATGAAAAAAGGGCAATAACTCCAAAATGGGTAATTGGATTTACTTCAAAATTGCAGGGTAGGAAGATCTTGACATGCTGCAAATTGTTGAAATTTAAACTTAACCTTTATCTCTTATAGTTTTTGAAATATAAGACGAAAAGTATTAATTTTTTTTTATAAATTTTATGAAAAAAGGTCGGGAACTCCAAGATGGGTAATCAGATTTACTTCAAAATTGCAGGTAAAAAAAAAAATGGATAGAAGGATCGAACCGCCAGACACATTTTTGGAAGAGAACCATCCAATGACTATTTCATCAAAATTTTGTTCTTATTGAGCAAATGGTTTCAGACAAAAATATTTTTATGGGAATTTCCCATAGGGTCCTATGTTAAATTAAGTTCGGCTGTGGCGGCCATCTTGGTCAGTGTTCTGAAATGCCGGACACAATTTTGGAAGAGGACCACTCAAGAATCATTTCAGCAAAGTTTGGTTGAGATTGGCTCAGTAGTTTCAGAGGAGAAGATTTTTTTTAATTTCATCCCCCCTTTTTTCTAATTTGCATAATCGGTCAAAATCGGTAAAAGTTCAAAGTTCATAAAAAATCCCGTAATATATGTTAAAAAGCTCATCATTATGCTTATACAGTTCAAATTTGGGCACTTTCTGGCTTAAAATAGACCAGTTTTGGCCATTTGAAGAAATTTCTATTTTTAGTAATGGCGGCCATCTTGAATACAGGACGGTACTGACGGACACAATTTTGAAAGGGGACCACCTAAGGATCATTTCAGCAAAGTTTGGTTGAGATTGGCTCAGTAGTTTCAGAGGAGAAATTTTTTTTTTAATTTCATCCCCCCTTTTTTCTAATTTGCATAATCGGTCAAAATCGGTAGAAGTTCAAAGTTCATAAAAAATCCCGTAATATATGTTAAAAAGCTCATCATTGTCCTTATACAGTTCAAATTTGGGCACTTTCTGGCTTAAAATAGACCAGTTTTGGCCATTTGAAGAAATTTCTATTTTTAGTAATGGTGGCCATCTTGGATACAGGACGGCGCTGACGGACACAATTTTTAAAGGGGACCACCTAAGGATCATTTCAGCAAAGTTTGGTTGAGATTGGCTCAGTAGTTTCAGAGGAGAAGATTTTTTTTAATTTCATCCCCCCTTTTTTCTAATTTGCATAATCGGTCAAAATCGGTAAAAGTTCAATGTTCATAAAAAATCCCGTAATATATATTAAAAAGCTCATCATTATGCTTATACAGTTCAAATTTGGGCACTTTCTGGCTTAAAATAGACCAGTTTTGGCCATTTGAAGAAATTTCTAATTTTAGTAATGGCAGCCATCTTGGATACAGGGCGGCGCTGACGGACACAATTTTGAAAGGGGACCACCTAAGGATCATTTCAGCAAAGTTTGGTTGAGATTGGCTCAGTAGTTTCAGAGGAGAAGATTTTTTTTTAATTTCATCCCCCCCTTTTTTCTAATTTGCATAATCGGTCAAAATCGGTAAAAGTTCAAAGTTCATAAAAAATCCCGTAATATATGTTAAAAAGCTCATCATTATGCTTATACAGTTCAAATTTGGGCACTTTCTGGCTTAAAATAGAGCAGTTTTGGCCATTTGAAGAAATTTCTATTTTTAGTAATGGCGGCCATCTTGAATACAGGACGGTGCTGACGGACACAATTTTGAAAGGGGACCACCTAAGGATCATTTCAGCAAAGTTTGGTTGAGATTGGCTCAGTAGTTTCAGAGAAGATTTTTTTTAAATTTCATCCGCCCTTTTTTCTAATTTGCATAATCGGTCAAAATGGGTAATGGGATTTACTTCAAAATTGCAGGGTAGGTAGATCTTGACATGCTGCACATTTTTGCAATAAACTTAACATCTATCTCTAAATAGTTTCTGAAATATAAGACGAAAAGTATTAAAATGAAAAAAGGGCAATAACTCCAAGATGGGTAATCAAATTTACTTCAAAATTGCAGGGTAGGTAGATCTTGACATGCTGAACATGTTTGCAGTTTCAACTTACCATCTGTCTCTTATAGTTTTTGAAATAAAGGACGAAAAGTATTAAAATTTTGAAAATTTGATGAAAAAAGGGAAATAACTCCAAAATGAGCAATGGGATTAACTTCAAAATTGCAGGGTAGGTAGATCTTGATATGCCGCACATTTTTGCAATTTAAAGTTAACCTTTATCTCTTATAGTTTTTGAAATATAAGACGAAAAGTATTAAAATTTTACAAATTTGATGAAAAAAGGGCAATATCTCCATGATGGGTAATCAGATTTACTTCAAAATTGCAGGGTAGGTAGATCTTGATGTGCTGATCATTTTTACCCCATGTCAGATATTTGATATTATTAACGGTTTTTGAGTTATTACCAAAAACCTGCAATTTTACCATATGTTCTATTTTTAGTAACAGCGGCCATGTTGGTTGGTGCACGGCATCACCGGACACAATTTTGAAACTAGACACCCTAGTAATGATTCAGACCAAGTTTGGTTTCCATTGGTCTAGTACTTTCAGAGGAGAAGATTTTTTAAAAAGTTTACGACGTACGACGGACGACGACGACGGATGCCAAGTGATGGCAATAGCTCACATGACCCTTTGGGTCAGGTGAGCTAAAAAGGCAAAAAGCAACGAACAAATATTATTCATGAACATGACAAAATAGAAAACAATTTATTGGGTTAGGGTTATGGTGTTTAACACCACTTTCAACAATATTTCAGTTATATCGTGGCAACCAGAGTACCAGGAGAAAACCACTGACCTTCCGCAAGTGCAAGTCACTGACAAATTTGATCACATAATGTTGCATTTTGCCATGAACGGGCTTCAAGCTCATAACTTAAGTGGTGATAGGCAACTAATTGCACAGGCAGTTGTAAATCCAACTACCATACAATCACAACCATGACGGCCCACTCATTTATTGGCAATCAGAGGTAAATACATTGGAGCTTTTGTATTCCAATAATTCTAACATATATCATCTTTATCCTGCAACAGTCTCCATAGGATATCACTTATGAAGTCATGTCATGTGATAATAGAAGGTTGGTTTCTGGTGTTTAACTCCACTTTCAACAATATTTCAGTTATATCGTGGTGCTCAATTTTATTGGTGGAGGAAACAGGAATACCTGGAGAAATCCACTGACCTGTCGCAAGTCACTGACAAACTTTATCACATAATGTTGTATTGAACAGGGTTTGAACTCACAACTTTAGTGGTGATAGGCACTGCTTGATCCAACTACCATACGATCATGACTACGACAGTCCCTACGATGATAGAATAACATACCTATAAACTTCAAATGATGAAAAATAAGTGAAG
This sequence comes from Bathymodiolus brooksi, assembly GCA_963680875.1. Lineage (NCBI taxonomy): Eukaryota > Metazoa > Mollusca > Bivalvia > Mytilida > Modiolidae > Bathymodiolus > Bathymodiolus brooksi. The sequence goes on from OY804590.1 coordinate 70,492,732, forward strand.
GTGAAAAAATTAAAAACGATTCTAACAAAAATTAGATTTCAAATACTAACGCTGACTTGTGTTCTAATGTGAGGTTAAAATTCTCCTCGTCATATTGTATATTGAAGATTTCATAGATAATCGGTGGTGAATTGTCAATGGTGTAAGTGGTACTGTGACAAACACTTGTCACTAATGGTCCTCCATATTTTACAAAATTCAATGCTCTTACTGTGATGTAGTAATTGTTATCTGAAAAATAGACAAAAAGAAATTGTAGTATTAATTAATACACTTTGTTTGTGCCTCAGCCTGTCTCAAGCCAGGACCAGACTTTCTTTTAATATTTTAGTTAAGACATCATTAAGATTCAGAAAATATGATTAAGTTTGAAAGACAACATGTTTTTATATTCTCAAACTGATTTACAAACAAGGTATGATACAAATGTATTAAATTTGGGGGAAAAGGCCTCCAAAAAACAAACGAAATGATATAATTACATTCGGATCTCTCATGCTTTTTCAATGAAAATATCTTGTTATTTTTATCAACAAGGTCAACAAAAAGAAGAATATTTAACAATTAAAACATAAATAATATAAAACGAGAATTGAAATTGGTAAATGCCTATCATTTTACATATCTAAATTAGATAAGTATGTACGTTTTTGATTTTTATAGATGTCTTCTGTCTAGGAATGTTAATTTTCGATATTTTCTACTGATAAAAAATCTTCATCTGCAAAATTTCCATTAAGCACAAGAAATGCATGACCTGACATGTAAGTTTTAATGTATCACAAAAGTTTTATCTACAGTTTTAACATTTTAGAGTATTTGGGTTATTTTTATAAAAATCGTTCATATTTGTGAACGGTCATAATTGACAGTCAAAATAAAACCTTGTGTTAAAATAAGGACAACCTAATTATCAAAAAAACTGGACCAATCTTACCAAAGAACTGGACCAATCTTACCAAAGAACTGGACCAATCTTACCAAAGAACTGGACTAATGTTACCAAAGAACTGGACCAATGTTACCAAAGAACTGGACTAATGTTACCAAAGAAGTGGACTAATGTTACCAAAGAACTGGACCAATCTTACCAAAGAACTGGACCAATCTTACCAAAGAACTGGACCAATCTTACCAAAGAACTGGACTAATGTTACCAAAGAACTGGACCAATCTTACCAAAGAACTGGACCAATCTTACCAAAGAACTGGACTAATGTTACCAAAGAACTGGACCAATCTTACCAAAGAACTGGACTAATGTTACCAAAGAACTGGACCAATCTTACCAAAGAACTGGACTAATGTTACCAAACAACTGGACCAATCTTACCAAAGAACTGGACTAATGTTACCAAAGAACTGGACCAATCTTACCAAAGAACTGGACTAATGTTACCAAAGAACTGGACCAATCTTACCAAAGAACTGGACTAATGTTACCAAAGAACTGGACCAATCTTACCAAAGAACTGGACTAATGTTACCAAACAACTGGACCAATCTTACCAAAGAACTGGACTAATGTTACCAAAGAACTGGACCAATCTTACCAAAGAACTGGACCAATCTTACCAAAGAACTGGACTAATGTTACCAAAGAACTGGACCAATCTTACCAAAGAACTGGACTAATGTTACCAAAGAACTGGACCAATCTTACCAAAGAACTGGACTAATGTTACCAAAGAACTGGACCAATCTTACCAAAGAACTGGACTAATGTTACCAAAGAACTGGACCAATCTTACCAAAGAACTGGACTAATGTTACCAAAGAACTGGACCAATTTTACCAAAGAACTGGACTAATGTTACCAAAGAACTGGACCAATCTTACCAAAGAACTGGACTAATGTTACCAAACAACTGGACCAATCTTACCAAAGAACTGGACTAATGTTACCAAAGAACTGGACCAATCTTACCAAAGAACTGGACTAATGTTACCAAAGAACTGGACCAATCTTACCAAAGAACTGGACTAATGTTACCAAAGAACTGGACCAATCTTACCAAAGAATTGGACTAATGTTACCAAAGAACTGGACCAATCTTACCAAAGAACTGGACCAATCTTACCAAAGAACTGGACCAATGTTACCAAAGAACTGGACCAATCTTACCAAAGAACTGGACCAATCTTACCAAAGAACTGGACTAATGTTACCAAAGAACTGGACCAATCTTACCAAAGAACTGGACCAATCTTACCAAAGAACTGGACTAATGTTACCAAGGAACTGGACCAATCTTACCAAACAATTGGACCAATGTTACCAAACTGGACCAATCTTACCAAACAACTGGACCAATGTTACCAAGAACTGGACCAATCTTACCAAAGAACTGGACCAATCTTACCAAACAACTGAACCAATAGTACCAACTAGCTGGACCAATCTTGCGAAAGAACTGGACCAATGTTACAAAAGAACTGGACCAATCTTACCAAAGAACTGGACCAATCTTACCAGTTAAAACTATGGGACTAATCATAGCACTGTTGGTCCACTGTGACTCATCAAACAAATGACTTTGTGGATCATGGTGTGGATAAACATCATCCCCACAGAGAGTTGTTCCCACGGCAACTGTGTACCCCAGAATTCCACTTTCTTTATCTGAAAATCCATTCCAGTTAGCTGTAAGAGAAACATAAATTATATTAATAACTATAGTGAAATCTGTCTAAATCAAACCTACTTGGTACCAACTTTTGTGTTCGGAATAGACAGTTCGGCTTTTACAAGTTGAATAAACAAAGATTATCTACATTGTGACTTTGTTTAAAGTTTGGTTTATACAGGATTACAGTTTATTCAAGGTTCAGTTTAGACTGGTTTCAGGTTTATACAGAATTACAGTTTATTCAAGGTCCAGTTTAGACTGGTTTCAGGTTTATACAGGATTACAGTTTATTCAAGGTTAAGTTTAGACTGGTTTCAGGTTTATACAGGATTACAGTTTATTCAAGGTTCAGTTTAGACTGGTTTCAGGTTTATACAGGATTACAGTTTATTCAAGGTTAAGTTTAGACTGGTTTCAGGTTTATACAGGATTACAGTTTATTCAAGGTTCAGTTTAGACTGGTTTCAGGTTTATACAGGATTACAGTTTATTCAAGGTTCAGTTTAGACTGGTTTCAGGTTTATACAGGATTACAGTTTATTCAAGGTTCAGTTTAGACTGGTTTCAGGTTTATACAGGATTACAGTTTATTCAAGGTTCAGTTTAGACTGGTTTCACTGTAATATATTAATGTGTTTGGAAAATTGTTTTGAATGAAAAATTATGAAGAGAATCACTAGGTTCTTAGTGGTGAATTAGTTAGGAAAAGAAGGGACAATAATCATATGGTCGTCAAATTTACATCTATCTCTGCAAATCAGTGTGTATCATTAATACAGTACTAGTGATGAGTTTGATTTCTGACTGTGGCTTCATGTTCTAGCTATTACTTCATGAGCTTAAGTTTGTCAGTGACTTGCTCAAAAGGTTGGTTGTTTTCTCCTGGCACCTCTGTTTCCTCCATTAATAAACCTGACTGCCACAATATAACTGAATTATAAAAAGAAAGCTTAAACAGTGATGGTCCACAATTCCACCAATATCAACAAAATGAACAACTACCTCTCACCTCAAATCATTTAACATAAAAGAAACTGCCAAATATGCCAATTAATATCCAGGTACTGGTTTTGGACAGGCACAAAAATGTGAGAGGGTAAACCGGTTGACAGGATCCTGACCCTCCCCTCTTGATAACTGAATCTCCAATGGCAATGCAGGTATAAACAAACAATAAAAAACAAGCACATAGTTGCTTCTACGCAAAAAGACTGCATACTATCGCATAAATAAATGACAACATAAAAATGGGCAGTATAATAACAGGGTCATAATTAAATAAATGTTAACATTCTGTATACTGTACAAGCTATTTAGTACTAATACCTAGAATCACTAGATTATACTGATAGTCAAGAAATTTCAAATAAATGTAATCAATTTGTTGTTTACGTACCTGCTATGTATTTGTTTGTTGTTTACGTACCTGCAATGTATTTGTTTGTTGTTTACGTACCTGCAATGTATTTGTTTGTTGTTTACGTACCTGCAATGTATTTGTTTGTTGTTTACGTACCTGCAATGTATTTGTTTGTTGTTTACGTACCTGCGATGTATTTGTTTGTTGTTTACGTACCTGCTATGTATTTGTTTGTTGTTTACGTACCTGTGATGTATTTGTTTGTTGTTTACGTACCTGCGATGTATTTGTTTGTTGTTTACGTACCTGCTATGTATTTGTTTGTTGTTTACGTACCTGCAATGTATTTGTTTGTTGTTTACGTACCTGCGATGTATTTGTTTGATCTGGTATTTGTCAAATCACTCATAAACACTAAACCATTAAACACAGTTAAAGATCCTGGACCATCAACTACAATCCTAAAAAAAATATGACAGAAAGAGATTTGTGGTCGTACAAAAAATGACAATTTAAAGTCTACTACGAAGGTAAGGGATAATAGGGCCTTAATTTAGTGATAGAGTAATGCATTTCCTATAGGTCAAAGACAAGAAAAATGAAAAAAGAATGTGTCAATATGATACTGATGCCTAATTACAAGCTTCAGCTAAAGCAAACAGGCATAACTCTAGTAAGGAAAAAGTTTTAAAAAAGTATGACATCGAACCTGGCCTTCCTTTTACTGTCCCTTACCTTGTGTGTAAATTTCAAATGATTTACTTCCGGGGAAGTTATTATCGAGCAGAACGAAATGCAGGACAAATGGATATGCGTAAAACTTATTATCCCCGTCTTGATAAAAACGTGGGCTGTTGATCGCTCAATGACTCGTGTGCACAAAACCCATGCACCTGTCTTGTAGTTATGTTACGTCATGTGGGGTCTTTACGTTGCTATACACGTAAAGATGGCATCAAACTCAAAGAATTTCAAAGTGCTTTGACACAGGCGACTAAAGACGGGGGCATAAAAATAGTGCCATTCTCTCCTTTTATGATTTGATTTCAGAGAAGAAAGTGTTCTCTGATGAAAAAAGGAAGAAAACCCCTGTACAGTGCCAAACTACCCTCATTTTCTAGCTGTTTGGACCAAGCTTGAAACATTTTATTTCCATTTATCAGCTGGTCAGAGGAAAACTTTTTTCTCTGTAATTCACAAACCTATGATTTTTGACCGCACTGTTGACTCCATGACACCAGACTTTCCAGTCAGGTCTATCACTAGGTATCAAGTCTAGACAGGCTAACGTTTCTGTACTATCACTGCTTCTATTGTAGATTTCTCCTGAAATTATATAATAAAACATTACTTTTAGATATTAAAAAATACACTCTCCCGTTAATTTCATACAAAATGGAAATATAAAAAAAAAACAGACGATGGTCATTTTGGATTCCCAATTAAGTCCAAAAACACACCAATTGACATCAAAAACACAAAAAGTTCCCATATGTCATGTACCGTTTCTTTTTCTAATTGACAAAGTCGAAGTAAGTCCCAAATTTCTCAATTGCCAGTATTTTCTGTACTATGAGATCAGTTAATTAGATGAGAGGTGATTGTTTTGTTGATATTGGTGGAATTGATGACCATCACTGTTTAAACTTTTTTTTCATAATCATAACTCTATGTCGAATATAGGTATATTATATTAATTTGAAAAAGTCCAGACACCAAATTTCTTAAGTACACATATGGTTTATGGTGCTTAACGCCACTTTCAACAATATTTCAGTTATATTGTGGCGGTAAGTTTTATTGGTGGAGGAAACCAGAGTAGCCAGAGAACACCAACAAACTGGACAAAACTTTATCACATAATGTTGTATTGAGCACACCTCACAACGTTAGTGGCGATAGGCCATGATGGCCCCTTAAGTACACATAACAGCATTTTCTAGTCCAAGTGGACTATTGGTTTCATTGACAAAATCTAATACCAAATTTTTCCATTGCTCAAGGAAAGTATTTTCTTTACAAGAAATCTATGTGAACTTTAGGGTCTAATTGACAAATATCCAGAGATTTTATAATTGAAGAAGTTACTCTTTCAAGTAAAAAATCTTGACCTCCTGATATATAGTATTTAGTAACATAGAATCTTAATTTGTCCCTTCGGTATTCTCTACCGTTTATTATCTGTAACTATAGACATAAGTCCCACAGGACAAAAACCAATAGAAAATATTTCCACAATAATGAAATAATCTTACAACTTTATCATATTTTTTTTAATATTTATGGTGATTTTAAAAATAATCTTATATCACAAAAGTCACTCATATTTATGACTAATTAACTCACCTGGTTCTGGAGAGGTCAAATCAAGCATGACAGCGTCGGATGATATGTAGTTCTCATAACCCAGATAATTAACCATGCGGAAATTCAAGTAGTATGTGACATTGTGGTGCAGGGTCAGATTTGTGTACACGAATCTGTAAATATTACCACCACCTAATCGTTCATAATGTCTGTAAAGTGCCGACTCCGACAGACTGTACTCTGATCCTTGTATTCCGTTCAATAACTCACAATTCCCAGACAGGAAGTCGTAATTAAAGCTCTGACAATCCGTGGAAGGCATGTCGGCACACGATCGTGCACAATCACCCGAATTATTCTTGTACATTCCTAGAGCAGCAGGTGGAGCGACAAGTCTGCCTATCCTTGGTCCTGTGAATATGTCTAGCACTTTTACATTGCTTGGGTCTTCAGCTGCAATATACATTATGAAATCAATTTACCTTTACCGGAAGATGAACATCATCGAATCAAAATAAACGAAAATGGTGAACTCCATGATAAAATGAAAATGTTAAGAAATACTACACTGTCAGAACAGTCGTAAAATACAATTAGAAAATCATAGAAACATAGGCAAAACTGATAGCCATAACACACATAGAAATGACCGCTCACTCTCCTGTCTTGAAACAGGCACTTCAATAAAAGGTGGCAGGGTTAAACTAGATTTACGGGGCCTAATTCTTCTTCTTAGTGCATTGATGCACATGATATTTTTTTCTGATTAGTAACATATGTGTTTATCTTCTGTGTTTTTTTCTGATTAGCAACATATGTGTTTATCTTGTCCTTTTTTCTGATTAACAACATATGTGTTTATCTTGTGTTTTTTTCTGATTAGCAACATATGTGTTTATCTTCTGTGTTTTTTTCTGATTAACAACATATGTGTTTATCTTCTGTGCTTTTTTTCTGATTAGCAACATATGTGTTTATCTTCTGTGTTTTTTTCTGATTAGCAACATATGTGTTTATCTTGTGTTTTTTTCTGATTAGCAACATATGTGTTTATCTTGTGTTTTTTTCTGATTAACAACATATGTGTTTATCTTCTGTGTTTTTTTCTGATTAGCAACATATGTGTTTATCTTGTGTTTTTTTCTGATTAACAACATATGTGTTTATCTTCTGTGTTTTTTTCTGATTAGCAACATATGTGTTTATCTTCTGTGTTTTTTTCTGATTAACAACATATGTGTTTATCTTCTGTGTTTTTTTCTGATTAGCAACATATGTGTTTATCTTCTGTGTTTTTTTCTGATTAACAACATATGTGTTTATCTTCTGTGTTTTTTTCTGATTAGCAACATATGTGTTTATCTTCTGTGTTTTTTTCTGATTAACAACATGTGTTTATCTTCTGTGTTTTTTTCTGATTAGCAACATATGTGTTTATCTTGTGTTTTTTTCTGATTAGCAACATATGTGTTTATCTTCTGTGTTTTTTTCTGATTAACAACATGTGTTTATCTTCTGTGTTTTTTTCTGATTAGCAACATATGTGTTTATCTTGTGTTTTTTTCTGATTAACAACATATGTGTTTATCTTCTGTGTTTTTTTCTGATTAGCAACATATGTGTTTATCTTCTGTGTTTTTTTCTGATTAGCAACATATGTGTTTATCTTCTGTGTTTTTTTCTGATTAACAACATGTGTTTATCTTCTGTGTTTTTTTCTGATTAACAACATATGTGTTTATCTTCTCTGTTTTTTCTGATTAGCAACATATGTGTTTATCTTCTGCGATTTTTTCTGATTAGCAACATATGTGTTTATCTTCTGTGTTTTTTTCTGATTAACAACATATGTGTTTATCTTCTGTGTTTTTTTCTGATTAACAACATATGTGTTTATCTTCTCTGTTTTTTCTGATTAGCAACATATGTGTTTATCTTCTGTGTTTTTTTCTGATTAGCAACATATGTGTTTATCTTCTGTATTTTTTTCTGATTAACAACATATGTGTTTATCTTCTGTGTTTTTTTCTGATTAACAACATATGTGTTTATCTTCTGTGTTTTTTTCTGATTAGCAACATATGTGTTTATCTCCTGTGTTTTTTTCTGATTAACAACATATGTGTTTATCTTCTCTGTTTTTTCTGATTAGCAACATATGTGTTTATCTTCTGTGTTTTTTTCTGATTAACAACATGTGTTTATCTTCTGTGTTTTTTTCTGATTAGCAACATATGTGTTTATCTTGTGTTTTTTCTGATTAACAACATGTGTTTATCTTCTGATTAGCAACATATGTGTTCATCTTGTGTTTTTTTCTGATTAACAACATATGTGTTTATCTTGTGTTTTTTTCTGATTAACAACATATGTGTTTATCTTCTGTGTTTTTTTCTGATTAGCAACATATGTGTTTATCTTCTGTGTTTTTTTCTGATTAGCAACATATGTGTTTATCTTTTTTTTGTTTTTTTCTGATTAACAACATATGTGTTTATCTTCTGTGTTTTTTTCTGATTAGCAACATATGTGTTTATCTTCTGTGTTTTTTCTGATTGCCCATCTTTATCATACTCCTAGATAACGTGTTTATCTTGTGTGTTCTTCAACTTTAGAGTAAACTTACTCAGTGAATGTTTCGGACTGTTTTTATTAGATAAAAATGATTTTGTAGATAGTATCTAACCATGAAATTTAGAGTTCAACGAATATTTGTCTCTATATATATATAAAAGTTAACCTACTCTGATGGTTTGTAAAAATTAAGGGATCCATGAACTTACATATCTATGAAATTATCATTTTTCCTCAAAGAAAGAAAATTAGTATGAATGCACAGTATGTCAGCTAGGTAAATCCAAGTCAACAAAGGTGCCGTCGTGGTGGTTATCACATGGTAGTTGGATTTATAACTACCTGTGCAATCAGTACCCATCACAACTAAAGTTGTGAGATTGAATCCCGCTCATGGCAGGGTGTACTTGATATAACATTATGTGGTAAAGGTTGTCAGTGACTTGTGACAGGCTTTCTCCGGTATTCCTCCAATAAAACTGACCAACACGATATAACTGTAATATTGTTGAAAGTGGTGTTAAACACCATTAACCTCTAGCCATGAAAATTAGTATGAATTCACAGTATAATGTCAGTTAAGTCAACAATTGGCTAACATTTTATAAAAAAAACCATCATACCTTGAGAAACTGTCAGGTCCCGAGGTTCAATAACAACATCTGTCCACGGAACAATCTGATCTCCATAAACACCTTTACCATATCCTATACCAACTTGTGTTACAGTTAATGTTGAATCTTCTGCCGTGACGACGGAGGCTCTCAAGACGGCAGGATTACTGGTGGATATGAAGTCAGCGGCAAGTCTACCAGTTGGTTCTGTTATATCATAGGATGGTAGTGAACAAATTGCTTTTGACCTCTCCCCAGAACCATTCTCTGCCCACACAGTAAAGTACAGTGGTATTCCAGTTACTTTCAAAGGCTGTGAAAAAAAAAAAAAAAAAAATACAACAAAATATTTTTTTCAATTATCCACTTTTTAAAAGATCATTTTTGTTTTAATATTCCTGTCTATTTGAGTACATTTATGAAGAGTTTTCACAAATTACTCGTATGAAAGGGTTTCAAATGAAGTTTTTTTATTTACTATATTTATCAAAAGGTTAAATCTAGTATTCCCAAGCCTAAATAGACCAAATCCTGCAGTCAAAAAAAAAGTCCCCCCCCCCCCAACCTCCTTCATATATTAAAGAAAAAGTCCTCCCCCACCTCCTTCATATATTAAAGAAAAAGTCCTCCCCCACCTCCTTCATATATTCAACTACCGTATGAGAATAGCCACAAAAGGCCCCTTTTAGTCAATAACAAGACCTTGTAAAAGTAAAGGGCTCATGTCTTATTTACGTTATTTGTGTTTGTTTGCATATAGTGGTCCCCAACACGTCTTGTGTTGTGTTTTTGTTTTGTTTGTCTTTGTCTTGTTGCCAGTTTCTCTGGATTGTCCAGTTTTTATTGCCCCTTCGGTATTCTCTGGATTGTCCAGTTTTTATTGCCCCTTCGGTATTCTCTGGATTGTCCAGTTTTTATTGCCCCTTCGATATTCTCTGGATTGTCCATTTTTTATTGCCCCTTCGGTATTCTCTGGATTGTCCAGTTTTTATTGCCCCTTCGGTTTTCTCTTAACATTTATTTAATACCTCATTGAGTATAGTACTAGGGCCACCTAGTTTAAATGCCTCAAGAACATCGTTGCTACCTGGTGCTGTCCCTATGTCCATTGTCAGCTGTACACAACTTCTGTCATCCTCGGCATGTACTGATATCTCAAACAGAGGCTGGGTGTAATCTCTATGTTTTATCTGTTTAACTGAGCATTGTGTGGAGGACTTTTAAGAAAGAAAAACATTTGATTTTATGTTTATATTTAAACAATATACAATATTCAGTTTTACAATATATTTGTATAAACTATACATTACTTTCAATAATTATTAAATCATTATAAATTTATATTTCACTTTAAAAAAATTTCAATCTTAGCAAATGGAAGATAAATCAGTTGGGCGCGGTCATGGTCGTGATCGTATGGTAGTTGGATTTATAACTACCTGTGCAATCAGTGCCTATCACCACTAAAGTTGGGAGTTCCAACCCCATTCATGGGGAGGTGTTCTCAATACAACATTATATGATAAAGTTTGTCAGTGACTTGCTACAGGTCGGTGGTTTTCCACGGATACTCTGGGTTTCCACCACCAATGAAACTGACCACCACGAAATAACTGAAATAATGTTGAAAGTGGCATTAAACACCATAAACACCATCAATTTTAGCAAATAGAAGATAAACCATAAATGATAAGCATTTAAATATGATGTGTCTGGTGGGAGAGAGGTTAACTCTTTATACAGATTAACCTTGTTGACAATCTTGGATTTCTTGAAATTTTGTATGGAGACCATTTGTACATATTTACAGGAGTTATTTCCCTTTACTGTGGACAAAATGGTCCCTCAAGTGCAAAGTTCAACGATAATAACACACATTTTGTCCCATAATCTGTACAAGATTTTAATGTTGTAACAACTTGTGAATTTTTCATTTGCTTTAAAATTATCCTCTGATTTTTTACAAGGTTCAAATATCTACAAATTATAAAAAAAATTATCCTCAAATTCTTTTTCCTGTCCATTGCTCTTGCTAGAATAGGTACCAAATATCGCCTATTAAAAACATATAATTCTAGACCAAAATTGTTTTTGTTTCACGCACCCGACAGACTGTTAGAAAACGTTCCAACTGGAAATATTTTTTGGGTGATTTTGCAACATCTTTTTTTTTGTGTTCCCGGAAATCATGATCAGAAGTTTCTGATACTGTTCCAGAATTTACGTTCGGAACAGGTTTACACTGTTTTATATGATCAAAATCCGTTGCTCGACCTGGGCAGAAACCAGATTTGTGTCATATAAACGCAGCATTGATATGATGTCTAAATTTTTGGATATTTTGGAGAAAAATAAATCTGCCACCCTAAGTGGTAATATACTAACATCTAACAACATTCCATTTGGGGTCATGTCAGGGTTCATATTCTCAACCGACCAATCAGTGATGAGCCTACTTTTTAAAACCTACTACAGACTAAGAGCTGTTGTCTGATTGGTCAATATATATTTAACTGGCTTGCATAGATTGGATAATAAAAGATGAATCAAAGTTTACCTGATATGAACCCAAATGAGATGTTAGATATTACTGTATCGAAAATGATAAAAAAAAAAGATACAGAAGCCCACCCCCACCCCCCTCTTATAAGGATGCCGGTACTCCTTCTGCAATGATAAAGTGGCCTTACAAGAAGTGTGGCCTCTCTTGAAGGAGACAATTATCTAGTATATTACTATCTCATTTAAAACCTAACCTGATAAAAGGGGTGGCCTCTGGTGGGAGTTGCCTTGCAGGAGGGGGACTATTATACAACAAACCCCTAATTTCAAATACCCTTCCGGAGCATGCGAGTTGACCCTCATGTTTTAGTGGGGTTCGTGTTACTCAATCTTTAGTTTCATGTGTAGTACTTTATAGATCGTTGTTTGTCCTTTTCTCCTTTTTCTTTTGGTCATTGTGTTGTATGTTATTCTTCCACTTATGGATTCTGATTACCCCTTTGGTATCTTCAAACTCTTCTTAATTAGATTGTATAAGTGTGAATCTATACTAGAAGAAAGATTACCTGTTGACCAACAAAAGATGATATTTGAGGAGGACTACTGTCTATTTCAACGTTGTGCTCATTAATGACCTTCTTCTGTATTGTAGGTGTAGTATAATACCACAACTGGTTCTTATATAATTCTTTAGTAAACAGGTTTATATCAAGGGTAACAGCAGCATTTAGACTTAACTTGGTAGGTGTTAATTTCAGTGTCATCTCAAGGCTACAAAAAAAATTTGTTTTAAGAACATCTAGAAAATCATGCAGGTTTAGGGTTAGGGTTATGGTGTTTAATGCCACTTTCAACAATATTTCAGCTATATTGTAGCGATCAGTTTTATTGGTGGAGGAAACCGGAGTTCCCGGAGAAAACCACTGATCTGCCGCAAGTTGAATACACCTCGCCTGAGTGGGGTTCGAACTCACAACGTTAGTGGTGGTAAGCACTGATTCCATAGGTAGTTTTAAATCCCACTACCATACGATCACGACCACGATGATCCCTAGAAAATCATGCAGTGCATCTGCTTCACCAAGTGATTTACCTCAGTGGATTTTGCAAAATCGTTTTGAAATAAGATGGATTGCATTGCCATGAAGAAAACATTGTAATAACATTGTTACAAACAATTTATTTTGTTGAATGAGGTAAATGTCTTATAAAGTTATCATTACTAATATTGGAGATACAAGTCCCTATACCATGATATATATAGAATAAAGTCAATTTTGAAAGTTGAGACAGACACATTATCGCTAATATTTCAGCGAGTCTGACAGGGCGAGCTGGGATGTTTGTGATTATATCTGTCGAGGCCTTCAGAACTGACGTTATTGTTTATATAGTAATGTGCTTTACCTCTGACTGACCAATAAACTTGCGTATGCGAGTTACGAACTGACCTAATATTTTTGTGGATCAAGGTCAGTTCCGTAATCCAGACTTTATCAGTGGCACACATCAAAGGAAAAATGTCCAATTTGCCGATAAATCTGAAATACTGCTAAAGTTGGCGTTAAACACCAATCAATCAATCCACTTCCTTTTCCAATTAACACAATTTTTTATTTTATTTATAATGTCTTTGTTAATCATTACCCAACATCTAATGGGAATTTATTGTATGAAATTTCAGCTATTGTTGGGAATTTCAGTTCTAATATCTGTCCCTCTAGTCTCATCACTCCCGACACAGCATAACCAACTTGTAGTTCTCCATAAACAATGGCTCCACCAAATGGTTCAATACCAGTCTTGGCTGTCATTCCTAACACAGAGGCGTCAACAAAGAACTTCATACCATAATATCCTCCAATATTAAAAACTAGAGAAAAAATATATACAAAAACTTAAAATATTAAGATAGTATACCTTTAGTGATAATAATAACATAGATATCATATTTAGTGCACACGACACGTTTCTGGAATAACCTTCATCAGGTACGTTCAAAATCGAAAAATTTTAAAAGTCTTTGTGAGCAAGAAAACCAAAATCGGCTATGGAGAACCTTAGTTTTAATAATAATTACATGATTTAAGAACTGGAAATTTAGATAAGAAATCTATGTAATAAACCATGTTATTGCCGAGGCACTGACTACTGGGCAGATGATACCCTCAATGATTTTTGTATAATTCACAAATGTGGATGATTTTGAATGCCTTTTTTTTTAAATAAGAAATTACATCAGAATGACGATAACTGTATTGTATCTCAAGACTTGCCGGCATCAATTGTACTTCGATGGTGACAAATATCTGTGTAATGGCTCCACTATCTCGTCAACCACCAAATCAACAATTAATGCAGGATTTATTTTTTAATAAAATTGATATATATCTTTGGTACATGATTATATGTAGTCCAAATGTTTAAATTCCATTTCCTATTTTAAGAAATTTATGTATTGCAATGTTCTTTATTTTCAACAGCTGACATTTCTGAAAGAATGGGATCTACTCGTATATGATCCCACATACATCCAAACATGCCTTAAAGGACACCTCTGTATAACAAATCACTGTCTATAAATTGTTCCCATTAATGAATACTGCATATAATTTTAACCTGTATATAAAGGACAACTGCTCGTAAAGTCCAAAATTCCAGGTTCCCTTGATTGGCCTTAATTTACAGGTTTGACTAATTTTAACCTGTATATAAAGGGCAACTGCTCATAAAGGCCACATTTTCAGGTTCTCTTGAGTGGCCTTTATATACAGGTTTGACTGGTATTTTAACCTGTATATAAAGGGCACCTGCTCACAAAGGCCACATCTTCAGGTTCTCTTGAGTGGCCTTTATATAGAGGTTTGGCTGTATGTCAAGAATCGACAGAAAATATCCAAAGAAATGACAATAAAATAAAATTACCAAATGTCATGGGAACCAGTCCACCCAGTAAGAAATCCTTGGTATACTCCATAGCTTGTACGTCTTGTCTTGGGAAGTCTAAAGTACCAGTCAAGGTCAGATCAATTGATGTGAAGGTATTTTCTCTATCACTATAAAGTTGGTCATAAAAATCAAAATACTGAAATAGAGAAAAAAATCATGTGACACTTTCTTATATCTAATCAGCTAGATATAAATAAATTTAAACTACACTGAAGCATGTTCCTGTACAGCACTTAATAAAAAAAACAGAGATTTCTTACTCTTACATTTGCTTTGCCTGTACCACACAATATGAAGCCCCAGTGAAAAAATAAAGGAAATAAAAATCCTGATATATATGCACAGCTTTGGTATATGTCCAAATATTCTGTAAAATAAATAGCTTCTGGCTTAAAAACATCTAAGGGTGAGGTTTATGGTTTAGCTTTAAGGTGTTTAACGTCATTTTCAACAATATTTCATTAATACCGTGGTGGTCAGTTTTATTGGTGGAGGAAACCAGAGTACCCAGAGAAAACCACAAACCTGTCGCAAGTCACTGACAAATTTCATCACATAATGTTGTATCGAGTACACTTCACCATGAATGGGGTTCGAACTCACAACTTAAGTGGTGATAAGCCCTGATTGCATAGATAATTGTAAATCCAACTACTATACGATCACGACTACGACAGCCCCTAAAAAAAGTCTAAGGAGTTAGACAAACAAAGTATATACATACATATATACACAAAAAAAATGAAGAAAAGGAACAAGTTCAAACAAGCGGCAATTTTGTGGTAACAAATGCAGAAAATCAAAATCCTGATAAAATGTAGAAATATCCTGTTAAACAAATAGATATAGCTTGGAGACTGTTAGAGTATTTAGGAAGACAAAATATGTATATGTGTACCTGTTTAAAGCTAACATCTATGAGTTCAAATTTGTTGTACAGGTCTAAACAAAACAATCTTGGGTTCATAATCACCCTTTTTTATTTATTTTTCACAATTTATGTGGGTTAGTGTTGTGATGTTATAACACCACTTTCAACAATATTTCAGTTATATCGTGGTGGTCAGTTTTATTGGTGGAGGAAACTGGAGTACCCAGAGAAAACCACTGACCTGCCGCAAGTCACTGACAAACTTTATCACATAACGTTGTATCGAGTAAACCTCACCTGAGTGGGATTCAAATTCACAACTTTAGTAGTGATAGGCACTGATTGCATAAGTAGTTGTAAATCCAACTACCATATGATCACAACCACGACAACCCCTTTTCACAATTTAAAAATACCATATCATACCAATGATTTTGTTAGATCTCTGATGTCTTGTAGAAGTTCTTTTACTGTTAATGTGTTCATGTGTTTCACATCCATGAGATTTCTGAGATCTGTAATACTCATGCCAGCTAACTTAACGGCTAGAAGTTTGGTTCCGTTTAGAGACAAGCCTCTCCCTATGATATAGGACTGTTGATCGTCACGTAAACTACTACTGTTAATCAACACAAATAAAGCCTCCCCTAGAAATAAAATAGTTTATTATATAGTGGAACTTGTGCAATTTGACACCTGAGTTTTCTGACAAAAATTTATGATCCCAAAGTATTTTTGTTACCTAAAATAAAACCTGAGTATTCCAACATCCTGTACAATCTGACACATTTCCCTGGTCCCTTGGTGTGTTGGATTAGACAGGTTCCACTGCATTAGGTAAAATGTACATGTTTTCATTGAATGAGATATAACATGTGACTAATTCACACATATTAATTGTTACTCTTTCGGATATTATCCAGGATTAGGATTATGGTGTTTAACACCACTTGCAACAATATTTCAGTTATATCATGGCAGTCAGTTTTATTGGTGGAGGAAACCAGAGTATACGTACCAGTGAAAACCACAAACCTGTCACAAGTCACTGACAAACTTCATCACATAATGTTGTATCAAGTACACCTCATCTGAGCAGGATTCGAATTCACACTGTTAGTGGTGATAGACACTGATTACATAGGTAGTTATAAATCTAACTACCATACGATCACGACGACGGCCCCCTCGTATATTATCCATTATTATTGGTAACATTGATATTTTTTCTTGATCTCATCAAGTGAAATTATCAGTGTAAAAGAACTGACTCTTATAGGGATCAGTGTGATGTCAAATACATCATGACGTTGCCGATAAAAACAATAATGTCAGTTTTGAAGATCTCAACATACTTTATCACTAGAATCACAACTCGTTCTATCAGATTTGACATGATATTAGTGATAATGTCTATCTCGACCTTCAAAGCTAATAATATTCTATATATAGTAACATTGACATTACCACAAATAACCAGTAAATATATTTGTTTTTGGTCAGGAGAACTAAACACCAATTTGAGACATTTAATTTTGACATGTTGTTCCTTAATATATTTATATTACAGTACATCATGTCAAGCTTTATGAAAGATGAGTAATTGGTGTCAATCAAATATAATAAATTATCCTCCAATCATAACATTTGCTGTACACTAAAGGCATATAAATAATTATCTGCTTTATTTGTCTAGCATACAAATTAAAACGATTCTTGTAGAGTGAATGATGCTTGTTTTTCCTCTTTTAGTCAAATTTCGCTGTCGGTTTTTTTTAAAAACATTTTCACATTGCAGGATAAACACAATATCTGTTTAACTGACTTTAAAAAAAATTCATTTGCACTCGTTTCTAAAAAGGACAGAAAGGCTTGCTAATGGTTGGCTTTTCGACCAGTTTCTAAAGCTCGTACAAATAAATTTGATCTTATCCTACAATATACATATAGTGTGTATTTACCTATCTGAAATCTAACCTGTGGTGTAATGGTTAACGTGCTCGCCTCGAGTACGGTAAATCGTTGGTTAGCGCCCTGATCGGGAATCAGTATATTGCGTCTGATTGGGATGACATGTCTATCCAGGGACTATTGTGTCAGTGAGCTAGCAGTATAAAAATCCAGCTAAGCGTGTTGGTCTAGTGCAAAGGGAAACTTATCATGACCTCATTGTAAATTAACTTGTTCCCACCATGATATAGCTGAAAAATTGCTGAGTTGGCATTAAACAACAATCACTCACTCACTCACTATCTGAAATATAAGTATTAAATCAAAAACAAAATCTACTACAAACCTCCAACAACATCAAAAGTACCACTAAATTTCTCTCTACTGATGTAAATAGTGGCAGGATTACTGGTTCCTAGAGCTTTCAGTGCTGACCGGATACCAGTTGTTCTGTCATTACCATCTAAATTAGTGCTCTGAAGGTTATTCTGTCTCTTTTGTAACTAATAACATCAAATTTATATTTTGTAAACAAACATATCAATAGTACCGTAACTTCTCTAATTTTATGATTATTAAGAACTCCCCCATTTTGGTCAATTTTACAAAAATGACAAAAAAATAAGACAATGAATGATCTCCCATAATAAGCAATAGTCGAAAAATAAAATAATTTAAAAAATTGGGAAACCTAAAGAAAAACGAAAATAGTCGAAAAATAATATTGATAAAAAAAATTAGAGAAACTACTGGGCTATTTATCGGTACCAGTTTCAAGACAGTAAATATTATATTGTACATAATAAGTTTATAATAATAATAATAAATTCTTAATTTATAGAGGGTTACACAGATAACTAACCTTCCATGAGGCCCTCATACTCGTACAAAAAGAAGAGCGTTTGACACTCGACGATAAAGGGCCGACCTAATCTAACCTCGGATTGCACTGGAAATAACAAGGTTGTTCAACTTACTTCACTATTTAACAGAATAATTTTTTACCCAATCTTCTTTTATATACAGTAATATTTTGTGACCATCATTTCCATCAAATCATTTAGGGTCAAGGATGTTTAACTCCACTTTCAACAACATTTCAGTTTATATATAGTGGTGGTCAGTTTTATTGGTGGAGGAAACCCTAGTACCCGGAGAAAACCATCCACCTGTCGTAAGTCACTGACAAACTTTATGACATAATGTTGTATTGAGTACACCTCGCCATGAACGGGGTTCGAACTCACAACTTTAGTGGTGATAGGCACTGATTGCACAGGTAATTGTAAATCAAACTACCATACAATCATGACCATGACTGCACCTAAATCATTTAATAAATGAAATGAAAATAAAACGTGTAATAATGATATTATATTTTAACTTTTACCTCATAACTTTTGACCTGGGAAACATAAGCTTGAATTTCTTCATTGGTAGCATCACGGTCTAGCAAGATTTTAATGCCGTCCTTAAAGTTGGTTACATCAGGTCTAAAAAAAGAAAGATTTTTTCTGCTAAGTCATGGTTGTAAGGAATGTTACAAATGATATTTCAATACAGTATTTCACCCATTATCTGGCTACTCACACACCTCTTATTAGGCCACTCCCACCAAAGGCCACCCCTCTTATTAGGCCACTCCCACCAAAGGACACCCTTCTTATTAGGCCACTCCCACCAAAGGACACCCTTCTTATTAGGCCACTCCCACCAAAGGACACCCTTCTTATTAGGCCATTCCCACCAAAGGCCACCCCTCTTATTAGGCCACTCCCACCAAAGGACACCCTTCTTATTAGGCCACTCCCACCAAAGGACACCCTTCTTATTAGGCCACTCCCACCAAAGGACACCCTTCTTATTAGGCCACTCCCACCAAAGGACACCCTTCTTATTAGGCCACTTCCACTAAAGGACACCCTTCTTATTAGGCCACTCCCACCAAAGACCACACCTCTTATTAGGACAGAGTTCAGAAGCACTGAGATAGTATAATAATACAAATGTACTAAATTTTACCCCTCAATAGAGGCTACCCTTCTTATATGGTCACTTTATCATTGCAGAAGAGGGACTACATTATAGTATAAAATGTATTGGTAAACATTCATACATATATGTCTTGGTTCACTCCAAACAGCCTATGTGCTGTAATGATTAGTATGCTTGCCTAAAGTGCAGTAGATTGTGGGTTCGATCCCTGGTCAGGTAAAAAAAAACATAATTGTTATTTCCTGTTTTTCCCTTCAAGAGAAAGAACAAAGACTGGTTGGCTCTGCATCAGGATAATGTGTTTGTGTGGATGGACATGTCTTTCAATGGATAGTTTTATCACTGAGCTAGCACTATTGTAATCTAACTAGGGAATGTTAGTCTAGAACAATGCAGACAAGATCACTATATCATTGAATTGTAACATGTTCTCACCCTTATATATCTAAAAAAAACTAACACACAAATACATTCCTATCCTATTGTACTGTTCCCTCTGCTGCTGTCCCCCTCTTATAAGATCCCTTCCCCCCAAAGGCCACCCCTCTTTTCAGGTCAAATGTCAAATACACTTAGATAGTAAAACACTACTAAATTGTCCCCCTCAAGAGAGACCCCTCCCCTTACAATGCCGGGGCCATTGTGGTCGTGATTGTATGGTAGTTGGAATTACAGCTACATGTGCAATCAGTGCCTATCACTACCAACGTTGTGAATTCGAACCCCACTCATGCGATGTGTACTCGATACAACATTATGTGATAAAGTTTGTCAGTGAATTGCGACCCGCCATGATATAACTGAAATATTGTTGAAAGTGGCGCTAAACACCATAAGCTATACCCCATTGCAGAAGATGTGGCCAGAAGTCTTACAAATAAACTACTCACTCTGTAGTTTCTCTCTTTACTATTCTTAGTTTCTTCTTTTCTACTTCAAGGAGATTTCTTTTTATATTATTATCAAGAAAGTCACTCTCATCTACGGCCATTAGTGATCGACTCCTGAAAGACGAATCTCCGACATCTCTTTTTCTTCTACGAGTAAAATGTGTACCAGGACAATTCTTGTAGATGTTTGAGTAGGCCAGGACTTCAAATGTCTCACAGGTTCCTGGGAAAGGTGAAATTTCACACGCTCTCAGGGCAACTGAGATATATAAGCGATACATGTCTTCATCATCAAAGGTGACGTTTAACTGGAAGGCACTTCCAACATCAATCTGGTGAGTGGTACCTGGTTAAAAAAAAGACTTATGAAAACTACTATCAATTTGGTATTTAATGCTATTTTCAACAATATTTCATTTATATTATTGTGGCTGTCAGTTTTTGATGGAAGAAACTGGAGTACCCGGAGTAAACCACCGACCTGTCGTAAGTCACTGACAAACTTGATTACATAATGTTGTACCGAGTACACTTCTCCACAAGGGGGATTCAAACACACAACTTTAGTGGTGATAGGTACTGACTGCATAGATAGTTATAAATCCAACTTCAATACGATCATGACCACAATGGCCCCAGATTTCCAAATGAAAGAAAAATTGGTATTCACTGTGTGGCATCACAATTGAAAATATAACTGAGCATCTGACAAACAAAACAAATTTCCTTTTTTGAAACTTCTTATTAGCACAAAAAACAGAGCAAACTCTATGTAATAAACAAACACAACTATTCCTGAATACCAAAAATAAATAACTCGTAATCAAACAATAATTCACTCATGCGAAATCATGCATTACTTCATTGCTCAGTTACTTGTGAATTATTTTTGATATTCAGAATACAAAAGTTTTCCTGTATGATGTTATTCATATTTGGGATCGTTGCTTACAAACTCTTATAGGCTATGAAATGTTCTATACATAACCAATATTGTTGTAACAGTTTTGAATTTGTGTAAATTGTTTTTGTTGTGTTCAAAAATAAAATATTAACCGCTTGACATTTTTTAAAACACACCGAACTAAAAAAGATATAGTTGACTTGTAACATGAATGCATTCCTTTCCTTTGATCTATTTATGGTTTATATACCAGAATGTAAGCAACAGCTAATAACTATGAAATAATACATGCAGATACGAGATATTGCACACTTCAAATCTGGGCTGTAGTTTTATTACTCTCGGAGAGCGGTGCAATAATCAACGACCTAGATGTGATATTGCATGGCTTCATGATACAAATCATTTATACCACGGTTTTACGCATTCGATTGTTTAACCATTTAACTGTGGTATAAATATTACTTATTTACACCTACCAGTGGCAATAGTGTCAAAGTTTATCGTTCCTGTTTTACGTTCAACACTGTAAGTCATCTCTACACTGCCATTGCTAGTACAGGTGTTAAATTCCAGTCTAATTTCCGTACTGCGTATCCCAGGGACATAGTCTATAGCTAGACAACAGGCTACTGCTGTACAGTCCCACTTCATTTCACAGCTCTCCTCACCAAGGGCAGTAAAATTTACACCAGCGCATGCTAAAAGTAGAACAATGGAGTTAACTTTTATTCAATTTTTTCTGGATTTATAGATTTCAACAACAACAAAATGAAAGCTGTTGATTTTTTTGTTTCAAATAATTTGGCTTTCCAATGTTTTGAAGCTTGAGTGTGTACCTGATGAAGCTTATTCCAGAAACATGGTGGCTGCACTAAATTAGGCATCTAAGTTTTCATGGGTTGTCAGGTTATAATACAGAATGTCTAACCGTGGACCACAGTGGGTAACATGTTTGAAGAGTGTCACGCTCCCTGCATGCTAGATAGCTCTTTTATGAAAAAGGATAGGCGCATTGTAGCCGCTATAAAAGACTAAACTTTTCATCTCTACCAAACTCTCCATACTTTTCAGTGGAATTCAAAAGTCATTGACCCTGTTGACCCATCCCTTCCCTAATTTCTATATAGTTTTTAGATATTATTGAACTTGTTCTCATTCTGAATTTAGCTGAAATACTGCTCGCTGGACATTAAAACAATAATCAATCAATCAATAATTACTACTTAAAAAGTTTTCATCTATTTTTTTCTGACATTCTTGGATTATTTTTGTTGGGTATAATATTTTATAAATTAATTGCTAATTTACATGTAAGTATGTTGACATGGGAATGGAACAAGCCCTTTCAAGACATTACAAAATAATGCAGTTTGTAGATGTAAGCCAAGTTTTGATTGGATGAGCAGTCAGTAATGTGAACATATATTCACAGTAAAGGCTCGATTTTCCATTTGTTTTAAAAGCTTGTACACATAAATTTTCTGACAATACACATATATTATATATATGTCTGAAAATTAAACCAAACAGTGTTAGAATTAGATCTTTGAGCTGACAAATATTTGTTTTTCCCTCGACCGAATTTGAACTCACACCATTGATACACTGCAGCACCAATCGCTTAGCCTTATGTTCAGTGCCCTAGACCACATCCGCTTTAAAAAAATAGCTTCAATAGTCGAAGTGTTACCTTGTCTCATAAGGAAAATCTAGAGATAGATACAAGACATGCGTCTAAGCGTGTGTAGATGGTACATATATACTTAATATTATAATTTGACAGCAATCTAACTCAGCAATTTTTAATATATTGTATAGGATGATGAAGAATTCATCATACAGTCACAGGAAATAAAGTATATTATACAAACATCTAAGCAGGTGACAACCATACAATATATCTGTCCCACTGGATCTCAAAGTTACTTGAAATACTAGGTTAATACTAAATATTTATATACGTCTGAAAATATATATATAAAACATGCGGAAACATAACAAGTCAACCAGGTCCTGTGACCAGCTACTGGTTCAACATGTGGAAACATAACAAGTCAACCAGGTCATGTGACCAGCTACTGATTCAACATGTATCACATGATTAATACAAGGAAAGTTTGAAGATACCAAAGACGTAATCAGAATTCATAAATCAAAGAAGAACAGACAACAACAATAGACAAAAGAAAAAGTACAAAAGGACAAGGAAAGTTTGAAGATACCAAAGGAGTAATCAGAATCCATAAATCAAAGGAGAACAGACAATAATATAGCCAAAAGAACAAGGACAAACAACTATCTACAAAACATTACACAGAAAACTAAAGATCAAGAAACATGAACCTCACTAAAAACCGGGGGTGAACTCAGGTGCTCCAGAAGAGTAGGCAGTTCCTGTTCCACATGTCACACCCATCATGTTACAATAGGTATGCCATACTTACGGTCTATTGTTGTTGTTGCTATGGTAGTGGTGGTCGTAGCTTCAGTTGTTGTGGCCTCCTCTGTTGTTGTTGTAGTCGCTTCCTCTGTTGTTACTGTAGTAACTGTTGTCATGGTCACGGTTGTTCCTGTATATTCTGTAGTGTTTTCTGTTGAATTATCTGTTGTCATGACAGTTGTCGTGGTCGTTAGTTCTGTCGTAGTGGTCATAAGTTCAGTAGTCGTTGTCGTAGGTTCTGTTGTAGTTGTAGGCTCTGTTGTAGTTGTTGGTGCTTCGGTAGTCGTTGTCATGGTAGTTGACTCCGTTTCATTTTCTGTTGTCATCATCTCTGTTGTAGTTACTATGGCAACGTATTAAAAATTAACTTCAAGTAATTCAGTGTCTTGAATATGCATGAAATATTTGCTGTTAGACATTAAGCAACAACCAATCAATCAAATAATGCAAATTCTTTTAGAAGGTTTATGGTGTTTAACACCACTTTCAACATTAGTTATGTTGTGGTGGTCAGATTTATTTGGTGGAGAAAACTGGAGTATCTGGAGAAAACCCACGACCTGTCCCAACTTACTGACAAACTTTATCATATAATGTTGTATCGAGTACACCTCGCCATGAACGGGGTTCAAACTCACCACTTTAGTGATGATAGGCAGATTGCACAGGTAGTTGTAAATCCAACTACCATATGATCAAGACCACGACGGCCCCTACACCATTTTGTCATTTGCAATTCATTAGTTAACTTTGATATAACCAAAACCAGTACTGCATTTTTTATTCTAATAAAATTTCTTTTTACCAAAACATAAAAAGTAAACAGGATTTAATTCTAGAAATAAAAATGTGTTAAAATCGGAAATTGAACTTGGTTTCCTTGTATGGTCCCAGACCTTGTGTATAAATAACAAATGATTTGCTTATTGAGTTTTTGAGCGAAAACTAAATGCAGGACATATGGACGTAGACAAGGGTAAAATTGAATACCCTTGACATATAGCAGCAGGAGCATAAAAAAGCCAACTAAACCTCATGACATCTTTGAATGCAGGTTTATCATAAGTCTGAGTTATATTGACTTGTGTTCCATTTAATGTTTGTTTGATGGTGTTTAATGCCACTTTCAACAATATTTCAGCTATATCGCGGCGGTCAGTTTTATTGGTGGAGGAAACCGGAGGACCCGGAGAAAACCACCGACCTGTTGCAAGTCACTGTCAAACTTTGTCACATAATGAAGTACACCTCGCTCTGATCGAGATTCGAACTCACAACATCAGTGGTGATAGGCACTGACTACATAGGTAGTTGTAAATCCAACTACCATTCGATCACGGCCACGACAGCTCCCCATTTAAGATTATCTTGATAGTTAATCATGATAATCTTCTGGAAGATATGAACTTACTTTCTTCTATGAACAGTCCACTCCCATTGAAAAATAAACAAACTTCCGGCTGCCAAAAGTCAAGACTTAGTCCTAAAAAATACAAGCAATATTAAAAATATTTAATAAATTCCAAAACACATATATTCTAAACAGTAGATTCTAACGGTCCCAGTCTTCTATTACCATCAAATATTGACAGAAACTTGAAGGAAGTTGATGGAATTCCACCTATTTCCATCTGCTAAAGATGCATTTCCATGGTCAAATTTTTCCTTCAAATTTGCTTCAAACACAAATTTGACATGTCAAAACATGGTGTCAACACGCTTGATTGGCCCATCAAATATTGGAATGGAGTTGGATAAGTGTGCCTTAGAAACAGTTAAATATGTGTATGTATTTATTCTACAAAATTTGGGCAGGGGGGCAAGGGGGGTATGTTGCCTAACACCACTTTCGACAATATTTCAGTTATATCGTGGCGGTCAGTTTTATTGTTGGAGAAAACCGGAGGACCCGTAGAAACCCATTGACCTGTCGCAAGTCACTGACAAACTTTATCACATAATGTTGTATCAAGTACACCTCGCAATGAACGGGTTTCGAAC
The DNA here is from genome assembly GCA_963680875.1 of Bathymodiolus brooksi. Classification (NCBI taxonomy): domain Eukaryota; kingdom Metazoa; phylum Mollusca; class Bivalvia; order Mytilida; family Modiolidae; genus Bathymodiolus; species Bathymodiolus brooksi. Next base: position 70,518,722 of record OY804590.1, read on the forward strand.
TCACAACGATAGTGGTGATAGGCAATGATTGCACAGGTAAACTGTAAATCCAACTTCCATAAGATCATGATCATGACGGCCCTTACAAAATTGGTGTTTTCCCATATTTTTATCTGTGTCAATGTGATATACAGACTCTGAAAGCTTAAATATGTCCTTTTGTGATAAAGGTTTATACTATAGTAATGGTTTAATTGTATGTCAAGAATGAGGTATTGAAGAGGTTGAATAGGTTATTATTTATGTCTAGTGAAAACAATATAACCCACAACAATTTTAATTTCAATTCTAAAATGCAGTAGTCCAACCCTTCTGCAACAAAAGTGTGGCATTATAAGACAGGTGGCCTCTTTTAAGGGGGTCAAGTTAGTAGTAATTTACTATTTCAGTTCATTCGGAATATGGTCTGTTAGGGGAAGGTGCTTTGGTGGGAGTGGTTTTATAGGAGGAGGACTACTATACATATTTAATGCATTAAAATCACATAAAATTACAAATCACATAAAATTACAAATCAGATAAAATTACAAGTTAAATAAAATTACAAATCACATAAGATTACAAATTAAATAAAATTACAAATTAAATAAAATTACAGGTAATTTTTTTACCTCCAAATGGAAGAGTGCCTAGACTACTACTGGCATTACAGATAGGATATTCTATTCTGGTATCCTCTAGTATTGTAAACTCTAGTAAACAGGAGCTCCCATTATTACTAGCTTCAAAACAAACTTTTAGACTGGCATCCATTACATAGACTTTCTCTGTCACTATATGGTTAATCATGAATCTGAAATTACCAATCATGGTTAATCATGAATCTGAAATGACCAATCATGGTTAATCATGAATCTGAAATGACCAATCATATTTAATCATGAATCTGAAATGACCAATCATGGTTAATCATGAATCTGAAATGACCAATCAAGGTTAATCATGAATCTGAAATGACCAATCATATTATGATCAAATTTGACTCTAAATTGTATCAAAATTGGATGAAAATAAACAAAAATTAAATTGTGAAAATCTGCCCTTTTTGGCCCCTTTTATGTCAAAAACAGTAATAGTTACATAACAAAGTTTTACATTTTCAGAAACAGAATTTACTAATGATTTAAAAAAAAAACTCATAAAAATGTACAAAATCCCAGAAACACAAATTTTTGAACAATGAGACATCTTGTCTAGAAACATCTATTGCTACAATACCCAAATTCAATGCAACCTTCATGCTGTGTTAACGACTCTGAAGGAACAGTCAACTAGAACTGAAGTTATCGCATGGAAACCAATTGTGACTACAGATGGACAAACAATGATGAAAACAATGACAGTGCCATTCAATAATACACATATAAAAAAAAAGTAAATGGTATAGCACTGGTTAGAGACTTAGTCTTTTTTAAAGATGATTTGTAATATTTTCTTATTAAAAGCATGAGGGAAATAAAATAATTATTTCTAGAAGTTGTTAGTACATACTGAAAAAAATGCACACTCTTTTTAGTTATCTATTTAGTAACCTAATCACTACTTACTCAAATCTGAATACACCATATAAAAAGTACTGCTTTCTTTCACCTAAAATAAAATACATGGAGTAACAATCATTCAACAAAACCTTAATACAATGTAGCTTAAATAAAAACTTTCATTCTGTATTTTGCATTGTATGGTAAAACATCATAAAGATTATGATGGAAAACCTTAAAAACATTCCTGTTTGTGAGTGTAAATTTCAGCAAAAATGGTCAAGAAATTACCTTCTTCTTTCCTTGAAAAATCATGGTTTATATGATATAAATAGGGAAAAATCGGTGGTGACAAACAATTATGTCAATTTATTATAGCACTATAAAAACATATACACACCAATTTATGGCTATTCATATGATAGACATATAACCTTACCCCAAGTATAGGTGTTCTCATGACTATTCATATGATAGATATATAACCTTACCCCAAGTATAGGTGTACTCATGAATATTCATATGATAGACATATAATTACCTTATCATAAGTATAGGTGTACTCATGAATATTCATATAATAGACATACAACCTTACCTCAAGTATAGGTGTACTCATGAATATTCATATGAAAGACATATAACCTTACTTCAAGTATAGGAGTACTCATGACTATTCATATGATAGACATATAATTACCTTACCCCAAGTATAGGTGTACTCATGAATATTCATATGATAGACATATAACCTTACCCCAAGTATAGGTGTACTCATGAATATTCATATGATAGACATATAACCTTACCCCAAGTATAGGTGTACTCATGAATATTCATATGATAGACATATAACCTTACCCCAAGAATAGGTGTACTCATGAATATTCATATGATAGACATATAATTACCTTACCATAAGTATAGGTGTACTCATGAATATTCATATAATAGACATACAACCTTACCTCAAGTATAGGTGTACTCATGAATATTCATATGAAAGACATATAACCTTACTTCAAGTATAGGAGTACTCATGACTATTCATATGATAGACATATAATTACCTTACCCCAAGTATAGGTGTACTCATGAATATTCATATGATAGACATATAACCTTACCCCAAGTATAGGTGTACTCATGAATATTCATATGATAGACATATAACCTTACCCCAAGTATAGGTGTACTCATGAATATTCATATGATAGACATATAACCTTACCCCAGGTATAGGTGTACTCATGAATATTCATATGATAGACATATAACCTTACCCCAAGTATAGGTGTACTCATGAATATTCATATGATAGACATATAACCTTACCCCAAGTATAGGTGTACTCATGAATATTCATATGATAGTCATATAACCTTACCCCAAGTATAGGTGTACTCATGAATATTCATATGATAGACATATAACCTTACCCCAAGTATAGGTGTACTCATGAATATTCATATGATAGACATATAACCTTACCCCAAGTATAGGTGTACTCATGAATATTCATATGATAGACATATAACCTTACCCCAAGTATAGGTGTACTCATGAATATTCATATGATAGACATATAACCTTACCCCAAGTATAGGTGAAGAGGTCAATGTCAATCACTAGTTTTTCCAGCTGAATTTTAAGGTTGTATCTACAAGGGTTTAGAAACAGGACAGCATATAGTGACCTCTTCAATATTCCAACCTCTACACAGCATGACGTCGTGTTACAACCAGCATTGATATGACAGGCAGCAGGTGATGATATATTAGGTAGTATGACTTCAGTATCTGTACATTCTGTCGAGAGTAAAAACATATTTTGGTTCAAAGTTGACTATTGTTTCATTATTATGTTTTATGATGACGTAGTAATACTATCTATTATTTAAATGATGGTTAAGGCCGTCAGCTCTCTTTAATACACATGACAACTTCTAAAAAATATACATTTCTAAAATATATTATGTCTAAGATTCAAGATTAGAATGCTTATTTGACAGCACTGCTCACCCAGTTTAAAATACAGCCTGTTTTATTTGAAGATTTTACACATGAAATCCATTGAACCTCTTCATATTAGTTTTGTTACTTCTCACTTTCATGCATCTTTGAAAACGAATAGAACAACCCTTGTTTCTGCTCCTTTAAGACAATTTGGCAGTTGTTTTAGGCTTTTTAACATGGCAGGATTTACACAATATAAGTACATTGTCGGTAAATATAAAATTCATTTGCACACAATGCGAATAAGCATAGCAATGCTTGCCCAACGGCTCACTTTTCTACCTGTTTCTAAAGTTCGTACAAATAAATGTCATATTTTCCAACAATGTATGTATATTGTCTATGTATTGGAGAAGACATCTTTAAGCTGAGAAATTTGTGTATAAAATAACGTTTAAAGTACAGTCAAACCTGTATTAAGAGGTCACCTTTGGGACAAAGACAAAGTGGCCTTATGAGACAGGTGACCTCTTAAAAGAGGTTCAATTCATATGAAATGTTCTATGACAGGACAAGAAAATGGTGACCTTTTAATACAGGTGACTGCTTAATAGAGTGACCGCATGGGCAGGTGTGACTGTATACATCAAGTCAGTGGTAAAAAATCCAACAAACAGATGTACCGGTAATAAATTCTTTATTTAAAACTAACCATTATTCCATCCATCAGATCCTGTTGAATCAAATGGTGAAGCGTCATGGTCACACAAACTCGAACTATCCATGAAATCTATCAATCCCAAATCTTGTAACAGTTTGTCTACCTGGGGGTCACTGAGGGTTGAGTTCAAGGTCAAATTTCTCTCTGATAACCAGGTGCTCAAGGAAAAAGCTACAACAATAGATAAAATCTTTTTTTTTAAGTCTTACAATATGTAAGTATACTCTAAAAAAATAAACAATGAAAAACTTTTCTCATTTGGTAAAATTTTGACTAAAATCCAAGGGGCCATCATGGCGAGGTGTACTCGATATAACATTATGTGATAAAGTTTGTCAGTGACTTGCAACAGGTCAGTGGTTTTCTCCAAGTACTTCAGTTTCCTGCACCAATAAAAGTGAATGCCACGATATAACTGAAATATTGTTGAAAGCGGTGTTAAACACCAAAAACCAACCTGAATAAAATCTATCAGCAATTCTTATTCAAATGTTCACTGCCAAAACTATGAAACAAAGCTGGGTATTCTACTGAAATTAAAATCATAATTGTCAATAGAACAAAGTCGACTAGCTGCATTTACACGGTCAAATTTTTCCTTGAAATTCTTTTCTAACTTTTTCGATTCCAGTGATCAATTTGAAGGAGGCTTAGGTTTAGGTTTATTGGCAATTGATTTTTGATTGGGTTTGGGTTGGTTTGGTATTATGGTGTTTAATGCCACTTTCAACAATATTTCAGTTATATCGTGGCGGTCAGTTTTATTAGTAGAGGAAACCGGAATACCTAAAAAAAACCACCGACCTTTCGCAAGTCACTGACAAACTTTGTCACATAATGTTGAATCGAGTACACCTCGCCTGAGCAGGGTTTGAACTCACAACGTTAGTGGTGATTGGCACTGATTGCATAGGTAGTTGTAAATACAACTACCATACGATCACAACCACGACAGCCCCTTGGTATTCTACTGAAATTAAAATCATAATTTTCAGTAGAACAAGGTCGACTAGCTGCATTTACTCAGTAAAATATTTCCTTCAAATTCAATTCCAATTTTTCTTGCTCCTATTGATCAATTTGAAGGATATTGTGCTAAGATAATCAAATTGTAACCTTACAAACCCCCCTTCCACTATATGAAGGACCTATCAATGTGTTTTAAGGGCCAACTTTGTGCTTGAAACAGGTGTGCAGGTAAAGTTTGAATTGAATTTGAAGGAAAAATTTGACCAAATACAGTCAAACCTGCCTCAAAGGTTGATTTGATTTGATTTGATTTGTTGTGTTTAACGCCACTTTCAGCAATATTTCAGCTATATCATGGCAACCAGTTTTAGTGGTGGAGGAAGCCGGATTACACGGAGAGAACTACCAACCATGGGCAAGCAACTGGTAAACTTTATCACTTGCAGCTGCGAGTCGAGTGCACCCTTTTTTGTAACTTACAAAGCCGGGCGCGAACCCACGCCGTATTGGTGATAGGCTGGTACGAGTTCTTAGGTAATCCAACTACCTAACTCATTGAGCCACCCGGACCCCTCTGCCTCAAAGGGCACCAATATATAATAAATCACTGTCAATAAAGGGCAGTCTGACTTTCTCCATTACTGAACAATGAATATAATTTTAACCTGTATATAAAGGACAACTGCTTATAAAGGTCACATTTTCAGTTTCCCTTAAGTGCCCTTTCTATACAGGTTTGATTGTATATCCACCTTTAGAATGCAACAACTAGGAATAATCAACAAAAATTATGGCATTATGTTGTCATAGTGACAAATGATACACAAGATAATGAAATTGAAATAAAAATGTAGATATCTAAATAAAATATAACTTAGTGTGAACAACAAGTTTCTGTAATAACCTTGGTCAAGGTCGGTCATAGTAAATAAATTGCATTTATCTTATATCTAATTTCAATAATTTAGGGGCCGTCGTCGTATGGTAATTGGATTTACAACTACCTGTGCAATCAATGCCTATCACCACTAAAGTTGTGAATTCGATCCCCGTTCATGGCGAGGTGTACTCGATACAATGTTATGTGATAAAGTTTGTCAGTGACTTGCGACATGTCGGTGGTTTTCTCCGGGTACTCTGGCTTCCTCCATCAATAAAACTGATTGTCATGATATAACTGAAATATTGTTGAAAGTTGCGTTAAACACCATAAACCAAACCAAACCATTTACATCAACAATAGATCTTAGATTATGAAATTGTAATGATATGCAATGTAATACTTGAGTTTTTAAATTCTGATGTCCAGTTACAGACTTCTTTAGTCAGATTTGCACCAATAAACACAGGATGTTGAATCTCGCATGAAGTTTGGTCAAAACATACGGTCAAGGTCAGGTTAACTTCATATTGGTCCTCAAACACCATTTCTTTAATCTCATAACTACAACAAATTTACACATTGATTCATAAACAGTTTCCTGCTGTAAATGTAAACAATTAGATTCTTTTTAGTGAGCTTAAGAAAACGATGTTCTGTTCGTCTTTACCTCCAGTTGTTTGTAGGAGGGCTGATGTCTTATTTACGTTATTTGTGTTTCATTACATTAGGTGTCCACACATATTGCATTGTATTTTTCTTTGTCTTGTGTATCCTATGTTTTCAGTTTCTCCGGATTGTCCATTTTTGATTGACCCTTCGGTATTCTCTAACGTTTTTTTATTTTCTAAAATTGATAAAATATACCTCGTAACAATTGTCATTCAAAGAGCAAAAACTTTTCTAGGGAAATACAAACTGCATCAGTTGTGCAATGGTTAGTGTGCTCGCCTCGCGTGTGGTAGATTGTGGGTTCAAGCCAGTGTCAGGTCAAACCAAAGATTACAAATTGGAATATGTTGCTTCTCCATTAAGCAAATAGCAAGAGTAAAGACTGGTTGGCTTGGAATCATGATAAAGTGTCCGAGTGAAGCGTCATGTCTACCCATGCATGGACTGTTGTTTCAGTGAACTAGCACTATAAAAATAAATCTAAGTGTGTTGGTCTAGTAGAGAGCGAAGATCATAATCATCTCATTGAAAATTAACTTGTTCCTGCCATGATATAGCTGAAAAATTGCTGAGTTGGTGTTAAATTGTGAGATTTTGATTTCTGACATGAGATCTTGATTTTGTTTTCTCACATGATATCTTGATTTTGTTTTCTCACATGACATCTTGATTTTGTTTTCTCATATGAGATATTAATTTTGTTTTCTCACATGAGATCTTGATTTAGTTTTCTCATATGAGATATTAATTTTGTTTTCTCACATGAGATCTTGATTTTGTTTTCTTACATGAGATCTTGATTTTGTTTTCTCATATGAGATATTAATTTTGTTTTCTCACATGAGATCTTGATTTTGTTTTCTTACATGAGATCTTGATTTTGTTTTCTCATATGAGATATTAATTTTGTTTTCTCACATGAGATCTTGATTTTGTTTTCTCACATGAGATATTAATTCTGTTTTCTCACATGAGATCTCGATTTTGTTTTCTCACATGAGATCTTGATTTTGTTTTCTCACATGAGATATTAATTTTGTTTTCTCACATGAGATCTTGATTTAGTTTTCTCACATGACATCTTGATTTTGTTTTCTCGTAACTTGAAAATATATTGTACTTGAGTTACCTTGACAACAGAGGAGAGTTGCATTGTTTATATACTTACATCATATTAACTACACCAAATACCGAATATGTTTGCTGTGCACCTGAAAATAATATCACAAATAGAGGCTCATCCTGCTTTCAATTTGACTTCTAAAGTTTATAGAAAATGGGAGAGTCACAAATAATTTTGAGAGAAAGTTTGTCAACCAAAGATCATTTCAGCTCAAAGTTTTTAGCAGAATATTTTGATGTGACATTTTTTCATAATATGCCTAATCAGTACAAATTTCCTGAAAAAAACACCAAAAAAATTGAAATGTGAGCTTTTATCAAAATATTCCCAATTGCATAATCGGTATAAATCGGCTAAAAGAAAAATTTCACAGAAAAATCCCCAATATATGTTAAACTACTCATTGCCATGTAACTGCAATCAAAAATTGAACCCATTTTGATTTATAATAAAACAGCAATGGAAAATTGAAGAAATTTATATTTTTAGCAACAGTAGCCATCTTGAATGGAGTCGGGAGCTGTCAGGCACAATTTTGAAAGGGGACAACCCAAGTACCATCCCAGACAAATTAAATTTTTCATTTTTTGGTTTAATTTGTTTCAGTAGTTTAAGAGGAGAAGATTTAAATGTGAAAATTTACAATGTACCATGGACGGAGGGAAAAACGACGGATGCCAAGTGATGTCAAAAGATCACATGGCCTTTGAAAATCCTTTCCTAAAACAGGCCACCATGGAATTTAGTGCTTATTTTTTTATCATTTTAATCTCTTTGCTTTATTAATGTCTAAAATTCATTTTTCAATATTAAAACTTTCATTTTTTATCTTAATAAATGATTAAATAATATACATGTATAAATATATTCCTTATTTTTAAAAAATATTTAGTTTTTTTAAATTAATCAATTTATAATTAACATTCATAAATCATTCTTTTTTTAAATACTAAGAAATCAAATATAAATATAAATTAAAAAAAAATCTCATTTATAAATATCTCATGACCGAGGTATACCGCATCGGTGGTGTAATGGTTAGAGTGCGTGCCTTGAGTGTGGTAGATTGTGGGTTTGAGCCTAGATTGGGTCAAAGCAAAGACTATAAAATTGGTACTTATTGCTTCTGCACTAAGCATGCAGCATTAAAGAGAAAGAGCAAAGACGGGAAGCTCGGAATCAGAATAATGTGTCTGAGTGGGGTGACATGTCTATCTGCAGATTTCAGAGCTAGCAATACAAATATCCAACTAAGTATGTTGGTCTAGTACAAAACGGACCTCATCATCATCTCATGATATAGCTGAAAAATTGCTGAGTTGGCATTAAACAACAATCACTCACTCACTCTCTTTTAGACAGGTTTTACTGTATTTTCTCATGAGTGAGGTCTCGTTAAGACAGGTTTTACTGTATTTTCTCATGAGTGAGGTCTTGTTAACAGGTTTTACTGTATTTTCTCATGAGTGAAGTCTCTTTAAGACAGGTTTTACTGTATTTTCTCATGAGTGAGGTCTCGTTAAGACAGGTTTTACTGTATTTTCTCATGAGTGAGGTCTCTTTAAGACAGGTTTTACTGTATTTTCTCATGAGTGAGGTCTACTTAAGACAGGTTTTACTGTATTTTCTCATGAGTGAGGTCTCTTTAAGACAGGTTTTACTGTATTTTCTCATGAGTGAGGTCTCTTTAAGACAGGTTTTACTGTAATTTCTCATGAGTGAGGTCTCTTTAAGACAGGTTTTACTGTATTTTCTCATGAGTGAGGTCTCGTTAAGACAGGTTTTACTGTATTTTCTCATGAGTGAGGTCTCGTTAAGACAGGTTTTACTGTATTTTCTCATGAGTGCTATTTAAGACAGGATTTACTGTATTTTCTAATGAGTGAGGTCTCTTTAAGACAGGTTTTACTGTATTTTCTCATGAGTGAGGTCTACTTAAGACAGGATTTACTGTATTTTCTCATGAGTGAGGTCTCTTTAAGACAGGTTTTACTGTAATAAATTAATAATAAATTACCAAAAGAAACATCTGACAGAGGAATTTCTGTTGTCATCTGGTCTATCTTGAGTAAGAACTTATTGGAACAGGGTTCTATTAACATGGATAACTCCAGTGATCTGTTGAGTCGAGGTATGTCCATACAACAACTAACACCATGACAACCAGATGGAATACTACAGATTAATCTGTCTGTAGTCTCAATCACAGCAGTATTCAAAACATTAGAACATTCTGAAAATTTAACAAGACAGAGGATATAATTTTAGGTTGGTTTGGTTTATGGTGTTTAACACCACTTTCAACAATATTTCAGCTATATCGTGGCAGTCAGTTTTATTGGTGAAGGAAACTGGAGTACCTGGAGAAAACCATGTATAATTTTATTTTCATCATCAATAAATCTCATATTGTTGACTGATACTTCTGTTTGTTACATGGATGTACAGTAGAGGCTGTCATGGTCGTGATCGTATGGTAGTTGGATATACAACTATCTGTACAATCAGTGCCTATCACCACTAATGTTGTGAGTTCGAATTCCACTCATGGCGAGCTGTACTCAATACAAAATTATGTGATAAAGCTTGTCAGTGACTTGTGACAGGTCAGTGGTTTCTCCGGTTTCCTCCACGATATAACTGAAATATTGTTGAAAGTGGCATTAAACACCATACCCACTTTGGATGTACAATCAAAGAGAACATTGAAATAGGCTCATATAACACAGGTGGGCACTTTGTGCAAGTTTAATTAGCATTAAATGCACCACATAGGGAAATAAAAATGAAGATCACATAATACAAGTTATTACTTAATAGAGGTGGTCGCTAAAGCAGGCTGAACTGTATATTTACTGATGTAATCATTGTGTATCACGATTATAAAGTTGGTAAATGATGTCTCATCGGTGGAGAGGTATAGGCGATTCAAGTTACTTGGGGCCTGTCGGTGGTTTTTGACAGGTTCTCCGGTTTACTCTACCAATGAAACTAATAACCAAAATATAAACTGAAATGTTGTTGAAAGTTATAATACATGTGCTGTTAAAATGACAATAATTCTCATATAAATTTTCTGATACTGACTAAATTATGAGTCTACCAAATTGTTCTTCTAAAATGGCTTAACCTCAGGACATTTTTGTCTCTGTCCAAAGCCAGAATTTAGATTTCTATAGATTTTAATGTCATAGATATTTTTGCATTTGGAAGTTTCAGATTTGTGGCAGGTTGAATTGGTGGTTTTCTATGGGTACAATGTTTCCTCCATCAATTAATCTGATCACGAAAATATTACCATAATTTTGTTTAAAGTGGCATTAATTACCCATAAGCCTAACCAAATATCTAAAATCAGTGAGTGAGTGAGTGAGTGAGTGATTGTTGTTTAATGCCAGCTCAGCAATTTTTCAGCAATATCATAGCGAGAACAAGTTAATTTTCAATGAAATAATATTGAGGTCCGCTTTGTACTAGACCAACACGCTTATTTGGATTTTTATAGTGCTAGCACACTGAAACAACAGTCCACAGATAGACATGTCGCCCTACACGACACATTATCCTGATTCCAAGCCAACCAGTCTTTGCTCTTTCTCCTTAATGATGCATGCCTAGCGGAGAAGCATCAAATATCAATTTCATAGTCTTTGGTTTGACCCGATTGGGGCTTGAAGCGAGCATGCTAAAAAATTACACCCCAGATGCGGTTTCTAAAATCAGACAAAGTATTTTAACATTTACCATTGTTCCATCCATCTGCTCCTTCAATGTAACACTGTGTAGTGGGTATAAACTTAGCCATGCCCAAATCTTCTATCAGTTTTGTGATTGCCCACTCTGGAAGTGGAACCGTAGCAATAGGTATATCTTTGGACTGTAGCCAATTATTGAAATTAACTGAAAATAAAATAATATGAAGCTTAACTCAACAACACTGAATTTTAACTGGAGCATGCTCAATGTGATTTTTAATTCATACGTAATACAAAATTAATGATCTTTTTTCTTCTATTTCAAAAATTTGAAAAGCATTATTTTTCAACTATTAAAATGTGAATCATACAATTCTGAAGCAAACATAAAAATGTCAGATGCCCATGAAATTAAAACAATTTTTGTAGCATCTTGCATGGAGAAATTACATGTGTAATTTTAGTCTGTTTGATTAAAGGGTAAAGGGTTATGGTGTTTAACGCCACTTTCAACACTATTTCAGTTATATCGTGGCGGTCACTTTTATCTATTCGAGGAAACCGAAGTACTGGAGAAAACCACTGACCTGCCGCAAGTCACTAACAAACTTTATCACATAATGTTGTATCGAGTACACCTCGCGATGAGCGAGATTCAAACTCACAACATTAGTGTTAATAGGCACTGATTCCATAGGTAGTTGTAAATCCAACTACCATACGAGCATGACCACGATGGCCCCTGTTTGATTAAATCATTTGTCATTATACAGTACTGTTATATGTCATTCATTCATTTCTGTCTATAAGGGAACAACCATTTTACCTTTACGCGGAGGCGTATCATTTTCTTTCATATTCCGTCTCTTGACATATGCAGAAAATAAATAATCTGGCCTTGGTCAACTTAATTTCATTAGCTATTATAGAAAAAGCAACTTTAGTTGTGAGTTCGAACCCTGTTCAAGGCTAGCTGTACTTGATACAACATTATATGATAAAGTTTGTCAGTGACTTGCGACAGGTCAGTGGTTTTCTCCTGTACTCCGGTTTCCTCGAACAAATAAAAGTGACCGCCATGAAATAACTGAAATATTGTTGAAAGTGGCGTTAAACACCATAAACCTCAACCAAACCTATATTTTTAGATCTGACTGTTATACTTACATGTGTCATCTAGTCTGTCTGTCCCCGATGTACATGACTGCTGTGGTAGTCTAAATCCATTAAATATGGTCGTACTAAACATACATGGTCCACTTGCCTCAAAACAAGCACTAAGTGTTATATAGATCAGATAATTATCCTCGGACTTCAGGTCAAAGATAGTGTAGCTATCAAATGAAAAAGACAGGTAATTTAGTCCATGGCATTTTATTTTAATTTACATTTATTAGCTAATTTTGCAATATATAAAGTCCCCAACAGTGTGAACCAGTAGCCAGCATAAATGAAACAGAAAAAGCTTACCCAATAAAGGAAACTCATGCTTTTTTTCTTTTATGACAGCACATGTTGTCAGAGATTTAGTGAGTGTAGAATTCGCTGGTGTTATTTTCTTCAACCAGATTTATATAAATATATACATAGAATAACAGCAGTTTTGATTGATTGATTGATGTTTAACGTCCAGCGAGCAATCTTTCAGTTATATTCAGGACAAGAACATGTTTACAATAAATCAATATGTAGAATGAAAACGGGGGACGGATATAAAAATAAAAATAAAAATAATAAATTAAACGCCACGGGACTTGAAACAAGGAAAAGTGATGGGTAGGGACGGGGAATTTAGCCAGTGCAACAGGTCTCCTATGGACCACTCATCATGAGCATAATGCTCATATTGAGCTGTTACACTGGGTTCTTTAATGTGCGAAGAGGGTGGCAATCTCTCAACAGGGGACCTCTGTTTTATTTACGTCTCATCCGAAGGACAGCAGTTTTGAAGGTCGAGACAGACATGACTAGTATCGCAGTGAGACTGATAGAACGATACTTTGACGTTATTGTTTTTATCGCTAACGTCATAACGTATCATGCTGACAGATAATAAACAGAATCAGAGTCAGTTTGTTGATACTGACAAACTTTATCACTTAATGTTGTATCGAGTACACCTCACCATGTGTAGGATTCGAACTCACAACTTAGTGTTGATAGACAATGATTGCATAGGCAGTTGTAAACCAACTACCATATGATCACGGTGGCCCCTTGTTTGTCCAATCAAAACAATGTAACTATTATATATAGTGCTCTGATTGGACCTTTAGAATTGTGCATAAAACTCGTATTTGAAACAGATGTAGCCCCTCTGAATACTTACTCAATTCTAAACACACCAACAAGTGCGAAGGTCTGAGGTGTACCTACAAAATGGTAAGAATTAATTAATTAACAATAATATAATTTGATGTGAAGACTGCAATCTGATTGGCTGATCTGCCTGATGCAACAGTGGTTATACATGATAACTTAGGTTGGTATTGTGACATCACCAACATATTCATTTGCCACAGAAAAGTTAAAATAGTCCCATTAAATAATCGTAATTCAAATCGAGGAATCATTAAACTTTGTTGTCAAAATTAAATTATAAGGAATATTTTAAATTTGTTATACTTGCATAACCTGATTTGGGAAAGCTTACGCTTTTAATAAACCGTTTCACGCTTTATTAAACTCAAACTGCCCCAAGCCGGGTTATATTGAATAACCTGTTCAAAAACTGAAAATATTCCTTAAATAATAAAAAGTCTTGGAGTCTTGTAGAAAGAGGAAAGATCGATATCACTAAACATATCCTTCTTGTACATTATAATATCAATTTATAAAAATTCTTCTAAGTTAAAAAAAAAATCATGTCACAACCACAACGGCCCCGCAGCGGTATGCAGATCATAAACATAAATGGTATTTTTGGAATGTTGACAAAATCAATTAATTTCTAAAACACGGTACCTACCCCACTCGTAATTCAAGAGAGATATTGTTTGTGTAATTCTCTCTATTGTTAACTTCATCTCAGATTTACACTTATCAATCTGTACACTGGACATGATGCTTCTGTCTATCTGTATTACATCATAGCAACATGTGACCGTGTAACAATTAAACACACACGTCACGTTATCACTCTCAGCGATAGATGTCAGGTCGACTTGTAAATCTTTGGTACAAACTGCAATAAAATGAAAACAATATAACACCATCAGAAAAGTATTAAAATCCAATCCAAAAATTGTAGAAAGAGGCAAGATTGATATCACTAACACACAAATACATTTTTTTCCCCCCAAGTCAGGATTTTACAATCCCCTGTACATTACCACCTGACTAGGGTATACAGGGGTATTCAAAAGAAATCAGTGAAAAAATAATTACTATTTCATTTTTTACAAATTAAATTTCAAAAGAGTTACAAAAAAAAATTAAATATTAAAGTGAAAAGGTAGACAAATACATGGTGTTCAATTCCTTGGCACTTGAATAAATAGTGGCTGAGTTAAACCAGTTTCATGGGCCCTAATGAATATAAATCAAAATGAATGAACAGAAAAGGTCAACATAACAAAACCATCAATTCATAATTGTACATATGCTTGATTTTTTTTAAAAAGACCTCCCAAATATTGGAACAATTTTTTTAATATGTCTGTTATCAAATATAACATATATATATATATATGGTTATAACTATCACAAATTAAGACATTTCTGGTTTAAAATATAAATGACAGAAAGTGGTAAACAGATGCCCCCCCCCCCCTTTATAGGTCATGTGATATATATCTAAGGCTAGTCGTAACATAACCTGTTATACCCCCGGTGGGCATCCAATCAAACTACATCATTCTTTCATAAACCATAATATATATAAATATATACCATTTCTCCAGCCATCAGTAACTTTATTGTTATAAGGACTTCTCCCTCTGTCACAGGAAGTAGATAATAGGTAAGGTGAGACAGCCAAATCATCCAACAAAATAGCTATAACATAGTCTTGTAGTGGTTCCGTCACGCCATTCTTCTCCATCCACCTAGTCAAAGAAAATTCTGCAAATATACAAAAATTATATATTTACACCATTAATACCAATCAAGGAGGATAATCTATAACTAGGGTTAGGTTAATGAATGGTGTTTAACGCCACTTTCAACAATATTTCAGTTACATCGTGGCGGTCAGTTTTATTGGTGTAGGAAACCGGAGTACCCGGAGAAAACCTTGGATCTGCCACAAGTTACTGACAAACTTCATCACATATTGTTGTATCAAGTACACCTCGCCACGAGTGGGATTCGAACGAAACTAATGTCAACATTAAATCATATACAGTTAAACCTGTCTAAACAGAACCCTAAATAAACCAGTATCATGTATAAACTGAACTTTAAATCAAGTCCAAACATAGGTAATCTTTGTTAATTTAACCTGTATAAACAGAACACCTGTCTATCCTGAACACAAAAGTTGGTCTCAAGGAGGTTCAATTTAAACAGGTTTCACTGTAGCTTTTCATGAAAAAACTTTTATTTTTAATTTTTTTTTGTGATTAAAAATAACTGAAATACCTTTACAATATTTTCATTTGTTTAATGCACTAAATTTTAACTAGATTCTTAAATTTGCAGGAGGGGGTGCACATTATAAACAAGAACAACACATTTTAATACTTTTTTCAGACAGAAAAAACATCATGTGTCGACCATTTTGTATTTAGTGTCTGTCAACATGTAAAGTTGTCAATGGTGTTTTTGTAATTTGTGTTGTTTGGATTAAGTCACCAAATTATTTATGAGGAGGAAATTACTATTTAAACTTCATGATTTTTGAATATTTGGAATTTTGATGGCAGTATAATGATGGAGCACTCTATGTTATTTAAATGAATATTTCATTTCATACATGTATGAAATTTTCTTTTTGATTTCACAGACACTCAAAGAACCACCATCAATACAATATTATTTACTCCTAGGTAAAAGTTCTGATAACTTGCCTGTATCAGAAAAAGTAGCATTCCATGTACATTGTAGTTTTGGTAGTAAGACATTATCTAGTACAACATAGGTCTGTTCACACGGTGTCTGGGTACATACACTAACATTCATTGACATTAGGTAATAGTTCGTTGTTGATAAATCATACACTGTAAATCTGTAATGTATATAAATTATACTGTGATTTTACTATCAACTTTTACATTCACTATTACCTATGGCTTGGTCAGGCAATAAGAGAATTTACACTGACCAAATTTGCCATTCCAGTTTTCCAAATGTTACAGTTTTGTAATTCAGACTGTAAAATTGGTATTTGGTATTTGGCAAAGTTGAAAAAGTTATACATAACTACTGAACTACATTAACCAGCCAATCAAGTTACAGTATTTTTCAATAGATTTTTTTTAACTGAGTCTTATAATTTTTTTGTCCTTTTCAAAAGATTTTATAAGAAAACAAATTATAATCTCCCCCAATATAAGAAAAAGTTTTATGATTTTCATTTTTAACAATTGAAAGATTTCTGATTGAAATTAATATTACATAACAAAATTTGAAATAGTAATTTTACACACATTAGAGCTCATGGTCACTAATCGCATACTAGATAGATGTAAATCATACTACCATACTAAGAAAATAGAGTGAGTGAGTGATTGGTGTTTAACACCAAAATGAGCAATTTTTCAGCTATATCGTAGTGAGAACAAGTTACATTCTATAAGATGATAACGATGTCTGTTTTGTACTAGACCAACATGCTTAGTTGGATTTTTATAGTGCTAGCTCACTGAAACAACAGTCCACAGATAGACATGTCACTTCATTCTGACACATTATCATGATTCTGATCAACCAGGTTATGCTCTTGCTCCTGAATCCTGAGTTCTGAGCAGAGATTAACAACAAATACCATTTTTATAGCTTGGATTGGCCCGACCAGGGATCAATCCCACAATCTAGCCCACGCTAGCCGATCATGCAAATCATTACACGACCAATGTGGTTCTAACACAATAGAGATCCTTGTAACATATCACATGACTTATAATAGAACACTCACTAAATACACTCTTCTCTTTTAGAATGCATGTTTACAGTAAACCAATAATTAATGCAGGTCAAATAGAATTATTGTCTTACTTACATTGCTTTGACTACACCGCCCAATGAGAACTGTCTCTCTTCACCTACAAAGGTTAAACATACAGGGAGATTATAATTTTACCTCATTAAATTTGTCTAAGTATAGAAACATTAGTACTAAACTATATCCGTCATTTTGGAACATCTCTTTTTTAAAGTAAGGACATCAGAGGAAATATTGTTTTTTTTCTCCATTCAATATAGCTATGGTTTGGCTTATGGTGTTTAACGCTACTTTCAACAATATTTCAGTTATATTATGGTGGTCAGTTTTATTGGTGAAGGAAACCGGAGAACCCAGAGAAAACCATTTATCCGGAGAAAACCACCAACCTGTCGCAAGTCACTAACAAACTTTATCATAAAATGTTATATTGAGTACATCTCGCCATGGACAGGATTTGAACTCGCAACATTAGTGGTGATAGGCACTGATTGCACAGGTAGTTATAAATCCAACTACCATACGATCACAACCATGACGGCCCCTAATATAAAAAGTTAATGAGAGTATTGCACATAGCAATACATTGTCCACTACCGGCCGCAAATATCAGAGGACCTAAAATATTAGAAGTATCACTTTGCAGTGACTAGATTTTAAATTCAAAGTTCAAGGGCCAAAACGCTGGCAAAAATCATTAACCGGAACGAAATTCAAACTTAAACTGTAACTCATCTAGATATAGCCACATACCAAATATCAATTCAAAATCTCAAAGGACGTCAAAAAAACAGTCTGGACAACTTAAAATTTGAACAAAAAATACAAGTTCAAGGGCCACAACTCAGCCAAAAATCATTCGACCGGAACGAAATTCGAATTTAAACTGTAACTCATCTAGATATAGCCACATACCAAATATCAAGTCAATATATCAAAGGACGTCAAAAAAAGTTCAGAAAACTTAAAATTTTAATGTGACGGACGGACAGACGGACGGAACCTAAAACTATAGTCCCCTTCGGCTTCGCGGGTAGGGGACTAATTATGGTATATCACATTTAAAAACCAATACATTTGTATTAGGGTAAGCAAGGCAATTACAAAGGAGACCTCCACCTTATTTTCAAATTTTTGTATATCTTATGAGAGAAAAGTATGATTTGAAGATAATTACATACCATTTATTTCAAATGTTAATAATAAAAAAGAAAGCTTGAAGAAATCATTTTCAAAAATCACTTTCAAAATATAGAATATTTTAAATCACCCATAACAAATCAAGAAATCAAGATATAAATGGGTATTATATGGCATTAAACACCAATCAATCAATAAAATTTTTAAATATTGACAATTTTAAATATATTTCTGAAAATTCCAATTTATTTTTGCCTAAAATTAGCTGTTAATTCTGAAAAAAAAATTGGTCTACATACTCCTGAAGCACCCTGAATAATACAAAATGGAGTTATTTAAACCACAGAAAATTCAAATTTTACGTGAATGGGGAGTCTTTAAAGAAATAAAGATATTTACCCATAGTGAATTCTTGTAATGATACATTATAGACAAAGGTATCAACCCCTACAGTGATAGTGTAGTCACATGGGTCTAATTCAACCTTGACATTGAATGACAGCCTCAGTTTTTTAGAGATCACACAACATTGAACTCCTGTACATTGACTGGTTACATGACATATGATGTCTGTATAACTGGGGTCAAGATCTGGAATGTCGGTACTCAGTGGACAATCTGGAATAAATGTATAATGCTCTAAATATCTGCATTAACTATTAGTACCCATTATTAAATACTAAAATCTAAATACATGTTTAATTAAATATGAAATGCACTGGAAATGAAAATTAAGATCACATAATACAAGTTATTGCTTAATAGAAGTGGCCACTAAAGCAGGTTTGACTGTATTTACAAATATATGTACACATTAACATCTCAATGTGAGATACTGTCATTTATAAATATTTATAGTATATATATATAGCAACTATTGCATTCTAAATATCAAAAATATATCACAGGAACAGTGCAGTAATTCACAATTGCACGTTAGTGCACGAGCGCATTATCATCCTTGTCCAGCTACCACCGATTTATTTTTCATATTAGGAATCCAAGAGTTGCTATAATGTTTCAAAAAGGAACCTGTTTTTCATTGTGGGACGTCCAATGACATTTTTGATTGCGATGGCATTGCTACCATAACGTCATGCAGTTTTTATTTCATCGAGCGAAATACTGTTTTTTTTCATTCACTGGGAAATCTTAATATTTTACTGGCATCTGCATAATATTTAAAGTGTCGAATTTCATAAATGATTACCATACGTTCCTCACTAAAAGCCGCTCCTGTATTAATGACGCAGGGACGAAAATACAAGATTTTGTTGTTTTTGTACATACACAAGTCGCCTCTTTAAATAAGATGCAGGGTCTAGAATACTTTCGATGATCTGTTATGTACGTGGCCTAGTGTATATCACTAAGAACTCTTTCAAAAGATCAAACACTACATGTAGGTCTGATAATAAAAGTTTTCCATATATTGATTTGTACAGCAAGAAGTGACTTTAAAAAAAACAACCGAGCATTTTAACCCAATTTTATAATACCTACATTTTTCTAAAAAATGATAAAGAAGAAACACATAAGCAATACATAGAGGATTTCAACTCTAAGAATGGGTTTTTTTCACAGAAAAATAGAATTAGCTGAAATCAGTTAAATAATTGAAAAAAAATTATCCCTGTTCAGTGCAGAAAATGGTGGCCTTATAAAAGGGAGACAACTCTATTTACCATTAATCCATTCTCCACCTGTAGCAGTCATATATAAATCTGTATTGAGACACAGTGTTGATGGAAGGTACGGAGACATTCCCAGCTTCTCCAGCAGTAGTGCTATAGCATAGTCTGGTAAAGGACGTCCTCCAATGGATGGAAAGTTGTCTGACAACCAGGTATCTAATGTAAAGCCTACAAATACACAAAACCAGACATCTAATGAGAAACCTACAAATATACACATATTAAGTCTAACAAAAAAGGGTGGGGTTATGACTATGGTGTTTAACGCAACTTTTAACAATCTTTCTGCTATATTGTGACGGTCAGTTTTATTGGTGGCGAAAACCATCAACCTGCTGCAAGTCACTGACAAACATAGCTGTATAAGAAGGACACTCAAGGGAATCTGAAAATGTGGCCTTTATGAGCAGTTGGCCTTTATATACAGGTTAAAATTATATGACACTATCCATTAATGGGAAAAATGAGGTTGTCCTTTATAGACAGTGATGTTTGCCCTTTATGGCAGGTTTGACTTTATTTGATTACAATGTCTGTTTACCTGTGATCAGATATTCTGTGTTCCATGGACATAAATCTCTAGGTAACAGCGTGTTCGTTAGTACAGGAGCTATGACATCACATGACATGCCAGCGTTGTAACAAACACTAATGCTCAATTTCTTCACCCAGTAAGTCATCTCTCCTGCCAGGTATTCTATGCGATAACTAAAATTTACACACAAAACAATTATAGGTTGTCTTTTTATTCAAAGACATAAGTCTCCCATTTATTCATCCATCGATTCATTCAAACCGCATTGGTGGCGTAATGGTTAGCATGCTCGCCTTGAGTGCGATAGATAGTGGGTTCGAGTCCTGGTCTGGTAAAACCAAAGACTATAAAATTGGTAGTTGTTGCTTCTCCGCTAAGCATGCAGCATTAAGAAGAAAGAGCAGACTGGTTGGCTAGGAATCAGAATAATGTGTCTGAGTGGAGCAACATGTCTACCCATGGATTGTTGTTTCAGTGAGCTAGCACTATAAAAATCCAACCCAGCGAGTTGGTCTAGTACAAAGTGGACCTCATTATCATCTCATTGAAAATTAACTTGTTCTCGCCATGATATAGCTGAACAAGAAATGTGTGCATCACAAAATACGCCCATCTATATAAATAGGGTTTTCCCCCTTCCACAGGGGAATCATGTGGCCATGTTTGGTCAAGATCCAATATACAGAACTAAAGTTATTGTGCGGAAATGATCCTGTTGTCAGAAATTCTATTTATAGTAATGATGACCTTGACCTTTGACCTAATGACCCCAAAATAAATAGGGTTCTTCCCCTTCCACAGGGGAATCATGTGGCCAAGTTTGGTAAATATCCAATATACAGAACTAAAGTTATCATGCAGAAACGACCCTGTTGTCAAAAATTATATTTGTAGTAATGGTGACCTTTGACCTAATGACCCCAAAATAAATAGGGTTCTTCCCCTTCCACAGGGGAATCATGTGGCCAAGTTTGGTAAAGATCTGATATACAGAACTAAAGTTATTGTGCGGAAACCTGTGTGGACGCCCGCCATACCCAATCACATAATACGGCCCGTCTCAAGACGGGCGTATAAAAATAGCTGAATTGGCGTTAAACAACAATCACTCACTCCATCAATTCAGAAAGATGCTTACAATCTATCAGTAGTTTGAAAAATGTATCTATCAAATTGTCACAATAAAACACTTATTTAAAATGTAGGAGTTTCCCATACAAAAGCAACTTCTGTTGTGTTTTTTTTATCACTTGATTTTTTAATCACATATTCAAGGTGGGCAATAAAACAACTTCAAAAGTGATTCTAACAACCTGCCAAAACAACATACATATCTCCTTATGGTAATAAGGAAGCATGCAAAGTTTTAAGGAATTTCCATTTAAAATGCTGGAGGAATTACAATTGCAATATTTTTTTATGTAATATTCTATCTCAAAAAGAGCAATAGCTCCTTCAATAAAGGGTCAATGCCGAAGCAGTATGTTACGACTGCAGCAATCTGACAAAGGTCTTCCTCATCCACCAGTCCTGGTGCAATCGAGTTTAACTTGAAATCCATAGCTTGTCAAAATCAATTCAAAGAAAAATACTGCATAAAAATTAGGTGAAAAAAATTATTGTGTATACCTTACAAATATGCGTAATTTCATATGTGTGTCCCCTTTTAATTCCTCATCCATAAAAAAAAACATTTTCATTTTTGTCTCATAAATAATAATTAAAATGAACATTTAAAAAAAAAAATAATTGAAAAATAAAAATGTTGAAATATATATAAAAGGAACTATATATAGCAAATAAATAAAAATACACTCTACTTACGTTATTGCTATAAAACCGTTCAGTGAAAAGTGTTCCTCAGTATCTATAAAAAACAAAAAATTGATGAAATTATAATCTGCATGAAAAGTTTAGGTTAAATATTGAGAAATTGATAGGCAAATTTTATTTGGAATTGTGACACTTTGCAGTTTTGTTGAAAACAGAAATTGTCATCAATAAAAAGGTCACTCAAAGCAAAAGGCAGGGAATATGAAACATTACTGACCAATGGAAGTAGACCACGTGCAACCTTGAAAGCTGTTAGATATGATGATTTATTATTTATTAATGTTGTTATAGCCCTGTATTGTGTGTCATCACTGATCAACAATCACTGAAACTGACAAAGTCAAATCTCTATTATGTTCAGATGAAAAGTGCTACAGCAGTAGCAAGGATAAAATAATAATTAATTTCAACATTATAAGAATTAGTGAGTGATTGCTGTTTAACACCAACTCAGCAATTTTTCAGCTATATGATGGCGAGAACATATTAATTTTCGATGGAATGATGATGAGGTTCGCTTTGTACCAGACTAACACCCTTAGTTGGATTTTCATAGTGCTAGCTCACTGAAACAACAGTCCGTGGATAGACATGTCGCCCCACTTGAACACATTATCCTGATTTTGAGCCAACCAGTCTCTTTTCTTTCTTCTTAATGCTGTGTGCTTAGCGGAAAAGCAACAAATACCAATTTTATAGATCTGGGCTCAAACCCACAATCTACACCCTCAAGGCGAGCACGTTAACCATTACACCATCGATACAGTTGTAAGATTGAATCTCATAGTATGATCATTGGTATAGTAAAAAAAAAGTGTCAAATACAAAAATAATTCTGATTATGATGGTATCCTCTTCATCATACCTCTAAATTTTATTTTTAGACCAATATAATGATTACCCCAGTTGTATGTTGATAAAGAAATATTTCTCCGGAACTTCTCTATTCCTATTACCATCTCCTGTGTACACGGATCAATATGGACGAAAGTCTTAAACGACCTCGGTATAAAATCTACGTCAGTACAACAATCCACGGCTGTACATGTTGTTGTCATTAGACATCTTGTATGATTTGTTGCCATGGCAATATTTGGTAGATTCAAAGTTTTAGAGCATTCTGTAAATAAAAGAAATATGTAGGTTAGTTGGTTGGTTTTATGGTGCTTAACACCACTTTCAACATTATTTCTGCTATATCGTGGCGGTCAGTTTTCTTGGTGAAGGAAACCAGTGTACCTGGAGAAACCCACCGACCTGTCGCAAGTCACTGACAAACTTTATTAGGGTTAGGGTTAATGTTGTATCGAGTACACCTTGCCTGAGTGGGATTTGAACTCACAATGTTATTAGTGATAGGCATTGATTGCATAGGTAGTTGTAAATCCAACTACCATTCAATTACTACCATGACGGCCCCAAAATATGCAGGAATGTATTTATGTCAAGGTACTCTTATATCTAAACCCAGGAATTCAACATGTCTGTCTTACTGAATTTTATTTTTATTTATCAAAATCATCAATAAATTAGAGGCTTGTGATCTCATTAACCGGTTTAACTCTGCCACATTTTTGTGTCTATCATAGGCTGTCCGTGTTTAGGTTGCAATTACTTTTTGAGTGGCAGCAAATGTGTGCAGGTTTTTTTTTTTATTGTTTGTTGATATCTGTATTGTCGTTAGAAATTCGTTTATCAGAGAAGGTGCGGTTGGGATCCAATTAACCTGTTTACCCCTGCCACATGTGTATGCCTGTCAAAGCCAGGACATGGATTGTCAATGCTACATGTTGTGGTCTTTGATGTGTTCAGTGAGGTAAGGTAAGAGATGGTTGTTTGTTTTGTTGATATTAGTGGAATTGTTGGCCATTGCTGTTTACAGTTCCTTTCAAAATTGATCTGAAATTTCTAAAAACAGGCAAAAAATAAGTTAATATATATTTTCTATCAGATATTTTACATTGACAGTAAAAGGAACATTCCACTGCCTAGTATTAAACACAGAACATAGTTCATAGTATTCTTCTACTTCCACCAAATACTGACCACCTTCAACAAGTTGAAGATTATAAGTCAGAGGTATTTACCAAGAAATTGATCATAGTAGCCACGTTGAATTTCTTACTGAAAGGAAAATTTAAAAACTTATTGAGGGTTAACCGTTATGGTGTTTAATGCCACTTTCAACAACATTTCAGTTATATTGTGGCAGTCAGTTTTATTGGTGGAGGAAACCATGCAGAGTACCCGGAGAAAATCACTGACCTGTCAAACTTTATCACATTATACAATTAATTACTCCCTAAGAAGTCAATACCAGGATATGAGGACCTCGAGACTTGGCACTCAAAGTAACCTGACCTGACCGAGGCCAACGGCCAAGGTCAGGTCAGGTCACCGAGAGTGACAAGACGAGAGGTACTCATATCCTGGTAATGACTTCTTATGTAGTAATCAATTGTTTTATTATACCGAAATAAACTGGATAAGGCTGTTACCTTGTCTTTTGTCATTGTCTTATAACTTTTACTCTTCTAATAGAGTACGGAAATAATTCTTGGTCATCACCGGATATATAATTGTGTTTTAATCATGTCAAAACTTCTGTTGTAGTAATGAATGTCACCTGTGCATGTACAATTTCCTAAAATTATGATATGTATGCTTCAGATTATAAACTTGGATAATGTTCAAGTGTTTTATACACATCCAGGGGAGGGGGCGTCGTGGTCGTGATGGTATGGTAGTGGGATCTACAACAATATAAGATAATTTTGTCAGTTACTTGCGACAGGTCGGTGGTTTTCTCCGGGTCCTCCGGCTTCCTCCACCAATATAACTGACCGCCACGACATAACTGAAATATTGCTGAATATATTCAGTGAAGTGCAATAATTGTATACTATTCCATATTTCAATCGAAACGGGATTAATCGGTCACCATTTTAATTTTTTCAATCGGTCAATATCTACCGGTAATGTCAGTGTAAGATTACGTGATAAATAATGACTTCTTTGGAAAATTTAGTGGTCATACCGTGGAAAATTAAATAAAATCACATGACAAAGCATAACCAATAGAAAGCGAGTATATCCTTATTAATATTCATGACGTATAATAAAATGTTATTGACGATCATTGCTGATATGGTCAGGTGAATTATAAACTTACCGTTTGTCCAGCCTTCACTGTTAGCATACACAAAACTAGGGTCAATATTACATGGTGATGTTTCTAGGAAGGGAGATAATCCTAGGTCATCCAGAAAAACAGACGACGCCCATTCATCCAGCACTTTCCCTGGATTTTGCCCATGATCAGAGTACCAGGTAGACAAAGTAAAATCTACAATTGACAGCATATATAAATTTATTTATTCATTATATAATGAAGAAATCAGACTAAAACTTTTAACATGGTTTTGTGCAATAACTGAAATAAAAATTAAAAATAATAATAATTACAAATGAGAAAAAAATATAAATATACAATATATTAGTTTTTCATTGGTGAAAATCTAATTAATTTTGACCATGAGAAAAAAAACCATTTGCAAGTGTTTCTCCCTCGGTCGATCAAACAATTGAAATACTCTTCTGAAGCTTATGGATGTGTGTGTGAGGGAAAGAGTAATTGTTTTTTAATGATAAATCAGCTATTTTTTTTAGCTAAATCACGGCAAGAACAAGTTACATTTCAATCAGATGATGTCCTCTTTATACTAGAATCACACCTGTGGTTGTTGGATTCTTAGAATGTTAGCTCACTGAAACAATGTTAACTGTTTATAGATAGAAATGTATTTCTACTTGGACACTTTATCCCAATTCCGAGCCAACCTGTCTTTATTTTTACTCTATAATGCAAAGCACTCAGCAGATAAGCAGTAAATACTAATTTTATAGTCTTTGGTTTGTCCTGCTTGGAGCCCCAACCCACGATATACCCCACTTGAGGGGAAATAGCTAACCATTACACCACCGAAGGCTATTTATTGATGTATCATCACATGACAAATATAAATTACTTGGTATATGGTTATGTCTATGGTGTTTAACGCCACTTTCAACAATATTTCAGATATATTGTGACAATCAGTTTTATTGGTGGAGGAAACTGGAGTACTCGGAAGAAAACCACCGACCTGTCACAAGTCACTGATAAACTTGATTACTTAATGTTGTATACCTCGCCTGAGTAGGATTCCAATTCACAACGTTAGTGGTGATAAGCACTGATTGCATAGGTAGTTATAAATCCAACTAACATACGATCACAGCCATGATGGACCCCTTACCTGGTATAAGAAAACCTTCTGTCCAGCTACATGTAAGTTTAGGTAGCATGGTATTGTTAATTACCTGGTATAAGAAAACCTTCTATCCAGCTACATGTAAGTTTAGGTAGCAAGGTATTGTTAATTACCTGGTAAAAGAAAACCTTCTGTCCAGTTACAGGTAAGTTTAGGTTGCATGGTATTATTAATTACCTGGTATAAGAAAACCTTCTGTCCAGCTACAGGTAAGTTTAGGTAGCAGGGTATTATTAAGTACAGTATAAGCTTCAGTACATGGCTGAGAGAAGTCGTAACAAAACAATACTCTGGCATCTAATAAGTAAAATCTCCCAGAGTACAAGTCTTCAATATTGTACCTAGAAAGATAATTAAAATATACAGTAGTTTATTTTACTCTTGACAAAATAGTAAAAATTTACAACACAAAATGATGTTAAATACATTTTATTTGTATTTTGAACACAGACAGGTCAAAAGGTTGACTAAACAATTTTCAAGGAAAAAAAGTATGAAATCTAGATATGGTATAGCAAATATTGACTTGCCAGCCAGGTCAGCTCAAAAACTAAATAGTACTGAAAATATTAAGAGAACTAGAAAAGAAGTATGCGGGGGCACTTGATAATTATGGACAAAGTTGTTTTGCTAGGAGTGACTTTTTAAAAATGAAGTGTGTCTGTAAGACACAAATGATGCCCCCGCCTGACCATAAACAAGTCAAAAGTTCTTTAACACTATGTATGATGTTCTATCATACTCAACTTGTATGTATACAGATAGTACCTTTAATTTTTCATTCCTGACTAAGTCCAACTACCTGTCATTTTGAGAATATTTGCAATAAAACAAAATCCTGTGGACATGCACACCTCCATTATGTGTATAAATATCCTACAAAATATTAAAGCTGTAGCTCCAAAACTGTAGGAGGAGTTAGCCAGACAAACCATGTATCTATATCTATATCTGGACGGACGAATGGATGGACAGGGGTAAATTAATATGTCCCCACCCCCCCCCGACTCTTCGTCGTGGGGGCATAAAAATGTTTTTATGACATTTTGATAGATCTACCAATAATTACTTAGTTGTTCTTGATTCAGTGAAGAAACTGATAAAATACTGAATTAAGTATTATTAATAGAATACCAATTATTGTGGATAGTTTCAAACAACAAAATTATGAATTCAACAAATATTTGTTGAATTATGAATTCAACAAATATTTGTTCCTCTATTTGTATATATATGAACTGACTATAGCAGCGATCCACAAATTTTTTAACAAAATTACAACTTTTCCTCATACCATGAAATATGGTATCGATGAATTTAAATGATTCAGAGTAAATATTTTAAATACTTACTCGACTTGTATCATACCCTGTAGATTGAAGTATTGGTTTATACCTGAAATGATCATTTACAATAGATTTATAATGGCAAAATTTCACACATGTGAATTTCGCATAAAACCCCTGATTCACAAATATTTCACATGAATCAATTTATTAGGTGAATTTATTGAATAAATATTCAAAAATATTTGTTTTGAATATTCTAGCAACAGAAAAAAATCAAAATGTTTAATAAAAATGACATAATATTCCTGTTCTGTTATCACTATTTTTGTATTATATAATTTAATATAGTACTTTATCCGTTGTTTTCATTGGGGACTGTCATGGTCGTGATGGTATGGTGGTTAGATTTACAACTACCTGTGCAATCAGTGCCTATTACCACTAATGCTGTGAGTTAGAATCTCGTTCATAGCGAGATGTACTTGATACAACATTAGGTGAAAAAGTTTGTCAGTGACTTGCGGCAGGTTGGTGGTTTTCTCCACGTACTCTGGTTTCCTCCACCTATAAAACTGACCACCACGATATAGCTGAAATATTGATGAAAGTGGTGTTAAACAACATAACCGTAATGCCATTGTTTCATTAGCAGTCTTATTTATCATCATATTTTATTGAAGTCTATTTCTTCCTCTTTTCATATAGTGAGTACAGACGTACATTTAAAACTCATCGGAAATATTTTGAAAATGCATTGTACATTCACATGTAGTCAATTTTCTGATGGTTTCAAAATCGCTTCAGCTGAAACATTTTATCAAAAACTCATGAAATATACGTTTCAACATCTGACAATGATGAAACACATGACAGTGCCATGTGAACGCAATAAAAAAAAATTTCAAAACATTTCCCCAAAATGTTTTAGTTTTGATGCCTTATCACAAAGTGACTTCTGAAATGTTTCAAACTAATACATGTGATATAACATGAATAACTTCAACAGAAGACATTTTCCACCACCTTCGTCCTCTACCAATAAATCTGACCGCCACGATATAAATGAAAAATTGTTGAAAGTGCCGTTAAACACCATAAAACAAAACCAAACCAAAACCTCCTTGAATGCTAAAATAAATTTTCAAGAACAAAAGTAGAGATTAAAACCCATGATGTACTATATACCTACCCCATTTAACTTCACTAAGTGTAGTATTGTAACGAGTTTGTTCTATACTAAGACTTAGTCTGTTTTCACACGGATCAAGCAGAATACCGATTTCTAAAGTACGATTAAGAAGTTCATTATGTACACAGCATTGTATGCCAGTACAAAAACTGGTCACATGACAGGAAACTGCAGGTGAGAGGGTTGGAAGTGTCCGGTTCATGGCACAATCTATAAAAGAATATGGCACAAGTATTTTTCCTTCATCAAATCAAATATACATATATTGAATAACCTACAGGCTTTTTTGTTCTTTGGTATTTGCTAAATTTATTGTTCCAAAAGATTAGGGGGGGGCATAGTGATTGTATGGTAGTTGGATTTACAACTACCTTTGTAATCAGTGCCCATCACCACTAAAGTTGTGAGTTGTATTCAAGAAAACATTTTGTGATAACGTTTGTCAGTGACTTGCGGCAGGTCTGTGGTTTTCACCAGTTCCCACAACAAATAAAACTGACCGCCACGATATAAGTGAAATATTGTTGAAAGTGGTATTTAACACCATAACCCTAACTCTAAAGATTAGGATCAAGAAATATTACTGAAAAAGTTAAATACAGAAATACACCTCACTAGTGGAGCAGGAACTGCTTACCCTTCCGGAGCACCTGAGTTCACCCCTGGTTTTTAGTGTGGTTCATGTTACTCAATCATTATTTTTATGCGTGATGTTTTGTAGATCGTTATTTGTCCTTTTGTCCTTTTTCTTTTGGTCATTGTGTTGCTTGTCCTACTTCGATCTATGGATTCTGATTATCTTAAACTTTTCTTGGTATCTGTAGTGAACGTATTTTTTCTACTTTATTTTATGGGAATTATTAGTTTTATTTTTCTTTATCAAAATATAAATGGAGATAAATACAAATCTCTTATAAAATGATGTTATCAACTTCTCAGGTTTTATTTCATGGTATTACACCAGAATCCATATTTTTTTTTATAAAGAGAACATTTATTCAATTCTCATTATATAAAGTCAAATAAATATATACTAATCGTTGATTTGTTTTGCGAGAATCAATTTTTCATAGTAATATCACATTGAAGACGAATGTCGAGATGTGAGATGCGATGAAAAGTCCATTTCGAACAAAACATAACAACAGTACATTGATCGAGGATTTGAAAAGGTGATGTCAATGACACCATTATAACGTCACATTAGAAAACAGCAATATTATATCAATATCATGTCAGTTGCTTGTTAAATATATACTATCCTTGATTTGTTTTGCGAGAATCAATTTCTCAGAACAATACCACATCGAAGGTGAGATGCGATGAGAAGTTTTATTTCGATCAAAACATATTAATAATAGTATGTTTATCGAGGATTTGATCATGTGGCGTCAAGTGACATCATTATAACGTCATATTAGAAAACAGTGATATCATGTTAATATCAGGCAAGTTACTTAATAAGATCAAAGGGAATATATATAAATCATTGATAATAATTAAACTCGCCATGAGTCATGTCTTATTATAACTGATGTTATATATCTTGATTTGATAACCATCGAAACATTTTTAATAATGATTCTGCAATGAATTCACATTTTCTTGCTTTATTTCCACTTGTTATGTTACTTGTCCATTTGTATAATAGTCTTTCATTGGAATTTTATTTTACCTGTTGTCCAACCTGCCATGTATTCACATTGAGGCTCCAATAGATAGCCTTGTATATTGGTTTCCTCTAATAACTTGGCCAAAAGGTCAGGTGGTAGAGACATATCAGGGTCGTGACCTCTATCTGTAGCCCATTTGTCATAGGAAAAATCTGAGTAAACAATGAAGAAATTATAATAAATCACTGTCTGAATCTACTACCTCCCATGATTGGGGAAATGGTGTACACATTTCCCACAATGCATTAGTTTCTGAACTGCAAAATTCATCAGCATCAAAGTATATTTAAATCATGTCTATGACAATAAAATTAATTCATTGTTGAACATCTCTTTAAATGAGTCTTCCAGCAAATAAGCATTTAACTCAGCTTGTGAGTAAAATTAATGATTTAACAAAAAATAAAATAGATAAAGCATTATCCTGCAAATTATTATTACATATAGCTGTACAAATAATGTTTTCTTTATTTGGTCTATTATAATATAAATAACATTCTCCTGGTAACTGATTCATGTAGAATGGTATAAGAAACAGTAACAGTATAGTATGTACATTACAGAGGTCACCCTAGAAACCGATTGGAATGATGTTTGCTTCTGCTCTTTTCTGTCAAATTTGTCAGTTGTTTTAGACTTATTGATATTGCAGGGTAAACACAATATACGTACATTGTCGGTAAATATATAATTTATTTGCACTCGCTGAGAAACAGGTCAGAAAACCTCACCAAATACTTGGTTTTATACCTGTTTCTGAAATACATAAACAAAATAATATTTTCGACATTGTAAATAGATTCCATATCTACAATTTTTGTGGAATTTACATACAATATAAGTAAAACAGTCTTACTTGAAATGTGGAAGTCAGAGCTCCAATCACAGCTTTGTTTTGGTAACAAGGTATTTTCAAAGATGACATGGTGTGATGTCACTGGTCCGGCTTCTTCAAAGCTCAAAGTAAGATTAACGTTCAAGAGATATTTCCTGTCTTCATACAGGTTATCAATGTTAAATCTGAAATAATAGTTTATATTAGGTATAAAGTATTTATAAACATGAACATTGAATTAAATTTGTTATGGTAAAATGTCTTTTATTTCTTGAGAAATTTTCAGATTTAATTATTGTCCTTGTTTCTAGGACTAGTTATATATAAAATGTATTATACAAATTAATAGAGATTTGCACTGAATTTGCAATGTTATCAGTTGATATTTTTAGTATATGTTAATGCGGCTCTAGATGGGTTCACCTTTGAGGACAATTTGAAAACCCAGAGAGGTTCTTATTAAGTTGTTGGTTTTCTGTAAATTTATAATTAGGCTACAAGTACCTTTGATTTTATGTTGTTTTTTTATACTTATGGTGTCATAAGTTACCCTTCAGAAAATACATATGGCCAAAAGTAGGACAGGTCTCTTTTGGGGTTAGGGTTGCTTAATGCTACTTTCAACAATATTTCAGTTATATTGTCGTGGTCAGTTTTATTGGTGAAGGACACCGGAGTACCTGGGGAGAAAACCACCGACCTGCCGCAAGTCACTGACAAACTTTATCACATAATGTTGTATCAAGTACACCTCGCCATGATCGGGGTTCGATCTCACAGCTTTAGCGGTGATAGGCATTGATTGCACAGGTAGTTGTAAATCTAACTACCAACTACTCCAGATTCCGAGTCAACCAGTCTTTGCTCTTTCTCCTTACTGCTGGTGCTTAGTGTAAAAGCAATAATACCAATTCATAGTCTTTGATTTGACACAAACGGGGCTCGAACTCAAAATCTACCACACTCGAGGCAAGCATGCTAACCATTACACCACTGACGTGGTTCTACAAGATATGATACTTACGTCAGCAGCATTACACCATAGAGGTCCATATACTGATCTGTACCTATAAATAGAAATCAAATTAGATTGTTAGGGGCCATCGTGGTCATGATCGTAGGGTAGTTGGATTTACAACTACTTATATAATCAGTACTTATCACCACTAACTTTGTGAAATCAAATCCTGTTCATGGCAAGGTGTACTCAGGTTTCCTCCAACAATAAAACTAACCACCACGCTACGACAGAAATATTGTTGATAGTGATGTTAAACACCATAACCAATCAGATTTTGAATTAGTATTCAGTCTACAGGAACAGTTTGCATTCTTTTCTAATTTACTCCACCATACAGTAGATTGGCAGAGGGGTTTAATGGTTTGTCAATATTCTAAGAGAATCTGTACTGTAATCTACCAATGGTGTGGGTTTCAATGCCACTGAGGGAAGAACAAACAATTTGTAGGGAAACATTTGAACTCTAACACAGTTGGGTAGAACTCGCTGACATGTATACAAATAATATTTATACAGCCTGTCATCCATTCGGAACAATGTGGGCTATATACATTGCATGGCTGTCACTTGCTTGAGAAGATTTATGACCTAGATTTCCAATGACATATGTCGTGGTCATTGTTCAGTGATTTAAGATGAGAGGGGATTGTTCTTTTTTGTTGATATTGGTGGAACTGTTGACAATCACTGTTTAAACTTTTCTTTTCATAACTTCACAACATTTTGTAGATACCATTATCATAAAAGCAAAATAATGGAAAACAAATTAATAAAGAAATACTCAATATCATCAATACTTACCCCAAGAAAAGTCATGAAATCTTATTTCAAATGTTAGTTTTTCTATTCTGATCCTAAGAATAAAATTACAAGGATCTAGTTCAATAGCAGTTTCAAATGTTGTACTGAGTACACCAATGCACCAATGTCTTGACAACATTGGAATGCTGTACAGCTGGATGAGATATAGCAGTTGGTATTATTTGGTAAGCTTGGTTTGTTGATCACACTCCCACATTCTGCAGAAAAATAATGAGATTTTAACATATTTATAAACCAATATATAGTTTTATTTTTTTCTGGCAATTAAAGTTCATAATACAACTATACTAAATACAGTCATTCCTGTATATAAAGGGCACTCATGGAAACCTGAAAATGTGGCCTTTATGAGCATTTGACCTTAATATCCAGGTTAAAATTATATGCACTATTCATTAAGGTGGAAAATGAGGCTGCCGTTTATAGACAGTGTTTTTTTTATATAGAGATGCCCTTTAAGGCACATTTGACTGTATCGATAAAATATACAGTCAATGTTGTATTCAAGTCACCTTGGGGACAAAGGAAAAACTACCATACAGAACATCTGAGGGAGGGAGGGAGGGAGGGAGGGAGGGAGGGAGGGAGGGAGGGAGGGAGGGAGGGAGGGAGGGAGGGAGGGAGGGAGGGAGGGAGGGAGGGAGGGAGGGAGGGAGGGAGGGAGGGAGGGAGGGAGGGAGGGAGGGAGGGAGGGAGGGAGGGAGGGAGGGAGGGAGGGAGGGAGGGAGGGAGGGAGGGAGGGAGGGAGGGAGGGAGGGAGGGAGGGAGGGAGGGAGGGAGGGAGGGAGGGAGGGAGGGAGGGAGGGAGGGAGTGAGTGAGTGAGTGAGTGAGTGAGTGAGTGAGTGAGTGAGTGAGTGAGTGAGTGAGTGAGTGAGTGAGTGAGTGAGTGAGTGAGTGAGTGAGTGAGTGAGTGAGTGAGTGAGTGAGTGAGTGAGTGAGTGAGTGAGTGAGTGAGTGAGTGAGTGAGTGAGTGAGTGAGTGAGTGAGTGAGTGAGTGAGTGAGTGAGTGAGTGAGTGAGTGAGTGAGTGAGTGAGTGAGTGAGTGAGTGAGTGAGTGAGTGAGTGAGTGAGTGAGTGAGTGAGTGAGTGAGTGAGTGAGTGAGTGAGTGAGTGAGTGAGTGAGTGAGTGAGTGAGTGAGTGAGTGAGTGAGTGAGTGAGTGAGTGAGTGAGTGAGTGAGTGAGTGAGTGAGTGAGTGAGTGAGTGAGTGAGTGAGTGAGTGTTGTTTAATGCCAACTCAGCAATTTTTCAGCTATATCATAGCGAGAACAAATTAATTTTCAATGAGATGATGACGAGGTCCGCATTGTACTAGACCAACACACATAGTTGATTTTCATAGTGCTAGCTCACTGAAACAACAGTCCGCGGGTAAACATATTGCCCCACTCGGACATATTATCCAGATTCCGAGCAAACCAGTCTTAGCTC
Organism: Bathymodiolus brooksi; assembly: GCA_963680875.1. Classification (NCBI taxonomy): domain Eukaryota; kingdom Metazoa; phylum Mollusca; class Bivalvia; order Mytilida; family Modiolidae; genus Bathymodiolus; species Bathymodiolus brooksi. The sequence continues at coordinate 70,554,096 of OY804590.1, forward strand.
TTTCTCCTTAATGCTGCGTGCTTAGCGGAGAAGCAACAAATACCAATCTTACAGTCTTTGGTTTGACCCATCCAGGGCTAGAATCCACGATCTGCCCATTACATCAATGACATTGTACAGACTTACTATCATTCCATCCACTTGAGTGTGGTACATAAGTTCCATTGTGTCTGGAGCATGGTGAGTCTAAGCGGTAATTCCCGATACCTAAGGCTTTGATTAATCTGGCTATTTCTACTGGGTATAAAAATGCTGTAGGTCCTATGTCATTCTCAATTCTCCATACAGCTAATGAAAAACCTGTGATAAAAAAAATCTTGTTGAAACCTCTCACATAAACATTTAATTCCCAATATAAGAGTTCATTATCAATTTAAGATCCAATGTAGTGACAGTCAGCTTGGATTTCCTAGGATCCATGTTGAGCTTCTGAATTTCTGTCAAGTATGATTCTAATTTGACCATTCATTAACAAGAAAAAAAAAATGAAATGCTAAAAGTCAAAAAATGGAAAATGGAACTTGGTCTCCATTTTATAATCTCAAACCTTGTTTATCAATTTCAAATGATTTACATATTGGGAACTTAAGCTATTGAGTGGAAATCAAACATGGGACAGACAGATGTACGGACGGAAATAAGTAAAATTTAATGCCCCAACTGATCTAGCGACGAGGCCAAAATAATAATATTTCAAATGCAAAGATAAAGATAAAAAAAATCATGATGTTAAACTAATACAATGTACTTCCATTTGTTTAAATACAATTTATCCTGCAATTGGGTTATTATTTGTCATAATAAATGAGTTGAAATAAACTGTTGCTTTATTATTACAGTGTCATAATAACACTTTTCACATTAGCCTAATAAAGCTATTAAGCCACACCCCTGTCATAATAACACTTTTTACATTAGCCTAATAAAGCTAATAAGCCACACCCCTGTAATAAGACTTTTCACACTAGCCTAATAAAGATATTAAGCCACGCCCCTTACCAGAACTACTATTGAGGTATCAATGGGATTTCCATTATCTTTTTTTTTTATCATTATTAAATTAAATAACAGTTTTTTTGCTCATTTCATTGCAGGATAAATACAATATTGGTGTATTGACGGTAAATATAGAATTTATGTGGCTCGGCACAAAACGGGTGGGAAGACTCGCTAAAGCTCATTCTTTCCCCCGTTGCTAAGCCTCGCCACATAAATTCTATATTTACCATCAATACTCTAATATTGTATATGTATATACCTTTTTGGATAAATCCAGTCTGCCACATGCAAGGCATCTTGGGAAGGAATGTTTTATGGAATAAGGTACTGACGGTTTCACAAAGTTGTGCTGCCTCAAAACATATGCTGACATTGAGGTCTACAATGTACTGATGATCACGCTCAAGGTCGTACACCACATATCTATAAATAAGAATGGAAGAATGAGTCCATAGGACATGGATGCCTCCGCTTCCAGCTAAAGTAAGTGAGTGAGGGATTGTTGTTTAGCGCCAACTCAGCAATTTTTCAGCTATATCATGGCGAGATTAAGTTAATTTTCAATGAGATAATGATGAGGTCTGCTTTGCTCTAGACCAACACACTGAGTTGGATTTTTATAGTGCTAGCTCACTGAAAGAAGAAGGTCAAAAATTAATTAGCAAATTTTTTTCAGGTACGTTACCATCCAGATCATCCTACATTGATTAATTGGTTTATTGATTGGTGTTTAACACCAACTTTAGCAATATTTCAGCTATGTCGTGGTTACAAATATGACATTACTGCAACAATATACTGTGGTACCTGTCTACACTGAAAACTGAATTTTGAAAAAAGTACCAACGATGGGAAATCAATTTAACCTGCATAATATGAAGATATGCCATTCCAAAAACAGAATTAGTACCAGGGAGGTTCAATTTAGACAGGTTTAAATGTAACAAAGTACCAGGGAGGTTCAATTTAGACAGGTTTAAATGTAACAAAGTACCAGGGAGGTTCAGTTTAGACAGGTTTAAATGTAACAAAGTACCAGGGAGGTTCAGTTTAAACAGGTTTAAATGTAACAAAGTACCAGGGAGGTTCAGTTTAGACAGGTTTAAATGTAACAAAGTACCAGGGAGGTTCAGTTTAGACAGGTTTAAATGTAACAAAGTACCAGGGATGTTCAGTTTAGACAGGTTTAAATGTAACATAAGATAATACTCACTCAACCCGAATGATGTTCTCCAAGTAGAACTTTTGTAATGAATCTGCAAAAAAACAATATTTAATATATAAGCCATATATAAATTTATTTATGGCAGATCATGCTCCACGAATGGTCAAAGAGAAGTTACTCTTTTGGACAATGCAAATATTATGTAAACTAAATTAATTCTTGGCGACTTCACAGAATCATTACATTCACTTAGCCATTGCAATTCTGAAAGAAATGTGTGCAGTTTCAAGAAAAAAAGTAACGATTCTTTCCCCTAACATATACAGAACACTACAGTAAACTATTTATTTGATTTTTAATACTACAGAACAGTCAACCCTGCTTATAACAATATCTTGTTAAGTATATCACAAAAAAATAAAATTAAGCCTTACATAAAATAAAATTCAAGAACTATTTTGCTTTAGACCTTCCAAATTTTATGCTTGAAGTAACTTACTGAAGTCAAACTGGTACAAGCTAATGTTGTAGAAATAATTGTCAATCCTTATTGACATGGATTGGTCGCATGGGTCAAGTTCAAGGTCAATGCTGACTGTTCTATTTATAGTAACAATGGACAGACAACAAGTAGCACTGGTACACTGTGAAAGCAGACGACAACTTGTAATGGCATCTAAGTTTGGTAAGTTGTATGTTGTCAGAGTACAGTCTGTGAAAAATATTATTAATAAATTACTATAATATTTACATAAATAGATGAAAACTGCCTTTGTGATACAGATAGTACAACTTGGCCAATGCAGATTTGATCTCGTATTGGTCTACTTTGAACCGGCCAATATTGGTGTTCCGGATTCTCTCTAGATTTTACATATGCATTAATGATAAAATAAAGATGCTCTGTCACCATCATCTGATCAGACAAAATGGAAAGGAAGCAAAAGAAACCAACAAATGTACCTGTGTAGCAGCCATTCAAATTCAATCAATATTTAAATTTGTTATTAAGTTGTTTTTGATAGAGATTTACAGGACATCTTGCAGCAATTAAAACTATGTATTTCTTTAAATGTATTCACATTTTTAAAAAATCTCTTTCAATTAGACACATCATAACAAAGTTTTAATACAAAACATTGCATAGATTTTTTGCAAAGTGCATTGGAGTACTGCAAGGTCTCAATCTTTTTCACAATTGAAACACAGAACGTATGTTTCCTTCAAATATTTAAAAAACAATTTCACTTTATTATCTTGAGCTTATTTGAGTGATGTCTGCCGATAAAATCAAACATATAAATCCAGTTTGATTTCAAGTTGAATGGTTTATGTACTTTCATTTTATTTTCATTGGAATCCCTATTCATCATCAATACAACATTATGTGATAAAGTTTGTCAGTGACTTGTGGAAGGTCAGTGGTTTTCATTGGGTACTCCGGCTTCCTCCATCAATAAAACTGACTGCCACGATATAACTGAAATATTGTTGCAAGTGACGTTAAACACCATAAACCAATCCCTATTCATCATTCATATTTTTCTCCTCCTCCTTTCTTTAAAAAAAACTTATATTAAAAGAATCCAATTACAAAATGTAACTTGCTAAAAAGATAATTGCTCTTTTTACAAGATAAGTGAGCAAGTGTAATCATCTGACACAATTCCTTACCATTTATCCAGTTATTACTACCCATATCACATGGAATCTTCTTCATATATGTATCCATATTGGTCTCCTTCAGTAACTGGACTATTCCATAATTAGGTAAGGGTAGAGGCAGGTCATTTTCTTCTGCCCATGCAGTCAAAGAAAAATCTGCAAAACAAATTTAAAATTTAAATAAGAGAAAGAATTCAATTTTAATGTTTACTGTGCATCAAAGATGTATGATATCTTAAACTGTAATTTTCAGATTGTATTAAGATATTGGCTTATAAGTATTTTCTATGTCACAAGTATAATATTTCAGCTGCATCATGGTGGTCAGTTTTATTGGTGGAGGAAACTGCCATCCCTGTAAAAAAAATCACTAACATATTGAATACAAGTAGGTTGATATAAATACAACTACCATATAGGCATCGTTATGGAGACCCCTTTTCAAATTGTGTTTTTAGAGGTGGTGGGGTGGGTTGGAATTCCAGGAAACAGTTTAACCCAGCCATATTTTTGTGCCTGACCCAAGCCAGGACCTGGATTTCTAATGACATGTGTTGTGGTCTGTTTAGTTGATATTAGTGGATTGTTCACCATCACTGTTTAAACTTTCTTTTCATAATTGGTCATTTCCAATTTTGCTTTAGGCCATCGTTTTTTGCTATGGTTTGGTTTAGCTTTCAACAATATTTCATTTATATCGTGGCGGTCAGTTTTATTGGTGGAGGAAACCAGAGTACACCGAGAAAATCATTGACCTGTCGCAAGTCACTGATAAACATTATCACATAATGTTGTATCCAGTACACCTCGCCTGAGCTGGATTCAAACTCACATTAGCGGTGATAGGCACTGATTGCACAGGTAGTTATAAATCCAACTACCATACGATCATGACGGCCCCTGTGTTATGAAACAAGTCATAATATCAGCCACCCACTTACCAGGAATATTATAATCTTTGGTCAAGTTACACTTTTCTTTAGGAAACATGGTTCCATCAGCAACAGTCCTGTGTATGGTACAGGTCATGGTATCAAAACACAGGCTCAGATTAGCTGTGACAGCGTACAACTCTTGACTGACTAAATCCTCTATGATGTAACTGTGTAAATATGTATTGTACCAAAGGAACAATGAAAAACAAATAGCTGCATGTTTTATTTATCTTACTGCAGTATACTATGTTAATCAAGCATAAAGTTAGATCGTCTCTCATGTTCATTTACATCCATATCCTTTCTTACTACAAGCTGTTCTTTTACTTTTATGTATGTCTAAGTGTAAAGTTAGATAGTCTCATGTTCATTAATATCCATATCCTTTCTTACTACAAACTGTTCTTTTACTTTTATTTATGTCTAAGTGTAAAGTTAGATAGTCTCTCATGTTCATTTACATCCATATCCTTCCTTACTACAAGCTGTTCCTTTACTTTAATTTGTGTCTAAGAGTAAAGTTAGAAAGTCTCACATGTTCATTTACATTCATATCCTATCTTACTACAAGCTGTTCCTTTACTTTAATTTGTGTCTAAGAGTAAAGTTAGAAAGTCTCACATGTTCATTTACATTCATATCCTATCTTACTACAAGCTGTTCCTTTACTTTAGTTTGTGTCTAAGTGTAAAGTTAGATCATCTCTCTTGTTTATTTACATTCATATCCTTTCTTACTACAAGCTGCTCTTTTACTTTTATTTATGTCTAAGTGTAAAGTTAGATAGTCTCTCATATTCATTTACATTCATATCCTATCTTACTACAAGCTGTTCCTTTACTTTAGTTTGTGTCTAAGTGTAATGTTGGATAATCTCTCTTGTTTATTTACATCCATATCTTTTCTAACTCATTACGAGTACTTAAACCTATATCTACTTACTCAACTCTGAAAGCTCCGTTCAAATAAAACCGATTCATTGTCCCTGAAACACATGACAGAAGGATATTATTAACTGTATAATTATCCACATTGAAAGCTGAACAACTAAACCAGTTACTACTCAATGATATTTTGAAAATTTCCTCGTTCCAACAATAATCCTCAGAATTACAAGTGAGTTATTGTTGTTTAAGGTGGTACCATACACTTCAGGTAAAATTTGATCTGCTCGTTTAATTTTCTTATTTTTTTTGGCAGTGTGTTTGAATATATCCACTGTAATAAATGTCAAAATTTTAACAAATTCCAACCAACAGAATCAGAGCTATAAATTCACTAGCCACATAGCAGCTTTTCTCTCTGTGGTTTTGATCACAGAGATGCTTGAAATCTGCATACAAACATCATATGATCAAAACGTTCAACTGATTTTAAAGAGTTATCTCCCTGTAGTGTATGGTACCCCCTTAAGACAAATTTTTCAGTAATATCATGGTGAGAACAAGTTACTCTATGATGATGTGATAATATATAAAACATGTTGTTCAACTCCGACACATAATCCAGACTCTGAGTCTGTCTGTCTTAACTCTGGTTTGGCTTATGGTGTTTAACACCACTTTCAACAATATTTCAGTTATATCGTGGTGGTCAGTTTCATTGGTGGAGGAAACCAGAGTTATCCGGAGAAAACCATCGATCTACCGCAATTAACTGACAAACTTTATCACATAATGTATCGAGTGCACCTCGCCATGAACAGAATTTGAACTCACAACTTTAGTGGTGATGGGCACTGATGGCATAGAAAGTTGTAAATCCAATTACTATACGATCACGACCATGACGGCCCCTCCGATTGTAAGTGAGTGACTGTTGTTTAACAGTATTATCATGGCAAGCTCAAGTTACTTTGTGATGAAATGATAATGTATGTTTTGTACAGATCAACACGCAGAGTTGGATTTTTAAATTGCTAGTTCACTGATACAATAGTTCATGGGTAGACATGTTGCTCCACTATGATACATTAAGCAGACTCAGAGCCAGCCCGAGTCTTTGCTCTCACACCTTAATGCTGTGTACTTAGCAGAGTAGCAGCAAACAACAATTTTATACTCTCTGGTGTGACCCAAAATAATGATCTACTGCACTCAAGGTCAGTCACTTGGACCGAGGCAGTTCCTCAGGATTGCTTCATCTTGCTTTACAAAGTAATTAAAAAAACCTTGTTGGATATAGATTTGTACACTACTATTAAGTTATATGTAAACAGTACTTGTCAAACTTGCTTATTATTAAGTATGCGAGGGTCTGTCATGGTGGCAATTAAACACTTCTTGTCTTTGAAATCATTTAAATTATATACGAGTCATATGTTTTAAGGTTATTAGTGATAAAAAAATTCTTTTCAATTAAACCTTTTATACATGACAAAGGTAAAACTATCTATAATCTTTGCGTCCATCAAAATAGTTTAATCCCACCACTTTATATTGAAGTGCCTGTACCAAGCAAGTAAAGCGAGTGGTTATGTATTTGTGTGTTAGTGGTATCACCTTTGACTCTGTCTATGATTTTTCTACTATTTTGAAACTGTTGCGAAATTGTGATTATTTTTTTGCTTTTCATTTTTTTTTACTTTTATAGAGAGTCAAATAATCTAAACATAAATAAACTTACCAAAGCTAAATCCTGCAAGATTTATAATATATTCCAGTTTCTCAATAACCAGTGTCAGAGTACTATTACAGGCATTTATAGATACTCCAAAAACAAACGATCGTGATAGACGGTTGAAATCAACACAACATCTAAATCCTGTACAATCATTGATCGTTAAACAACTGGTCTCAGACGTTACAGAGATTACTGTTTCTGTGATGTTACAGCTGGTACTGCTACAATTACCTTCTCTAAGTAGGTCAACTGATGTTGTATCATACAGATTGTAGTAATTCTGTACTTGTGAACATTCTACAAAAGAAGATAATTGTTTTTTAAATAAAATAAAATAAAATAAAATAAAATAAAATAAAATAAATAAATAAATAATAATGGACAAATAAATAAAATTCAAATAAAAATAATAGAATAAAAATTTAAATAAAACTCAAAAAAAAAAAAAAATCCCAATAATCTTATGTAGAATCATTTGTCAAAAAACCCTGAAAACACAAAGTTTTGGTCAACATTTCAATTAACCCAACTAATGTTTACTCCCTAAATGTTAGCATATAGGGGTAAAAACAATTTAATTTTGTAAGAGTACCTTGTACTCCCTGAATCTAAAATAATGAAGTATCCAGTCAAAATGAAGAGGTCACTTCCTCAAATACTCCTCTTACCTCGAGCACTGAAAGTTTTCTACACTGTGCATTTAGAGGTTTGACTCCAACTATGTACACATTATATTAGCCAAACTGTCATGAAAATCATTAGGTCTAACAAGATCCATATATAGTCAAACCTGTATTAAGAGGTCACCATTGGGACAAAGAAAAAGTGGTCTTTTAAGACAGGTGACCTCTTAAAAATGAGGTTCAACTCATATGAAATTTTCTATGACAGGACAAGAAGAAAAAAGTGACCTTTTAATACAGGTGAATACTTAATAGATGTGACCTCATTGGCAGGTTTGATTGTATGTTTTTTTTTACCTCTTTTCCATCCATCATATCCTTGTGGACTCCAGGGATCTCCGTCACGGTCACAAGACGTCTTACTAAGGAATGGTGAAACCATCAATGTGTTTAAGACTTGAGCCACAAAATAGTCTGGGTAAGGAGAGGCATAAAGTAATCCACTGTCGTCTGCCAACTTGGTGATGTTGAAATCTAAAATGGATGACATTGATTTGATTAAAAAAAAATTATTTCATAGAATTCATCTCTATGCATTGTCCATTTCAAAATCATGGACTGTTCTTTGCTTGGTGAGACTGGTATGCTTAAATAGAATAGACCTGACATTAAAATACTAAATTATGTAAATTAAAATGAAAAACAAAAAATACCACACCGTCAGAACACTTCCAAAATCTAACTGAAGAACTTTAGGAGCAGGGGCAAAATTGACAAATACAGTTTAAAACCACATTATCTAGAACTCTGATCAGTTGTTTCCTTAGATAATGCAAAGTAAACATTTTGTCCATTCATAGTAGTTTACATTTTAATTTATCCCATATAACTTGAACATTTGGATTTTTTAAAGTAAAATTAATTCTCTGATTTTGACTGTAATAGACTTTGCTTTTCAAAGCATATACACTGTATATTTTTAAGTTGAAAAATAAACATTTTATATGAAAGGATATCAATGTTATAGGAAGAAAAGAATATTAAATTATGGGAACATAAAGATTTAAAAATACACTGCTTAAACATTCTATCTTAATAAGAATGATAGCTTCCTGTTTAAACTAAAGTTTTAAACATAAATATATATAAATTGCTGTTCTAACATCTTTTCTAATATAAACATATTTTCATGAGTTAAAGCTTTCCTTTGGTTCGGTTGTTTTATGGTGTTTAACACCACTCTCAACAATATTACAGTTATATCGTGGCGGTCAGTTTTATTGGTGGAGGAAACAAGAGTACCCCGAAAAAACCCACAGATCTGTCGTAAGTCACTGACAAACTATATAACATAATGTTGTATCAAGTACACCTCGCCATGAACGGGGTTTGAACTCACAACTTTAGTGGTGATAGCTATTAGGCACTGATTGCACAGGTAGTTGTAAATGATAAAACAATCAATCTTATTCAAATAAAAACATCTTGACCTATATCCAGAAAAATATCATACAATTCAGTCTTAACTAGTTAATAAATTTGTATATAGGTTATTGAGGTTTAGATTTAAGTTTAGGTTTATGGTAGTTAATGCCACTTCCTGTTATAGCGTGGCGGTCAGTTTTATTGGTGGAGGAAACGAGGACCTGGAGAAAACTACTTACCTGTCGCAAGTCACTGACAATCTTTATCATATAATGTTGTATCAAGTTATATAGGTTATTGAAACTGAAAAATGCTTATTTGATAATAGTAAATATACCTTCATCTGGAAATTCTGTCTGGAAATTACACTGTCCTTTATTCAGTAAGGAGTTTCGTAAAACAGGAATGTCTTCAAGGTCACATCGGTCACTGTCTTCAAAACATACACTGATGTTCATGTTGACTAGAAACTGTCTCTCATTGTACAGATCATAAACATTAAAACTAGAAAAAAGGTATTTAACAAATTACAGAAACATTGTAGATACATAAGCTGTGTTGCCTTCCTTTTAATGTACATTTTGAAAACAAAAATGCATGAATAAGTTAAAGTCCCATAACTCTTAAACATACTGTTGAATCAAAATGGCAGCATAATGTACAAATTTTGGCCATTACAGTCATACAACTTTTGAGTACAATTTTTGGCCATTACAGTCATAAACTTTTGAGTTGAGTACAATTTTTGGTCATTACAGTCTTAAACTTTTGAGTTGAGTACAATTTTTGGCCATTACAGTCTTAAACTTTTGAGTTGAGTACAATTTTTGGCCATTACAGTCTTAAACTTTTGAGTGCAATGTTTGGCCATTACAGTCTTAAAACCTTCGAGTATGATTGTTGTACTTGTACTCAAATAGCAGCCAATCAGAATACTGTATCCAACATATATTGTGTTCTGATAGGAACATTTTGGAGTACAAGAACAAAACTCTTACTCACTAAAGTTTTATGACCTTGAGAGCTGGTCTCTCTTGGTGATCATATTCATACCCAAAGATAGACCAATCAGGACACATTATTTATTGGATACAGTGATCTTATTGGCCGTATTACGAGAATGAGAACAAACTTGTGGCCAAAACTTTTATGACTATAGGCCCAGATCTACAACAAGTACATATTTTGCATTCATAGAATGCAGTAATCTACAAACATTGATTGACAATGCTACATCAGTATCAAATGTTTATGTTGTTATCCTGCAATCTTAATGCAGATTTTGGTTAATGGTTTTAATAGCCACTCTCAAAAATATTTGACCTTATCAGTTTTATTAGTGGAGGAAAGCATAGTAACAGGAGAATACCACCAATCTGTTGAAAGTTACTGACAAACTTGATGGGATTTATCTAGTACACCTCTCCAGTAATGGTGATAGTGTAAGCCATAATATTGTCCTGTGAAAATGTGTCCGATTGTATCTTTTTCAAATGAAAAATCCACAACAGACCAAAAGAAGTCACCTCTGCGCTTTATTCCGTCCTTGGACTTTATCATAGAAAACAATTGTAACATAGGACACTATTTCACGGCAGACACTATTTAATCCTACAATAGCACTGATAGGATAGGTCCAATTAATATGATCACAGCCAAGTAGGACCAGATATATATAGGACTTCATAAAAACAATACAGCATACTTACTCTACTCGGATTACTCCATTCAGCCATACATTCCAAATCGATTCTGAAAAATAGGTATTTCTGGATTGATTTTTCAATTATAATATCAACAATATTTCTCTTATATCATGGGGGTAAATAATTATATACTTTGCAATATAAATATAGTAATTTATATAAACAGTTTAGCAAGAATGGATTTTTCAGAGCAAAATGCATTGAGAAGTCCATTTTGATATCCGACTACATGAAATGAATACTTCACTTTGCTAAAAATAGCTTCTCAATAATTTGATTATTGATTTTTGTATATTCGGAACATCGCATGATTGTACTAAGTTTGAGTGAGTGTCGAGCCTGCTCTCCTAAAAATACCATTATAAATACTACATCAATGACAGCACGCTTATCAAGGATTTGTCTCCTTGGAAGTCAACACAAATGTTAGTGGTGAAAGGCACTGATTTAAAATTTATAGATGTAATTTAACTAACGTATGATCACGACTTTGGCATAGGTGGCCTTAGCCGATATTTGGTTTTATTGCTCCCAAAACTTTAAATTATTTGGCTTTCCAACTCTTTCGTTTTTGTGCGTACCTGATTAAGGTTATTCAAGAAGCGTGTCGTGTGCACTAAATTTGATATCTACGTTTTTATTTGGAAACCACTGGTTATTTAGAGGCAAGGGTTGAGGTTTCTATTACCTCATGTTTTATCAGCGACATTATTGTCCCCATCACAAGTCAAGGTCTATATTACCATCAAGTTTTGGAAAAGCATATTTCAAACTAAAAATCAGTAATCCCTGTGTAAGTAGTTTGTTGGGTAATCATTAGCCCTCTATTTAGAAAATCTATGTAGGTAAACAGCAAAACGAAATTGAGGTCTACTGCTTGTATTCAAGATTCTACAATCCCCATTAACTAATTAAAAAAGGGGCCATCGTGGTCATGATTGTATGGTAGTTGGATTTATAACTACCTATGCAATCAATGCCTATCACCACTAAAGTTGTGAGCTTGAATTCTGTGCATGGAAAAGTTTGTCAGTGGCTTGTGGCCGGTGGGTGGTTTTCTTCGGGTACTCCAGTTTCCTCCACCAACAAAACTGACCATCATGATATAACTGAAATATTGTTGAAAGTGGCGCTAAAAACCATAACACTTACCCTAATAAAAAATTGAAATTTTTCTCTTTTCGTACTTACCCCATGGTTTGTCAAGTATATTAACGTTAAATCTTAATCTATCTATTCCTACAGTCATGTTATAATGACATGGGTCAATATTTAGGACAGTATGGAAGTTACGCTGCAGGCGGTCAGACTTGATACAACATTCTACAGAAGTGCATCTCTCAGTCACGGTACAACTGACTGAAGCTGGTAGATCTGGTAGGTTAATGGCTGATTCTGGACAACCTGTAAGAAACAAAACGTTACTTTATAACAAATCTGTAAGATTTTATATTGAAAACTAACCAGTTACTAATATATTCAAAAGAACTTGCAGAATGTTTTTGCTTTTTTGCCTTTTACAGCAAAATGGAAAAAAAATGAAAAGCAATTACTTTATTTAAATTTTCATTTTTTTAAATTAAACATTTCTTTCATTCTTTAGAGTGTTTAACCAGTTGGTCACATGAAAATTCCCGTCAATTTCCTTTCGACCGTCACTAAGGATGGAAAGTAACAACTTAAAAATATTTTTCACTATTTGGTCATAGTAGAAATAGATTCTTCTTCTGCTATCAGTCAATTACTATATTTCTCCACTACTGTAGCAAATTTTTCACATTTTAAAGCTCTCGAGTGGATAATTATTATAATCCAACGGTAGCAGGAGAATCTATATCTAACCTCCACTTCTAGGGGGAGAGGAGGTTAGGGGTTATGGTGTTTAATGCCACTTTCAACAATATTACAGTTATATCGTGGTGGTCAGTTTTATTGATGGAGGAAACTGGAGTATCCAGAGAAAACCAATGACCTGTCGCAGGTCACTGACAAACTTTATCACATAATGTTATATCGAGCACACCTCGCCTGAGAGGGATTCTAACTCACAACGTTAGTGGTGATAGGCACTGGTTGCATAGGTAGTTGTAAATTCAACTACCATGCGATCACGACCACGATGGCCCCCTTCCATGTCTATATGAGTTTATAACTGAACACAAATATTTTTGTGCTTAATGCTTTTGACCATATACCTGATTTTTTCTGTACCAAAAAAAAAATCCTTTTTTTCAAAAGCATTGAACTAGAATCTTATTCATTTGAATATCCTTTTCTACACAAAATACTCTTGAAACTTACTAATATTCCAGTCAGCAGACATCATACACTGTTCCATGTCAAGAAAGTTGTAAAAGTCTAAAGTTTCTACCAAGTCTTGTAGTGTGTCTCCAGATAGAGATTCTGCTGGTGTGTAACCAGTATTAGTAAACCAGTCAGCCAGAGAAAATCCTGGAAAAAAAACAATTACAAAAGTATCAGTAAACCAGCCAGTCAGAGAAAATCCTGGAAAAAAACCAATTATAAAAGTACAATGTATCAGTAAACCATTCAGTCAGAGAAAATCCTGAAAAAAACCAATTACAATAGTATCAGTAAACCAGTCAGTCTGCTGATGTGCAGCCAGTATCAGTAAACCATTCAGTCAGAGAAAATCCTGGAAAAAAAACAATTACAAAAGTATCAGTAAACCAGTCAGTCTGCTGATGTGTAACCAGTATCAGTAAACCATTCAGTCAGAGAAAATCCTGGAAAAAAACAATTACAAAAGTATCAGTAAACCAGTCAGTCTGCTGATGTGTAACCAGTATCAGTAAACCAGTCAGCCAGAGAAAATCCTGGAAAAAAACAATTACAAAAGTATCAGTAAACCAGTCAGTCTGCTGATGTGTAACCAGTATCAGTAAACCATTCAGTCAGAGAAAATCCTGGAAAAAAACAATTACAAAAGTATCAGTAAACCAGTCAATCTGCTGGTGTGTAACCAGTATCAGTAAACCATTCAGTCAGAGAAAATCCTGGAAAAAAACCAATTATAAAAGTATCAGTAAACCAGTCAATCTGCTGGTGTGTAACCAGTATCAGTAAACCAGTCAGCCAGAGAAAATCCTGGAAAAAAACAATTACAAAAGTATCAGTAAACCAGTCAATCTGCTGATGTGCAGCCAGTATCAGTAAACCATTCAGTCAGAGAAAATCCTGGAAAAAAAACAATTACAAAAGTATCAGTAAACCATTCAGTCTGCTGGTGTGTAACCAGTATCAGTAAACCAGTCAGCCAGAGAAAATCCTGGAAAAAAACCAATTATAAAAGTATCAGTAAACCATTCAGTCTGCTGATGTGCAGCCAGTATCAGTAAACCAGTCAGTCAGAGAAAATCCTGGAAAAAAACAATTACAAAAGTATCAGTAAACCAGTCAGTCTGCTGGTGTGTAACCAGTATCAGTAAACCATTCAGTCAGAGAAAATCCTGGAAAAAAAACAATTACAAAAGTATCAGTAAACCATTCAGTCTGCTGGTGTGTAACCAGTATCAGTAAACCAGTCAGCCAGAGAAAATCCTGGAAAAAAACCAATTATAAAAGTATCAGTAAACCATTCAGTCTGCTGATGTGCAGCCAGTATCAGTAAACCAGTCAGTCAGAGAAAATCCTGGAAAAAAACAAATACAAAAGAAATAGTTAATACAATGAAAGGACTTACAGTGGTGTAATGTTTTTTTTAGTGTGCTCGCCATAAGTGCAGTAGATCATAAGTTCGAGCTCTGGTGGGGTTAAATCAAAGAGAATAAAATTGGTATTTGTTGCTTCTCTGATAAGAATGTGGCAGTAAGGAGAAAGCAAATACTGGTTAGCTCAGAATCAGGATAATGCGTACGAGTGGAGCAATATGTCTATCTGAAGATACACTTAAGCATTTTGGTCTAGTACAAAGTGCACATCATCATCATTTCACTGACTGTGCCTTACTCTCACCATGATATAGCTAAAAATTTGCTCGTTTGTTGCTAGACAACAATCACTCACTCACACACAGTCTATTTGTTTTCATTTGTAATCAAACCCTGATAAAGCCACTTACATTTAGTGCTTGAACCGACTTTTCTCCTATCTTATATTTCTAGTAATATTTCATTTAATAGTACTTTCTCACATTTTTTTAAACAAAATGTATCGGTGGAAAAAAGGGTTAAAAAAATATGTGAAAAGACAAAAAAACATTAAATAAAAAAATTAACAGCTATTACTAATAATATAAACAGACTCGAGAGTCTGGTCCTTTTCAAACTATATGCAAGTAGGTAGTGGGGCAATATGTCCTGCTTCTGTTATCAGCAGGTTTCTGAATTGCACCCCCACCCCCCCTTATGTTGACTCTTATATTAGCTGTTTCTCTTACCATTGATGTTTGCAAGTTTTGTATTGGAGTCTGTTGAATTCTTAACCTGTTAATTTTATTTTGGTTTTTTTTAAGCTGTTAATTTTATTTTATTTTTTAAGCTGTTGATTTTTTGATTTTTTTTCTTTTAAAGCTGTTAATTTTATTTTGACTTTTTAAGCTGTTAATTTGATTTTGATTTTTGAAGCTGTTATTTTATTTTAAGCATGCATGTTTAATGTTTGTTGCATTTTGACATATTTTTAAGCACTTTTCTCTGATCATAAAAATGTACAGAAAAAACCTTAAGTGACCTTCCAAGGGAACATTGAAATAGGGAAACACAAGACTAAATACAGGTTTAATTGATATGACATACACCGTGAAGGAAAATTAAAATTAAGTTCATATAGTACAAGTTATTGCTTAATACAGGTGGTCACTAAAAACAGGTTTAATTGATATGACATGCATAGTGAAGGAAAATTAAAATCAATTAATACAAGTTATGCTTAATAGAGGTGGTTCACTAGAGCACGATTGACTGCATTCAATAATAAAATTAAAACAATTACCATCAACAGCAAATTGGGTTGTCAACATGCAGCGCTGTTTATACAGAATGACTTTCTCCAGTACAGTAACTTCCATATTACAAGGATTTGTTATATCCCAACAGATGTGGATCTGCATGTTTACTATGTAACTCCCTTCATACACCAAATCTTCTATGCTAAACCTATAAAATATACATATTACAAGGACTTGTTATATCCCAACAGATGTGGATCTCTATATTTACCACATAGCTCCCTTCATACATCAAATCCTCTATGTTGAACCTATAAAATTATATTGATGTTTTGAAATCAATGTGTGAAATTATTAGTAGCATGGTACAAAGACGTCTATTAATTGACTTTTTGCTTGGTTTCAAAATGTCCATACATATAAATAAATGGCTATGCTGTGCACATTATAATGTGACAATGCAAAATTGAACAAGTGCATAGTAAAGCAAGTGTGAGACTAGGTGCTCTAGAAATAAAAAAAAATGTGAACATCCATAATTTTTTGAAGTACTCACAGAATTCTGAAAATACCAGAAAGATCCACTTCATAGCTTTTTTCTAAAAAGAAAAAAAAATGTTTAAAAAGAGTAAATAAAAATATGTTTTATATGCAAATTGAATAGTATAAGAATTCAACACTAAAACATCATGTTACTTACAAATTTTATAAGGTTTGGTTTGGTTTGATGGTGTTTAACGCCACTTTCAACAATATTTCAGTTATATCGTGGCGGTCAGTTTTATTGGTGGAGGAAACTGGAGGACCCGGAGAAATCCATTGACCTGTCGCATGTCACTGACAAACTTTATCACATAAAGTTGTACACCTCGCTCTGAACGAGATTCAAACTCTCCGTGGTGATAGCCACCGATTGCAAAGGTAGCTTTAAATCCAACTACCATACGATCACAGCCCTGACAGCCCCCAACAACATTTAATATTGGGTCATGTCATGGTAATCGTTCTGTACCAATGGGAAACTGTCTAATATTTTCAATTTATCATAAGATTTAGTAGACTTGTTGCTGATTGGTCACTTGAAGTGTATGACCTCTGATCTGACTCAATACAGATTGTCATTAGATCCTGATATAAATATACCAAAAAAATGAACTAATAAAAATACATTTTTAATTAGATTGTGCAAGTCTCTCTGACCTGTTTTTCAGCCAATGATTTTTTTTTTTTTAATTTTACTGACATTGAATGTAATATTGTGTGTATCTTGCAATGTCATAAAGTTCAAAAGAATTGCCCAAATTTACAAGGAAGAGCAGGAACAAGTGTTGTCCAAATCCTCTTTTCCATCTGCATATACTGACTGCTTCTTGCCATTATCTTTATTTGAATAGTCAGGGCCAGATTAAAGCCAATTTATGCCGCAAGCACAGGCCAACCTTAGTGTCTCGCACCTACATTTTTTGAATTTTTGGTGTGTTTTGAGCCTAATATCTGGCTGATAAAATAAAGTGCCTTGTGGCCAGATTTGTGTGGTGTCCCCATGCCCCTTGATGCCCTAAGCATGTACTTATTTTGCGTAAGGGTTATCCCCAGGCCTGAATACAGTACTGGGAGCTTGATATTATTCTGCTATAATTTCTTGCCAGATACCATAACATGTCCTGTTTATGGACATTCATATAAAAACATAAAAACTTGACCATAAAAATTCCTAAAACTGAGACATAAATATACAGCTTTGATTGGATGACTATTGAGTATGAGTACAACATTTGTACTCAAAAGTTCTATGAGAGTAAGGTTCAGGACTACTACATAAACTCACACACACTGTAGATGGGTGAGCTAAAAATAACTTACCGTCTTGGCACCGGTGTTCGCGCATCAGGTGATTTTGTGCGTACGCTTTTTAAATGTCAAATTCAAAATCATTCGAAAAGTTAAGATGGAGACTATTGTTATATGAGTATTAACTATAATTATATTAAAAGATATTATATGTTTTCAAATTTGAACTGATTTTGAGGGGCTAGGTATAAACTTTCAAAATAAAATCTTTCCTTTATTCATTTTAAGAACCATCCAAAGTATGCATATGCGATATCACTGGATGTTGCAACATTTGTCAAAAATCAATGGATGGTTTGTTTACACTTCATTTTCACTGAAATGCTAAAAATTGTAGCAGAATCCGAATAAGAACCATAAAAATAATACTTCACAGTATTTGAGGATGATTTAAATTAATTCAATAAAATTTTGGTGAGAAGTGAAATTAACCGCTGAACCCTTAGGTGCATGATAACACCAGACAGTGCTGTAATTATTCTTACCAAAATCAAAGTCCAATAATGATACATCAAAACTGTACAGCTCAATACCAATCTGTAGTCGGTAGTCACAGGGGTCAATATGCAGGAACAACTTATAGTGTCTGAATGTCTCTGTATCGTACAGACAACAGTCTATATCTGTACATCTGTTACTCACATGACATACCAGCTGATCATTTTGTAGAGGAGACTTTACAACACCTAAAGTACATTCTGTAAAAGAAATCAATATAGTAAATACTAATTCTTGATAGATCAGGGGGGTTATGGTGTTTAACCCCACTTGCAACAATATTTCAGTTATATTGTGGCAGTCAGTTTTATTGGTGGAGGAAACCGGAGTGCACTAAGAAAACCATCAACCTGTTGCAAGTCACTGAAAACTTTATGTTGTATTGAGTACATCTTGCCTGAGCACAATTTGAACTCACAACTTCAGTGGTAATAGGCGCTGGTTGCATAGGCAGTTGTAAATGCAACTACCATACGATCACGGCCACATCGGCCCCTTTTTGCAGTGTCTCAATGGCGACCGTTCAATATAAGTTTGGCTACTATAGAAATTGGAGCACAGAAGGAAAACAACAGACATGTCACAAGTTGCTGACAAACTATATGACATAAAATTGCTTAGAATACACATTGACACGAATCGACCTCACCATATTAGTCTAATATATTAAGTGATTGTAAAATGTCTACATATACCTACCATTAACCCATCCGTTTGTAGTTTTGGTAAACATTCCTGTTGTACGACTACACTGATCTGTAACTATGTAATCTGTTATTCTATTCTCCTGCATCAAACTAGATATCTGCCATTCATTTAACACAGCATTGTCTGATAGGCCATGACTGGTCTTCCAAGATTTCAGGAAAAATCCTACAAAACACATGACAATAAATGTGACTGATCGGCAGATGCCCAGATGTAGCATTTATCAGCAAAACATGGCCAGATGTTGGGTTTATCAGCAGAACATGCCCAGATGTTGGGTTTATCGGAAGAAGATGCCCAGATGTAGTGTTTATTGGCAGAAGATGCCCAGATGTTGCACTTATCAGCAGAAGATGCCCAAATGTTGCATTTATCGGGAGAAGATGCATATATATAATGTTTATTGGCAGAAAATGTCCAGATGGTGCATTTAGTGTAATGTTCACTTTAGTGATTTGTCAATAAGTCATAGTCTTTTTTTCCCATTGTGACATATATAATATAAATATAAAAATATATATCAAGACTTATAAAAGCTTGATTAAGCAGGACCAGACATACGTCCAATAAAAACTAACATTTAATATATATATATATATACATTAAGGGTGTATTCATATAAATAAGGAGTGACAACACAAAGACTTAAGTATATGTACATAGCTATGACTGATGTCCTTCATTTTAGTCATGAGGAACATGAAGACAACTGCAATGAATGTGTGTGATTACTATAATATTAACAATTATTATACTTTACGTTTTTATTTTCCCTATTTGTCTTTGTTAGCGCAGCCGGTCAATATAACGTTATATGGACCGGGACTGAACGTTTTCGATTCGGTTCCAGAACGGTACCTGCATTATTATTTTAGATAAAAAGTATAATATAGCAAATAGTTCATGTCACTTCGGGTCATATGGCAGTATATGGACCAGTCCGTATACTGCCATATGACCCTCAGTGCCATGAACTATTTGCTATTTATTATTTGTACAATTTCAACTAAAGTGAAACTTGTCTAAACCGAACCATCACTAAACCGGAATCCTGTATAAGTAGAACTTTAAATAAACTCCAAATTTAGGAAATCTTTGTTAATTTAACCTGAATAAACCGAACACCTGTCTATTCCGAATAAATAATCTGGTTTCAAGTAGGTTTCAGCTTAGACAGGTTTTATAGTACAAATTATATAAAATTTGCTCAATATTTAAGCATGTTTTACCAGAACTGCAATCGACAGAAGAATTGATCAGTGCTGCAATAGTTGGTCCTAGATCACTGTATACTGTTTTGACATAGTAACTTGGATCAAAGTAAGAAATGGCTTTCAACAGAGCATCATTGGCAGCTTCCCCTATTGGTACCCCAATTATTCTAATCCCATCTTTACTACAAATGTCAGACTGTATTTTAACGTCTTCATGGTTTGCCGATCTTCCGTCGGTTAGAACCACCAGATAATCCTGTACGGAGGTTCTACCACCTTTGCTTTCCGTGAACAAATTCTCACAGACGTATTTTAGCATGTTCACTGTATTGGCAATTCCTGGGTTGTGCTGTACATTTGAAATGGCTTCCAACATGGCCGCTTTGTCGTAGTTAAGGTTGAATATTGTCCTGTTAGTCGTTGTATTTCCACCAAATAACACTAATCCTATCCTCATCAAGTTTTCACCAACACCCAAGTTGTTGATGGCTGAGGAAATGGCATCTAGAGAACTGTTTATATGAGAATCTCCTACACTGATGGACCCGTCGAGCAGAAACACAAGATCACCATCCACAAACAAAGGACAATCTGAAGGAAGAACGATCAATACACATTGTACTAAAACACATCATTAATTTGTGCAAAAAATCCCCCCCTCCCCTTCTCAAAGAATCCATTACATCATATATGAGTATCTTCATTTAATCAAAAACTTTATTTTTCTTAATTTTTTTCTATAAAAAAAAGCAGTAAACTTTGGATGGAGCATCGCTTGATATACTAAATTACAAAAAAATTCTATCATTCATTCCCATTATTTTGAGCAAACATTTACCGTGAACCATTTTAAAGGATACCCCATTCCCACCCTCATGTTTTACATGTATTAATTGCAGCTTAATTTTCCATTATTTTCTGTTGTTGCCATTTCTGTCTTTTGAGTGAGTAATTAATTGTTGCAAAACTCCAAATGAGCAATTTTTCAGCAATTTCATGGTGAGAACAAGTTACATTTGATGAGATGAAAATGATGTCTGCTTTGTACTAGACCAATACGCCAATTTTATCGTATTTAGTTTGACCCGATCTGGGTTTGGATCCACAATCAACAGCGCTCGGTGCAAACAGGTCAAAAATTACACCACCGATGCGGTTTCTGTGAATCTTGAGGTTTGACAAAGGATTAGTTAATAGTGATTGGTTGTTTTATCATTCAATTAACCGGTTTAACTCCACCACATTTTTATACCTGTCCCAAGTAAGGACCTGGATTTCCAACGTGGTCTTTCCTGTTCAGTTAAGTTCAGTTAAGATGAAAGATGATTGTTTGTTTTGTTGATATTGATGACCATCACTTTAAATTTTCATTTCATAATGATACCTGAAACTCTGTATCCTGTACTCCATATACAGTCTTGTTTTGGTAGCTCTACACTATTCATCACTTCTACAGTCTGGGAACAGTTCTTCCCAGCCTCAAAACAGGCTTCAAATGACAAATAAAGTCTAAACAAAGCTTGGTCTACCAAATCATAAACTTTAAACCTAAATAAAACAGTGCAAAATATTAATACCACAGTTCTTTCAATTTCTACTCATTTAAAAAAAAAGTAATTGTATCGGTAGAAGCAAAGATGAGTGAGTGAGTAATTGAGTGATTTCTGCTCAACACCAAGTGAGTAATCATGGCAAGAATAAGGTTTTTTTTATGAAATGATGTCTGCTATCTACTAGACATTGAAACACTCTTAGTTGGATTTTTGTAGTGCCAGTTCACTGATATGCCAGTCCGCAGGTAGACACATCATCCTGAATCCGACCCAACCAATCTGTGCTCCTTAATGCTGCGTGCTTAGCGGATCCAACAAATACCAAATTTATAGTCTTTGATTTGAGTCGACCAGGGCTGGAAACCATGATCTACCACTTTCACTGAACGAATATTAAACAATGTGCAATATATGGAGACTATTCTTGATTTTGTATTTTCAATGTTCATCCTGTTATCAGGGTTAGGGTTAGGGTTAAACCTGTTAAATTTTAAGAATACCTTTGTTAGTGCTTGCAACGATATTAGAGTGGATATACAAAACAGAAAATTTCTTCTGAAGTCAAGTCTCAATGAGATTACACTAGCAGGTCAGTTCTTTATAACTACAGTTTTTTCCTCCCCTATTAAGTCTGGTAGTCACAAAATAGCTGAAAATAATTGCTTGAAGTGGCGTTAAACACCAATAACCTTGACCTTTATTGCCATTACTGTTGTTGACATATTAACTTATCAAACCCATGCCTTCGTGGTCATGATTGTATAGTAGTACTACCTGTGCAATCAGTGCCTATCACCACTAAAGTCGTGAGTGTGAACACTGTTCATGGCGAGGTGTACTTGATACAACATTATGTGATAAAGTTTGTCTGAGTGACATGCGACAGGTCGATGGTTTTCTCAGGGTACTACGGTTTCCTCCACCAATAAAACTGACCTCCACGACCTAACTGAAATATTGTTGAAAGTAGCGTTAAACACCATAAACCTAAACCTGTTCCACTCTAATTTCTCTTCAGTAATAACACTAACCTGACTCTATAAATTCCTCTAACCCAAAAGTATTCCTCTGTTCCCCATGTATAATTATGAAGCATCTGAGTGTGTGTCCATTTTTCTATTTTAACATTCAGAGTTTTCTGACAATCATCAAGAGATACTGTGAAAGTTACGGTAAAATTGTTCAAAGTAGGTATCTCAACACAGCATCTAACATCTGTACAGGAAGTGGATATATAGCAGGATGTTGTAGAAGGGAGATCACTCAAATCATTTATAACATCTGCACATGCTATAAGAAAAAAAATATATATGACAAATAATTTAAATATGCATTTCTATTTTTTGTCAAAATGTTCAGTTTCAAATGAAAGAAATCTCAAATATTTTGTATAATTTGTGGAGATAACCTCGACAGCTTCAGTAATCACTCACAAAATTTACCACAAAATATTTTATTGTGTTGTAAATTGGATATATAACTACCTATACAATCAGTGCCTATCACCATGAACGTTGTGAGTTCAAATCTTGCTAATGGTGAGGTGTACTCGATACAACATTATGTGATAAAGTTTGTCAGAAACTTGCAGCAGGTCAGTTGTTTTCTCCAGTTTCCTCCACCAATAAAACTGACTGCCACGATATAACTGATATATTGTTGAAAGTGGCATTAAACACGATAACCCCTAACCCTAATAACTTACAGTTGTTCCAGCCATTGACAGATGGACCAAACGGTGAGTCATTACGATCACACGAGGGAAACTGTAGGTACCATCCAATATCTGCATCATCGTAAAACTTGTGAATGTAAAGGTCAATCAGACTGGTTAAATCTAAATATCTTGTGCTTCCCCAGTTCGTTAATGAAAAATCTGCAAAGTGAAAAAAATAAAATATTTTAAAAATGATTGGTCAGCTAGAATTACAATTGTTGCAAGGAAACCATTGTCAGGGTTTTCAATTGAAGCCGGTAGCCGGCGAAAATCGACGTGTATATGAGGAGAGGTCGCCGGCTACTTTCAAAGCAGCAAAAAAAAATCATAGTAAAAAGTAAGTTGGAGTAAAGATTGATAAACAGTTTACAAAATGTACTAGTTTGATCCGTCTGAAATTGTTTGATCGACAGCTTTGAACAGTCTGTACCTTCACTCTCGATTAAAATACTTCCGTGTTTACAACATTGTGCAAAAATCTCCTCCCGCGAAAGGAGCACCTTCGAAATAACTGGTAACCTCAGCGAGCTCAACAATGATAACTGATGGAAACATGACCCAGTCGGAATTTTTTATAAAGTTCAAGGACAACAAAATAAAAGCATCGTGGTCGTGGTGACCTCGTGTAAAACGATGTCAAAAAGAAGGAAACAACCAACTTTAGGAAAGTGGTTGAAACGGTGGAGATCTGAAGGTGAATAAACAACTTGAACTGAATAAATGTCAATCCTAACTTCCCAATTTTCAATGCATCGCCAGGTTGAGAGAAACATGGAAAGGAGGGGGGGGGGGGGGGGGGGGGGGTGTACAGTCTGGTACCTCATAGTTTCAGTTCTCAACTTCATCAACCTTTAGATCAAATACTTTGTAATAGGGGATTTTCTAGAATAATTGATATCTATAGCCACCTGTTCTGTGAAAAGTAAATCTCCTGTTTTAATAGATCTTTTGTGAACATTGTGTTTCAAGTTCAGTTATAGACAAACTCCCTGGAAGCTTCTAAAAATCCTTATATTTGTTAAATTAACTTAGTAAAACTTAAGTTTAAAAATAATTTTGTTCATTTTTGAAAAATTTCCAATAAATTAAAAGAAATTCCATCTAAGTCTCTGCTTGCATTCTGCATCAATAAATTTAATTCATTTATTGTAAGGTTTCAGGAGCTTCTGGGGGACTTTGCCTCCCTAGACACCCCCACAAAGGCTCTGCCCTTGACCCATTGGGGGCTTAAGTGGCCCCCAAACTCCCCCGCTGTGAAGGGTCAGCGCATAAACGTGTCTCCATTTCTACACCTACTTTTTAAATTTAGACACCTACTTTAAATTCTATTGAAAGCCCTGCACTCTGTCTCTGATGGCAGACCACAACAATGCCAAAGATATACCCATCACATAATACGACCACAAATGTTTACGATTAAATAAAAATCAATTAATTCGGAATAGTATTTTCATTTGATAAGAAATCAATAAAATAAAAAAAAACAGCACAAAAAATGTTAAATAACACATTACAAATTATAAATCAAATGTTTGAAAAGTTAAATTTTGCATCGAAATCGAGGAGTACCCTTTCTCCATTGAAAATTCCTAACATTAAATTTTTCTGAGAAAAAAATGGAAAGTATAAGAAAGATGTGTATTATATACACCCGAAGACGGTAAATTCAATACATATATATATCTTTGCTAAATACATTAAAATAAAATGGAAAAATGTGTCCATAGGCCACAAATGCCGCCACTACCATCTAGAGTAAACAGGAGCATAACTCCAGAATAGAAAAAGTAGTAAAATCTGAAATGGAGCTGGGCATTCTTTTTATAGTCCCTGACTTTGTGTGTAAATATCAAATGATTTACTTCATAGGAACTTAAATTATTGAACAGAAACCAAATGAAGGACATTATGTATATATAGATGAACATACGGACATGGCGGCAGGGAGAAAAAGTGCTGTGTTCTGTTTAACCCTAAAATTAAAACAAAATTCCATATTACATTCCAATTAAAATCAAACTGAAATAAATATATATTCTTATTTCCTGTCTTGTACTGGGGATTCGTCCTGAATATAGCTGAAAAATTGCTCGCTGGACGTTAAACACCAATCAATCATATACTGGGGATCTTTTACAAAGGTCATATACTCACCTGATGTAATATAATCCATTCTTTTACTGCATGACTTTTTCTTCAATCTGGTATTTTCAAACAGGGTAGCAGTCCAGTCACATGACAGGTATGTCTCCCAACAGATGGCAATTTTCACTGTAATCAAATACTCTCCCTCAATTTTCAGATCATATATATTGTACCTATATATAAGATAAAAAAAAATACAGGAATGTGAGAAAAGATCATCCAAACAAAATGTAAAAGTTAAATACTATATATATTCCTGTGAAATGTAGTTAAAATCTGCTCACAGGTGTTTCATATAACATGATAAAAATATGAATGTAAATAATGTTCCTATAGGAATAGTTTGTAAAACAAAAGGAGAAATTAACCATGTATACATTATACTTACAATATTCTAACAGTCTTCTTAAAACTAAACTCCTGGTCTGAATCTGTACATAAAAAAAACAACATTGAATGAGTAATTATTAAAGTATCAGACATTTCTGAAGTTCTCCTTATAAACACTGATCATTTACTTATTCCCTTTTATAAATTATTCCCGATCAATTTATCTTCTTTTTCCTTCTACACTAAGATTGATTGATTGATTGATTGGTGTTTAACACCAACCTTAGCAGTATTTCAGCTATATCATGGTGTGTCTACACTAAGAATTTAAAATACAATTCTAATGATTTTGATCCAAAAAAAAAAGAAGAAGAAATATTGTGACATATTCTGGGTATAAACTAATTCAAATCAACTGAGAAATGTCATATATCGTGGAAAATGAATTTAGCTCTTAGAAAACTAGATATAGTAAAAATATGGTGTATTTATAGTAATTGTTAGCTAAATTTTCCCCGATAACTCAAGTACTTGAATCAATTAAACAAAAAGAGTAGTCTCCCTTGGATTTGACACAACAGGTTTGCTTTGAGAAACAAAATAGCCAATGAAACTAATTTAATCTTCATCATCAAAGAGTTTTAATACATACCAAAGACAAAATCCAACAGGGATACAGTAAACTGTAATTTCTCTATCCCTATATATAGTTTCTGCTCACAGGGATCCAGTTCAAGTCGGGTGTAAAACGTCTGGTTGATGAAATTTGTATCTATGCAGCAGGTAACACCAGAACATGCACTGTTAAAATGGCAAGTCAGAGGGTTCTGAGGGGTATCTGACCACAGTGAAGATAACATGATGTCTGTACAATCTAAAAAAACAATATTTGGTGCATAAAATAAGTATCCGAACAACATACAATACATTGACTGATAAAATATAGGTTTCCACGGGTCTTACTAGTGTAACAGACCTTTAGGACATTCTTGATTAGCTTCTAAGAGTAATTTTCCTAAACAGTGGTAAAATGGTATCTATTCTATGCAAGAGAAAGGAGGAAGAATTTGAATATAATTTTCTTACAATTTGTAGATATTTGAAAATTAACAAGTTGTTAGAACATTTAAATTGTGTGCAGATTATGGGAAAAATTTATGCTATTTTTATTGAACTTAGCATGAAAGTGGACCCTTTTGCAAGAATTAAAGGGAAATAACTCATATAAAAGCAGGTAATAACATATAATTTTAGATTCAAGTAGGAAATGTACAAATGGTTTATTGTCTATATGTTCTTGTTTTCTAATTAGCTATTTTAGCCCCTTCTGGAGCACATGAGTTCACCACAGGTTTTTAGTGGGGTTTCGTGTTACTCGATCTTTAGTTTTATGTGTATGTTTTGTAGATCGTTGTTTGTCCTTTTGCACTTTTTCTTTTGGCTATTGTGTTCTCTGTCCTTTGATATACAGATTCTGATTACCTCCCTTTGGTATCTTCAAACTC
The DNA here is from genome assembly GCA_963680875.1 of Bathymodiolus brooksi. Classification (NCBI taxonomy): domain Eukaryota; kingdom Metazoa; phylum Mollusca; class Bivalvia; order Mytilida; family Modiolidae; genus Bathymodiolus; species Bathymodiolus brooksi. The sequence goes on from OY804590.1 coordinate 70,581,666, forward strand.
TTCTTAGGTGTATTTCAACAGGAATCTTGAAATTTTAATCATATACGTAGATTGTTCAAGCATTTAAGAATAAAAATAAATGTTGAAAGTTCAAAGTTTGTCAGTGGAAGGTCAAGCTTACACAACAATTGTCACATACTACCCATATATATAATTACAGTATAAATGATTAAGGATGTTTATGTTTCTCAGTCATCTCTCATCTAAGGGTGAAGTCCCTGAGATGAGAGATGACTGAGAAATGTCCTTGAGTTTTAAAAAACATCTTTAATTATTTTGTTGCTATGTTAGTATGTTTATCAAGGATTTGGTAATGTGACGTCATTATAACGTCATATTAGAAAATAGCGATATTACTACGTGCGTCCTTGACAACGCTTAGCAATTAGTGATAATTGGAATAATCTCAGCGCTTACGTGATATGAAATATATTGGTTTTAAACATCAAAGGGAAAATAAACAAAATAGCGATAATGAAGGTTAATGAATGAAATATTAAAATGAATAGGTTTTAATTCTTCTATTTTTATTTATTTTGAGATTTTTTACCATTATTCCATCCATCAGTAGCATTAACATATGGTACATCATTCCTGCTGCATGGTGTATCTAACAGGTAGCTGGTCAGATCTAATTCCTGGAGAAACTCTGCTATGTAATATTCTGGTAAAATGTCGTCTGCTGTTTCAGATCTTACTCGTAACCACTGGTTCAAACCAAAGTCTGAAATGTCCAAAACAATATTTAACCAATTATGAAATGAGTGCACAATATGTCCCCAAAAACGAAATGAATGCACAATATTTCCCCAAAAACGAAATGAGTGCACAATATTTCCCCAAAAACGAAATGATTGCACAATATTTCCCCTAATACAAAATGAGTGCACAATATCCCCTAAAATGAAATGAGTGCACAATATTTCCCCTTAAACGAAATGAATGCACAATATTTCCCCTAAAACAAAATGAGTGCACAATATTTCCCCTAAAACGAAAGGAATGCACAATATTTCGCCTAAAACGAAATAAATGCACAATATTTCCCCAAAAATGAAATGAGTGCACAATATTTCCCCTAAAATGAAATGAGTGCACAATATTTCCCATAAAACGAAATGAATGCACAATATTTCCCCTAAAACGAAATGAATGCACAATATTTCCCCTAAAACGAAATGAGTGCACAATATTTCCCCTAATATGAAATGAGTGCACAATATTTCCCCTAAAATTAAATAAATACACAATAATTTCCTCAAGAATGAAATATGTGCACACAATATCTAATCAATGATTGATTGTGTAAATACAGTTAAACATGTCTAAACTTAACTACAACAGAATCATGTATAAACCAAACTTTAAATATATTTTAGGTAAGGTAAAGTCCTTCAGTATGACTTCCTCCACTTTACACACGCCCCTACATTTAAGTATAACCCTAGTTTGGTCTACTGAAGTCTCTATATTACAAACCTTTAATGTTGTATGTTTCATCCCATGTACATTTCATCTTAGGTAAGGTAAAGTCCTTCAGTATGACTTCCTTCACCTCACACGCCCCTACCGTCTCAAAACAGACTTTTACCACCAAAAATACCACATAGACTCCTTCCCCTGGGAAATCTACTATACTGTATCTGTTCAAACAAAAATACTATAGTTTGGTATGTCTAATATATTAATAAGTATGACACAGCGTACCTTGTTATACTGCCCCTCTTAAATCTAGGGACCATCGGGATCGGGATCATGATCATATGGTAGTTGGATTTACAATTACCTATGCATTCAGTGCCCATCACCACTAAGGTTGTGAGTTCGAAGCCCACTCATGGTGAGGTATACTTGATGTGATAAAGTTTGTTAGTGACTTGCGGCAGGTCTGAGATTTTCTCTGACAACTCTAGTTTCCTCCACCAATAAAACTGACCGCCATGATATAACTGAAATATCGTTGAAAGTGACTTTAAACACCATAACCCTATAACCTTTCTTAAATCTGCCACCATCAAATTTCCATAAAATCATGTAGTTGATATGTAAATTTCTCGCTTGATATGTCGCCAAAATATAGCTTAAGTTCAAAAGGTGGCAGGATAGCAAGGGTGTACAGAATGAACATTAATCCTTTATCGATTTAATATATGAAAAGACAAAAATATACCTGTTTTAATCTAATTTACATAAAATTGAATGCTTTTACTGTATCAGTAAGGTTAAATATGGCTGAGAAATAACTAAAACACCAGTTAACATTGATTAAATTATGTAAAATTTTATATACTTACTCCAGTCTTCCAATACCCAGTAGAGTAAAATTATGAAGAAATCCAAACGTATAACCATTCAGTAATTTCTGTGTCGTAAACATTTTTTCTATCCCAACAGTGACCTCCTGATAACAAGGGTCAATGTCAAGGTAAAAGTTGAAGGTCTGGTTCAGCAGAGGTACATTCACACAGCAGTCGATAACTGTACAGGAATCATTTACTCGACAGACGACATCATCTGACAGATCTGGGAGCTCCAAAGCTTGACCACATACTGTATTAAATTTAATGTACAGCTTAAGATGAGTTTATAAACAAACATAAATAATTAAACTACAAGATTTTAATTTCATTTCCATTCCGACACATTTTTATTTGGAAGGGGGCATTATGGCCGTGATCGTATGGTAGTTGGATTAAAAACTACCTGTGCATTCAGTGCCTATCACCACTAAAGTTGTGAGTTCGAATCCTGTTCATGGTGAGGTGTACTCAATACAACATTATGTGATAAAGTTTGTCAGTGACTTGCGACAGGTCAGTGGTTTTCTCCAATAAAAGTGACCGCCATGATATAACTGAAATATTGTTGAAAGTGGCATTAAACACTTTAAAACAACTGATCATTTTTATTTGGCATATTTTGACGATTTGTTCAAAACATCAAAATTAAAGCCAGCAAAACTTAAAAACCCAAATGATCATGAAATGAAAACTTGATTATAATTTTAAAAAAATAGCTGCACCATGAGAGAATGATACACCTGTCCCCACACATTTGTAAAATGTGTAAAAATTCCAAGCTTAACAATTAAAGTTTTATAACTGTGGAATGTAAAATGTGAAAATCATCAAAATGAAAATTGAGCTCACTTTGATCAATCTTTACAATGCATATAATAATTTCATGAGATTTTGTCAAAGCGAACTTCAGTTATCGCCAGACATGTGAAAAAAACAAAAGTTCTATAACTCTGTGTGAAATTCACTGTAAAAAGATATATAATTGCAACAATTATCAGGAAATACACATTTTTGTGCCTGTCCTAAGCAAAGACCTGGATTTCCAAAGTCATATGTCACGGTCGTTTTTAATGTTCAATGATTTAAGGTGAGAGGTGATTTTTTTGTTTTCTTCATATTGATGGAATTGTTTGACCATCATTGTCAAGAAGAGTTGGAAGATACCAAAGAGGTAATCAGAATCCATAAATCAAAGAAGGACAGACAACATAAAGACCAAAAGGACAAAGAAGAGTTGGAAGATACCAAAGAGGTAATCAGAATGCATAAATCAAAGAAGGACAGACAACATAATGGCCAAAAGGACAAAGAAGAGTTGGAAGATACCAAAGAGGTAATCAGAATCCATAAATCAAAGAATGACAGACAACATAATGGTCAAAAGAAAAAGGAGAAAAGGACAAACAACAATCTACAAAACATACACATAAAAACTAATGATCGATTAAAAAAACCCACTAAAAACCGGGGGTGAACTCAGGTGCTACAACATTCTTTTCATAACACTGTTATTGTTTATATCAAGTAAAACAGAATTAAGTAAAAAGAGGTAATGACACAGACAGGATACTCACCGTTATTCCATCTGGTTCCTGTTGTTGTATACAGGCTTCCTCCCTGCTGACAAGATGGTTGCTTTAAATAAGTTTGAACATTTAGATGTGTCAGCAGATCTGCCGACACCATCAATGGTAACGGTTCAGTTCTAGTGTAATTGTTGGTGGATAGCCAGTTATTTAGAGAAAATCCTATAAAAACAGAAAGTACAAATGTCATCAGGTTCTTTTAATATTTTGTGTAATAGAAGTAACAATAAAACCTGTATTAAGAGGTCATCCGTGGAACAAAGAAAAAGTGGTCTTTTAAGACAGGTGACCTCTTATGACAGGAAAAGAAAAAGGTGACCTTTTAATACAGGCGACTGCTTAATAGAGATAATTGCATGGCCAGAGGTTTGACTGTGGATAAACCTTTCTTATTTCTTGTGAAAAACACTCATCCACACTGGTAAAAAAAAATCAGCAAAACAGTTAGAGGATGCTTAGGTGGAACAATATATGACTGACTAAGAGTCCAGTATGAACGAAAAAATATTTCAGAGTTCAGACTCTAGCAACTCTTAAAGGTTTGGTTTTCGAACCAGCATATTCAAAAGTGCAGCTTTGATTGGTTTGAACTCTTTCAAGATTTTCTAGAGTTCAAATCTGACACATACCAGGGTTGAAAAATTATATAGGTGACCAAACATTCTTACCTCTAAGAGAACCACTTGAACTCAACCTTATACACAAATGATTACAGCTAACAATTATTGTGCACGTGGCTTTCAACAAACTTCCTGACTTGACAATATAAGTTAACACAGTGGGTGTCTTAAAAGAAACAGGAGCTGCTCTCCCTTTACGAGCACCTTGGTTTATCATTGTTTTTTCTGCTCTCCCTTTACGAGCACCTTGGTTTATCATTGTTTTTTCTGCTCTCCTTTTACGAGCACCTTGGTTTACCATTGTTTTTTCTGCTCTCCCTTTACGAGCACCTTGGTTTATCATTGTTTTTTCTGCTCTGCCTTTACGAGCACCTTGGTTTATCATTGTTTTTTCTGCTCTCCTTTTACGAGCACCTTGGTTTATCATTGTTTTTTCTGCTCTCCCTTTACGAGCACCTTGGTTTACCATTGTTTTTTCTGCTCTCTCTTTACGAGCACCTTGGTTTACCATTGTTTTTTCTGCTCTCCCTTTACGAGCACCTTGGTTTATCATTGTTTTTTCTGCTCTCCTTTTACGAGCACCTTGGTTTACCATTGTTTTTTCTGCTCTCCCTTTACGAGCACCTTGGTTTACCATTGTTTTTTCTGCTCTCCCTTTACAAGCACCTTGGTTTATCATTATTTTTTCTGCTCTCCCTTTACGAGCACCTTGGTTTACCATTGTTTTTTCTGCTCTCCCTTTACGAACACCTTGGTTTACCATTGTTTTTTCTGCTCTTTCTTTACGAGCACCTTGGTTTACCATTGTTTTTTCTGCTCTCCCTTTACGAGCACCTTGGTTTACCATTGTTTTTTCTGCTCTCCCTTTACGAGCACCTTGGTTTACCATTGTTTTTTCTGCTCTCTCTTTACAAGCACCTTGGTTTACAATTGTTTTTTCTGCTCTCCCTTTACGAGCACCTTGGTTTATCATTGTTTTGTTTGTTTGAGTCTGTGTTGCTCATCTTTTCAGTTTTCTGTGATGTGTTTTTTGCTTTGCATTGAAATTAAAATTAAGGTCACAATATACAAGATACTACTTATCAGAGGTGGTCACTTAATACAGGGTTTATTTGTACTTACCACTGACAAAGAAATTGTACGCCCAGTCACATTTCTCCTTTGGTAGTCTATATTTAGTGAGGACGTTGATGTTGATGAAGCACAGGACAGTTGTATCAGCGTCAGCCTCCATACACACACGGAGAACTAAATCTATCATGTAGTCTCCTTCTACCACAAGATCTACCACTGTAAACCTTTAATTTAAATTTACATTTCAAATTTCACAGAAATACCTATAAACATGAACATGTAATTGTATACATGATATAAGTATTAAAATCTGTGAGTTTGAATCCTGCTCATGGCGAGGTGTACTTGATACAACATTATGTGATAAAGTTTGTCAATGACTTGCGACAGGCCGATGGTTTCTCTGGTTTCCTCCACCAATAAAACTGACCTCCACGATATAACTGAAATATTGTTGAAAGTGGCATTAAACACCATAACCCTAACCCTATTGAAGAACAACTAACCAACATCAGTTCATTTGAAATCTGACCTGATAAGAGCGGCGGGCATTCGTGGTAGTGTTGTAAGAGAGGGATATTCATGTATATTTTTGGACGATATGATCACTCCTATAAATTTTCATGCTAATTTTAACTTTTCCATCTATTGGCTGATACACTGTTTTGTCGATAGTTTTATTTTATTATTCATCTACCCAATAAAGATATCTATTTATAATATAACTGCATCAGTGGTGTCGCGTACTCCCCTCTAGTGCAGTTGAACATGAGTTCGAGCCGAGGTCACATGAAACGGAGGACTATAGAATTGGTATTTGTTGCTTCTCAGCAAAGCACACAGCATTAAGGAGAAAGAGCAAAGCCAAGTATATTTGAATCCTTAATTAACATATGTTTATTTTTGCTTTTGTTTTGGTTTTTTTGTTTTTTTTATAGATTTACCAACAGAAAAATACAGTATTTCATGGCTTTTAATATTTCTCAAGTGTACCAGTACTTCACTATTTACAGGCGTTACTTTTTATTAAAATTTGAACATTTTCATGAAAATCTTATACAACATTCTTTAAAATCAGGAGGTACCATTTGGGTAAAAGTACCTGGTGCTGCCCCTTGTTGAAAGGCCTGAGTAATTACAAAATAACATTACTTACTCCATACGGACAGCTCCAAAGAGCCAGACATCAGTTGGTTCTGTCCAGCGGTAATCAGACAGCAAAATATCAAATGTTAGTTCTTCAATACTAACAGTCAACTTGAACAGACAAGGTTCAAAGTTCACCTTTGTCTCAAATGACCTCCCAATCCTTGGATTATACATGCAACAGTAAACGGCTGTACAGTGTGTGTCTATGTGACAGTTGGCTTCTCCAACAATAGCTGGTAAAGGTTCCATAGCAGACGTACAATCTAAAAAAAAGAAGTACCGTCTTTAGTTTTATATTGTAAGCACATATAACCAACAATAACAGGTAAAGGTTCCATAGCAGACATACAATCTAAAAAAAAGAAGTACCGTCTTTAGTTTTATATTGTAAGCACATATAACCAACAATAACAGGTAAAGGTTCCATAGCAGACATACAATCTAAAAAAAAGAAGTACTGTCTTTAGTTTGATATTGTAAGCACATATAACCAATAATAACAGGTAAAGGTTCCATAGCAGACATACAATCTATAACAACATTATAGAAATACCGTTTTTAGGTTAACTATGTACACACACATATATACACTCAGGAAATAAATCTGTGAAATAGCTGCATATTATCTAATATAATACACCAAAAAGACATTTTTTTCGTGTGTATTTTCGTCACCAGTTTTAGAAGATTCACAGAATACAAACTATTAGCCATTGTAGATGTTATATACCTAGAAACCGAATGAAACCAGTGTAGCATTGAACATTCCTATCTGCCTCCATTAAAAATCTTTTACACAGCTTTATATATGCAATAGTTTGTTACGGGCGGTCATTGGTGACCCATTGCTAGGCAAAATTTTCAGACCCTATCCTTTTTCTTGTGGTAATCAAAAACATCCATGTACCACCATTTTACCTGCACGATCCCCAGTCCTCGAAATGAAAATTTGAATTTACTGGTCCGAATCAAATTCTTGAATTTATTTTTATATAGTTCTAAGAAAAAATGAAAAATTCACTGGTCCTGGGCCGGAGGACCGGTGTTCTTTGTGAGTACTGACGATTTATTGTTTATAACTTATTCTTATCAACATCAATTTTACTATGGATAAAAAATATTATGACAATGAGGCTTGAAGTGTCAATCACTTAATACATCACTTATATGGAATAATATAGTGGAAGGATTAGGGTTACGGTGTTTAACAATATTTCAGTTATATTGTGTTGTCAATTTAATTGGTGGAGGAAACCGTTGTAAAATGGTGGTCAAGTTAGGGTTATGGTGTTTAACAATATTTCAGTTATATCATGGCAGTCAGTTTTATTGGTGGAGGAATCCAGAGTAAAATGGTGGCAACAGAAAACATTTGTTTCTCAATATATATAATAAATAATAAATAAAAAAAAATACAGCTGCCAGCTGTCTGCACCAATAAAAGAAACAAAACATTTATTTTGCATGAACTGATCAATACAAATTTTGTGCTGTTTATTTCATTTATATATATATAACACTTTACCATAAGTCCATCCATCTACAGCTTCAGCATAAGGTGTATCACTTCTATTACACTGTGGGTTAATGAGGAAGTCAGTCAGTCCTAGTGTGTGTAATAATATAGACAGTTGTGTACCATCTAATGTATCACTTACCATTAGTCCATCCCTTTACAGCTCCAGCGTAAGGTGTGTTACTTCTATTACACTGTGGGTTAATGAGGAAGTCAGTTAGTCCTAATGTGTGTAATAGTATAGACAGCTGTGTACCATCCAATGTGTCATTCACACCTATATCATTCTCTTTTAGGAAGGCATTGTATGAAAATTCTATGGAAAAAAATAGTGATAAAAATTAACTTATAACAAGTATAATTATTGGATACATGTTAATTCTATGTACATACATAACTGATATCAAATAATTTTTAGGTTTATAGTTTGGTTGAAGATTTACTGATGTTGAATGTCACTTTCAACAATTGTTCAGTTATATCTGGTGAACAGTTTTAGGTGGAGGCCACTGATTACAAAGGTAGATGTAAATCCAACAACCATATGACCTCTGTCACAGTGACTCTCCAAAGGGTCATTTAACATTCACTCATCTTGATGCATAAGTCACACTCAGCCTACTATGATCAGGACCAGGAGAAAACAAGTGCTTTTTCCAGAAAGGGGCTCAGATGGCTACATGCCAGGTGGCTTCCTCTCTTTAAAGAGAAGAAACTGCAACTATGCTCTTTATAACAGCTTAGGTCCTCTAATTTCTCATTATTGGGAGATTAAAGGGGCTTTGCCCTCCTGAGCCCCCATTGAGTGATGATCTTGACTTTACTGTAATTCATTATCAAAATATGTAAGTTTTATTTTTTCATTTTCATTGACAACCATATCACCTTATGTGAAAGAAACGTTAAAAGAAAATAAACATAGTGTCCGGTATATAAAACCTACGTGGATCAATAAAACCTGTTTTCCAGTTACAAACAGGTTTAGGCAGGATGGTGTTTATCAGAACTGGAGCAATAATCATACAGGGTCCGTTGGCCTCAAAACAAACGGTCAGGTTCATATTAACCCTATATGTCTGTACTAAATCTTCTACCATGTATCTAAAAATTTACGTAAATTAAAAAATAAAATTAAGAAATAAAATAAATAAAATAAAGACAAATAAAAGAAATTCACATAGCATAAAAAATGGTAATAACTGTCTTAAAAGAAAATATTTAATTCTGCTCTCTTTTACAAAAAAACAAAGATTTTTTGAAAGTGCATTATAATAATTTGGATATGAAGGTAAACGTAAACATGGGAAAATCAAAGAACCTTAGTGAGCAAGTTTAAATACCAACACATCCTTTTCACATCAATGGGAAGATAATTCTATACAATTGTCTAAATTTCTCTTTGTGAAAACAGTTCCCCATTTCTGATTATTCTGAGCATCAAACTCATTCATAGTTTTGATAAGACGAGCCTTCATTTAAATTTGAAGGAAATCAGTTGAGAAATTAAGGTATTATCCAGGGAACATTAATACAATTGGTTGTTATAGGAGTTTTGATAATAAGATGCTATCATATTTTTTTCCAATATTCTAATTAGAAATTAATTCTCTAGTTAGGTGGCAAGATCATTTCTCAAAATCCTAATTTTCAAATTCAAGATTTATATCCCTAAAAATATATATTTTTAAACGGTTGTTATCATTTGAACTTGATATCATTATTGGTAATCGAAAGTTTCTTTGAAAATTTTAAGAAAATCATATAAGAAATGAATGTTAAACATGGTTATAGAGGATACCTATATAAAAGTTAAAAGTAACTTACTCTAGTCCAAATACCCCATGAAGTTTAAAATAATCCTTCTGTGCAAAGTTGTAGTCCTGTAAACTAATAGCTATCTCTATCTTCTCTATACCAACATACATCTGATAATGACACGTCTCTATTCTCAGTACTGTCGTGATGGAACGCTGAATAAGATCAATGTCCGTGCAGCACGACACGCTGGTACATGTGTCATAAAAGTGGCAGTTTGTACCATTCTGAAGGTTTGGTAAGGTAACTTGTTGTGTGCAAGCTTAAAAATATACAAAAAAATGTAAATTCAATTAAATATTACAGTCAAACCTCTCGAAACCGGAACTTCTTGCTACCAATTTTTGTGGTCGATATAGACAGGTGTTCAGTTTATACAGGTTATTATTACAAAGATTTCCTACTTTGGGATCTATTCATAGTTCGGTTTATACAGGATTCCGAAATATTCAGGGTTCAGCTTAGACAGGTTTAACTGTTAAATTTTCATAGTGCTAGTTTACTGAAGCAACAGTCCGCGGGTAGATATGTCACTCCACTTAGATACATTATTATGATTCTGAGCCAACCAGTCTTTGCTCTTACTAGAAATACCAAGCTTACAGTCTTTGGTTTGACCCAACCAGAGCTTGAACCCAGAATCTACCGCACTCAAGACGGGCATGCTAACCATTAGGCCATCAAAGTGGTCAAGATTCTTTGTAATGAAAGTTCTTCTGATTAGGGTATTCCATGTTCATCTTGGCCGAGTCAAGCTTAATAATGAAACAAAAAAAATCTAAAATCGTTTGAAAAGCATATTTTTGTTTGATACCTTTGTTCCAGCCAACTTCATCAGAAAAGGGATAGTACGGTAAACTATCTCTGTTACACTGTGTATCCAACAGAGCAGGAGCTACACCAATATCATGTAGAAGTTGTGATGCCAGGTGGACAGTCAACTGTGTTGTAGAATTTGGATCTAATCCTTTACCCTGTAGGTAGGTATCTAATGAAAAACCTAGAGAGAAAAATCAATACTGTGAATAAAATGAGAAACCAAAAATACCACTGTGGAACCTGTTCCAAAATCAAACCAAAAAAAGTGTAGGGAGGCAAATTTGATACGTAAAACACACATACATGACCGCTCACTTGCCTGGCTTGGTTCAGACACTTCTCTTTAAAAAGTGGCAGGATTAAACTAGTTTTATGGACTCAAACCTCCCATCGTAGTGAAATGAGCAGTCTTGGGTGTGCTTTCCACATATGAGTAAAATGATGTGGTCATGCAAATGTCAACTCTCAAATATAACTGAGTGAGCAGCAGCGTTGATTTAAATAATTCATTTAAATTTGTTTTCAAGGTTTGAGGAAGAATTGTATTTCTATGGATATGTGAATTCATGGAAGCCCTTGCTAGTCAGTACATATACATATATGGTGAAAACTATTCCTTGAATCATTAATTTTGTGGTTTGATACTTACTATACAAGAAATCCACAAAAACTGGTATACCACAAATAATTATGAATTCCATGGGGAGCCAGAGGAGAAGTTAAGATATTATGTACTTCATGAGGAACCAGAGGAATGGTTCATACTATTGGGAAAACTCACAATGAAATACATGCACAGCCAATGGTAGTTAACAAGACACTGATGATTCCAAATATACAGATAAAGGCTTACCTGGTATAATAAAGTCAGTGTTCCAGTCACAGGTAGGTTTAGGAAGTCTGTCATTGTCAAATATTACCAATGCTACCTCACATGGCCCTGCTGATTCTAAGCATACAGATATGTTCATACTGATGACGTACTGCTCATCACCAAGGAGATCTTCTGCTATAAAGCTGCAATATGTGAAATTTCTTTGTAAAGAATGTGAATTTTTTTTGTTAAGAAGCCAAGTTAGTCCATTGTTTTTGACAATATCCCTCAATGAGACAAAAAAAAATGAATAAATTACTGATAATATAAATTGTATATGAGGAAGTTCCTCAAGAATTACCCAACAATTGTATTTGGCAGTGAAACCTTTACAGAACAAGCACTTTTTGGATCAGTATTATAAACTAAATATGCTATAAAATCAAAGAACTGAATAGTGCTCGACTTCAATCTATGTTTGTGGTTTACAGATATTTAAAGGGCTGTCATGGCCGTATGGTAGTTGAATTTACAACTACCTGTACATGTGCAATCAGTGCCTGTCACCACTAGAGTTGTGAGTTCGAACCCCGTTCATGGCGAGGTGTACTCGATACAATATTATCTGATAAAGTTGGTCAGTGACTTGCGACAGATCGGTAGTTTTCTCCTGGTACTCTGGTTTCCCCCACCAATAAAACTGAGTGCTATGATATAACTGAAATATTGTTGAAAGTAGCATTAAACACCACAAACATAACCTAAACCAAACCTACAGATATTTACTGTCTAACCTGGAATTGTTTATAGTCCTTGATAAAAAGATATGTGTTCTCTGTCCAAACTGCAGCTCAGTAAAAATAATATAAAGAGACTGTGACACTGTTATTGGGGCCACTAGGAGATTCAGTAGAGTAAATACAACTAAACCTGCATTAAAGGGTTCCTCTATATAACAATCACTATCTATAAAGGGCAACTGCTCACAAAAGGCACATTTTCAAGTTCCCTTGAGTGCCCTTGATATACAGGTTTGCACAAAAGTTAACAATAAAAGTGTGTTTTTTTACTTCAATTTGTGTCTAAGCGTAAAGTTGAATATTCTCTCATGTCCAATTACACCCATATCCTTTCTGACTAATTGTAATGGGGAAACAAACATGATTCTAACTTCAAGTGGAGTTGTGATGTCAGAATAATAAGTGACACTAGTAATGCACAACAAGTTGTGCTGAACTTTTCACAGATAATTTTCAAACAAATTTATCTTCACAAAACATTGTTAGTACAAACTTCTGGCTTGGGTTGCACAAACCTAAAAATGTCTCAATTAAGTGCAAATTAATTTCATGTAAATTTCAAGGAATTTTAAGTGTCAATTAAGTTTTAATTGACATTTAAATTCAATAACAGTTTTTGCAACCCAGATTATTATGGTAAGCCATGCTGATTAATATCGTTATTTAAATTTTGACAAAAACATATATGTAAATCAAAAGAATATAAATTGCAATACAAAAACCTCTTTTTTCCATTCACGAGGAAACAATATCAAACAGTTACTTAAACATGTTGACAAATAAGTTCAAATGCATGCACTTAGTATAAACAATCATACATTCATCTTTCAGTAAAAACACATACAAAAAACATGATAAATTTGCTCATGCTTTATACAAACAAATTCTCATTATTGATAATTTCACGATCAATATCGTCATGCAGTTTTATAAGAAATATTCGGTAGATAACATACTTATCCGATTTTCCAATCATATCTTCTATGAACAAGCTAAAAAGATGTTTTATTATAGTATATTTTCAAAGGTTTATCTCGAATAAATAAAACAAAGAACGCCCTCATAATAGTCTCTATTAAATAATCATTTTTTTTTCAATGATGTCAGGGGGCCAGGGTGGCTCAATGAGTTAGGTCGCTGGATCTAACAACTCATACAAACCTATCACCAATACGACGTGGGTTCACGTGCGGCTTTGTAAATTACAAAAAAGGGTGCACTCGACTCGCAGCCGCAAGTGATAAAGTTTACCAGTTGCTTGCCCATGGTCGGTGGTTCTCTCTGGGTACTCCGGTTTCCTCTACCACTAAAACTTGTTGCCATGATATAGCTGAAATATTGTTGAAAGTGGCATTAAAACACCAAAAATCAATCGATCAATGATGTCATATCCCACAACAAACTTGGAACAGTCATCAATGATGTCTTATCCATACAAAAACAACTTGTGACAGTCATCAGGGGGTAGATAAACTTGTGATGCAACATTGTCTTACAGTAGGTATTAGAATCTTGACCTAAATATGTCTCGATTCAATCAAAGTCCTGACTTTTTTAATATCATTATCACTTGAGTTTAATAGTCCATCTACAATGTAACTAAAATCTATCTTAAGTGGTGACTTTGAATACAGCTCAGAGCAAGGTGTACTCTATACAACCTTGTGTCGTAAAAATATTTGTCAGTGACTTGTGGCAGGCACTCACGTTTCCTCCCCCAACAAAACTGGCTGCCATGAAAAACTGTTGAATGTGGTGTTAAATATCAATAATCCATAATCCTCTATTCTACTTGCAATCTTTTTTTTTAGTTTATAGTTTAATTATTTCTTGCCTAGTAGTCCCCCAATTATAATGCCACTCCCACAAAAGCCCATCATTCTTTTCAGGCCAGATTTCAGATGCACTGAGGTAGTAAAATACTACATAATTGTTACCCTAAAGAAATACCACCCCTTTTATACTCGACCACTTCTTCAATGTAGAAGGGGTGGCCTCAATAGAGGGAGACTATTATACTTGCCCCATTACTTTTTAGTTTAAGGATTAATTTTTCACTTGTTTCTCTTGTAACGTCTGATTTCCCAAAAATGTCCATAAACTCTGGTTAACAAATACCAATAAGCCAAGATGCTGATTTAATACATTTCGAGTATGAGAACAAAAATTGTGCTAAAAAATTCTATGATCATAATGCCTGATATCCCAGAATGCGCCTGGCAGCTTTCAAAAAGACAATTTGACAACTTACTTGAGATTGTACACGTCAAAGAGAGAGTAGTGTCTCCATTTTCCCCACTCATAATCCACGAGAGAAAAGTTCAGTTGTAACTGTTCTATTCCTAATGACAACCTATAGTTACAGGGGTCAATGTAAACATATGAGTTCAAGGTCAAACCTAAGTCGTCTGAGTAACTACAACATTCTACTCCAGTACATGAAGATAGTAGGTGGCATGTTGTTGTGCTGTCCAGTTTTCTAAGGGAGGTAACTGTCTCTTTGCAGTCTGCAAAAAAAAAAGCGATCACAGTGAAAAGTCTTTCAAATTTTATTTATCTATTTTTTCAATGTTAAACATCAGTAGATTTTGATTCATAATTCTATATTACCAACAAGAATATTAGGAATATTTTCACCAAAAAATAAAATGGCAGACGGATAATTTTTTAGTTGCTAGCCATTTCTAGTTTCAATTAGATGTATTTAAAGTGAAAGTCTGTTCAATAATCAATTATTTGTACATCAATTGAGAATTGTAAACAAAATACTGATTAAATATCCATCAGACTTTTTTCATCAACAAGCACCTTGAATATTTCTTCAAATAAGTCTTGGTAAGCTAAATATTCACAGATTCCCTTCACTCGGTATCAGTCTTTTAATAAAATATTTATTTTAATTTAAAATAATGCAAAATTTGTCTGTAGCATGAAATTTGCATTTTTTTGTCATTTTAAGAAATTTCCGATTTTAGAAACATTGGCAATTGTTGATGAAGTCTGAGTTGCTATGACAAATTCATTTTTTTTAATCAAATAAATAAAATAAATAAAATAAATAAAATAAATAAAATAAATAAAATAAATAAAATAAAATAAATAAGTGACAAGTACTACTTACCATTTACCCATTCATGACTTGAGCTGTATTTAGCTGATGACCTATCACAGGGGTTAGAGTTCATGAACTCAGCAATACCCAACTTTTCCAGTAGCTCTGATACCTGATGAACTTCTAGTGATGATACATTTAACTCTGTTTTATATTCTGAGATTGAGAATTCTGAAAAAAAGGAAATCAGATAAAGGACATTAACATACAGCTTTGACAAAATTAGGTCGACTGTCATAGTGTCTATGGAGTGGACGATTTCTTAGTGGCAATACTAGGTAATGAAGGGTTAGGGTTAGGGTGTTCAATGCCACTTTTAACAATATTTCAGTTATATCATGGCGGTGAGTTTTATTGCTGGAGGAAACCGGGATACCTGGAGAAAGCCACCAACCTGTCGCAAGTCACTGACAAGCTGTATCACATGGTAATAAATCAGAGCAAATAAAACGAAAAATACAAAATATCACACGTCGGAAAAGTTCCAAAATCCAATAAAATATTTGTAGAAAGAAGGAAAATCATTACCTATGACACACATATACATGACAGCTAACTTGCCTTGCTTGTTAAAGGAACTTCAACTAGAAAAGAAGTATGCCCCTGCACTTGATAATTATGGACAAAGTTGTTTTGTTAGGAGTGATTTTTTAAAAATGAAGTGTGTCTCTAACCTGACCATAAGAAATTATAAACAAGTCAAAAGTTCTTCAACACTATGTATGATGTTCTATCATATTCAACTTGTATAAAGATAGTACCTTTAATTTTTCATTCCTGATATGTAAATATAAAGGTATTACCTGTGGTGAAATGGGTATAATTCTATCTAGAATCAGCTTAGTCGCAGGGGCATAAAAAAATGACTAAGTCCAACTACCTGTCATTTTGAGAATATTTGATGAAAATCAAAATCCTGTGGACATGCACACCTCCATTATGTGTATAAACATCCCACAAAATATTAAAGCTGTAGCTCTAAAACTGTAGGAGAGGTTAGCCGGACAAACCATGTTCCCTTTATGCAGCTAGTACGAAAAAAATGACTAAGTCCAACTACCTGTCATTTTGAGAATATTTGAAGAAAATCAAAATCCTGTGGACAAACACACCTCCATTATGTGTATAAACATCCTACAAAATATGAAAGCTGTAGCTCCAAAACTGTAGGAGGAGATAGCCGGACAAACCATATATCTATATCCAGACGGAAGAACGGACGGACGGACAGAGGTAAATTAATATGCCCCCCCCCCCCACTCTTTGTCATGGGGGCATAATAAAAAGTGACAGGTTAAACTAGTTTATCGGCCTAAACCTCCCTGCTTTCCACACGTGACTAAAATGCAGACCCTCAGATATAAGAAAGGAAACAAAATGAGAAATATTATCATTTCTACAAAGAATAAGTTCAGTTGTGATTGCTGTTTATTGCCAACTCACCAATTTTTTCAGCTATATCATGGTAAGAATAAGTTAATTTTCAATGTAATTACACCTTATATAAGAATGATGGATTCTGATTGGTTAATAGCCGTGATATTTTTTACAAATTCAGGCCTTGCATTGTGAATTTGCAGAATTTTTACTTCATGTAGATGTATTTGCATAAGATTTAACTTTTTTTCATGGTATTTGCAAAATCGTATTTGCCATTTTTACCCTTCACCGATAAACTTGTAACAAAATTTGTAAAACGTTATCAGTTGTGCGTTTTATGTAACATCATTCGGTAGAATTAAATAGATACATCATGTTAGGTCCTGAAAACGACAAACAAAAGGTATTATTTATTTAGCCAGTGTTCTAAATAATATTCGGTGTAATTAAACAGATATATCATGTTTGGGAGGGATATTTGCGAAAAATACCAGTCTTGAGACTAAATTTCCCTCGCCATTCGGCACGGGAAATTGTTCGTCTCTCGACTGGTATTTTTCGCAAATACCCCTCCCAAACATGATATATCTGTATAAAATGATGATGAGATCCGCTTTGTACTAGACCAATACGCTTAGTTGGATTTTTATAGTGTTAGTTCACTGAAACAACAGTCAATGGATAAACATGTCGCCCTACTCAGACACATTATCCTGAATTTGAGCCAACCAGTCTTTGTTGTTTCTCCTTTATGCTGCATGCTTAGGGAAATAGAAAATACCATTTTAATAGTCTTTGGTTTCACCAGACTGGGGCTTAAATCCACAATCTACCACACTCGACATGACACAAACCATAACAACACCGATGTGGTTTTGACACGAGATTTGACTGTATATGACATACAAACCTGACATTTTAAATGGTTTACCCCAGTCACATGTAGGTCTTGGCATTCTAACATTGTTAAATATAACATAAACTACAAACCTGACATTTTATATGATTTATCCCAGTCACATGTGGGTCTTGGCATTCTAACATTGATAAATATATCATAAACTACAAACCTGACATTTCAAATGGTTTATCCCAGTCACACATAGGTCTTGGCATTCTAACATTGTTAAATATATCATAAACTACAAACCTGACATTTTAAATGGTTTACCCCAGTCACACGTATGTCTTGGCATTCTAACATTGTTAAATATATCATAAACTACAAACCTGACATTTTAAATGGTTTATCCCAGTCACACATAGGTCTTGGCATTCTAACATTGCATACATGTGATAGAGTTGCTATGCTACAACTGGAGATTTGCAAATTTTTGGCTGGAGATTTGGTCTCATAACAGGAGATTTTTTATCCACGTATTTGATGCGTGTTTTTATTGTTTATTGATGTTTTCCTTTTGTTTATTTCAGTATTGAACCGACTGCATCCCATTTCAATAAGTATTGTTTACATTTCTGTCTTATTAGTAGTGTTTCATATGATGAATGAAGGATAAAAACTGTATTTATAATTTATTCATAATCATAAGGTTATAACAAAGCAATAACAATGAAGACAGAATGTTCTGAACAATAAAGTCATAGAGCACTAAAATTAAAAAGTCACTTTGCTCCTGGTGCGTTGGGTGATAGCATACGTTTCGGCATTTTTGTGGTTTATCAATTCCATCCTGGAACTTAGTCCTTAAATAATACTTTGATCGGCTTTGGTCCCAAACAAGCCATAACAACTCAATCCGAGATGAATTCATTGCACGTTTGATCAAAATAAGAAGTTTTCCTCGGCATCAAAGGTTGTCCGACTCCTGTTTGCACAATGGTTTATAACTATTTTTAATTGCCGCTATCACACTTCTAATCATCTAAGCGTGTGCCACAAACCCACTTCCTTATCCCCAATTAACTGTCAATCAGTGGATAATTGTTGTATAATCATCAACACCTTAATTAATCACCATGACCCAATTTACCTGTAAAGGTGTCAAACAGATCAATAACTGGGTATCATTAAATATGACATTCACCTTTACCATTCATATCTCTTGGCGTTTTTCGTCAGCGCGGGAGTTCCAAATGGGGAATTTCCAGAAATATTGATCGCAAAATGTAGGTCAAGATTTTATTGTACTTGATTTTTTTCACAGGCGGAAGATTTTGAAAGTTGACGGGAGGGACGGTAGGGACCCTCAAAATCGGGAGAAAAATGCTCCCGCCGGAAGGTTCACATGTATGACATTGTTAAATATATCATAAACTACAAACCTGACATTTTAAATGGTTTACCCGTCACACGTAGGTCTTGGCATTCTAATATTGTTAAATATATCATAAACTACAAACCTGACATTCTAAATGGTTTATCCCAGTCACACATAGGTCTTGACATTCTAACATTGCTAAATATATCATAAACTACAAACCTGACATTTTATATGATTTATCCCAGTCACATGTAGGTCTTGGCATTCTAACATTGTTAAATATATCATAGACTACTTGACAATTGTCTGGTTCAAAACATACACTGAGGTTCATGGAGATCAGATACTCATTTTCTGCATACAGATCATAAATAATAAAACTGAAAAATATAAATACAATAAATATGTATTAAGAGATCATCTTTGGGACAAAGAAAAAGTGGTCATTAAACACAAGTGAACTCTTAAAAGAGGTTCAATTCATATGAAATTTTCTATGACAGGACAATAAGGTGACCTTTTAATACAGGTGACTGCTTAATAGAGGTGATGGCATAGGCAGGTCTGACTGTACTATAATATAAATGAAACAAAAGGATTCCTGCACCAAACTACTTAATAATATTATCAGGATGAATGGACACAGTAAATTTCAAAAAGGAACAAGGCAATGTCATAACGACTGCATGTGAAACCCCCACATATTTTAAACTGAACAGTTTTGTTTGTGCAGCTGCCTTTTACCTCAATTTGTCAATAAAAATCTACTGAGTTCAAAGGACACCAATGATGCCTCGCTAAATAATATGGTCAACTACACATCATGACCAATCATCGTATCATATGATAGCTATTGTGCCACCAACCTCAGAGGAGTTTAAATCACAAAGTATAACTATATTGAAAATGGGGGGGGGGGGGGGGGGATAACAAGAGGAAATGATTGACAAACCTTCACATGCAACTTACTTCATTCTTATTACACCATTCAGATCTAATAGTGTCCATTCACCAAAGGTATAGTCACGTAGGGTAATGTTAAACTGGAGCTTCTCAATGCCAACTCTCAGCTGATAGTTACATGTGTCCAAGTTCATAAAAGCATGGACAGATCTCTTGATGACAGGAGCATCTAAACAACACTGTAAGGATCTACAGGTACTGTCTAAATTACATGTGATAGCATCATCATCCAGCACAGCCAGTGTTACTGGGGTGAAACATTCTAAAAATAGATACATTACAAATACTTTAAAGGCTGATGAATTCTGGGTATTGTTTCATAATCTCTCATTATCACATTTCATGTCATCTACATTTCAAAAAGAGGCTGTCTTGGTTGTGATTGTATGGTAGTTGGATTTACAACTACCTGTACAATCAGTGCCTATCATCACTAAAGTTGTGATTTCGAATCCCGCTCATGGCAAGGTGTACTTGATACAACAATATGTGATCAAGTTTGTCAGTGACTTGCGACAGGTCGGCGGTTTTCTCCGGGTTACGATCCTGGTACAGTGAAATAAACATGTTTTATCTCACTTAGCGAATTACTGATTTTTCATACACATGGAAATCTCAGTATTTCAAAGCTATGTAATAACACCAATTTGACATAAAGTTGCAAAATTTGACATACCGGTATATATTTATATTACTGTTGCATGCATGTCATTGTTACTATGGTTACATGTTTCTTAAGCAATACCTGAACTCCACCCTAGGTAAGCCAGAGAATACACCGATGTTGAATCAGAACGATCACATGGTGTGTCTAGCATGTATTCCATCAGTCCAAGAGCTTCCATCAGCTGAGCTATAGCGTCTGGTGACAGATCTGTTCCATTTGTGTAATCATTTTCTGTGAACCAGTTAGTAAGGGACCAGTCTGAAATCAAATACATACAATAGGAAATGATTGAAGGGAGATAACTGCTGATATACATTCTTAATGAGAGGCACCACATAAAATTCTATCCCATTTACTTCTATACAAAGAATGAGTTTGCATACACAAAATTTACAAAATGTGTCATATAATACAGGTGGTCTTTCAAAATACAGGTTAAACAAGATGAACTGTGAGCTGATGCTCACTTATGATACCCCCGCTCTTCGGCAAACAGGAAGTAGGAATATGATGGGTCAAAAAACGCTTCCCATGATATGGGGTATCTATATGAAGCTTGTGATCAAATATCAGATCTCTGCCATCAATAGTTGCTGAGAAAAATGTGACGAAAAATGTGCATATATGTTCAATGTGTATAAAAACCAACTAAGTCGGCAAACAGGAAGTAAGAATCTGACGGGTCCAAAAATGCTTCCCACAATATGGTATACCTATATGACGCTTGTGACCAAATATCAGATTTCTGCCATCTACTGTTACTGAGAAAAATGCGACGAAAAATATCTTGGACGGACGGACGGATGGACGGAAGGACAGACAGAGGTAAAACAGTATTAATTAATAAATAATTAATATGAAATGCACTTAGGGAAATTAAAATTTAGGTCACATAATATAAGTTATTGCTTAATAAAGGTGGTCACAAAAGCAGGTTTGACAGCAGTCTACTACAATCAGAGTAAGATCTTTATATTTCAATCGTGGTCAATTAGTGCTCTAAACACAAAACCTATCTGTTGAGGAAGAAAATGTAAGAATATGTCCATAGCTCATGGATGTCCCCGCTTACAACTAAAATAACCAAGTATTTTTTTCATCAAATCAAGGGGGATAACTCCGAATGGAAAAAGTGATCAAGTCCAAATAGAATTTTGTCCTTCCCTGAACTTGTGTAGGAATTTCAAAGGATTTCCTTTAGGAGAATTTAAATAATTGCACAAAAAAAAACAAATGTGAAATGTGCTGACATCCCTAACAACATGGCTAAAACTCATTATCCCAGGCTTGATTAAAAATGTCAGTTGTTGATTGGTCAATGACCTACGCATACAAAACCAATGCACCTGGCTTGTAGCTATGTAATGTCATGGGGGTTGTTTACGCTGCTATACATGTCAAACTCAAATAATCCCAAACAGCTTTGCATCCCGTGGGCAGTAAAGCTTACAATACAGTCGCAATCTTATTTCAAACTGAAAAAAATGTCCAATTTTTTACCAGTGTGTTGAAATCCTGTACTCCATGTACATTGTCTTTTCAGGAGTTTGGTATTTTCAAAGATTGTAACATTGATATCACATGGTGAAGGGTCATTAAGACAGAACATCAATCTCATGTCCATTAAGTAAGCTTTTTCTCCTGGCAAATCAGTTATTTTATACCTGAAAAAAGCAAAATATTATCACTTTAATTTTGAATTAATGATGTTGTATATAAACAAAATATCTTGCATAATCTTTGGCAAAATCAAGCTTAAAATATTTGACCACCACATTCATTTTTGCATACTGGACAGTTTCCAGGCAGGGGGGACCACAAGCATAAGGGCCCCATGCAAATCCATGTATGTTGTTTAAGGCCTGTTTTTAATGCTTTAACTCTTGATTTTGTTGGAAATACATATACAATAAATACATGTGTATATGTTTAATTCTATCAACATTTACATTTTTATTCCTGCTTTGCCCGGGGGCCTATGATGCTGTTAAGACGGCCCTGATACCGGGTAATTATCATATGTTTTGAGCATCATTAAAAAAGATGTAATATTTACAATCTGAAAAATTGCTTAAAATACTATACATAAGAAAACATTTTTTTTGTTTAAATTGTTAAATATAAACATTGACAAATATCACTATTAAATATTTCCGCAAACTCATTTCACAATAATAAAAAAAATAAGCATGATAGCCCTAGTGTCAAGACTACATATTGATCTCTTTCATTTCAATTCACTAATTTTCATTCTTCAGAAAATATTAAGAATAGCTAAAATAAAAATGAAGGAATTAATCTAAGGGTCAAATATCAGTTTTTTCAAAGTACAAAAATGTCAACAATTTTGTTTATTGTCAGTTAAAATAAGGACATTGTATGTCTAATTTTTTTTACTTAAATTTAACCTGGTTTGTTTGGTGAAGATATTTCATCGATTCTGAGTTCCGAGCACTCATGTTTACAAAATGGGTGAAAGAAAGCAGACAGCATATTAATATATTGCAATGTCAATACAAAAATACATTTTAAACTAAATCTTTAACTCATAAAACTTACAAAATTTGTACAACTCTATCAAGGTGATATATTTTTTCTGTTTCATACTCAAATTCAAACAGTGAGAAATCAAACTGGTACTTCTCTATTCCAATCTTTAAATTATTCATACAGGGATCCAGTTCAAAGTGAATGTTGAATGTCCTATCAAGTCTTGTGGAATTCAGACAGCAGACGACACCAGTACATGTGTCATTCAGATGACAGGAAATATCATCACCTAGTGACATTGTAGGTGTGAATGCTGAGCAGCCTGAAACAAACAAAATAAAACATAGCAGCTCCATGAATGCAAGATACACTTGTCCTGCAACAGTTGTAAAATCTTTGAAAAAAAAACCTTTTCACAAATAAAGTTAATAACTCTCGAACAGCAATCAAGAAAATCGTCAAAATCTAGCTTATTTTGATAAATCTTTACATTAAATAAATATTTTATGAGATTTGAATGTGGAATATTTTTTTTCATGAACTAAGGCCCATTACTCTGTAATTACAGTAGGGGAAATCTTCAAAATTGAAATCTTTATCACTCCTATGATTTTGTAAATTTTTCTATATGAATTTTGGAAGTTATCATCAGATATTAAACAATGCATATTCTTCTTACAAACAAAGTTCCATAACTCTGGAACAGGTAAAAGTAAAAATCGTCAAATTCTGAAGATACAGTATACTTTCGTCAATCTTTTAGCATAATGGTTAGGGTTAGGGTGTTTAATGCCACTTTCAACAATACTTCAGTTATATAGTGGCAGTCAGTTTTATTGGTGGAGGAAACCGGGGTGCCCGGAGAAAACCAATGACCTGCCGCAAGTCACAGGCAAACTTTATCACATAAGGTTGTATCCAGTACACCTAGCCTGAGCAAGATTCAAACTCACAATAGGTAGTTGTAAATCCAACTACCATACGATCATGACCACAATTCTTTAGATCCGTAAAATATTCTAATACAACTATACCTGAATTCCAGCCATTTGTACTCGGTGTATACAAAGTTGACATCCTATTACACTGTGCGCTATTTACATATTTAGCCAGACCAAGATGCTCTAGTAACTGTGTAGCAGCTAAATCTTCTAAAGGTACATTATTGGCATACTTCAGTTCTGCCAACCATGCTGACAACTGGAAACCTTCAATATAGTATGTAATAATTATACTGAAATTTCAGAAAACTCAGACATCATAAAAGGAATAATGAAAAAAATTGAACTTGACCTGAGCTTTATGGTCAATAACATTGTATCAATAAATTTCAAATGATTTGCATAAACAGAACATAACGTTTTGAGCAGAAACCTGAGAAATTGTTTTTTTTTTGCTATAAATCCAGAGTGCAAAAAGGGCCAAAAGGGCCAAAGTCTGAAATCATGTTGATGTGCATTTTATGGTCACTGAAGTACATATTCATTTTAGAGAATGTGACTATTTCTCCTTGAGTTATGTCCCTTTTATTGGAGCTGTTGCCTTTGCAAAAAAATAATATCATAACTAATCATATTGTTGTTTGTAGTCTTCCATTAGGAAAGGATAAATATAGGCTTATCCTGCTCTTCAATCTTTTTTTTCAATTTTCATTCTTCTGAAAAACAAACATGGCTATAGAATGCTTTTCATTTTTCATTCTTCTAAATAATATTCTGCTTCAATAAAAACAAGATGTTGCACGCTACGTCGTGCTAAGAATACCCCCACTCATTCATTTGTGTCAAATTTGTATATATCTCAACATTCATTACCAGAAAATGCTGTAAAAACATGAAAAATTCTTAAATCACGCGGTAAACTGGAAGTAGATGTGCAGTAAACTTGGAAAGGGGAGACACGGTACAAGTCACCATGCCAAAGCCATATATCAAATATAAAATCATTTCTTCCAGTAGAAGCCGAGATATCTGTTAAGAAAGTTTTCATTACGGCAAACATGAAAAATTCTAAGTCGTGCGGTAAACAGGAAGTAGATGTGCGGTAAGCCTGGAAAGGGGAGACACGGTACAAGTCACCATGCCAAAGCCATATATCAAATATAAAATCATTTCTTCCTGTAGAAGCTGAGATATCTGTTACGAAAATTTTCATTATGGCAAACATGAAAAATTCTAAGTCGTGCGGTAAACAGGAAGTAGATGTGCGGTAAGCCTGGAAAGGGGAGACACGGTACAAGTCACCATGCCAAAGCCTATATATCAAATATAAAATCATTTCTTCCAGTAGAAGCTGAGATATCTGTTACGAAAATTTTCATTATGGCAAACATGAAAAATTCTAAGTCGCGCGGATTGGTTAATTAGTTGGAACGTTATCTTACACGATTAGAATTAATGATTGTTTTATATGTCTCGGGTGTTATACTTTCTTAATTTACAACTATACCTGGGATAGTGTAGTCTGCTTCAGTCCAGTTACATGGTGGTATTGGTATCTTAGTATTATCAAATACAGTATAGATGTACCGACAGTCCCCAGCACTCTCAAAACAAATACTGACATTGACTGAAAACTGGTACACATTCTCAGCAGTTATCTCCCTTGCAATGTACCTTTATTTAGACATAAAACAAATGAGTTCATATTCTTATTTCAGTAGGAGTGACGTAATATTGATTTTGAATAGATGAGATTCACAAAGGAGTCGTGGTCAGGATTGTATGGTAGTTGAATTTACAACTACTTATGCAATCAGTGCCTATCATCACTAATGTTGAGTTTGAATCCCACTCAGGTGAGGTGTACTCGATACAACATTATGTGATAAAGTTTGTCAGTGACTTGCATCAGTTTTTTTCTCCAGGCACTCCTGTTATCTCCACCAATAAAACTGACAAACCACAAAATAACTGAAATATTGTTGGAAGTGGCGTTAAACACCATAAAATCAACCACCAAAGGAGTACACAGTTTACTAATCTGAACTTCTTACAATTGAATTTCATTTGCATAAACATATTTCATTACCTGCCAATATCATCGATTTTACTGCAAGGTTACTCAATAAAACGATAGAGTGAGTGATTGTTGCTTAACGTGAACTCAGCAATTCTTCAGCTATATCATGGGGAGAACAAATTAATTTTCAATGAAATGTACTAGACCAACATGCTTAGTTGGATTTTTATAGTGCTAGTTCAGTCTGTGGATAGACATGTTGCCCCACTCTGCCACATTATCCTGATTCTTAGCCAACCAGTCTTTGCTCTTTCTCCATAATGCTGCATGATTAGCAGAGAAGCAACAAATACCAATTTTATAGTCTTAGGTTTGACCCGAATGGGGCTCGAACCCACAATCTACAGCACCTGAAGTGAGCACGCTAACCATTACACCACCGATGCAGTTAAAAAATGATGGATTAACATTGTCAAATATTCAAATACAATATTATATAGTCCTTCTTTTATTTCCCTATTCTATAAATAAAACATGGTAGATTTCCCTCATCAATATCAATGGACTTTATGCATACATTTGCAGCCAATATAAAATTCATTTGTACGAGCTTAAATAGAAACTGGAAGAAAAGTCAGTCTTATTTTTCCTGACAATGTATGCATCGTGTGTTCATACTGCAATGACATGCTTGCAAAAAATCGTTAATTTTACAAACAAAATGGCAAAACCATTGGATGTAAAAAAAATTATATATACAACTTTATATAGGCAGTAAATGCACAGATTGCAGTATAAAAATAAATAAGCAACAATTCTCTCATACCCAAGTCGTAAAACATTTCCCAGCGTTACAGTTGCCCACGATCCTTGAACGAATTCAAACAAGGTTATATTGACTGTCTGCTTCTCTATACCAATGCTGACACGATATCTACATGTATCAACTAAGATATGGGTCGCCCAAGACCTTCCCAGAATTCCAATTTCTGTACAACACTGTGCACCTGTACAGTAAGATGGCAGACGACATGATGTATAAGACGGAAGGGTTGTCAAGGATACCATCTCGGAACAATCTGTAATAAAAGTGGCAAATACAATATAATTAGACAAAGAAATTTATCTCTCCATTTTCACATCTAATCTAATCAATCTTCGCTTTGACCATCAGTGAGTGATTGATTGCTGCTTAATGCCAAGTGAGCAATTTTGAGCTATATCAAGGTGAGAACATGTTATGTTCAATGAGATGATGATAAGGTCCACTTTGTACTAAACCAACACACTTAGTTTGATTTTTATAGTACTAGCTTACTAAAACAACAGTCCGTGGGTAGACATGTCGCTCCTCTTGGACACATTATCCTGGTTCTGAGCCAACCAGCCTTTGCTCTTACTCCTTAATGGTGCCTGCTTTAAGCGGAGAACCAACAAATACCAATTTTATATATCTTGGTTTGACGCAACGAGGTTCGAACCCATGATTTACTGCACTCGAGGCGAGCACGCTAAACATTACACTGCATAGGTTGTCTTGATAACATAATATTTCTTAAAATACTTGCAAAATGATTTTCATCAGATTGAGTTTTAAAAAATTAGTTTTCAAAAATAATTTAATCTTCATATAACTTTTTTTTTTTAACATTGCAAATAAATTAAAAAAAACTTGATACCTGAGGAATCCCAACCAGTCGTAGAACTCATGTCACACTGGGGATCATTTATGTAGCCATTTATAGCCAGATCCTCCATTAACAGGTCTACTTTGTAGCTCGGTATGACTGAGACTGTCGGTGATATACCTTGTGAAATTAACCAGCTGGCCAAGGAAAAGTCTGAAAAATAACAAATGAATATATAATCAAAAGGAAAACAAACAATACCAACAAACTACTGTAACCATGAATTTGTAACTGATCAGTGTTTCCTTTTATGGACAAAATACATATTGTACAAAAATGATTATTTTTATATACACAAATATTTTACAGAAACATTTTTCATGAGTTTCTGGGAATTTGTAACAAAATAAATGAGTGATATAGGAATGGCATATCCATAAGATCACCAGTTATTAATAAGCATAACAGCAGGCAGGAAGGGGCTCATGCAAACCCCTCCCCTTTACAAACCAAGAAATGCTATTAAAGTCTAAATTTTGGTTGAATTATGACATTAAAGTGGAGATTTTGGTTGAATTATCCTGGCTACAAGAATCAGTGAGTGATTGTTGTTTTTTGGCAACTCAGCAATTCTTCAGCTATATCATGGAGAGAACAAGTTTTCAATGAGATAATGTTCACTTTATACTAGACAAGCATGCTTAGTTGGATTTTTATAGTGCTAGCTCACTGAAACAACAGTCCGTTGATAGACATGTCGCCCCAATCCAACCAGTCTTTGCTCTTTCTTCTTAATGAGGCATGCTTAGCGGAGAAGCAACAAATACCAATTTTAAAGTTTTTGGTTTTACCCGAGCAGGGCTCGAACCTACAAATCTACCGCACTCATGACCAGCACGCTAACCATTACACCACTGATACAATCCTGATAATGTTCATGAATTGTGGTATTTTGTGGCATACCTTGAAATTTAGGGAATTTATCAATTAAACAAGCAAAACACATTATTGTTAGCTATTGATGGGGATGAATGAATTTTATAACATACAGAGGGAGTATGTTACTTACCTGGAATAGCATATCCGTTATCTACAACACATGACTCCTTAGTCAATC
This sequence comes from Bathymodiolus brooksi, assembly GCA_963680875.1. Classification (NCBI taxonomy): domain Eukaryota; kingdom Metazoa; phylum Mollusca; class Bivalvia; order Mytilida; family Modiolidae; genus Bathymodiolus; species Bathymodiolus brooksi. The sequence goes on from OY804590.1 coordinate 70,610,699, forward strand.
GGATATCATTAAGGATCTGTAGTTGTTTAACACAAGCTTGACTGTAGTGGTAGCAGACGTCAATATTCAGATTAACCATGAACTGGTTCTCACTCGGGAAATCATCTATCTTGTATCTGAAGATTATGAAAAGAAAGTCCCAAGACTAGTAAAACTTTGTTCGAATTAGTAAATTTTTCACTTTTTAATATAGAACTACAGTAAACCTGTCCATGAGGTCACCTCTATTAAGCAGTCACCTGTATTAAAAGATCACCTTTTCATTGATCTGTCATAGACAACTTCATATGAATTGAACCTCTTTTAAGAGGTCACCTGTCTTAAAAGACCACTTTTTACTTTGTCCGAAAGGTGACCTCTTAATACAGGTTTGACTGTATATAAAAAATAAATTCAAGAATTTGATTTGGACCAGTAAATCAAAATTTTCACTTCGAGGCTTAGACAGTGATGGTCAACAATTCCACCAATATCAACAAAACAAACAATAACCTCTCACCTCAAATCACAACATATGATGTTGTAAATGCAGGTCCTAGTTTGGGACAACAATATAAATGTGGCAGGGTTAAACCAATTAATGGGATCCCAACATTGCCCCTCTTGATAATTGGATCTTCAACGGCAATGCTTGTATAAACAAATGATAAAAAAAAATCTGCACAGATTAGCTTCTGCTTCCACTCAAAAAGACCACACTATCACTCAGCTGATGTATAAAGACAATAAACAAAACACACATAGTTTTACTGATAAAAGATTCTTTTCCAGCAATTGTGACGTTTGAAAAGTGCAGGAAGGAATTTAGAAAGAATTTTTTTTATTGAAATTGGACTTATAATAAGAATTAAACAAATTTAGAGGGTTGATCCTTTTTGGTCTCTTCATGTCTCGGGAATAGCAAAAGCTACATCAATACAGGTTTGACTGTATATAAGCTGTGGAAATATTGCACAGATGAATTTTTCTGTGGAATTTAAAGGAAGGACCGCATAGAAATCACTTAAAATATGGTAGCTATAATTTTGAAAGCTGGTTCGTTTTAGCTCCCTTTGACCATTGTTGTCTCTGAAAACATAAGAGCTAAGTTAAATCTGTGTTATAACAACTACAGGCAGAAAAAGTTCATATGGAATCTGAAGAAAAAAAATCTTATCAAAATCAGACTTAAAATAAATATTCAAAATTGCTCATTATGAATGCCTATAGTTTTAATTGAAATGTATCTTATCTTCATTACACATCTGACACTGACAAGGTCATCAAAATGCCCCAATGAATAAAGGTCGAATTATAGGACAGTAAATAATGGTAATATAAAACTAGTGTAAATTGTGGGGCAGAATCTGCTTACCTCTCCATAGCACCAGAGTTCACCCCGGTTTTTTTTGGTGTGGTTTGTGATGCTCTTTTTTTAGTTTTCTATGTAGTGCTTGTAGGTGAGGGCGTTAGAGTTATGGTGTTTAACGCCACTTTCAACAATATTTCAGCTATATTGTGGCGGTCAGTTTTATTGGTGGAGGAAACTGGAGTATCCGTAGAAAACCACTGACCTGCCGCAAGTCACTGACAAACTATATCACATAATGTTGTATCGAGAACACCTAGCCTGAGCTGGTAGTGTTTGTAGATCGTTGTTTGTCCTTTTGTCCTTTTTCTTTTGGCCATTATATTGTCTGTCCTTCTTTGATTTACAGTTTCTGATTACCCCTTTGCTATCTTCAAACTTTTCTTGTCATAATTTTCAAAGGAGTTGCATATGTCAGAGCCAGAAAAGGGAGATAACTGTATACAAACTCACTTGACATTGATTAGGCCATCGAAGGAGAAGGTATCTTCCTGGCTGAACTGAAAGCTGTAAAATGATACAGTCCTGGTGAATCTCTCGACTCCAACCGTGAATCTTTGGTTGCAGACATCAAGGTCAAGGTTAACTTCAAACGTTCTGTCAAGCTTGACAGAGGTCACACAACACTTTATACTTGTGCAGCTGTCACCAAGGTAACAGGTAACTTCAGATGTCAGATTAGAAAGACTTGGTGCACTTGAACATCCTAAATAAATTATAAAAGTCTATTAAACAGAAAGTGCTGCATGCAGGGCAGGTTAATGAACTTTTGGGGCCCCTAGGCTAATGAAATTATGGCCCCCTCAGACTGAGCTACTCTCTAACTTTCCCACTTCGGCTTGAATATATTTTACTTGTGATATAGTGACATTTACATAGCTTGTAATAAAACTTTTTTAGAGCCTCAAGCTTGAGGGGCCCTATGATGCTGCCTATACTAGCCTATAGGATAATCCAGGCCAGGCTGGATGGAAACAAAATTATCTTGATCTTTCTATATATTCATCTAACATTAAGTATGTATTCTATAGAAATACAGCATTTTAACCTTTAAATAAAACCCATCAGATACAAAACCTTTAAAAATATACATGAATGTATTTGATACAAGATGTACTTTCGTGAAGTCCTCAGTGTGGAATGTAGTCAAATCTGGATCTTCATAAATAAATACAAATTCCCATTGTGGAATTCTTCAAACTAACATTTTATCCATTCGTTTCCTATTGCAAGGAACTATACCCTTATCAATTGCATGTTAGGCCAAAAATCTCTTCCAAATAATGTTGGTTCTGTATTTAGACAGTGACTGGTATTATTCATTTGAAGGAAGTAAGGACAAGCACAGATATTTGCCCAAGTTCCCATAAGACTCAGTCTGTTGTGTACAGAGAGGTTAAAACATCACACTGGGGCTTCATAAGGTAATTTTTTATTTAGACATAATCACTATACTATTAGACATACCTGAGCTTATATTCCATCCTAGGGCATTAACAGGTGTGTACGGAGAGGTTAAAACATCACACTGGGGCTCCATAAGGTAATCTTCTAGCTTTAGATCTCTCATCAACTCATTGACAACATAAGGATCTAAGGTTTCTTTATTCTCATAGGTCTCTCCTAGCCATCCTTGTATACTGAATCCTGGAAAATTAGTTTTAGAAATAACATAATTACTGAGGTCTATCAGTACAGTCAAACCTGTCTTATGTGACCTTCCAAGGGAAGTTATTGCTTAATAGAGGTGGTCACTAAAGACTGTAACTTAATAGAGGTGGTCACTAAAGACTGTAACTTAATAGAGGTGGTCACTAAAGACTGTAACTTAATAGAGATGGTCACTAAAGACTGTAACTTAATAGAGGTGGTCACTAAAGACTGTAACTTAATAGAGGTGGTCACTAAAGACTGTAACTTAATAGAGGTGGTCACTAAAGACTGTAACTTAATAGAGGTGGTCACTAAAGACTGTAACTTAATAGAGGTGGTCACTAAAGCAGCTTTGACTGTAACTTAATAGAGGTGGTCACTAAAGCAGCTTTGACTGTTGTACTCTTCTTATTAGGCTATCCCTGTTGCAATGGAAAAGTGGTCTTATATGAAGGGTGATCTCCCTTGAGAGGGCAATGTACTAGTATTTCACTATCTCGATGAATCTGAAATCTAGCCTGATAAAGAAAGGTGGCAACTGGTGAAAGGGGTCTTATATGAAGGGTGATCTCCCTTGAGGGGGCAATATACTAGTATTTCACTATCTCGATGAATCTGAAATCTAGCCTGATAAAGAAAGGTGGCAACTGGTGAAAGGGGTCTTATATGAAGGGTGATCTCCCTTGAGGGGGCAATATACAGTAGATTCCGCTTATTTGCAAAGCCTATTTGTCAGAGAAAATTTTGCAATTAAGTGGACTTTGCGATAAAACGAAATGCTATTCAGACCGGAAGTATAGACTACAGGTGCCGTGACATTGACATTTTGTTTACCTGGAGCTGATATTGCTGATATGTTGATAAAGTAAATGCATGAATGTAAATAATAAATTAGAATATTTAATGAAAGTCTTTGTTGTTTATTACTGGTGTAAATAATATTTCCATCATTTCTGTGGATTGGGGGAGCTTTTTGTGTACATCGAGTGTCACATGATCACGCGATAGATGTTACGTTTTGTGTACTGTAAATGAGTTGTTACTAAATTAATGATAGTTACTGCAGTATCCATATTGTTATTTATAACTGTAGGGTTTTACTTTTCATCTTGGTAGGTTATTATCGATAGATATCTCTGTTGTTGACTTCATTCCGTTTCTGTGTAATGGGAGCTTTGTGTATTGAGGATTTGTGTAGTTGTTTATATCACGTGATGGTGGATATTTATAACCATAGGATGACATTTTGCTTACTGAATGACGAACTCATTTTTCCCCTATGCTTTATAGCAAAATAAAAAAACCACAAGCCCAAAATCTGAATACTTTTCATTATTAAATAAATAAAAAAATAATTAATCCGCTTAGATTTTTTGTTTGATGTTCTAATTTACATTAATTAATTAACAAACTAAGTAAACATATTTTAACTTCTCTTGAAGTTTTTAATCACTGATCAGCATTCATATTAATTTCTTTGATCACTAATTATGTGTTTTGAATTGCTACGTGGCTGATTGTTACAAATCTAAAAATAGACACCAGGGCTTTTACCTGTAAGGTCACACACTTAATTATTGAATCAAAATGGTGGACGATCAACACTGATTGAGGTTACTGATAACACAAAACGTTCTTTATTAGAGCTTTATTGAAGTTCAGGAAAAGGATTAAACACAAATAAACATGTAAATGGATTTTTATTAAAATATTCAATAGTTCAAAGCGTCTCCAAATGTCTGATCAGGTTATCACCACACACCATTTCAACATCGATCTGCATGAACAAAATCAATCAATTAGTTCAAAGGTGTATTGGATTTTTTTTCTCCTTCTTTTTTTATCAGTTCTAGAGTAGTTTTGCAAATAACCGACACTTTTATACATTTTTGTCAAAAATTGTCTTTGCAATAAAGCGAATTTTGCCATTAACCGCTTTGCAATTAACCGCGTGTTTTAACGTTAAATGAATGGTAAATGGATCGGTGTTTAAGCTTTTTTTGCAATAATACGAATTTTGCAATTAACCGGTTTGCAATTAAGTGGAGTCTACTGTACTAGTATTTCACTATCTCGATGAATCTGAAATCTAGCCTGATAAAGAAAGGTGGCAACTGGTGAAAGGGGTCTTATATGAAGGGTGATCTCCCTTGAAGGGGCAATGTACTAGTATTTCACTATCTCGATGAATCTGAAATCTAGCCTGATAAAAAAAAAGGTGGCAACTGGTGAAAGGGGTCTTATAATAGGGTGACTACAGTATTCTATCTACCTTATAAATAGACTGATGGATGCTTACAAAAGGACTGCTCTGTACTCTTAACAGAATCATGAAAAATGATGGATGTTTATAATGTATACTAACTACTGTAATATTATATGACTATCATATTCTTGGTTTATTGTTTATGGTGCTTAAAGCCACTTTCAACAATATTTCAGTTATATCGTGGCGGTCAGTTTTATTGGTGGAGGAAAGCGGAGTACCCGGAGAAAACCACTGACCTGTCGCAAGTCATTGACAACCTTAATCACATAATGTTGCATCAAGTACACTTTGCCATGAACGGGGTTCGAACTCACAACATCAGTGGCGACAGGCACTGATTGCATAGGTACTTGTAAATCTAACTACCATACAATCACTACGGGCCCTTTATATTCTTGGGGCTCCTGTCATCGGCTATTTAATCTTTAATAAGAGTTTGAGGTTTGTCAGAGGAGTGGTTCACATGGCAACAGTTGCTATACAACTAAGTCTCTCTAAACCAAATCTCTGGGCATAACTTTTATGCTAAAAAAAAGTTTTCAGTTTATACAGGTTAAATATAAATTAACAAAGACTTTCTACATTGAGACTTGATTTAATGCTTGGTTTATACATGATTCCTCCATTGTTATTTATTTAATGCTTGGTTTATACATGATTCCTCCATTGTTATTTATTTAATGCTTGGTTTATACATGATTCCTCCATTGTTATTCAGGGTTTCACTGTATAGAGTCAATCATAACTGTTTACTTCTGGTGTGAAACCACTAATTAATTTCTTTAAGGTTTTCTACTAAATTTGTGTTTTTTTGAGCCTACTTGGCCATTTTATCTTAAGTTTAACCTTTCCAAGACCATATATTTTCTGAAACGTACATGATTCCTCTATGTTCTGTCAAAATATCAGGGCATGTTTAAAGTCTTGGAGTGAAATGCCATGCTACGGAAAACACCTACTCTAAAAATAGCTCGGTCATCCCCAAGAAATTCAGTATTTATAGGTCATGCATCAAATCCTCCATAGAGGTATTAAAATACAACTAAGTCCATCAAATTTGGGCTCAAAATAATCCCTATATATTTATCTTCAATTATCAATTTTAATTAGTCCACTCCATTCAGTAGTTTTCACAATACTACAAAGTGAAAGGAACTTTTTTCTTTAAAAGTGACTACTTTCGTATATGTTCTAAGCTCTGATCGGTGAATTAGTGGTTTGACACCTTCTTGTTTAAAAGGATTGTTTATAATAACCATAAAATTCAAATATAGTAAAAACATTGAGAAATTTGTACTTACTGTCAATGTTAAAGCCTTTATTCCACTTACAGGTCTGCTTTGGTAACTTGACATTGTCCATTATAGGGAGGTCAATGACACAGTGATCTGGGTTACTAGTTTCTAGACACAGGTGGATACTAAATTTTACCATGTAGAACCCTTCATTAGCTAAATCGTTGATGGTGAAACTGAAATAGTGTAGATAATACATTATGTTTAAACTGTTTGAACCTATTCGAACTCACAACATTAGTGATGATAGGCATTGATTACACAGGTAGTTGTAAATCCAACTACCATGTGTTCACAACCATGACCGCCCCTGAACCTGAATAAATATGTTTCACTGGTTAATAAAATTCACCCAATACTAGTTAAAGTAAGTGAGTGATTGTTGTTTAACATCATGGCAAGTTACATTTCGGTAAAATGACGACGTCTGCTTTCTACTAGACCACAACGCCTAGATTTTTATAGTGATAGCTCACTGAAACAACAGTCTGCAGGTGGACATGTCACTCCACTAGAACTAACTATCATGATCCCGAGTGCTCTTAGTCTTTAATGCTGCATGCTTATAGAAGAAGCTGGAACTTCCAATTTTATAGTCTTTGGCTTCACCAGACCAGGGCTCGAACCCACAATCTACCATGCTTGAGGCTACCACGATAGCCATAACAACATCGAAACAGTGATGTACTTGTTAAATGTTTGGCTGGATAAAGAAATGAATTATTTAAGCAATACATTATTTACTTTAATAAAATAAAACAACAGTAAATTTGCATTACAGTAGCTTCCCTCTTATAAGGTCACCTCGTCTGCAATGGAAAATCTGTCCTGATAAGAGAGGCAGACTTTCTTGAAGGGAGGGGGATAATTTAGTAGTATTTTACTATCTCAGTGCATCTGAAATCTGGCCTAATAAGAAAGGTAGCATTTGGTAGGAGTGGCTGTATTAGAGGGGGATTCATGTATATAGTTCACAAAAATTATATTTTCGATTTAAAAAACCATAATGATATAACTGGAATATTATTGAAAGTGGTGTTAAACACCAAAACCCCCAACCCTTCAATTTAAAAAAACGTATCAATGTTGAAACTAACTTTAATTTAAATCCTCCCTGAAGTGAGAATGTTTCTGATCTTCCCCACGTATAATCTAACAAGGAAGTTGTAACGTTCATCGTCTCTATGCCTAATGTCAACTTGTAGTCACATGGGTCAAGGGAAACTCTCGTCTGGATCCCTCGGGAGATGAAGTCCATCTTTGTACAACATAATATGTTAGAGCAGCCACTAGAGATGCTGCAGGAAACTGAAGATGGCAGCGTTAAACCGTCAGTAAAATCATTACACTCTGCAATTATATATGGATTATCTTTTAAATACTTACACAATATCATAAATAAGAATACAAGTTTTACGCCCTTATTAAAATAGAAATGGTCCCCTCCCCCCCCATCCTTACAATTACTTTGAACAAATTGCATGTGTATGCTGTCTTCACGCTAACGTACTTGCCGAAACAAGTCAAAATGAATTTGGACATGTGAAAATTATGAAAGAATTTGTTTGAATAAATAGAAAAATTTTCTAAATTTGGTTTTCGGGTAAGTAGGTGAACAAAAATTAAGTCATAGACTGGCATGTTTAGGCAGGTTTTATATTGTATATATCTGTATTGTTGTTGTTTATCCAATTATCAGAAGGAAAGGGAACGGATCCAATTAACATGTTTAACACAAGCCACATTTTTATGTAGACGAGAACTGCTAATAGACATTGGTTGTTAGTAAATTTCATTACATAGGTCTGGTTAATGGTTTAAGGTGTTTAATGCCACTGTGTCAGTTTAATTGGTGGAGGAACCCTGTAGAAAACCACCGACCTGCCGAAAGTCACTGACAAACTTTATCACATAATGCTGTATCAAGTATACCTCGCCATGAACGGGATTCAAACTCATAATTTTAGTGGTGATTGGCACTGATTACACAGGTAGTTGTAAATCCAACTACCATACGATCATGACAATGATGCCCCCTTCATCAAATATATATAGAATTAAATAAGTCCATATCATATCTTTCTGTTTCACCATCTTTAATCTAGAAATTGCTAAATTTGCAAGTTTTAAAACATAGTGAAATAAAAAGGAATCAATGTCAAAAAGAAAACAATATTGACAATGTATTTGTTATACTTTGCCAAGGAAACCTACATTGTTAACCAAAATAAAGCATTTGCTATAAGTTGGGATCAGATAGAATTCCATCACTGCATTTGTTTGGACTAGTGAGTGAGGAACAAATATATCATTATATCTATTCCAACGTAAAAAAACAAATATTACAATATTTATTCCTGATGGAAAAAACAGTAGTGAATATTTGCTTCTAAAGGAAGAATATAAATTATCTAAAGGAACAAATATTAGTTTGAATAAATTTTTTGTTCACATATTACTGTAAAAAGCCTTGTATTAGCTGCAGAAATTTATCCTAAAAGGGATTTTCGGGTATGGGGGGGGTGTGGATTATATATTAGATAGGTTCTGATAAAAAAATATCTGAGATGTCGTGATGGTACCATAGAAGCTTACATTGTTAACCAAAAAACTTTTTCGTTAAATTAAAAGAAAAATAAGCGAAATATGCGTCATACCATTATTAAATCGTCCATTAGTTGATGTAAATGGGTACTTTTTATGAAGGCATTCTGGTGCCTGTAGAAACTCAGTGACCTTCAAGGTAGTTAACAAGGTCGCTGATGTTCCTGCTGGTAGTGGTGATACCATAACTTGTCCTTGACCTGATAGAAACTCACTCAGAGAAAAAGCTGTAAAAAATGTTGGCATGTAAATTATTAAGAATATAAATATATTGTATTAGTACTTCTACTTCTACCAAACACTGACCACCTTCAACATTATGAAAGAAAGGAAATGGATGTAAATTAACCTGAGAGAATATCCAACGCTTACACTAAGACACTAAATTAAAGTAAAGGAACAGTGCTTTTATTGCTAGTTCTGCATTTGATTAGTGGAATATGAGTGAATCAGTGAATTTAACACCAAGTGAGTCAGTGAATTTAACACCAAGTGAGCAATTTTTTCAGCAATATCATGGTGAGAACAAGTTACATTTCAATAAGGCATGCCAAGATATAGCTGAAATACTGCTAAAGGTGGCCTTAAACACAAAACAATCAATCAATCAATCAATAATTTCCATGAGATGATGATGTCTGTTTTGTACTAGACCAACACGCTTAGTTGAAATTTTATAGAGCTAGTTCTATGAGTAGAGAATATCATTCTACTCGGACACATTATCCTGGTTCCTAATCAACCAGTCTTTGTTCTTACTCCTAAATGCAGCGTATCTAACAGAGAAGCAACAAATACAATTTTACAGTTTTTGGTTTGACCCCCGTTTGACCCGTCTGGGGTTCAAACAGATTATCTATTACATTTAAAGATATCAGGTATGATCCTGGTTAGAAAATGAAATTAATGAAATCAATGAAAAACAACTGACACCATTCTACACCCTCTTTCAAAATGGTCCTGTTTGACCTGTTCTGACTGTGTCCAACAACTTTCAGAATACAATTATCAGAGTACAATATCTGTAATCAGTTAAATAACTGAAAAAACCCATCCCCCAACTGATATACAAACCTGAGTTAAGAAAGGAGCTTCCTGTCATACAGAATTGTTTTGGTAGAATGGTGTTCTGAAACACGGCCATTGTAAAGTAACAGGTGCCTCCGTCCTCAAAACAAACTTTCATGTCTAAATTGATCTTGTACTGTAATGGCTGTTCTGTTATAGTGAATCTACAAACATAAATTGTCAGTGGTCATGTATATGTGTGTAAAGGCTATCAAGATTATCTCTGTTTCTACAATTATGAGGGGCCATCAAGGCTGTGATGGTATGGTAGTTTTATGGATATATAACTACCCATGCCTATCATCACTAGCGTTGTGAATTCGAATCCCACTCAGGCAAAGTGTACTCAATCCAACATAATGTGATCAATGTTGTCAGTGTCTTGCGGCAGGTCAGTGGTTTTTTCTGGATACTCCTGTTTCCTCCACCAATAAAACTGACCACCATGATATAACTGAAATATTGTTGAAAGTGACGTTAAACACCATCACCCTAATCCTTTCCCTAACCTGGTATTGTTGTAATGTGTTTGACATCACAGTATTAGAGTCAGTCAGTTGATATTGACAATATCCCTCAGTAAGATTATAGGGAAAATGTATAAATTACCAACGAAAGATTTTATTATTATAGGTCATGGTTAAAATACAAGTCTCCTAATGTCTAATGTCGTAAAAATTGTTTGAAACTTTTTATACTTACATAATTCTGATAACATTCATTAGCGTCCTTGTCTGTTGAGTACCTATAAGATTAAATAGTTCATATCATAGTTAACAAATTTAGGTATAATGCCACACATAAAAATCCTAAATATAATTTTTACATTTTACCAATGAGGAAACAAAAAGGTAACTGGAGTATCTGGAGAAAACCACTAACCTGCTGATGTTATTGTTAATGGAGAAAACCACTAACCTGCTGATGTTATTGTTAATGGAGAAAACCACTAACCTGCTGATGTTATTGTTAATGGAGAAAACCACTAACCTGCTGATGTTATTACTAATGGAGAAAACCACTAACCTGCTGATGTTATTGTTAATGGAGAAATCCACTAACCTGCTGATGTTATTGTTAATGGAGAAAACCACTAACCTGCTGAAGTTATTGTTAATGGAGAAAACCACTAACCTGCTGATGTTATTGTTAATGGAGAAAACCACTAACCTGCTGATGTTATTGTTAATGGAGAAAACCACTAACCTGCTGATGTTATTGTTAATGGAGAAAACCACTAACCTGCTGATGTTATTGTTAATGGAGAAAACCACTAACCTGCTGATGTCATTGTTAATGGAGAAAACCACTAACCTGCTGATGTTATTGTTAATGGAGAAAACCACTAACCTGCTGATGTTATTACTAATGGAGAAATCCACTAACCTGCTGATGTTATTGTTAATGGAGAAAACCACTAACCTGCTGATGTTATTGTTAATGGAGAAAACCACTAACCTGCTGATGTTATTGTTAATGGAGAAAACCACTAACCTGCTGATGTTATTACTAATGGAGAAAACCACTAACCTGCTGATGTTATTGTTAATGGAGAAATCCACTAACCTGCTGATGTTATTGTTAATGGAGAAAACCACTAACCTGCTGATGTTATTGTTAATGGAGAAAACCACTAACCTGCTGATGTTATTACTAATGGAGAAAACCACTAACCTGCTGATGTTATTACTAATGGAGAAAACCACTAACCTGCTGATGTTATTGTTAATGGAGAAAACCACTAACCTGCTGATGTTATTGTTAATGGAGAAAACCACTAACCTGCTGATGTTATTACTAATGGAGAAAACCACTAACCTGCTGATGTTATTGTTAATGGAGAAAACCACTAACCTGCTGATGTTATTGTTAATGGAGAAAACCACTAACCTGCTGATGTTATTACTAATGGAGAAATCCACTAACCTGCTGATGTTATTGTTAATGGAGAAAACCACTAACCTGCTGATGTTATTACTAATGGAGAAAACCACTAACCTGCTGATGTTATTGTTAATGGAGAAAACCACTAACCTGCTGATGTTATTGTTAATGGAGAAAACCACTAACCTGCTGATGTTATTGTTAATGGAGAAAACCACTAACCTGCTGATGTTATTACTAATGGAGAAAACCACTAACCTGCTGATGTTATTGTTAATGGAGAAAACCACTAACCTGCTGATGTTATTGTTAATGGAGAAAACCACTAACCTGCTGATGTTATTGTTAATGGAGAAAACCACTAACCTGCTGATGTTATTGTTAATGGAGAAAACCACTAACCTGCTGATGTTATTGTTAATGGAGAAAACCACTAACCTGCTGATGTTATTGTTAATGGAGAAAACCACTAACCTGCTGATGTTATTGTTAATGGAGAAAACCACTAACCTGCTGATGTTATTGTTAATGGAGAAAACCACTAACCTGCTGATGTTATTGTTAATGGAGAAAACCACTAACCTGCTGATGTTATTACTAATGGAGAAATCCACTAACCTGCTGATGTTATTGTTAATGGAGAAAACCACTAACCTGCTGATGTTATTGTTAATGGAGAAAACCACTAACCTGCTGATGTTATTGTTAATGGAGAAAACCACTAACCTGCTGATGTTATTGTTAATGGAGAAAACCACTAACCTGCAGATGTTATTGTTAATGGAGAAAACCACTAACCTGCTGATGTTATTGTTAATGGAGAAAACCACTAACCTGCTGATGTTATTGTTAATGGAGAAAACCACTAACCTGCTGATGTTATTGTTAATGGAGAAAACCACTAACCTGCTGATGTTATTGTTAATGGAGAAAACCACTAACCTGCTGATGTTATTGTTAATGGAGAAAACCACTAACCTGCTGATGTTATTGTTAATGGAGAAAACCACTAACCTGCTGATGTTATTACTAATGGAGAAATCCACTAACCTGCTGATGTTATTGTTAATGGAGAAAACCACTAACCTGCTGATGTTATTGTTAATGGAGAAAACCACTAACCTGCTGATGTTATTGTTAATGGAGAAAACCACTAACCTGCTGATGTTATTGCTAATGGAGAAAACCACTAACCTGCTGATGTTATTGTTAATGGAGAAAACCACTAACCTGCTGATGTTATTGTTAATGGAGAAAACCACTAACCTGCTGATGTTATTGTTAATGGAGAAAACCACTAACCTGCTGATGTTATTGTTAATGGAGAAAACCACTAACCTGCTGATGTTATTGTTAATGGAGAAAACCACTAACCTGCTGATGTTATTGTTAATGGAGAAAACCACTAACCTGCTGATGTTATTGTTAATGGAGAAAACCACTAACCTGCTGATGTTATTGTTAATGGAGAAAACCACTAACCTGCTGATGTTATTGTTAATGGAGAAAACCACTAACCTGCTGATGTTATTGTTAATGGAGAAAACCACTAACCTGCTGATGTTATTGTTAATGGAGAAAACCACTAACCTGCTGATGTTATTGTTAATGGAGAAAACCACTAACCTGCTGATGTTATTGTTAATGGAGAAAACCACTAACCTGCTGATGTTATTGTTAATGGAGAAAACCACTAACCTGCTGATGTTATTGTTAATGGAGAAAACCACTAACCTGCTGATGTTATTGTTAATGGAGAAAACCACTAACCTGCTGATGTTATTGTTAATGGAGAAAACCACTAACCTGCTGATGTTATTGTTAATGGAGAAAACCACTAACCTGCTGATGTTATTGTTAATGGAGAAAACCACTAACCTGCTGATGTTATTGTTAAAGGAGAAAACCACTAACCTGCTGATGTTATTGTTAATGGAGAAAACCACTAACCTGCTGATGTTATTGTTAATGGAGAAAACCACTAACCTGCTGATGTTATTGTTAATGGAGAAAACCACTAACCTGCTGATGTTATTGTTAATGGAGAAAACCACTAACCTGCTGATGTTATTGTTAAAGGAGAAAACCACTAACCTGCTGATGTTATTGTTAATGGAGAAAACCACTAACCTGCTGATGTTATTGTTAATGGAGAAAACCACTAACCTGCTGATGTTATTGTTAATGGAGAAAACCACTAACCTGCTGATGTTATTGTTAATGGAGAAAACCACTAACCTGCTGATGTTATTGTTAATGGAGAAAACCACTAACCTGCTGATGTTATTGTTAATGGAGAAAACCACTAACCTGCTGATGTTATTGTTAATGGAGAAAACCACTAACCTGCTGATGTTATTGTTAATGGAGAAAACCACTAACCTGCTGATGTTATTACTAATGGAGAAATCCACTAACCTGCTGATGTTATTGCTAATGGAGAAAACCACTAACCTGCTGATGTTATTGTTAATGGAGAAAACCACTAACCTGCTGATGTTATTGTTAATGGAGAAATCCACTAACCTGCTGATGTTATTGCTAATTCTCAATGCAGTACTATACAATTGGCAATTGTTGCATAATGCCATGCAAGCAAATGTTCAGCTACATAATGGAGAGAGAACAAGTTTCTTTTATGAGATGATGATGACATCTGTTTTGTACTATACCAACATGCTTATTTTGATTTTTATAGTGCTAGCTCAGTGAAACAACAATCCACAGATAGACATGTAGCTCCACTCAGACACATTATCCAGACTTTGAGCTAACCAGTCTTTGTTTTTGTATGTATGACTCAGCTACACTAACAATCTTACCCCATACATAGCCATGCAGATTGATTTCTTCCTGAAGTCTCTCAATGCCGAAACTGAGTACATGACTACAAGGGTTTAGGTCGACAAAAGCTCTAAATCCACGCTGAAGGAAATCAATGTGCATACAACAGTCTACAGAAGTACAGGAAGTCTTCAATGAACAGACGGCAGAATCTAGAATGTTGGGAGGACTTGGAAAGGTTATATCAACAGGGCAATCTGAAATGAAACATATTTGCAACTCAGTTTTGTATTTGAAGATTTGCCTACATCAATCATTAAATTGATGTTTACAAATTAAGTCTATGTGTTAGTGGAGCCTGTAAGCAGATATTTGCAACCATCAACTCAAAATTGATGCTGACAAATCTTCAACTACAATACAGTTACGTCCATTCTACTAAAATTTCAGATAAATAAGCATTAAATAGCATATTGAAAATTAGTGGATATATTGTTTCCGCAAGCATTACTGTTTGACGGCATCAATCGTGTAATTGATGTAAGCTCATATTTTATGTTATCCAATCAGAAAAGGTGTCACATAATCAACTGCATTAGAATATACAAAACAACTTTTGAAGACACAATTATAGCAACAAAATTTTTCATCACATTGTTTTACAAATGTATTTTCTTGCTAAGTTTTTTGTGTTGTCCTATTATGTGTCTTTACGTTCTGAATTCCATGTTGTGATGTCCGTTAATATTTCAGCATAAAGACGAAGTTCAGTTCGTCTTTATCTCAAGTTGTTTGCAGGAGAGCTCATGTCTTATTTACGTTATTTGTGTTTGATTGCACATAGTGGTGTCCAAAGCATATTGCATTGTGTTTTTGTTTTGTCTTTCTTCGTCTTGTGTACCCCATGTTGCCAGTTTCTCTGGATTGTCGAATTTTGATTGCCCCTTCGGTATTCTCTAACCTTTATTGAATACATAGTTTCAAATCTGATGAAAATCACATCTATCCCTTTACTGACATTTCACAGCATGGGGAGAAGGTGAGCGATGGATTTTAATCAGTTGCATAGTCTCCAACCTACAATTAATTGGTCCTCTATAGTCTGTTGGTTTTACCTCATTCACTACATTATTGTTATGAATGAATTTAAATTTGTTTTACAGAAAGACAAAAAGTGATTAACTTTCCTATCAACCTCAAATAAAACACTACTTTGCTCCCAAAACTTTAAATTATTTGGCTTTCCAATCTTTCAATTATGAGCGTACCTGATGAAGGTTATTCCAGAAACGTTCCATGCGCAATAAATTTGATATCAACATTTTTATTGCAGGTTATTTTGATTAGCTCATCAGAACCATGTGAGCTTATCTCATCACTTGGCATCTGTCACCCACTGATCTTCTCAAGAACTAATGGGTCAAAGTGGATCAAATTCAGATGTGATACCTCTTATTCCAAGAATGTGTTCGCTGACCTTGCTTGTCATCTAAGATGGCTGCCAAGGCATTTAAACAGTTGAAAATTAAAAATCCCCGAAATTGTATCTATACCTTTACTCCATCCTTTGTAGTTAGGACTGTATGTATCAGAGGAAGAGTTACAGCCCTTGTCCTCAATATATGAGATAATCCCCAACCTGTTGAGAACTTCTGTAACCTTAGCGTCTGGTAATGTATCTCCTACACTGTAGCCTGGACTTAGGAAGTTTGTCAGTGAAAATCCTGAAATAATATTACAGTGAGTATAGACATAATAATGTGTTTGTCCCTGAGCTCCAGTAATCCTCTGACCTTGTTTTTGTGCTGTGTTTTTTGCTTTGTTTGTCTTTGTTCTGTGTCTTGTGCCCAATATGTTACCTGTGTCTGGATTGTCCATCCATGATTGCCCCTTCCGTTTTTTCTAACATTGATTTGTAATTTGTTCATGTTTATGTGACAGCATGTACTGTTTTAGTTGAAACAAATTTGAGCAGTTTTATAATTGTTTATTATTTATGTTTGAACGCTGGAGATCTCAATATCAAGCTAGGGACCGACCATTCAACTTTTGGGATACACAAAACAAAAATCAGATTATTTCTCTTTGGACAAGAAAAATCGGTAAATTTTACAAAAATTTATTTTCTCAAAAACTGTCAGGTCAGATTTATCATTTTTTGCATTATTTAGGTTATTTTTTTTTTAATATAAAATTTGGCAAATATCTATCTTAAGAGGGTCTAGATCCTACTAGAAGGTTTAACTCAGCCATATTTTTGTGCCTGTCTCAAGCCATGACTTACTTTTCATTGACTTCTGTTATTGTCATTTCTGTGTTCAATAGTTTAGGGTGCTCATTTTCCATCAGTTATAGTTTGTTTCTCAACATATTTCCTCCTTCAGTCGATTTACAGTCCTCACGATGAGCACCGATCCTCCGGTGGAAGACCAGTAAAAATTTATTCTAACCAGTAAATTTTTCAGTTTTCATTTAGAACTATATAAAAATATAAATTCAAGAATTTGATTTGGACAAGTGGCATTAAACATCATACCCCATAACCCTAAAAAGAGTTATCAATGAAACTGAAAACATTAATGGATTATCTGTTCATTAAGTGAGGCAAGTGAACATTGGCACTCCAAGTATGCTATTAGCTATTAAAGGGAGATAACTAAGATATCCTACTTAAAATAAAACTAACCTGATGATGAGAAGCCAGCATTCCAGGAACATATATGCTATTAAAGGGAGATAACTAAGATATCCTACAAAAAATAAAACCAACCTGATTCTGAGAAGCCAGCATTCCAGGAACATTGTCTCTTTGGGACTAGTGAGTTATCAAACACGGTGAAATTGAGGATACAAGAAAAAGGATTGGACTCAAAACAGATCTGGACGTTCAGATAAATCCTATACTGTCTCTCTACTGGTAAATCTTCTATCTTGTACCTGAAAAGTAATATTAAAGCTACATCAACGTGGCAGCGGTGGTGACCTGGACCTAAAACATTTTCCTGGTCTTCATAAAGTTGGACATTTAATCAGGCCAGGCACTCATGTGTTATTAAAAATGGTTAAGCCTAAGGACAAGACTTGAATTGGATGTGAGATTATGTAATAAAATTAGGTTAATAGCCTTGTCATTCAGATATCATAGATTAAATAGCCTCAGCTAGTTGATCTAGTGAAGAGTCATTGCCTTTAGTGCAGAGGACACAGGGTACGATCCTAGCTTGGGATGTCACAATGGTGGCAGATGTGGGATCTTAAATCTGAAGTGTTTTCCAGGTCTACATGAAGTTGGACACTTCATCAGGCCCAGGTACCCATGTGTTTAAAACAACTAAACCTCTGTAAGAGTCTTGAATTGGACGGAGGTTATCTAATAAAATTAGGTTGATATCTTGGTCATTCAGGTATCATAACAGATTTAAATAACCTCTGTTAGTTGATTTAGTGGAGATCTCCTTCAGCTCAGCTGGTAGAGCAGGTTGCCTTTGGAGTAGAAGGTACAGGGTTTGATCCTAGTTAGGGAAGTTGCAATGTCAATGAAACATGTCTAAACTGGACCATGAATAAAACAGGATACTTTGTAAACTGAACATGGTATAAAGTGCCAACAAGTGCATTCTTTTGTAAATTTAATACAAAATATTAGTTTCACGGATATTATGTTTATCATCGATTGATGAAATAACATTTATCAAAACAAATATGATTATATCTTAATAATTTGGACCATTAAATCATATGATTAATGTTGACAAATCTCAAAAATCAATGTTCATATCTCTATTCTAATGTATTTGTGAAATGTGAAATTTAATGCTGAAAATTTTTCAATATTATTTAATCAGAATTGATGTTACAATGATTTTAAAAATTATCAATAAAGTTGTAGATATTTAATGTAGTGTGCATGACACGTTTCTGGAATAATCTTCATCAGATACGCTCAGTCAAAAGATTGGAAAACCATATAATTTCAAAGTCTTTGGGAGCAATAAACCAAAGGCCTAAACAAGAGAGACAAAATCAGCTAAGGCTACCTATGTCTGAGGAATAAACCAAAGGCCTAAACAAGATAGCCAGAATCAGCTAAGGTTACCTATGTCTGAGGAATAAACCAAAGGCCTAAACAAGATAGCCAAAATCAGCTAAGGTTACCTATGTCTGAGGAATAAACCAAAGGCCTAAACAAGAGAGACAAAATCAGCTAAGGCTACCTATGTCTGAGGAATAAACCAAAGGCCTAAACAAGATAGCCAAAATCAGCTAAGGTTACCTATGTCTGAGGAATAAACCAAAGGCCTAAACAAGATAGCCAAAATCAGCTAAGGCTACCTATGTCTGAGGAATAAACCAAAGGGCCTAAACAAGATAGCCAGAATCAGCTAAGGTTACCTATGTCTGAGGAATAAACCAAAGGCCTAAACAAGATAGCCAAAATCAGCTAAGGTTACCTATGTCTGAGGAATAAACCAAAGGCCTAAACAAGAGAGACAAAATCAGCTAAGGTTACCTATGTCTGAGGAATAAACCAAAGGCCTAAACAAGATAGCCAGAATCAGCTAAGGTTATCTATGTCTGAGGAATAAACCAAAGGCCTAAACAAGAGAGCCAAAATCAGCTAAGGCTACCTATGTCTGAGGAATAAACCAAAGGCCTAAACAAGAGAGACAAAATCAGCTAAGGTTACCTATGTCTGAGGAATAAACCAAAGGCCTAAACAAGACAGCCAAAATCAGCTAAGGTTACCTATGTCTGAGGAATAAACCAAAGGCCTAAACAAGATAGCCAGAATCAGCTAAGGTCACCTATGTCTGAGGAATAAACCAAAGGCCTAAACAAGATAGCCAGAATCAGCTAAGGTTACCTATGTCTGAGGAATAAACCAAAGGCCTAAACAAGATAGCCAGAATCAGCTAAGGTTACCTATGTCTGAGGAATAAACCAAAGGCCTAAACAAGATAGCCAAAATCAGCTAAGGTTACCTATGTCTGAGGAATAAACCAAAGGCCTAAACAAGAGAGACAAAATCAGCTAAGGCTACCTATGTCTGAGGAATAAACCAAAGGCCTAAACAAGAGAGACAAAATCAGCTAAGGTTACCTATGTCTGAGGAATAAACCAAAGGCCTAAACAAGACAGCCAAAATCAGCTAAGGTTACCTATGTCTGAGGAATAAACCAAAGGCCTAAACAAGAGAGACAAAATCAGCTAAGGTTACCTATGTCTGAGGAATAAACCAAAGGCCTAAACAAGATAGCCAGAATCAGCTACGGTTACCTATGTCTGAGGAATAAACCAAAGGGCCTAAACAAGATAGCCAGAATCAGCTAAGGTTACCTATGTCTGAGGAATAAACCAAAGGCCTAAACAAGATAGCCAGAATCAGCTAAGGTCACCTATGTCTGAGGAATAAACCAAAGGCCTAAACAAGATAGCCAAAATCAGCTAAGGTTACCTATGTCTGAGGAATAAACCAAAGGGCCTAAACAAGATAGCCAGAATCAGCTAAGGTTATCTATGTCTGAGGAATAACCCAAAGGACCTAAACAAGATAGCCAGAATCAGCTAAGGCTACCTATGTCTGAGGAATAAACCAAAGGCCTAAACAAGACAGCCAAAATCAGCTAAGGCTACCTATGTCTGAGGGTGATTGGCCTTATATTTAATAAATTACATTGTACTCACGTTATTCTGACAACACCTTTTAAATTAAACTGCTTTTCTACTCCTGAAAAAATAATAAATTGTTTGATTACAAATGATTTATTTTTGATATTAGGAATGCAAGAGTAGTTATACTGTTAATATCATAGATTTTACACCTTTGTTTACGCTAATAAGATGTTTGTTTCGAAAGGAATTTGTTGTTGAATGCTCAATGATATTTTCCATTGTAACGATGTTGGACCTGTGACTTAACATAGTGAAACAAACGTTTTATTTCACTGAGTGAAATACTGGCTAATCTTTCGCTTGGAAATATCAGTATTTCATGGGAATCTATGTAATAAAATTCATTACTAAATGAAACTTTATGATAAATAAAAGCATACTGCGTACTTACCAAATTTAAAATCAGGATCTGAAGTTAAACTGGCATTGAATACAAAATTTTCAATTCCGATCGTAAAAGTCAAGTCACATGGATCTAAGTAGAGGTATGTGTGGAATGGTCTGTTAAGAAAATCCACGTCTGTACAACAATCAACAGCAGAACATGTTTCTTTGACAACACAGGTCGTTGTGGAGGTCAAAGGGTTAGTTGGAACATCCAATGAGCAATCTGAAGGAAGAAAACTTAATTTAATGCATATGGTGTTGAAATCTGGCATACATTAGTCCCCCTCTTATAAGGTCCTACCCATCAAAGCCGACCTATCTTATCAAGCTAGATTTCACATGGACTGATTTAGTTAAATACATCTCAATAGTTAAAATTAATAGAGACTACCTCTCTTATAAGACCACATTTACATTGCAGAAAGGGTGGCCCTATAAGGAAGGAATTACTGTATTTGAACATTTTCGCTGCTCTATTTTCACAATGTTAATATCAAACAAACATACAGTTTATTACTGCTTGTTAGAGGAAAGTAAAACATTTTTTCTGTACTGTATCACCGTAAACTGTGTAGGCGGTCATTGCGAATTTATCATCCATACAACTTTAATCCGCATCTGGATTTATAAAACCAATATAGTACCACTTCTAACCATAGGTAAGTTTTTTGTAAGGTTTTAGTAATTGAGGGGAGACATAACTTAATTAATATTAGGTGAGGGAAAGGCTTTGCTGATCAAAAAGATATTTATACCGTGAAACATGTCTTAAGCAGACCCTGAATAAAACAGAATCCTGCATAAACCAAACTTTAAATAAAGTCACAATGCAGGTAGTCTTTGTTAATTTAACCTGTATAAATGGGACACCTGTCTATTATGAACACAAAAGTTGGCCCCAGAGAGGTTTGGTTTAGACAGGTTACAGTGTGTTATGAGGAGCTTGAACATAAATCCAATAAACAACAAAATTGATTTCCACACTTGATTCCTGTAATGTTTTAACATTTACCAGTCTTTTACCTGGCAGTTATTATGTTGACCAAAATATAATTTACATATGACAATAGCCACAACGATGATAGAACCATGACATAATATGATTGAATACTTTCAAGGTTAGGGTCCTGAAAAATGTATGTTAAAAAGGCCACGAAGGAACATTCCAAGTATATTGTTAGAAACTGTTGCAGGGTTTCTTTTACGTTCAACAACTCCCAAGTGTGATATTCTCCAAAAACAAAGCACTCATTTACTGCCTACTCTTCCAGAGTATCATTATTTGTTGTTTTGTCTTTTTTCCTTTGGCCATTGTATTGTTTGTCCTTCGATTTATGGCTTCTGAGTGTCACTTTAGTATCTAATGTCAAATCCTAGGGGCAAGATTCATACCACACAACTAGTGGACCCCCACCCCTTCCCTTTTGGAGCGGTTGTACCACACAGAGGAAAAACTAGGTAATATTTATATGTCCTGGTGTTCTCAAAGGGATGTCATTATAAACATTACCATGTTCTGTCAAATTAAGTCTCCCTGTAACTTTTAATAAAATGCATTTTACATGTAAATCATGCACAAACCTGTCTTCTTCCATCCATCTGTAGATGGACTATAGTGAGTACTTGACCTTTGACACTGGTTATCTGACATAAGGTCACCTATACCCAACTCCTGTAATAGTTTGGATGACTCCAACTGACTCAGAACTTGTAGGTAATTCAAACCTTGATCACTGTACCAGTGTTTCAATGAAAAACCTGTTGGAAATAAAAAATCATATATAAGTTATTGCTTACTGTAATAAAATAAAATAAATTGCAAAACTAGCGAGTGTTAGAGTTAAGTGCGTTTACAGCATTTTTTCCTCAAAACTATTTTAGATATACCATGGCAGTCAGTTTTATTTGGGTTAGGGTTAGAGTTATGGTGTATAAGACCACTTTCAATAATATTTCAATTATATTCTGGCAGTCAGTTTTATTGGCAGAGGAAACAGGAGTACTTGGAGAAAACCAATCACAAACTTTATCACATAATGTTCTATTGAGTACACCTCACCATGAGTGGAATTCGAACTCGTAGCTTTAGGTTAGGGATAAGGCACTTAATGCCACTTTCAACAATATTTCAGTTATATCATGGCAGTCACTTTTATTGATGGAGGAAACCAGAGTACCCGGAGAAAACCACCAATCTGACACAAGTAACTGACAAACTTTATCACATAATGTTGTATTGAGTACACCTAGCCATGAATGGGGTTTGAACTCAAAAACTTTAGTGGTCATAGGCACTGATTGCATAGGTAGTTGTAAATCCAACTACCATACGATCACGACCACAGCGGCCCCAACATCACCTGAAGTAATCTATTTACCTGAAGTTTCAAAATCGGTGTTAAAATCACACTGACTGTAAGTTAATACATTCTGTTTAAATATCTGCCATTTATACATCTCATTAGTGTTGTCAAACCATAAACTGATATTTAAATCTACTCTAAACTGTCTGTCAGCTGGTGTATGGTCTATCTTAAAACTGAAGAGTAAAAAATAAACTTGCTACAAAAGTGTTTTTTTCAGATATTAAGTGGATTCCCTTAAATTTCATACTCAAAATGAAGGAATATATTGTGCAATGAACATGGAGTGAGTGAGTAGTTGCTGTTTAACGCTAACTCAGCAATTGTTAAGCTATATCATGGCGAGAACAAGTTAATCTTCAATGAGATGATGACAAGGTCTGCTTTCTATAGACCAACACACTTAACTGGATTATATAGTGCTAGCTCACTGAAACAACAGTCCACAAATAGACATGTCGCCACACTGAGACACATTATCCTGATTCCGAGCCAACCAGTCTTTGCTCTTTCTCCTTAATGCTGCCTGCTTATTGGAGAAGCAACAAATACCAATTTTCTAGTGTTTGGTTTGACCCCATCGTGGCTTGAACCCATGACCTACTGCACTCTACCATGACTGTCCAGATTTTTTGCACTCAAAATGAGGACATCAACCAAAACACTATGGATATTGATATACCGTCACTGTTTATCAAAACCTGATACTTACTCAATGACATACATATCCATCAACTTGAATCTGTCTTTTTTACCTGAAATGTTAAAAGTTGTTTTGACTTCATAATAAATTATCCTGTACAACTATGCTAAAAAGGGTTAGGCTTATGGTGTTTAACACCACTTTCAACAATATTTCAGCTATATCATGGTGGTCAGTTTTATTGATGGAGGAAACAGAGTGCCCAGAGAAAACCACAGACCTGTTGCAAATCACTGTCAAACTTTATCACATAATGTTGTATCAAGCACACCTCGCCTAAGAGAGATTCGAACTAGCAACATTAGTGGTGATATGCACTGATTGCAAAGGTAGTTGTAAATCCAACTACCATACGATCACGACCACAATGGCCCCTATGCTAAAAAGAAGGCTATGCACAGGTAAAAGTAACACTCATGAGGATCAAAACAAGTATCATGTGATCTTGTTTTATGAGGAAAACATGAGAGAAAACGACAACTGAGTTTTTATTGGATGTAAAATATCTAATTATGACCTGGATTTCCAACGCCATATGTTCATAATTAATATCACTAAGTGAAAAAATATTTATAGAATTTGTAAGCAGTAACATTTGATAGCTGTACCATTTTTATCAAAAATACCAAAGATGTCAATTAAATGTTATCTCCCTTTAAAGGGTATGTATCAATTTTGTCCGTGATGTTTTGAGTAGTTTTCAAGTTATCTTTCTTTAAGTGACAAATTTTACCAAGACAAATATTGATTCGCTTTAAAAATGTCTACCTTCATAATTTATTCAAAATATTTCAATCAAGATATATTGAGTCAAATTCACGTTGTGACTAATAGATGGTTGTAATAAAGGTTTGGGTTTATGGTATTTAACGCCACTTTCAACTATATTTCAGCTATATCGTAGCGTTCAGTTTTATTGGTGGAGGAACCCGGCGTACCCGGAGAAACCCACCGACCTGTCACAAGTCACTGACAAACTTTATCACATAATGTTGCATCGAATACACCTCGCCATAAACAGGGTTCGAAGTCACAACTTTATTAGTGATAGGCACTGATTGCGTAGATAGTTGTAAATCCAACTACTACACGATCATGACCATGACTGCCCCCTGTTTGTAATAAAAACATACATGTAGATATCTTATCTAGAGCACACGAAACATTTCTTAGATACCCTTCATCAGGTACGCTCAAAGTAAAAAGGTTTGAAAGCCAAACAATTTTAAAATATTTGGGAGCAAGAAAACCAAGAGCTTAAACAAGATAGCCAAATTTAGCTAAGGCTACCACCTATCCCTGAGGGAGAAGAACCTTAGTTTTAATAATAATAATATTATTTAAGATAATCCTGTCTAAACCGAACCTCCTTGGGACCAACTTTTGTGTTCAGAATAGACAGGTGTTTGGTTTATATAAGTTAAATTAACAAAGATTTCCTGCATTAGTACTTTATCTAATTCGATTTATTCAGTGTTTGGTTTATACAGGTTTCACTGTACTCAGGAATCAAGATAATATAGGGTTTGTTTAAGTTAGGTTTCATTGTAAACAAAATATCATCCTACCCCATTGGTAAGACAAGTATGACAGGTCTAACTGTAGATTTTCTATGGTGATAACAAACTTCCTCTCACACGGCTCAATGTTGACCAAGGCATGGAACGACCTCTTCAAGAAATCAACATGTACACAACAATCTACAGCCGAACACTGTGACGGGACATTACAAGAAATAGGTCCAGACAATGCTGAGATGGTCCCGATATTTTCTGTACAATCTGAAAAATGACAAGTCATTAATAAATATTGTAAATTATTAAAATATCTGGAATATCTGGTCATTTTCTGGTCTGAAAAAGAAAAAAAAAATCATATCAACCTGATAAAAAGTATTTCTGAACCAGGAGAGGTCTGAAAATAAATGGAAGAATATGTCTATAGAATGCTAAAGTCAACAGGGGCATCACTCCAGAATAAAAAAGTCCGAAATTAATCTTGGGTCTTCATTTTATGGTCCCTGACCTGGTGTATATATTTCCAATGATTTGCTTAAGTTGTTGAGAAGAAAATTAATGCGGGACTCACGAATGGACATACAGACATGGGTAATACTTAATGGCACTGACCTCTAGCGGCAGAGGTATAAAAAGAAATAAATGTTCTTGTATGAAATGGCAAAAAATTAGCTCTTGTACAGTCAGAAAGGAATATAGTGGACTTGCTTAATCTGACACCTGAGTTTTCAGACATCCTGTGACATTCGACAAAAATTTATGGTCCCAAAGTACTTCTGTTAACTAAAATAGAATCTGAGTATTCCGACATCCTGTACAATCCGATGCAATTCCCTGGTCTCTTGGTGTGTACTTTCTCATATATCTATAGAACAATAATATTTGAGTTTTGATTTAATGTATAAATTGCCATCTTGTAAACAGCTATAGGTAAATATCAGTTACACAAATTGCCCAATAATTACAAGTCATAGAATTTAGCAAAATAAGACTTACCAATTTTCCAACCAACTGATGTTTCTGGAGTATATGCTGCACTGTCCCTATCACACTGTGCATCTTTCAGATATTCTGCTATCTCCAGTCGTTCTAAAAGTTGTGAGGAGACTACATCACTTATATTTTGGTTGATATCCAACCCTTTTCCAGCAAGAAAATCGTGAACAGAAAAGTCGTTAGAGTTATCAGTAAAACCACATTCTTGTACAGGGAGATAACTCCCCGAGAGTAATGCTGTACTGATTGTACAGGGTTGTCCAAACTCCAGACAGATACTTATGTTAATACTGACTAAGTAAGACTTCTCTGCAAATAGGGTTTCTATTATAAAACTGAAAATATAACATTCTTGTATTTATAAACATTCAAAATACTGTTGCTGTTTCATATTTGCTTAGGGCCATCACCAACTCCAGCAATATTTCAGCTTTATCATGGCAAGAAATTTTACTTGTTACAAATTTGAAAAAAAGCATCTACGAGTTAAAACTGTACATCACAGTCAACAGGTAGATATGATGCTCCCGTCAGACATGATGCTCCCGTCAGACATGATGCTCCCGTCAGATATGATGCTCCCGTCAGACACATTATTATGATTCAGAGCCATCTTGTTCTTTGCTTTTAAACTCCTAATTGTTGGGTGCTTTGTCGAGAAGCCGCAAATACCAATTTCATAGTCTTGTTTGACCTGCCCAGGGATTGAACCCACAATCTACTGCACTTGAGGTGAAAACGCTAACCATTACACCACTGATGCAGTCTGAAATAGAATATCGTTTAAACACTATAATGGCACAGCTTGCTACTGATTCCTTATTTATGCAGAATCCTATAGAATAAAAGATGGTTGTCAAAATCGTTGATTAGTGTTTAACATTATTACTGTTAATGTTTCAGCGGTCTTGTTATGGAAAAGCTTGTATTAATCACTTACCTTAACTGGACAACATCACTGAGCTTCATCTCTTTCCAAATTCCTACAAATTTAATCAGGAAATAATAAAGATTATCTTCATTTTATATATTGATCGACATGGTATTGTGACAGGGGGTTAAAATTCAGACTTTAATAGTAATAATTCAACCAAAAATCTAGACTTTAATCGTCATAATTCAACATTGAATCTTGACTTTAATCGTCATAATTATATTTGAAACAAAATCTTGACTTTAATATTCATTTTGAAGGGGAATGAAAACCCCAAATGTTCCCCCATCCCTCCTCTTGTATACAGGTGTGCGCATGATAGTTTGAATTATATCTAAAAATGCACTTGTGTATTAGATTCCTATTCACGGTGAGGTGTACTTGATACAACCTTATGTGATAAAAGTTTGTGCTACTTGTGGCAGACCAGTGGTTCTCTCCAAAAGTTCCAGTGTTCTCCAACAATACAAAATGGCCGCCACAAAACAACTCAAATATTGATAAAATTGGAATAAAGTATAAATAATCCACAATTCATATTGTGGAAATATATTTTGTTTTCAAGCTTATCACCAATAATGAGTAAATGAATTTTTTTAACCTCCATTTTTCAAGGCCTCATTTTTCGTCACTTTTGTGAAATTAACCAGAAAGGGGTATATTTTTATAGTCATAAAATTAGAGAAATTACAGTAGTCAAACCTGAATTAAGAGGTCACCTTTGGGACAAAGAAAAAGTGACCTTATAAGACAGATGACCTCTTAATATTAAGAGGTTCAATTAATATGAAATTTTCTATGACTGGATAAGAAAAGGTGACCTTTAAATACAGGTGACTGCTTAATAGAGGTTTGATTGTACCTTAAATGCTTACCAAATTCATAGTCCAAATAAGCAATATCAATGAAATAATTCTCAATCCCAACTTTCAGTCTTTTATAGCAATTATCAAGATGTAGGAAAACATGGAAAGATTTTGTCATCTGTGTTAGCTCTATACAGCAATCGACAGCAGTACAGGAGTCCATCAAGTGGCAGGAAATAGGACCAGTATGGGGTTGGAGTGATAGAGGTTCATGGCATGCTGAAACAAAAGTAGACATTCACATGAGTGTATCGTTCACCTGGTATGGATTTTTTATTTTACACATTGTAATATCGCGTACCGTTAAATAACGTAATATCCCCTCACATAACATAACATCCTTGGAAAGAGGCGATTCAGATTTATATATTTATAATATATTTATACAAATGCAGTTGATGATTCTTAGGGAGGAGCTAGTAGAGGGTAAACAAAATTGTGAGACCACATTAAAAAGTCACAATTCTTCATGGTGGTAAAAGAGGTTGTCTCTAAAGGGAAGGGTTAAATCTATTAAGCTTAAATACATTATTGACGTGCACTATGAAAATCTGAATCAGACAAAGCTCTATATACCAAATAACATCAAAATGACAAAGATGTCAGGATATAGTATTCATCCACAAAAGGAAAGTACAGCTCAACTGCAGACTAGGAGTTGTTTCACACTCATTTTCCGGTATGAGTTCTGCTCATTGTTGAAGATCCTACTGTGACTGTGAAATATAGTAGAACAGCAATAAAAATGTTGTTCCTTTATTTTATTTTGTGTCTAAGTGTAACATTGGTTAGTCTCTCATGTTCATTTACATCCATATCCTTTCTTACAATGCATACACATCCGGATCCTATGGTACCATGGTAGTTAAATCAAAAATACGGCGGCAAAAATTGCTTATAATATTACGTGAATACACAGAACCATAGGACCCACTGTACCATAGGATCATTTACATCCATATCCTTTCTTACAAAGCATATATATTGGGGTCCTATGATACCATGATAGTTAAATTAAAAATGTGGCGGCGAAAATTGATTGTAATATCATGTGAATACACAGGACCATAGAACCTGCAGTACCATAGGATCGAACAATAACTCCTGAGTAATACAAACTTACAAGAATTCCACCCACTGACCGATGGACTATAAGGACTGGTAGATCTGTCACACATCACAGTCTCCATGTATTCAGCAATCCCAAGATCCTCCAGCAGACGATCTGCCATGGATGTGGATAATGGAGTCAATACATCCAGTCCTTGGTCAGTTACCCAGTTTGTGTAGGAAAAATCTAAGAAGATACAAAAGTAGTAATCGTAAAAGCTGTTTACTCAGCGACTAATGTTGGCTTTATAGCCTTTAAAATCTTTTCTGTTGTTATTTTAAGAAAACTTCAAATAAAAACGTAGATATCAGATTTAGTGTTTATAACACGTTTCTGGAATAACCTTCATCAGGTACACTCAAAGTTGAAAGGTTAGAAAGCCAAATAATTTCTAAATTATTTCATGAAAAAAAAAATTCCCCATATTCCAACCAATATCAAACAATATGTACTGCAGCAGACAATAGATTCCAGCTATATGACTTCTGCAACAGACAATAGATTCCAGCTATATGACTTCTGCAGCAGACAATAGATTCCAGCTATATGACTTCTGCAACAGACAATAGATTCCAGCTATATGACTTCTGCAGCAGACAATAGATTCCAGCTATATGACTTCTGCAGCAGACAATAGATTCCAGCTATATGACTTCTGCAACAGACAATAGATTCCAGCTATATGACTTCTGCAGCAGACAATAGATTCCAGCTATATGACTTCTGCAACAGACAATAGATTCCAGCTATATGACTTCTGCAGCAGACAATAGATTCCAGCTATATGACTTCTGCAGCAGACAATAGATTCCAGCTATAATACTTCTGCAACAGACAATAGATTCCAGCTATATGACTTCTGCAACAGACAATAGATTCCAGCTATATGACTTCTGCAACAGACAATAGATTCCAGCTATAATACTTCTGCAACAGACAATAGATTCCAGCTATATGACTTCTGCAATAGACAATAGATTCCAGCTATAATACTTCTGCAACAGACAATAGATTCCAGCTATATGACTTCTGCAGCAGACAATAGATTCCAGCTATATGACTTCTGCAACAGGCAATAGATTCCAGCTATATGACTTCTGCAGCAGACAATAGATTCCAGCTATATGACTTCTGCAACAGACAATAGATTCCAGCTATATGACTTCTGCAACAGACAATAGATTCCAGCTATATGACTTCTGCAGCAGACAATAGATTCCAGCTATATGACTTCTGCAACAGACAATAGATTCCAGCTATATGACTTCTGCAGCAGACAATAGATTCCAGCTATATGACTTCTGCAGCAGACAATAGATTCCAGCTATAATACTTCTGCAACAGACAATAGATTCCAGCTATATGACTTCTGCAACAGACAATAGATTCCAGCTATATGACTTCTGCAGCAGACAATAGATTCCAGCTATATGACTTCTGCAACAGGCACGTCCAACATGAAAGTATATCATTTATGTGATACATATTTTATGTTTGTTTGAGCTTGACGATTTAGAGATCTATTATTTCAACTTGGTTACTCAGCAATTAATCTGTTAAAACAGCGATAGAGAGCAAAAAAGATAACTCTTGATTTCTGCAACATAAATGTGAAACACGAAAGTTTGTGATTTATCAGAGGAAAATATAAGTTTGTTTGAGCTTGACGATTCAGTGTTTAATCATTTCAACTTTTTTAAATACTTAATGAAAGGTTAATTAAGATGACCTTACTCTGTAGAACTACACTTGTCTGTAGGTTACACTGTAGTTTAGGTAACCTCATGTCTTGTAGAAGTAATATGCTCAGATCACAATTGGAATTGGCTTCAAAACATACACTGGTATTCACAGTCAGTAAATACTGGTCTTCTGCTACAAGATCATCTACTGTAAAACTGAAAATAAAAACATAGTTTGGTTTATGGTGTTTAATGCCACTTTCAACAATATTTCAGTTATATCGTGGTGGTCAGTTTTATTTGTGGAGGAAACTGGAGGACCCAGAGAAAACCACCGACCTGTCGCAAGACACTGACAAATTTTATCACATAATGTTATATCGAGTACACCTCATCTGAGCATGATTTGAACTCACAACATTAGTGGTGATAGGCACTGATTGCATAGGTAGTTATAAATCCAACTACCATATGATCACAATAATTGTTTAGTTTGTTTGTTGTTTGATGGTGTTTAATGCCACTTTCAAAAATATTTCAGTTATATTATGGCGATCAGTATTATTTGTGTAGGAAACCGGAGGACCCGGAGAAAAACACCGACCTGTCGTAAGACACTGACAAATTTTATCACATAATGTTATATCGAGTACACCTCGTCTGAGCGTGATTTGAACTCACAACATTAGTGGTGAGAGGCACTGATTGCATAGGTAGTTATAAATCCAACTACCATATGATCACAATAGTTGTTTAGTTTGTTTGTTGTTTGATGGTGTTTAACGCCACTTTCAAAAATATTTCAGTTATATCGTGGTGGTCAGTTTTATTTGTAAAGCAAACTGGAGGACCCGGAGAAAAACACCGACCTGCCACAAATCACTGACAAACTTTATCACATAATGTTGTACACCTCGTCCTGATCGAGATTTGAACTCACATCATCAGTGGTGTAAATCCAACTACCATACGATCACGATCACGACGGCCCCTAATAATTGTTTTTTAATAATCATTGTCGGACATAATCGTAAGGAAACAAACATTTAACTTTTCTGTGATAAAATTTCATAGACAAGAAATAAATTTACCTGAAAGATGCACCAAAAAATCTGACACTGCTGTTTTCAACAAGTAATATTGGTAAAAATTTAAGAAAATTTGTTAATTTTTTTAGTCAAAAATCTGATTTTTGTTTCGTGACTGGGGGAAACATAGCACTACCCTAAAAGTTAAATAGTCAAACTTACTCCAGATGGATCACTCCCTTAAGCTGGACATTCTCTTGCTGTAAATACACATAATTAATCAGAGTTTTCTTGTAAACAAGTTTGTCAATGGCAGCAGTAAGCTCTCTGTCACAGGAATCTAACTGGATATACAATTCTACAGATCTGGCTAGTTCTTCAACCTCCAAACAGCATGTTATATGAGTACATGATACTGCTAGGTGACATGTCAGGGGGAAACTGGATTTAATGGCTGGTAGAGCTACTGGTAAAGTCTCTTTACAATCTGAATAAACAAGATAATAATTATAAACCACTGGTAAATTACACTGTTAAGTTATTAAGACAACTAAATGACATGTCAGGGGCAGACTGGAGTTAATGGCTGGTAGAGCTACTGGTAAAGTCTCTGTATAAGCTGAATAAACAAGAAAATAATATTAAACCACTAGTAAATTACAACTGGGTGCCAAATTTTTCACAATTCAATGCTGTAACATCACAAAACTGAATAAGTTAGACCTTGAACTTTAACCCAACCACATAATAATCATGAAAAAAGTTATATGACATTGACTGGATCTATTTAACTCAATAATTTACTCACCATTACTCTGACGACTATTATCAGCTGCACTGCAAGGTATCTTCTTTTACAAAATGGTGGTCATAATGACCTTGACTTTTGATATATTGATTCAATAATTTACTCACTGTTACTCCATCCAGTAATATCAGAATTATACGGTATCTTCTTTTACAAAATGGTGGTTGTAATGATCTTGCCTTTTGACATATTGACTCAATAATTTACTCACCATTACTCCAGCCAGTAGCACCTGCTGAGCTGTATGGCATCTGTGTTCTACTACACTGGAGGGTATTGAGGAATGGTGCTATCCCTAATACATCGACCAGTCTGTCTATCTCAACAGCTGTCATTGTACCGTTTATATTGTTGTCTAGTTTATACTGGGTTAGCGAAAAATCTACAATAAAAAAAACATGAAAAAATATAAATGATGTCAGTGATTGTTGTTTAATGCCAAATAAACAATATTTCATCTATTTCATTGTGAAACAAGTTACATTCGTTGAGATGTCCTCTTTGTACTATACCAACACGCTTAATTGTGCTAGCTCTCTGAGATAACAGTCTGTGGGTAGATATGTCACTCCACACGAACACATTATCCTGATTCCCAACCAATCTTTGTTATTACTCCTTAATCTTTGCTTAGTGGAGAAGCAACAAATACCAATTTTATAGTTTTTAGCTTGTGCCGACCAGGGCTGGAACCCAAGAGCTACCACACCAAAGGCAAGCATGCTAACCATTACACCACAAACGTGGTCCCTTATAATTTTAGATAGACGAGTGTACCCACTACAGAACAACTGATTTAAACACCTGTAATTACAGGTCATTATCTAGAACATCAAATTTGACCTTAGTGAAGGCCATGATTATGGCTTGGTTTGGTTTATGGTGTCTTAACGCCACTTTCAAGAATATTTCAGTTATATTGTGGAGGTCAGTTTTATTTGTGGAGGAAACTTGAGTACCCTGAGAAAACTGCTGACCTGTTGCAAGTCACTGACAAAGTAAATCACATAATGTTGTATTGAGTACACCTTGCCATGAATGGGGTTCAACCTCACAACTTTAGTGGTCATAGGCACTGATTGCATAGTTAGTTGTCAATTCAACTACCATACAATCACGACCATGATGGCCCCTTAACTTAATGAGTTGCAGATCAATATTATTGTACGATCATGATCACCAAATTACAAAGACTCATTCTATTGGTGCCATCACAACCAATCTACAAGAAACTCCTTGTATATGAGCTATCAAGGTCAAACTACAAAGACTCATTCTATTGGTGCCATCACAACCAATCTACAAGAAACTCCTTCTATATGAGCTATCAAAGTCAAACTGCAAAAGACTCATTCTATTGGTGCCATCACAACCAATCTACAAGAAACTCCTTGTATATGAGCTATCAAGGTCAAACTACAAAGACTCATTCTATTGGTGCCATCACAACCAATCTACAAGAAACTCCTTCTATATGAGCTATCAAAGTCAAACTACAAAAGACTCATTCTATTGGTGCCATCACAACCAATCTACAAGAAACTCCTTCTATATGAGCCATCAAGGTCAAACTACAAAGACTCATTCTATTGGTGCCATCACAACCAATCTACAAGAAACTCCTTCTATATGAGCTATCAAAGTCAAACTACAAAAGACTCATTCTATTGGTACCATCACAACCAATCTACAAGAAACTCCTTCTATATGAGCTATCAAAGTCAAACTACAAAAGACTCATTCTATTGGTACCATCACAACCAATCTACAAGAAACTCCTTCTATATGAGCTATCAAAGTCAAACTACAAAAGACTCATTCTATTGGTACCATCACAACCAATCTACAAGAAACTCCTTCTATATGAGCTATCAAAGTCAAACTACAAAAGACTCATTCTATTAGTACCATCACAACCAATCTACAAGAAACTCCTTCTATATGAGCTATCAAAGTCAAACTACAAAAGACTCATTCTATTGGTACCATCACAACCAATCTACAAGAAACTCCTTCTATATGAGCTATCAAAGTCAAACTACAAAAGACTCATTCTATTGGTACCATCACAACCAATCTACAAGAAACTCCTTCTATATGAGCTATCAAAGTCAAACTACAAAAGACTCATTCTATTAGTACCATCACAACCAATCTACAAGAAACTCCTTCTATATGAGCTATCAAAGTCAAACTACAAAAGACTCATTCTATTGGTGCCATCACAACCAATCTACAAGAAACTCCTTCTATATGAGCTATCAAGGTCAAACTACAAAGACTCATTCTATTGGTGCCATCACAACCAATCTACAAGAAACTCCTTCTATATGAGCTATCAAAGTCAAACTACAAAAGACTCATTCTATTGGTACCATCACAACCAATCTACAAGAAACTCCTTCTATATGAGCTATCAAAGTCAAACTACAAAAGACTCATTCTATTGGTACCATCACAACCAATCTACAAGAAACTCCTTCTATATGAGCTATCAAAGTCAAACTACAAAAGACTCATTCTATTGGTACCATCACAACCAATCTACAAGAAACTCCTTCTATATGAGCTATCAAAGTCAAACTACAAAAGACTCATTCTATTAGTACCATCACAACCAATCTACAAGAAACTCCTTCTATATGAGCTATCAAAGTCAAACTACAAAAGACTCATTCTATTGGTACCATCACAACCAATCTACAAGAAACTCCTTCTATATGAGCTATCAAAGTCAAACTACAAAAGACTCATTCTATTGGTACCATCACAACCAATCTACAAGAAACTCCTTCTATATGAGCTATCAAAGTCAAACTACAAAAGACTCATTCTATTAGTACCATCACAACCAATCTACAAGAAACTCCTTCTATATGAGCTATCAAAGTCAAACTACAAAAGATTCATTCTATTGGTACCATCACAACCAATCTACAAGAAACTCCTTCTATATGAGCTATCAAAGTCAAACTACAAAAGACTCATTCTATTGGTACCATCACAACCAATCTACAAGAAACTCCTTCTATATGAGCTATCAAAGTCAAACTACAAAAGACTCATTCTATTGGTACCATCACGACCAATCTACAAGAAACTCCTTCTATATGAGCTATCAAAGTCAAACTACAAAAGACTTCTTCTATCTGAACAACTATGGTCAAATTGAGTCGATGAAAGAATGAACAAAATCTATGAACAGAACGAATTTAGATATTACCTGTATTTTGGAATCCACCATCAGAACTTCCACAATCTTCCTTCGGTAGTTTGGTATTGGTAAACACAGGAACCGACAACAGACATCCGCTGTATGCTTCCATACATACACTTATATTGAGATTTAACAGGTATTTGTCTTCACCACTTAAATCAATCAATGTGAACCTGAATAAAAACAAAATTTAAACAAATAACAAGGGTAGAATTAAAATTAAGAAATTTGTACAATACTCTGAGGGAGACTACATTTTGTGCATGGCGTCACATTATTTGTTGCCGTTAATTCACCAATATCATGTTACTTTTCGATATCTTTCAGTGTCACTGCACAATCATCTGACAACACCTTTTTGGAGAAATGTGGACTGTACAGTTGTCGGAAATATTGAAACTATGTCCTTGGAAATAAGAATATGACTGTGATGCATAATATGAATGAAATAACATTTAACAGTCGCTTTGTTTACATTGCTCACATTGATGTATTTTTCCCACGTTCAAATTATATGACGTCATGACAAAGTAGTTTGTGTGCAACATTGCATCATTCTTTCATCACCAGAGTGGTGATACAACATCTTGTATCAGACAGGTTACTTTCGTTAATTTTAACAGAAAACTTGCATAATGTTAGATAAAAGACCTTACAGTGACTGCGAAATGTAGAGCAGCAATAAGGTGTTCTTCCTTTACTTTAATTTATGTCAAGTGTAAATAAATGCTAGAGAAAATCAAAGGGGGGTAATCAACAATGGACAATCCAGAGACACTGGCAACATTGAGCAGTTGGATAGTTTCTCGTGTTTATTTATATCCGTATCCCTAGGATTCTTACTAAGTGACTGCAACAATATAACGTAACTATTATTGAAAGTGGCATTAAAGATAAAAATGTAGGTATCAAATTTAGTATGCACGACATGTTTCTGGAATAACCTTCATCAAAGCCAAATAATTTAAAATCTGTGCAAGCAAGAAAACCAAAGGAACAAAACAGTAAAACCAAAAACAGCTAAGGTCACCTACACCTAAGGGAGGAATATCTTAGTTCTAATAATAATTGCATAATTTAGGAACTAAATTTCAACAAAAAAATATACCAAAAAAACCATGTCAGTGACAAAGCACTGACTACTGGGCGGATGATACCCTCGGGGACGAATAGTCCATCAAAAAACCAGCCACAATCATAATCTTAATGTGAGTACCATATATAGTACCATTTGTGGCATGAATGTTAATATTTTAGGAAAACTGATGAAAACCACAACAAAATAACTCAAAAGAAATACAAAATCAATATTTACACATTTTGTCTCTCTCATTTTTTCAAGAATAATCATTCTAGAATACTAAAATGATTTCAAGAGTAACACTGGAAAAGAATGAGGCTCATCAACAGTTTTATAAGGGGCATAACTCTTGAAAATTTTAAATTAAAAATGATACAACAAAATACCAGTACTGACTTATAGTCTATTGATTATACAAGGGGGTTAGGGTTATGGTGTTTAATGCCATTTTCAACAATATTTCAGTTATATTATGGCAGTCAATTTTGGTGAAGGAAACCGGAGAACTTGGAGAAAACCACAGATCTGTCGCAAGTAACTGACAAACTTTATCACATAATGTTGTATCAAGTATTCCATCGCCTGAACAGGATTTGAACTCCCAACGTTAATGGTGCTAGGTGGTTGATTTCCAACTACCATATGATCATGACCACGACAGTTCCTTGATTATACAAAAGTAGAAAGATGTATATGGAATGATTTTAAAGATTTATAAATAATTATTTGTTTCAGAGGAACAGATTGACAAAGAAGCAAACAGACAAAGAGAGACAGATGCCCACGTCTTCATTTTTTTTTTATCTACTTACTCAAATCTAGCAACATTTTTCAAGGTCATCAGATGTTTTTCACCTGAAAACAAAAACAGAGTAATGTTTATTACAATTTCTCACCTAAAAACAAAAACAAAGTAATGTTTATTACAATTTTTCACCTAAAAACAAAAACAAAGTAATGTTTATGACAATGTTTCACCTAAAAACAAAAACAGAGTAATGTTTATTACAATTTTGTTTTCATTTTTACACATTAAGAATTAATAAACAGTAAAACATGATGTTCAAACAATTCACTGGTGGGGGAGTCAATTTTGTGCTTGCCATATAGGTTCAAGGGCCATCGTGGTTGTCATCATATGGTAGTTGGATTTATAACTGCCTATGCAATCAGTGCCTATCACCACTACCGTTGTGAGCTCGAACCACTTTCGTGGTGAGGTGTACTCGATACAACATTATGTGATAAAAGTTTGTCAGTGATTTGCGGCAGGTCGGTGGTTTTCTCCGGTTTCCTCCACCAATAAAACTGACCACCAGGATATAACTGAAATATTGTTGAAAGTGGTGTTAAACACCATAACACTAGCCCTAACCCCATATAGGTTCAATAATAAGGACAGACATCAGGGTCAATTTCAAGTTCTTAAATAGGTTACAGGGATTAGGTTTATTGTGCATAACACTATTTCCGTTATATCGTGGTGGTCAGTTTACAGTTTAACACATGGTGTATAAACAATGTAACATGCTGTTCATAGATAATTTTTCTTTTTCTTTTTTTCTCTCAAGGAACTTGTTTTAATATCTTACTTATCTTTCTTTTATTTTATTTATTTTTTCTTCAAAATTAAAAATCTTTATTGAAAACTATATATACATTTGTTAGTGAAAAAAAACATAAGTACTAGTATCCTGGGTTCGTTAATATTAGTAGCATGTTATATATATAGTGTTAGTAATTTTAGTACAATACAATTAATATTTATCAATGAATACTATTTGGATTTTGAGAGTTATTTCATATGTGTTACTAATTTTAAACTTGTTTGCTTACTTCCTATAGTAGCATATACATATGTACCTTTGTTTTTGACCCACATGTTGGTAGATATGAAAAAGTTAAAGTGTTTTTTACTGATATTTCTTTAAATATATCAGGTGAAAAAAGTTTAAAGATACCATAGTGTTAATCAGAAGCCGTAATTCTAAGGACAGACAACACAATTGTCAAAAGAAAAAGGACAAAAGGACAAACAATACTGAGCAAAAAGAATCCCACTGAAAATGAGGGTGAACTCAGGTTTCCAAATGGGTAAGCAGTTCCTTCTCCACTGGTGGCACCCATCATGTAAATACAGTGAAGTTTCCCTTTTAATATCTAAATCTTAACCATCTAATATTGGCAGTTTGGTTTGGTTTATGGTGTTTAATGCCACTTTTAACAATATTTCAGTTATATCGTGGTGGTCAGTTTTATTGGTGGAGGAAACCGCAGTACCCGGAGAAAACAACCGACCTGTTGCAAGATAGTTGTAAATCCAACTACCATAAGATCATGGCCATGACACCCCCCCATCTAATATTAAACAATAAATTCAATAAATGTAAACAAAAACTTACCCCAGGAATACCCAATCAAAGAGATGTTGACACTTCTTTTTTCTATCCACAAATTCAGTTTCATGTCGCACCCATCAACAAAGACGGACACTAGAAATGATCTGCCAATCAAAGGAACTTCAACACAACAGCTCACACCGGTGCAGTAATCTGGTATATAACAAGCTACAGTTCTTGTGATAGCTGGCAAGGTTAAAGATGCTGGACAAGCTATAAATAGAAAAAATAGTGTCCATAATAGCAGACGACAGGAACAACATCACAATCAGATGATTACACAGAAAAACCTGTCTAAAGTGAACCTCCGTAGGGCAAGTTTTTGTGTTCAGAGTAGACAGGTGTTCAGCTTTATACAGGATAAATTTATAAAGATTTCTGACATTGGGAATTAATCTTAAAGTTTGGTTCATACAGGGTTGGGTTTAGACAGCTGGCTTCACTGTACTACAATACACACCAGTGTAAACTGAAGCAATACGATAGAAGATCTCATAAATACATTAACATGATAGATGTTCTGATCACCTCCAACGATAGTAGATACAAATTCTGTCACGGATAATACAATTTTAAAGAAGCCTAGCTTTTATTGCTATTCTACATTTCACATGGTAGTGTCTTCAATTATGAGCCCATAACTCATACTCTAAAATGAATGTGAAACTTTCCCCAGCCTGAGGATGATTGGTACTCTAAAATGAGTGTGAATCTTTCCCCAGCCTGCGGATGATTGATACGTCTTTGCATATTTGTCATGTTGATGTTATTTGATGCATAGAATTGATACAGGGCTATCGACATGAAAACAAACTATGGGTGAAGTAATCTTACAAATACCGTCATCACTGCGCCACACATTACAATACACAGATATACAGACCAAACACAACAACAG
Organism: Bathymodiolus brooksi; assembly: GCA_963680875.1. Lineage (NCBI taxonomy): Eukaryota > Metazoa > Mollusca > Bivalvia > Mytilida > Modiolidae > Bathymodiolus > Bathymodiolus brooksi. The sequence continues at coordinate 70,651,267 of OY804590.1, forward strand.
GCTCCCATTTAGGTAAATAAACTCAGGAATGTATGTACAGTCAAACCTGTATTAAGAGGCCACCTTTGGGACAAAGAAAAAATTGTCCTTACAAGACAGGTGACCTCTTAATAGAGGTTCAATTCATATGAAATTTTCTATGTCAGGACAAAAAAAGTGACCTTTAAATACAGGTGACTGCTTAATAGAGGTGACTGCATGGCCAGTATAGCCTGTATATGAATACAGTTTTGGTTTTGGTAAAGAGATTAACATCATATCCATAAGACCTGAGTTAGTTACCATTAGAATTCCATCCATTGGTGAGTGTAGCATATTGACCAGTAGCTCTGTCACACTGTATATCATGTAAGAAAGGCTGCAGCCCTGTATACAGCATAAGTTCTTCTGTCTGAGCTGTTGTCAGGGGTTCATTTGTAGCCAGACCTTTCTTTGTCATCCAGTTGACCAGTGAGAAATCTGAAATAGGGTTAAAGTTGAACTGTATTATTACAAACTCTGAAAAAAACATTTTGTTTCCATAGCAACATAAAAATGAAGATAAGGTTCATTTGTAGCCAGACCTTTCTCTGTCATCCAGTTGACCAGTGAAAAATCTGAAATAGGGTTAAAGTTGAACTGTATTATTACAAACTTTAAAAAAAAACCTTTTGTTTCCATGGCAGCATAAAAGTAAAGATAAGGTTCATTTGTATTAAGTTTACAAGTATTTACTCCAGATAACTCTAAATTTGTCTATTTTAAGTTAGTGAGTTGAGTGTGTGATTATTCTTTTATACCAACAGAGCACAGTAAATTACCTATGATTTTTTAAAGTCCAGAATGAAAAATGACAGTAAAGTAACTGCTGTCTGCCTTAGTGATGTGACCATTTAAAATAACATGTAAAACTTGTGAAGAGGGTTTTAAACTGGCCACTTACTGTAGACGACTGCTTATTCAAGGTTATCATTAGGGTATGATTGACTGTACTTATTAATTAAAACATTTTTTATACTTTTAAATGTGACGAAATGTACTTACTCTTTACTTGATAGTCCATGGCTAAATCACAATCTATCTGTGGCAGTGAATGATCCTTCAATAGGACGAATGATATACCACATGTGCCTGGTTCTAAACATATGCTAAACTCCAGGTCTACGATGTATTTCTTCTGATTGCTTAACTGTTCTATTTTAAATCTACAGAAAGGTACAATATATATTATAAAAGATGCTATTTCAAGAAAACAAAATAAATTCTATTTTAAATATATTCTTTCATTTACATTGTAAGAATTGAATGCAATCTTGCTATGATTAAAGTGTAAAAGTGGTAGTGTTTCATATAAAAAAATATACTTCTGTTAACGCTTTTGCAAACCCAATAAAACTGCAAAAAATTGTATTCAATATTTTACAATTTTTACTTAATAAACAAAAATCATCATTTGTTTTAATATTCCACATTTTCCACTTTTTGTAATTGTGCATGCAGTTATTAGTATTAATGATTGATGATTTTTCCCTGGAATGGTTGTATGTGTCACTGACTGATGAAGTTTCAGAGTCATGTGTCACACTTTTGACCAATCGCATACATTTTTTTAAAATAAATGACCACATAATGTAATTATATATGTATTTAATTAATTTTTGTAATATACTACTACTACTTACTTCATTCTAATAATTTCTTGAAGACGTACTTCTATTACCTCCCCTGAAATGAAAATACATAATTTTTTCCCGTTTCATAATTGTACATATTCTTTCATAAAATAAGTTTCTATTTTCTGAGCACAACTACTCGTTCAAACTCATCAACTTCCCTTGTGCTATAAAGGTTGCTCTAGTCCTTGCTCATTAATAAACTGTGCGTTTGTCAATATCCACTTTAAAAGATATTATCTAATTTTTATTTTCAACTTTTCCTAACAACTGCTTCCTAGAATTGATCAAATTGGTGTAAATTATGTCTAAATAAAACTAAATTAATGCCAATTATACAATTTTTCAGCTATATCAATGGATAAAACACGTTACATTTCAATAAGATGATGAAGCTGTCTATTTTGTACTAGACAAACACACTTATAGCATAGTTGGATTTTTATAGTGTTAGCTCACTCAAAATAAAAGTCTGTGGGTAGACATTTCTCTCTCAGACGGTAATACAGATTCCGAGCCAACCAGTCTTTTAGCAATAAATACCAATTTTACAGTCTTTAGTTTGACCCGACTGGAGCTAAAACCCACAATCTACCACACTCGAGTAGAGCACATTTACCTTTACACCACAGATGTAGTTGTAAATAAACTTTGAATTCTTAAACTTACCCCAGGTATATGTAAAGAAGTGATATTCAAATGTCATCTGTTCTATGCCTCCCTTGATGACATAATTACAGGTGTCAATGTTCAGGTAGAGCACGTTTACCTTTACACCACAAATGTAGTTGTAAATAAACTTTGAATTCTTAAACTTACCCCATGTATATGTAAAGAAGTGATATTCAAATGTCATCTGTTCTATCCCTCCTTTGATGACATAATTACAGGTATCAATGTTCAGGTAGATATGAAGATTGATTCCTAAATATTCAAAGTCATAACAGCAATCTACACTGGAGCAGGAACTTAAAATCGCACATGAAGCATTAACCACTAAATCATCAGGATTGACGACAGAAGTTTGACATTCTGGAAAAAAATATCAAGAATGAAATTTTTTGCAGTTATATTGGAGTGTGAATGGGTTGATCTAAGTATATTCTGCATGAAGTGTTTTGCATAAACAATTTACTTATGTCAACACCTTTACAAACCTATAGTACTACAAAAATTGTATTCAATACTTAAAATGACATTTTTACATTATTAATACAATAAAAATTATTATTTTTTGTTTTAATATACCACAGTTTCAATTGTTGTTATTGTGTGTAGTTATATAGTTTTAATGACATTTAAAAAAAGTTTCTGGATGTGGGCGTGTTTTGAATGTTTGTGCTTCTTCATTGAATGATGCAGTTTCAATTCTGTAGTCATGTGTCAATTTTTTTGACCAATGATACGAGTCATTCTGAATGAAATGAACATATAATGTAATTATATGAATATCATACATGGTATCCAGTACTTGTGACTATTTTTCATTTCCAAATTCTTATGCATGAATAATTATATTAAAAGTGTAATGATTTAAGTATTGTTTAAATATCCTATTGAAAAATGAACCTTCCTCCATATAATCATCTTCGCTAGCCAAGGGTTACGATTCGGGTCCCCCTTCTCTCCACCCTTGGCGGATCTAGAATATATTTTGAAATTCGCGCGCAATGCCACCTGGTGGTTTATTGTAGTTGCACCCCTTAGATAGTCATCATCGCCAGCCAATCAGAATCGTTTTGTTATACGTATGTTGGAGAGTTGAAAATGGCAGTGCCCAGTGAAGAAAAACTTATTTGTGATAAATTTAATTTGGAAGCACTTACTGTCAACCAAGTGAAAAGTTTCAAAGCTTTGGCAGACGGGAAAGATGTTTTCATTGGAACCAAAACGGGAAGTGGCATCTTTGCTTACATTTCGTCGATAACATGTGCTCCGTGTAAAACGTCTTCTGATTGGATACGTGTACTGGTAGCCGTAACCAATGAAATATTAAAGCGTGAATCCTCAAAATATATTCTAGATCCGCCAAGGGTGGAGAGAAGGGGGACCCGAATCGTAACCCTTGGCTAGCGAAGATGCCATATAATATGATGAAGTAAACTGTGGATAAAGTTATAATAAAATACTTATTATTAGTATTATTTAATCCAGCAAATACTCACCCTAAGGAGATAATAATTTAATAATTTAGAAGTAAATTTTGGTTTGTCTTGGTTATTCTGTGATGTATTGAATTGAACACTGAAATTTCTGTAATATTTAGTCAACCAATAACACTTTCCTTTTTCTTCTACGATTTAGAAAAATTTACCAAAAATTACCATTCAAAAAAATTTCTAATAAAAAAATCTCAAACAAAAACGATTTTCGCTAGCACTGTTTACTGCTTTTTTTAACATTAAAAACAGAAAACCAAATCCCAAACAAACCATTTTTCCAGCCACCCGAGGAAGGCAGATACTGGTCATCTGCACGATTACAAGCTGGGTCAATAAGCTGTGTGCCTAGTCCTATCTGCTGCATTAGTAATGCTGAAAGTTCAGGGGTCAGAGACGATGGCGTGGTGTCAATTTTCAAAGCAGTACCCCAATCACTCAGTGAGAAATCTAAAAACAAACATAAAAACAAATTAATTTTAATCAAACTTATATATCTTTGTACATGTACGAGATCTGAGACATGTGGTGTGATCACTCCAAAATTTAATTGAACAGCCCTTATATTTCTATAAACTACTATTAATATTTAAATACAAGACCAATTCCTTTTCCAAATAGGGAAAATACATATTAAATCTTCAACATCATCACTCTTTTAATTTATCTGATGCTTCTGCCTTTATCAAGGATAAGTCTATAAAGATGATATAGAAATTCCATTCTGGTGTCCATACACTTTTTCTGTTCTTTTTTTTTAAACATTCATAATACATAATATTACTTTTCCTTCTATTCAAATTATCATGCTAGTTTAATTTTTAAAAAATAGAAAAAAAAATGATCTGAAAAGATCAAAATATAAAAATAATAATAATTATATGTAAATTGCATGCTTAGGATGGGTGAGCAATTGTTTTTTAAATGCCATGCAGGTAATTTTACAGCTATATCATGGCAAGAACAAGTTAATTTTTCTACAGTCCTAGCTCACAGACACACTGACTAACAATTAATAGGTTTTTTTTGTGGTTACTGTCATGGCCACAAGCATATGGTTGTTGTATTAACCTCTATCTATTCTGATCACCATTAAGGTTGTGAGTTTGATGTCTATTTGTTGGCGAGGTATACTCGATTCAACTTTATGTGCTAAAGTTTGTCAGTGGCATGCAATAGGTGGGTGACTTTCTTCTTTATATTATTGGTTTCCTCCAATGACTGCCAAGACATAACTGAAATATTTCTAATAATGGTTTTAAAAACCTCAACCTATAGTTCTAATTTTTAGATACTTTTACCTGCCTAAAATGGTCTTTGGTACCTCTGGATTTTAAAGAGTGCTGTATAAGATATTCATGAAAATTGTTCATATTTTATTAAAAAGTACCACCTGTAAATAGTGAAGTACTGGTAGACTTGAAAAATTTGAAAGCCCAGATACTTACTGGCTAAATTCATACTAGTACATATCATCTGTGGTAGCTCTGTATTATCTAGTATAGTGATTTCTAATGTACATTTAGTGTTAGCCTCTAAGCACACCTTCAACGTCATATCAACAATGTAGATCTTCTCATTGGCAGGTGTCTTTAAGCTAAACCTGTTGATTATAAAAAATGTATTGTCTAAAGACAATTTTACTAAAAATGCTATAAATTATTCTTAATAATCAGCAATATTTAGGTTTAGGGTTATCTCAACTTATGGTGTTTAATGCCACTTTCAACAATATTTCAGCTATATCATGGCAGACAGTTTTATTGGTGGAGGAAACTTGAGTACCCAGAAAAACCACCGACCTATCGCAAGTAACTGATAAACTTTATCACATAATGTTGTATCAAGTACACCTTGATATGAACGGGGTTCGAACTCACAACGTTAGTGGTCATAGGCACTGATTGTAAAGGTAGCTGTAGATCAAAACTACCATATGATCACGATCACGACGGTCCCTGGTGGTGTAATGGTAACCGTGCTTGCATCAAGTGTGGTAGATCGTGGGCTCAAGCACCTTTCGGCTCAAACTAAAAGACAATAGTTATTTGTTGTTTCTCTGCTAAGTATGCAACATTAAGGAATAAGATTTAGTGTTTCAGTGAGCTAGCACTATAAAAATCCAACTAAGCGTGATGGTCTAGTACAAAGCTGATATTATTATCATTTCATCCAATGTCACCTGTCCTTGAGATGATATAGCTGAAAACGTGCTCATTTGGCATTAAACAACAGTCACTCAGCAATAACTAATAGAACAACAGTCACTCAGCAATAACTAATAGAACAACAGTCACTCAGCAATAACTAATAGAACAACAGTCACTCAGCAATAACTAATAGAAAACCTGATAGGAACAGATTACATTTGGCATTAAACAACAGTCACTCAGCAATAACTAATAGAACAACAGTCACTCAGCAATAACTAATTATAGAAAACCTGATAGGAACAGATTACATTTGGCATTAAACAACAGTCACTCAGCAATAACTAATAGAAAACCTGATAGGAACAGATTACATTTGGCATTAAACAACAGTCACTCAGCAATAACTAATAGAACAACAGTCACTCAGCAATAACTAATAGAACAACAGTCACTCAGCAATAACTAATAGAAAACCTGATAGGAACAGATTACATTTGGCATTAAACAACAGTCACTCAGCAATAACTAATAGAAAACCTGATAGGAACAGATTACATTTGGCATTAAACAACAGTCACTCAGCAATAACTAATAGAAAACCAGATAGGAACAGATTACATTTGGCATTAAACAACAGTCACTCAGCAATAACTAATAGAAAACCTGATAGGAACAGATTACATTTGGCATTAAACAACAGTCACTCAGCAATAACTAATAGAACAACAGTCACTCAGCAATAACTAATTATAGAAAACCTGATAGGAACAGATTACATTTGGCATTAAACAACAGTCACTCAGCAATAACTAATAGAAAACCTGATAGGAACAGATTACATTTGGCATTAAACAACAGTCACTCAGCAATAACTAATAGAACAACAGTCACTCAGCAATAACTAATAGAACAACAGTCACTCAGCAATAACTAATAGAACAACAGTCACTCAGCAATAACTAATAGAACAACAGTCACTCAGCAATAACTAATAGAAAAGCTGATAGGAACAGATTACATTTGGCATTAAACAACAGTCACTCAGCAATAACTAATAGAACAACAGTCACTCAGCAATAACTAATAGAAAACCTGATAGGAACAGATTACATTTGGCATTAAACAACAGTCACTCAGCAATAACTAATAGAAAACCTGATAGGAACAGATTACATTTGGCATTAAACAACAGTCACTCAGCAATAACTAATAGAACAACAGTCACTCAGCAATAACTAATAGAACAACAGTCACTCAGCAATAACTAATAGAAAACCTGATAGGAACAGATTACATTTGGCATTAAACAACAGTCACTCAGCAATAACTAATAGAACAACAGTCACTCAGCAATAACTAATAGAAAACCTGATAGGAACAGATTACATTTGGCATTAAACAACAGTACATTTGGCATTAAACAACAGTCACTCAGCAATAACTAATAGAAAACCTGATAGGAACAGATTACATTTGGCATTAAACAACAGTCACTCAGCAATAACTAATAGAACAACAGTCACTCAGCAATAACTAATAGAACAACAGTCACTCAGCAATAACTAATAGAACAACAGTCACTCAGCAATAACTAATAGAACAACAGTCACTCAGCAATAACTAATAGAAAAGCTGATAGGAACAGATTACATTTGGCATTAAACAACAGTCACTCAGCAATAACTAATAGAAAAGCTGTTAGGAACAGATTACATTTTTTTTTTATTTGTGGGGGATTTGTACACAAAAGGTTCCCGAAAAACCTACGATTATATAAAATGGGGGTGCTGTTTCAAATCAAAGGGGGATTTTCAAAATACCCCATCCTAGATGCACCCCTATATACATTTAATATACTTTGACATAATAAACACTGTGAACTTTCCCCCTTATTATGACCATGAAATGTAGAACAGCAAGACAAGAGCTGTTCCCTTACCTTATTTAGTGCAATGTTAGATAGTATGTCATTTACTTCCATATCATTTTTTACCAATTTCATAGTATTTACCAACTTTTCGATAAAACAATAGTTCAAAATGTCATGAACTGTGCTAATTTATGATAAGCTGACAACATCTTTCTGTTATTATAGACAGCCGATTTGTATATATGCTTTGTTGTTTTTATAAAAAAATATTTGAATAAACCTTTATATGATGTTTTATTATTATAATATCATTTTTGAATTTAGGGGAGCCAAAATGGGAGGGGGTTCTTATTATAAGGTGTTAGGATTATGGTGTTTAACGTCACTTTCAACAATATTTCAGTTATATCCTGGCGGTCAGTTTTATTGGAGGAAGAAAACCAGAGTATGCGGAGAAAACCACCGACCTGCCGCAGGTAACTAACAAACTTTATCACATAATGTTGTATCAAGTACACCTCGCCTGAGTGGGATTCAAACTCACATCTTATTATATCATCTCCTTTAAACAGAATAATAAATCTGAGTATGTAACTACAGCTGAAGTGTAAATCTAACTGATTTGTGAAAGACATTGTCATTTTGTTTAAAACCTTATCTGAGGTAACTTACTCTAATTGTATAACACTATCAGCCATTGTCAATCTTTCTGTTTTCCCTATAAAATATATAAAAAAAAAAATTAGCATCTGGTAAATCGACTAGGAAAACTCTTTTATATATATTTTGCCAGGTAGTTTCTTTGATAAAAAACAAATTGTCAAATAAAATTTGTATTATTTAAATCAATAATTTTATAATCCCACTGGCCAAGGCCATTTCAAACTTTCCGTAATAAAAAAAAAAAAATTCTGAAAATTTGTAAAAGCACAAAACTCGATGACATATTCAACACGGACAGACAATTTTAAGACCACAAACAATAAATGTTTTGTTTCTCAGATAAATAAAAAATAACAGCATTCATTAAGGCACGAGTGATTATCAATCTACCATTAAAAACAAACCTCTTTCATAACTAAATAGAGATATAGTTTTCTGTAGACTGTAAACAAACCTCCTTCATAACTAAATAGAGATATAGTTTTCTACAGACTGTAAACAAACCTCTTTCATAACTAAACAGAGATATAGTTTTCTACAGACTGTAAACAAACCTCCTTCATAACTAAATAGAGATATAGTTTTCTGTAGACTATAAACAAACCTCTTTCATAACTAAACAGAGATATAGTTTTCTACAGACTGTAAACAAACCTCTTTCATAACTAAACAGAGATATAGTTTTCTGTAGACTATAAACAAACCTCCTTCATAACTAAATAGAGATATAGGTTTCTGTAGACTATAAACAAACCTCTTTCATAACTAAACAGAGATATAGTTTTCTGTAGACTGTAAACAAACCTCTTTCATAACTAAATAGAGATATAGTTTTCTACAGACTGTAAACAAACCTCTTTCATAACTAAACATAGATATAGTTTTCTGTAGACTGTAAACAAACCTCTTTCATAACTAAACAGAGATATAGTTTTCTGTAGACTGTAAACAAACCTCTTTCATAACTAAACAGAGATATAGTTTTCTGTAGACTGTAAACAAACCTCTTTCATAACTAAACAGAGATATAGTTTTCTGTAGACTGTAAACAAACCTCTTTCATAACTAAACAGAGATATAGTTTTCTGTAGACTGTAAACAAACCTCTTTCATAACTAAACAGAGATATAGTTTTCTGTAGACTGTAAACAAACCTCTTTCATAACTAAACAGAGATATAGTTTTCTGTAGACTGTAAACAAACCTCTTTCATAACTAAACAGAGATATAGTTTTCTGTAGACTGTAAACAAACCTCTTTCATAACTAAACAGAGATATAGTTTTCTGTAGACTATAAACAAACCTCTTTCATAACTAAATAGAGATATAGTTTTCTGTAGACTGTAAACAAACCTCTTTCATAACTAAACAGAGATATAGGTTTCTGTAGACTATAAACAAACCTCTTTCATAACTAAACAGAGATATAGTTTTCTGTAGACTGTAAACAAACCTCTTTCATAACTAAATAGAGATATAGTTTTCTACAGACTGTAAACAAACCTCTTTCATAACTAAACAGAGATATAGTTTTCTGTAGACTGTAAACAAACCTCTTTCATAATTAATCAGAGATATAGTTTTCTGTAGACTGTTGATGGCTACGTTTACAGTATATCCACAGGGGTCTATAGTAAGTCGTGTCTGTAAGGTTAGTTTAAGATATGGTACATCTGTACAGCATAACATTGTAGTACAGCTCTCCATATAATGGCATTTAGATGGGTAACCAACTATGTCTGGTAACATGAAGATACTCAGCGGACATTCTACGAAAAGAGAACAAAATCCTCATAACCATCATTTCAGTTAAAATATTTATTTAATTTGTCATTCCATTTGGGAATAAGTGAGTGATTGTTGTTTAATGCCAACTCTGCAACTTTTCAGCTATATCATGGCAAGAACAAATTAATTTCAATGAGATGATGAGGTCTCCTTTGTACTAGACCAACATGCTTAGTTGGATTTTTATAGTGCTATTGTAACATTTTATTTCATCCTCCATAATATTCTTTCCGACAGATTATTTTTAATATAAAATATTATCCTTGGACAATATTTCAATATTAAATTTCTTCCAATGCTATTGTATATTTTCCAGATGAGGTGGAAGAAATTTAATATTAAAATATATTCGTGGATAACATTGCACATTATAACTTTTCAACTGGAAAAAATATTACAGAAGAAATAATCTGATTTTATAAGTTACTAATTTTCTCAATTAATTAATTAACATTGCTGCAAATAAATATGTACTTAATACTAGTGAAATACTTCTTTATCATTGCAGTATTTTTTAAATAAATATATAAATCATTACAATTACAATGTTTTAATAATATTCATAAGACTTTCTTTTTGTTACTTTTCCTCAGCCGCTTTGGTTTAGGAGTACAGAAAATTTTATTTTCACTCTCCGTTTCATTATCTTCTTCACTAATAAACTGTGGTGATACTTGTAAATCAAACAAATATTATCCAGATTAGCTCATTTGATGGATCAGGTGTTTTATCAATGAGCGTCAGAAATAATATTATAGATGCGTCTCGTGATTTAATAATCAGTGTCGGACATAATATTACATACCTTAGTATAAAATATTATCCGGATTATCTCATTTGACGGTTCAGGTGATTTATCATTAATCATCGGAAATGCTATTACAGATGCATCTCATAATTCAATAATCAGCGTCGGAAATAATATTATGTACCTGTTTATTGTACACTAGGATACTTTTTAATAGCAATGGAAAGTATTTTTATTATAAAATATTTACCGTAACATAAAATATAATATTAAATTCTTTCCACCGATAAAATTTCGACCGGAAAAAATTATGTCTTACATAAGCTCACTGAAACAACAGTCTGTGGATAGACATGTCACCCCACTCGGACACATTATCCTGATTCCGAGCCAACCAGTCTTTGCTTTCTCCTTAATGCTGCACACGTAGCGGAGAAGCAACAAATACCAATTTCATAGTCTTTGGTTTGACCCAACCAGGGATCGAACTTACAATCTACCACACTGAAGGCGATCATGCTAACCATTACGCCACCGGTGCAATCATGTTCCATATGGTATCCAGTAAAATCTTGATATACTGACCACGTCCCCCAATCTCTCTCAGTCATAGGCAACCTTAGCTATTTTTGGATTAAACCAATAAAATTGGTATTTATTGCTTGTACGATAAACACACAGCATTAAGGAGTAAGAACAAAGACTGCTTGGTGTCAGAATCAGGAAAATGTGTCAGAGTGGAGTGACATGTCTACCCATGGACTGTTATTACACTATATAGATCCATCTAATCATCAAATATAACTTGTTCTCGCCATGAAATAGCTTAAACATTGCTCATTTGGCGCTAAACAATAATCACTCACTCCAGTAGTTACATGAAATTACTGCACAATGTGTATGTTAACGGAATTTGATAGAGATAAAGATGAAAAGCTAGACAAAAGAAGGAAATTCTATATTCCCCACATGAAGGTCATGTGGCAAAGGAATCAGAAATTTTGTGAATATGGAATCTGTTCCAATTTTTCTCGAAGCAAAAGGGGAAGTCATATATTTGATAGCAATTTTTCACCTTGAAAAATGTTAATGGCTGAAACGTTGCTGTATTTTTGGGAATTAAATGAACATGGAATTCAGAAAAAAAAAAAAAAAATAAATAAGCCATGGTATATAACTTACCATTATGCCAGCCAAGAATACTTGGCATGTAAGGAGTCCTTGTGTTGTCACATTTGTCCCCGGTAAAGTGTTCAGCTATCCCAAGTTCTTCTAATAGAAACTGTATAGTAGATTCTGAGAGATCGTTGATATCTAAACCATTGTCTTTTACCCACTCACTGAGAGAAAAATCTGAAATATAATGTACAAAAATATACAGTACGATCATATGGTACCGTGGGTTCTATGATAACATGTATTCACGTGCTATTTCAACTAATTTTCTCCGGCATTTTGTTTATTTAACTACTGCGGCAGCGTAGGACCCCGATATACACTTAATTTCAAAGTAGAAAATTATGTCATATTTACTCATGAATAACATTTATTTTTTACTTTTGCTAAAGAAACTTATAAGATTGTTGTAAATCATTATGACCATCATTATATTTAGCTATGTCCCGTTTCCATGGAAACTCAAGTAAAAGTATGCATGTTATGCAAATTAAGCTAATTTCGTAATACTTCTTCTACTTCTACCAGATGCTAACACCTTCAACAAGTTGAAAAATATATGTCAGAGGTTGCATATGACAATTGTAAAAGGTTAAGAATACATGACAAAGCAGCCTTGAATATCTGATAAAGTTTGTCAGTGACTTGCAGCAGGGCGGTGGTTTTCTTCAGGTACTCCGGTTTCCCCCATCAATAAAACTGACCGCCACGATATAACTGAAATATTGTTGAAAATGGGGTTAATCACTATAAGCCTAACCCCTTGAATGTTTCAATCAAATAACTTGTTTGAGTTACATGCATATTACTTAGTTTCAATTCAACAATCCTTACTTTTTAAACTATTCTCATTTTTCAAACAAAATGGGAAAAACTGGTTCCTGACTAAAGGAATGCCATCTGTGGTTGGTACACAATACATCACATCACCATCAGGGAAACAGATCTTCAAGGTCATGTCAACAGTAAAGCCTTGATCACCATTGGCAACAGAATATCTGAAAATAATACATCCTTAATGATAAAAATTTGTTTCATAAATCTTAATGTAGTTTTGTATGTCATTTTTTCAGTAAAATATTCTTGCTTGGTATCTCTGCTATTTTTATTTTCAAATGAGATTGAGTGAGTGAATGTTGCTTAACGCCAAATGTGAGAACAAGATCATGATGATGTCTGCTTTGCACTAAACAAACCCCCTTAGTCTGATTCTTATAGTGCTAGCTCACTGAAACGACAGCCTATGGGTAGACATGTCGCCCCACTCGGACGTATTATCCTGATTCAGAGCCAACCAATCTAGTACAACTTAACGCAGCATGTTTAGCAGAGAAGCACCAAGTACCAATTTTATAAGTCTTTGGTTTGGGGGTACTGTGATCAGTATATCAACTCACATGCAGTAAATGAATAAATTCCCAACACAAACTAGACTTATAATAAAAACAACAGATCACTTTAATATAAACAAAATATAAATACAGAATACAAAAAATAACTTTTTATTCTGAATTTCTGATTGAAAAATATTTGCATTTTTTAATAAAACATTCTGATCCTTTGTCTGTACAGTAGAGGTCATATCCGGAAACTGTGGTATACCGCTCAAACAAATTTTGCCAGTCCCTACAAGTATCACCCACCAAAGTTCTAATAAACCACAGAAATCAATAGAGAAGACAGATGAAACCATATGATTTACAGTCATAGAAAATGAAAGAATGTGTCCATCGGACAGAAAAAAGTGGTAAAAATTCAAAATCATACTTGGATATTCTTTTATGGTCCCTGACCATGTGTATAAATTGCACATGATTGGCTTAAAAGGAACTTAAGTCATTGAGCGGAAACAAGATGTGGGAAGCACAGACGGACGTACAGACATGGGTAAAACTTAATAACCAGCCATGCCTAGTGGCAGGAGGGGCATAATAATAAAGATCACTAGGTAATCATATTCAAAGAGTAATTAAAATACATTTAAAATCTAGGAACATTCCATGTTTAATCTGAATATATTGTTTTATAAATCTGATGAACTTACTGAATTTGTACAGGTGCTGGCGTTCCAATCCCCATATTGACTGTAGCTGTCCGACCTGAAGAAAAAAATGAACAAATTGTTTTCAAACATAGATAAAAATTGTATATATACTATCTGATTAAAAAATCTCCTAATCACAAGACTGTTGTGTTAATGAGTTACAAGATTTCTCATTTAACACAGTTGACCAAAAATCTGACAATATAAAATAACAAATTAAATGTAGTTCAATTTTCATACACAAGGTGTACTTGATACAACATTATGCCATAAAGTTTGTCAGTGACTTGCGACAGGTCGGTGGTTTTCTCTGGGTACTCCGGTTTTCTCCATCAATAAAACTGACCACCATGATATAACTGAAATATTGTTGAAAGTGGCATTAAACACCATATTCCTAACCTTAAATTTCATAGATAAACAGATGATGAGACATTTTCACTGATAATTGATTTCTTCATAGTGTTACTTACTAATGAATTTTCTTGTTATATATGCCTTTTTGGTGCACCACATTTTGTGGTTTGATGATACATGTACGAACTAAAACCACAAAAATTGGTATTGAACAAATAAAAATGAATATCACAGCATTTGATGCCTGTTGATTAGAGGATTTGTTGTGATGTATAAATTTGTCAACTTCAGTTTGTCACTATAATTTATTTTGTTTGGCCAGCAAAAATATTGTAAAGCAAGCACAGTAGATATTATGGTTACCAACACAAAGACTGGCCCTTTGCTATGACTTCTCACAACATGATTTAATAAAAGGGAGATAACTCACCCCACTCATAATCCAGTAAAACAGTTTTGTAGGTAAAAGTTCTAAATCCAACCTCGATGGTAAAGTTACAGGAATCCATTCGATACCAGAATGACATATTATTATAGGTGACAGTGTCTACTCCTAGAGGTATCTGGAAAGACAGGTCCAAGCAACAATCCAGTCCTCCACATCCCTGGGGCATTTCACATTGTACCATGTCAATCACATTAGAAGGGAGATAACTCTGTTCATCAATATCATGGGCACAATCTGAAATTCATAGGCACATTAAAACTTCAATATTCTGAAACAAAGTTTTAAAGCAATTTTTACACATAAGTATTTAATGCTGATTCAGAAAAATTCCATGGTCATAATCCATATTTTGATCTTAAAGGTACTCCTATTTTGACTGCAAAATATATAATACAAGTATCAAAATTGCTGGTTTTTTTTAAATTAGATCTAAATAAAAATGTTCTCAACAAATTATTTTTAAAATAAATGTGATAGGGAATCAACATAATGTTAAATTAAATCATGACTAAAGCTTACTTTGGAAATCTGGTAATTTACAGCTGTTTTGACTCTGGAATATTGTCTGAAAATACAAATATAAATATAAAATATCTGTTTCTCCGAATTTAACAGTCCTCGAAATGAGAATTTGAATTTACTGGTCCGAATCAAATCCTTGAATTTATTTTTATATATTTCTTTTAAAAAAATAACTGAAAAATTTACTGGTCCGAACAAAGTTTTACTGGTCTTGGACTGGAGGACCGGGGCCCATCTTGACGATTGTCTTACATCTAAAGCTTCACCTTCAATGTGATATTGCTATTACAAATCCTGTCTCATATCAATGATAGTATATTTAAATCACTCATCAATAAAAGTTGTTATTAATTAACTTTGACTTATTAGCCTTTATATGATCAAATCTGTCAATACAATATAAAAACTTTCATTGGGCCAATACGGCAAAAACCAGTCCAATACGGATATTTTCCGTATTGGCCCAATTCCAGTCAGTCCAATAACAACTAGATCGGAATCCGCTAGACATTTCGACAATTGCAAGGAAAAATCCCGAGAGATATTGGACTGGTTAATTAATAAAGGTATCATTACATGATGTTTTTCATATTGGCCTAGTTATAGGTCCTCGGTCTGCTGTATTGGCGTTCGGCTGCGCCTCAGGCCAATACAGCAGGCCTCGGATCTATAACTAGGCCAATATGAAAAACATCACGTAATAATACTATATTATTTTTACTAAATGGCCTTAGAAAAAAAAATATTTTGAGGCCCTAAATAGTGACGGGAACTTATGATGAAACACAAATACATGTGACAACTCCTCTGTTAAAATTTAACAATTCTGCAAAACCATTCAACGGAGAGCACTGCAATGGTCATACTAGAAACAAATTCCCTCACCATTCAAGCTCTTGTCAACATTCATTTCTATCCATACTATTTGAAGCAGATATAGAAACTGTTTTAATCTATAATTTTTATTAATAAATGACACTGGCCATAATGACTTATGATCTCACAATTCGATATCTTAATTACCAATGGCTCTCGTGGCTGTGCTCACATGGTAGTTGGATTTACAACTACATATGCAATCTGCAATATGACTATTGATGTTGTGAGTTCGAATCCCCCTAAGGGCAAGGTGTACAACATTATTTGACAAAGTTTGTCAATGACTTGCGGCAGGTCTGTGGTTTTCTCTGGGTGCTGGGGTTTCCTCCACCAATAAAACTGACCGCCACGATATAACTGAAATAGTGTTGAAAGTGGCATTAAACACCATAAAACCAACCAACTTAAATACTACCATAATTAATCTAGAATTTCTTTTAAACAGACTTACTGTTACTCCAAATTGTGCAAGGACAACATCAAACCCCTCTACTGTCAGAGTTCCTCCAAGCTGCTGCACAAAGTCTGCTATACTTCCCTGACCTGTGAAAAATAAATATGCTATTTTCTTAAGTACAGTTAAACCACCTCTATTAAACAATAATTTGCATTATGTGACCTTAATTTTTATTTCCCTTCACGCTGCATTTCATATCAATTAAATCAATCTAAAGCGATCACCTGTCTTATGTGACCCTATTTCAATGTTCCCTTGGAAGGTCACATGACACAGGTTTGACTGTATCAACTATTTCAAAGTGGAAATATGGGTTAATTTCTCTTATCTTGAACACTTTCAATTAAATTTACCTGGGTTTTTTTCTCTTCATTATTATAGACAATTATTAGGTCACTAAAAACCCATGAAAACATTATAACATGCATGAATCTATAACATTATGTACAATGAACTTTTACTGTACCTAAAATTCTCAGCAAGAATGAGCGTTCTTCCTATTAACCTATTGTATCAAGGGGTCGTCGTGGTCACCACTAAACTTGTGACTTCGAATCTCGGTCATGGCAAGGTGTACTCGATACAACATTATGTGATGAAGTTTGTCGGTGACTTGAGACAGGTCAGTGGTTTTCTCCACCAATAAAACTGACCGCCACAAAATAATTGAAATATTGTTGAAAGTGGTGTTAAACACCATAACCCTAACTCTATTGCATCATTATAAAGTTATACAACTCACTCTTAGACAAAGCTATATTTTGGTGATAAGCGAGTTCTGCAATATATCGAGGGAGAAATTTACATAACAAACTACATGATTTATGGAAATTGGACTTTAGTGTAAACATATTTTATTAAGTAATTCATTAAGACAATACAAGCATGAATATGTACAAACTATTCGGATGAATCATTAATAGGATTCAGAAACAAGTTGGACTTTGAAATATGATGACAATAAGAAAGGAAAGCGAAGTAAAGGCAAGCAGTATAACAAAAGTACTCTTCTATGAAATCAAAACCACAACGTACCTGGCAAAGAAACGTCACCTCCACAGTCTAGAAGAGGTATCTGTAGGTTGGTTATAAACATCTCATCCACAACACATTCTCCACCAGGACATACCTTCATACCAAAATTTACTGTGTAATTCACTGTGTTTTTGTCAATTTTGAATCTAAAATTTAAACATTACGTGTAAAATGGTGCAAAGATATGGAAACTATAGAAACAGGAAATAAAATATTTTTTTTATTCTTTCATTATTTAACGAAGTTTGCCGACAGCCGATGGCTATACTTTCAACAATTATTTAAACATAAACATAGAATAATTTATATTTCAATGATAGTTCTCTTCCCTTTTGTATTTACTTTTCTTACAACAATGACGGGGCCGTCGTGGTCGTGATCGTATGGTAGTTATATTTAAAACTACCTATGCAATCAGTGCCTATCACCACTAACGCTGTGAGTTCGAACGACGTTCATTGCAAGGTGTACTCGATACAACATTATGTGATAAAGTTTTTCAGTGACTTGAGACAGGTCGGTGGTTTTCTCCAGTTTCCTCCACAAATAAAACTGACCACCACGATATAACTGAAATATTGTTGAGAGTGGCATTAAACACCATAAACCAATCAACCAACTACAACGACAAATGCTTGAAAAAGGTAATAAAATTTGTTTACATTTTTCCTATCTTTTTTTTTATGACAATCGCAATAATTCAACCTCACATTTTTGCGGATGGTCATGGATTAGTATTCATATATTTTCAAAATTTACAGAATTTGTGCGTTCAGAAATTATTTAAACATAAACACAGAATAATTTTTCGCTGATCTATTTTTAGACATTATTTAAAGATAAACATAAAATAATTTTCCCCTGATCTAATTTTAGACATACCTCATGAGAAGATCAGAAGTAAGCTGGACCTCTTCATCTTTACCTATAACAAGATACATGTAACATAATGTTTTTATTAGTCAATCAATGGCCAATTGGACTATAATTATTATTTAGATAATATAACAGTCGCCCTCTTATAAGGCATCATACCACTTCTGCAATGAAAAGTGGCCTTATAATATGGATGGCCTCTCTTGAGGAGGACAATTTAGAAGTATTTTAATATCTCAGTGCATCTTAAATCTGACCTGATAAGAGATGGACGATCATATCTCCTACCAGTTATATCGTGTTGATCAGTGTCAATTGAGAAATATAATAATAATTCTAGTTTATATTGAGTAATATTCTATATCCCTGTCAACAGTAACTCTTTTTATAATATATTGGTAGTGTGTTACTATTTATAATATATTGGTAGTGTGTTACTATATATAATATATTGGTAGTGTGTTACTATATATAATATATTGTTAGTGTGTTACTATTTATAATATATTGGTAGTGTGTCATTATTTATAATATATTGGTAGTGTGTCACTATTTATAATATATTGGTAGTGTGTTACTATTTATAATATATTGGTAGTGTGTTACTATATATAATATATTGGTAGTGTGTTACTATTTATAATATATTGGTAGTGTGTTACTATTTATAATATATTGGTAGTGTGTTACTATATATAATATATTGGTAGTGTGTTACTATTTTTAATATATTGGTAGTGTGTTACTATATATAATATATTGTTAGTGTGTTACTATATATAATATATTGGTAGTGTGTCACTATTTATAATATATTGGTAGTGTGTTACTATATATAATATATTGGTAGTGTGTTACTATTTATAATATATTGGTAGTGTGTTACTATATATAATATATTGGTAGTGTGTCACTATTTATAATATATTGGTAGTGTGTTACTATATATAATATATTGTTAGTGTGTTACTATATATAATATATTGGTAGTGTGTTACTATTTATAATATATTGGTAGTGTGTCACTATTTATAATATATTGGTAGTGTGTTACTATATATAATATATTGGTAGTGTGTCACTATTTATAATATATTGGTAGTGTGTTACTATATATAATATATTGTTAGTGTGTTACTATATATAATATATTGGTAGTGTGTTACTATATATAATATATTGGTAGCGTGTCACTATTTATAATATATTGGTAGTGTGTTACTATATATAATATATTGGTAGTGTGTTACTATTTATAATATATTGGTAGTGTGTTACTATATATAATATATTGGTAGTGTGTCACTATTTATAATATATTGGTAGTGTGTTACTATTTATAATATATTGGTAGTGTGTCATTATTTATAATATATTGGTAGTGTGTCATTATTTATAATATATTGGTAGTGTGTCATTATTTATAATATATTGGTAGTGTGTCACTATTTATAATATATTGGTAGTGTGTTACTATTTATAATATATTGGTAGTGTGTTACTATATATAATATATTGGTAGTGTGTCACTATTTACAATATATTGGTAGTGTGTTACTATATATAATATATTGGTAGTGTGTTACTATATATAATATATTGGTAGTGTGTTACTATATATAATATATTGGTAGTGTGTCACTATTTATAATATATTGGTAGTGTGTTACTATTTATAATATATTGGTAGTGTGTTACTATTTATAATATATTGGTAGTGTGTCACTATTTTTAACTATTACATCATACTAAAACTTCAGTTTCATAGTTCACGGCTATGTCATCAAACATTTTGGATTTTGGTCACATTTTTCCTGCTATCTACACTAAAAGTTTTCTGTGCTGACACTACCACCTTCCCCACCAAACTCCTACTGTAAGTACTTAGTACACCATTACAGTTTATGTTTACAATAAACTCTAAAGGAAACTAGAGACTCATTTGTGCCTGTTATACTCACCTTGTTATTCATGCGCTATTTGGGTTCAAGCAAGTTTGTAACTTCTGAGCAGTTTTTGGTTTAATTGATCCATTTTAAATGGGATTTTTTTTGGTCGAACATATTCGGCAAAACAATAAATTTCACAGAAAAAAAAACCGGATATTGCAGTCATGAAATTCACTCAATTTTTCTATCTAATTATCAATTGTTGTAATTTTATCGTGATATTTCAGTTTTTACAATTTTATACTAAATAAATCTACTCCTTTAAACTCAAACCAACAAAACTAACTAAAAGAAAAACTTATATTTCTTTATATCTTGTTTAGGTATTATGGCTTTCTTGTGCTCCCCAGTACTTTAAAATTATTTTGGTTTCCAATCTTTTGACTTTTGAATGTAACTGACAGAAGATTATTCCAGAAACATTTCCTCTGCACTAATTTCAATATCTACATTTTTTTTTTTACCATACATACCCCATTCATAATTGACCAATATAAATGTCTCCTTTTGCATTTCAAATCCTGCCCTTATCATGAGGCTACATGGTTCCAATTCAAGATAAGCTTTCAGTGACTTTAGATAGTTGACACCAGTAATATTAACTTCTACACAGGCATCCAGTCTGTAACAGCTGGGATCAATAAAGTAATACACACTGGATTTGGTCGTGTCAGGCAGGGTTACAGTAACGCCATCCGTGGTACAGGCTATTTTAAAAAAAAAAAAAATGTACTCCAATTGGTTGGGAGTTATTGGGTTATAGGTGTTTTAACGCCACTTTCAACAATATTTCAGTTATATCATGGCGGTCAGTTTTATTGGTGGAGGAAACCTGAGTTCCGGAGAAAACCACAGACCTGTTTGCAATTCACTGACAAACTTTGTCACATAATCTTGTATCGAGTACACCTCGACATGAACAGGATTCGAAATCACAACTTTAGTGGTGATAGGCACTGATTGCACCATAATCCACCATCTATCATATTTAGATTTTCGTGTTGTAAAATGTACACATGTACACTGGATTGTAGAAATTGTAAGAAAAAGTCTAAAAATTTTGCTACTTTATAATAAACAATAAAGAAAACTAAATACACATATATTATTTAAGTTCTGTTGGAATAAAATCTTTCTATTTCATGCATATATGTAAATTATAAATTCTCTTAATGTGTGAACACAGCCATGAATCCCCCCCCCCCCCCCCCCCCCCCACTACGATAGTTAAAAGAAGTATGAATAACAAATATATAAGCTTACTTTTGTCATTTTCTGTATATCTCTGGATAAGTTCAGAAAGTTCACCGGTAATATTTAATCCTCTGCCCTCCATCAATTCTTCTAACAGGCCTCTATTGATATTTTCTGGTCTAGGACAAGGTCCTGTCACTCCAAGCTGGTCCTATAATATTAAATGTATTGTCTGAGTACATTTCTTTGTTAAAATGAGACAGACCTTTGAGGAAAGCATTTCATAGAGGGAAAAGTCTTGTCTTGCATCTTTTCATTTAATTGGCACTTTTTCAGTAAATACTAATTCATTTCATTTTTGTTTTGTCACTTTCAACTCTATAATTAACATTCTAACCTTTGATACACCGAACTGTGTTGTCATGGCAACGACAGCATCGTCTATGGCTTGTTGTGTTAGCATCTTCCCCGAATCTTCAATACGTTCTAAAACTATGTCTCGACTGAAGTACTTAAGATAATCAACTGTAAAATAAAATAACATTATAAGTTGCCGTTGATGAAAAAATTGCAGTAACGACAAGGAATTCTGTATATGGTAATAAGGAAGCATATAAAGTTTAAGGGGACCGTCGTGGTCGAGATCATATGGTAGTGGATTTATAACTACCTATGTAATCAGTGCCTATCACCACTAACATTGTGAATTCAAACCCCTCTCATGGGAGGTGTACTGGATACAACATTATGTGATAAAGTTTGTCAATGACTTGCAGCAGGTCGGTGGTTTTCTCTGGTGACCGACACGATATATTTGAAATATTGTTGAAAGTGGCATTAAATACGATAAACCTAACCCCTAACCCCCTGTAAAGTTATCAGGAATTCACACTCGCACATGTGTATTGATGAACAAATTATAAACATCTTTCCTAAGTAAATTCATGTATTCATACAGGAACATGGTGCATACCAACATATAAATTCTTAAATTGTTTCTTGACAAATAATTTTTTCCGAAAAAAATACTTAAGACAACCAAATATTGACTTTAATGTTTGTAATTTGTCATCTTCCGGTGAGGTAGTTTACAAGGAACAGTTACATTGACACATTCTCGTTACTGATTTATTTTACAATTTTGTGAGCATTTTACTTGTTTCACTAGCGAAATTAAAAAAGCCATTAAATTGGAAAATATCAGTAATTTAATTGTATCACCGTCTAGTTATTCATGTAGGAAAAACAACTGCAAACATGAAGATTAGCGGATTTCGTTATTACATGCATTTTGCTGTCACTCGGGTTGAAATATATACGAAAATAATGTTACTCATGTTAAAACTGGATACAAACTGGTTTCCGTGAATTATTTCTTAATTCTTTCTTATGGCAAGGTGTACTCAAAACAACACTATATTATCAAATTTGTCTTATATCTCCATAAGTAAAATAGACCAACATGATTAAACTGAATACTGTTGAAAGTGGCATTAAACACCAATAATACGTCCTCGTTTATTTTTAACTCTGCTTGATATGAGGGTCATAAAGGAAACAATAAAATGTCTTACTTTCTTGTACAATATACGATCCGTCTTCACCACACGTAGGTAAAGGAAACACAGCATTGTCTAGTAAGACAACCGTTGTCAGACATGTGTCAGGGTCATCTGTTCTACAGAAAGAGGCTCTAAAGGTCACTGTTAGTTCAACATCTGACTGTAATATGGTATAGCTACAATAAAAAGACAGAAAATGTAATGGTTATAGTTTATGGTGTTAAGCCCCACTTTCAACCAGATATTAGTTATATCATGGCAGTCAAGTTTTATTGGTGGAGGAAACCGGAGTACCCGGAAAAAACCGACCTGCCACAAGTCACTGACAAACTATCACATAATGTTTTATTGGGTACACCTCACCATGAACAGGGTTTGAAACTCACAACTTTAGTGGTGATAGGCACTGATTGCATAGGTAGTTGTAAATGCAACTACCATACGATCATGACCACGACCGAAAATGTAATGAATATTTTACAATGTACGTATGTGTGTGTTTACAATGTGTTTGTATGTGAGATTGTAAATGTTGGATGTATTATTTTTCCAATTTATGAATGTTAAAGAGAGGCAAAGATTTTCACAATGAAGCAGGAATATAACATACTTTTTATATTCTTGACCACATCATTTCACTAAGAGGGTAGGTTTGGGCCAATTTAACTAGTCTAACCCAGCCACTTTTTATTTGAAGTGCCTGTGCCAATCTTAAGCCAAGAAAGTGAGTGGTCATGTATATGTGTGTTAGGGGTCATGTATATGTGTGCTAGGGGTCATGTATATGTGTGTTAGGGGTCATGTATACATGTGTTAGGGGTCATGTATACATGTGTTAGGGGTCATGTATGTGTGTTAGGGGTCATGTATATGTGTTAGGGGTCATGTATACGTGTGTTAGGGGTCATGCATATGTGTGTTAGGGGTCATGTATACATGTGTTAGGGGGTCAAGTATATGTGTTAGGGGTCATGTATACGTGTGTTAGAGGTCATGTATATGTGTGTTAGGGGTCATGTATACGTGTGTTAGGGGTCATGTATATGTGTGTTAGGGGTATCGATTTTGCCTCTGTTTCTACGATTTTTCAATTAGATTTTGGAACTATTCCAAATGTGTGGTATTTTTTTGTTTTCATTTTATTTGTACTCTAAATAAGGTATTAAATTCCTCCAATTATTACAAGTTTGTGAGCCTTATGAGTCTTTTCACTTTATTTCTTACAAAAGTGGTAGCACTATAAATATGGTTTCGTTCAAATCACACTATTAATTTTGCAAGAAAGAAATGAAAATATTGCAGAGTACATATAATAGAGTTGTTTTAATGGAGAATCATCTCCTACATCCTTCAATTACTGTGTGTTGATGCTCAGAAGATATCATTGATTAAATAAACCCTTTGATACACAAGAGGGATCAACCCTTCAATTATAGTGTGTTGATGCACAGAAGATATCATTGATTAAATAAACCCTTTGATACACAAGAGGGATCAACCCTTCAATTATAGTGTGTTGATGCACAGAAGATATCATTGATTAAATAAACCCTTTGATACACAAGAGGGATCAACCCTTCAATTACTGTGTGTTGATGCTCAGAAGATATCATTGATTAAATAAACCCTTTGATACACAAGAGGGATCAACCCTTCAATTATAGTGTGTTGATGCTCAGAAGATATCATTGATTAAATAAACCCTTTGATACACAAGAGGGATCAACCCTTCAATTATAGTGTGTTGATGCACAGAAGATATCATTGATTAAATAAACCCTTTGATACACAAGAGGGATCAACCCTTCAATTACTGTGTGTTGATGCTCAGAAGATATCATTGATTAAATAAACCCTTTGATACACAAGAGGGATCAACCCTTCAATTATAGTGTGTTGATGCTCAGAAGATATCATTGATTAAATAAACCCTTTG
This sequence comes from Bathymodiolus brooksi, assembly GCA_963680875.1. Classification (NCBI taxonomy): domain Eukaryota; kingdom Metazoa; phylum Mollusca; class Bivalvia; order Mytilida; family Modiolidae; genus Bathymodiolus; species Bathymodiolus brooksi. Next base: position 70,676,736 of record OY804590.1, read on the forward strand.
ATACACAAGAGGGATCAACCCTTCAATTATAGCGTGTTGATGCTCAGAAGATATCATTGATTAAATAAACCCTTTGATACACAAGAGGGATCAACCCTTCAATTATAGTGTGTTGATGCTCAGAAGATATCATTGATTAAATAAACCCTTTGATACACAAGAGGGATCAACCCTTCAATTACTGTGTGTTGATGCTCAGGAGATATCATTGATTAAATAAACCCTTTGATACACGAGAGGGATCAACCCTTCAATTATAGTGTGTTGATGCTCAGAAGATATCATTGATTAAATAAACCCTTTGATACACGAGAGGGATCAACCCTTCAATTATAGTGTGTTGATGCTCAGAAGATATCATTGATTAAATAAACCCTTTGATACACGAGAGGGATCAACCCTTCAATTATAGTGTGTTGATGCTCAGAAGATATCATTGATTAGATAAACCCTTTGATACACGAGAGGGATCAACCCTTCAATTATAGTGTGTTGATGCACAGAAGATATCATTGATTAAATAAACCCTTTGATACACGAGAGGGATCAACCCTTCAATTATAGTGTGTTGATGCACAGAAGATATCATTGATTAAATAAACCCTTTGATACACGAGAGGGATCAACCCTTCAATTACAGTGTGTTAATGCTCAGAAGATATCATTGATTAAATAAACCCTTTGATACACGAGAGGGATCAACCCTTCAATTATAGTGTGTTGATGCTCAGAAGATATCATTGATTAAATAAACCCTTTGATACACGAGAGGGATCAACCCTTCAATTATAGTGTGTTGATGCTCAGAAGATATCATTGATTAGATAAACCCTTTGATACACGAGAGGGATCAACCCTTCAATTATAGTGTGTTGATGCACAGAAGATATCATTGATTAAATAAACCCTTTGATACACGAGAGGGATCAACCCTTCAATTATAGTGTGTTGATGCACAGAAGATATCATTGATTAAATAAACCCTTTGATACACGAGAGGGATCAACCCTTCAATTACAGTGTGTTAATGCTCAGAAGATATCATTGATTAAATAAACCCTTTGATACACAAGAGGGATCAACCCTTCAATTACAGTGTGTTGATGCTCAGAAGATATCATTGATTAAATAAACCCTTTGATACACAAGAGGGATCAACCCTTCAATTATAGTGTGTTAATGCTCAGGAGATATCATTGATTAAATAAACCCTTTGATACACAAGAGGGATCAACCCTTCAATTACAGTGTGTTGATGCTCAGAAGATATCATTGATTAAATAAACCCTTTGATACACAAGAGGGATCAACCCTTCAATTACAGTGTGTTAATGCTCAGGAGATATCATTGATTAAATAAACCCTTTGATACACAAGAGGGATCAACCCTTCAATTACAGTGTGTTGATGCTCAGAAGATATCATTGATTAAATAAACCCTTTGATACACAAGAGGGATCAACCCTTCAATTACAGTGTGTTGATGCTCAGAAGATATCATTGATTAAATAAACCCTTTGATACACAAGAGGGATCAACCCTTCAATTATAGTGTGTTGATGCACAGAAGATATCATTGATTAAATAAACCCTTTGATACACAAGAGGGATCAACCCTTCAATTACTGTGTGTTGATGCTCAGAAGATATCATTGATTAAATAAACCCTTTGATACACAAGAGGGATCAACCCTTCAATTATAGTGTGTTGATGCTCAGAAGATATCATTGATTAAATAAACCCTTTGATACACAAGAGGGATCAACCCTTCAATTATAGTGTGTTGATGCACAGAAGATATCATTGATTAAATAAACCCTTTGATACACAAGAGGGATCAACCCTTCAATTACTGTGTGTTGATGCTCAGAAGATATCATTGATTAAATAAACCCTTTGATACACAAGAGGGATCAACCCTTCAATTATAGTGTGTTGATGCTCAGAAGATATCATTGATTAAATAAACCCTTTGATACACAAGAGGGATCAACCCTTCAATTATAGTGTGTTGATGCTCAGAAGATATCATTGATTAAATAAACCCTTTGATACACAAGAGGGATCAACCCTTCAATTATAGTGTGTTGATGCTCAGAAGATATCATTGATTAAATAAACCCTTTGATACACAAGAGGGATCAACCCTTCAATTACTGTGTGTTGATGCTCAGGAGATATCATTGATTAAATAAACCCTTTGATACACGAGAGGGATCAACCCTTCAATTATAGTGTGCTGATGCTCAGAAGATATCATTGATTAAATAAACCCTTTGATACACGAGAGGGATCAACCCTTCAATTATAGTGTGTTGATGCTCAGAAGATATCATTGATTAAATAAACCCTTTGATACACGAGAGGGATCAACCCTTCAATTATAGTGTGTTGATGCTCAGAAGATATCATTGATTAGATAAACCCTTTGATACACGAGAGGGATCAACCCTTCAATTATAGTGTGTTGATGCACAGAAGATATCATTGATTAAATAAACCCTTTGATACACGAGAGGGATCAACCCTTCAATTATAGTGTGTTGATGCACAGAAGATATCATTGATTAAATAAACCCTTTGATACACGAGAGGGATCAACCCTTCAATTACAGTGTGTTAATGCTCAGAAGATATCATTGATTAAATAAACCCTTTGATACACGAGAGGGATCAACCCTTCAATTATAGTGTGTTGATGCTCAGAAGATATCATTGATTAAATAAACCCTTTGATACACGAGAGGGATCAACCCTTCAATTATAGTGTGTTGATGCTCAGAAGATATCATTGATTAGATAAACCCTTTGATATACGAGAGGGATCAACCCTTCAATTATAGTGTGTTGATGCACAGAAGATATCATTGATTAAATAAACCCTTTGATACACGAGAGGGATCAACCCTTCAATTATAGTGTGTTGATGCACAGAAGATATCATTGATTAAATAAACCCTTTGATACACGAGAGGGATCAACCCTTCAATTACAGTGTGTTAATGCTCAGAAGATATCATTGATTAAATAAACCCTTTGATACACAAGAGGGATCAACCCTTCAATTACAGTGTGTTGATGCTCAGAAGATATCATTGATTAAATAAACCCTTTGATACACAAGAGGGATCAACCCTTCAATTACAGTGTGTTAATGCTCAGGAGATATCATTGATTAAATAAACCCTTTGATACACAAGAGGGATCAACCCTTCAATTACAGTGTGTTAATGCTCAGAAGATATCATTGATTAAATAAACCCTTTGATACACAAGAGGGATCAACCCTTCAATTACAGTGTGTTAATGCTCAGGAGATATCATTGATTAAATAAACCCTTTGATACACAAGAGGGATCAACCCTTCAATTACAGTGTGTTAATGCTCAGGAGATATCATTGATTAAATAAACCCTTTGATACACAAGAGGGATCAACCCTTCAATTACAGTGTGTTAATGCTCAGAAGATATCATTGATTAAACCCTTTGATACACAAGAGGGATCAACCCTTCAATTACAGTGTGTTAATGCTCAGGAGATATCATTGATTAAATAAACCCTTTGATACACAAGAGGGATCAACCCTTCAATTACTGTGTGTTAATGCATAAACATTTTTTTTTTGTAATTTGTTTTATTTTTCAAAGAATAGGTTTATACATACTTTGAAATGCCCCTCCCCTCTTTTGATCCTTCAAATATTATTAGAAAAATAAGGTTACAGTAGCCCTCCACTTATAAGGTCCCTCCCACAAAAGCCCCCCCCCCCCACCTATTACAAAATCCCCCTGGTCCCTCCCACAAAAGCCCCCCCCCCACCTATTACAAAATCCCCCCTCAACAAAGGCCACCCTCTCTTATTATCAGCTTAGATGTCTGATGTATTGAAATAGTAAAATAATACAAAATTTTCCCTCTCAAGACAGACCATCCCTTTTATACAGCCACTTGTTTATTATAGGAGGGGTGGCCATATAAAATGGTGACTACTGTATCACAATTTTACTTCACAGGAAAAACCCTGTTTAAACTGACAACCCTTTCAAATACCGTAACTCAACAGAAATTTAATGACAAGATCTCCTTACCTTATTATTAACTTTAATTCTCCTAACCCTGGTAATGTAATCATAGTGTTTGTTTCAATTGTAGCTTCTATACCTAAAATATAACAAATATAAAATTACACACTAATCATAGAAATATATATATATACAGTCCCATTGAGGTCAAGCTATCAAAATTCTACTATATAATTAACATCAAATTTAATTACAAAAAAAACATGCACTATTATAATATTGTCAGGTCAAACCTTAGCCATATCATTGTGTCTCTCCTAAGGTTTGCTTCTGTCTGTGTCCTTTGTTGTGTAACATGCATGCTCTACCTTTACTAGCCTTCAATATTCAATACAATTTTTCCTGGATTATTAGAAAAAAAAGGTACAAAAATTGAAAATAACCGAGTTTAATAAGATTTCATATTTACTGACATCAAAAACTTACCATCATTGATTGAAGATGACATCCCACTGAAAGAATCAGTTAAGTTGAATTCTCTCTCAAAATCTGCAAATCCTAAATACAGCAGTTCCTGGCAGGGTTCATATCTTACAAACGTTTTGAAGACTTTGAGGAACAAAGACATTTTGACCGTGACACAACACTCTACCCCAAAACAACTATCAGCATATGTACAGTAGGAATTGTCTGGCATGGCAAGAGATAGTAGTGGACATTCTGAAAAAAAAACAGTGGCAAGAATATGGATGTAAATGTTGGAGACTATCCAATTTTACACTTATGACACAAAATCAAGTAAAGGAACATTGCTTTTATTGCTGTTCTACATTTCAGTCACTGTAGGATCTTCAACAATGAGCATTACTCGTACTCTAAAATGAGTGTTCAACGGCCCCTAGCCAACTCATATTACTTCAAGATATCCAATGAAATAACTTATCCAAGTTTGGTTTTTTTGAAATGACAAGGTTCAACTTCAATTGTACTCGTTATCTTTTACTTATCCAATGAAATCTGTCTAATCGAAACCTGAATAAAATGAAATCCTGTATAAACCGAACTTTAAATAAAGTCCCAATGTAAGAAATCTTTGTTAATTTAACCTGTATAAACTGAACACCTTTCTATTCTGAACACCAAAGCTGTTCTCAAGGAGGTTTGGTTTTGACAAGTTTCACTGTATTTTAATCAATTCTTACCATTGCTTGCTACTTGAAGTGTGGATATCATGTCTTCCCTGGAACCAGTAGTAACTTGACCTCGTTCAAACAGTTCTTGTCCTAATTGTTCATTACTCATTTCATGAGGGTTCATACATGGCTTGTTATTTATAATATCCTTAAAAGAGAGAAAATTCTTGTATGAGCCATCAGGAATAAAACGATGAACATATCATTTAAACAATTATTGCATGAACTGTCAGAAAAAAAACTACGAACATATTCTTTAAACAAAGAAAATTCTTCTATGAACTGTCAGGAATAGGACTATAAAAGTATCTTTAAGAGAAATTCTTGTATGAACTGTCAGGAATAAAATTATGAACATATCCTTAAAACAGAGAAAATTCTTGTATGAACTGTCAGGAATAAAATTATGAACATATCCTTAAAACAAACAAATTTGTGTATGAACTGTCAGGAATATAACTATCAATATATCCTTAAAAACAGTTAAAATTGTTGTATGAACTGTCAAGAATAAAATTATGAACATATCCTTAAAACAGACAAAATTTTTGTATGAACTGTCAGGAATAAAATTATGAACATATCCTTAAAACAGAGAAAATTCTTGTATGAACTGTCAGGAATAGGACTATAAAAGTATCTTTAAGAGAAATTCTTGTATGAACTGTCAGGAATAAAATTATGAACATATCCTTAAAACAGAGAAAATTCTTGTATGAACTGTCAGGAATAAAATTATGAACATATCCTTAAAACAAACAAATTTGTGTATGAACTGTCAGGAATATAACTATCAATATATCCTTAAAAACAGTTAAAATTGTTGTATGAACTGTCAAGAATAAAATTATGAACATATCCTTAAAACAGACAAAATTTTTGTATGAACTGTCAGGAATAAAATTATGAACATATCCTTAAAACAGAGAAAATTCTTGTATGAACTGTCAGGAATAGGACTATAAAAGTATCTTTAAGAGAAATTCTTGTATGAACTGTCAGGAATAAAATTATGAACATATCCTTAAAACAGAGAAAATTCTTGTATGAACTGTCAGGAATAAAATTATGAACATATCCTTAAAACAAACAAATTTGTGTATGAACTGTCAGGAATATAACTATCAATATATCCTTAAAAACAGTTAAAATTGTTGTATGAACTGTCAAGAATAAAATTATGAACATATCCTTAAAACAGACAAAATTTTTGTATGAACTGTCAGGAATAAAATTATGAACATATCCTTAAAACAGAGAAAATTCTTGTATGAACTGTCAAGGATAAAATTATGAACATATCCTTAAAACAGAGAAAATTCTTGTATGAACTGTCAGGAATATAACTATGAACATATCCTTAAAACAGAGAAAAATCTTGAGTGAACTGCCAGGAATAAAATTATGAATATATCCTTAAAACAGAGAAAATTCTTGTATGAACTGTCAGGAATATAACTATGAACATATCCTTAAAACAGAGAAATGACTTGTATGAACTGTCAGGAATAAAACTATGAACATACCTACATTAAAAATCCTTTTATTTATTAAAATGAGTCTTATCATATTACATGAAGCAGGTTCATAAAATTAGACACCTCATTTCTAATTTAATTAATAAAAATTACCCCAATTCCAGTGAAAACTTTTGTAATTTTTGTTATCTCATCCTCCATATTTAATAAGCCTAGGTACTCTACTAGTGATCCCATTTTCAAACGATGTAAAGAATATTTCTCTGCAAAGCTGTCTGTTTTTTGAAGCAGTGTTGTCAAGAGACCTGCAAACAGAGATAAATATGTATTATGGTAATTCATCAACAAATCTGTCATAAGAGAATGATTAATATTTTGGAAAAGAATTCCATGCTAAAAAATGAATTCTAATATGGCGTGCTACTTCCGATTTGTAAACAAAACTGTTCTCTATATAGCACAATTATTCTTAGCACATGTGTGATGTCCTATCTGTGTTTTCCAGTGTATTTCACTATTTAATCACATAAACCAGCAATTAAAGTAATAAAAATAGAAATTAATAATGTTTTCTTTCAATCTTAATGGAATATTTGTTTTCACTAAGTATAAAAAGTCATATTTTCTTAAATGGGGCAGTCTTCCACAAGATGCTCCCACTTCCAGCTAAAGTAAACAAGGGGGCATAACTCCAGAATGGGAAAAAGTGGTAAAGTCCAATACTGAACTTGGCCCCTGATTGATACTGGTAAAACTTAATACCTAGCTGCAGGGGAATAAAAACGGTCAAGTTTTTTTTCTGTACACAAAATCCTTCAAGATCTCTGACATCTTCACTTCAATAACATAAACCATAGGTATATTCTGCATGCCTTAGAAACCTGGAGAGGGCCATTGTGGCAATCAGTGCGTTAGTGAGTTCAAATCCCACTCAGGAGAGGTGAACTCAATAATTCATTATGTGATCAAATTTGTCAGTGACTTGCGACATGTCAGTGGTTTTCTCCGGGTCCTCCGGTTTCCTCCACCAATGAAACTGACCGCTACATATAACTGAAAAACTGTTGAAAGTGGTGTTAAACACCATAATCCTTCATAATCTTTAACCATAAGTATATTTTGAATGCCTTAGACATCATTATAACAAGTCTCACCTGTTTCATTAAAGTCATCCATGTTTGTATTCTTTGTCTTGTAATAAAGTCCTGATTGGTTATCTAAAATTAAAAAATAAATATAATAAAATTGCAATATAGTATTTTGAATTCCTAAAACAACATCTTCATACTTACTGTGAAATCAATCTTATTTATGGGGGTATAATTTTTTTGTGAACTACATGTATATATTTCAGTAAAAGCACAAGATCAAACAAATTGTGAGTGAGTGATTGTTGTTTAATGCCAACCCAGCAATTTTTCAGCTATATCATGGCGAGAACAAGATAATTTTCAATGAGATGATGATGAGGTTTGCTTTGTACTAGACCAACACGCTTAGTTGGATTTTTATAGTGCTAGCTCACTGACCAGTCCGTAGATAGACATGTCACCCCACTCTGGCGCATTTATCCTGATTCCGAGCCAACCACTCTTTTTTTCTCTCCTTAATACTGGGTGCTTAGCAAAGAAGCAACAAATACACTCGAGGCTAGCACGCTAACCATTACACCATCTACACGTTTGTTTTTTTCATGAGGCATTTCAAACCAGTTTCAAAACATGATACATTTAATTTCTCAGACTCAATTTTTTTTATCTAATTTCAAAAAAATATATATATTGTTGATGCTGTTGCAATGCCAGCTACAAGAAAAGTATCACCCATTTCTCGCATTGAAACAACAAAAGTCATAGGTGAGTCAAAATGATTATTCCATATTAGTAAATTCTATTATAATAGATTTCAACTAAAAGTCATTTTTTGAATAATATACAATTAATGACTTTTAATGAGGTGGATACAAGGATTTATTAACCCAAGAATATTATATTTACCGAGGACAGAGGCAGAGGTAAATATATTATTCTTGGTTAATAAATCCTGGTATCCATCGAATTGAATGTCCTTAATTGTTTTATTATATGACACATTTTATATGTTGCTTTCACCCTTAGAATAAGCTTTTATCTCAACGTTTTCTTTGGTTTAGCTTGGAATGTTATATTCACTGTGCGCTACGTCGCGCGAAGTGAATATAACGTTTTATCAGAAAAGACATTATCTGAAGTCATATAATAAAAAAACGTATTCAATGCCTCAGATTTAATAATCACTGATAGTAAATGTCATGTGTTACTTTTTTAGTAATTTAAGATAGAACATTTCTGATAGAATTCCCTGTTCTAAAAAAATAACATGTGACATTTACCACCAGTGAATATCAAATCTGAGGCATTAAATACGTTTTTTATTCAAAATATAGAATAAAACAATTATTGTCTTTTGATTCTGTAGATGTGTGGATTAATTGACTTTTAGTTTTACCTGATCAAAAAACAGTAATTGTATATTTCCTTTTCAATCTTTAAAAACAGGTAATTTAGAACATTTCATAAATTGTATCACATTTAACTGTCTTACTTTGATAATTTTGAATATCAAGAAGAGGATCATCTATCAGGTCAAGGTCATCTGGTTGTGTGGTAATGGTATTGGTCAAAGTTGGACTGGTATCTAACTGTTTCTGTCCTGAAACACCCACTAGGGTACCAGCAGCAACTGTCTCCCCCTGTAATACAAAGAATATCTCCATGCTCAATTACAAGTAAAATAATTATAAAAAGAATAAATAGTGAGTGAGTGATTATTGTTTAACACCAAATGTGCAATTTTTCAGTTATATCATGGCGAGAACAAGTTACCATGTCGAGGAGCTGATGACATCAGCTTTGTTCTAGACCAACATGCTTAATTAGATTTGTATAGTGCTAGCACACTAAAACAACAGTGTGTGTGTGTGTGTGTGTGTGTGCTTACAAGAGAAGCAGGAAATACCAATTTAATAGTTTTCAGTTTAACCTGACAAGGGCTCGAACTCACCATCTACCACACTTGAAGAGAGCATGCGAGTAATTACATCACTGATGTGGCTTAACTCTTATACATAACATATCCTGTTTGATGGTTTATGGTGCTTAGTGCCACTTTAAACAATATTTCAGTTATATCGTGACGGTCAGTTTTATTGATGGAAGACACAGGAGTACCCGGAGAAAACCCAAAGTTATTGAGTACACATCGTCATGAATGGGATTCGAACTCACAACTTTAGTGGTGATAAGCACTAATTGCACAGTTAGTTGTAAATCCTACTATCATACGATCACGACGGCCCATTTATCCTGTTTGATAATGAAATACAAATCTTTATAATGACGTCTAAAGAAAATCTATATTTGTTTACTCTCTGCAACTACCAACATTCTATAAACTGAAATTATGAAAAGAAAGTTTAAACAGTGATAGTTATCAATTCCAATATTATCAACAAAAACAAATAACCATCTCTCATCTTAACTCAACTCACTCAACATAAAAAAGATACCATAGGTCCTCACTTGGGATAGGCACAAAAATGTGGTGGGGTTAAACCAGATCTCCAACAGCCATACATATATAAACAAGCGATAAAAAATCTGCACAGATACGCTTCCATAGTTGCATTCTATATTAATTATTACTATAGTTAATTTAAAAAATACAAATAATTTGTATCAATAAAGAAGTAAAACAAAATTCCTAAAAAGATTAATGAATATATATTGTTACAAACAAATACCTTATATTCCAATTTAAAATCATCACAACTTTGTACCCATGTAGGCATGTCAAACATTCTACTCTGTAAAAATCTAGTGGGATCAACAAATCCTCCATCTCTCTGTATGGCAAAGTGAATGTGATTGGAGGAATTACAAGATGATGACATAGCCATCCCAATGGTTATTCCTGCTCCTATCTAAAAAACAGCAACATTTTAGCTTGTTATTTAAGGAATAAATCTTTGAGTTTTTCTGTTACCTAAAGATTGTTAGTGGTTTTGCTTCAATATAATAGTTTCCTCAACCAATAAAACTAAGCATCATCATAAAACTGAAATATGGTCGAAAGTGGCATTAAACGCCAATAATCGTAATCTTGAAATCTTTACAAATTTCTACTGTCTAATCAGAACTCGTGCTTATTATAAAGCTTCAATGATCTGGATTAAAAACCAGAGATGAGTTGATTACATAAAATAGGTACCATCTAAATTTCAATAAATGGAAAATTCAGAAAAAAAATTCTTGACTGTTTCAATAATATGTTTGTTTGTTTGTTTTGTTTGATGGTATTTAACGCCACATTCAACAATATTTCAGTTATATCCTGGCAGTCAGTTTTATTGGTGGAGGAAACCGGAGGACCCCGAGAAAACCACCGATCTGTCACAAGTCACTGACAAACTTTATCACATAATATTGTACACCTTGCCCTGATCAAGATTCGAACTCACAACATCAGTGGTGATAAGTGGTGATAGGCACTGATTGCATTGGTAGTTGTAAATTAAACTACCATATGATCACGACCACGACGGCCCCTTCCAATAATATGAGGTGCATATATAACTTCATAAAAGTATGAAACCTTTCTGTAAACATTTTCAGGGTTGAACTGTTATAGAAGTTGATTGCACAAAATATGTTATCTCTGTTGAAAACATGCATGAAACACCTTAATACTTACTCTCTTTCTAATGTAGAGGTCATCAGAAGGGTGAAGTATGCTACCATTAGGCTGGACATTATTTATTACGATTGTTGCATTCATGATGGGGGCCCCGTCAGTCTCTATTATAATCTCATTAGAGTTGTTTCCTAACATCATAAAGCCAGCAACTGGAGCGACCACCTGTAAATAAGAAAAAAAGTTATTCAAGATTTTTCTGAGGTATTTTTAGAATCTAATTTAATCACCTCATAAGTAATAAACAACGATAATAAAGTGCTGTAGAGTGATTGAGTGATTGTTGTTTAACACTACATGAGCAATTTTACAGCTCGTATCATGGTGAGAACGAGGTACATGATGATGTCTGCTTTGTACTAAATCTGCATGCTTAGTTTTGCATTTTTATAATGCAAGCTTACTAACATTCGTCTGCAGACAAGTCGCTCCACTCGGACACATTATTCTGATTCTGAGTCAACCAGTCTTTGCTCTGACTCCTTAGTGCTGCATGCTTAGAGGAGAAGCAACAGATACTAATTTTTTAGTCTTTGGTTTGATTTGACTGGGGCATCAATCCACGAACTATCACACTTGATGTGAGCACGCTAACCATTACACCACAGATGTCATTGAAATACTGTGGATACACAAGACCTATCCCCTAAATATGTAAATAAACACAAAATATCTTGAAGTGATCTAAATTTGTTCAAACCTATATCTCATGGGTGAAAAATCATGGTTACTAATGACAATATGTCACCATCTTAGACAATAGCATCGCTTATTTGGTTCTTGTTCCTGTGTAGAATTATGGTTCACAAAATTTACAGATATGTCAACAAGAAAATTCTTGTTTGATAAAGAATACTCTGAATAATTTAATTTTGAAAAAGCTCTTCAATTTTGGACTCAAAAATGAATGCTGAAAGCTTCATTTACTGAATGGCATATTCGCTTGATTTTGACACATTTTTCTACTCTTTATTCAAGTTAAATACACTTACAACATCACCAGGTTGTACCACTAAATCTACACCATGTGACCAATATTCACTAATGTCGTATGCTTGTAGTTTAGAAGGATAAAATCCTGATCCTTTACAATCATCGTCTGCTAAGCGATAAAGTCTGGGAAAATCTGCATGAACTTTAGCACCAAATATGGTATCAATGATGGATTGTCCATACTCATAGCTGTAAGAAATGAAGGAGTGAGTGAGTGATTGTTGTTTAATGCCAACTCAGCAATTTTTCAGCTATATCATGGTGAGAACAAGTTAATTTTCAATGAGATGATGATGAGGTCTGCTTCGTGCTAGACCAACATGCTTAGTTGGATTTTTATAGTGCTAGCTCACTGAAGCAACAGTCTGCGGATAGACATGTCGCCCCACTCGGACACATTATCCTGATTCCGAGCCAACCAGTCTTTGCTCTTTCTCCTTAATGCTGCATGCTTAGCGGTTAAGCAGCAAATACCAATTTTATAGTCCTTGGTTTGACCTGATTGGGGTCGAACCCACAATCTACCACACTCAAGATGAACACGCTAAACATTACAGAAATGAATTATTAAATAAGTTTACCAAAACTATGGAGAAAATTCAACCAATGTCTGTATATAGAATTACATTTCTACAATCAGTGACAAATGGTTTTCATATTCTATGTTGACTTTAATAAGTTGAAAAAATAAACTTTATAAATACAAGAGAACAGTAGATACCGATAAGTTTGATTAAAATTCACATATTAATTTTTAAATTTGAGAAATTTGCATGCAACATATTTCTTAATTAACTACATGTAATTTGATTTGAATCTATGATTGAATTCATCCCCCCTACCTTTCTGTTAAGACAGCTTCAGCTTCTCTAACATTTTTTACCCAGCCAAACATATCATATGACTTGTTAAAGAAGGTGTCGGCCATCTTGATCATGGGTTCTAACAGTTCTGGGATGTTGATTGACGTTAAGTCATTCAGTATCTGTTGTTTTAACTCTTCCTGTAAAAGTCAAATTATGCTTATATTATATGCCAAAACATTTATTAATTAAAATATTCGTTAAAAACAGTATTGTTTCAAAACCAAGTGGGGGCCGTCATGGTCGTGATCTCTATGGTAGCTGTATTTATAACTATCTATGCAATCTGGTGCCTATCACCACTGAAATTGAGAGTTGGAATCTTGATCAGGGCGAGGTGTACTCGATACAATATTATGTGATAAAGTTTGTCAGTGTCTGCATTTCGATGGTTTTCGCTGGGTACTCCGGATTCCTCCACCAATAAAACTAACCACCCAATATAACTGATATATTGTTGAATGTGGCATTAAACACCATAACCCCCTAATCCTTCAAAACCAAGTGTGCATTTTTTCAGATATATCATGCATATCTTTCAAAAAAGTTTAACTTATCAGTAATGTTATAAAATGAACTACATTTTAAATATATCGTTATTATAAGTTCACAACAAAATCAACTGATACATGTTCGTTCTAGCATAACCAATGGTGTCTGAAAACTTGTATCACATAGGGTTAGGGTTATGGTGTTTAATGCCACTTTCAACAATATTTCAGTTTTATTTGTTGAGGAAACCGTAATACCTGGAGAAAACCACAGATCTGTCGCAAATCACTGACAAACTTTATCACCATGAGCAGGATTCAAACTCAAAACTTCAGTGGTGATAGGCACTGATTGCAAAGTTAGTTGTAAATCCCACTACCATATGATCAAGACCACGACGGCCCCTGTATTACATAAGTTGTGATCTCAACAAGGAGCACTACCATTATATTAATTAATACAAGTCAAATTTAAGTAACATTATAAAATAGAATGAAAAAAAAAAATACCTAATTCGGAACAGTTCCATAATATAATTGAAAATTCGTAGAAACAGAGGCACAATCTAAACCACTAACACAAGTTTGGTAAAAACACTTGGTGGGAATAAACCAGTTTTTTAGACCAAAATCTTCCCTCTTAGTGAAATAATGTGGTCATGAAAGTAAAACGCCAACACTTACATATAACTGGGAGAGCAGCTTTGTTGTAAAGAACACATAGGTCCTTATCTTGAACTTTATACAATCTTTAAAGGATCAATCAAACGAACCAATAAGCTTTTTCAGTAATTATTATCTTTGGTTCGTCTTTACCTCCAGTTGTTTATAGGAGGGGTCATGTCTTGTTTACGTTATTTGTGTTTGTTTGCACATAGTGGTGTCCAACACATATTGTGTTGTGTTTTTGCTTTGTTTTTCTTCGTCTTGTTATCAGTTTCTATGGATTGTCCATTTTTGATTGCCCCTTCGGTATTTTCTAACATTTATTATATAATCTTACTTCTGTTGTGACATTCTTAGTAAAGCGTGCAACTGGATCCTCATTTTCTAGGTCGACTGGTGTAAGCCATGTTTGACTGTTTTCAGTAATAGCAGACGTCACATTAGCAGACAATGCCTCATATATTTCGTACTCTGTTTCTACATCCCACCAATATGGTTTCACATCTGAAAGAAGAAGAAAAAAAGAGAGGAATGTGTCCATTGTGTTTAACACCACTTGTAACAATATTTCAGTTATATCGTGGCAGTCAGTTTTATTGGTGGAGTAACTGGAGAAAACCACCGACCTGCCGCAAGTCACTGACAAACTTTAGATTCAATATTTGTGTCAGGATTAACAAAACATTACATATTTAACATCTGGTGTTGAAGTTTGGTACGCAACATTTTGAGTGTATCATGTTCTGTTCGACTAAACTCTGAGCAACACCTGAGTGTAGTAAACAACAATATGTTACTTATCAGTCACTCGTGTAGGCATAACAGATTCAGAAGATTTCATTTAACTAATATTATTATTTTATTTTTATCAAATTGATTTTTTTTTTCATCTTACAGCTTTTGAATACTATAAATTTCCATGAAAATAAATGTAATGTAATATAAATAGAAGTCTTCTGTTATTTAATAATGAAGGCTGAATCAATCTAATAAAAATCAGATCTCTCACTTGCTACCCTTTACTTATAAGTTCTGAGGAAACCCTAATACAATTCATCCTATGTACCAGCCAATGAAGATGGTTATTGCAAAAATATGAAAATATTACTAAACTGTTTTGCATGCTATGAGTCATCCAATTGGCCGAAACACATATTTATCATATCTTTATATATTCATGACATAAGGTCAGTCACATATGACCTGTAATGGGGTTTCCCACGCTGTGACATATCAGTAAAGGGGTGCAAGTGAGATATCAGATTTTAATCAAATTGAGGCTGAATGGAAGTATTGTCTTTAAAAAAAAAACATATTTTAAACTCATAAATTTGCATGTATACACTTTTAAAAATTCATAGTTACAATTGTAACGATTGAAAAGTAATTGGTTATATACCTTTCAGGAAAAAACTGGCTTCTTGAATTTTACTTCTTGATAAAGTCAAAGTTTTAACTGCTACAGAAATTCTGTAAATATATTAAAGTCAATTTAAATTAGATAATATCTTTGTGTTTTTTGTGTAGTGTTTTGTGGTTGGTTGTTAGTCCTTTTTCTTTTGGTCTGTCGTCCTTCAATTTACGGCTTATGATTACTCCTTTGGTATCTTCAAACTTTTCTTCACAGGAACAACATTCGCATGAAATAAAGTAACATTTTTATTACAGGTTATTAAGAAATTGGCATATTGAAGTTCCAAATAAAGGGCATTAACTGTATTTATACAAATTCATTGTGATATTTTGAATTGATTTTGGTTGGTTTTATGGTGTTTAACGCCACTTTCAACAATATTTCAGTTATATCGTGGCGATCAGTTTTATTGGTGGAGGAAACTGGAGTACCTGGAGAAAACCACCGACCTGTCGCAAGTCACTGACAGCCTTTATCACATAATGTACTACCAAGTACACATCGTGTGAGCATACATGTGATAGAGTTGCTATGCTACAACTGGAGATTTGCAAATTTTTGGCTGGAGATTTGGTCTCATAACTGGAGATTTTTTATCGACGTATTTGATGCATGTTTTTATTGTTTATTGATGTTTTCCTTTTGCTTATTTCAGTATTGAACCAACTGCATCCCATTTCAATATATATTGTTTACATTTCTGTCTTATTAGTAGTGTTTCATATGATGAATGAAGGATAAAAACTGTATTTATAATTTATTCATAATCATTCATAATCATAAGGTTATAACAAAGCAATAACAATGAAGACAGAATGTTCTGAACAATAAAGTCATAGAGCACTAAAATTAAAAAGTCACTTTGCTGCTGGTGCATTGGGTGATAGCATACGTTTCGGCATTTTTGTGGTTTATCAATTCTATCCTGGAACTTAGTCCTTAAATAATACTTTGATCGGCTTTGGTCCCAAACAAGCCATAACAACTCAATCCGAGATGAATTCATTGCACGTTTGATCGAAATAAGAAGTTTTCCTCGGCATCAAAGGTTGTCCGACTCCTGTTTGCACAACGGTTTATAACTATTTTTAATTGCTGCTATCACACTTCTAATCATCTAAGCGTGTGCCACAAACCCACTTCCTTATCCCCAATTAACTGTCA
The DNA here is from genome assembly GCA_963680875.1 of Bathymodiolus brooksi. Taxonomy (NCBI): domain Eukaryota; kingdom Metazoa; phylum Mollusca; class Bivalvia; order Mytilida; family Modiolidae; genus Bathymodiolus; species Bathymodiolus brooksi. The sequence goes on from OY804590.1 coordinate 70,693,755, forward strand.
ATCAGTGGATAATTGTTGTATAATCATCAACACCTTAATTAATCACCATGACCCAATTTTCCTGTAAAGGTGTCAAACAGATCAATAACCGGATATCATTAAATATGACATTCACCTCTACCATTCATATCTCTCTGCATTTTTCGTCAGCGCGGGAGTTCCAAATGGGGAATTTCCAGAAATATTGATCGCAAAATGTAGGTCAAGATTTTATTGTACTTGATTTTTTTCACGGGCGGAAGATTTTGAAAGTTGACGGGAGGGACGGAATGGATCCTCTAAATCGGGAGAAAAATGCTCCCGTCGGAAGGTTCACATGTATGTGTGAGCAAGATTCGAACTCACAACATCAGTGGTGATAGACACTGATTGCACAGGCGGTTGTAAATCCAACAACTATACAATCACGATGGCCCCAGAATTTAATGATATGCCTTAATGTTTAAACTATTTAAATATCATTGTTATTCACGACAACTATTTTTGCTTTCCAATATTTTACCTTTGAACCACGTGACGTTCCTGATAAAGGTTATAACAGAAACGCATCACATGCACTAAATTAGGTATCTACGATTTTATTTCTAAAGACTTACAGTCATCCAAGTCACAATCCAGAGGCAAATTAAAAAAAAAAAATCGAATTACCATAGCATATTGTATTTAACTTTGGCTAAATTAAATTAATGAATTTTAACTGGAAAGAATTTGTGATACAGATAAACCTGTCTAAACCAAATCTCCTTGGGACCAACTTTTGTGTTCCGAATAAACAGGTGTTTGGTTTGTAAAAGTTAAATTAACAAAGATTTCCTACATTGGGACTTTGTTCAAAGTTTGATTTATACAGGATTTCGTTATACTCAGGGTTCGGTTTAGAAAGGTTTCACTGTATCAAGCACAGAAAATATCAAAATAAACAGGTATTCTGTGGCATATTCTCCTCATTTCTATATATTAAAACTATTGCTACTTACTGTGAAACACCTTTATATATTCTGGCCATCGAGGACTTTGGGTCTCTGACAAAGAATTTAATACTGTCAATAACATCTGAGATACCAAGGTAAATCATTCTTGTGTTGTATGGGATTACCATGGTTACTGTTTCCAATAATCTCTAAAAACAAAAATTAAATAGATGTGTGTCAGGAAAATGTTGTACTTTATAATTACAAAAAAAACAATAATAATAAAACAGGTACATGTCAGGAAAACATTGTACTTTAAACAAAATTAAATAATAAAAATATGTTTTCATTATGTTATTATTAGCATGTTAGATATTTCATCATACAGAATAAAAATTAAACAAATAAATTCTGTTACATTCCTGACAAGTCACTATAAATGATACATTCTCCTCTGAGATGCAACGATATAGCTGAAACATTGCTAAAGTTGGCGTTAAGCATCCATCAATCAATCAACCAATAACCTTGGGAGAAGTACTTTTTCTTTGCTCCACCACCAACAGATTAATTAGCATTTAATCTCAGTTGATAGCCAGTGATAACTTTAACTAATTTTAAACCAGTCTGGTGCAATATATACCAACAAATTACGTATTCAATGAATTATTTTTATTCTAATGACACAAATGCTATCAGTTTTAGGTTTTGAAGTGGAATCAAAGGCCACTTACCACTTAGAAAATAATCCACATTTTAATTTTTATTTTTATATTTTGCTTCAATTTTTTTTTAATTAATTTTTATCATTTCTCTGTACCATATAAACAGGTTCCACATAGTTGTAATTTAATTAATATCAACATTGCCAAACTTAACATTTCCAATGAAACATTAGTTACATACCCAACTGTTTGCCCCATCAAAAAGAGTTACTGAGCAATTGTTGCTCAGCAACAAGTGAACAATTTTGCAGATATATCAGGAAGAGAACAACTTACATTTCAATGAGATGTTGATGACGTCTGCTTTGTACTAGTCCAACACACATAGTTTGTTTTTCAGAGTGTCCGCCGTGAAATATTGTCCTCTGTTACAATTGTTTTCTATGATAAAGTCAGAGGACAGAATAAAGCGCAGAGGTGACTTCTTTTGGTCTGTTGGGGATTTTTCAGACACATTTTCACAGGACAATATTATGGCTTACAGCTAGACATGTCACTCCACTCAAACACATCATCCTGATATCGAGCCAACCAATCTTTGCTCTTACACCTTAATGCTATGTGCTTAGCAGCGTAGCAAATTTTGTTTTACCTGACCAGGGCTCAAATCAACAATATGCCGCAATCAAAAGACAGTTAAACATCTACAAACAGTAATTACACATTTATTAAAACTAACAGTATGGTGATTCAAAGATTTATTAAAATATTCAATGAAATTATACAACTTACATTATAGAAATTCATCACATCAGTCTTTATATCATTAACCAGTGTTGTAACTTTTGTAATTAGATTTTGTAATGGCTGAAAGAAGGGAGCTAACTCTTGCTCATTTATCTGCCCTAAGAGTGTCATTACACTACTGCCTTGACTACGTAGCTCCAATACCTAGAAAAATAGAGCTTATTGTCTATATAAAATGTTATTTGTTTTCTGAAGAAATACATGGTTGTAGTATAACTATTCCTGCATTCTGAATATTAAAAAATAAATTAGAAGTAACAGAATAACGCAGAAATTCTCAAATGCATAATAGTGCATGAGTGATTTATCATCGTTTTTCAGTTATGAGGGATATCTTTTCAATATTCAGAATGTGTGAGTAGTTATTCTGTTTATTACATAGATTTTAAACTTTTGTTTGCTCCAATAAGATGTTTCATAAAGGAATTGTTTTTCATTGTTTTAATTTGTTTGTCCATCCCACTTAACAATCAATACTGAAATCGTGATTTTGAGATGTACACTTTGTGGACAAAATTATCTCCCTTTAAAAATGAAGTTTTTGTTAGTTTCTTTTCTCTGGTTTATTGGTTTATGATACTTTCAACAATATATCAGTTATATCGTGGAGGTCAGTTTTATTGGTGGAAGAAACCGGAGTATCCGGAGAAAACCACCAACCTGTCGCAAATCACTGACAAACTTTATCACATAATGTTGTATCGGGTACACCTCGCCATGAACGGGGTTCGAACTCACAACTTTAGTGGTGATAGGCATTGATTGTACAGATCTTTTCTCTGTAATATCGGTACATGTGAATATATATAGATAAACTTTCAATTTATGAAACAAATACTACTACATGATCAGAGGTCAAACTTAGTTCCCAATGTTTTCAATACTTGTATTTTGTTGTAATGTTTTGAGGGGGGTTATGGTGTTTAACGCCACTTTCAACAATATTTCAGTTATATCATGGTGGTCAGTTTTATTGGTGGAGGAAACAAGAGTACCCTGAGAAAACCACCCACCTGTCGCAAGTACATCTCGCCTGAGCGGGATTCGAACTCCCAACGTTAGTGGTGATAGGCACTGATTCCATAGGTAGTTATAAATCCAACTACCATATGATCATGACAACGATGCCCCCCCCCCCTCCTACAATGTTTTGAGCATCAACAAAAACTTACTTTATCAGGTAAATCTTCTAAAGCCATGGAGAGGTCAGACACAACATTTCTCATGGACGGCGGGCCATCGATTACATTCCTAAACTGTTCTACCCCAGTAGCTAGTCTCGCAACTATACCCTGGATGTTATTATCAAATTCTGTTGCCATAGTTGCAATGTTTTTCATTTCGCATTCCTGCAGTATGTTGAGATTGTAGTGTGAACTGCCTTTGAAACAAATTCGTCCAGAGAAGAAATCAACGTTTTCGTTGACAACACCGAGATGTAGACGTGTATAGACTTCTTCCTGTATATCAATACTGATGTCACTACTAAGTGGAGCTACAAAGGAGTGAGTGAGTGAGTGATTGTTGTTTAACGCCAACTCGGCAATGTTTCAGCCATATCATGATGAGAACAAGTTAATTTTCAATGAGATGATGATGAGGTCCGCTTTGTTCTAGACCAACAGGCTGAGCTGGATTTTTATAGTGCTAGCTCACTGAAACCACAGTCCACGGATAGACATGTCGCTCCACTCAGACACATCATTCTGATTCCGAGCCAACCAGTCTTTGCTCTTACTCCTTAATGCTGCGTGCTTAGCGGAGAAGCAACAAATACCAATTTTATAGTCCTTGGTTTGACCCGACCGAGGGTCTAACCTATGATATACAGCACTCGAAGCGAGCACGCTAAGCATTACACCACCGATGTGATTGAGCTACAAAGGATATAGAGACATACAAAAGGTATTTATCACAATATTTTTCTACATATTTCATTTAAAATCACAATTGAAAAAAATATATATATATACTGTGATCAATTCTTGTCTGAATTTAATTAAATTTGTATTTATAAAAGCAAAAATGTATGTAGTTTTCTGTAGAAATTCTCAAACAATTTTTTAATCATGGTTTTCAAATATTCACGATTTAAACACAAACTTAAATCATTGGTATTCAAAAGTATTATGTCTAAATTTTGCATATAACCTGTGAACTCAAAACATGAGGCTCACCTTGTTATATTATTGTGATAAACTGATTGAAAATATATTTAAAAAAAAACAAAAAACAACAAACTATACACATTAAATACCAACTGTAATAATTAGAATACATGTAGTACTTTTGAAAACTAAACATATTTCTCTCATAACATATTTAGTCTGTTTCATCATATTGTTTATCATAAGTGGTGGTTTACATTTTTTTCCATAGGGTCAAATTAAAAAAAAAAGTCCTTTCATGGAGGCCATCTTGGATTTCAAATAGACACAAAAATTATAAGTTTTGTCAAGTTCATTTAATAATCTTCAGTATTATGCAACAGGTCATCTCAGATGCCTAGAATTTGTTATGGAGCTACTGAAGGGTAAGGAGTTCCTGCTCTACTAGTGTTGCTCATGAAAAAATATCAAGTGACAGTGCTTTTCATATGAATTGTATATATATAAAGCACAAGTGATCTTATTGCAGAACATTAAGTTTAAAAACTTCTATTTTTTTTGGTCAATTATTAAAATTGACTACCTATTTTCAAGTCCATCAGATTGGCCATTGTTACTCCAAATGAGGCACCAATAGAGATAGATCCTACTGTCTTCCTCCAGTTAACTGTAGGTGCTCTCTTTCTGAACTGTGTCGTATCAGCAGAAAATTCTCTGCGTGAACGATGATGGGCAGTTATGTCTTCAATCCCCAAAGACTCTGGATGGTCTGAAACTCCACTGATCGTCCGTCTGAAAAAAAGACAACAAAAAAAGTTGATCACATAAGATACTTACTCTTTCTTCTATCATGATAATCTAGTAAAAGTTTGTTGTTTTGTGGTTACTAAGTCATTAAATTCTCCCTCTTGAAATCGCCCGAATTTAAATAATTTCGTATCTAATATAAAAGGCTACATAAGAGACAAGACTTGGATTAGACTTGATTGCTCGCAGTAAGTTCATATTTTATTTGCGAAACAACTTTTATTAACTAAATACATTAAACAAAATTATCCACATACATGCAATACAATTGTACATAAAAAATCCCCCTGTAAAATACTAATCACAACGTACCAATACTTGAATTTCGAAGTTACTGAAAGCGTCTTGATTATAATTATACAGGTATCAGCTATTCATAGCTCTTTACAACCCACCCATATTATTGCCAAAAACTTGTACATGCATTATTAAATTCCAATTCAAACAGACATAAAGAACATAAAGACTTCTTAACAAACTAGTTTTATTCAAACTAAAAACATTGCACCTCACTGCGAAACTAATGATAAAAATTGTCTCAATCTTCAAAATTGCTGTTAGCACATAACTCTGTATTAACATATCAATATACTGCAAATTTACACGTGTACAGTTAATTAAGTTTAATTAACTCTTTTATTCTTAAATTCAATTTTGGTATTTTGAATTAAGTATAATTACCCATGATTCATTAGTTTAATGAACCAAGGATTTATCATACCTGTCAACAGGAAATATATCTTTGGCTTTAGGATGTGATTGGTACTGTAATAAGGCTTCATATCTCACACTATCATCTTCATCATGTAAGGCTGCATTAAGCATCACACTGATTGCCTAAAATCCAATTATTTTTTTTTTAAAAATCAACTATATGCCACAATTTATATAACTAAAAAGAAATGGGTTTTTTCTGCACATTTTCACTATTTTAGAACTTCAAACACCCTTTAGATAGTACTGAGATAAACATTATGTATAAATTTAATTAAAATCTGATAAAAAAAATTAAAGTGGAAGTGCCCTTTACAAGGTCATTTTGTCCTTAACAAGGTCATTTTGTTCATTATCAACTTAATTAAGGCAAACCGAAGAAGGATGGACATAACAATGGCCAAAAGAAAAAGGACAAAATGAAAAACAATGGCTTACTAAAATTACACCAAATACTAAAGATTGAGCAACATGAATCCCAGTAACCACAGGGGGTGAACCTAGGTACTCTGGAAGAGTAAGCAGGTCCTGCTCCATTAGTGGTGCCCCTCATGTTACATGTTAAGCGACACCAGCATATGTAAGGCTTAACTTTCGACAATAACATAATCCACTCATTTTGGCAAATCATCAATTCATAATTATACTTTATTTTTGTATTGTACCTTTTCCTGGTGATATTTTCTAAGAGCATGAATGCCGGCTCGTTTGATCCACGGTGAGTTAGTACAATTAACATGAGAGGCAATGTAATCATAAGACACATCCATCCTGGCATTGCCTAATGTCTCAAGTAACACAACTTTCCATTGGTCAGATTCTATCTGCTCTGATTCTGTCTGTACTGATCTTTTCTGTCTGTATGTCCATGGATCTGAAAGAAGTATATAAAGGAATAATACCACTAAATAATTCTCCGTAGCATTCTACGTTAAATAAAATCTTTTTGAGCTTTTATACAGGTTCCACCTGAAGGTTAATATAAGTTACAATGATATCTCATGGAAGGGGTACCTAATTGGAAACTTACCTTCGAAAATCAACATACATTTAATGGCATATAAGAAGTTGTCAATCCTCAAAAATCCTACTTTCACTTTTGTTTTAATGCAAATTCAGGTTGTTACTTTCTAATGCTAGCAAATTTGTATTTAAGACCACAAGGTCATCAAATATGGGTTTAAGATGACCCTTAAATCTGTAGGTTCTGCTGACATTCAGTATTCTGCTGTATTTACTAGGGTTTATTTTTTATCTAACAATGTAGGGATTCATTTTGTATTTTACGTACTACTTTATCATACATCCTTTTGATTCGTTCCCGGATTTAGTGGTATTACAGCTAAAATCATTATGAAAAGACTTTTATCTTTCCACAATCAGTGATGAAAGTGCTCAATGATGAAAAAAGAGGAAACTCTGTATATATAATAACAGATCCCAAATACCTTCTTTTTCTAGCTGTTTGAACCAAATTTGACTCATTATTTCCAAATATTTTGCTAAAAATAGGGGAAATTAGCTGATTAAAGGAAAACTGTCATCTCGGCACACTTGGAAGCTATTTCTTATCTTGTCCACCAAGTCGTCACATAAATTAAAGTAAAGGAACAGCGCTTTTATTGCAGTTTAAAATATTAAAGAGAGTGTTTTGAATTCTTTCATTTCAAAACATAACAGATGTATATATCGGGGCCGTCGTAGCCATGATCGTACAGTATTTGGATTTACAACTACCTATGCAATTAGTGCCTATCACCACTGATGTTGTGAGTTCGAATCTCGATCAGGGCGAGGTGTACAACATTATGTGATAAAGTTTGTGAGTGACTTGCGACAGGTCGGTGGTTTTCTCCGGTTTCCCCCACCAATAAAACTGACCGCCATGATATAACTGAAATATTGTTGAAAGTGGCGTTAAACACCATAAGAAAAACAAATATATATATATACCATGCATCCCAAGCAGATCATGTAGTTGTGTAACAATATGTAGACTTCTTTCATACTGGTCAGATTCTGATAACTTATAAACAATAGAACCAAGTGCCAGGATAATTCTGTTATATAAACCAGGTTTCCAGAATTCTGTTGGAAAGGAATCTTTTGAAAACACCATCTCCTCTAGAGCTGTCACAATTTTCTGAAAGAAAAAAAAAACATCAACAATTTCCCCTTAAAATAATGAATGAAAATGACTGTACATGGACTTTTTCAGGCTGAATGTGCTACTACAATTGTGAGTGAGCAAGTGTGAAATGTTTAACAACAAATGAGCAATATTTTTCAGCAAAATGATGTCTGCAATGTACTAGACCACTATGCTTAGATGAATTATTATAGTGCTAGCTCACTGAAACAACATTCTATGGATAGACATACTGCAAACTTAGTAGAACAGCAGCAAATACAAACATTTCATAGACTTTGATTTGACCAGAACGAGGCTCAAATCGGCGATCCTCTGCACTCAAGGTGAGCATGCTAGCCATTACACTATAAATGCAGTTAACAATGGTGTGACACTACACAATAAAAGATTTATGGTAGAGATTCTAGACAGTTCATATTGTTTGAGCAAAAAATATATAGCTGTAAACAATTTACAATACATTGACACCTGTATATAGTATATTAAACATTCAAGTGTTTCATTCCTGACAAACAGATTCTACAAAAGTAAAAAAATACATTCAAATATTGTTATTTAGATATCAGGGTCACTGTGATCGCACGGGTGTTGCATTGACATACACAGTGCCTTGAAAACCAATAACATTTAATGTGAAACTTTACTAGGGATATACTAAGACTTGGTTGTGTGCTCCTTGAAGTCTGACCTCCTCCACCCCTAGATCTTGTCACCATAACAACCTGAAAAGTTTCTGTAGGTAGTATAAAGAAAACATTCAGTTATTCTATTTAATTAAAGATTACAAGATGGAAATAAATCATTACCGGTAGTAAGAATTTTACCTTGCTTGGGGGATTATTATTTTCTACTACGTATGTCAACAGTCTACCAAAAATCTTACCTTGCTGGGTTTTTTTTTATTTCCTACAATATGTGTCAACAGTCTACCAAGAATCTTACCTTGCTTGGGAGCTTTTTATTTCCTACAATGTGTCAAGTCTACCAAGTATCTTACCTTGCTTGGGGGATTATTATTTTCTACTACGTATGTCAACAGTCTACCAAGAATCTTACCTTGCTTGGGGGCTTTTTATTTCCTACAATGTGTCAACAGTCTACCAAGAATCTTACCTTGCTTGGGGGCTCTTTATTTCCTACAATATGTGTCAACAGTCTACCAAGAATATTACCTTGCTTGGTTTTTTTTTATTTCCTACAATATGTGTCAACAGTCTACCAAGAATCTTACCTTGCTTGGGGGCCCTTTATTTCCTACAATATGTGTCAACAGTCTACCAAAAATCTTACCTTGCTGGGTTTTTTTTTATTTCCTACAATATGTGTCAACAGTCTACCAAGAATCTTACCTTGCTTGGGTTTTTTTTTATTTCCTACAATGTGTCAACAGTCTACCAAGAATCTTACCTTGCTTGGGGGCTCTTTATTTCCTACAATATGTGTCAACAGTCTACCAAGAATATTACCTTGCTTGGGTTTTTATTTATTTCCTACAATATGTGTCAACAGTCTACCAAGAATCTTACCTTGCTTGGGGGCTCTTTATTTCCTACAATATGTGTCAACAGTCTACCAAGAATCTTACCTTGCTTGGGGGCTTTTTATTTCCTACAATATGTGTCAACAGCCTACCAAGAATCTTACCTTGCTTGGAGGCTTTTTATTTCCTACAATATGTGTCAACAGTCTACCAAGAATCTTACCTTGCTTGGGGGCTTTTTATTTCCTACAATATGTGTCAACAGTCTACCAAGAATCTTACCTTGCTTGGGGGCTTTTTATTTCCTACAATATGTGTCAACAGTCTACCAAGTATCTTACCTTGCTTGGGGGCTTTTTATTTCCTACAATATGTGTCAACAGTCTACCAAGAATCTTACCTTGCTTGGGGGCTTTTTATTTCCTACAATATGTGTCAACAGTCTACCAAGAATCTTACCTTGCTTGGGGACTTTTTATTTCCTACAATATGTGTCAACAGTCTACCAAGTATCTTACCTTGCTTGGGGGCTTTTTATTTCCTACAATATGTGTCAACAGCCTACCAAGAATCTTACCTTGCTTGGGGGCTTTTTATTTCCTACAATATGTGTCAACAGTCTACCAAGAATCTTACCTTGCTTGGGGGCTTTTTATTTCCTACAATATGTGTCAACAGTCTACCAAAAATCTTACCTTGCTTGGGGGCTTTTTATTTCCTACAATATGTGTCAACAGTCTACCAAGAATCTTACCTTGCTTGGGGGCTTTTTATTTCCTACAATATGTGTCAACAGTCTACCAAGAATCTTACCTTGCTTGGGGGCTTTTTATTTCCTACAATATGTGTCAACAGTCTACCAAGAATCTTACCTTGCTTGGAGGCTTTTTATTTCCTACAATATGTGTCAACAGTCTACCAAGAATCTTACCTTGCTTGGAGGCTTTTTATTTCCTACAATATGTGTCAACAGTCTACCAAGAATCTTACCTTGCTTGGGGGCTTTTTATTTCCTACAATATGTGTCAACAGTCTACCAAGAATCTTACCTTGCTTGGGGGCTTTTTATTTCCTACAATATGTGTCAACAGTCTACCAAGAATCTTACCTTGCTTGGAGGCTTTTTATTTCCTATAATATGTGTCAACAGTCTACCAAGAATCTTACCTTGCTTGGGGGCTTTTTATTTCCTACAATATGTGTCAACAGTCTACCAAGAATCTTACCTTGCTTGGGGGCTTTTTATTTCCTACAATATGTGTCAACAGTCTACCAAGAATCTTACCTTGCTTGGGGGCTTTTTATTTCCTACAATATGTGTCAACAGTCTACCAAGAATCTTACCTTGCTTGGAGGCTTTTTATTTCCTACAATATGTGTCAACAGTCTACCAAGAATCTTACCTTGCTTGGGGGCTTTTTATTTCCTACAATATGTGTCAACAGTCTACCAAGAATCTTACCTTGCTTGGGGGCTTTTTATTTCCTACAATATGTGTCAACAGTCTACCAAGTATCTTACCTTGCTTGGGGGCTTTTTATTTCCTACAATATGTGTCAACAGTCTACCAAGAATCTTACCTTGCTTGGGGGCTTTTTATTTCCTACAATATGTGTCAACAGTCTACCAAGAATCTTACCTTGCTTGGGGGCTTTTTATTTCCTACAATATGTGTCAACAGTCTACCAAGAATCTTACCTTGCTTGGAGGCGTTTTATTTCCTACAATATGTGTCAACAGTCTACCAAGAATCTTACCTTGCTTGGGGGCTTTTTATTTCCTACAATATGTGTCAACAGTCTACCAAGAATCTTACCTTGCTTGGAGGCTTTTTATTTCCTACAATATGTGTCAACAGTCTACCAAGAATCTTACCTTGCTTGGGGGCTTTTTATTTCCTACAATATGTGTCAACAGTCTACCAAGAATCTTACCTTGCTTGGGGGCTTTTTATTTCCTACAATATGTGTCAACAGTCTACCAAGAATCTTACCTTGCTTGGGGGCTTTTTATTTCCTACAATATGTGTCAACAGTCTACCAAGAATCTTACCTTGCTTGGGGGCTTTTTATTTCCTACAATATGTGTCAACAGTCTACCAAGAATCTTACCTTGCTTGGGGGCTTTTTATTTCCTACAATATGTGTCAACAGTCTACCAAGAATCTTACCTTGCTTGGGGGCTTTTTATTTCCTACAATATGTGTCAACAGTCTACCAAGAATCTTACCTTGCTTGGAGGCTTTTTATTTCCTACAATATGTGTCAACAGTCTACCAAGAATCTTACCTTGCTTGGAGGCTTTTTATTTCCTACAATATGTGTCAACAGTCTACCAAGAATCTTACCTTGTTTGGGGGCTTTTTATTTCCTACAATATGTGTCAACAGTCTACCAAGAATCTTACCTTGCTTGGAGGCTTTTTATTTCCTACAATATGTGTCAACAGTCTACCAAGAATCTTACCTTGCTTGGAGGCTTTTTATTTCCTACAATATGTGTCAACAGTCTACCAAGAATCTTACCTTGCTTGGGGGCTTTTTATTTCCTACAATATGTGTCAACAGTCTACCATGAATCTTACCTTGCTTGGGGGCTTTTTATTTCCTACAATATGTGTCAACAGTCTACCAAGAATCTTACCTTGCTTGGAGGCTTTTTATTTCCTACAATATGTGTCAACAGTCTACCAAGAATCTTACCTTGCTTGGGGGCTTTTTATTTCCTACAATATGTGTCAACAGTCTACCAAGAATCTTACCTTGCTTGGGGGCTTTTTATTTCCTACAATATGTGTCAAGTCTACCAAGAATCTTACCTTGCTTGGCGGCTTTTTATTTCCTACAATATGTGTCAACAGCCTACCAAGAATCTTACCTTGCTTGGGGGCTTTTTATTTCCTACAATATGTGTCAACAGTCTACCAAGAATCTTACCTTGCTTGGGGACTTTTTATTTCCTACAATATGTGTCAACAGTCTACCAAGAATCTTACCTTGCTTGGAGGCTTTTTATTTCCTACAATATGTGTCAACAGTCTACCAAGAATCTTACCTTGCTTGGAGGCTTTTTATTTCCTACAATATGTGTCAACAGTCTACCAAGAATCTTACCTTGCTTGGAGGCTTTTTATTTCCTACAATATGTGTCAACAGTCTACCAAAAATCTTACCTTGCTTGGGGGCTTTTTATTTCCTACAATATGTGTCAACAGTCTACCAAGAATCTTACCTTGCTTGGGGGCTTTTTATTTCCTACAATATGTGTCAACAGTCTACCAAGAATCTTACCTTGCTTGGGGGCTTTTTATTTCCTACAATATGTGTCAACAGTCTACCAAGAATCTTACCTTGCTTGGGGGCTTTTTATTTCCTACAATATGTGTCAACAGTCTACCAAGAATCTTACCTTGCTTGGAGGCTTTTTATTTCCTACAATATGTGTCAACAGTCTACCAAGAATCTTACCTTGCTTGGAGGCTTTTTATTTCCTACAATATGTGTCAACAGTCTACCAAGAATCTTACCTTGCTTGGGGGCTTTTTATTTCCTACAATATGTGTCAACAGTCTACCAAGAATCTTACCTTGCTTGGGGGCTTTTTATTTCCTACAATATGTGTCAACAGTCTACCAATGAGGACAGGATCAGGTTTGGTAATCATTAAAACTGTCTCTGCTAGAATGTCCTGTGCTGCTTCTGTATATAAAACACCAAAGCTGTCCAAAACAATGGAAGGATCCACGGTTGTCATGGAACTACAATATCAAGATAGTTAGGTTCTAAATATATGTGTATGTTTATAATGAGTTTCACTATATATAATAATATCCTTCGTCAAATAATGCATAGATTGCCAGACCTCAAAACCAAACATGTCTGGCAGCCCTCTTATTGTCCAGACATTGTGCATAATTTTCAGATGATATGTTTTAGGAGAACTTAGGTTATTGAATGGAAACTTTTCGTCAAAACACCAGAATGGAAAAAATGGTTAAGTTCGAAGCCGAAATATCTGACCTTGTGTTAAAATTCCAAATAATTTTGATTAATGGGACATTAATTTATTAAGCAGAAACCAAAATTAGTATTTTCTAGCAAATCAAGGAGTATAAATCCAGAACAGAAGAAGTGGTGAAGTCCATCATAATCTTGTTATGGTCTCTAACCTTGCACATATTCTTCAAATGATTTGCTTAAGGAGAACTTAAATTATTGAATGGAAACTTGGAAAATATTTATTTTCCGTCAATTCTCCAGAATGGAAAAAGCGGCAAAGTTTGAAACCGAAATATCTTTTCTTGTGCATAAATTTCAACTAAAAAGGTATATATCTAAACATGTCTAAATTAACCAAATAAATAGCATACCGTAACCTGGGCATTACAAAGAACAAATCTGCTACCGTCCTCAAACACTCTGGTGACAAATGTTTTAAAATTTGTACTATATTGTAAAAACAATGACTAGCTTTTATCTTCTCTCCTGTAAATATATATATTCAGTGTTCAATGGTTTTTGACAATGAAGAGGTAGATTGTACATCTAGAATCTCTAGTGAATTATTGATAATGATATTGATTGATGCTTAACACCAACTTTAGCAATATTTCAGCTATATCATGCTGTAAGGAGTGTTTCATGTTGTCGTGGTTTGTTGTAGTGTTGATTATTACTGAACTGGTAGCATAGTGAGTTACTTCATAAGCATAAACTGATTGTAATTAAATACAGTGTTAGGGTTATGGTGTTTAAAACCACTTTCAACAATATTTCAGTTATATCGTGGCGGTCAGTTTTATTGGAGGAAACCGGAGTACCTGGAGAAAACCACTGACCTGTCGCAAGTCACTGACAAACTTTATCACATAATATTGCATCGAGTACACCTCGCCATGAAGGGGATTCAAACTCACAACTTTAATGGTGATAGGCAGATTGCACAGGTAGTTGTAAATCCAACTATCATATGATCACGACCATGATGACCCCTTATTGATAATAAAAGAAGTGGTTAATGTAGTAGTGGTTGGTTATATCGTTGATAATTACTGAACTGATAGTATAGTCAGTTATCTCATAAACATAAAAACTGGTTTTCTCCAGGTACTGCGGTTTCCTTCACTAATAAAACTGACTGCCATGATATAACTGAAATGTTGTTGAAAGTGGCAATAAACACCATAACCCTACCCTAAGGTCGGTGGTTTTCTCAAGTTTCCTCCACCAATAAAACTGACAGCCACGATATAACTGAAATATTGTTGAAAGTGGCATTAAACACCATCAAACAAACAAACAAACCAATAAAATTGACCGTCACGATATAACTGAAATATTGTTGAAAGTGGTGTTAAACACCATAAGCCACACCAACCAAATATTTAATCTAATGACTTTTCAACAAAAAAATTGTAGCGACAACAATGTGGTCAGACCAAAGACAAAAATACCTGTGTTTCTGCTAGCCCTACCCACCCTAATTCTTAGTGCTGACAAAAAAAAATAGATAAAAAGCTTTGCCTCCCTACCTAACCTATTTTTTCCAAGAATTTTAGCAGCAACACAGGTATTTTTTTCATTTTCCTTAGTCAAATGAATGAATATGTTGAAAGTGGAGTTAAACAATAAAAAACAATAATAATAATAACATTAACATACAACTGGTTGTAATTTAATACATGTAATTAGTTCATTATTGAAGTTAACCATTGGTTGTAATTTAATACATGTAATTAGTTCATTATTGAAGTTAACCATTGGCTGTAATTTAATACATGTAATTAGTTCATTATTGAAGTTAACCATTGGTTGTAATTTAATACATGTAATTAGTTCATTATTGAAGTTAACCATTGGTTGTAATTTAATACATGTAATTAGTTCATTATTGAAGTTAACCATTGGTTGTAATTTAATACATGTAATTAGTTCATTATTGAAGTTAACCATTGGTTGTAATTTAATACATGTAATTAGTTCATTATTGAAGTTAACCATTGGTTGTAATTTAATACATGTAATTAGTTCATTATTGAAGTTAACCATTGGTTGTAATTTAATACATGTAATTAGTTCATTATTGAAGTTAACCATTGGTTGTAATTTAATACATGTAATTAGTTCATTATTGAAGTTAACCATTGGTTGTAATTTAATACATGTAATTAGTTCATTATTGAAGTTAACCATTGGTTGTAATTTAATACATGTAATTAGTTCATTATTGAAGTTAACCATTGGTTGTAATTTAATACATGTAATTAGTTCATTATTGAAGTTAACCATTGGTTGTAATTTAATACATGTAATTAGTTCATTATTGAAGTTAACCATTGGTTGTAATTTAATACATGTAATTAGTTCATTATTGAAGTTAACCACTGGTTGTAATTTAATAATTGTAATTAGTTCATTATTGAAGTTAACCATTGGTTGTAATTTAATACATGTAATTAGTTCATTATTGAAGTTAACCATTGGTTGTAATTTAATACATGTAATTAGTTCATTATTGAAGTTAACCATTGGTTGTAATTTAATACATGTAATTAGTTCATTATTGAAGTTAACCATTGGTTGTAATTTAATACATATAATTAGTTCATTATTGAAGTTAACCACTGGTTGTAATTTAATACATGTAATTAGTTCATTATTGAAGTTAACCATTGGTTGTAATTTAATACATGTAATTAGTTCATTATTGAAGTTAACCATTGGTTGTAATTTAATACATGTAATTAGTTCATTATTGAAGTTAACCATTGGTTGTAATTTAATACATGTAATTAGTTCATTATTGAAGTTAACCATTGGTTGTAATTTAATACATGTAATTAGTTCATTATTGAAGTTAACCATTGGTTGTAATTTAATACATGTAATTAGTTCATTATTGAAGTTAACCATTGGTTGTAATTTAATACATATAATTAGTTCATTATTGAAGTTAACCATTGGTTGTAATTTAATACATGTAATTAGTTCATTATTGAAGTTAACCATTGGTTGTAATTTAATACATGTAATTAGTTCATTATTGAAGTTAACCATTGGTTGTAATTTAATACATGTAATTAGTTCATTATTGAAGTTAACCATTGGTTGTAATTTAATACATGTAATTAGTTCATTATTGAAGTTAACCATTGGTTGTAATTTAATACATATAATTAGTTCATTATTGAAGTTAACCATTGGTTGTAATTTAATACATGTAATTAGTTCATTATTGACGTTAACCACACAATCCTTGGGGGATAACGAAATGTGATCAAGGTTGTAAATTTCTTGAAATATCACTTGCTTTTAAGTTATTGATATTAAAATGGACAAAATTTTGCTGTATAAAAATTTAAAACTGTCAATGCAAAATATACCTTTTTTTAGGACACATATAGACAGAGGAGGAGGGTTGGTATCCTAATAACTTGTTTAACCCTGCTACACTTTTGTGCCTGTCCCAAGCCAGGATCTGGATTTTTGTGTTGAATGGTTTGAGGTGCGAGATTTGTTCATATTGGTGTAATATTTGACCATTAATGTTTAAATTTTCTTTTCCCAAAATATTGATTTATGATTTACCTGTTCTTTCCATTGATTTCACACAGGTGACATTCCCTTTGATATATTGCCATGCTTCCTTTGAATTCATCTTCTGAATTGGTCGATTAAACTGAAACAATATTTTTCTTGTTTTAAAAGACAAAGATACTTATACAAATGTTCCCATCTTAATACTGTTGATGGAGACAAATTTTCATTTTACACCAAAATTTATTGTGCATGGAAATCTACAGGAGAATAAGTTATTTTTAAAAAAATATTTGTTTAAGGTTTTTGGCTTCTGTCAAGAAGTCTAACATCACTGACATGAACTTTGACCCTGATACCCATCTCAGGTGTTAAGGTTTTGGTACATCTCCCCCAGGGGTTTCACTGGTAAGTTCGTTACATCTGTCCTAGCATTCATCTCCCAATCAATCAGGATATAGAGAAAAATTACTGAAAGTGATGATAAATGCAGTAGTCTCCCCTTTATGAGGTCACAAAAACCCTTCTGCATTGAAAAAGTGGCTTTATAAAAAGCTGGCCTCTCTTGAGGGGGACAATTTACTAGTATTTTACTATCTCAGTTATCTGAAATATGACCTGATAAATGGAGGGGTACGTTAGGTGGGAGGGGTCACATAAGAGGAAGACTACTGTGGCAATAACCCAAAATGTATTTTAAACACACCTTTTGTATATGTATACTTCCTGTTACAAGATCTTCTACAGGTTTAGTAACCATACTGTTATCTATCTGGTGAGACACATACTGTAGAGTTCCTATACTTCTGGCCGTTATTTCTGGAAATACTGAAAAACAAAAATATTAATAATCATAACAACATATCTGAACTATGGAAAGCCAATCTGATCAAAATCACATCTCTCAGTTGCTCCCCTTTACTGGTATCACAACATGGGAGGTCTTCAGAAACTTATTACGGGTCACATGTGAGCGTGGGAGATCAGAAGTAACCCCATTAAGGGTCACATGTGAATGACCCTATGTAATGACCATTACTGCCCAATGAAAATCATCCTAAGGAGACCATGAAAGTGTTTTAATTTAAAATTAAACTGTTTTGTTTGCTGCAAGCAAATTGATTAGTGGAAAAAGGCCATAACCAGTATTTATCATATCATTAAATATTCATGATAAAGAGTCACTCGCATGTGACCCGCTTAATGGTTTCTTCAGAACTCCCATGCCACTACATATCAGTAAAAAAGGGCAAGTGAAAGTGAGAGATCTGATTTTACTTAGATTAATGGAATTATTCAATTCTTATATTGCTATATTTTTAGGTTTAGTATACATTATTTACTAACATTTGCTTTTAAAGGAAACACTTCTTGTACTTCTTCCCCCCCCCCCCCCCCCCCCCACTTTTTTTTAAATAAAATTGAATTACAATAATCTGAGATAAAATTTCAAATAAGTATGATTCTTACATCTATACAAGTTGTTATAGGAGAATATACAAATATCTATGAATGACATCAACTGTCAATCAAAATCAACAAAGGATGAGTTAGTTATAGATACCTATATGTTTTAGCATATTGCCATTCCCTTCTACTTTACTCATTCCTTGGAGAGGATCAAAGCTAAAAAAAGAAATTAAATTGTAACAAAATTATTTATATACATTGACACTTTTACCTCTTTACAAAAAGAATAATATATTACCATTTTCTTACATTGTTACAACTCAAAACTGTACAGTACTTCTCATCTTATAAAGCCACTAATACAAAAAGGCCAACCCTCTTATCAAACTAGATTTCAGATGGACTGATTTAGCAAAAAGTGCTAAATTGTCCCCCTTCAAGAGAGTTCACTCCCTTTTATAGGGCTTCTTTTTCAATTTAGAAGGGGAGGCCTTATAAGAGGACTACTGTCTTAACATCCGACAACTTATCAATTCTCAATAAATGAAGAAAAAAATATGTGATTCGTTCACTACTTAAACTAAAATCTCAGCTGAGCCTTTATCATTCACCTGGTTATTCCGTTCGACTTATAGATTCTGTGCAGAAGATTTTTCAATTTCAACATTTCAGAAACAAGAATTGCCAATGGTGGCTATGTCTTTGTCAGATCAAGATTAAAAGATGATTTTTTTCATGGAGGATCTCACAAACCCCATTTGCACATGATATATACTAAGTTAAAAAATATTTCAAAGGAGAAGATTTTTCAAATTTCAGCCAATAAGAGTCCATACAAAATGAATAATTTCTGTGGAGGATATAACAAATCAATAAGAGTTGTAGTTTCAGAGGAGAAGACTTTTGAAGTTTCAGCCAATCAAAAATAAGAATTGCTCATGGTCGCCATATTTTTGCCAGATTAAGACGAAATCCATAATTTTTGTTGAGAACTTCACTTACATTATTTGTACCAACTAACAATTATTTGGACATGAAGTTCTAGAAGAGAAGATTTTTTTTTAATTTCAACCAATCAGAAACAAGAATTGCCAATGGCTGCCAGATAAAGATAAAGTGAGAGATTTTGGTGGACACAGGACCTGACACAGGACCTGACAAACATCATTCATGCAAAGACAGTACCTACAGTAATTAATGACATACTTATCAGGAGCTTCTGGTGATATAAACTCTTCATCTACCACTACTTTGTGTATAATACCAAGGTCTGCATGGTACTGGATTGTCTATAAAATATATCATACATTTCTTATATTTAAAGACTCTGCTTAATATGCTTAAACAAATTAATTTTTTTGATTTTCAACAGGTATACCTAGTTATGTGAATCATACAATCATATAATGTAACTTAATTTCTGCTGTAAAAAAAATTTCAGTAGAAAAATCATTACAAAAATGCAACGGTAATATAAAAATACTCAACCTAGCTGCTCTTACTTTATTTATAAGTAATGAATGAAAAAATGGAAATTAATGCATCAAAAACAAAAATACAGGCTTTTTGGTTTCAAATTTACAAAATTTCATACCACAAAAAATGTCATGAAATTTTCCACTTTGATATTCTCCACCTACAAACTTTTGATATTCTCCACCTACAAACCTTTTGATATCTTCCACCTACAAACCTTTTGATATCTTCCACCTACAAACCTTTTGATATTCTCCACCTACAAACCTTTTGATATCTTCCACCTACAAACCTTTTGATATCTTCCACCTACAAACCTTTTGATATTCTCCACCTACAAACCTTTTGATATCTTCCACCTACAAACTTTCTGATATTCTCCACCTACAAACCTTTTGATATTCTCCACCTACAAACCTTTTGATATCTTCCACCTACAAACCTTTTGATATCTTCCACCTACAAACCTTTTGATATTCTCCACCTACAAACCTTTTGATATTCTCCACCTACAAACCTTTTGATATTCTCCACCTACAAACCTTTTGATATCTTCCACCTACAAACCTTTTGATATCTTCCACCTACAAACCTTTTGATATCTTCCACCTACAAACCTTTTGATATCTTCCACCTACAAACCTTTTGATATTTTCTGCCAGCATTTTCTACAGGATGTTTATGTCTAACTTTGGTATACTGTTGACCAGTATCAGTCTGTCTGACGTCGTAGGTAGAATTGTGTAGACCTGTGAATGATAATTAAACATCTGTAGATAAAGTAAATCACTAGTTACGTACATACTAGACGTGTCAAGGGCTGTTGTTGCAACGATATTGGACGGTAGTTGGATTTACATATTCCTACACAATCAGTGCCTATCACCATTTAAGAGGTGAGTTTGATTCCATTTCATGGAGAGAAGTGTTGAGAGTACCACTCGACTGCAGGCTGGGGGCAGTTTCACATACATTTTGGGGTGTGAGTTGTTTTCATTGATGAAGATGCTTTACTTTAATTTATGTCTAAGTGTAATGTTGGATAGTCTCTCTTGTTCCTTTACTTTAATGTATGTATAAGTGTAATGTTGGATAGTCTCTCATGTTCATTTACTTTAATTTGTGTCTAAGTGTAATGTTGGATAGTCTCTCTTGTTCATTTACTTTAATTTATGTCTAAGTGTAATGTTGGATGGTCTCTCTTGTTCCTTTACTTTAATTTATGTCTACGTGTAATGTTGGATGGTCTCTCTTGTTCCTTTACTTTAATGTATGTCTAAGTGTAATGTTGGATAGTCTCTCATGTTCATTTACTTTAATTTATGCCTAAGTGTAATGTTGGATAGTCTCTCTTGTTCATTTACTTTAATTTATGTCTAAGTGTAATGTTGGATGGTCTCTCTTGTTCCTTTACTTTAATTTATGTCTACGTGTAATGTTGGATGGTCTCTCTTGTTCCTTTACTTTAATTTATGCCTAAGTGTAATGTTGGACAGTCTCTCTTGTTCCTTTACTTTAATTTATGTCTAAGTGTAATGTTGGATAGTCTCTCTTGTTCCTTTACTTTAATTTATGTCTACGTGTAATGTTGGATAGTCTCTCTTGTTCCTTTACTTTAATTTATGTCTAAGTGTAATGTTGGATAGTCTCTCTTGTTCCTTTACTTTAATTTATGTCTACGTGTAATGTTGGATAGTCTCTCTTGTTCCTTTACTTTAATTTATGTCTAAGTGTAATGTTGGATAGTCTCTCTTGTTCCTTTACTTTAATTTATGTCTACGTGTAATGTTGGATGGTCTCTCTTGTTCCTTTACTTTAATTTATGCCTAAGTGTAATGTTGGATAGTCTCTCTTGTTCCTTTACTTTAATTTGTGTCTAAGTGTAATGTTGGATAGTCTCTCTTGTTCCTGTACTTTAATTTATGTCTAAGTGTAATGTTGGATAGTCTCTCTTGTTCCTTTACTTTAATTTATGTCTACGTGTAATGTTGGATAGTCTCTCTTGTTCCTTTACTTTAATTTATGTCTAAGTGTAATGTTGGATGGTCTCTCTTGTTCCTTTACTTTAATTTGTGTCTACGTGTAATGTTGGATAGTCTCTCATGTTCATTTACTTTAATTTGTGTCTAAGTGTAATGTTGGAAGTCTCTCTTGTTCCTTTACTTTAATTTGTGTCTAAGTGTAATGTTGGGCAGTCTTTCTTGTTCCTTTACTTTAATTTGTGTCTAAGTGTAATGTTGGGCAGTCTCTCTTGTTCATTTACATCCATATCCTTTCTTACTAATTAATCTACAAAAATTTAGGAAATCCTGATAGTTTAGAGCTGACTACAAATTTAAACTTAGCCAAAATTTTATACACTACCATCGAAATTGTTTGTCATGGACATTGAGAAATATCTTCTTGTTCAGATGAATTTATGGATAGTTAAAGCATGGAATGTTTTCAGTCTATATGTTACCATAATTGCCATTCTACAAGCCCAATTGTAGTAAGCACAAAACAGGGTCATTTGTTTATATATACATAGATAGTCTACCTTCCCAATGATAGAGACAAACACCTGTGGTATTATAAGTCCCAAATCCCCTTTTTTCTTGAGGGAAAGACTATTTTTTCCACCTACAAACCCTACTTTCAGTTTGATTGTCTGTGAATATTGGAAAAATCTATGGTAATTTTTAATGACATACCTAAATCTTATAGCGTTAATTGATGTGCTATTTTTCAGTAGCAAGTAAATGCTGTTTTAGTCGAGTACCGTATTTAGGGTTGTATAATGCGCAGGATTTTGCCAGATTCTTTATTTGGTAGGAGGTGTGCGCATTATAAACAGGAACAATGTGTTTCACTCTTTCCCAGACCGGGAAATCACATGTCCGCCATGTTTTTTTGTTTACTATTGTCAACATGCAAAGTTAAATATTTCTTAAATTGTTTGGACACTATTCCACAAAATAATTAATTGCATCTACTGTTTTAATTATTGAAGAATTAAAACTGTCTAGTGCAGTTTTGTTTTGAAAAATATATACGACTGATATTTAATTCTTACATTTCGGACGACGATTTTTTTCAAAAGTCCATGCACATTATAGACACGAACTAGTTTTTTTCTGGAGATTTTCAAGGCCAAGAGGGGGTGCGCATTATGCAACCCTAAATACAGTATTTTGTTAAAAAATATTGTTTTGATTATTCAATTGAATACCAGGGTAATAAGTACAAGATAACATTAGATGATTACCTTCATGATCAAACTCAGTTGTATTGTAACTCCCCCGTTTTGTTTCATCATAACCTTGTATCTAAAAAATAGTAAATCAAGTTTTCTAACTTTAAAATGAAAGATTATGGTAAATTACCAAAAAGTATGTTCACTTTTGAGATTTTTACTGCAAAACTACATGAGGTATGCTTCGTTTGTTCGAGTTTCTCTTCTATATTTGCTTGGAGACGCTGTGGTCATGATCGCATGGTAGTTGGATTTACAACTACCTGTGCAATCAGTGCCTATCACCACTAAAGTTGTGAGTTCGAACCCTGTTCTTGTACTCGATACAACATTATGTGATAAAATTTGTCAGCGACTTGCGACAGGTCAGTGGTTTTCTCTGGGTACTTCGGTTTCCTCCACCAATAAAACTGACCGCCACGATATAACTGAAATATTGTTGAAAGCGGCGTTAAACACCATAAACCATCTATATTTACCTATGTCATAAGCATGTAAAAACCATTTGAGACAGGATTTTTAATATGATTTTTTAGGACCTTGGCTCGCTCAGGTAATATTGGACTTTTTTTGTGAAAGTTAAGACACACAAAATAGTAATAATTTACCATTATTTTGCTTGAAAATTTCTGTGCATTTACATTATGTGTTATAGATTCTGTTACTGATATGGATGGTAATATCAGGATAGACAGACTGCCCTTGGGTCATGATACGGACCGTGAAACTGATATTTCCCTCGCCTCCAGCTCAGGCAATAACATTTCCACTGGTCCGTACCACATCCCTTGGGCAGTCTGTATTATCCTGATATTGCCTTCCATATCAGTAACTATTATATAATTATTGTATTATATATACATGTATACCTCATCTTTCCTATACAGCTTGGCAGCCAGGAGTGAAGCCAAACCTTTCTTTGTAGCCAAGACAAGGTCGTCCTCATCTGGTGGGTGGTACACCTGTAAGATCTCTCCTTTGTGGGTTATTTCAAATGAAAACCTGGAACAAATATAAAACTAAATTAAGACCTTGGTCAATATCTTGTAAAAAGAAGCTTAAACAGTGATGGCCATCAATTCCACCAATATCAACAAAATGAACCATAAACTCTCATCTTAACTAAACTCACTGAACATAGAAAAAACCATGACATATGACATTGGAAATCCAGGTCCTGGCTTGGGGCAGGCATGTACCGATTTTTTTAGGTTTTCGCTTCTTATACAACTGTAATAAGTTCTGATAGTAGTTATGTGAAAAGATTTTTATAACTATCATGTATGTAAACAAAAAGACTACAATTTGGTTAGGGAATGACATTCTAGGTTAGGGAATGACATTCTAGGTTAGGGAATGACATTCTAGGTTAGGGAATGACATTCTAGGTTAGGGAATGACATTCTAGGTTAGGGAACGACATTCTAGGTTAGGGAATGACATTCTAGGTTAGGGAATGACATTCTAGGTTAGGGAATGACATTCTAGGTTAGGGAACGACATTCTAGGTTAGGGAATGACATTCTAGGTTAGGGAATGACATTCTAGGTTAGGGAATGACATTCTAGCTTTTAGAGGGAAGGAGGCTATGTTTTTTTTCTGTTGCTAAATTGCATAGAAAAAAACAATTTTTACCAGAAATATGTAAATTAAAAATAATCTGACACTAAAGTTTTCAAAAAGAAATTTTGGTAAAATTTGAAGAAAATTTGTTTTTGCAAAAAAATAAATAATCTGATGTTTGTTTCATGTGAAAGAGAACAAAATTTCCTGGCAGAGGGGAAAAAACATACCAACCCTAAAAGTTAAATGGTTGATCCTTTAGTTAAGATTTATATTTATATCTATTTTTTCCATGTTCTTTCAACCTCCCACAATTTCAACTTCAACATGTCCATCATTTCTTATTTGTCTGGTTTTCATTTTGTAAAGTAGAACACTTTACCTAACATTTTGTTGAGAGTGGAGTGCTTTACATAATCCAATGGTAAATGGCAAGTCATTTCCCAAATAATTTGAGAGCTTCTGGTAGTATGTCAACAGAGTTTCTCTATCTCTTACGATTTCTGCCATAAATTCAACAGATAGAGGCAGGGTGACAAATTCCAAAATTATAACTTTTTTTATTTTTCATCCAATTTTGATGCATTTTTTAATGCAAAATGCTCATGTTTATGGTTGATTGATTGCTCGATTGGTGTTTAATACCAACTTTAGCAGTATTTGAGCTATTTCGTGGCGCGACCAAATTTCATATATGAGACACCTAAAAGACCTCATCATCTTTATGGGTTATCTTTTAGTCAATACAGAAAATGAACTTTTTTTTTTTGGAAAAGATGCAAAATGGGACACAAATTCGGAAATTTTTTTGATATTATATGTGTATCATACATGGTAAATTTCCTACATACTAGTATATGTACCTTGCTAGACTCAACATGTAGTAGTACTATGTTTACATTTTTAAAAGTTTACTGTTTAAAATGTTTACAACTACCAGTATAAGGTTTAGATTCAAGTAGCATGGTTGGCTCAAACCCCAAAAAAACATGCAATTATTTCTCAAATTAAATAATACAATATTTTTAAATCTATATGTATGTTAGTTAATTATTATGGTTTCTGCATTAAGTAATTAGTATATCAGTCTATTTCCATTGAAAAAATTGTACATTGTCGAAGTTGGTGTTGTTATTTGAAGATTAATTGGCAAGTCTTAGGACCAGACTGGAAGTTGGGGAAAAGGGGGTTAAAAACTGTCAAGCAAAAAAATATTCATTTGGTTTCAATGCACAACCTTTTATGCCATGGCTACCTGGACAATAATTGTTAGGGGGGGAGGGGGGTTTGCTTCTGCATTAAAAGTAAAAATTCAGACTACTTATAATTTTTTCCCAAAAAGTGTGGGGGCGGTGTCAACATAGTATGCCCCCACCCCCATTTGTAAAAGTTGGGGTGGCAATTTCCTCCTTTCCACCACTACCCCCATCCCTACCAGGCGCGTAGCAACCCGTACACAAAAACGCAGTTGTGTACACATCGAAAATTTTGACAAAAATGAAAACATGGTAAATCTTGGACACAAGGTAGAATAAAACTAAATTAGTAAACTAAATCAAATTCAAACAAATACAAACATGTTAATAATTACTTAATGTACCTATATTCAATTCCGGAAACTATGCTTATCATTTACGGAATCAGCATAGAACGGTGTGTGTTATGTAAGTGCAATGTCGATCGATGGTCGTGCACGTGTTTTAGGAATGGAGTTTGGGGTGGGGAATTGTTGTTAAGGTATGATTTTTTTTTATTTTGCTTGAACAAACAAACTAATCGTATTTCTTTTTAAAGGAAAACCACAACGCACACCCAAAAACAAATAGCACGTGGGATCGTTAACGTTATTGGAAGCATATTGATATTAGTTTACTTTTAGTAAACTTTTAAAATCTTCAGGTAATCTGGATACGTATCATACGGAACGAACCGGAATAAGAAAAAAAATATTGATTTAACACGGATGGAATTTGCATTTTCCAGTCTGTACAGCCGGTGCACATCCACATCGTTTCAAATTCTCGATTCCGGAGTGACATCACACAATGTAATTGACCAATCAATGATTATCAATTTTGAGATGAAGAAAATATTTGGAGGTGAAGCCAAGCAAAATCCTTGGGATTCTACATAGACTCCAATGTATATTTAATTTATTCGCTATCTTCCAACAGAAGTTAAATATTTTAATTAAAATCACCTCTGGACCTTATAGACACTAAATCAGATATCTAGTTTGATTGTCGTCAATTTATATCAGACGGGTTTATTTTAAATTAAGAAAATAAAATTCAAATTTTCCATTGGAATCTAGGTAAAATCTAGAGGATTCCTGCTGACCTCACCCCAATAAATTATTAAATACCCAGATGTTCGGATATGAGAATTGATTGAGATTACAGTTTATCATGTTTATACATTATCATACCATTGACAGAGAGTATAAATTATTTCTATTCGAGAAATGTTCCTTTGAAATAAAATTTGCCTAAAAATAGTGAAGACTAGCTAATATTTTTTTCAGGGTAATCTCGAATTCTACAAGTACAAGGAGAGCAAAGGCTAAATGGTTTCTTGAACAAACTTGGATGAAATATTCAAAAACTCAAGATAGTGTCTACTGGGCACCATGTAGATTCTTTGGCCCATATGTTAATTGTATTCGATTCCAAATCAAGCTTAACCCACTACACATTTGACCAAATAAAATTTCTAAGTCAACTACAAATTTGTATTAATTATTATATTGCTCTACTTAATATTTTATTTCTCAAAATTTATGTTCAAAAGTTGACTTGTTGCTCATGAAAATTGGGTTTCCTTGGGATCATTTTTAGTGCCAGGAAATTGCATTTACCCCAGAGCTTCTGGGGGTCATAAGGACACCTCTGCGAGGTGGGGGAAGGACCCTCCACCAGACTTTTAAACAGATTTGAGTACATTTAAACAGATTTGAGTACATTTCATTTTGGGGTAGCTACGCCCCTACCTACGTCCTGAATAAACCTGTGAATGTGATGCTGGTTACCTGTACATGCATCATGCATATATGCTTCTGTGTCAGACTCTCTAAACATTATCAGCCTGTAGATAATTTAATACCAAAATTTCCCCGACTTTCAGCAAATTAGGTGGAAATTCCTACATAAATTAGTGAAATGGTTAATAAGCGACGACTCTTTCGTCGAGCTGTCTTCTTGTCATTTTTGCTTCTTGACTATAATTAGCGGTCTTCAAAAAGTAATATCGGAATCAATACGGGCGATCCGGAGATGGACTATCAGGGAGTGTATTTTTTCAAAGTTCATCGGCGGAAACATTAAAACAAAAGCAAGTCTTTGTTTTCAATCAATACAACAAAAAATATAGCTGGGGAGAAAATGACTAGATTATATCTTCGTATAATCTATTATAGGTGTGGTTGTCAAACAATTCTCGTTCATAAATAAAGTCCGAAATGTCAACATTTAAACAAAATTTGCTTTAAATACACTTGTAATGGACCAATCAAAACAAAGTATTTTTTTATATATAAGGTGTAATTATAATTTTTTTTTAACACAAATCATATGGGAGCAACTAACCGTCCGAACGTCGTATGTGTATGGTTGACATGAAAATCGTACTGGATATCACAATACCGAACGTAACACATAAATACAATGTACGAGAACAGCTCTACAGAAGGAAATCTTGGAGTATGAAAAAGGTGCTGGCTATGGGCTACACGATTTTCCTGCTCCAGTGATATAAAATACAACGTTTGGCTCGATATTACCTTCTAGTCATACAAAATGTATGTGACATCTAATTATAAAATGTAAGAATATCAATAATTTCGAAATGCAATGTAAAAAGATGTACATATATAGCAGGGGAAGCCCTTTTTGACTGAAAATATGGAATAAAGCTTCAGAATAATGCAAAATGTATGCCTACCATTTACTCAAGTTCATATGATGACCAGGAACATCTGAAATAGAATATACAAATCATGTGAGTGGGTGTAATTTGAGACTTTGTTTGAAATTCAGACTTCGTTTGAAATTCAGACTTCATTTAAGCAGAAGCACAGAAACGTTAGTCCACTCTGATATGTCGCTGTTAAGTGACTGTGGAATTGTGTCACGGCACGTTTAGCATGTTCATATGCATGTAAACGTTTTACTGTTTCGCCGATCCCTAGTTGTCAATAAGTCATTTTCACAATGAATGTGTATACTTTATATTTATTTCTGATTCCTTGCTATTGGTAATGTGTGATCATGTTTGAATTTGTTTAATACCTGTAAATAATTTGAATTGCATCTTACTAAGATTTATTTCTACGTAAAATAAGGAAGCCGGGAGCAGCCATTTTCGTGTTTTCGTTTTGATTGATTGATTTTTGGTGTTTAACGTCACTTTCAGCAATATTTCAGCTATATCATGGCGACCAGTTTTAGTGGTGGAAGAAGCCGGAGTAACCGGAGAGAACCACCGACCATGGGCAAGCAACTGGTAAACTTTATCACTTGCGGCTGCGAGTCGAGTGCACCCTTTTTTGTAATTTACAAAGCCGGGCGCGAACACACGCCGTTTTTTGCTTTGAACATTTATAAAAGATGAAAAGGTACAAGCGTGAAACCACGAAATGACCGCTCTCAGCTTCCATAAAAAATGGCGGTTCAGTACATGGACAAGAGAACGCTGGATCTACCCGAACCCAATCTGATTAAGATCACGTGTCTCATTTGCTCCTGTTTGCTGATGTTTTGCGGCGCGGGAAATCAAGACAATAAAGTTGTAGGTCTTCCCCTTCCGTAATATTTCAAAATTTATGTAAGTGATTATGGATGAATCACTCAATCTACAAAAATGTATATATTATTACATATACAGATGTATATACCTGGGTGATTAACTTCGTTGAAGGTAAAACTATTCACTGATAGTAGCATTTCTTGTAATTGTTTGTCATCACGTATGTTTCTAAATCCAATCTGAAAAACAGAAATGTGTATACACTGAAGTCAAAAAACATGAACTTTAAATACATTTTAAATGACCATCAATCGTATGCATACAGACGTAGTTTGAATTAAGTGATA
Organism: Bathymodiolus brooksi; assembly: GCA_963680875.1. Taxonomy (NCBI): domain Eukaryota; kingdom Metazoa; phylum Mollusca; class Bivalvia; order Mytilida; family Modiolidae; genus Bathymodiolus; species Bathymodiolus brooksi. Next base: position 70,723,707 of record OY804590.1, read on the forward strand.
TTAATAATGATGACGGTATTTGTAAGAGTTCTTACTTCCCTCGTATTTTATTTTCTTATTGATAAACCCCGCACCTGGGAAATACCATTCTATGCAACAAGTTAGTAGCATCAAAATGATGAAGATGACAATAAGAATAAGAATATTTATTATTCCAATCAATGGGCCCACAACAGAGGCAAACAAATTGCATACATTGATTATTGTCATTGGAGGCAATTATGCATATATATATATATATAATATATATAAATACAACGTTTCTTGTCGGGTTCAGAGCCTTCAAAAAAATTAATAATATAAACAAAAAGAACAAATATTTCAGTATCATAAACCCTGTTTCAGTTTTCTTGTCTCAAGGCACTCTATTATACATTTTCCAAAAATATTGATTATTGAAAGATCTTCATTGGTAAATAAATGATAGAATTTTGATTTATCTGACATATTATTGAAATTAGAACATAATTCTGAAATTTTCTGATAACAATCTTTCTAATAGACAATATGTAGCGTTCGTCGACAAATGTAAGAATACTTCTCAACTACAGACTAGGGACTGTTTCACACTCATTTTAGACTAGGGACTGTTTCACACTCATTTTAGACTAGGGACTGTTTCACACTCATTTTAGACTAGTGACTGTTTCACACTCATTTTAGACTAGGGACTGTTTCACACTCATTTTAGACTAGGGACTGTTTCACACACATTTTAGACTAGGGACTGTTTCACACTCATTTTAGACTAGGGACTGTTTCACACTCATTTTAGACTAGGGACTGTTTCACACTCATGTTAGACTAGGGACTGTTTCACACTCATTTTAGACTAGGGACTGTTTCACACTCATTTTAGACTAGGGACTGTTTCACACTCATTTTAGACTAGGGACTGTTTCACACTCATTTTAGACTAGGGACTGTTTCACACTCATTTTAGAATAGGGACTGTTTCACACTCATTTTAGACTAGGGACTGTTTCACACTCATTTTAGACTAGGGACTGTTTCACACTCATTTTAGACTAGGGACTGTTTCAAACTCATTTTAGACTAGGGACTGTTTCACACTCATTTTAGACTAGGGACTGTTTCACACTCATTTTAGACTAGGGACTGTTTCACACTCATTTTAGACGAGGGACTGTTTCACACTCATTTTAGACGAGGGACTGTTTCACACTCATTTTAGACTAGGGACTGTTTCACACTCATTTTAGACTAGGGACTGTTTCACACTCATTTTAGACTAGGGACTGTTTCACACTCATTTTAGACTAGGGACTGTTTCACACTCATTTTAGACTAGGGACTGTTTCACACTCATTTTAGAATAGGGACTGTTTCACACTCATTTTAGACAAGGGACTGTTTCACACTCATTTTAGACTAGGGACTGTTTCACACTCATTTTAGACTAAGGACTGTTTCACACTCATTTTAGACTAGGGACTGTTTCACACTCATTTTAGACGAGGGACTGTTTCACACTCATTTTAGACGAGGGACTGTTTCACACTCATTTTAGACTAGGGACTGTTTCACACTCATTTTAGACTAGGGACTGTTTCACACTCATTTTAGACGAGGGACTGTTTCACACTCATTTTAGACTAGGGACTGTTTCACACTCATTTTAGACTAGGGACTGTTTCACACTCATTTTAGACTAGGGACTGTTTCACACTCATTTTAGACTAGGGACTGTTTCACACTCATTTTAGCCTAGGGACTGTTTCACACTCATTTTAGACAAGGGACTGTTTCACACTCATTTTAGACTAGGGACTGTTTCACACTCATTTTAGACTAAGGACTGTTTCACACTCATTTTAGACTAGGGACTGTTTCACACTCATTTTAGACTAGGGACTGTTTCACACTCATTTTAGACGAGGGACTGTTTCACACTCATTTTAGACTAGGGACTGTTTCACACTCATTTTAGACTAGGGACTGTTTCACACTCATTTTAGACTAGGGACTGTTTCACACTCATTTTAGCCTAGGGACTGTTTCACACTCATTTTAGACTAGGGACTGTTTCACACTCATTTTAGACTAGGGACTGTTTCACACTCATTTTAGAGTATGAGTTATGCTCATTGTTGAAGACTTTACTGTGGAATGTAGAACAGCAATCAAAAGCTGTTAATTTACTTTATTTTGTGTCTAAGTGTAAAGGTAGATTGTCTCGCATAATCATTTTTTAAACACCCATATCATTACTTATTGTGTATGTACATACCCTGGCATCAACATCAAATTTTCCAATGTTCGGAACTTCCGTCCTTGACTTGAGGTTGTAATCATACTTATAGCCAAACTTGAATCTTAACATGGATCCATTAGTCCATACTATTGACAAAGTCCAGATCAATAGGATAGACCACTTCAAGTGGTCCATCGTTGGTCCTAATAAAAATTGAAAATATTTTGGATCTCTATTTCAATATGTACATGTGTCAGATAGACATCATGTTGAATATCTGGCAAAGTTCTTCAGAAACTTTATTAAATATTAAATAATACGGAACAATCATAATACACAAAATATAAGATAATATTTTAACAGTTGACTTGCATATTGTATTGTTTAAATGTCTTTCAATTAAAACAATCAAATATCTTAATGAATAATTTGTCAAAATGTGTACCTCAGCGTTTAATGATGCCATGATAGATTAGACAAGAGACATATTCTTAAAGCCATTTAATTTTGATTCATCTTAAACTTTAAATCGAGTTCAAAAGGTCATCTTGTGGATACGTTTATAACACATTAGTTTTGTTTTGTTCTGTTTGCCAAATGTGCATTGAGCTAAAGTCTTTTTTATATATATTGTATTAATTGTATCAAGTTTGTATATGAACCCCACCCTTTGTGCAGTGTGTATTGTTGTTTAACGCCTAATGAGCAAATGTTCAGCAATGTCGTGACGAGAGCAAGTTATATTTAATGAAATGATGATAATACCCCCTTTTTTAGTTTAAACATATTTTATTTGCTCAAATGTGCAAAAAAGATAAGACACAAGTTAAACAAACTTATGAAGTCTTCTCCTATATACAATAAGTTACAACATTATTTGGTAGAGCATGCATGTATATAAATATTTCTTACATTAATATGTGTAGATTGAACTAAACAGAGAATGAAGAAAGGAATGAGCGAAAGGGTTAGTGGTGATGATGTGTGCGATTGTTGTTTTGATGTCCCCTTTTTACTCGACCAACACGCTTTATTGAATCTGTTAAGAGCCAGCGCACTGAAACAACGGTCCGTGGGTAGACATGTCGCTCCACTCAGATACAGTATCCTGATTCCCAGCCAACCAGCCTTTGCTCTTACTCATAAAAGATGTTTGCATTTAAGATTTTTCTATTTTTTTCTGGTTTATTTACGTATGTAAAAATAACATTATAAGAGTGCCATTGGATTGAAATTAAAAAAAATATGTAAATACTAAATTATGGCAATGAGATCTTAATGCTTAGCAGTATATAAAATAAGACATATTTTTATGTTTTAATATAAGAGTTATTGTGACGAATGATGCATTTTTATTTAGTCTATATCTCCATATTATCCAAAAGACATACCAGGGGCGTAGCTAGCCTTTTTTGCAGTTCAAGCAACCAAACCTGGAAGGGGAGGTCTGGGGGAGAAATATTTTTTTTTACTAGATGCAAAATGGTGCGTTCTGAGGTGTTTTCATGGGTAAATTGAATACATAAGCAACACATTGATTTCATGATTTTGTTAGACAGAATTTACTTAAAATTGCCCAAAATCTGTTCTTCGTGTCTTAGCAGACACGAACTTCTCCATAACTTTGTCTGAATCCACACTGAATTCGCGATGGATCCCCATTAATGCTAGCGATGACAACCTATCGTTATTCATTGTTGATCGTACATATGTCTTCAACCGACGTAGTACACTGAACGATCGCTCTGCGGTAGCACTTGTTACCGGCTTTGTCAACATGATGCACAAGATGGTATCTATAGAAGGATATAGCACCGGGTTTACCGCATCAAGTGTCTCACAAAGTGAAGTTGGCATCTGATCGTGAGTTGTTATTATTCCTTCTTTTTTTTATATCTTTATTTTTTTTTCAGCACGCCGATGTGCACGCAACTGCGTGTTGGCGTATAGGGAGCTACGCGCATGCATACGGTATTGCTTTTCGTTACTGGAAAAGACAAATATTGTTTAATCCTGTGTTTCATCACAATAACATTCAATGATAATGCATTTCACTTGCAAAATTAAAGTTAGAACACAAACTCGAAGCCAAAATGCGAGAGTACATGTAGATAAATGAGTTCACTTTGAAACACTGACCATTCAAAGAAGGTAAGTTTATTTTATGATTTTTCTGTGATAACATGTAACTCAAATCTGAACAATATCTGGTGGCGGTCAGGTATCACCGACCTATCGTTGTAAAATCACAACCGAAACTTTATCACATAAAGTTGTATCGAGTACACCTCTGGTAATATTGACCCGGCATCTTAAATAGTGGCGAGAGTGACAGAGTTAGTTATAAATCTAACTACCATACAATCGCGGCCACGATTTATGCCTTTGTAGCTTGCCCAATCTATGAATTTTCATATTTATGTGTATAACATTATTGTATGGAGCGGATGTACTAAGTTGATATAGCTTGTTTCCAATCTAATTGTACATTTATAGGACAATAAAATATGTTTAAGCTAAACTATGAATTTAGGCTTCAGAAGTTACTGGCTATGGGTCGAACTCAAACGTCAAATTTAAATTTAAACACAATTGCTATGAAAAATAAATTAAGCTTAATACTGGGCCTTCAGATTTAGTTTTTCTGGCCATGGGCAATAGGACCATTGTTAAGGTCACAAACTGTTGACCTCTTTAAATATAGTATCCAAAAGATGCTGATGAAAGTAAATAAAGTCAAACCTGCTCATGCAGTCACCTGTATTAAAAGGTCACCCTTTTCTTGTGGTAGAAAATTTAATATGAATTGAACATCTATTAAGAGGACACTTGTCTTAAAAAGCCACCATTTTTCAACGAACTTTTAAAAAAAATGTATCATCTGACACCTAACAACATGCATGAAGTACATTTAAGTATAGATATGGTATTGTGTTTTATTTAGAATAAATAAATACTGGATCATATATATGGAGAATGATAGGTTCATATGGTTGATATGAATAATATACTTACAAAATATTAGTTAAATCAGATATTTGAAAACCAGAAGTTACATAATCATCCCTGCAGCAGACATCTTCGATAATTGACAGGAACAAGGACTCAATTTTGGAAGGCTTATTTAGACTATATTTGATTTTATTCAATTCAGAAGTTCTGAAGATTTTCAAAGATTTCCATTTTTAGCCAATCTAAGGCCAAGGTTATAAAACACAATTTTAGAAGTGGACCATTTAAGGAGTATCACATCCAAGTTTGGTCCAACTCGTCCTCCTGGTTCTTGAGAAGAAGATAAAACGGAGGAAAAAGTTAATGGACGACAGACACCAAGTGATAGGAAAAGATCATACATGTGAGACTTTGTATCTGATGAGCTAATAAGTGTGCAATCAGAAGAGCACAACTGGGTCTCATTTGAATTCCTACAATTCTACACAAATCTTGTTTGCCAAAAAAAAATGTTATGTAGCAATATGCTGATGACATAAATGTTACTAGCAATATGCTGATGGCATAAATATTATGTAGCAATATGCTGATGACATAAATGTTACTAGCAATATGCTGATGGCATAAATGTTATGTAGCAATATGTTGATGACATAAATGTTATGTAGCAATATGTTGATGGCATAAATGTTATGTAGCAATATGTTGATGGCATTAATGTTATGCAGCAATATGCTGATGACATAAATGTTACTAGCAATATGCTGATGGCATAAATATTATGTAGCAATATGCTGATGACATAAATGTTACTAGCAATATGCTGATGGCATAAATGTTATGTAGCAATATGTTGATGGCATAAATGTTATGTAGCAATATGTTGATGACATAAATGTTATGTAGCAATATGTTGATGGCATTAATGTTATGTAGCAATATGTTGATGGCATTAATGTTATGTAGCAATATGCTGATGACATAAATGTTACTAGCAATATGCTGATGGCATAAATGTTATGTAGCAATATGTTGATGGCATAAATGTTATGTAGCAATATGTTGATGGCATTAATGTTATGTAGCAATATGTTGATGACATAAATGTTATGTAGCAATATGTTGATGGCATTACTGTCATGTAGCAATATGTTGATGGCATTAATGTTATGTAACAATATGTTGATGACATAAATGTTATGTAGCAATATGTTGATGGCATTAATGTTATGTAGAAATATGTTGATGGCATTAATGTTATGTAGCAATATATTGATGACATAAATGTTATATAGCAATATGTTGATGGCATTAATGTCATGTAGCAATATGTTGATGGTATTAATGTTATGTAGCAATATGTTGATGACATTAATGTTATGTAGCAATATATTGATGACATAAATGTTATATAGCAATATGTTGATGGCATTAATGTCATGTAGCAATATGTTGATGGCATAAATGTTACTAGCAATATGTTGATGGCATATATGTTATGTAGCAATATGTTGATGGCATTAATGTTATGTAGCAATGTTGATGGCATAAATGTTACTAGCAATATGCTGATGGCATATATGTTATGTAGCAATATGTCGATGGCATAAATGTTATGTAGCAATATGTTGATGACATTAATGTTATGTAGCAATATGTTGATGGCATAAATGTTATGTAGCAATATGTTGATGACATAAATGTTATGTAGCAATATGTTGAACACATAAATCGTGTCCTTGCTAATCCAATTTCATTATTGTGGTACAATGTACAATGTACTTTATTCGTGGATGCAAATTTCCATGTTTAGAAGAACCTTCATTGGTTTTTGAGTTCCTAAATATGTCATTTATGCATTTTGTTGGGGATTATGTCATGGTCATTAATGAGCCACGAAAAGTGGTACTCCATGAATAATAATACCACCACAGTATCATATTTTTCATCGCTGAAGAAAAAAATATGTGTACTCACAACTATATGTATTTTCTAATGACCATTTGATTAAATAAGAAAAGTTCTCTTTAATAACTTTGTATTGAAGATAGACTTGCTACAAGTGATTAGTCCCTGTCTTATTAATAACCCCTTTAAATATATTGTTGCTATGAAAGTTGAAATCTTGACTGACTACTTATATCTACTATCCACATGTTGATGACATCAGTAAATAAATGTTTTTTTTTTATTAAACAGACAAACAGATTTGGATACTCCAAGTCAGCAGCTTCAGATTGTTTTTTTTGCATTCTCTCTTTTTTCCCCTGTTTGTATTAATTCATGACTCTTTTGTTTACCTCTTATTCCTAATACTATGTTGTATATGTTTTGCTGTCGTTATATATTATGTGTATTGTACATGTAAGGAGAGGACTTAATATATGTTACAATAACTTGTGTCTGATCCAATTGCTAAATTTATTGAAATAAAATATTATTACAATGAAAGAAATGTTGTTAGTAAATTACATCAACAAAACAAACAAGTGTATAGTAAATACAAGTGATCAGCAGGGGCAGATCCAGGATTTCAAGTTAGGGGGGGGAACACTTAAAAAATTGCACCGAGCGGAAGGAGGTGCGTAAATATTTTGGGTATTTTGTGTGAAAAATCACGATTTTATGCCATTAAATCATATTTTTTCCAATTTTAGGGGGTGCGCCCCCTCCTTGATCTGCCCCTGTTCAGACAAGCTTTGAACTTTCATAGCAGCTTTCTAAGGGATTATTAACAGAAAGGGACTTGTGGCAAGTATAAGGTTGAAGGTAGAAAAGCTATAACTGTCAACAGACTTAAAATGACAATCAAAGGAATGAAGTATATACAGAACACTAAAAATTATAAACTCCTCTATGTCCATAGACTTTGAGGTTAGTTAGGTTTATGGTGTTTAACGCAACTTGCAACAATAATTAAGTTATATTGTGACGGTCAATTTTATTGGTGGAGGAAACCGGAGTACCCGAGAAAAACTGCTGCAGGTCACTGACAAACTTTATCACTAATGCTGTATCTAGTACATCTCGCCTGAGCGGGATTCGAACTCGCAACATTAGTCATGATAGGCACTGATTGCATAGGTAGTTAGATATCCAACTACCATACGATCACGACCACCCCATAGACTTTATAAGAAGTAGCTTGATAGCAGTAAGCATACTAGTCAGAAGAGACTGAAATTGTAGCTGTGGAACAGTTACAACATGTGGAAAAAGACCAAATTTTTCAGCTATATCATGATGAGAACAAGCTACATTCAATGAGAAAATGATGATGTGCTCTTTGTACTAGACCAAAATGCTTAGATGGATTTTTACAGTGCTAGCTCACTTAAACTACAGTCTGTGGAGAGACATGTTGCTCCACGTTATCTTGATTCTGATCCAAACAGTCTTTGTTCTTCCTCCTATTACTGTGTTCATTGCGGAGAAAAAGCAAATACCAACTTTAGTCTTTGGCTTGAGTTGAATAATGACAAGAGCTCACACAGCCTTTCATTTATGTGTATTAGCTAAAGATTTACAACTTCTAATAACCCCTAGGTGACATCTTCTAATTGTTCTCTTTCATTTAATTATACTTATAACATCTAATTTTAAGTCTTTAAAAAAAACATTCTAAAGACAATGATTTTGTAAAGATTTATTTTTCTACATTTAAACATGACATAACATTCATATAATTACATGTCAAACATTCTCTACTGATTTCATTGGTTAATATTTACATATCACAGACAAATAACAGGAAAATAAAAAAACCAAATCCTACTGATCAATAAATAGCATATTTAAAGCTATTATCGTAAAATTAACTAAAAAATGCCAATGTGGCACTCAGTGTAGGCACTAGTTAATATAAAAACAATCATAAACATTAGACAGAGTTATCTCCCTTACAATAACAAAGGGAGACAATTACAGTACCTTTATTTAGTTAAGGGGAATAACTACCTAATGTTTGTAATTTTACATTGTATTGGGAAATCACATTTAGTAGTGGATTTTTTCAATTACGAGTAATGACTGACAATTTTATAATAATTTATTTTTGATTACATAAAAATCATTGAATTGAAACCAATTAGATCTGTTGCTAAAAAAATACCTATAAAATTTGACATTTTGTGGATACCCTAGAGTACAGTTGTCATGTATCCTCTTAACTCCTCACTCATAATCACCAAAAAATTAATTTATTGTTTTTTTTCCTCACTAAACCCCCTCTCCTCCGTGTCACGCTAGACCTTAAAAGGGGGTCCTAAAACCCCCTTGCCGACGGGTGTGGTTTCTTGGGTTTCCTCAACCAATAAAACCGACCACCACAATCTATAAATGATATATTGTTGAAAATTGTGTTATAAACAGCCATATTCCTATTCTTATATATGTACAACATCCTGTATTACTCTACATATAATTTCTAACACCGGTCTTAATTAACTGATATACATGTATTTTATTGTTTAAAATATTTCTCTGTTTTATGAATCATTAAAAAAGGAAATGGAATGTCAAATGTAAAATAAATTCAGTCTTATTTAAAGTTTATTGAAATATTAATTTTGGTGTAATTTTGTTCATAAAAATTGTATGCCGTCCTTTTTTATAACTTGAATCAATTAAGGGGAGATAACCCAAAATTCAAGTGGACTAAAAATGCAATAAAAAATAGATAAAGTATTTCTAATTTGAACCTCAGAAAATATCAGAGATAATCTAATAATTAAATTAAGCTATGTTTTTTTGGTTTAAATATATTAGTTTTTCAGTATTTGGCAAGCTTATATCTCAGCACAAGTTTGTCTACGTCATGAAAAAAATGTTACAATAGATTAAAAAGATCTAATAGGAATATTATAAAAAATTACTAAAATTAAAAATAAATATACAATATACGTACATTGTCGGTAAATATAAAATTTATTTGTACGAGCTTTAGAAACAGGCAGAATAACGAGCCTTTGGCAAGCTTTTCAAGCCTGTTTCGCAGCGAGTACAAATGAATTTTATATTTAACAACAATGTACGTATTTTGTGTTTATCCTGCAATGTAAAAAAAGTCAGAAAACTTGTCAGATTTAGACAAAAAGGACAGAAACAAGCGTCATTCCTCGCCTTTCATAAATGTTGTCAAGGGTGTCTTCTTCGTGGTCCGCGTTACATTAGTACCAGTTTCATACTTGTCTGCGCCCTCCACAGTACATAGCTACAGGGTACCAGGAAATTTTATTCGTAGGCTGAAAAGTTTATTCGTATAGTACGAAAAGTTTATTTGTCCAGTACGAATTAAGCAAAAATTTATTCGTATAGCATATTTGTACAGCAAATGTACTGATTGCAGGATAAAACAAATTACACAATATCTTCATTGCCTTACTATAAAAAAAAATTAACATGATTTTATGTTGTTTATATAAATTGTATAAATTCATTAAAAAATGTTTAATTCTAAAAGAAATTGTTGCATTACCTTTCACAGTAGACGTACATTAAGTATCACACATAAGTGTCGTTAGAATTTTAAAAAATTAACTTGCTTTTGTGTACACTAGACAATATACAAAACAGCACCATGCACAAAAAACAATACCACTATCATCAACAAGAAACAGACATATACATAAAAATGGATATTTCTTGTTCTACAAAAATATTCACCATAATTTGTTTCTTATAGTATATATTGATAAATAATAATATGAACTCCATTCATTGACTTTCAAGACAATTTTTATAATAAAAGAATAGATGTTTAGAGACTTCTGGCATATAATAACCACTTCCGGCACTTGTCAGTCGTTCTGAGCTAATAAGTGAGTATCATCCCCAAATAATTGCGGTACAATGAAATGGTGTACAATTACTCACTTGTATCTGTCACAATTGCTTTGTGTCTAAAAAGTGAATACTGTACACGAACAACTACGGTAAAGTGAAACATGTCTAAACCAAGTACTTTAGATCAATATTTTGGGTTTCTGAATAACACAGGTTAAAAAAATATTAAAATTAACATCAAAACTAGAGCTGATCTCCACAAATGTCTAGTTCAATTGAGGTTCAGTTTGTAAAAGTTTAACTGAATAAATAATTTGAGGTTGCCATGGTTATAATAAAAATTATCAAAATATCCAAATATTTAAATGAAATAATCCATTTACCAGAAATTACAAATAACACTCAGAAAATGCCATTATTATAGATATGATTATGTACCCTAGAGACCAAAACAAAATGTATAAGGGAGATAATTCATCACAAAACTAGTAAATATACCAAGAAGAAGAGTAACAGTTTGGCTTCAGTGTTTGTTTTGTTGTACTGAAAATTATTTCTCAAATAATCTGTAGTAAAGTTTTCTTGAATGCATATTCATTATTTTACACTAGTAATAGTAGTATATATAATAAATGCCTACTTTCCTGTTTGGAAGTAGATGGAATATATTCCTGATCATATTTCATATTTTATAATGCTTTATTTATATTCTGAGGATTACATACAGCCAAAGGCTACTAGTATATTTCATATTGACGACATTAAATAAATTATTTATTATAGTATTTTCATAAAATTTTTGAGTGCATTAAATTTTTCTGAAGAAAAAAACACGTTTCAGGTCAATTTATGAAGAGAACTGTGCAGAATAAATACATGTTGTACTCTTGTAGAAGCTTTGGTCACACTGTCATCTTGAAGTCACATTGATGAATTATGAGTATCTTAACTTTCATTCAGAGACATTTTTCTAAACTTCTCCTTCTAGATACATCTTCCTTCTTTGTCTCCTGTAAATACAACAGAAAACAAATAAATAATATATCGATTGGTGTTTAAACCAACTTTATCAATATTTCAGCTATATCGTGGCATAATAAATAATATAAAAAACAATTCCACAAAACAATTAAATAGTCTAATTTCTTAACTACCAAGACAAGAGTCATAACTCTGTCAACCATGTTCTTGTATTCAATTAAGTAATCTAATTTCTTAACTACTTAGATACCAAGACAAGGGTCATAACTCTATTAACCATTTATATTCTTGTATCCAAATATAATCTATATGGTAATCACAATGTCATACTTCTCAATTTGGAAGATTTTTTTATGATAAGAATGAGTAGTTTTATACAGTGAGAATTTAATCTCACTTTTACCATAATGTTAAGCTACAACCTGTACATTAAGAGGGTTAGGTTTATTGGTATCTATTATCATTTTAAACAATTTTCCAGCAACAGTCATACCTTCTATTGCTAAAGTAGCAATAACTTGTATTATTACATAATGATTTTATTTAAACAATTTTATTGGCTATCATGCTGTCATCTGACATTCCGTAAAATTTGATATTGTTTGATTAAAACTTGTATTGACTTGGTTTCACTTTCATTTTCATTTAATGTAATAAAACAATTACAGTCTTTTGTATTGTATTGACTCACTTTCACTTTCACTTTCCATTGCATTATGTATGACATCATAATGAAGTGATTAATTTCATATTGACTTGGTTTCGCTTTCGCTTTCACTTTTCATTTTAATGTAATAAAACAATTACAGTCCTTTGTATCGGTCAATACGAGTTTTTATGGACATTAGAAATCAATATTCACCTCAGCCTAAAGGCTTCGGTGAATATCGATTTTAAGGTCCATAAAAACTCGCATTGACCTCAACAAAAGACTATAATTGTATATAATGTGACCTTAATTCTAATTGACCTTCACATTGTATTTTAAATTAATTAAACCTGCACTTAATCATCACCAGTCTATTATGACATTCAATGTTAAAGATATAACTTTTACTTCATTGAAAAAAGAAGCAATTTATTCTTCTTCTTTTTTTGGGGGTACACACTTTTGTCCCTTGTGTATAGGACTTACTTGAAGACTATGATTATTATTTTGAAGTTTATCTCAAATCAAATAAAAGAGTAATTTTCTGGATATTTTTTTGCATTACTGAAAGAAACTTTGCAATGTTATTAATTCCAGTAAAATTTAACACATCCTCATGACTTATCTGGAAGAGTTCCCCTACAGTGGAGTGATTAAGAACAATAGGTCAACGGAACAAAATTAGACAACTGTACAACACTGTATACAATAACAAAGAAACAAAACAAATGGATTAGGTCAGGGGTGGGGTGGGGGGGTGGTAAGTGGAAAATTTTACACCAAACAAAGGATTGATAGATATAGGTATAAGGTTAACATAGAAATGATACATTTATAGACCTCCATTTTGCAATGTTCAAAAACAAAAAAAGTAACGCTCTTTTTAGAGAATGTCACTCTAACATTTTGCTGAAAATTAAGTAAAGAAAAGTAAAAATTTTCATTTAGAGATGGTCACTCAATCATATTGCTAATTTTAAACAGGAAAAAGTCCAATTCTATTTTTGAGAATGACACACTTAATTTCTAAATTTCTAGAATGAAATTGCTTCTTAAAATGTTAACAAATTGATGTACTCAATTAGATATTCACTTTTTTCTTATATGTAATTTTTTTTTATCAATTTTAAATTTCTGCCCAAATGCAAAATGATCATTGCTTATAGTGTTCTCATAGTATCACATGTATATAAGATTAAATCCTAAAATCTACAGGGTTTTTACAAGGAAGGGATATGTATATACAAATTATCACAATAGAAGGTTAAATTTAACATAAAGACTTATACAGGTATGTTTGATTGTATCTTAAGTTTTGGCATATACTGGCATACTGTGCATCACAAATTCAACAAAAGCACATACATTTAATAAGTGCATAAAAATAACACACATGTAATAATTATAATAATAGTGACAAATTTATTAAAATAAGAAATCTGTAAAATATATATATATATATATATATATATATATTATTATAAACGTCTGAAAAAGTAGCCAAAGTATGAACCTACGGGATGTTGGATCGGAAACAAGTGTTAACGATTCTGTGCAAACAAACAAAAATGATAAATAAATGTCTAAAATGTTAGCACAACGATATCAAACAAATTTTGCTCTACAAAAAGACTATAATTATAGTCTTTTTGTAGACTTATAGTTATTTTTGTTACATTTTAACATCTTTTTTTGATATCGTTGTGTTAACATTTTAGACGTTTATATATATACACACATATAACTGGCATTTATTCAAAAGATAATGTAACCTTATCTCAAAGTGTTGAGGACAACAAAAAAATGATATTAAAACAATTTAATGATTTTGCAAATTAAACTGAATAAAAAGTAGATGTTATACCACTCATTTACCCAATTGTTCGGTGCACAAATATTTCTCAAATATGCATTGATTATCGTAACTAAATGTATATATTTACTTTGATACTTCATTTTAAGCAATTTTTCAGCTATGTTATACAATGTACCAGGTTCAAAGATCAAAGAATCCATAATTTCCTGAGAAACCCATGGAGCATTCAAAAGTAATGGGTTAACCTTTTCAAACATTACAGTAATAGATCAGAAGTCTTTCCGCACTAAAATAAGTTTCACATAAAACCAGAATTTAAAAAACAAATTCTTGTCATGTCATTTCTTACTCGATTTTCATCAAATTTTCATTATTAAAAGCAGAAATAATCATAGTAAGTTTCCTCTTCTTATAATTTTCAAATAATTCTATGTCTATTTTTCCTTAAAATAAAATTTAAACACAACTTTTTTTTCCATCAAATATTACGGTAGAATAATCATAGAAAATTGTGATGTCCAAAATTTATGATTGATTGATATATTGATGTTTAACACCAACTTCAGCAGTATCCAGAATTTACATATGTTTAAGTCATATACAGTTGCATAAAAGTTTTAAAAGATTATATGAAAGCAATTTTTTTTTTAACTAATTCGAGCTTTTAGAGACCTGTGAAAAAATCAAGAAAATTGGATATGAAATGATTTCATGCGAAGTTCTTGATAATAAGTGGCTTTATGTGAAATGTATAGGGAAATATCTTAGTTACTTAAGAATTTTGATCCGTGAATGTAGATTAGGGCCTAAGGTGAGCTAATTGATCTTAGATCACCCTATTCCCCCCTTAATTATGTAATAATAATAATAACAATAAAAATATATATAAAAAATTAAACGTTAAGCATGCTAAAGTGCCATTTTACCTGACAAACAATGCTGGTGTAATATTATCTCTGTGTATTATAAAAAAAAAACATTATAAAATTTAAAAAAAAACAGTGTGGTGACCTTTACCTGATAATTATTTATCTCTGTGCATTGAAAAAAACAATTTAAATTAATCGCATGTCTGAAACTAGTATATAATTTAATCCTGCAGCTGATCTATTTGAGCAACCACAAATGTACCTACTGTATAAGGTTTGGCTTTGTTTATGGTGCTTCATGCACGTAACGATGTGTCAAGTACACCTCGCCATGAACAGGGTTCAAACTCACAACTTTAGTGGTGATAGGCACTGACTACACAGGTAGTTTCTGACTGTATAATTCCTTTCTTTATACAGTTCTTTTTTGCTATGACATCTTTATGAAATCTTGGAATTTCACTTTTGACGTCAAGTCATGCGATGTTTTTTCTGGTGTATGATGTCTCTTCTTTTCTATTGAAATATCATTTTTTTTCTACATTTTTTTTATGGATCTTATGCTACAGGACAAACAGAACAGTTAAATACCTTGTCATGGAATGTAAAATTAATTTGCATTCAGCATGAAACAAGTTAGAAATATTCGGCAAGCCTCACATTTCTACCCATCACTAAGCCTCATATAATGGAATTTTATACTCTCAAGAGAAAAAGGTATGTATGTTCTATATATAGATATTTATCCTTTCTTAATTTGATATGAAAGGGTAAATAATCCATTACTGGGTATCAAAGATACTTGTTTGATCTTTAGGTGCAGCTTAAGTAGAATAATAGTTAATACCAATATATTACAGTCTGTGCCAAATACATTTTGACAAACTAGCCCAAACAACATTTTAGAAGAATTTTTTCTATTTGATTAAGCAAATTTTATGCCAATTTTACTAGCCCGAACTAACTTTTACTAGACAGGGGCATAGGGCTAGTGGTTTTTGGCGCAGACTGATATAAGTGTAGCCCATTGAATCTGAAAATAATTATATCAAATATACTTTACTCTGACAGGAAAGTGAGCGACCATGTAATTATTATATAATGTGTGTAAAGAAGTGTTCATTTTGTTTCTGTTTCTATAATTTTTCAATTGGATTTTGGAACGTTGTTTTGAACAGTGTGGTATTTGTTGTTCATTATATATTTCCATACTAGGTAAAGGGAGATAATTTACAAATTGCTTTAGACACATTTGAATTATATCTCTACCAGAGTTATCTTTCTTTACCCTCCTCATTGATAAGAGAAAGCAAGGAACAAAAGCTGTTGTAGAGTTTGACTAATTATTAATATTAATTACCAATGACTATTGTAAGAAACATTATTTATCAAATGAAGCAAAATTGTGATATTCTAAATTATTATACTATTCTCTCCTTAGTGATTATTTTCTGAAAAAAATTATCTTTTCCGAACATCCGGGTATTTAATAATAGGAGGCAGTGAAGCCAGCAGAAATCCTCTGTATTTTACCTTGATTTCAATGGAAAATTTGAATTTTATTTTTTTAACAAATACATTGAAGAATTTAAATAAAATACAGATCTGATTTATTATCAACAAGGACCAGTGGTGTTTTTAATTACAATATTTAACTTCTGTTGGTAGATATCAAATAAATTAAAATATTATATACATTGAAGTCTATGTAGAATCCAGAAGATTTCGCTTGGCTCTATCACCTAATGTTTTCTTAGTATCAGCAATGGTAATCCTTGATTGGTCGATAACTTATTGTGATATCACTCTGGAATCGAGAATAAGAAAATCCTTGTCCTCAATGAATGTTTCAAATGAAGACCAGAATTTAAAAAAAACCTATTTAGTTTTGTATGTAGCATAAGCTAATAAACACCACATCAATCAGGATTTAACCTGGCTCAAATTTTTACTCTACTTCTAGCTAAAGCATTGTTTCATACATATAAAATAAGATTCACTTTTTCTATAAAGATATCTTTCCTTCAACCTGCAAAAACATCAAAGGTTTAAAATAACACTGAGTTTCTAATTGAAGGTTTACACAACACTGAGGCTCCTAACGGAATGTTTTTAACAGCAATTCTGTAATATTGTTTTGTTGTAACTCAACTAAAAGTTTTTGAAGTGGATAGGTAGATAGGAAAATAAGGTAAAAAAATTGTGCTTTTCCGCTAACATTCTTGGGAAAAAAATATGGTATGTTCGTATAGGCAGAAGAGTTTGAAGATACCAAAGGGGTAATCAGAATCCGTAAATCGAAGAAGGACAAACAACACAATGGCTAAAAAAAAAGACAAACAACAATCTACAAAACATACACATAAAACTAAAGATCGAGTAACACGAACCCCATTAAACTCAGGTGCTCCGGAAGGGTAGGCAAAACGTTTTTAAAATTATTTTTTTTACTTAGATTAAATAAGACAAGTGCTTATCAGTGCTTGTTCAAAATTGGCAATATAACCTTAGGGTAGGCAACCAAAATGAGAGTCAGTTGGGGTAACAGAAACACAGGTATTTTTTGGGTCTAATTTATTTTTCAATTACTTGAAAAAAACCAGCTTACCTTAATGGATTTTCTAATGTAAAAAAAAATGCTACAAAAGTAAAAGAAATTATCTTTGGAATTGAATTTTTTTTCTGGCATTGGTAGCTTTGGTTGGTCAGTATGGTTACAGAAAAAAAAGCTCCCCAAAACACCAACAACTTGATGAATGGCCTAATCTTTCTTGCTTTATTTTTTAGTTATAAAACTAAAAGGACTGTCAATTCCCCTTATTAACAAGACAATGAATATAAAATACTTTTTTGTACTGTAGAGTATAACATATGAGGTACCAATCCAATAATTAGGAAATTGAAAAAAAAAGAAAAAAAAAAAGAGCAAGTTATTAGTTATGCGGTGAAGAAAAAAATGAACGTCAATATGAGAAATAAATGTTTTAAGACAATTAAAGATACTGATATCTACATAATACATACGTTGTCATAATTGGCTCTAGTTTAGTTCTAATTCCAATTCTATCTGTGTATTCTGAATATGCAGGGAATTTTCCTTTCCGTTGTAAAACATCTGCCTTGTTTTCATTATGTAATATTTCATATTCTGCCGATGTTTTCGGTCTAATGTCTTGTAAAATACCCGTTCTGTTTAATGGAACTGATGAGCCAAACCAGGTTTGTGAATCTGTAATGAAATATACAAATTAGTGAGTGAGTGATTGTTGTATAAGAAGAGTTTGAAGGTACCAAATGGGTAATCAGAATCTGTAAATTGAGGAAGAACAAACAGTACAATGGCCAAAAGAAAAAGTAAAAACAACGATCCACAAAACAAAAGATCGAGTAACACAAACCCCACTAAAAACCGGTGGTGAACTCAAGTGCTCCTGAAGGGTAAGCAGTTCCTGCTCCACTAGTGGCACCCATCGTGTTAATGCAAAGTGAGCAGTTTTATGGAATGGTGAATACAAGTAATGTAGAGATGATGCCGGCTCTTTGAACTAGACTAATTCAATTTTAATTGTGCTAGCTCACTGAAACAACAGTCTGCAGGTAGACGTATTGCTCCACTCAGACACATTATCTTAATTCTGAGCTAACCAGTCTTTGCTCTTATTCCTTAATGCTGAGTGCTTAGCAGAGAGGTAGTAAATACCAATGTTATGGTCTATTGCTTTGACACAGGCACAAATTTACAATCTACCACACTCGAGGTAATTGTACATTATTGTATATGGAAATTAGTACCAGATATGAACCATAAATATAGATAATATGAATCCTGATGATAGACACATAAAATAAATATTCTAAGATGGAAAATAGTCTCAAATTTCTGAAAAGATTATTATACAAGAACAATTTTAATTTTAAACAAGTTCTAAATTTTCAATGTCAGCAAATACAAAAATGTGAGAGGTATCACATATAGGCATATCAATATTATTAAACAGCTTTAACAATTAAACAATTCCTAACATATGCTAAGCGATGATATAAAAAAAATAAATCAAGCTTAAAGCCACAAAATATTACATGTGCATCGTATATAAACATAGCTGTGGAGATGATTATTTTTTCATGCATAAAGGTGTGTCTAGACAGTAAAATTTTTCTTCAAATTCACTTAAAACATTACCTGTGCACTTGTTTCAAACACAAATTTGACATTTTTAACACCTTTCCAACTTCCTTCCAATTTTTTACGGATAGATTGATTGATATTTGGTGTTTAACGCCACTTTCGGCAATATTTCAGCTATATCATGGCGACCAGTTTTAGTGGTGGAAGAAGCCGGAGTACCCGGAGAGAACCACCGACCATGGGCAAGCAACTGGTAAATTTTATCACTTGCGGCTGTGAGTCAAGTGCACCCTTTTTTGTAAATTAGAAAGCCGGATGCGAACCCACGCCATATTGGTGATAGGCTTGTATGAGTTGTTAGATAATCCAACTACCTAACTCATTGAGCCACTTGACAGATAGACCCATCAAAGGTGTTTGAAGACTTGTTTAGTCCGTTAAATTTGTGTTTGAAACAAGCGTACAGGTAAAGTTTGAGGAGAACTTGAATGATAAATTTGACTTCAAATGCACCTTTAGGTAAGCATTCCGTGAATGCTGCAAACACAATATATTTTTGTGATTTTAATCAGAAAAATTACAAATCAGTTTTAATACAATATATCTCAATCCATGCAATATTTCATCTTCATATTTTGGAGTCTACATGTAGTTATACAAAATATTCATGCATTTTTTTTACAATTTATATATAAAAGCTTTTTAATCATTCTTGTATGATTTTTTAACTTTTACCTGGTAAATACCGTCAACGGATAACAGCACCTGTTCCTTAATTATACAGATAATAATTAAATATTAAAAATAGATTCCCAGTTTAACTAAGTTATTAATAGAAGTAAAAACATCTAATTTAGTAAAAATAATTAATAACATAACAGCAATAACAAAGATAATTATTACAGGGTTTGTGTTATTAGCGTTTATCTCCCCTTTCAAACCATAAGAGGGAGCAGTCATTTGAATGTGTGTTAGGGGTATCAATATAAACTCTGTTTCCACAATTTTCTGATTGGATTTTGGTACTGTTCTGACAGTATGGTATATTTTTGTTTTTAAATTTATTATTTCAACATTTTTCCAGCTATATTGTGACTATACCAAACTTATTGGGATAGGAAACCCTTGATAGGTATAACAAACTTACCGGTGAAACAATTAGCCTTGGGAGAATATCTGGAAAGCTTTACACTCGAACTGGGTATCTAGTCGAGCACAAACCCATGACAGTAGTGTTATCCTCTTGTGGTCAGCCTCATTAGCCACCCAAGCCCCTTAAATCTTATGTATATACATGTTAGGGGTGTACCGATGCACTTTTTCCACAAGCGATACGCATCGCGATATTTGATATGTATTACGATACGTTTTATAGGAAACTGTAACTATTCCTTGAAGTCCATGCTGGTCGACATGGGTGCTGCCATGTTTTTTTTTATATGAGGTCGCTTACGTACTAGCGGAAATTATAAATATTTGATATTTGATTAATTGATTTTAAAAGCGTAAATTAATCGATTCACTTTTCTCAAAATATTAATTAAATGATCACCAAAAGAAGAAAACGGAAGTTCAACACTACTTTTTTTTTAAAATGAGCATCATATCGTTTGTATCGTAAGCGGCCTCCACGTATCGTGAACCGAAGCGTCCCCAAAATAATCGCGATTTCGGTACATACGGTGAATCGTTTCCCACTTAATACACGTATTCCATTAACACTTTCATACTTGTTGACTAGATTATCTCCCTTATGTTTGAACATTTCAACAAACTACTAAGATTAAACAGGTCAATGAACTTACTAGGATTTCTCATTAGATAATATCCTTCTCCTGGTCGGCCATATTTCTGGTGAACAGTCCCATATCTGTTTGCGTTTTGCCTTCTGTATAGGTCTGTGTTGACAAACCTATTGGGGTCTTCTGGTCTGTTAAAATGCTGAACTGTTCGAACTCCTGATATATACAGAAAAAGACAAAAATTAAGCTTTGTACATATATAGAATACAGATGCATTAATAACCATAGTAAAAGAAAATCTACAACATTGTCTGTAGGTAATAAAAAAAAGGATAAAGAGACATGTAGTTTTTTCTTTTCTGTTCAACTTTCTACACAATTACAGTGAAATATTTATTTTCGTTTGAAATTTTCAGTTTCTAAATAACGTAATTTATTGAAACTATAAGGTCAATCTCCCTGACTGATAACAGATAACTGTTTCGTTACCATGTCAACCATTACTCTTCAACTTATATATTTTATATTTTCCTTAAACTTATTCAAGTGTTCAAGGAAACGTCACATCAAAGTCTCAACATATAGTCCAACTCTATAGTAAAAGAAATAAAATGGTGGATTTCACTTCAAATCTTAAAGTTAACTCAATGTTTGCTTGCAATTGGTCCACTGGACGATCAACTCACCTACTTTATCCGGTCCCCATCTTTGTGCTGCACCAAGTCTGCTGGCATTGTGGTCCTTAGGTGGATCTCGTTGCCACTGGGCATCAACCCAACAAAATGGTTGTGTTAGATGACCTCTAAACAAATGTTCATTAGTACATGTAGCGTAACGGTCTAAGTACCATCCTTTTTCTGGATATGGTTTTTCTGGCTTACTGTACATAAAAAATGACCCTGGATCCTGAAAATAGCCCATATACATATTATCAAGTAAAATTAGATTGAAAAATTACAATAGAAAGTTTAACTTCTTTAAACCTCCAACCTCGTCCTAGATACCGGTTCAATCAAATCAAAATTAGCTGTTTGCCAAATCTTGTTTTTCATTGTGATACATTGTAAAACCAATAGAACTTTATACAAGTATTGTATTTTCTATTTATAATTTACATAATGTAATGCACACAGAAATTTTTGACATGTATGTTTTCATGTTTCTATTTAGCTTGCTGCCTTTATAATTGGAATTTGAATAATCTTAAATTTGTCGTGAACTATTGACAAATTGTATGTTCTTATAGGAGTTATTTCCCTTACAACAGCCCAAATGGTGCAATTTCTCGCAAGAACAATGGAAAGGACAAATAATTTGAATATAATTTTCTTGTAATTTGTAGATATTTGAACCTTGTAACAAATCAGAGGTTTAAATTTTATAGCAAATGGAAAATTCACTAGTTGTTACAACATTAAAATAACACATGGTCTTGCAGCCGGGGTTCAAAATCCAGATTTTAATAGTCATGGTTCAATCGAAATCCTGATTTTAAGTCATAATTCAACCACAATCTTGACTTTTTTTAATAGTCCTTCGTTTTCAAGGGGGATTCATACGAACTTCCCCTTCCTACGGTGGTGCACACTGCTTATGAAATTTTCATCCAAAGTGAGTTTTCTATTCAGCAGATACAATTACAGGTTGAGTTAAAAAAAAATTATATTTCATATTCTTATCTGCTTAATGTGTTAAATCAACTTTTTAACCTTTTTTAAATTGTTAATCTGTATATCTGTCAAGGTTGTGTAAGGATCTCTAGGTGTCCTTGGCCTTTTAGTTATCATGTCCATCTCTCCAGTAGCCATGGTGATCTGTAAATAATATTTTATTTTCTTATTCATCAAAATATTAGAACCGCATCGGTGGTGTAATGGTTAGTGTGCTCGCCTCGGGTGTGGTAGATCACAGGTTCAAGCTGAGGTCAGGTCAAACCAAAGACTATAAAATTGGTATTTGTTGCTTTGGTTTGGAATCAGAATAATGTGTCCGAATTAGCCATAATTCGGTTCAAAGTGAAGTAAAACCGGCTTGCTAACTATTTTTTTCATGGAAAAAAGCATTTAATTGACTTTCGATAAATTATTCGGAAGTCACTTTATCAATTGCCGATAACTTTAAATCATGATGACATCGAACATTTTGGATTAACCTCTTACTCAATTGCAACAGATCACTGAAACCAACTGTCAGATTTTCTTACATACAAGATATTACAAGCTCACTGCCGATTTAACAGGCCAGGACCGTCAGGCTTGTGGCTAAATTGGAATACTGCTAAAAATGATGGCTCAAAATCAAATGTTAGACACATCATTAGTAAAATTTCTATAGTATAAGCAAAACCAATCAAATGAAGGTACATCATTGGTATATTGTACAAAGATCAATTTTTCAAATGCACTTCGAGTTTGACACTTTGCCATATATAGTTTTCATTTCCAAACTGCTTTAGCTGATGCTTGAATGGTGACAGGACATAAACATGTGTTTTTGGAAAGTCAACAAGGCCCTCTTTTTATGTGGTGAATAAACATCTGATCATGCAACCAGTCCCGTGATCTTCATATTTGGGGGTAATCCCTTTTGGGATTCGAAGCCAGAGTTGTTTTCTGATATTTCCTGCTTCCGGTTGCAATGGCAACAAGTTGAACAACGTATCGCATATGCAGGCCTAGTTCGTGTTAAGATTAGTCTTCGTACTCTTACCTTTATTACGCAGTTTAGTTTTGTTCTTGTTTCAGTTCACATAAAAATAAACCTATGAATTCTCAAATTAGATAATGCAAAGAATGGGGGAAAGTACTCTTTTTATTGAACTTACAAGCTGGTGTAGAAAGGAAACCGGAAATTCTTCCGTTGCTACAACTATTCACTGCGTTCTCTTGACAACATAAATCAGAATGCAGCTAACAATAATTAAATGTACATATTATATATTACGAATAAATAAAACATTGTGTTTGTACAAAGGTTACACATTTTTATCTAATTACTATCTTGAATATTTTTTTGGAAATGCATTTGCTGCGTTCCTATGTGCGCATGCGGTAATTCTTACTTCCCCTTTTCCGCGAAATTTGTGAAAATACGAATTTTTATGGTAATTAATGTGTTTTGGTTTATTTTGGCGATGGTTTTCGCCATTACTGATCACAGTCTTTTTACATAAGGTTTTACTATATGCAGATGATACTGCAATATTGTTTTCAGATAACAGCTAGTGATCATCCAGTGGATGGATAGCTGTATACCAAAAGAAGAAGAAGAGGGTCATCTCGCAGAAATTGAAATCATGCCGTTAGTAGACAATAAACTGTCATTATATGATACCTTTGGGTCAAACAGAGAGTATGATTTTTGGTCCTAATCGCAGTTTACAAAAATTATCTTTGGAGGATTTTAAAATATCTTGTAAGAGTATAAATATTGAAGCTAAATGTAGTGTTAAATTAGTTACGATTCGGTCCCATTGAACGTAATGGAGCAAATTAAAATGTTCGTTCCGTGAATATTTCAACTTTCTTTTTGCATATGTGGTCATAACTTAATATGAGGCAGGTGCAACCTGAAATTCTCCCGAAGAACATTAATTTTTCTTCCTGTTTACAAAATATGAAGCTTAAAAATAACACCACCTAAAACTCCAAACTCTGGACAGTTTTCGTATCCGCTACCGAACATTGTTTCATTTTTATTTGTAAAAAAATCGACGAGTTCTGGTTTAGGTCACATGATTTTTCTTTTAATTTATTTCCGGTTTGGCAGCCATATTGTTGAAGATTTTGAAGTGCTATAGTACCTATTCATACTTCTACCATTAACGCTCCCCAAAAAGGAGCGTATTATTCCCTACAATTTTTAAGTAGTGGTGATACAAAATAAGTGTTACCATACCTGTTTCTACCTTCACGATTGATTTCGTATTCGAAAATTGTTTCTTGTCCGCCATGACACCTTACGTAGACTCTCGTGATGGGCGGAGCCTATCCATATATGGATCTGAATGCCAAATATGGAAAACTTTTACTACGATGTTTACGGCAATCAATCCAAATAAGGATATCTCCAAAACGAGGCAAGTGCACGTGAAATAGCAACTTGTAAACAAAATGTCGGACTGAAAGAAGATTTCATGCATTCAAATTTTCAGATGGATATAATTCTACCATGGACTGATGCAGCATTTACTTAACACCTCAAGCTTTACCTAAATAAATTTATCTTTCACCCCCGTTAATTTTTCCAACCACTTCAACGGAATTCAGGGCTCCCACTACTTTGAAATCAGAGGGAGAAGTGACTTCTCTTTCAGGTGCTGACAAAAGAGAAGTGAGAAACAACAGGGAGAAGTGGTGAGAGTACAGGGAGAAGTCAAAATATTTCTATAATTAATTGTACCACTTTTCACATTCACAGGGCATTATCATGGCATTCATTTGTTATAATGTACTTGTTATGCATTAAGGTATATTCAGTAGTTGTTTAATTCCATGTTTTTGTTAGCATATCATCTCTCTGATTTGCATATGACCTTTTATTTGTTTTTTGTTTGTTTGTATTAAGTAAACCCTTTTCAGATTCTTTGTTTTGTCTTGCACAGATGATAAAGGCACATATATGATAGTCAACTATTGTCCAATAAATAATAAATAAATAAAATTGAATAATAAAATTTATTTTGACATCAGCATTGTTTCAAACAAGTCACACATAGATAAAATGACAAAACATTAGATAAGATAAATATATGCCAAAAAAACCCAACACAAGCTATGAAATTGCTAATTATTTAATCAAATTTTAATGAGTGTATATTATTTACATTGCTTCTCTTTAATCACTGATTGATATTAATTAAGAAACTAATCATATCCACTAAGTTAACAATCCCTTTGGATAGCCGCCATCAAACCCCAAATAAATGAAATGAAACAATACCGACGTTATTTTCCCAAGTTCGGATCCGTAGTACAGGTTTTATCTTCGTAACTGTTTCGATTACGTCCCTTTACAATGGCGGTTTTAAAAACGGAAATTTTGTAGTAAAAATATACCGATGTTTTTTAACAGTTAAAATTAGCAAAGCGACTTGTTAAAATCACAGGGCGACTTCCACTTCTCTTTTGGCACTAGTACAAAACGAAGTGAGCAGCCACAAGGCGACTTCTTCGCCCGAATCGCCCTCCAACGTGAGCCCTGGGAATTAGGACAAAAACCGCCTGGTGTGAATCACTCCGGGCTCTGTACCATTATGTTGAATGGGACCGATTCGTAACCTTCGCTGAAGCAAAAGCGAATTGAGGGTTACGTTATCGTATCTAGTGTTAAATATCTTGGAATTATGATTGACCAATTTCTGTTGGGTGATCTTATTCAAGTTATTGTCAGTTCCATTATTAAAAAGGTGAATCAAAAGACTAAAAATTTTTATATAGAAATAAGAATTGTCTGTCTAGAAAGACATTATGTTCAACTCTTATACAGTGTCACTTTGACTATGCTTGTGCTAGTCCGAGATTACTCTGCAGCTCTGCCGTCCGACAGCATTTTTTTTTTGCTAGAGCCATGGGACGTCAGAGAGCTCTACATAAGGAAAACAACGGATTTGCCTCTCCAACTCTTGGTCGGCACATTTCCACGTTTTGTGGCAATCAGATTTTATTTTCTATCAGAAACCCTTATATAAATCGCTTCACCAATCATTTTTCTATTCATTCATAACCATCTTACCCTCAGAAAGTGGTGTTACACTCCATTACAGCACGATTTTTCCATTTTTTTAAAAAATATGATTATATTTTTACATGCCCATTCCTTACCAGTTTGCATTGTAAATCCATTACTATACTCCATCACAAGGTAAAATGGTCCATGTATATATATATTCTCTCTTGACAATTTGAATGAATGAATATGTCCTTGACTTTCTCTACAGAGATTTAACATTACATGTTCACCATTTTTGTTTCTAATGGGACGCTGAGTTGCTTACCTCTGACACTTCTTAAATTTTGCCTCAACATTTTCAATAAAATTTATGTTTATGGTAAACCATATCTGAGTTAAATATGACGCAATGTTGTCTTGCATCGTCTTGTCTTCATTTATGAAATAACAAAATGATGCATTACTTAGTGCTTTCTGACTGCACAAATACCATGCCTTACTGCATATTTGGGGGAAGCACTACATGTATATAAAATAGAACTTTTGTTGATTTAAATGTCATTGATTCAGTGGTGTTTGTGGCTCTTTATCTGAGTTTCTGAAATGTAAACCATTTTGTTGTTCATTCTGTTAGTCATTTAATTATTATACATGTGTTTTTACATTGTAGAAGTGCAATGAATGGAGCTGCAAAACAGAATCATGTGAATGGAGGAACTGATAATCCAGAAAAAATTGTAATTCTTGATGCTGGGGCACAGTATGGTAAAGTAAGTAAATAATATGTTAGAAATGTGCAACCCTTTAATAAACGACAGAGAATACCGAAGGGGCAATAAAAAATGGACAATCCATAGAAACATGACGAAGAAAAACAAAGCAAAAACACAGCGCAAAAACCACTATACGCAAACAAAAACATGAGCCCTCCTACAAACAACTGGAGGTAAAGACGGGCCGAACATCGTTTTTATGCCGAAATTGTAACGGACATCACAACACGTTCGATACACCTTAATTTAGCATTTATTCTAGGTAAAACCACATCGATGGTGTAATGATTAGCATACTTGCCTCAAATACAGTAGATCATAGGTTCGAGCCTGTGTCTTGTCAAAACAAAGACAATAAAACTAACATTTGCTGATTCTCTACTAAGCATGCAGCCTAAAGGAATAAGAGCTAAGACTGGTTGGCTCGGAATCAGGATAATGTGTCCGATTGGAGCGACAAGTTTACCTGTACACTGTTGTTTCAGTGAGCTGTCATTGTATATATCCAACTAAGCATGTTGGTCTAGTACAAAGCATGCATTATTCTTCATTTCATGTAATAGTAACTTGTTCTCATTATGATATCGTTGAAAACTTGTTCAGTTGCCATTAAATAACAATCGCTCAATGTTTTATCTGCTAGGCCGAGTACATTTTTAGCTCACCTTGCCAAAGGCAACGTGAGCTTTTGCCATCACTTGTCGTCTGTCGTCCGTTAACTTTTCACTGAACTGAAACTTGGTAGGAAGCATGTATGGAAGATCCTCTATAAAGATTGCTCATTTCGTCCCGATTCATTAACGAACTTGGCCGCCATAGGCAATTCTTGTTTCTGATTGGTCGATTTCTAGAAATCTTCTCCTCTGAAACCACTTTACCAAATGAACCGAAACTTGGTAGGAAGCATCTAATTCTATGGAAGATCCTCTATAAAGATTGCTAATTTCATCCCGATTCGTTAGCAAACATGGCTGCCACAGGCAATTCTTGTTTCAGATTGGTCGATTTCTAAAAATCTTCTTCCCTGAAACTGCATAGCCAATTGAACCACAACTTCGTAGGAAGCTTCTATGGAAGGTACTCTATAAAGATTGCAGATTTCATCCCGATCTGTTAAACATGGCTGCCATAGGCAATTCTTGTTTCTGGTTGGTTGATTTCTAAAAATCTTCTCTGAAACTGCTTAGCCAAATGAACCGAAACTTGGTGGAAAGCACCTATGGAAGGTTCTGTATTAAGTTTCCTCAAAGCAGAATGAAAGGTGAGCGACACAGGCTCAGCCCACTGAGCCTCTAGTTAGTGAAATCGTTACATTATCCCCCCTCTTATAAGACGATCCCTTCTGCAATGTAAAACTGTCCT
Organism: Bathymodiolus brooksi; assembly: GCA_963680875.1. NCBI lineage: Eukaryota > Metazoa > Mollusca > Bivalvia > Mytilida > Modiolidae > Bathymodiolus > Bathymodiolus brooksi. The sequence goes on from OY804590.1 coordinate 70,752,649, forward strand.
TATAATGTGGGTGGTCTTTCTTGAGGGGGACCTATAGTAGTATTTTACTATCTCAGTGCATCTGAAATTTGACCTGGTTATTGGTGTGGCCTTATAGATGCGGGACAGGAGGATTACTGTACGACTAGTACCCTGAATCTTTTGTTGGGCTTTGTCAAGTTTTCTGTGTTCTATTGATTATATTTTTTCTCATTTTATAGGTTATAGACAGAAGAGTTCGAGAACTGAATATAGAATCTGATGTTTTACCATTGGATACTCCAGCTTTTACAATAAAGGAAAAGGGATACAGGTAAGTAATGGTTTCTTATAGTTGAATGCATTTCAATTTTCAGAATCACAGTGGTACAGAAATATATAGGATCCATTTTCTCTGCATAGAAAGGGACATTCACTGGTAATACCATCAAAACAAAGTTTAAATACCGATAAGCGTATGGTACATGTAGTTGGCTTTTCAACTACATATGCAGTTGGTACCTATCACCACCAACATTGTGAGTTCGAATCCCGCTCAGACGAAGTGTACTCGATACAACCTTATATGATAATGTTTTTCAGTGACTTGTGTAAGGTCGGTAGCTTTCTCCGGGTACTCCGGTTTCCCCCACCAATAGCACTGATCGCCACGATATAATTGAAATTTTGTTGAAAGTGGTGTTTAACACCATAACCATAACAGTTGCCCTAACCTTAAATACTGATAAATGAACATTTGTATTTGTTAATTAACAATTCCAAGTGTTTGTTTAAAATATCACAAAGAAATATAAATGATTAAATTTGATATTTTGAAAATAAACGTCAATCCTTTCTTTTGTTTACTAGCATAACGTAGATGGCATAAATAATTTCCCGTTAAGTCTTATTGCAATATAATTATGAAAAGAAATTTAAACAGTGATGGTGAAAAATTCCACCAATATGAACAAAACCAACTATCACCTCTCTCCTCAAATGACTGAACATAGAAAAAGCTGTTGGAAATCAAGGTCCTGGCTTGGAACAGACATACAAATGTGGCAGGGTTAAATCAGGTTAATGGGATCCCAAACCCTCCCCATCTTCATAGTTAGATCTCTAAAGGCATTACATATAAAAACAAACAATAAAAACCGGCACAGATTTCAAGACAAGACCATACATCTACACTGAAGTGAAATGAATGACAACATAAACATGGACACTACAATATTAGGGTCAATGAATGATATGACTACTATATATATATAATTGTATTTTTTTCCAGAGCTATTATAATATCAGGGGGACCTAACTCTGTTAATGCAGAAGATGCAGCACGGTATGATCCAGATATTTTCCGATGTGATCTTCCCGTTCTTGGCATTTGTTATGGAATGCAGGTTTGTAGTTGAATCTTGTAACTCACAACATCAGTGGTGATAGGCACCGATTGCTTAGGTAGTTGTACATCCAGCTATCATACGATCACGGCCATGGCAAGAGTGTTGATCATGTAAAAATTAAAGCAAAGTTTCGTTTTGACTGAACAGATGGTCATGTAAGCTGAATTAAACTAGAAAACAGAAAGATTTATTTCAAGATGTTTGCTATAAATATATATTGTTGAACAAAAAGATGGGCTTAGCAGCCAAAGGTATACTAGTTGAGAGGTTAAAAGTCAACTGGGGTTTAGACTTGATGAGTGAAGGGTTGTAAATAACTTATCAGAGAAGTTAAAATCTACTGATTTAATCAATGAATTCTTGTATCGAAGTGTTAGCTAGCTAAGAGTTAAAACAATCTAACAGTGTTTAGACTTGGTTAGTGAATATTTGCATCTTATATAGGTTTGTTTGTTTGTTTGATGGTGTTTAATGCCACTTTCAACAACATTTCAGTTATATCGTGGCGATCTTATATAGGTGTCTACTGTTTGAGAAGATTATAGATAAAATAAGCTGTTATTTATACTTACTTAGCATTGTTTATACTTATCTGTATCTATGTGACTTTGTAGATGTTAAATAAAGAGTTCAATGGTACAGTTATTCAAAAAGAGGCCAGAGAAGATGGTCAATTTTCAATCACTGTTGATACAAAGTCAGCTCTATTCAAGTAAGATATACAGATTCTTCTTCTGCTTCCAGTGGATTATGATATTTCTCCATTCGAGATAGTTAAATAACTGGTAAACAAGCAATGACTGCAATACACTCGTGCACTTCTGCACATTCGTGAATTAGTGAGTTGTTCGGTTACTCATGAATTATTTTTGAAACTTCCTATTTGCGCAAGCTGAAGTGTAAAATGTATTTGACAAACAGTATAACTACTCTAGCATTTTGAATATCAAAAGTAAATTGCTTGTAACCAAACAGCGATAATTATTCACTCATATGCTATTGTTATTCTTGAATTAATGCGTTGTTCGTTTACCCATGATTTATTTTTGTTTTGGCCTCATTTTGCTGCTCTCTCATACATTTCAAAAGATGATCATGTTTTTAATATTATCTCGTCAATATCAAAGCTCATTGGAAATGACATGATTGCAATGTCTTAGCCGCAGGTGGAATGTTTTTGTTATCAGTTCAAATGAAATACAAAAAAGATTTTCTATCTTTGCGTTTTAAGAAGATTTTTTTTTTTTTGAACTTGCATAAATGTTTAATATACAATTTACAGAAAATTAAAAAATATCATTATAAAATTATAGCAAAAAAACTGAACACAAAATATGAATTATGTAATCAGATGTTACTTTATATCATATTGACTACTTTTATTTATTCCGATTTTTTTTTAAGAATTGAATGCATTTTTTTGTAGTTTTATTGGCATGTAAAAGCGTGGACCAAAGCACATAGCGCGCTTCATACAAAAAATATGACTCGGTCCACGCTTTTACACACCTATAAAACTACAAAAAAATGCATTCAATTCTTATAATTACATTTAAATCACACCAAAATTTAATATAGTTTAATTTTTCGTTGTGGATTTTATTTGTGTTAGATTATTTGCTGTTGGAAATTATTACGCCATTGATTGTTTACATCTGACGTCGTCATGAAGGCACGTGCAAGTTCGGGTTTGAGTTTTATTGGGATGTAAAACATCTCTTTTATAATCATGTGACCACTTCATAACCAATCATATTATAACATTTCAATGAAAAACGGTAGTAATGTAATTATATCCTTTTAGAGGTCTGGATAAACAGCAGTCAGTATTACTGACACATGGTGATAGTATTGATAATGTGGCCAAGGGATTCAAAGTCATTGCACAATCAGGAGATATAGTAGCAGGTAGGTTTAAACTAGTGATGGGAATCTGTCACATTTTCAAGATCGATGACCGTTATGCCAACATCGACTGATGATCGATCATCTGTGACAATTACCTACTAAATGTATTTACTGAACATAATTACTCAAATAGACTTTATTTCAAGAGTATGTTTCACGAAGTAAAAATTTGACTAAAATTGTATCATATATTTACAAACTACAATTTAAAACTACAATTTTTCCAGTGCAAATATAGTTAGAACAAAACAAAACACTGGTTTCCATATATGTAACACCTGATATAAAATGGACTATTCCAGGCAGTAGATAAATAATAGACTAGTCCAAATATGTGTTTGACAAAAGTAAAGATTTGAATAAAATCGAATCGTATATTTACAAACTACAATTTTTCCACTTGTAAACATTAAATTAGAACAGGTTTCCATATATGTAGCACCTGATATAAAATGGACTGTTCCGGGCAGTAGATAAATAATAGACTAGTCCAAATATGTATTTGACAAAAGTAAAGATTTGAATAAAATCGAATCGTATATTTACAAACTACAATTTTTCCATTTGTAAACATTAATTTAGAACAGGTTTCCATATATGTAACACCTGATATAAAATGGACTGTTCCAGGCAGTAGATAAATAATAGACTACTCTAAATATGTGTTTGACAAAAGTAAAGATTTGAATAAAAGGGAATAGTATATTCACAAACTACAATTTTTCCACTTGTAAACATTAACTTAGAACAGGTTTCCATATATGTAGCACCTGATATAAAATGGACTGTTCCGGGCAGTAGATAAATAATAGACTAGTCCAAATATGTGTTTGACAAAAGTAAAGATTTGAATAAAATCGAATCGTATATTTACAAACTACAATTTTTCCATTTGTAAACATTAATTTAGAACAGGTTTCCATATATGTAACACCTGATATAAAATGGACTGTTCCGGGCAGTAGATAAATAATAGAAAAATATGTGTTTGACAAAAGTAAAGATTTGAATAAAATCGAATCGTATATTTACAAACTACAATTTTTCTATTTGTAAACATTAATTTACAGTCGGAAAGCAAACCCATGATTTGACCGTTATAGCTAGTGAATCTAAAACCACGCAGTCAGGGGGCGATAACCGCAAAAAAATTCCCGCTAGGTGCCGCTTTACAAGTCCCGCAAAATTTTTCATTCGCGCCGTTGTAGGATAAACCTGAAATAAAGTATTAAATAGACAAAATTGTGATAGAAACGTGATTTCTATAAAATATATATATATTTTTTGCAATGACTGGCTATATCAGACAAGCGACCGAGGTTTATATTAGTCAAAAACGTGTTTCGAATCGTGCATTCTAAAATGTGTAAAAACACGAGGTTCGGTTTGTTTACATTTTTCGGCCAATGAAAAAGCTGACACAATTCTATATTAGGACATGAAATTGATGATACAGGAGTGATATAGCATCATCAACCAATAGTAAATGCTCTCTCAACTGGAAATTCCGTCACCCTGAATGGAAATCATTACTGAAAGAAAATTCGACGAGGCATGTTTTTTTTAATTTTCGCCTTGTTTTAGAGTAAAATTTGCCCATTTTGGTGAACATTTCTCCCCCAAAACACCCATGTAGTGTGTATATGTCTGCCTTTTATTAGATTTATTAATATCTTTATATTTTAACCGAAAGTTTACAAGAAAACTGCATTGTTTACATCAGATTACGCCCCCCCTTTTTCTCCCGTCTCGTCAATGCACTTTGTTTAGACTCCTTTCCCGTTTGCTGTACATATCTAATGTGGCGATTATTTCAAAGGCAATTGGTTTATCAAATATATTTAGGAATGCTGACTTTTAAGTTTTACCTGATTTTCTTCTGCAAATGAATTATGAATTTATGTGTAACAGGTATACAATGATTGAATGAATGTGACTCTAAAAACAAAAACCAGCCAGTGTGTGTGTTATAAATAGAAATTAGGCTAAATTTGTTATCTGTATGTAACTGCATATATGATATTTAATTGATTAAACAACTGTAATTTGCAAGACTGTGATTTTACCATAGTTGACTAGTAGTTGTAATGCCTCCAAAAAACTTAACTGTTCTGAAGCCCACAGTGGCAGGGACCCTGGGCCCTGTGTTCATTGTCTGCAGGCAAAGCCATTTTATGTGTTATATGTTATAAAAATTTTAACAAATTTGTGAGGTCTGATGATTCTCTAAATGAACTTTCAAATACTGAAGACTACCAGTTAACTAAATGTTTTCACAGTTTGATCAGGTGGAATATTGCAATGTAGACTCTGACAATATTGACCGTTATGTACTGTTTTATCCTGTTTTAGAATTTGTAGTCAGTGACTTTTTATCCAACAAAGCTTTATTGTTGCCAGATTTGTACAAAAAAATTGAAGATTTAGTTGACAAAACAGCTTCAATTAAATCACTGAAAGAACCAGAAGACAAAATTGGTGAACCCTATCCCATTAGAGGCAATAAATTCTCCCATTTAAGTTTGGAAGATTTCAAGGAAATGGGTGATGAAACCTTTGCATGGGAAAGTTTTGAGAAGAAATTGTCAGCTTACAGTTTTCTGAAATATTTGGTACAGATGATATACATGTAGATCTCCCAGGTCTTAAGACTTTTCTTTCATTTTCTGAAACTGACACTGAAAAATCCGAGTTTTGTTCAATTGAAGTTTTAGATGAGACAGCAGATTCAAAAGCCACAGTTTTGAAAACTTTGAATATTCTTCACAAAAAGTTTCAGATTGGGATAAAGCTTCAGTATCAAGTTGTTGTTGGGACAGGAAATCTTATGACTATTTAATAAAATTAAAATCAGAATATGGAGGTTCATTAAGCTGGGTTTTGCCATATCCTGGAGACTGGCACATACTTATTTTTAATCTCATTTTCTATTAAATTAATAATTTATTGTACTTAGGATTTGTTCAACTTTCATAAAAATTAATGGACTTTTTACTGTTAATAGTTTATGGAAAAGAAATACACTTGAAAGCTAATATGTACAGTCATCTGTCAAAAGTATTGGGAAATGTAAAAAATATCCCTATATAATCAACCAAAACCATATCTTTTTCAAAAAATTATTGTGAAATCATTTCTGGATAGATTGTAACAAATTTTACACCAAAGCATTCGGAATTGTCTATATTTTGTTTGTTTATTTGCTCAAATCTTTATACGAGTGGTTTTTATTTGTACATAATTTTTCCATGATTGTTAATTTTTAGGATTTATTTTTAGTTGAAATATATAGGAAAATCAAAATCAATTTTTATTTGTTGTGTTTAAATTATGTACAAATAAAAATAACTCATAACTACATAATGAGTAAATAAACAATCAAAATATTGACAATTCTGAATGTTTTGGTGTAAAATTTGTTAAAATCTATCCAGAAATTACTTCACAATATTTTTTTAAAAAAAATATGGTTTTGGTTGATTATATAGGGATTTATTTTACATTTCCCAATACTTTTGACAGATGACTGTACATTTTCTTTAAATATTTATACATTTTTTTTATCTTTATATTGAATTTTATTTTCATGCCTAGAAAAAAAATACACCAGTTCTGTTCATGATTCATCAAAAGGATATAGAAATGTTTTTTCTTGAATTGCTAGAATAAAACCGGTGGACGTGTAAATTTTAGTCGCCTATCCTTTCTTTTGGGGAAAGGAGACCATATATAAATGTTTGTATTTTCCTAAATTTGTAGTTAATTATATGCATATGCTATTAAAATAGCAGCCTGCATCAGCATTAACATTTGTGCACAGCGTGCTTTTAAGTCATTAGGTTAGTTCTAAATAGTAAATGTATTTTTAGAAATAGGGAAATTCATACGGAGTTATCTTTCTTGACTGACAATTTTTCTGAATCTGAATAATTTTCGGCACTAAAAGCTGACAGAAACTCTTATTAATGAATAAAAACGTGTACCAGAGAAACATTACGTTAAATAAATATATAACCTAGCGCAGTGTGAAGTTTGGGAATGTCATTCTACTGCAAACTTAATATATTTGCATTTTATTTCAATGCGATGGTACGGAGTTATCTTTCTTGGTTGACAATTTTTCGGCACTAAAAGCTGACACAATTTTTTATTAATGAATAAAAACGTGTACCAGAGAAACATTTCGTTAAATAAATATATAACCTAGCGCAGTGTGAAGTTTGGGAATGTCACTCTACTGCAAACTTAATATATTTGCATTTTATTCCAATGCGATGGCGACATTCCATCGAGGGGGTCACCCTCTAAATCATCAAAATTTTAATAGTAATCTCCCGTTTTAACTCAAATCTAATAAACAAATCGTGGAAGTAATTATTGCTGAAAAGAAAACAATATAAGACGTTTCGATATTTTCTACGGTATAAATAAACGAGGTCTTTGTTCTACAATTTTCATGACCGACGAACATGTCAACGTTTTCAAATGAGAATCACGTGACCCGTGGTTTTACCAGTGACGCCATTAATGAGTTTGCTTTCCGACTGTTAGAACAGGTTTCCATATATGTAACACCTGATATAAAATGGACTGTTCCGGGCAGTAGATAAATAATAGAAAAATATGTGTTTGACAAAAGTAAAGATTTGAATAAAATCGAATCGTATATTTACAAACTACAATTTTTCCATTTGTAAACATTAATTTAGAACAGGTTTCCATATATGTAACACCTGATATAAAATGGACTGTTCCGGGCAGTAGATAAATAATAGAAAAATATGTGTTTGACAAAAGTAAAGATTTGAATAAAATCGAATCGTATATTTACAAACTACAATTTTTCCATTTGTAAACATTAATTTAGAACAGGTTTCCATATATGTAACACCTGATATAAAATGGACTATTCCGGGCAGTAGATAAATAATAGAAAAATATGTGTTTGACAAAAGTAAAGATTTGAATAAAATCGAATCGTATATTTACAAACTACAATTTTTCCATTTGTAAACATTAATTTAGAACAGGTTTCCATTTATGTAACACCTGATATAAAATGGACTATTCCGGGAAGTAGATAAATAATAGAAAAATATGTGTTTGACAAAAGTAAAGATTTGAATAAAATCGAATCGTATATTTACAAAGTACAATTTTTCCATTTGTAAACATTAATTTAGAACAGGTTTCCATTTATGTAACACCTGATATAAAATGGACTATTCCAGGCAGTAGATAAATAATAGACTAGTCCAAATATGTGGATTGACTGAGTGTCAGAAGTACGCTGGGATAATACTGCAAGACGTTTGTCAGTATGAGGAGAAAAAAAACAAAGAATAAAGTTAAACATATATTTTTATCGACCACAAGGTTTAAGAATCGATTATCGGATCGTACGAACACGTCCGACTGATAAGTCGATGTTTCCGATGATCAGTGCACCACTAGTTTAAGCAACTTTTTAATCATATATAATTTAATTGCACAAGCTTTAGAAACTGGTAGAAAAGTAAATATTTTTACATATATTTTGTTTATCCTGAAATGTAAAAATGTCCAAGGGTTAGTTGGATTTAAAACTACTTATGCAATCAGTGCCTATCACCACAAACGTGAGTTCGAATCCCTTTCAGGCGAGGTGTACTGAATACAACCTTTTGTGATAAAGTTTGTAAGTGACTCTGTGACAGTAGTAGGTCGTTGGTTTTCTCCTGTTACTCTGGTTTCTTCCATCAATAAAACAGACACGCCACGATATAGCTGAAATATTGTTGAAAGTGGCATTAAACACCATAACCCAAACTCAAAATATTCAAAACAATAGCATTATTGACTGAAAACGGCAGAAACATGCATTGTTCCAATCATTTTCAAGGGTATCCTTGTCACATCTGTAGTATACTGTTATTGTTTCTTACCATTCGCTCTACATGAATCAGGTACCAGGAGATTGTTATTTGTATACTAGACGATTAAAGCAAAAATGTATTTGTGCTTTTTCTTTACTATCTCAGTTCATCTGAAATCTGGCCTGAGAAGAAGGGTGGCCTTTGGTGGGAGGGGCCTGGTAAGAAGGGTGGCCTTTGGTGGGAGGGGCCTTTGGTGGACGGGGCCTGATAAGAAGGGTGGCTTTTGGTGGGAGAGGCCTTATAGAGGTACACTAATGTATGTCTAAATCAATAATTTATATTCTGTTTACAGGATTATCAAATGAGAAAATGAATCTGTATGGTGTACAGTTCCATCCTGAAGTAGATCTCACAGACAATGGCAAACAGATGTTAAAGAATTTTCTGTTTAATATAGCTAAATGTGAAGGAATATATACTATGATGTCAAGAGAGGATAGCTGTATTAAATATATAAAGGAGACTGTAGGGGATCATAAAGTTTTAGTAAGTATACATGGTCCTGGTCTCTATAAGGAAAAGATTAAGGGTTCTTAAGTCAGGGGTTTGGTTTATGGTGTTTTAACACCACTTTCAACAATATTTCAGTTATATCATCATGGCCAGTTTTATTGGTGGAGGAAACCGGAGAAAACCATTGACCTTTCGCAAGTCACTGACAAACTTTATCACATTATGTTGTATCTAGTATACCTCGCAAGAACAGGGTTTGAACTCACAACTTTAGTGATGATAGGCACTGATTGCACAGGAAAGTTAGCAATATTACATCTATATCAGAATGGTAAAAAAACATTTCTGACATTCCTGCAGAAAGTAAATTGTTTATTGACCAACGGTCACCTTTAAAGAATCTAAAAAGTAGAATTTGGAATGTTTCATTACTTTTATAGAGGCTGTCGTGGCCGTGATCGTCTGGTTGTTGGATTTACAACTACCTATGCAATCAGTGCCTATCACCACTGATGTTGTGAAGTCGAATCTCGATCAGGGCGAGGTGTACAACATTATGTGATAAAGTTTGTCAGTGAATTGTGACATTTCAGTGGTTTTCTCCGGGTCCTCCAGTTTCCTCCAACAATAAAACTGACAGCCACAATATAACTGATATATTGTTAAAAGTGGCGTTAAACACCATCAAACAAACAAACAAATAAACAGTAAGTATACATGATCACTGTTTTAACAAGGAAAAGATTAAGGGTTCTTAAGTCAGGGAAGTTAACAATATTACATCTATATCAGAATGAAAGAAAAAGACTATCTGACATTCCTGCAGAAAGTAAAATATTGATTAAACAATCGAAAAAGTAGAATTTGGAATATCAAATAAGTATGTAATGCTTCATTATTATATCTGATCATTCGTATGTGAAATCAACTATCTCAACAAAAACACCTTCCCCTTGATTACAGAAGTCAAAACAGAAGTTAAAATGGCTGTCAAGCATGTTCTTCAGATGATCTTTTTATGAAAATATTTTTTTGTCTCCCTTATGGGTGAACACGATTTTGTGGCACTTCTAAAGTTTATCCAACCAGATATTTTAACATGATGTGTAATTTTACCATGAATACAGAATAGAAACTTCTTTTATTCAATTCGTTTTTACTGGAAATACTTGAGAAACTTTTTCAACATTAAATATTTCATTTTAAAGTGGGTTTTTTATAACTAAGATCTGTTGAGATTGAGGAGCCGTCGTGGTCATGATCATATGAATATACAAATACCTGTGCCTATCACCACTAAAGTTGTTAGTTCAAAGTCTGCACATTGCGTGGTGTCCTCGATACAACATTATGTGATAAAGTTTGTCACTGACTTGCGACAGATTGGTGGTTTTCTCCTGAAACTCTGGTTTCCTCCGCCAATAAAACTGACCACTACAATATAGCTTAAATGTTGTTGAAAGTGGCACTAAACACCATAACCCTAACTCCTTAGATACTATAATAGTGTCTTCACATGATGATATCTTAACACAATGTGTTTGACATACATATATATTGAAATGCTTTATGTTTAGATGCTGTTGAGTGGTGGTGTAGATTCTACAGTGTGTGCTGCTCTACTTCACAAATCTTTAAAAGAAGACCAGGTTATAGCTGTACATATTGACAATGGTTTTATGAGGAAGAATGAGAGTAATTCTGTAGAACAGTCCTTGCAAGAAATTGGTCTCAATGTAACAGGTAATGAGCGGAAATTAAGTTCTTTCATTGGTTTCAACAGTTAAAGTTATGCCCATACAGTGATAGTTTGTATATTGTCATTATGTTCAAACTGCATCTTAATACTGAATAGCAAGGGTCGCGATTTACAACTACTTATGCAATTAGTGCCTTTCGTCACTAAAGTTGTGGTTCGAATCCCACTCGGGCGAGGTGTACTCAATACAACATTATGTGATCAAGTTTATCAGTAACTTGGAGCAGGTCGGTGATTTTCTGTGGGTACTCCGGTTTCCTCCACCAATAAAACTGACCACCATGATATAACTGAAATATTGTTGAAAGTGGCGTTAAACACCATAACCCCAAACCTACTTGCGCTAAGTTTGAAACAATTAAGTCGTATATCATATTGAACATAAATGAAAATAAAATATTTGTGTAAGCTGTTGTGACGTTGTTTATTGTATTTTTCAGTTATTAGAGCAGCGCACACTTTTTACAATGGAACGACAGCCATATCAGTCACACATTCTGACGGGACGTCACGGAAGCGTAAATCAAGTACATTAAACACTACTGAAAATCCTGAGGAAAAAAGAAAAATCATCGGTGATACATTTATGAAAGTATGTACAAGTTTTGAGTAAGGCCAAAAAAAAATATATGTCTGTTTATGGTTACATCCTCCAAAAAAATAGGGTAGGTAGGTCGGATTTCCATTTTATTTCACATACGGAAATTCTGGATTGCGGACCTATCCATATCCGGAAAAGGTACCAGACTTTTAGAATATATTTGATTGCTCTCCGGTCTGAAGGTGTTATAATACCTCAAAAAATTCAGGATGTAACCAGAAATAGTTTTTTTAGGCCAAAGATTTCTGATGTGTACATTTTCACTTTTGATTTACCGATAAAATGAACTAGATGAACTAGGGTCGCCGCTGAAAATAGGGTCGGTCGGGTAACCGTAAACAGACATATATTTTTTTTTGGCCTAATAGAGCAGACAACTTAAGAAAACTTCTCTTTATGAGTCTTCTTTTTCCTAGATGCCAAGGCTATTGGTAATACGATGCCTTGTGATACATTCCATGACTTATAGAAGGCCTGTGTTCTTCTCCATTTATAAAACTGAAATATTTTTGATATTTTTGTATAAAAGATTGTTTAGTCTAATGTAGGTTTGTTTCACTGTATATAAACATGTAGCTATGTTTATTATTTTTTTAGGATATTCTAAGAAACATTTATTGAGAATTTAAGAGAAATAAAAAAGAATGATGGCATTAAATGAAAAAAAAACTTTCCCTTCTTTATTTGTTATTCTGAACATTCATGCATATATTTTTAGGTAGCCAATGATTTTGTTGAAGAATTGAATCTGAAACCTGAAGATGTGTATTTAGGTCAAGGTTAGTGTGTATTTAGGTCAATGTTAGTGTAATTTACTGAGATAGATAAATTTGGGTAAAGTGAAATTCAAATCTACTAGTCCTTATATTTAAATACAGTCAAACTTGTCTATAGCGACCATTGAAGGGAGTTCTGAAAATAGGTCGCATAAGACAGGGAGTCGTTGAATAGAGGTTGTGATATTTGCTCCCTAAATCTCGAGAGGAAAAACCTAGTTCGGGTATATAAATCCGCATCAACTTGTAACCCTTTCATGTGGAGGACAAATGCATGAATAGATCTTAAATTCTGGCAAGAAAAAGGTATAATGAAATAAAAAATATGTTCAATTATCGTTAAATATTTCCGTCCTTTGTGGGTGAAATTAAAAAAAAAAGAATATTAAATGATCGAGTTTTTTACTTTCGTTCAACAGCTATTGTTATCTTAATTGTTATCGTAATTAGAATTAATCATTATGATTAGAAAAATGTAATTTCCTGACAAAACGTTTTCAAACTTCAATCACTCGCCGAAAGCTATAAATAGCCTAATCACACAATCAGCATGTGTTTACCTTGATCTGTTATCGCACGTTAAACGAATGTTGACAGAAATATATGCTGGGAACCAGTACTTCATACAATAATTTTCAAAATCACATTATTTATTTATAAAACTGAAAGATTAAAATGGTATTTTCTATAATAAACAATTTTAAATATTTGATTATAATTAAGAAATAAACCCAAATAAACCAAAACAACAATAATAAATCATCACGTGAACAACTTACCTGTAAAAAAAATGGCGGTCTTACACAATAACGCTAATTCCAGGTATGCAAGTATAAAAATGATGATTTCAATTTTATCTGTATGTTATATCTTGTTTTATAATTAATAAAGTAAAATGTAGAAATATTTATTGATCTTGTTCCACGAGACTGGGTTTTATTTATTTATTTTCGAACTTCCGGTTTGATATTTAGTTGTTCAACACAGGACTTTCAGTCGACAACGACTCTGAAAACATGGTCGTTAGACAGGGGGTCGTTATATAGAGGTCAAATGAATGGGAAAACGCAGGGGAGGAATAAATTAGGTCTGATAACACAGGAAGTCGTTATATGGAGGGGGTCGCTAAGGCAAGTTTGACTGTATTTGTAAATTAAGGTATTTTATTAGAGTACTTGTGTTTACTAGACTAGATAAATAAAAGTATACTCTTGTTTGCTTTTTTAACTCATCTGTCCAAAGAACAAGTGAGTTTTTCTAGTGGGTTTCTTCTTTCAACATCTTTGCCTTTTAGCATTTAATTTTCTTAGAGTCAAATGAAACCAAACTTGCCCAGGTTGGTCTTTACAAAGTGGTCTCCTATCAGAAATATCTGACAGCCCTGGACTATATCCATGTTGGCTGTTGTTGTAATTGGTTTTCTAAAAATTGAACAAATGTTTATTTATATTACAGTGCAGTACATTTTTTATGAAATATATTAAAATGTTCTACAATAAAAACAAATGTAGTTTGTATGATATTATGTTTCAAAAAATTGTTTTCTAGATTTGATAAAAATACAAGCTAAAGCAACTGCCAACAAGGTGAGCGGTTGGATTCCTCCATAGAACCTGTGGGCTTTTGTGATTTTTTTCGATATTCAAATACCTTTTGTGCTATAATTCATCAGCTTTATTTTGACAATCGGTATCATCTGGATTACAAAGAAAGAATGACTTGTCTTCAGTAGTAAACATGTGATTAGCCCTAATTACATTTTTAATTCCTAATCACATACTTAGCTAATGCAATGATTAAATTCTGTTGCTGAACTGTTTTTAATCAAAGTATTAACTAATTATGTTTAATCATTGCATTAGCTAATTATGTGATTAGGAATTAAAAATATAATTAGGGCTAATCATATGATTAGCTTAATCATAAGTTCAACAATGGACCCCAGGGTATTAAAATCCAGTAATTGTACACTTGTCTACATCTAGTATTATATATGGACAAATAATTTGCCTTTGATTTGCTATTGCTCTGTGAAATCTATTCTCACAAAATAAATCAACGATAGTTTATATTTATATTACCTGAGAACATTGATTCTGTAAGATTTGTATGAATAGATTAGTTGGCAGGAGAAATTTGGGATTGCCAGTCATATAATTAACCATGTTTAGTGGACAGTTGATGAATTTCAGGTACCCTTCGACCAGATTTGATAGAGAGTGCATCAGAACTAGCTAGTGGTAAAGCAGATGCTATAAAAACACATCACAATGACACAGAACTTGTACGTGAGCTGAGGAAGCAAGGACGTGTTGTTGAACCACTTAAAGATTTCCATAAAGATGAGGTTCGGAAGATTGGTGAAGATTTAAAGTTACCAGATGAACTAGTTCACAGACATCCTTTCCCAGGTAGATACAGTGTTGAGTATTGGTACTTTACAAGATGTGGTTAAATGATTGTTAAGATAATGTAACTTGTGAAATACACACAAGGAAAGAAGTCAGGAACCGCATCGTTGGTGTAATGGATTAGCATGCTCGCCTTGAGTGTGGTAGATTGTAGGGTCAGGCCTCGGTCAAGTCAATCCAAAGACTATAAAATTGGTATATTTGTTGCTTCTCCGCTAAGCACACAACATTAAAGAGAAAGAGCAAAGACTGGTTTGCTGGGAATCGGGATGATGTTTCCGAGTGGGGCGGCATGCCTATCTGGGGACTGTTGTTTCAGTGAGCTAGCACTGTAATAATCCAACCACGCGTGTTGGTCTAGTATAATGTGGACATCCTTTTATCCTTTTCATCAAATATAACTTGTTCTCACGATTATATATCTGAAATATTGCTCTTTCAACAACAACCACACGCCCACTCACTCTTCAAGCAGAGACTTCTGATATGAGAGAACCTACCTCTTTAGTCAGATTACATTACAATGCCATAGCTCTTCATTTTAAGTTGATGTTATCCTATCAAGCCACCACCAGGTGGTATACCAAAATAAAAAATACAATACTGAATAAATTTGTTGCAAGATAGAAACATGAATTATGTGAAAGACAGTTTTTTCCATGTTAAAATGTGAATGGAGACATCTATCACCCAAAAGAGTGTCAATTTACATGTAAATAAATCTCCAACTGGTTGTATATTATATATGGGGGGAGGGGGGGGGGAGGTGTCGTGGTAGTGATCGTATGGTAATTTGATTTACAACTACCTATGCAATCAGTTCCTATCACCACTAACATTGTGAGTTTGAATCCCGCTCGGGCAAGGTGTACTCGATACAACATTATGTGATAAAGCTTTTCAGTAATTTGAGGCAGGTCTGTGGTTTTCTTCCGCTCTCCACGATAAAACTGAAATATTGTTGAAAATGGCATTAAATACCATAACCCTAACCCTCTGTTATATTTGTAAGTTCTGTCATGAAGCTTCCTAGAGTTCACATTAATATCTTTTTTCTTATTTTTCAGGTCCTGGTCTTGCAATTCGTGTGATATGTGGTGACCAGCCGTTCGTCTGTAAAGATTTTGGAGAAACAGTTGTATTACTGAGATTTATTGTTGATTATGTTAATGCTTTGAAAACAGTAAGTTGTTAAAATACTTAAATTTCAAGAATCTGTTTTGAATATTTGGGTTATGTTGGATTATTTTAGTTTATTATTATTTATTTAAAATTCCAGCAAGTTACAAATCATATTGGATACAATTAAATGTTCTAATATTTCACTAATGTCGGTTACATGTAAATTACAGTGGATATATCATAAGGAAATTGACCCTCTAGAAATATACAATACTACATAAGTATATATATATATAGAATAACGGTACTTTTAAAGGTCGAGACAGACATTATCACTAGTATCGCAGTGAGTCTAATAGGACAATCTGTGATACTAGGGATAATGTATGTCAAGACCTTCAAAACTAATGTTATTGTTTCTATATATTAAAAGTCAAATGTGACATCAAAATGACCGATATTTCCCAGTATCAGTCACCAAAAATTTGATTGGTTGGATTATTTGTGTTTAAAAATATTTTAGTTTTATCGATGGAGGAACCCAAATTGATTGATTGATTGATGGTTTCTTAATGTCCAGTTGTAAATGTTTCATGCATATTAGGGATGAGAATGAGTTCAACAATATGAACATATTACACAGAATGGGACAACTGGGACAACCATGTTTGACTTGAAAAGTCAAGAGAAATGGCTAGGGACAATTGTAATTTTTTTAACAATCTCCTGCTTTACATAACCCAAGCTGCCCATAGTAGGTCACTTAGGGTCCCTGCATGTTTACAAACTCAATTGTACAGGGAAAAAAACAAATGAGCACATTATAAAAAAAACCCTCTTTTTTTCTTTTTGCAACATACACACATGTTTTGAAAAATGAACTATTTAACGATTAATAATATAATTACATAAAATGATTACCATATACTCTAAAAATAAAAAACCCAAAAATGAAATAAATTTTCATAGCATTTTTCTAAATGGACTTTTATATATATGAATATATTATACGTCAAAAAAATTTAGCCATTTGTAGTGGCTATAATTTACATACTCTGGAAATTTATGAAAATGGTCTTTGACATGCACTGAGCGTGGAATTCCCAAAACACGGCATCCATTATGGACCATGACCTTACAACCCCTACATCTGTGAGTTGAGTTGCCAGCATTCAGGAAAACTAATAGTTAAAATTGCAAATAGGATTTTATATTTAATTGTGACCAATAAGTAAATTGTTTATTTTGAAGGGTGTCGTCATTGTCGTATGGTAATTGGAATTACAACTACCTGTGCAATCAGTGACTATCACCACTAATGCTGTGAGTTCATGGCAAGGAGTACTTGATTCAACATTATGTGATCATGTTTGTCAGTGACTTGCGGCAGGTAGTTGGTTTTCTCCAGGATCTCCTGTTTCCTCTACCAATAAAACTGACCTCCACGATA
Source organism: Bathymodiolus brooksi (assembly GCA_963680875.1). Lineage (NCBI taxonomy): Eukaryota > Metazoa > Mollusca > Bivalvia > Mytilida > Modiolidae > Bathymodiolus > Bathymodiolus brooksi. The sequence goes on from OY804590.1 coordinate 70,770,411, forward strand.
TAACTGAAATATTGTTGAAAGTGGCGTTAAATGCCATAAACCAACCAAACCAACCTTTAATGTGAAGAGCTGTTACAGAACTTGCCATGTAATGTGTTGTTTGTGTTTAATTTTCAGCCACATATCCTACTTACAAGAATAAAAGAAAGTACAACAGAGAAAGAAAGGGATGAACTAAAAAGAATTAGTATAGAGTCTAATTTTACTTCTACGTTATTACCTATTAAAACTGTTGGAGTTCAGGTAAGAATCTTTAATTAACCTGTATTGGCAAACATGACTGGGATGAAATTAACTTTGAAGGTTATAGCAATCAGTTGATATCCATCTTTGAATTTGAAACGCTCGCTGTGAAAGTAAAGAAACTGAAAACATTTATACTGATTTCAGACATAGACACAGTATATAGAATTTATATTTATCTATATATCAGGGGTTAAAAAATCCCCTAGCCCGATGCCCGGGGCTAGTAATTTTCACATTTGGGCTAGCTGAAATAATCAGCTGTATGACCGACGGGCTAGTAAAAATATATATCGGATATTGACAAACTTGTCAATATTCGCGTATCTACTTATATTCATATATGTTATATGTTGTTTAATCAGCAGCAATGTTTTATTTATTCAACCGCTAGCTTTTTGTCATAATTGAGAGCAAAGAAGGTAGAAAAACTGCGTATTCTCGTCATAAAATAGCTTCAACAAATGACGGCTTACCAGAAATTTCGAAAATGAAATACCTGAATCGAATTCCGGGAACGACTATTTCCGTTTTTGCCTATAGTAAAAAAAAAAAAAATTAAAGCCGACCGACCCTAGATTTTTTTGACATGTGACCATAAACACACATATTTTTTTTTTTTTGGCCTTACAGTGACCTGATCTGTGGAATATAAGTGAAAATAAAACGCAATACCAGATCTGAAAAGAAAGATAGTTAAACTAATATACATTGTACATGTTGTACAAGGGTTCAAGTCTGCAAGTCGGATTCTTGAAATCACGGTATTGGCCAGGACTAGTGGTTCATAGATTCGGGCTAGCAATATTTGGGAGTATGCCCTGGGCTAGTGAGGTGGTCCAAGATTTTTTAACCCCTGTATATGTACAGTATATATATTATAAGTGTGAAATTTGGAACAATCTGGCTTGTGGCCTGTGTAATTTATCTCTATTTATCTGCAGTGATTTTCCTACTCATTTGTATCTGGGGCCCCAGGGTAATTGGGAAAAGATGGGAATTTTTTAGTTTGGATGTCCAGTAATAGAATAGCGATCATACTGTACCAAGGTTAATGCCAACAGTAACAAATTCTTATGATGAGGAAGAATGACCACAAAACAGTTCACAAAACTTACATAAATACCCTTGGTGTACCACACTGTGATATAGCCATGTGTATTTTTGTTCATTCTTTATTGAACTGAACACCCTGGCATCTGGTACCATGAGCTCTGGAGCACAACTGTCCAAATCAAAGTGACAGTCAGATTGCGAATCATTATCAACATTGCCAGGGCCTCCAAGAGAAATTTTGCAAGGCGGAAGAAGACTGCTTTGGGGCCCCGGAGACAGACTGAGACTTCCCTCAAAATTGAGGATTTGAGGTTCAATAAAAGCACTGGTAAACTTTCATAAATGCTTTATTTCCTGTGCAGCAGAATGTTTAAATAACATATACTTGATACAAAGCAGTGACAAACATAACCAGTTGATGCAGCAAGGTGTTACTTGTTGGAGTTATTTTATAGTCACTAAAATCTGGTCTACTGCTATTAAGATAATATACAAAAAAAAATTATGACCCTAACCGAGATCATGAGAAAACCTTCTGGAATCTAAGGTTATTGTGCCCTTCAGAGATTCACAGGCCCCTTCTTGGCTCTCCAGGCCCTGGACCGATGTACCGGCTAAACCCCACCCCTTCTCATAGGCCCTGAACATTGCCACTATTTGCACTATTTACATGTTGTTGGATGTCATTTGAAGCTGTGTTAGGTAATAAAGAATTTGAAGTTTCTGAAGTGACAATGACAGTGGTAACAAGGAGTTCAACTTCTGGGGGACATGGTGTATCAGTATTAGAGTCAGTGACTGGTACTGCGATGGTGGGTCGAACTCTATTCAAAGCAAAAACAGTTTCACTAGCTTTATTAACGTCTACATTACTCTCGGGCAGTAAAAACTTTTTTTTTAATCCAAAGGATTCAAGTTACTTGTACTTGCTTACATCATTACTGGTATTTTTTTTAACATATTATTATAAATTAATTTTAGAGTCACATGTCATTTTATACGTGTTTTGATTGGTTTAAAAAGTTGAAGTTAATTATTTTCCAATGTACGGAATCTGAAAATAGACATCATTCTCAAGGCGTCGCGTGTCGTCGTCATCAGGTGATTTTCTTTAAATGAGGCACCTTTGGGGTTATTTAAATTTATTTCCAATTATTTGCCTTATTTTGAAAAAATAAATATATTTTTCAATATCATAGCAATAAAAGTTTGAATTAATTTATAAGGATTGATCGAAATTTTCTGTTCGGTTCATTCGAAATAACCTCAATCAGGTTGTACACACCCTTGCGTAACCCGCTACACGGATTACCTGGTGTGTACAACCTAATTGAGGTTATTTCTTCATGAACCGAACAAAAATTGCGATCAATCCTTAATAGAATTATGCAACATCGTGACATTTTAATTTTTAACTTTAAAACCCAATTGGCAATAATTCGCGTATTCCTTTTCATTTTTAATTCCCAATGAATTGACAATATATCAAGCAACGTAAATCACAGGACATGTTTACTATTTTTATATTAAATTTATTTCAATAAACATCTTTAATATAAAATTTATTCCAAATACTACAATTTCCTTTTTTGTTTTTCTGAAGTTTTATTGCAGTCCGGTACACGCCACTTTCAACAAATCAAGCAACCCAATATACTGCACTGGTTTCCGGTATATTGTGCGTAGTATTTCGCTTGCATAATCAAAACAAACAGTAACCAGGTCATAAACTTGAAAATGTTCGGCTTTTAATTTCATTTGAAAAAGCTTTTAACGATTTTTATGAATATGCCTTTTTCACATTGGGACTAGGGCCGATATTCGGCCCCAAAAACGCAGTCAGAAAATCACTGATCTGTATTGTTATACATACAGCTATAGATTTGGCTTATCTAAAGATAAATAACCAAACGATTTGTTATACTATATATCTTAAGAGGGTCATTGTGATTGTATAGTAGTTGGATTTACAACTATCTGTGCAATCAGTGCCTATCACCACTAAAGTTGTGAGTTTGGACCTCGTTCATGGCGATGTGTACTCTATACAACATTATATGATAAAGTTTGTCAGTGACTTGCGACAGGTCGGTGGTTTTCTCCGGGTACTCCGGTTTCCTCCCAACAATAAAACTGACTGCCACGATATAACTGAAATATTGTTGAAAGTGGCGTTAAACGCCATAACCCTACCCTTACAATATTCAGCTATGAGTTTGGCTTTTCTATAAATATGCAACCAAACCATTTGTTTCTACATATATATCTTGTTGGTTTTCATACATACCGTATTTAGGGTTGCATAATGTGCAGGATTTTGCCCAGATTCTCTATTTTGTAGGAGGGGTGCGCATTATAAACAGGAACAATGTGTTTCACTCTTTCCCAGACCGGGAAATCACATGTCCTCCATGTTTTTTAGCTCACCTGGCCAAAGGCCATGTGAGCTTTTGCCATCACTTGGCGTCCGTCGTATGTCTGTCGTCCGTCCGTCGTATGTCGTAAACTTTCACATTTTAATCTTCTCATCAGAAACCACTGGGCCAATTGCAACCAAAATTTGGTGGAATGGTCCTTGGATGGCCCCCTTCCAAAATTGTGTCCGGTGATCCCGACTTCCAACCAAGATGGCCACCAAGCTAAAAATAGAAAAAAAGGGGGGATGCAATTTTAATTGTCCATTGCTGCTTTAGTATAAGTCAAAATGAGCTCAAATTTTAACTGCAGCTACATGGCAAGGAGTAGTTTAACATATATTCTGTTTTTTTCAATGAAATTTTTCTCTCCGCCGATTTATACCGATTATGCAAATTAGGCATGTTTTGATAAAAGATCACATTTAAATCTTCTCCTCTGAAACCACTAAACCAAATTAAACCAAACCTGGCAGGGGTGGTCCCTGGGTGGGTCCCTTTCAAAATTGTGTCTGACAGCCCCGTCCTCCATTCAAGATGGCTGCTGTTACTAAAAATAGAAATTTCTTCAATTGTCCATTGCTGCTTTAGTATAAGTCAAAATGAGCTCAAATTTTAACTGCACTACATGGGAAGGAGTAGTTTAATATATATTCCATTTTTTTCTGTGAGCCGATTTATACTGATTATGCAAATTAGGCATATTTTGAAATAGAAAAAAGGGGGGATGAAATTTTAATTGACCATTGCTGCTTTAGTATAAGTTAAAATGAGCTCAAATTTTAACTGCAGCTACATGGCAAGGAGTAGTTTAACATATATTCCGAGTTTTTCTGTGAAATTTTTCTTTCAGCTGATTAATACCGATTATGCAAATTAGGCATATTTTGATAAAAGATCACATTTAAATTGTCTCCTCTGAAACCGCTGAACCAAATTAAACCAAACCTGGCAGGGATGGTCCCTGGGTGGGTCCCTTTCAAAGTTGTGTCCGACAGCCCCGCCCTCCATTCAAGATAGCTGCTGTTACTAAAAATAGAAATTTCTTCAATTGTCCATTGCTGCTTTAGTATAAATCAAAATGAGCTCAAATTTTAACTGCAGCTACATGGCAATTAGTAGTTTAACATATATTCTGGGTTTTTCTATGAGATTTTTTCAGCCAGTTTATTCCATTTAGGAATATTATGAGATAAAAATCACATTTAAATCTTTTGCTCAGAAAGTTGAGTTGAAATGATCTTTGGGTGGCCCACTTTCAAAATTATGTGTAACACCCCCATTTTCTATTAACTTTAGATGTAAAATTGAAAACCAGGTGAGCGATTACAGGCTCCTGGGAGCCTCTAGTTTGTTTACTATTGTCAACATGCAAAGTTAAATATTTCTTAAATTGTTTGGACACTATTCCACAAAATAATTAATTGCATCTACTATGTTTTAATTATTGAAGAATTAAAACTGTCTAGTGCAGTTTTGTTTTGTACTTGTAAATATTCACCTTTGATTGATATAAACGTCTGACTATATCTAGCCATGTGTAAAATAATCAATAATCTTGCCATAAGATTTCAATGTGTGCAAGTATAATTAGACTGTCAGACTGTGTTTACACAAGATTATAGTGATTGAAATAAAAAGAAAAGAAACAATAAAATGTATTTGTCAATTTTTATGTCAAGTCTAATAGCTTGATTGCTCCCAGGTGAAGTTAAATCCAATTAACACAAAATTACAACATATAACAATCTGTTATGATTGCATGGCTTGGATGCTATTTCATCACTAAATAATAAGACATTGTTTGTAGTTCATTCATGATCATTAATTATTTGGGTCAATTTTAAAAATACAAAAAAATAACGGATTGTCGGCGCTCTTTGATGTACGTAACAACCGTATTTTCAACAACTCCTCACAAGCTTAGCAATGTTCAACAATGTCATAATAAGTGACAATTGTTTGCCTTTCTTTATTCTATATCATTATTTTCTGTCATCTTCAACTAACTGCGTTAATTTACGTTCAGATCCGGAATTTAAACTTATATTTACTGATGCTGTACTAGATTTCGAATCCATTACACAACATCCGGATATTAAAAACATCATATGAAAACGCCAATAAAACCCAACACATTTAATATTTTGCAACTTTATTGAAGATGAAAAGAGATAAATGGTTCTTAAATTCTCCCAGCAAATGAAACATGCTCAAAGGACTGAAAAATATATACGATTGATATTTAATTCTTACATTTCTGACGGCGATTTTTTTTGAAAGTCTATGCGCATTATAGACACGAACTAGTTTTTTTCTGGAGATTTTCAAGGCCAATGCGCATTATGCAACCCTATTGACGGTACACTGAGCTATGTTTGCAGCTCCTCTATTATTATTACCAAACCATTTGTTTTGTTTTTTCAGGGTGATTGTCGGACATACAGCAATGTTGTTGGTTTGTCTTCAGATGGACAACCAAACTGGCAAAATCTTATTTACCTCGCAAAACTTATTCCTCGTATGTGTCATAAAATTAACAGGTAAGTTTATAATTACAGTCAAACATGTATTCAGAGGTCATGACCTTTGGGACAAAGAAAAAATGGCATTATAAGACAGGTGACTGCTTAATAGAGGTGAATGCATGGACAGGTTTGACTGTATATGGAAAATATATTGGATGTTTACATATGTGTTAACTAAATGGTGAATGGTCAGTGTACTTCTGTGTGGTAGATCTTGGGTTTGATACCACAAATACTATCAAATTGGCATCTGCTGCTTCTCCGCAAAGCATGCAGCAGTAAGGAGTAAAAGAAAAGACTTGGGCTCAAAATCTGGATAATGTGTCTAAGTGGAGTGACACGTCTACCTGTGGACTTGTTTCAGTGAGCTAGCACTATAAAATTCGACTAAGCATGTTGGTCCAGTACAAAGTGGACTTCATCATATCATCGAAATGTAACTTTTTCTCGCCATGATATAGCTGAAAAAAATGTTCACTAAGCATTAAAACAACAATCAATCGATCACTTACTAAAGTATGGAAGATCATGTGTTTCATCCCTGGTCAGTTTAAAAAAAAATTGTTACTTTTACAGTAATCACACATGTGTATGGTAACAACACAGACTATTACGTCAGTGAGCCAGCATTATAAAAAATCCAAATAAGCATGTTGGTCTAGTACATAGTGGGCTTCATCATTTCTTCGAAAAGTAACTTATTATTGCCATGATATAGCTAAATTATTGCTTTCTTGACATTAAAGCAACAATTTAACCTATATAAACTGAACACATGTCTATTCCGAACAAAAACCATGGTCCTAAGATGATTCAGTGTAGACAGGTTTTCACTGTATATAAAAATGTGGATTCTATTTCAGAGTGGTTTATATCTTTGGTGGGAGTGTTAAATTTCCTATAGAAGATGTTACGCCTACGTTCCTTACAAACGGAGTGTTAAGTACTCTACGACAGGCAGACTATCTGTGTACTAAAGTGCTAATAGAAGAAAAATGTGTTCAGAAACTTAGTCAAATGCCTGTTATCATTACACCATTACATTTCGACCGAGATCCAGTTCAAAATCTGCCGTCATGTCAAAGATCTATTGCCATTAGGACTTTCATTACAAATGATTTCATGACGGGAGTACCAGCGACACCTGGTGTACAGTTTGACATCAAGGTAATTATATGATTTTAAACGTTTATCTTTCATCCAATTTAAATGATTTTTTTTATTTGCAAAAAGCTCTTCGTTATGAGTTATTTTATGGGTCGAATACAGTAAATAAAATATTTTTTCATGGAAAGTGAACCCAAATTCCCAAATTTCACATATTTGGAAGATAACATACAAATTATGTTTTTCTTCTAAATTTGACAATCATGTTTGATGTGTTTTTTATTTTGAATTGATTGTATAAAGGGCTTCATGTAGTATTTGAGTGGATTTTATTCCATCATGGTTTTCGACTTTAATTTAATTGCAGTTGAATCTGAGGCAGAAGGAAGCCACTGTCGACTTGCTGCGGTTGTATCATGCTGTATCCAGAGTATCCCTTTATTTACTATGAAAATTTATTTTATACAAGTGTATGGGATGACAAAATAAAACGATATCCAAGCAGAAGCATAAATTTGCGACCTGTGTTGGGAAAATCCCAAATTCCAAGCATATTTAGAACACTTTTAGCAGTAAATTTTAACGAAGAGGGTTTGGGTTTATGGTGTCTAATGCCACTTTCAACAATATTTCAGTTATATCGTGGCGGTCAGTTTTATTGGTGGAGAAAACCACTGACCTGTCGCAAGTCACCGACAAACTTTATCACATAATGTTGTATCGAGTACTCCTCGCCCGAGTGGGATTCGAACTCACAACATTAGTGGTGATAGGCACCGATGGTACAGGTAGTTGTAACCCCAACTACCATACGATCATGACCACGACAACCCCTTCAACGAGGAGGAGGTTGTACCAGTGGTCATAGTGTCTGGTACAAGACAAAAAAAATTATGACCCTACCCATTATAATCTCTTTTATTTATGGCAATCAACAAATTGGACCATCCCAGTGCCACAATTTTTGTTTATCTCTATAAATCATTGTTTGTAAACTTGTTCTTTTTATTAATGTAGTACAAAGACTGTTTACTTTAAACAACAATCCTTTGACCACAGTAAAACACGATACAACATTATGTGATAAAGTTTGTCGGTGATTTTCTGTGGGAACTCCGGTTTCCTCCATCAATAAAACTGACCGCCACAATATAACTGAAATATTGTTGAAAATGGCGTTAAACACCATAACCCTCATCACAATATGATAAGAAAAATTACCATTTTCATTATTTTTCAGATAGGCTTAGTGCTAGAGGATCTTAGCGCTAGAGGATAAAGTATAGTTTGTTTTCATCTCTTTTTTTTTCCCAGTACCAAAGACTATATAAATATAATTAATAGAATTAGCTAAAAATGTTCCCATAGCGTACTACATATGTAAACTATGTCCTGCAAAAACAACCAGCATGGATTTGAAACATTTCCCTCATAGGGTTGAGTTAATTGACAAGTCAACAAAAAAGTTGTAGAGTCACAGTATTGTGAAATATTGTATAAAACCTTGCTTTGTCAAGAATTCAGTAAGCAAAAATATTTACGACCTAGGCGAGCAATACAGGTTTTGGTGGGTCTTTGGTTTATATATGTGGCCTCCGGTTTATGTATTGTTCAATACATATTCCTTGTATGTCTTTTATAGAAGGTCCAATTAATTATATATTTTTGTTTTCCAGACTTTGGATCGAATGGTCAAAGAAATTTTGACTGTGCCAGGGATTTCTAGAGTTCTGTATGATTTGACGGCCAAGCCTCCCGGGACAACCGAGTGGGAATAAATAGATGATTTTAAAGTTGGTGTACAGATATAAACTCTACTTGAAAGTAGTAAAAATAATTTGTAAAAATGCTCGAAGGAGGATCGGAAATGATAGGACTTGTTACGCCGTACTTTTTTCTTTTTGCAGGAGAAAAATTGTCTCGTCCAAATGTTTTATTGTTTAATTTTTTTTATGGGCAGTCTTTCGCATTAACCCACTTACCCGAAGTGCAGGACAAGTAAAACTGGATTCGGACAAGTGAAAATTATAAAAGAATTTGTTTGAATAAATAGAAAATTTGTCTAAATTTGGCTTTCGGGCAAGTAGGTGACAAAAATTAAGGCAAAGACTGTATGGGTTCACAGATTATTTATGAAGCAATTTTTTTCCTGCATTCTGACATGTTTAACAATTTGTGCCATTATAAATAGATATCATGTATAAAATACATTTAATTCAATATCATTGTACCATTACACTGTCATAAAATTTAACTATCAATGTTTCAATAAAGAAAAATATTGAGCTTATGAAATATTAGACTTGTATATTTATGGTGTTTAACACCTCTTTCAACAATATTTCCGTTATATCGTGGTGGTCAGTTTTATTGGAGAAAACTGGAGTATCTGGAGAAAACCACCGACCTGTTGCGAGTCACTGACAATCTTTATCACATAATGTTGTATCGAGTACACCTCAACCTGTATATTTATGTCACCTTTGTAGAACGACAAGACAATACATTGTATGGGGCTGTCATGATCGTATGGTAGTTGGATTTACAACTACCTGTCCTATCAGTGCATATCACCACTAAAGTTGTGAGTTTGAATCTCCCTCATGGTGAGGTATACTCAATACAACATTATGTGATAAAGTTAGTCAGTGACTTCAGACAGGTCAGTTGTTTCTCCGGTTTCCTCCAACAATAAAACTGACCACCACAATATAACTGATATATTGTTGAAAGTGGCTTTAAACACCCTAACCCTAACCCCAATACATTGTAATCAAGGATTTTGGACAATATGGTCAGTGAGTCTTAATTGTTGTTTTAATACTGCCAAGTGAGGAATTATCAGCTACATTGTATATCATAATGATCATGGCGAGAACAAGTTAGATGATGATGTCTGCTTTGTACTACAACCAAATTCTTAGTCAAATTTGTATAGCGATAGCTCACTGAAACAACAGTCTGTGGGTAGACATGTTGCTCCACTCTCTCACACATAATCCTGATTCTGAGCTAACCAGTCTTTGCTCTGACTTCTTAAGGGATGATCCTGGTTAGAAAATAAAATAACTGAATTCAATGAAAATTAGCCGAAACCATCTACACCCTTTTCAAAATGGTAATTTTTTTACCTGTTCTGCCCATTTCCAGCAACTTTTGGAAAACAATTCTCAAAAGAAAATAGCTGAAATTAGCTAAAAAACTGAAAAAAAATCATCCCTACTTTATAATGGCAATGCTGCATGCTTTATAGTGGAGAAGCAGCAAATTCCTATTTTATAGTCTTTTTAAGTTCGACCCAACCAGGACTATTGAGGCGAGCACGCTAATCATTTCACTACTAATGCGGTCTATACAATGAAAAAGTAAATAACGGTGTAGATCTTAGATAAAGTACAATATAACACCAATATGATGTTTTACTATATTTAATGTAAAAAATGAACTATTGCTATCAAAACAATACATGAAGTTAACAATTCACATCAAAAAACACAAGTAACACTTAATTCAGTGGAATATTTTCTTAATTTTACAATAATGGCATTTTGTATATTGTAACGCCACTTTAAAATATTGTTGAAAGTGATGTTAAACACCAAAACCCTAACCCCCCCCCCCCATATTTTATGGAGTACAAAATTCCAATTAATCTTACAACTTTACAGAAGTACAGTCTAGTACACTTATAATGAAATTTGATTTCTCGTTTCAAGTAATATATTCTTAAATTTTATGGGCCTTGATTGTTTGGTAGTTGGATTTACAACTACTTGTGCAATCAGTGTCTATCACTACTTAAGTTGTGAGTTCGAATCCCACTCGTGGTGAAGTGTACTCGATACAATGGTATGTAAAAAAGTTTGTCAGTGACTTGCGACAGGTCAGTGGTTTTCTACGGGTACTCCGGTTTCCTCCACCAATAAAATTGATTGCCACGATATAACTGAAATATTATTGAAAGCAGAGTTAAACACCCTAACCTAAAATTTATAGAATGACATCCATTTTACACTTAAAAATGGTTAATATGTACTTTTATCAGATCTCGGCAAGATAAATTTACAGCAAGAAATATGGATATGTTCTGTTGTATTTAAATTAATTCATATGCATACAATTATAAATAATAAAAAAGTAAATAAAAAATCTCTAAATCTCAATAAATCTACCTAACAAATGGAAGAATATGTCCATATGACATGGATGCCTCAATTCAGGCTACAGTAGACAGGGGCATAACTCCAAGACGGAGAAAGTCGGATTTGCTTCAGGGGAACTTAAGTTATCGAGCAAAAAGAAAATGGGGGACGGACGGACTAACATACAGACAGATGTACGAACATGGCTAAAACTTAATGCCCCAGACGCCTAGACTGGGCATAAAAATCAAAGGAATGGTCCATTTAAACGTACATCTTGCCCAGGAATGGCACTTTGAATAAAAATATGGTGACCAACTAGTAGCAACGTTACTTTTTCTACTGCTTCTTCATTGGTTAAAAAATGTTTTAGACACCAACCCATGGAAAAGATTTAAAAGTACATTCCCCTGGTGCCAGGTATGTTTTAACAGAGCAGTCCAGACAAAATTCAGTAGAATGGCTTGATTACATCATATTCATATACTAGTCATGGGAACAGGACAAAAGCCCCCCAATAATGAAATAATCATACAATCTTATTACATTTGCTTTATATTGATGGCGATTGTATTAAAAGAATTAATACAAAAAATAAAATACTTTAAAAACATTTTTTTCCACATATTGTTCATTGTAATGTTCATTTATAAAGTGTAAATTAAAAAAACCCACTGCTTAAATCGAAATTAATCATGTAAACTTAATCAGGAATTGTTTTTATTGACAAACAATAGACAATTACCTTTTTAACCTTTGAAGTTATTAAAAGTAATCAGTGAGATATTTTCTTGATGAGGGTTATTGTAATTCTTAAACAAATGCTTCAATTAATTGTTTATGATATCTTCAAGTTCCAAAAATAACTTATTATGAAAAATAATATACAAAAATAATGTTAATCCATAAATAGCAGTACAACAAGTCCAAAAATATACAAATATGGTTTGAGGTAAAATACAGAGGTAAAAAAAAGTCTTGAATCATGTTATAAAATACAAAGAAAATTTTACATATCCGAACAGTTAAACAAAGAAACAGAAATAAAAAAATACATACGACACAAAAAAAACCCATTAACTTATACTTTTCATTATTGGGGAGCTTTTTGTTGGGGGGCTTTTGTCCTAGACCCAAAGTACCCCTAGTCATTCAATTTTTGATATTAGATATTTATTTTAACAGTTTGTGGCAGGAAAATGTCTTATTCCATACCAAACTTCATTTGTCTTTACAGGTTTTGGTGAATTTGGATTATATGCTCACAATCATTTTGATATTTAAAATATTTTTGGCATTAACTCTTAAGAAAATGTAAGTTGCACAAATTTGCATCTCGTGCATCACTTAAATTTTGTTCACCTGGTGCATCAGATACAGAAATGTCCATCTGAAGCCATTCCCCAGCACAGAGAACATAACTGGTTAGGTATCACTACAATCAGTCATAACCCTTGCCACACATAAACAAAAATAGGCTCCTCCCCCTTTACTGCGGGACTACAAATTTGTCATTTGACTGGACTACTTTGTTGTCTGGCCGTGATGTTTGTAAACAGAGTATGAAGGATTGGCAGAGGTGATAGTGTTGACAAAAAACACCCGAATCATTTCAATTATTTAGTACATATAATAAATAGCGAGTGATTGTTGTTTAATGCCAAGTCTGCAATTTTTCAGCTATATCATGGCAAGAACAAGTTAATTTTCAATGAGATGATGATGAGGTCTGCTTTCTACTAGACCAACACGCTTAGTTGGATTTTTATAGTGCTAGTTCACTGAAACAACAGTCCGCAGATAGACATGTAGCCCCACTCGTACACATTATCCTGTTTCCGAGCCAACCAGTCTTTGCATTTTCTCCTTAATGCTGCATGTTTAGCGTAGAAGCAACAAATACCGATTTTACAGTCTGGTTTGTCCTGATCGGGGTTCGAAAGCGATCTACTGCACTCGAGGCAAGCATGCTAACCATTACAAAACTGATGCGGTTCATATAATAAATAAAATGTATATCTACACCTAACTTGGCACTCTATAACATACCATACATCTAAATTGGTTCTAATCTTACGTCATATAACACATTGTGAAATTGTAAAAACACATCTTAATTGTTGTTCATCTGGTTTTAATTTAATTATCTGAAAACAAATTGTGTTTTTTATAGAAAAAAAATATTATGCTGTGAATAACTCTATACCCTGTTTATCTTGGAAGATTTCTTGTCAATATAGGATTACTTGTAAGTAACCAATCAAATAGTATGATGGAGTGTGTTTATTTTTTTCATAAATAAATAACAAGTGTTTATACATATCTGCCCTTACAATGACACGATTGACGCTAGAAGCTTCTATGCCTGTGACCATATACGTAGCAGAACTTGTTCATATTGCAGTTGCCTGGGTTTTGGCGATTTCTTTTCCATATTTGATGGAGAAAGGCTGTTCAAATGAAATTTTGAATGAGGATGGTATATAACTTCAATTCGTCGAGTTTGTTTCACAGGAGAATATTAAAATGTAATCAATTTTACAAGTAATGAACACTATGAACTCTACTTCCTGGCAAATGTTCATTTAGCCTTAGTGCAGCCAGGAGAACAAAAAATGGCACTTGTTTAAGACTTTTACAGACAGGTTACCATCAGGGATCACGTTGGAGGGCGATTCGGGCGAAGAAGTCGCCTTGTGGCTGCTCACTTTGCTTTGTACTAGTGCCAAAAGAGAAGTGGAAGTCACCCTGTAATTTTACCAAGTCGCTTTGCTAATTTTAACTATTTTAACGGTAAAACATTGGTATATTTTTACTACAAAATTTCCGTTTTTCAAACCGCCATTGTAAAGGGACGTAATCGAAACAGCTACGAATATAAAAACTGTACTACGGATCCGTACTCTGGGAAAATAACGTCGGTATTGTTTCATTTCATTTATTTGGGGTTTGATGGCGGCTATCCAAAGGAATTGTTAACTTTGTGGATATGATTAGTTTCTTAATTAATATCAATCAGTGATTAAAGAGAAGCAATGTAAATAATATACACTCATTAAAATTTGATTAAATAATTAGCAATTTCACAGCTTGTGATAAAATTTATTATTCAATTTTATTTATTTATTATTTATTGGACAATAGTTGACTATCATATATGTGCCTTTATCATCTGCAAGACAAAACAAAGAATCTGAAAAGGGTTTATTTTTTTTTTTTAATACAAACAAAAAAAAAACAAATACAAGGACATACAATGTATGTAAATCAGATACCAAATCAGAGAGATGATATGCTAACAAAAACAAGGAATTAAACAACTACTGAATATACCTTAATGCATAACAAGTACATTATAACATACAAATGCCACGATAAGGCCCCGCGAATGTGAAAAGTGGTACAATTAGAGAAATATTTTGACTTCTCCCTGTACTCTCACCACTTCTCCCTGTTTTCTCTCACTTCTCTTTTGTCAGCACCTGAAAGAGAAGTCACTTCTCCCTCTGATTTCAAAGTAGTGGGAGCCCTGACCATGACACTTTCTCCCTTAATCTAATAATGAAATACCTATTGTAGCATTGACCCAATAAATAAATAATGGATAAAAAAAAGATTCTTTGTCGTCTGCATCACTGGATAAAAGAACAATGCTATAACATCTTCATCACTGTCTACACATTGTTGCATCTATTTGTTTAACCTGAGGAAGAGTTAACATTATTTTGCGCCTGTAATTCGGATCTTGTACCCTTTCACCATCATAATAAATTGGATTTCTTTCCAAGTAAACAGTCTGTAGTGTGGCAATAGAAGCTAGCACTGTCAAATCTTCCCAATTTGAAATCTTGTTATCGTTGAACTGAAAGAGAAGTTGATAAAGTGATTAAGACAAAAAGTTAAATCGTAATGGTTGACCATATACCCTAACAACAACTAAGATCAAATAAACACAGAGAAGACAATGACAGCAGCCTATCAAATTCTAGGTTCTGACTTTTATCAAGTTTATATAATATACACAAATAGAAAAATAATTTCTATTTAATTAGGGGCTTGGCTGGCTGAGTGATTAAAATTGTCAACTTCTGACTACAAGCGTAACTTGACGGATGCCACATGTGGATCAGGAACCGCTTATCCTTCCGAAGCACCTGGTTCATCCCCGGTTTTTAGTGGGGTTCACATTGCCTGATCTTTAGTTTTCTGAGTACTGTTTTGTAGATTATTGTTTGTCCTTTTTCTTTCTGGTCATAGTATTGTCTGTCCTTTGTTTTGTGACTTCTGATTACCCCTTTGGCATCATCAAACTTTTCTTCAATGGTCAGTTCATTAGTACTGTCCAGGCTCATTAAATCCCCCCTCATCAAAAGGGATCTACCTATCCCACCCAGGGATGCGCTGAGCAGCTATGTGGGTTTGAGCCCTGGGAATCCTAACCAGTACCCAGTATAATTTTATGCTTACCACAACTATGTGTATTAACTACATCTGGTAATATTTGTTGGTTCGTAATTAGTTTTTTTATGGCAATTTGTTGACAACATAAATATAATTAATTAAAATAGGATAGAAGAGTTGGTTTTTTTTCATCAAACAATGAAAATCTCCAATATTTGCAATGGAAATTAAAACATGAAATAGCTTAAACACAAGACACCAAGTTTTCACCAACATTGTTTTGCTGTCGAATCTTCTTGAAAAAGAAAGTGAAATTCCCAGTCTATTTTTAGCTAGAGTAACCTACTACCCAATAGTGAAATACATTTGATATATTGGGCCAACGGCCATAATTAAAGAACCAAGATTCCTTAGATAACTTAATTTATAGCACAAGATGTTAAACTCAAGTATTTAAATTACCCAGAATTCTTCTAATACTGCAAGATGACCAACATTTTCTATTCTTGATATTCTGTTACACCCACAATCTATTGTTGTCAATTTGACCTGCAATTAAAGGGAGATAATTCTACATAATAGTAATCAATTGTTGTCAATTTGACCTACAATTAAAGGGAGATAATTCTACATAATACTAATCAATTGTCAATTTGACCTACAATTAAAGGGAGATAATGCTACATATTCTACCAATATTTTAGTTTCGTAGTTTTGTGAGACCTCTCTTGTGGGAAGCATTTTCTCTTTTTACGCCACTTGATATATATATATATGGGCCGTCGTGGCCACGATCGTATGGTAGTTGGATTTACAACTACCTTTGCAATCGGTGCCTATCACCACTGATGTTGTGGGTTCAACTCCCACTCAGGGCGAGGAAGACAACATTATGTGATAAAGTTTATCGGTGACTTGCGGCAGGTCGGTGGTTTTCTCTGGTTTCCTCCACCAATAAAACTGACAGCCATGATATAACTGAAACATTGTTAAAAGTGGCGTTAAACACCATAAACCAAACCAAACCAAACTATACACATATATATCTAAATCAAAACTCTATTACACCACATGTCTTTTAAAAAGTCAGTTTCTCCAGACCTGCTTCCCTGTATTATGTATTTTCACTGAGTTGCAATAAACTAAGTTAGATTCCATCTGCAATTCCTGGAATGGCATGTCACAAAATTGAAATAAAAAAAAATGCTTATTTTAATGAAAACTTCATTGGTAGTTTCATAGTTGCCAGTTTTGTCATAGAAATATTCTTTATTAACAGTAAATACTTTTATAAACGAATAGGTATTTAAACATAGCTAAGTGATACAGAATACTATTGGAAAGTCATATTTTGATGAACATACACCTTCGACTAAGTATGCTTGGGTGATAAACACAAACTTTTGGCAAAGAAGAAGCAGAGGTAGATAAATTCTCCTTCTGCTACCAGTTGATTACGAGATTTCAAAGTCTAAAGCTCAAGCTTTTACAGGAACTTTTAAATTCAAAAATAGTTTTAAAATTTGAAAATTTAACTATCAAGAAAGGAAAAAATATGGTAATCCTCTGGTAGCATCAGAAGAATCTGTTTATCTTATGACCAAAACATCAACAATAATATTTTAAGTTGTTAAATTCCACTGTTAATGACCAGCGAAAGGAAATTGGCAGGAATTCTCACTCAGAAATTAGCAGGAATTCTTACTCAGAAATTGGCAGAAATTCTCATTCAGTAATTGGCAGGAATTCTCATTCAGAAATTGGCAGGAATTATCATTCAGAAATTAACCGCTGTGGTGATTAAAAATATCATGAAAATTGAACCTACTGGTTAAAACACACTAAGAATAGGAGAATACACAATAGTGCTGACAATACAGTATACGTGACGGGTGCCATTAGTGGAGCAGGAACTGCTTACCCTTCCGGAGCACCTGAGTTCACCCCCGATTTTTAGTGGAGTTCATGTTACTCAATCTTTAGTTTTATGTGTATGTTTTGTAGATCGTTGTTCGTCCTTTTGTACTTTTTCTTTTGGCCATTGTGTTGTCTGTCCTTCATCCATTTACGGATTCTGATTACCCCTTTGGTATCTTCAAACTCTTCTTACATTATATAAAAGTCTGACATACTTACTCCATTATCTAGGCCATCTACTTTCTCTATACCATTATCACTTATATATACAATAGTGTTGACAATACAGTATATAAAAGTCTGACAAACTTACGTTATTATCTAGGCCTTCTATTTTCTCTATACCATTATCACTTAAATACAACTCATCTAAGTTCACAAGTGTATCTAAACCTTCCACTTTCACAATGCGATTACTCTGTGAAATACAAAATGTACTCATTGTAAAATAATATTGAATATATTAATAGTTACAATCATGCGATATATTCATATTACATATATACATGTTAAAATACCAAAGATTTCCTGGGGTCATCGTGGTCATGATCGTATGGTAGTTGGATTTATAACTACTTGTGCAATCAATGCCTACCACAACTAAAGTTGTGAGTTCCAACCCCGTTCATGGGGAGGTGTACTCGATACAACATAATGTGATAAAGTTTGTCAGTGACTTGCGACTGGTCGGTGGTTTTCTCTAGGTATTCCGGTTTTCTTCACCAATAAAACTGACCGTCACGATATAACTGAAATATTGTTGAAAGTGGCACTAAATACCATAAACCCAAACCCAAACCCTACACTTGTACTTTATATATTCGTTCGGTATAGACAGGTTTCACTGTTATTGACCCAAAGGTCAATTCAATGTGTAATTGGCTTGCATGAAAAAAAATCTTCTTTTCTTCTTACGAAACAGAAATGAAAATGTAAAAAGATATTTTTTATTACCTGGGGTGTGTTCAACATCGTAGCTGCTAGGTTGAGCTACGTAGAAAAATCCTATTGAACGGAAAGCTAGCCTAGCCGCTACATAGCTCTCGTTAGCTTAACAAATTTCTGCTAGCTTTTGAATCCAAGATGGCGGCTAAAACTATATGAAATGATATAATTGGTTGATAAAACCGTAAAAAGACTGTTAAAACACAATAATTAGTCGAATGCATAATGTCATCCGGAAATGAGATATGGAATCGGGTCCATTTTACACACAGTGGCGAAATAGATGCAGGAAGACAACCCAGTGAGGACATTTTAGGAGATAATTTATTGTTCTTGTCAGTTTTTGGTCATGTTTTGCATTATTTCTTTGACTAAAGATTGGTGGCAATGGATATCTTCACTTGCTGCATTGCTCAGACATATTTGTTGTGCCATTGTCGTCTGCAAATCATTCTTTGAGTTTCAACGCTGCAAGATGGGGATTCATCGAGAATAGTACCATAAGTCTTGCATATACATCAAATCAAATGGAAAGGCCTATCTCATGATCTCATTCTCTAATACTATTTATTTTTTAAGCTACATGTATATGATGATTTTGCAGAAGCTATTTTTCCTTTCAGTCTTTCCAAAAGTTGAAAATCTCTGCCTGTCACCGGGTCAGGCATTTGCCAAATTTTGCCGGACTAAACAAATATTTGCCTGATCTAGCTTCTTTGTCTATCAAAATTGATGGAAATTTTTGCCGGACTTGATTGGCGCCATATTTGCTAGCACTGCTATGTAGCTAATCGTTCAATAACCTTATTGCTATTTTACCTAGCAGCTAGGCTAGTTGTTACGATATTGAACGCAACCCTGTTTGAAAGTTTTTTATTTTTCAATATAAAATATGCTTTTCTCACTTTTAAAAATTCACCACAAATATTTTTCTCTTTTCAAGGATAGCTTTTATTAGATTAAATATTGTTTAGATCTTCAATTTAGGTGATTATCTTTTTTGGAGCTTAGTCCTGCCATATACTCTGGTTTTATCAACTGTAAATCTTCAGTACAGACATAAACAATAGACTAGTGAAATTAAAAACTGCAAAAGATGATGTATAACTAATGAATTGAAATTGAAATGTGGTAATGCCCTGACCTACTTGTCCTTCTTGTCAGAGAGTGAGTGATTATTGTGGTAATGCCCTGACCTACTTGTCCTTCTTGTCAGAGAGTGAGTGATTATTGTGGTAATGCCCTGACCTACTTGTCCTTCTTGTCAGAGAGTGAGTGATTATTGTGGTAATGCCCTGACCTACTTGTCCTTCTTGTCAGAGAGTGAGTGATTATTGTGGTAATGCCCTGACCTACTTGTCCTTCTTGTCAGAGAGTGAGTGATTATTGTGGTAATGCCCTGACCTACTTGTCCTTCTTGTCAGAGTGAGTGATTATTGTGGTAATGCCCTGACCTACTTGTCCTTCTTGTCAGAGAGTGAGTGATTATTGTGGTAATGCCCTGACCTACTTGTCCTTCTTGTCAGAGAGTGAGTGATTATTGTGGTAATGCCCTGACCTACTTGTCCTTCTTGTCAGAGAGTGAGTGATTATTGTGGTAATGCCCTGACCTACTTGTCCTTCTTGTCAGAGAGTGAGTGATTATTGTGGTAATGCCCTGACCTACTTGTCCTTCTTGTCAGAGAGTGAGTGATTATTGTTTAACGCCAACTCAGCAATTTGTCAGCTATATCATGGCGAGAACAAATTTATTTTCAATGAGATGATGATGAGGTCTGCTTTGTACTAGACCAACCCATTATTTGGATTTTTATAGTGTTAGCTCACTAAACAACAGTCTGTGGATAGACATGTCACCCCACTCTAACACATTATTTTGATTCCTAGCCAACCAGTCTTTGCTCTTTCTCCTTAATGCTGTGTGCTTAACATAAAAGCATCAAATACCAATTTTATAGTCTTTAGTTTGACCCGATCTGGACTCAAACCCACGATCTACCACACTCAAGGCGAGCACGCTAACCATTATACCATCAATGTGGTTGTCCTACTTGTCCAAATTTCTTCAGGACAAGTGGATTTTGACGACTTATATGCAACATCTTCCTATAACTTTCAATAATGTGACAAGTAAAAACAGCCATAGGGTAAGTATTTTTTTTTCTGTGGTACTTGTCATGGACAAGTGTCAAAAGTTGATTTATTCACATCCTTGTTAGGTGGATGGGTAACTTTTCTCGGGCTAGCAGGTTAATGCTTTAATACACAATTAATAATACAATTTAAGAAAAAAGTACACCAATGTTCAGTTTTCATCTTAAATGTATAGTTCAAACACATGATTTCGATTTTAATATAACTTACCTGTAAACTAAGGCACGTCAGGTTCACCAATGTCTCTAGTCCAGAAATCTTTGTGATTTTATTTTTACCCAAATATAATTTAGTCAAATTTACCAAAGGAGCTATATTTTCTATCACCTGTTAACAAAAAGACATGATAACAATTAAATACAGTCAAACCTGCCTTAAAGGGCATCTGTATATAACAAATCAGTGTCTATAATGACTATAAAGGGCATCTGTATATAACAAATCAGTGTCTATAATGACTATAAAGGGCATCTGTATATAACAAATCACTGTCTATAATGACTATAAAGGGCAGTTTCATTTTCTTAATTTATTGAAAAATGTACATCATGTATATTGTTTGAACCTATATACAGTGTTTTCAATTTAAGCCGGCAGCCGGCAAAATCAGCCACCTATTGGAGAATTTTTCCGGCTATGAAATTTCCGTCAAAAATAACTCGGTAGCGTATTTGCGTATGAGGTCAGATTTGTCTTATTTGTTTTAGAAAGTCAATTTCAATGCCATTAGTTGTGCGCTTGATTATATGGTAAGTTGTTATAAGAAAAGGTGATTCAATGCGACTTTATAAACAAACCATGACAGAAAAGCGAAAAGGAAAGATAGATGATTTCTTTCAATCCCTCGCAAAACGGAAGCAGAGTAAAGGTAAGAAGTTCATGTTTACATAATGCATGGAAGCCCACTCATCCTCAATATGTATTTAATTATTTTATCAAGTTCGGCGGCAAAAGACCCACACGTGGAAAGGGAGAAGGAGGAGGTACCCGGCCGTTGACAAGAAACAAGTGCCTGTCGATCGACTGACTTTTCAAAATTCTGCCTACAATTTTTGACAACTATTTATTTAACAGTGTTCTCCACTTCTAGGACTATAGAAAATAACTTTAATATGCATCAAGGCTTTGGATTTAATGAAATTATATTGAAATAAAGTGTTGATTCACCTTGAACAAAAAATGCAACAGGAATTAACAGTGTAAAAGCATAATCTGTGGAATATGACACTGATTCAGATGATGAACTTTATTAAATATAGATATAAATGAACTGTTGAAGAAAAAGTTTTACTCATTTTTACACTGGTCATTTTTTTTATTTATTGTTAATGCCTTTGATTAATCTTATTTTTATTTTCATAAACTAGTCAAGTTTCATTTTCAATCTCAGATTTGATATCCTTTCAAAATAAGTTTTTTTTTTTTTTTTTTTTTTTTTTTTTATTATTTCCAATATTTTGTATCCTATCTTTGTGCCAAATGCTACTGTAACATCTTTTGTTTTGTTGTGTTGGATTTAATTTTCTTATTTTAATTTAAAAAATCTTTATGTCAAAGAATTGGTATATATTGCACTAGCTGGAATCCCTAGGTTATATTATACTTAGAGCCTGGTTAATGGTCCACACAGACATGTATAAAACCGTTCACCATGCTTATATGTTACAAAGCCAGCTAGCATTAAGTAGTGGATGACTAAGGACCAAGAGGTGCATATACAACAAAACATGCAAAAGTGTCAGAATTTAGGCAGTTCCAGAAAATAGTGTTCCCTCCCTCCAGGAAGGCACTTTCTGTTTTTATATATACATGATATCTAGGTATTATTACTGAAGATTTGTACACACTAAGCTATTATGTATAAAATTAAGAAAATTCAAGTTATATATACTTATTACTACTGCCTAGGGTGGTTTGGTAGAAGTAATCCTTACTGGAGGCTATACTATTTTCTGGAACAGCACAATATACATGTTGGTGAAAGCATGATATTAACAAGATACACAAACTTTTGGTTAAATATTGCAGAGAAGTAACAAATGAAAAAGACATTGAGGGGTTGCTATATATATATAAAATAAACAGCTGCGCCAAGAGCACATGATACGCCCGTCGTCACCAATCAAACAATATTTGAATGAAAAATCTAAATTTCACCAAAAAGTATACAGACCATAAGACTATCAATTCCAATAACTGTGCGAAGTTTGAAGTGAATTGGCCAAGGGGTTCTCAATTTACTGTGTGAGTGCAACATACGAAAAATCGCCTACAATTTGATGAATAAAGTCCCATAACTCTGGAATGAAAAATCGAAATTTCACAAAAAGTAAACAGACCGTAAGCCTATAAATTCCAATAACTGTGCGAAGTTTGAAGTGAATTGGCCAAGGGGTTCTCAATTTACAGCACGACATACGAAAAATCGCCTACAATTTGATGAATAAAGTCCCATAACTCTGAAATGAGAAATTGAAATTTCACCAAAAAGTATACAGACCATAAGACTATCAATTCCAATAACTATGCAAAGTTTGAAGTTAATTGGCCAAGGGGTTCTCAATTTACTGTGTGAGTGCAACATACGAAAAATCGCCTACAATTTGATGAATAAAGTCCCATAACTCTGGAATGAAAAATCGAAATTTCACAAAAAGTAAACAGACCGTAAGCCTATCAATTCCAATAACTGTGCGAAGTTTGAAGTGAATTGGCCAAGGGGTTCTCAATTTACAGCACGACATACGAAAAATTACCTACAATTTGATGAATAAAGTCCCATAACTCTGGAATGAAAGACCATCAATTCCAATAACTCTGTGAAATTTGAAGTGAATTGGCCAAGGGGTTCTAAAGTTAGAGCGTGACATGTGAAACGGACGGACAGTCGGACATTGGTATACCATAATACGTCCCGTCTTAAAGACGGGCGTATAAAAACAGGTTAGTTAAGATAAACATATATTATTTAATAATAATAAGTGTTCCAGCTAGGATTTCAAAAGGGCAGGGTGCTGGTCCTGAAAAAGGCACTTTAGCGTGCTGTTGGATTTTCAAAAAAGGCATGTTTTAGGGACACTGTAAAATCAAATAAAGTAAACAATCAAATATTGACTTTTATTATTTATACATGAGCAAATAGGTCAGTTTATTCAACAAATCATTCTAGATAGAATTCTATCTTTCTGTCCTTAACTCTAAAAAACTTGTCAACTACTGTATCTGACACATGCTCATAACATTGTTTGTTGCAATTTAGTTTGACATGTAAAATATTGGTCAATGTGACCTGTTTCATGCGATTTCTGTGATCACACTTTACCAATTTGACCTGTGAAAATACCCTTTCTACAGCAGCTGTAGTCATTAAGTGTATGATATTAGGTATGCCAGAAGCTGCCATTTTGTTTTCTGATTCACAACTTCAGAGATGTGGACTACGATTTTAAAAGCATTTTTTAAGAAATTCCTTTTGAATTTTTGTTGATTGTGTCAGTTTGCTTGAAAATCGGATTGGTTTTTATTATCAGTAACAAACAAAAAACCAGCCTAACTCCACTGGTATTGTTTTCCAAGTTGGTTATTTAACGCCCATGACATTACCTTGCATATTTCATCGTGAATGGCATCAGAAAATTAATAAACGTATGAACGGTGTTCTACTTTCTAAGCAAAATCCGTGAATGTTCTGAATCCGTTGACAGCCGAATGTAGGATCCATTTTGAAGAGAAAGTTTCGAATTTTATAAATATAGGTCTGAATTCCGGTATTTTTCTCTACAAAGTCGTCAAAATTAAGTTTTTTTCCGTCTTTCATGAATTTTAAACAGTTTAAATACTTTAAGACCGACTTCCAGGGTATCATTATCATCGTTGAACCTTCATCTTTCATTTGGTTTAAAAATAAAACAGGGTCTATATTAGGAACATTGCCGGAAATCCCCTTGATGTGGGGTTCACAAACAACTTTTCAGGTGCGCAACGTTGCTTCCGTTATTTGGGACACTCGACGTCGATCATCTTTTTCATTCCTCATGATGGGAAAACAATGTCCCACACAAAATATTAAATGGACAATGGAACAATGGTAATGTATTTATGATTAAATTATAAAATATGATTCTGGAACAACAAAATGTACTATAATTGAGCAGAAAATACCGAACAATATCATTATAAAGTCAGTCAAAATATTTGGTCAATGTTATTTTTAAGTTTACAGATGTAAACATGTAAAAAGTCCCTATTGTTATTTATGATAAGTTTAAACCTATTTGTAATTAATTGTCCAGAATCATATTATTGAAATGAAGCTTTCTCTACCAGGGAAGGTGAGGTCTCTTTAGGATAAATGAAACCTAAATCCCAACCTTCTCTGCAGATTTCTTTCTTGCCCAAACTTTTTGGTCCTGGTATGCGGGAAAAGGGAATTTGAAAATGCTCCAAAAGGGGGGCCACTATGGCCAAATTTTATTAAAGTTGGGACTTAGTTTTTTTCAGGGATATTTTTTTCACCCTACTATGCGGGAAGGGGGAATTCGAAAATGCTCCGAAAGGGGGTCCACTATAGCCAAATTTTTTTGAAGTGATAATTTTGGTTGTCTTAGTTACAAACTATGATACAGCCTAGGTTAAGAACAAAACCAAGTCCATTTTCTGAAAGATCACACCAAAATACCCCTAGATACAAATTTTCAGGTCTCTACACCAAATAATATGGAAATGATGAGATATGTGCATATTAATTAGTTCGACTTAGTATTTTTTCCTATGGACATGATGAAAAACTGTTTTTCGGCCACTTTCCTAGTCAATTTTAATCCTTTATATAAATCTTTTTTTTAAGATGTTTACAGTTAATGCTAATAAATATCATGTAAACACTATACTTATAATTTTTGTTAACTGTGTCTTTAATTATACTCAGAAATATTAGGAAAAATTCAATTTTGGAAATTGAAAACAAAATGGTCGCCATTCGGTCAGAGAAAATGTAATAAATTTCCAACTTATTTCGGTCATAACTCGCTTATTTTTAGGAATTTTTTGACAAATGAAACATCAAAATTTTCAGCAGAAAACACTCTTTCTGATTCTGTTCATAGAAAGGGGGAAATATAAATAGATAAAATTCATGTGGTATACCTAATGATATTGGGGTACAGTGTTGATAAACCAAGCTAAATTCAAATTAATTCAAAGCTCAACACCATCAAGATGCTAAAAAAATTAATCTAAAACTCACGTAGTACTAAAAAAGTCATTCAAACTTCTGTTTGTTTCTTTGCAATTTTTAATTTCTTCCTTCAAACGTCTGTCACGCTTGGGCATTGTGAAGGAAATAAGACAACAACATACTATGCTAAATTTGTTTATTTGATGAGTTTTAATCACTTTCAATTAGCTAGTCAATCAGCTGTTGCAAATAACCTACTGTCAATCAGCTGTTTTCCTTAATCGTCAAGGTAAACAGGTAGAATATTGATTATGATGCACACGCATTGTTTACAAGGAAGCATAATTGAGAAAAATGGCGGATCATTATGAAACATCAAAATAAACGATACATTTTCTTAAAAAAGGCATATAGACTGAAAAAGGGCAGGGCGTCATGAAAAAGGCACAGGGCATCATGAAAAGGGCACAGGGCGTCACTTGAAAAAGGGCGGGCGGTCCGCCCTATGAAAAGGTCCTAGCTGGAATACTGTATTATAGCATACTGAACTAATTTATTTGTTAACCTACAAAAATATGCTTGAAAGAAAAAGTGTGCAGAGTATATGTTTTTACCTTTAAAATTTCAGTCAAAATATGGTTCATCAAATGAGCTATTAATGCATTTCTTGGTAAGAGAAAGGGGGCCGTCAGATAGTCTGAGAGGCCAAGAAAAATGGCCCCAAAATGCTAAATCTCTTTTATCGGCCGGGGGGCTTTGCCCTGGCCCCCAGACCCCTCGCCGATATATTTGTTTCTGCCTATTTGCCAATTTTTTCCTCCTATTGAAATTATTTCTGAAAACATTGATATATAAAGGCCAACTGCTCATAAAAGGCACATTTTCAGGTTCCCTTCATTGTCCTTTGTATACAGCTTTGACTGCAGGGGGGGTTATGGTTATGGTGTTTAACGCCACTTTCAACAATATTTCAGCTATATTGTGGCGGTCAGTTTTATTGGTGGAGGAAACCAGAGTACCTGGAAAAAACCACCGACCTGTCACAAGTTGCTGACAAACTTTTATCACATAATGCTGTATCGAGTACACCTCGCCCGAGTGAGATTCGAACTCACAGCTTTAGTTGACTGTAGTTTTATTTGTTTAATACATGTATATACAGTACATCAATCACTGTTTTTATTTAAGTAATATTTATCACAGTTTTCAATCACAAATAATGACAATGAAAGTTTTATTTGTAAAGGATCTAGAATAGGAATCTACAAACTGCATTGATTGGTTGGTCAATGTCCTTTCCTGTATTAAATGAAAGAAAATTATTATAGTATAAAGTTGTACTCTGCATTCCAAATATCAAAAATAAATTTTAAGTAACTGTAAGCACACAAGTGAATTATCATCGTTGTTCGGTTGCGAGTGATTCAATTTTCAATAGTCAGAATGCGAGGGTAGTAACGCTGTTTATTACTTTTTGTTTGTGTTAATAAAAGAAATTTGTTTTTCATTGTCAGATGCTTCCATTTTATTTTAGATTGTGATGAGGTTTGTACCAAACAAAAGTAATTAAATCTACAGAGCAGGATATTAATTGTAACAAACCCTGATTCTGTTGGCACCAAATTCCAACATCTCTAATTGCAGAAGATGGTCAACATTTTCTATTTTGTTTATTTTATTGCTTGAAAAGTATAATTTCTTCAGCTGTGTCAGAGTTGTTATTCCCTCGGCTTTCTTTATTCTGTTGAATGATAAATCTAGAACTCTGTAAAAATAAAAATACACTTGGTTGACTTTTACATATGCAGTGTTGTGACAGAATAAGGGGGTCGGAGGAATTATGGTGTTTAACGCTACTTTCAAACCACAGACTTGCCACAAGTCACTGACAAACTTTATCACATAATGTTGTATCGTGTATACCTCGCCATGAACGGACTTCGAACTAACAACTCTAGTGGTGATAGGCACTGATTGCACAGATAGTTGTAAATCTAACTACCATACTATCATGACAGCCCCCTTGACGGAGTGAGTACAAGTACATCCACAAACAATCTTGTCCAGCTTGTACACAAATCTTGGTATAAGTAAATCTGATGAGGACACATAATACAAACATAGATATCTAACAAAGCTAAAATGAAGTGCCTTTGGAATAACCCACACCAGTGGAGCAGGAACTGCCTACCCTTCTGGAGTACCTGAGTTCACCCCCAGTTCTTAGTGGGGTTCGTGTTACTCGATCTCTAGTTTTATGTGTATGTTTTGTAGATCGTTGTTTGTACTTTTTCTTTTGGCCATTGTGTTGTCTGTTCTTCTTCGATATACAGATTCTGATTACCCCTTTGGTATCTTCAAACTCTTCTTATCCTCAAAGCCAAATAATTTATTGCAAGAGAAATAAAACCTTTCCTGTGTATCAGTTGGTGTTCCTCAAGGTAAATATCTTTTTTGAAGATGAAATTTCCCTTTGTATAAATACAATATCCTATTGTCCTATTGTGGAGTTCATTCAATGAGAAATTTAAATGTCTCAATGAGAAATCAATCATTCATTGATTAATTTGGCTGTACAAAAATATATACTCCTAGTGATGAAAATACATGTACCAATACTAAGTAGTGACACACGTTGTCAGAGCAAGTGATTAAAATTACAAATTGATGTAAATTGTGCACTTCTGAAGAACAAACTTTCATTTTAGTTGGTCAGTATTCTGGATTCATTTTTCTAACTGTTAATTTACAATTTTCACCTGCCGATTAGGAAGTTCAAATCAAGACAAGCCACATGACTCAAGCATTTAGTGAGTAACGGATTTATTGTTTAATGTCAGCTCTGCAATATTTCAGCGATATCATGGCGAGAGAACAAGTGAATTTTCAATGAGATTATGACGATGAGATCAGCTTTATACTAGACCAACATGCTTCGTTGGATTTTTATAGTGCTAGCTCATTGAATCATCAGTCAGCGGATAGCCATATCGGCCCACTAGGACACGTTATCCTGATTTCAGAACCAACCAGTCTTTGCTCTTTCTCCTTAATGCTGCGTGCTTAGCAGAAAAGCAACAAATACCGATTTCAGTCTTTGGTTTGACCCGACCAGGATTTGAACCCATGATCTACCACACTCGAGGCGAGCACGCTAACCATTATACCACTGATGTGGTTCATTTACTGTAAAAAACTTACTCTAGATTTACCAGAGAATCCAAGTTTTCTACCAAGGCGAGCTGGTTATCATACAGCTCAAGTTCTAACAAAGTTGTCAAGTTCTCCATACCTTCTATTTTCTTAATTAAGTTCTGTCTTAAACAAAGTGTCTTAAAAAGAAATAAAATAGTATTCGTATTATAAACATAGGTACATAATAAATTGAAATCTTGTGATTTTGTACATAAAATCTAACTTCATTATCTTAAGGATTAGGGTTAGGGTGCATAAAACCACTTTTAACAATATTTCAGTTATATCATGGCTGTCAGTTTTATTTGTGCCTTTGGTGGAGGAGACCAGAGTACCAGAGAAAACTACCGCAAGTCACTGACAAACATTATCACATAATATTGAATACCTTTCACCTCTCCATGAGTGGTATTCAAACTCACAGCTTTAGTGGTGATAGGCACTAATAATAGTACAGCTAGTTGTAAAGCAAACTACCATAAGACCACGACCACAACGACTCCCATTCGTTTAACAAAAAACATAATAAGAGTCTTGGAGATACACTACTTTCAACAATACATTTTGCATTTAAAGTAATATTGTGTAGGCCCGTAGCCAGGAGTGTTCGATAAGACTCAAAATCCAGACTATAATAGTCATATTTCAACCAATCATAAGACAAGTTAATCTAATAATAAATGCACTATATGTATAAAGAATAATAAAATTTCTTATATATATGAGACAATTTTTTGCTTTACAGAAGTGATTGATAATGCTGGTTTGAGTGTATTTCATGATAAAAAATAATTGTAATGCAAGTCCTGAAAGGAATCTAAATAACTGAACAACAAACTCCGTCACGATTTTACAAAAAACTCTCTCGTCAAATGAAATGAGTGCAGTATACAGTACAGTCAGAGACATAGCATGATCGTATCACTCTTCTTAGTGATACTGATATATCTTTTGGTCTGTTTAATCTATTTACTTATTTTGTGTGATAGTAAGTAACATCTAAATGTAAAAGAAATTTTGAAGATATATTAAACAGAACAAAGATATATCCAAATCACCAAGATGAGTGATACGTCTATCACAGTACTTTATCACACTATGTCAATGACTGTACTATATATACCAGTTGACCATGTTAATACTAATGTCACTTACTTTTACTTTTGTCAGTTGGTTTAAATTCGTTATCTTTGAAATTCTACTCTGATTCAAATCAATATCCTGTAAAAGAAAAAATAATATTGTTTACACTGTGTTGCATATTTTAGTTCTGAGTTCCGTTACGATTTCTGCATAAATTATTTTTTTATGTTCGGTTCGTCTTTACCTCCAGTTGTTTGTAGGAGGACTCGTGTCTCATTCAAGGTATTTGTGTTTACTTGTGTATAGTGGTGTCTAACACATATTGTGTTGTGTTTTTGCTTCGTTTGTTCTTCGTCTTGTGTACCTTATGTTGCCAGTTTTTCTGGATTGTCCCTTTTTGATTGCCCCTTCCATATTCTCTAACGTTTATTTAGTAGTACTACATCAGTGCTGTAATGATTATTACATCTGACTTAACTCAAATTTAACCTAATTTTTTAATATTAAACACTGTTTCGTTTGTTAGTTTGTTTTGATGGTGTTTAATGCCACTTTTTACAATATTTCAGTTATATCGTGGTGATGGTCAGTTTTATTGGTGGAGGAAACCGGAGGACCTGGAGAAACCCACCGACCTGTCGCAAGTCACTGTCGGGTAAACTTTATCACATAATGTTGTACATCTCGCCCTGATCAAAATTCGAATTCACAACATCAGTGGTGATAGGCACTGATGGCATAGGTAATTGTAAATCCAACTACCATACGATCACGGCCATGACAGCCCCCTATTAACCAATTAAAATACCATTAGACAAATTGGGTTCTGTCTGAGAGAATTATACAGATTTCTTGTAATTGTTCACCTGGATGAATACAAGCTTTTCATGTAATAAAATAAATTGAACAACTTTGATAATCTGAATAAAAATAATGTTCCAAACCTCATTCTCATGTTTGTATAAAATATATCGTTACACTGTTTATATGTGGGAAAAATAAATTATATACCAAGAAGCATCTTAACATGAACCAACAGCATTTACATTCTTAGTTGTTTTTATTTAAAAAAACACAAATTAAGGTGGTACCATACACTTCAGGTAAAATTTGATCTGTTCGTTTAATTTTCTTATTTTTTTGGCAGTGTGTTTGACTATATCCACTGTAATAAATATCAAAATTTTAACAAATTCCAACCAACAGACTCAGAGCTATAAATTCACTAGCCACATAACAGCTTTTCTCTCTGTGGTTTTGATCACGGAAATGCATGAAATCTGCATATAAACATCATATGATCAAAACGTTCAACTGATTTTAAAGAGTTATCTCCCTGTAGTGTATGGTACCCCCTTAAGACATTTATAATAAAGCTTGTATTCAATGGTCGCATTTGGAACAAAAAAATGAGAGCATACATGTATGACAATTGACAGCTTATTCAAGATCAGTAAATCTAGATTTTCAGTCTCAGTCTGTAATGATTCGTGTATATGAGTTACATGAAGGTTATATTTTGGATAACATGGCAGTCACTTTGAAATGCTGCATTGATTTTATAATGATTTATGGTGAATTCGTTAATTATTCAATAATGTGATAGTTGAATTGGTACAATCATGTATTGAGAACACCTCGAAAGTTAATTACAGATGATCAAAAACAAAAAGTCCAGGAAGAAGGTGATGGTTAAATATGGCTAAATTAATATGACTAGATAAACTTTTATTGTCAGTTGACCGCCCTAGTTGGTTAGGATAATGGTGTTTCACTCCACTTTCAAAAATATTTCAGTAATATTGTGACAGTCAGTATTATTTCTTTAGGAAACCGGAATACACAGAGAAAACCACTGACCTGTCACGATTCACTGACAAACTTTATCACATAAGGTTGTATCGAGTACTCCTCGCCTGCGTGGGGTTTGAACTCACAATGTTAGTGGTGATAGGCAGATTGCATAGGTAGATATAAATCCAACTACCATATGATCACAGCCACGACGACCCCATTGCTTTAGTGAGGTGACCGTTTCTTAAAGTAAACAGGAATGTTTGCAGCAGGTGACCGCTAATTTCAGGTCACTGCGTTAAGGCATGTATTACTGTATTAAGACAGACCCAACATTTTTACAAAACAAACCTCAGCCTCTGTATCCACAACCACATATTCCACTCCTTCTTCATCTGTCGCTGTATCTTCGGTATCTTCGTCTGTTGACATCACTCCATTTTCTGTTTTATCAGTCATTTTTACTGTAAATATTAAACACAGATCTGTGGTTCTCAAATATATGTGTGTATAATAATAGATTGTTTGGCTTGGTTTGGTTTTATGGTGTTTAACTCCACTTTCAACAATATTTCAGTTATATCGTGGTGGTCAGTTTTATTGGTGGAGGAAACCGGAGAACCCGGAGAAAACCATCGACCTGTCGCAAGTCACTGACAAACTTTATCAGACACATAATGTTGTACACCTTGCCCTGATCGAGATTCGAACTCACATCAGTGGCGATAGGAACTGATTGCATAGTAAATCTCACTACCATATGATCAGTTTGATCACGGCCACGGCGGCCCCTGAATAAATTGGTCCCCAAAAAGATAGATTGTGGGCAAGGCCGTTCATAAAAAATAGTTCTGTTGGTTTGCTTTTACTCAATCCAACTTTTTATTGACTATCTTAAGCATGTTTTTTTCATTACTTAAATTAAATGAGTCTTTATTCAATTTTAAGGAAAATAAATTAAATAAATTGCCTATCTAGTATGTACCCACCTACACTAAAACTAGAGGCTCAGCACTGAGCTGAGCCTGTGTCGCTCACCTTTCATTCTGCTTTGAGGAAACTTAATACAGAACCTTCCATAGGTGCTTCCTACCAAATTTCGGCTCATTTTGGCAAAGCAGTTTCAGAAAAGAAGATTTTTAGAAATCGACCAATCTAAAACAAGAATTGCCTGTGGCAGCCATGTTTGTCAATGGATCGGGACCAAATGATCAATCTTTATAGAGAACCTTCCATAGATGCTTCCTACCAAGTGTCGGTTCATTTGGCAAAGCGGTTTCAGAGGAGAAGATTTTTTAGAAATCAGCCAATCAGAAACAAGAATTGTCTGTGGCGGCCATGTTTGTTAATGGAACAAGACGAAATGAGCAATTGTAACAGAGGACTTTCCATAGATGCTTCCTACCAAGTTCCGGTTCATTTGGCCAAACGGTTTCAGAGGAGAAGAATCTAAAAAATCAGCCAATCAGAAACAAGAATCGCCTGTGGTGGCCATGTTTGTTAACAGATCGGGACGGAATGAGCAATGTTTCCTACCAAGTTTCGGATCATTTGGCCAAGCGGTTTCAGAGGAGAAGATTTTTAGAAATCGACCAATCAGAAACAGGAATCACCTGTGGCAGCCCTGTTTGCATATGGATCGGGACGAAATGAGAACTCTTTATAGAGGACCGCCCATAGATGCTTCCTACCAAGTTTCGGTTCATTTGTCCAAGCGGTTTCAGAGGAAAAGAATTTTAAAAATCAGCCAATCAGAAACAAGAGTCGCCTGTGACGGCCATGTTTGTTAACGAATCGGGACGAAATGAGCATTCTTTACAGAGGACCTTCCATAGATGCTTCCTACCAAGCTTCGGTTCATTTGGCCAAGCGGTTTCAGAGGAGAAGATTTTAAAAAAATCTATAGAGATAACTGCATTTTGAATACAGATATCTATATTTAAACAAGAGTTATCTTTTTTTTAACAGAGGAGAAGATATTTTAGAAATCAACCAATCAGAAAGAAGAATTGCCTGTGGTGGCCATGTTTGTTAACCAATCGGGACAAAATGAGCAATCTTTATAGAGCCTTAGAGAACCTTCCATAGATGCTTCCTACCAAGTTTCGGTTCATTTGGACAAGCGGTTTCAGAGAAGATTTTAAAAAATCGGCCTATCAGAAACAAGAATTGCCTGTGGTGGCCATGTTTGTTAATGGATCGGGACAAAATGAGCAATCTTTATAGAAGACCTTCCATAGATGCTTCCTACCAAATTTCAGTTCATTTGGGAAAGCGGTTTCAGAGGAGAAGATTTTTTAGAAATCAACCAATCAGAAACAAGAATGGCCTCTGGTGGCCATGTTTGTTAACGGATCAGGACGAAATGAGCAATCTTTATAGAGGACCTTCCATAGATGGTTCCTACCAAGTTTCAGTTCATTTGGCCAAGCAGTTTCAGAGGAGAAGATTTTTAAAAATCAGCCAATCAGAAACAAGAATGGCCTGTGGTGGCCATCTTTGTTAATGGATCGGGACCAAATGAGCAATCTTTATAAAGGACCTTCCATAGATGCTTCCTACCAAGTTTCAGTTCATTTGGCTGAGGGGTTTCAGAGGAGAAGATTAAAATGTGAAAAGTTAACAGACGACAAGTGATGGCAAAAGCTCACTTTGCCTTTGGCAAGGGGAGCTAAAAGAAAATAAACCGTCACAACCTTCCCGTCAAGTAAAATAAAATACCAAACATACTTTGATATGGATTATTAAAAATCAGAAGCGACGTCTCCATGCATTTAAACAAATATTGAGATGTTAGTCTTAAATATACGTACATATTAAGTACAAAATTTACACTGGCCTCAAAGTGGGATTTTAATTTTGGTGGCCAGCAACTCCAAAAATCTAGTGGCCAAACTAAAATTTTAGTGGCCAAAGAAAAACAAATTATGGTGTAATGGTTAGAGTGCGGTAGATCGTCGAACTCGGGTCAAACCAAAGACTATAAAATTGGTATTTGTTGCTTCTCCGCTTAAGCATGCAGCATCAATGAGAAAGAGCAAAGACTGGTTGGCTTGGAATCAGAATAATGTGTCAGAGTGGGACGACATGTCTATCCGCGGATTGCTGTTTCAGTGCATGTGAGGTAGAACTATAAAAAAAAAACTCAGCGTGTTGGCCTAGAACGAAGCGGATCTCATCATCATCTCATTGAAAATAAAGTTGCTCTCGCCATGATATACATGTAGCTGAAAAATTATTGAGTTGGCGTTCAACAACAATCACTCACTCCAAACTATGGGTAGAATCTACTTTGGCCTACCCCGGAAGTCAGATATTGTAATAATCAACACACATGACCCATAACCATTCATTTCGTTACCATGCGGATACGACAACAAAAGGGTTAGGGTTCGCTAAAGTAGAAGTAATCCTAAACTATTACTATTGGAACTTACCCTTTATATTGCTCTTACAACATCAGAATTCACTTTAAGTAGGTCTTATTTAACACAAAATAAAATACAGAATACTGACAAAGTCACTGAACACTGCATCAGTACATGTCATTCAGCATTTTAAAGGTGAAACATTATCTTTGTACTTAAAACAAACAGGATTTAGTGTCAGATAATATTAACACATAAGATAACAAAAGGATAGGTAGAAATACGTAATTTATTGTGAGAAAAGTTTGAAGATGTCATTAAGGGCAATTAAGAAATAATTCATGGGGGCTTGAATATACAGTCAAACCTGTCTTAGGCGGTCACTCATGGGGAATGTCAAAAGTGACCTCTCAAGAGAGGTGACCTCTTAAAAGAGGTTCAGTAAACACGGACCAAAGTTGTCATCAAATGGATTGCGAAGCACT
Organism: Bathymodiolus brooksi; assembly: GCA_963680875.1. Lineage (NCBI taxonomy): Eukaryota > Metazoa > Mollusca > Bivalvia > Mytilida > Modiolidae > Bathymodiolus > Bathymodiolus brooksi. The sequence continues at coordinate 70,806,419 of OY804590.1, forward strand.
TTCACGTAATACATTTTGTACATGTATTTATGGATGTAAATGAACATAAGTTATGTTGAATAATGTAGTTCAAAGTTTATTTTTTAAATGCATATGCATTAACGTTTACACATACATTTGTCTGTATGTAAATAAACAGTTCGATAGATCGTAATATTAACCCAGTGTCGAGTATAAAATACCAATGCGGATCGATAAAAATCTGAAGCGTCCCCGTGCATTTCAACGAATTTTGAATGGCCAACCTTCGCATATATGAACATATTAAATACCAGAGCTAGTATTTTATGCAACAGAAATGAGAAAATAATAAATCAAAAGTTCATTCTGCTGAAAGTAGCTTCGGACAAAAAGTTTGGTCAACATTTCTCATAGCACTGAGTCGCATTTCGTTCACTTTCCAATGAGCCATTGTTGTTTGTTATTGAACGAAATTCAAGTTTCTTTAAAAACCGTAATGTATTACTTTTCAACAAAATCACTTTCAAAATACTTAACGGCCACTTTTCCCACTTTGAAACATCTTGTCTCTGACAAACTTTTATTGCACCTGTTTTCATAAAGATTATTTTAATGAGCCTCAATGAACACTGTTTACACCTATTCATTTGTTTATTAGGATCTCTTTTTATCTATGTTTATTTAACATTTAAATTACCAACTCAATTAGTTGTATTTCCCTTCGGCGATTATTTATTATCTTAAAAGTAACCGTATCACGTGATCGATCGTACACATTATGTCATGTGATAAGATGTCCAAAATGGTCCTTATTAGAAGACGATATCACAATTCACGCATGAAATAGGTGACTGTTGGCCGTGTTAGAGAGGTGACCGTTGAAAAGAGTTAAATTATATAGTAATATTAGTTGGGCGGGTCTCAAAGTGACCGTTAGACAGAGGTGACCGGTAAGGCAGGTTAGACTGTATATTGATCTTACCATGGGTTGGCTCTTGATGCCAAATAGTTTACCACAAGCGATAGCGAGGGGTAAAATATCGGCATAAAGGGCCAACCCGTGGTAAAATCAATATATATTCAACCCCCATGAATTATTTCTATTCTAATAGGACAAATATGGTTTTGAACAGCCAAAACAAATTATGACGTTGCCGATCAGCTGATATACCAATATACGCATATTTTACCACAGGTTTGGACCCAAAGCGTTTGAAGGACGTCATATTAGAATCAGAAATACAAAATGTAACCAACATGTATATATCAGAGGATTCAATGTTATTGTGGTAAAAAAAAATTTAAATGGCAGTGACAATACGGTTGTTTCGAATCATTTCCATTCTGTGAAAATTTTGTTATTTTCGTCTGCCAGATCACGTGATTTCGATGGACTAATCGGCATTGAACTTCCAGTGTCAATGTACACAACAAAAACTCCAATCGTTATGTGCCGTTTTAACGTTCGATCCTCAACTTAAAAAAATCTTAACATTTTCTGTAAAAGACAGATATCAATTAAATTATTTTATTTGTATCAAAGACTTAAATGCAGAGACAAATACTTCTTTAAAATTAAATTTGTTTTCTTTCTTTATTTGTGGCTGTCAGCATCATCAAAGGAAAACAATCTGCCTTTATGTATATATTTCTGATATCAGACAGATAGTGGGGTACCGAACACCAGTATTTATTCAGCGGTTTCCTTGGCGTCTCCATATTACAATTACTTACAATCTACCACATCTACGACTATGATATGCTGACTTTGTCACAATAATAGCGTAAACACCGGAAGTCACCTGCGGATTTGTTCAGACGTCAAGACAAGAAAAAGACGCAACGTGGTCGGAAATAACATGATTCGAAACAACCGTATTGGTTGAAATAGCACATCAATAAACAGTAACACAGTATCATAGAACCTGTGGTACCACAAGATCTGAATATAAATATAATTTGAAAGAATATAATGTTCAGTTCTGTTCTGTCCTGTTGTTTATACTCGGTTGTCTCATCTCTAACATAATTAATCATAGTCAATATATATTGAGGGAGAACCTATTCAGTAGGTCGAACGAACAGACTTATGGCTATGCCAAGTTATGGAAGTTATGCGAACGGGCTTTTAAGTATTTTAAGTATTTCTTTCAGTTCATTGAGTTTCAATGTTTTACCCTCCCCCTCCGGAAATATTTTGCAATGCCTATAGCAATCTTTTCATAGTTTCGTTTACCTATTCAGATTTACCTAAATAAAACAGATATTTCAGCAGTGACAAGTTTTGTTATTCAAAATTCCGGATGTTGAAATTATTAATATGACTGCACGTAATTGAAAACTAAAATTTCATTGGATGAAATTCCACTACAACTAAAAAAAGAACTACAAATTCCGATATCTTCTACAACTTCTACAAATATGAGCCGCCTTCAACTAACTGAAAATTCCGTCAGTTACGTTTGGTACTGCGCTTCACGCTCTAATATTTTATGCAGCTACTATTGCAAAAGAAATATTTGCCGAATTTGAAATAGATAAAAGTGATATTGAAGCTCTCAGTAGGCCATTTAAAATTGCTAAAATCTCTATTAAAAAAATATTTAAAAAATCTGTTTAACAACTAACAGAAATATACTTTCTTTGAATAATGACTCTTCAAAACTTTTCTTATACAGTAAACTAAAATCTGATATTAAACTAGAAGAATATATAAAATGTGAAAGAAATTTCAAAAATCGTCAATTGCTGACAAAATTTCGTTTAAGTGATCATAACTTAGAAATAGAACTAGGCCGTTACAAAAATATTCCACGAAATCAAAGACATTGTAAATTTTGTAAAACATTGGATGCCGAATTCCACTTTTTCTTTGATTGTAAAGTTACTGATAATATTAGACCTTCCTTTATTGATTTTATGAAAACAAAATATCCTCGCTTTAATAATCATCTGATCTCCGAACTAGATTCCCTTGAAAAGTTAAAAGTTATTCTTAATCCTGATAAAGAAATTTTGCCCAGTGTTTGTAACTTTATAAAGCGATCATTAGAAGCGCGAATATGAGGTTCACGTTGGTCAAATCATATAAAACATAATATTGTTTTTATCAAACAGTGGTAGTTGTATTTGTTTATACAAAAAATGTATATATACCTGTATATTGTCTGTTTAATGTCAGTTTATGTTTGTACACATGTGTTGCTATACCCAAAAGGGTTTTATATGCAATAAAGATTAAGATTATAAACTGATGGGAGCTCATAATAAAGAACACTATCTGCATGGGGTGCTAGGTTACAGATATTTGAAATAGCAACAGGGGGCATAGATAGAGAAATAGCCATAAAAATCCAGCTGGTTGAATATTCCAACAATCATATTCATATAGTATATATTTTCTCCCTCTTATCCAACGTATATATCCGTACACCAGAAATTGACGTTGGTGTACCGTAAATTGCGATAACTGAAGTGATCAACAAAACAACAACCAGGTGTACGGTCGTACTTTGGAACTATTTTGTTTTGACTGAGTGTATGGGCCGTAATACTGTCTCTTGATCGTTAAATATAAGTGTACAGCATATTGGGGAGACAAAATTTAATACATACAGAAAAATTAACTGTGCCTCCATGAACCGATGGAACAGTAATGGTAAGCTTCAAAATAATAACTAACATCCAAATTCTAATATATTCAATAAAGTTCGAGCATATATTAGACTAGGTAAAATCGTGCAGTAATGGAGTGTAACACCACTTTCTGAAGGTAAGATTGTTATGAATGAATAGAAAAATTATTGGTGAAGCGATTTATATGAGGGTTTCGGATAGAAAATAAAATCCGATAGCCACGAAACGTGGAAATGTGCCAAGGCAGAGTTGCATGGACAAATCCGCTGTTTTCCGTATGTAGAGCTCTCTGACGTCCCACGGCTCCATCAAGTCGAAAAAAAAGCCGTCGGACGGCAGAGGAATCTCGGACTAATATTAGACAAACAAAAAGATTATAATCAGTGGTCGGTCTTCTGGCCTACATCAACATCAATTTATTTCCCATGTTTCACTATAGTGTGTTTTATAAGTCATAAGTCATTAGTTTATCGATTCACCAATCAAGGGCCCACAGCGGGCATATACATATACAATATGAGCATTTATACAATTGTTTTATAACCTAACAAAAAAAGATGGAAAAAAAAAACAAACAAAACAACAGTACTAATGTTTTCACCACTAGTTTAGAGCCATAGTCTTAGGTGTGTATTGATCCCTCTAACAATTGAGGAGGAAATAAAATGTATCTTAAAATAAAGAAATAGTATGACTACTTGAAGTACCAGTTTTGTGACTATAGTAACAGTATCAGAAAGCCAACAATAAAAAATATTGATTAAAAATATATTAATGAGTCGTTCATTTCGTAGGGTGGCCATCAAGCAGGGAGAACCAAAGGACGGTGCCAGTTAACAGACCTGTGACCCAATTATGGGCAACGCCAGTTTTGTGACTATAGTAACAGTATCAGAAAGCCAACAATAAAAAATATTGATTAAAAATATATTAATGAGTCGTTCATTTCGTAGGGTGGCCATCAAGCAGGGAGAACCAAGGGACGGTGCCAGTTAACAGACCTGTGACCCAATATAATCTCAAATCTGAAAATCCTGTGCTCTCCGCATGATGGCCAGCCCGTGGATTCACTATTCTATAATTCAAATTATCGAAAGAATTTAAAAAACGAAAACAAAAATTAAGTAAAGTATTCACATCGTTGAACATAGGAAAAAAACCAGATTAAGGATATCAGCACATCGGCTTCAGATTGAAAGAGGGGAGACAATGTCTTCGGTGTGATTCATCTGATATAGATGACGAAAAACACCTTCTTTTTTCATGTTCCCATTTAAACGAAGAGAATAAAAATTATATGATGAGATAAATCTATGTTGTAACAACTTCAGTCAGCTAAATACCAGTGATAAACTGATTTGGTTGATGGCAGTTGATAATCCAGATATTCTTACTAGATTTAGTAATATGGTACAAAAAGCTAACGTTAAATTTCCAGAAAAATATTGATATAATACTATTTCCCCCCTCCCCCCATATTTACAGCATATTGGTTTCTGGTGATGGTCATTCTGGTGAGGGGGGGGGGGGGGGGCACAACACGTACATATTTGTGATTTAATTCACAAGTCTGTTAATTGGCACGTCCCATGATGCTCCCTGCTTGATGACCACCAACAATATGAATATTTTATTTTATTATTAAAATAGAGTTAGGGATTCCACGTGCTGGCCATCATGCGGAGAGCACAAGACTTTCAGACTTGTGATTATATTGGGTCACATGTCTGTTAACTGGCACCGTAAGGTGGCCATCAAGCAGGGAGCACTAAGGGACGTGCCAATTAACAGACTGGTGAATTAAATCACAAATCTGTACGTCTTGTGTCCCCCCCCCCTTCCCCCCCCCCCCCCCCGCAGAATGACCATCACCAGAAACCAATATGCTGTAAATATCGGGGGCAAAATAGTATTATATCAATATTTTTCTGGAAATTAAACGTTAGCTTATTGTACCATGTTACTAAATCTAGTAATTATATATATAAGAATATCTGGATTATCAACTGCCATCAACCAAATCAGTTTATCAGTGGTATTTAGCTGACTGAAGTTGTTACAACGTAGATTTATCTCATCATATAATTTTTATTCTCTTCGTTTAAATGGGAACATGAAAAAAGAAGGTGTTTTTCGTCATCTATATCAGATGAATCACACCGAAGACATTGTCTCCCCTCTTTCAATCTGAAGCCGATGTGCTGATATCCTTAATCTGGTTTTTTTCCTATGTTCAACGATGTGAATACTTTACTTAATTTTTGTTTTCGTTTTTTAAATTCTATATCTATATCAGATGAATCACACCTAAGACATTGTCTCTCCTCTTTGGGAATGCCTTGATATCTCCCTTGATATCTCCCTCTTTGAAGCTGATATGCTGATATCCTTAATCTGGTTATATTTTTCCTATGTTCAAACTTTTTCACACGAGAAAGATATCTCTCAAATCCAAAGTTCGTTTTAAAACTACAATAGCATCTTAGTTTTTTTCCAATCTGAGTGCCAACACTTTAAGTAGTATTCTGATAGTATTTTTTTGATAGTATCTTTTAACTTGTAGGATCTGACTGCATGAGGGTAAAGATTCCACTCCTTGTATATTTGAAACCTTTAGACTTCTGCACCAAGATGGACACTTTATATGAAATAAATATTTTGATTCTACAAAAGCATTCTTTAATAAACTTGAGCAGTCTGGATCAAGATTTTCTAAACGATGCCAATATGAAAGCATTGCCTTCAATATATCAAAATGAATTGGGAACCGACCTAATTCTGATAGGACCGCAAAATTGGTTGAAGTTCTATGAATTCCAAGGAGTGATATACAAAATTTAATATGCGTCTTTTCGCACATCAGGTTATTGAAAATTGTATCCAATGAAAATCCTTTTTTTGACAGTTTGATCCATACAGAAGTATTGGCTTAATAGTATGATCAAAGTCATGAATTGTACTTTTAACATTTGAACTGAGAGATATAAAGTCTTTTTTAAGTTTGATGAAAGCCTTTAAAGCTTTTTGATACAGTTGTTTTTGTGCAATCGACAAACTTCCAGATGAATTAAATTCTAATCCAAGATATCTATAGTTTGATGCACATTCTAGCTTCACATCATTGAACTTGAAATCTAGTTTCAGGTGTCTGCCTACCTTGTTGAAAATGATTATTTTAGTTTTAGAAGTATTTATATTTAGACACCAGTCCTTACAATAATCATTTAGCTTGTCTAACTTGCGTTGCAGGCCTGAAGTAGACAAAAGTATTATGTCATCAGCATATATTAAACTATGTTGATATATACTGGGTCTGGTGTGTTGAGGAGACAGTCTGGCAGATCGTTTATAAAAAATTTAAATAAGTTAGGACTCAGGCTATCTCATTGGTTTACCCCAAGCTTAATTTTGAAAAAATCTGTTCTCACTCACTTGGCAGGGGCGGATCCAGGATTTGTGGTTGGGGGGGGGGGGGGGGGGTGAGTAGGCGAGGGGTCTGGGGACCGCTTAATGTTCCCAGCGGGTCGTAGACAGAGCCCTGGTAGGGGGCCCAGGGGGGCGAAGCCCCGCCACCCCCCTCCTAAGCATTGGGGGTTTGAGGAATTGCAGACATTTAATTGAACGACAATTTTGAACCAACCACATCATTTTTATCAGACCAAAAAACTTGACTTTGAGTCTTAGTTTTGTCGGATAATTGTTAACAGTATGTTTTTGTCAGATTATAAGAACCTAAAGTAAAACTTTTTTAAGCAACCGTGACTGATCGATCACGATATTTTAACCCTTCAAAGAACTATTGGTTTAGTTTTAACGCATTCCTCATTTCACTAATTGGTCTGTACTTTCGGTGGGGTCCGACCTATAATCCGACAGTCCGATAGTCCGATAGTCCGACGGTCCGATAGTCCGACAGTGCGATAGTCCGACGGTCCGACAGTCCGATAGTCCGACAAATGATATATTTCTTTGAAAGTTAACACTATAACATGTGTAATATGGGGCCAGAAACCGAACCGTTTACTCACCAAAGAAAGGTCCAGAACATCGGAAACACGATATCATAGACGGACAAACAATTGGCAGGGCCACACAAGAGCTAAAAAAAACCCACATATATGAACAACGCGGACTCCATAAAGACCTGGATCCAATCGTGATGAACCGGTAGTGTAAGTATCGCGTATATTTTTAAGTAGCGACTACTTCAGGCTTTATTTAAGTCGCGTGTAGCCGAGTCCAGCCAAGAAAAGTCACTATTAAAAAGAAAGATGAAATAAATGAATACACAAAAAAAAAGAAATACAAAAAAAAAGGAAAAGCCAAAAGGAGAGCGTACCAGTGTCCCCCGCCCTTTATCATGGAATATTTATGTTAAAAAGCAATGTCGACACACCAATAGAGCTGGATACAATAATGTGTGCGAATTGATTGATTGATTGATTGATTGATTGATTGATTGATTGATTGATTGATTGATTGATTGATTGATTGCTTAAGGTTCAGCAAGCAATATTTCAGTCATATTCAGGATGAGAAAAGTTTGTAAACAAAAAATCAGAAAGAGGGGACTCTGGGATGGGTCAACATGGGCAACGGCTTAACACGGGAACTTGTTTTTCTGTCTCTTCTGACGACAAGTTGGTTCTATTTTTATTCCCCGAGATTCCGACGGGTGACCCTGCTATAGTCGCCTTCTACGACAAACGCATATATAAAAGGTTACGATTGAAGGAATTGTCCCTAAGTGACCCCTTATATCACGGAAAGAAACAGCATCGGAATATGACAAAATAAACAACTGTGCCATGCTACGCCCCCCCCCCCCCCCCTCTTTTATGACAATTGAAGGTCGGTTGCGCAGCGTGAGAACAGTAATTAATATTCTGCAATTTTTAAACCAATTAATTGTATATACATGTACCATATGAAAACTGGCGTTTTCCAAACTGACTAAAATCACACCTCTCACTTGCTCCCCCTTTTATCAATACAATGTATGTCACGGCGTGACCTATCAGTAAAAGGGGGAACAAGTGAGAGATGTTATCGTACGAGGCGTGTGCGGACGGACGAACAGCGGTATGCCATAATAAGCCCGTATTTTGACGGGCGTATAAAAATGAATGGCCCATATCCTGAAATTACGAATATATAATTTTTGGCGAAATTATTTTTCAAAACTTTCATCAGTTTAAAGCATTTGTCGGACTATCGGACTGTTGGACCGTCGGACTATCGGACTGTCGGACTATCGGACTGTCGGATTATAGCTACGGCCCCACTTTCGGTGCTTGTCCTTTCGGGTGGTTCTAGTTAATACTGCCCGTCCGGATGGAGCTTTTCTTTTCGTCGTTTGATTCATTCATTGAAAACGTACGATTCGACTGTTCTTGTTTATAGACAAACAAAAGCGGAAATTGTCAATACATCATGTGCAGGAATATTTTACTACAGGTCACGAGTTAACCATTCATGAAAAAGTTGTTTGCTGAACTACTTAATTATCGTTGTATAACATATGCTTTGCGAATTTTAGGGGGGGGGGGGGGGGGGGGGGGCGCACGCCCCGCACGGCCCCCTCTAAATCCGCCTCTGCTTGGGTCCAGGATTTTTTTTCTTCTTTTTTTCTCTCTCGATTTTATCTGTCAAACGGGTTCATATACGTTGTAGATGCATATTTTATTGATAAAATTGAAGAAGACAAATACCCTGGACCCAAGTGCCTGTGTTCTCACCATGTGTTAGTGTTGAATGTAATGTACACGACAAATATAATACAATGAAATAAAAAAAAATAGTCAGAAAATCAATATTGTATGTGAAAAATATATTAACAAGAAACCTTCATCGACACTTTTCGGTGAAAAAAAAATGTATGGAAAGACGTTTGGGAGAAAAACACATAGAAATAAAGGCTTTTCAACAAAACAGAAGATACTGATTTTTAAAATAGATTTTAAAGAAGAGCAAACTTGAATACAATTTTGTAATGAAAAAATCGACGAAAAAGCAGAACATCTATACACAGGAGTAAAAAATGTGAAAATTAGCGCATGAAAAAAATATCAACACACATAGAAATAACGATTTTACAACACACAACAGTAGATAGTCTTCTAAGGATATGACACATCTAAGGCGAGCATGAACAGCAGTTAGGAATAAAGCATTATTTACTGAAGATACATGTTTCAAGTCAAAGATGGAACTATTCCTAGCATAATCAGAAAATATACAAAACGTTATTAACATGCTAAGTCAAAAATTATTCGAATAAGGATGTTCAACAATATAATGCATGCCTCAGGTGATGCAGATGTCTTAATTGTCAAATAAACATTAGAGAACACCGAAGGGGCAATCAAAAATGGACAATCCAGAGACACTGGCAACATAGACAAGACAAAGAAAAACAAAACAAAAACACAACACAATATATGTTGGACACCACTATGAGCAAACAAACACAAATAACATAAATAAGACATGAGTCCTCTTACAAAAACTGATGGTAAAGGCGAAACCGAGCATTGTTTTATGCAAAAATCGTAACGGACATCACAAAACGAAACTCAGAACGTAAAGACACATAATAGGACAACACAAAAAACTATTAAAAAAAATGAGCAACACGGACCCTACCAAAAAACCGATGGTGAACTCAGATCCTTGCGAAGAGTACGTAGTTCCTGCTTCTAATAAAACACCCGCCGTGTTACTAATATATACAATCAAGTCTGGTAAAACTCTTGGCAGTGATAAAGGAAAGAAAACATCTACGTAAAAAGTAAAAGATCTATTGTCATTTTAGATATAGATATTTCGTTACGATCAACCAGATTGTGATGACGACCTATAATTTTTGTAGCGATGACTTCAACATAGGAGCATCATAGCCTTGTTTGGGTAGCTTTTGAGTCAGCAACTGAGCTCTTTCCAGGAAATCACTGTATACTGGGCACAAGCTATAAGCAACAACATTAAGTTGCATCATAATTTTTATATTTTATATATTTTCTTTTGTGTAAACAAGAAAAAATCGAACAAAATGAGAGAAAAGGGAAATTCGAATAATCCAAAATTCCCATTTTGTATACATATATGTAAACAATCGGTATTATTGGCCCTATAGAATTTTAAATGTTACTATGTTGTGTTTATTTTACTCAATTGTTTGATTAAAAATGACATTGCACAAATAATTCTTCTTTTTTTTTTAATATTACAACACCTATTTATTAAATTTGGCAGGGTACTAGTACATTCTTGGATTAAATAGAGAAGGAACACAAAGAAGACTTGTATTTTATTTAATCGATTTGAAAGATAAAACTCCTTTCATTAGTTTGATGCATGATTTGTATGACTACACTCTCACTGAATGCTCTTTTTGCTACATTTACAACTGTATCTGTTAAAAAAAATATGTATGCTGAAGTATTGAGAGGGGTGTAGAAATTCTAACGAAAAAAAAATATTTTCCCCTATCTAGATTTTTCTAGATTTTTTATATGGTATTAGGAAGACGTTTTGACACAAGAAAATCCAGAGTTAAATTCTTTTGCAATTAGTTTGAGGTTTGGCTATTTTCAATCTAATTAAAATTAGATTTACGCACTTGCTCCCTATTTTCTATCGTTTTTTTTTTGGTCGCCGCGTTTCCGAGAATTTTTTTTATATCAGTTCCGAGAATTATTTCATTAGAAATTTGAAATGGAATGTAACATTTCATCATTTCCCTGGAAAATATGTTACATGTTATTGAATATACATTGAAGATATTTTCATTCATGTCTCTAAGTTCAGTTCTTATAGCGACCGCCGGACGTTTGGTTATATCTCCAGATTTATTCCTCATTCGTACTCTTAAGCGGTTCACCCTCTTAAGTTGTCTAGCTTCATTTCCTCTTGGATCTGGGGCCGTGTTTACAAAGGTGTCTTAGGATGGTCTTATGACATATCTTAGTCCTAAGTCGGGTTAATGAAATTGTCCTAAATTGCGATATGTCCTAAAATTTATCTTAAAGTTAGGACACCAAAATAGGTGTCCTTTAACAGCGTCTGTAGTTCGGATTCGGAAAAAATCGGGCTTCTTTTTCTACTCATTTTGGTACAGAAGAACAGAATGTATTACACGGAACAGTTACGTACAAAATAATGGACAGACAAAGTTATACTTTCAATTTATAAAAAAAATCTGTACGTTTTTATCCTTTAACTAAGTTTAACCCTTTTGAATAACTGATGATGTGACACGTTGACATCTTGAAAACAGCTCACTTGGCTAAAAGTTTAATGTAAAGTACACGTATTGATTAAAATTTACCATCACTTTCATTGATATTATTTTATTAAATTATTATCAGATTTTATTAGGTTTGTATACATTTCTTATCTAAAAATCACAATTAAATCAATGTAGTATATAAATAAAATAACATTTAATCTTATGTATTTTATTTTTTATGTGAACTTTTGCGTAACACATTAATGTTTGTAGCATTTATATTTATATTAATCTTTCTTTACACAAATCAGCTCGTATTCATATTTACGATTATGTCTAGGACATCCTAAACTAAGATAGTGCTAAGACAGCTTTGATATACAATCTCAGACATGTCCTAGGATAATCCTATCAGTGTCCTAAAATATGCCATAAAACATGTCTTAGGACATATCATAGGATACTTTCATATATATCAGGATACTTTCATGAACACGGCCCCTGGTTCTTTGCCACAACAATGTTTATTTCTGGTCTTGACTATTGCTACGCCATCAGGGGCCGTGTTAATGAAAGTATCCTAAGATATGTCTGATAAACTCTGTGAAAGTCATAGTCAATGATCATGGTTTATATGTAAATCTAAATAAGACAATAATTGTAGTTTTCAGAAGTAGGGGTAATGTAACACTGGTATTAAACTGATGTTCGTAACTTTAGTTACCTACATCCCAACATGGCGGACACGGAAAATGGTAAATTAGAATATCCTTGTTTTCTCTTTAACAGTAGTGTTTATTAGTAAGTCCATACGGTATGATTACAGGTGGGAATATTAGATACTCGAATGCATACATAAAAATGACGAAACTCTTATGAGAACATTGAAATATTAACTTGAAAAAAATTGAAGGATGTACGTAACTCTTTGAAGTGATGTTCGTAACGTTAGAAAGATATTTAAAGAGATGTCCGTAACTGCAGATTTCCATAACTGTTAAATAATAAGAAGTTGTTTAATTGCTCGCAAGACGTTAAGAAACAGTTTGAGAGATTGAATCTAGTTTCTGCATGACTGATCAAATGATGGTCTTTCATAAATCTTATTTTTAGTACTGGTTTTAAGTAGATTTTATTGGTCCTCTCTCGTGATCAAATATGCAATAGTTTGTGGTGTATGTTTTAGTTTAGTATACATCAAACCAATGTCTGTTCGTTCGATTACAAGAATATATTTTCATTATTGCAGATAGTTTCATGTGTTACCAATGCAATACAGTGTCAAAGAATCCCAATGATATATTTATACACACCGTTAACCAACATGAAGCAGGGGGTAAATTCAGCTTAAGACAACGGATTTTCGATGAAAGTATTGGACACTATACATACAGATCAATTCATTTGGCCATAGACATTATTAAATTGAATAAGTCCCTTTCTAACCTATTTGTATCTTGTGCGTACCCCTTTAATAAGTTTGCTGCTGAAAGCAATGTATCTGTACTACATAAATATTGTCGGTAGAGATATATTACTTATAGCAACATATTTACTAAAGTATACAAGAATATAGATAAGGGACTTGTAGGAAATATATATGTATAATTATATTTAACATGGGTGAAGGAAATTCATGTGCGATCCTGATTTAAAAAACTATTGATATTAAACTAATTCGTTTATATACCGTCAAGACTGTTCAGACTAACATCCTGTCAATTTCAATGCATATTTATAAATATATATGTATTTGTAAAACTTGAAATGGTATGATATAAAAAAATGAACTTTTCGAAAACAGCTTTACCATAGATTAATCCAATTTTAATACTTACAAATTATAGATTCGTTAAAAAGTATTATAAATCTTTATTTATCTGTATTTAGTACAATTAGTCTAACAAATTAATAATAAATTAGTCTGGTTTCATTTCAAATAAATGGATGTGTCATTCTTAAAATACTTGATCTGGTGTGTCCATTGTTATTAAAATAAGCGAAGGACAATTAATTTGGTAATAATTCACGGCATATTTACACATAGAACTGTTAATTTACATACAAATATACTTTGTTAGAATTTATATATGAGACCCAGAATGGCCCTCATCGAATTTAATGATGATGTCGGAGGTCGCCATCCATGTGAGGTCCTAAACACCCAAAAGTCGGAAGTCAAAACGCCCTATTGCAAGGTCGTAGTTTATGAAAGACCCTTCTAGAGCACACAGTCCAAGATCAAATAGAAATATCAATATAATACTTACAACTACATATGTTGAATCGACTGCCGCATTCACGATATCCATCGCTGTAAGATTACAAAAGATTACAGGAAACGCAAAGCCACGTGTTTATTATTGCTAATTGGAAACGAGCGTTGGGCAAGGTGTTCTTCTCCCGCTTCCCTCATCTTTCGTTCATCTCACTCATTCATAACCCTCTCATCCTCCGCTCTGTATTTTTTTTCTCGTGCATTATATAATCTCTCCCACCTCTATTACCCTCTCTATCACTTCAGGGATGTTTTTCTTTGTTTTCAAATTTTATTTATTACAAAAGCGTTGTTCTTTAAATGTTTTAAACATGATTTTAGAAACACCAAACTTTAAAGTTACCAACATCATATTTGAAAGTTACGAACATCGTTCAAAAATAATTCTACAGTTACTTACATCATTTGTATTTCTTAAAGTAGGATTTGTGCCACATAGGAGAACTTACAGTTGATTTAAGCATATCACTACAGTTAATTGTTAAAATATCTATACATTTGAAATGACAATATTTGAAAATAAACTAAAAACAGAGAGAAAACAAGGATATTCTAATTTACCATTTTCCGTGTCCGCCATGTTGGGATGTAGGTAACTAAAGTTACGAACATCAGTTTAATACCAGTGAATGTAAAGCCTGAAGAGGGATGGTCTTTAAACGGTAATCCTGTTGAAATTATGTGATGATTTTGTTTATTTAGGATTATTATTCCATTATAATGGGAGTTTTTTTTACATACATGTACTCAAAAATCACCGTCTAATCAAGATAGAAAAGCATTGTTTAATTTGTATAGCAAAATTCATGATGACTGTTTTAATCATGAAACATTAATGTCTTTGTTTGATACCTATATTTCTTGTATATTGAGTTACGGATGTGAAACATGGGGTTCACATAAAGGTGAAGATATTGAAAAGGTACATTTAAACTCTTTGAAAAGAACTTTAAAAGTAAGAAGGTCAGCTGTGAATTTTACGGTCTATTTTGAATTAGGACGAATTCCAATGTATGTTGAACGTTACTATAGAATGCTTAAATACTGGTGCAAAATTTTGAAAACAGAAAACATTGTGTTAAAAACTTGTTATGAATCCATGTTTGAATCAAGTCATAAAAAGTTAAATAAAAAGTTTAACTGGGCTGGTAATATCAGAGATATTCTGTGTAGATATGGTTTCAATGATATATGGATCTCTCAAGATGTTGTTGATGAAAATAAATTTTTATGTGAATTTAATCAAAGTGTTATTGATTGTTTTGTAAGTGAAGCTGTAGCATTCTTTGAAGATTCATCTAAATGTAATTTTTATAGATACATATATGATATTCATAAGTTGCAGTTTTATTTAAGCCGACCTGTGAATTGTATGTATAAACCTCTGATTTGTAAATATCGTATACATGCACATAGTTTAAAGATTGAAACGGGACGGTATTTAAACATTGATAGACAAGAAAGAATATGTGATTTTTGTAATGATTCATGTATAGAAGACGAATTTCATTTTATATTGAAGTGTAACAAATATGATGACATGCATAAAAAGTATATCAAACCATATTACTGGAAGAAACCATCTGCTTTTAAACTGGTACAACTATTGTCAGTTTGTAATATTAAACTGGTACAACTATTGTCTGTTTGTAATATTAAACTGGTACAACTATTGTCAGTTTGTAATATTAAACTGGTACAACTATTGTCTGTTTGTAATATTAAACTGGTACAACTATTGTCAGTTTGTAATATTAAACTGGTACAACTATTGTCAGTTTGCAATATTAAACTGGTACAACTATTGTCAGTTTGTAATATTAAACTGGTACAACTATTGTCAGTTTGTAATATTAAACTGGTACAACTATTGTCAGTTTGTAATATTAAACTGGTACAACTATTGTCTGTTTGTAATATTAAACTGGTACAACTATTGTCAGTTTGTAATATTAAACTGGTACAACTATTGTCAGTTTGTAATATTAAACTGGTACAACTATTGTCAGTTTGTAATATTAAACTGGTACAACTATTGTCAGTTTGTAACATTAAACTGGTACAACTATTGTCAGTTTGTAATATTAAACTGGTACAACTATTGTCAGTTTGTAATATTAAACTGGTACAACTATTGTCAGTTTGTAATATTAAACTGGTACAACTATTGTCAGTTTGTAATATTAAACTGGTACAACTATTGTCAGTTTGTAATATTAAAGAGCTAAATAATCTAGATAAATTTTTGTATTCTGCTGAAAAGGTTAGAAATTACTTAACTTAATTGTCATGCTCCGCTATGAATATATTCTTGTATTGATTGTATGTATATATGACTATAAGCTGTATTACTTTTGGTAAATAAAGTATTATTATTATTAGGATGTCCTAGACATAATCCATATGAATACGAGCTGATTTGTGTAAAGAAAGAATAATATAAATATAAATGCTACAAACATTAATGTGTTACGCAAAAGTTCACATAAAAATTAAAATAATAAGATTAAATTTTATTTTATTTATATATCACATTGATTTAATTGTGATTTTTAGATAAGAAATGTATATAAACCTAATAAAATCTGATAATAATTTAATAAAATAATATCAATGAAAGTGATGGTAGATTTTAATCAATACGTGTACTTTGCATTAAACACAGTTTTAGCCAATAAGGGTAATAACAAAATTACCGAACTCCGAACAATCTTACAAAGGGAAAGTCAAAATTCATAATTATATAAACAGACAAAATCAGTCAACAACCGGAAAACTGTGAAAACCGTAATGACCCTGACTTGGTACAGGCATTTCTAAAGAAATGGTGGGTTGAATCAGATTTTAAGGCGCCAAACCTCCCGCTCTCATTACGGTTTAAAGGTTCCGGTTGTCACTGTAACAGTATTTAAATACAAGTGAGCTGTTTTCAAGATGTCAACGTGTCACATCATCAGACATCAGTTATTCAAAAGGGTTAAAGGATAAAAACGTGCAGATTTTTTTGATAGATTGAAAGTAAAACTTTGTCTGTCCATTATTCCGTGTAATACATTCTATACTTCTGTATCAAAATGAGCAGAAAAAGAAGCCCGAATTTTTCAGAGTCCGAACTACAGATTATCCTAAAACACTCTTAAGACACCTATTTTGGTGTCCTAACTTTAGGATAAATTTTAGGACATATCACAATTTAGGACACTTTCATTAACCCGACGTAGGGCTAAGATATGTCATAAGACCATCCTAAGACACGTCTTAGTCCTAAGACACCTTTGTAAACACGGCCCCAGGATCTGTTGTTATTGACTTGTTTACACTTCTTGTTAACGCTACATACACATAGATAATATCTCCATTTTTCAATGTATTCGTCTGTCTATATACATGTATATATCCATCCACAGTGATAGTTTTTTTTGGCTGTATCCCGGAACGTCAACATTTTGCAAGATCAAACAATGTTGTCCTTCCTAATTAAGAGGGATTAAGGGGTCCCATTAAGGGTGAATTATCAGGGTAATCACAGGTAAATAAAGTAAATTTGATTCTCTTTTTGCTCTTTCTATATAAATGAACTTACATAAAATACGAAAACATAATAATATATTAAACTTTAAAACTATATAAGCACACCTGAAATATGCTCTCCAAGCTTGAAAGGGCCCGGGTGGCTCAATGAATTAGGTAGTTGGATTACCTAACAACTCATACAAGCCTATCACCAATACGGCGTGGGTTCGCGCCCGTCTTTGTAAATTACAGAAAGGGTGCACTCGACTCGCAGCCGCAAGTGATAAAGTTTACCAGTTGCTTGCCCATGGTCGGTGTTTCTCTACGGGTACTCCGACTTCTTCCACCACTAAAACTGGTCGCCATGATATGGCTGAAATATTGTTGAAAGTGGCGTTAAACACCAAAAATCAATCAATCAATCAATCCAAGCTTGATTGTTCACCAATTTTATAATTAAAAAGTCAAGTTACATATAGATGAAAGAAATAATTTTCTTATAACAATAGAACTTAATAACATTTTCATATTAAGAATATATTATATGGTCTATTTTCTTTCCTTAGAATGGTCAATACATGTTTTACTGTTTTAAAGTGTATTATTTCTGTTAAAGTTTTAAATAATGGTTTATTTTCTTATTGGACTTTTTTTTTCACATAAAAATGACCATACTCCACTTTTACATAAAATATATAATGTCATTTCTCATTAATTTTGTAATTTTCTTTATTTCAATTTTTCTTCTTAAATCAATACATATTACTTCATTTTCACTAGATTTTAACCAGAGCTCTGGATTTTAACTAAATATCTGATCTTTCACTTATCAATCCATTTAAAAAAAATTAAATTACAAGTAAATTATTTCATTTCTCGTTAAATTTGTCATTTTATTGATTTCAATTTTTTTTCTTAAATCAACATATTTTACTTCATTATCCTTATATTTTAACTAAATATAGCATGTGCTTATAAATACTTTTTATAAATTAAAGAATTAAGTGGCCCATCTTAATTGCTAAAACAACAATCTACACTTTATGTTGTTTTAAGAATGGTGGCCTTCAGGGAACACCCCATTGGAATGATCATCAATGATTAGTACATTAAAAAATATTTTGAGATGAATTTAATTTTTACGTCAAAATTGATTACCAATTATGACTTCGAATTGTTAATTTGTTAATACATGTCTTATACAAGTAATGATGTGAACAACAATTATGAACCATATATCCATTAGTAGAATATATAACTTGTAACAAAGAACAAAGAATGTGAACAAAAGCATGCAAAATTAATTTATTACAATACCTGGATTATTTACCTGAAAAGAAACAAAACAATTATCAAATTACTTCTACAGTTGTTCATCTTTAATCAGTAATCACTTGAAAGTAACCACACAAAATTAACGGTAATGACTGAATTTCATCATAAAAAAAAGTTTTACACATTAGTTCCATATCGTATATGAACCTCAGAACTATGTATATAGATAATTGCAAATTAAAGAAAACAAGAAACAGGTTCATGGGATACAGCGTAAAAAATAAATGAAATTGGAAAAACAAATCTTTATTTGCATCTTATAATTTATTATGAGTAATTTTTTATCAATGATTTGCTATATATTAATATTGGAAATAACTGTTGTGCACAATATTTCTATTATTTTACTTATTGCATTGACACTTAGGACATAGTTAAGACATCCTAAGTTAGGATAGTCTTAAGATAACTTCGAGATCACTCATAGGACATGTCCTAAGATGGCCCTAAGACCATCCTAAAAATCGTCCTAAGACATATCTTAGGACAAATCTTGGGATACTTTCGAGAACACGGCCCCAGACGTTGTTTTCTAGAAATTTATTTTTGGGATTCTACTGGCACAATATTTCAAATTATCCTGCAATCAGTACATTTGCTGTACAAATATGCTATACGAATAAATTTTTGGTTTATTCGTACTAGAGGAATAAACTTTTCAGCCTACGAATAAACTTTCCTGGTACCCTGTAGCTATGTACAGCGGACCACGGAGAAGACACCCTTGACAACATTTATGAAAGGCGAGGAATGACGCTTGTTTCTGTCCTTTTTGTTTAAATCTGACAAGTTTTCCGACTTTTTTGACATTGCAGGATAAACACAATATACGTACATTGTCGTTAAATATCAAATTCATTTGTACTCGCTGCGAACCAGGCCTGAAAAGCTCGCCGAAGGCTCGCCGCTATTCTGCCTGTTTCTAAAGCTCGTACAAATAAATTTTATATTTACCGACAATGTACGTATATTGTATATGTATCCGTCTTTAATGAAACACATTAATATATCTTTCTTTCGTTGAGAATTATTTAAAAATTAAAATAAAAAGTTTCATATTAGTTGACACACACGCCACTTAGAGCATGCCACTAAATTGTAGATAATTATATCAGTTGTCAAAAAGCTCGATGCTGATTGGAGGAAATAAATAGAAAATTCTTAATATAACTGTCAGTTTTTCTTAATATTATATTAAGAAAAACTGACAGTTATATTAAGAATTTATTTCCTCCTAACAATTTTTCTTAATATAATTAACAATTTTTCTTAATATAAAAAAAAGATTCTTAATATAATTAACTTTTCTTAATATAAATTTGTTTTCTTAATTTAACTTGCCCGTTCTTAATTTAAAAAAAATTCTTAATCTAACAAGGTTTTTCTTAATTATTAAGAATTGGAGTAGGAAATTAAGAAAAACATTCTTCTAGTGGTCGGTCACCTAAATGTCAACTGATAATCCTGGATTAGAAATAGCGTTGCTATCTAAATGTTCTTTGTGTTGGACTTTTAGATTAGCTTATAGTACACACAAAAAGATGTGATAAAAATAAAATATATAAATGTCACACTAAAGTAAAATAAAATATATAAAAGTTACACTAAAGTAAATTATAAAGTAAATTATCAAGTAAATTAAGCTTCAAAATATTTGATTTGTAAAAGTTTGAAATATCTTTAGAAAAAGTTATATTTTAAAACTAAAAACATTTATTGTCTATACGACAAAACTCTCAAACACTTCGACAATGTATTTTCCACCTGTTGCGAAAAATTGTAATTTTATATGAAAACGGAAATTGACACCATCGAAAATAAATAACCACGACTTATTTTTACAGAGTGATAACGATTTGTTTCTGATAAATACATGTATATATGGGAATGTTCCATACGACATATTCCATTACAGTACAGTAGAGAATAAATCAAAACAATGATATGGGCTATTCTTCCGCTCGTTGCTATGGTTACATTAATATCAGGTGAGTAAGAATTTATATACAGGTACACAAGATATACAAATTGTTTAAAAGTGTTTGTTATTTTTCTTATATTATGTATTTCATATACAATTACGTACATGTATGGTGTTCTATACATAAAAAGGTAGCTATCTAATTTAATGCGCATGACAAGTTTCTGGTATATCCTTCATTTGATATACTCATTGTCAAAAGGTTGGAAAAACAAATAATTTAAAACGTCATGGAAACAGGTAAGCTAAACAGGGGCCGTGTTAACAAAGGTGTCTTAAGACTACGACATGTCTTAGGATGGTCTTATGACATATCTTAGGATGGTCTTATGACATATCTTAGGATGGTCTTATGACATATCTTAATCCTAAGTCGGGTTAATGAAAGTGTCCTAAATTGCGATATGTCCTAAATTTTATCCTAAAGTTAGGATACCAAAATAGGTGTCCTAAGAGTGTTTTAGGATAATCCTAATCCCCTTTCTGCTCATTTTGGTAGGAAAGTATAGAATGTATTACACGGAACAGTTACGTACAAAATAATGGACAGACAAAGTTTTACTTTCAATTGATAAAAAAAATCTGCACGTTTTTATCCTTTAACCCTTTTGAATAACTGATGATGTGACACGTTGACATCTTGAAAACAGCTCACTTGGCTAAAAGTTTAATGTAAAGTACACGTACACGTATTGATTAAAATTTACCATCACTCTCATTGATATTATTTTATTAAATTATTATCATATTTTATTAGGTTTATATACATTTCTTATCTAAAAATCACAATTAAATCAATGTAATATAGAAATAAAATAAAATTTAATCTTATTATTTTATTTTTTATGTGAACTTTTGCGTAACACATTAATGTTTGTAGCATTTATATTTATGTTCCAGACCATACGCGTATTTGGACCGTACGCGTACAGTCCGGACCGTCGATCTAGTACGAGCTGGAACATACGGGTATTTAGACCATATGGGTTTTTTTTCAATACAAACATTATATCATAAACTTTTATTGAGTATTACAAATTACATTTATCATAATTATTATTACTTTAAACAAAACACCATGATCACCTCATGAAAAGTAAACAGTTTTTGAACTATATTGCAATTTTAATTGTCTACCTGAATCACATTTTCGCATGCACGCCCAGAGTGACACTTGCTGCTACAAGGAACGCCGGACTTTCTACACTTACATGTTTTGTTCATGCATGTTCCCTTGCATTTATATTTAAATTATGAGCTACTAAAATATATTGCCGAAATCTAGCTGAATCAGTTTTTCCATTCATTAAAACATTAGTAATTCTCCCGGTCTTCTCACGAATAAACAGTTGGTTTGATGGTTTTTGTAATAAAGTTCCTAAATATGCTTCAAATGTTTCTTCCCACATTCTGTTTACTGGCGATTACTTTAATAACTTTATTCAATTTCAAACTATTTTGTTAACTGCGAGTGAGCAGAATTCACTTATTACGGAAATGCTAAATTCAGGACATGTAAGTTTGTAATAGATTAAATTAGACTTATTTCTAAATTGTACAATTGCGATAATTAACTTTTTTTAATATATTTTTAGATTCGAATAACGTTGATCTGTAAAATAATTTTGAAGCCTCGATAATCTCTTAAAACTAGGCAGACCATACGGGTATGGTCCGACGGTATAGGTATTTTGAAAATATACGCATACGGTCCGGACCGTAAGCAGTGGCGGATTTAGAGGGGGCGTGCGGGGCGTGCGCCCCCCTAAAATTCGCAAAGCATATGTTATACAACGTTAATTAAGCGGTTCAATAAATAACTTTTTCATGAATGGTTAACTCGTGACCTGTAGTAAAATATTCCTACACATTGTAAATACACGTTGGGTGTGTTCGCTGATTCATATATGTATTCGCAGTCAGTAGTTCAAAGATTATTCCATTCTGATTGGTTCCGAGGTACCAGACATCAACTATTTTCTCACGCTAATTAAACATTATTTCTTCAGTCAATTTTACAACTATAAGAAAAACAAATCTTTACAGATCAAAGCATTTAGTAAACTTAAATCCTGATACTGACCCTGGGCAAGCAACTGGTAAACTTTATCACTTGCGGCTGTGAGTCGAGTGCACCCTTTTTTGTAATTTACAAAGCTGGGCGCGAACCTACGCCGTATTGGTGATAGGCTTGTATGAGCTGTTAGATCCAACGACCTAACTCATTGAGCCATCCGGGCCCCAGGAATGCGTTAAAACTAAACCAATAGTTCTTTGAAGGGTTAAAATATCGTGATCGATCAGTCATGAGTTGAACAATTCGCATCACGGTTGTTAAGAAAAAGAGTTTTACTTCAGGTTCTTATAATCTGACAAAAACATACTGTTAACAATTATCCGACAAAATTAAGACTAAAAGTAATGTTTTTTTGGTCTGATAAAAATGGTGTGGTTGGTTCAAAATTGTCGTTCAAATATATGTATGTACTTCCTCAGTCCCCCAGACCTGGGGGGGGGGGGGATATTCCCCTGGGCCCCCTACCAGGGCTCTGTTCTGGAACAGCTGGGGGACCTTAAGCGGTCCCCAGACCCCTCTCCTACTCACGCCCCCCCCCTAATCCCAAATCCTGGATCCGCCCCTGGTACGTATACGGTCCAAATACGCGTATGATCTGGAACATTTATATTATTCTTCCTTTACACAAATCAGCTCGTATTCATATTTACGATTATGTCTAGGACATCCTAAACGAAGATAGTGCTAAGACAGCTTTGATATACAATCTCAAACATGTCCCAGGATATTCCTATCAGTGTCCTAAAATATGTCACAAGACATGTCTTAGGACATATCTTGGGATACTTTCATTAACACCACCCCAGGGGCCGTGTTAACAAAGGTGTCTTAGGACTAAGGCGTGTCTTATGATGGTCTTATGACATATCTTAGGATGGTCTTATGACATATCTTAGTCCTAAGTCGGGTTAATGAAATTGTCCTAAATTGCGATATGTCCTAAAATTTATCCTAAAGTTAGGACACCAAAATAGGTGTCCTAAGAGTGTTTTAGGATAATCCTAATCCTTTTTCTGCTCATTTTGGTACAGAAGTACAGAATGTATTACACGGAACAGTTACGTACAAAATAATGGACAGACAAAGTTTTACTTTCAAGTTAAAAAAATCTGCACGTTTTTATCGTTTAACCCTTTTGAATAAATGATGATGTGACACGTTGACATCTTGAAAACGGCTAATGTAAAGTACACGTATTGATTAAAATTTACCATCACTCTCATTGATATTATTTTATGAAATTATTATCAGATTTTATTAGGTTTATATACATTTCTTATCTAAAAATCACAATTAAATCAATGTAATACATAAATAAAATAAAATAAAATTTATTCTTATTATTTTATTTTTTATGTGAACTTTTGTGTAACACATTTACTGTTTGTTGCATTTATATTTATATTATTCTTTCTTTACACAAATCAGCTCGTATTCATATTTACGATTATGGCTAGGACATCCTAAACGAAGATAGTGCTAAGACAGATTTGATATACAATCTCAGACATCTAAAATATGTCATAATACATTTCTTAGGACATATCTTAGGATAATTTCATTAACACGGCCCGTGTTCTCGAAAGTGTCTTAGGAATAAGACATGTCCTAAGACCATCTTAGGACAAATCTTAGTCCTAAGTCGTGTTCTCGACCATGTCCTAACTTAGGATAGACGGTCACGTGACTAGAAGTATTGTGAAGTATTTTTCCTATCGTAAAAAAACTATGGATTTCGGATAGATATGTGAAGGAGTTTGGACTCAAATTTCGCAAACGTGAATATTATTGTCATATATTTGTATATCGATTCTTAAATTCTGACATTTGGGCACCCATAATCCATATTTCGTTAATATTGAAAAGTTCATAGAGACCTGTCTTGTTTATACCCCGGGGCAGAATCTTACTGTAGAAAACTGCTCACAACAGTGTATAGGAAGTTGGACTTTGGACCCACGTAGTAAAATTAGCTGTTCGTAGTAAATTTGAACTGTTCACCTGTCTTTTTAACCAATCAAACTCCTTGTAAGGATGTCACTGGGCAATATGTCAAAACTCATTGCGGAAAGTAGGAAATTCGTTGAAGCGTCTAATGATAACTCCGTACACAATTTGATCCTTGAAATCGTCACAAAGATCGACAATAGAATGATACAGATGGAGAAAAATCTGGGAAAACGTTTAGACGACATGAAAGCAGATTTACCAGCAGTTTCCGCTAGAGTAAGATCCCTAGAAGATAAAGTGACTAACTTTCGTAAAAAACTGACAGAATGCGAGAATAGTTGTCAGGGTGTTAGCAACTTATTTGATCAAGCTGACTCTCAGATTAAACACAATACAAGGAACATAATTCACCAGGATACAAGGATCAAAAAGCTAGTTACTGAGTCGGGCCAGATTAAAACTCTCACAGCAGACATTCACGATCTAAAAAGTAAGGTGTTAGACTTGCAGTGTCGTAGTATGAAAAACAATCTTGTTTTCACTTGTCTATATCAATCTCAGTCCGAAAATTGTGAAAATAAACTCAGAGGTTTCATCAGACAGGAACTAGAGATTGATCACTATATTGAATTCGGGAACATCCACGGATTTGGGCGACGCGGGGCAAATAATGCACGACCTATTATAGCTCGCTTTATATACCATAATGACCTACAAATGGTGCTACAAAACGCACATAAATTAAAAGAATCCTCTTTCGGCATCAGCGAACAATACCCCGCTGAAATTAACAACAGAAGAAAAAACCTGTATCCGATAATGAGGGAGGCAAAACAACAACGACGCCATGTGGTGCTTGTCCGCGACCGGTTGTTCATTGACGGAGAGCAATACGTACCACCTGAAGACAGACCCGTTAATGTTGACAATGTGGTGAACTCCCCTACCCACTTACAACACGGACAAGGACATAATTCACACATAACACCTGGTAGACCAATGAAGCGACCTCGACAGGGATCGTCACCAAACCAAGGTGGTTTTATAGGCCGTGAATAGGACAGTCAGGGAGAACCCTTTCACAATCATTCTCCGAACTATGTTGTAAAAGACTTAAACGTTTGTAAAAATTATGGTTTTATGCATAAAAATATTGTAACTAAGCATTTCTCAAAGTCTGATAAAATACAAGATTTTCATATGTTTGTAGATGATGATCCTAGTACTTTATCTACTGATACATATATATATATATATATATATATATTAATGATTTAAGTAATGAATCTGAAATATCTAATGATAGTCTCTCAAATATAGTTTCTAATACCACTGCCACCAATATAACATGTACCCGTGGCTATAATGTTGTTAACTGTATCGAGAGCAATATAAATAAAAATGTAACTTGTAACTCAGAAAAATATTCAAAAGAAATTTATAGATTATCAGATTATCTTGATGTAGTTGAAATGGAAAATAGAAATTTTGATATCATTTATAATTCTTATTATGAAACTTGTATAAAAACGAAAGATTATCATTGTAGCAATACATTAGACTCGTCTAAACATTTATCATCGTGTCAAAGTAATATATCTGATAGACTGAATCGTTAAACTCATCTTTGTACTCAAATCCGGTCAATAATCACGATATACAGTTACTCTCTTTGGATTGTTGTGGTTTCAAATCTAAACTTAAAAACCCTGAATTCGAAAATCTAATTAGGTCGAATGATTTTGTTTGTTTTGTAGAAACAAAAACCGATATGTTCGATTCAATCGATTTACCAGGTTATGTATTCAAATCTAAACATAGAAAAAACGTAGCTCGTATGAGATCAGGTGGTATACTATTAGGATTTAGAGAGAATTTAGTGAACCATGTCCAGATATTAGAAAATGAATGTGAATTTGTATTATGGGTTAAAATTGACGGAAAAGTATTCAATTTAGAACAACCTGTTATATTCGGGACAATATATATACCACCAGAATATACTAGATATTCTTCAGACGAAGCCTTTAACCAAATTGAACATGAATTACATTCTTTTTCTACTAATTCTAAATATGTTGGCTTAATTGGTGATTTTAATTCAAGAACCGGAGAAGATGATGATGTAAATGTTAATTTTGAACATGGTGACAATAACATAGATGAGTTTATCGAAAATCATGCTGGCATTTTAGAAAACCTAAGCATACCACTAAAACGTAAAAATATTGATAAAACTAAAATTGATATGGAAATATGTTGCTTAATTTTTGTAAAGCAAACCAGTTGTTTATTGTAAATAGTCGTATTGGTGATGACAAAGGTATTGGTAGATTAACATGTAGAAATTCCAGTACTGTAGATTATTGTATTAGTAGCCCATATTTTTTTAAAATCGTTTGTAAACTTCACTGTACAAGATTTTAATTGTCTTTTTTCTGACGTCCACTGTCCGCTTGCTATTTCATTTTCATGCAACTCAGTCAAAGATAAAACTAATCCGGAAAGTATAGAAAACAACGGTGTACATAGCCAGAATCAGGAAATGGGATGTAAACAAGCAATTAGATTTCCAAAACAATATAGAATCTTCTAAACTGACCGAACTTTCAGATAATCTAGAAAATCTACCACACGAAATAATTAACCCAAATATAATAGATTCATTAACAGGGGATTTATGTAATATTTTGATCACGTCTGCCAGGAAAATTCTCAAAATATGACAAAAAATCTAGATGAATTACATTCGACAAACCCAAAGGATTTTTAGAACTTATTAATTAAAGGGAAGAGAAAAAATCAACCTGATATTGGCATAGACAAACTTTTCGACTTTTTCAAAGATTTAAATTCCGATTCAGAAGGTAACGTTTACGAAGGTCAACTAGATATGGATGAAGGAACTTTAGAGCAAATCAATAGCCATATTAATTTACCAATAACAAAAGACGAAATTTTTTAATGTGTCCGAAAACTTAAAAATGAAAAAGCAAGCGGTGAAGATGAAATAATAAACGAGTATATCAACAGTACGGTGAACCAGTTTATTAATGTTTATGAAAAATTATTTAATGCTATATTTGATAATGGTATTATGCCTAGCAGTTGGTTAATTGGGATGATAAAACCTATCTATAAAAATAAAGGCAGTAAATTTCACCCCAAAAATTATCGTCCGATTACAATTGTAAGTTGCCTCGGTAAACTTTTCACTGCAATACTGAATGAGAGATTAACTGAATTTTCTGAATCTTTTTCTGTTTTAAGTGAAAACCAATCTGGCTTCCGCCAAGGATATTCCACTTCAGATAATATGTTCACCTTACAATCTTTTTTTGAAATTCTAAAATGTAAAAAGAAACAAATGTACTGCGCATTCGTTGATTTTATGAAGGCCTTTGATACTGTTTGGCGAGCTGGTTTATGGCATAAAATGGGGGTTATACTGTCCCCATTGTTCCCCCAAAAGATTGCTCCTGCAATCTTTTATAAAATAATTTACATTCTAAAATAATTAAATGTAATGAATAAACATAACAACATGACAAATACTCTTAAGTGGCTTGTGAAAACCTAAAACAAAAGCATAATTAAGTATGTACAAAAAAATATAAATGTTTAGGTTTCGACTTGCCTATATCAGGGAAGTTCCATGAAGTTCACCAATACAGACAAAATTCCCACCATCACATGGTCAATGAGCTCATTGATATACTTCATGAAGTATAGAATAAAATATCAAGAATAAGTTATAATTATGAGCTGAACAAAAACAACAACATTAATATGAATTAAAATGCCTTCTACTGAAATAAAACATTAATTAAATAAGCATTCATTGAAATGGTGGGAAAAAAATCATCAGAGTAACTGACATGCAAAATGTATTTACATGTTCCATTCTTATATACTATGAAGCATATGAAAAAGACTATATAATGTGAATAAATATATCATTGGAAATAATATTTGGCATAACTCAAAAATTATTTAAATCAAATCATGATTAAGAAAATATGCAAGAAAAGTTCAATAAGTCTCTGAAATCCAGTCAGAAATTGTTACTGTCAATATTCTTTACAAAAGTTTCACTTTCATCTAAGGCAAAAATACCATTTTTATCAATTTCATAACCTTTAGCAACAGTTACATTTTTCTTTAGTTTGATGGCAGAACTTGTTGGATTTAAGACTCTATACATGGTTTTGCTATTTATAAGATTAACAACAACTTTATATCCAACTATATTTCTAGCACTATATGGAAGGTTTGGTTCAAAAAGAAGTGTATTATACCTACTATTTCTAACTTTAACAGGTATATTCATTTCTGAATGTGGAGGAATTTCTATTGAATCAATTGACTTTGACATATTCAAAATGCTTCACATTCTCTACATTATTTAATGGTACATCAAGAAAATTATCCTGAATTGACAAAGTATTATTTACAAAACATATATTTGCTTTATTAGAAGAAAGAAAATCTATTCCTAGAATAACATTATATGCTAAATTCTCTAATGCATTGTACTGTCATTTCATGGTAAAGGATGAGTTCATTGACATTTAATTTAATATAATTTTTTCCAACAACTGGGTATCTTGTATCACAGGCTGTCATTATGTTATTTTGCACACTTTTATCTATTTTCACATTTTTTAAATTTTTTTGCAAAAACTGTTGTGAGATACAAGAAATAGAAGCACCTGTGTCTACTAAGGCATCTATTTGCTTTGCTCCTATCTGTACTTTGATAGTATTTTTTGTTAGTGGGGCTATAAGAGCCAAGAAAGGATTAGACACATTCAAATTTGATATTTTTGAGCCTTTTGTTTTTAAATAAATTTGAGGGAATACCAATATTTAAAAGATCTAGACAACTTTATTTATATATAAAATTTATATAGAATTTTTGATGTCATATAAGATCATAACAATTGGATGACTCAACTCTGCACATCCAGAATAATCTAGTTTCCTACACATAGATGTGCTGGCTCCAGTCCTTCTTCAGTTTGTTTTCTCCTTCATCTAATCCTTCCTCGGTACCGGAAATTCCGGGTTCTCCACCAAGATATAACCAAAGCCAAATGTACTCTTCATTGTGGCCTGGCTATAACAATTGTTTTCGTAGGGGAACTAGCTGTATGCAGGTACACATTCCTAGATATGGCATCAATGTCAATCACTCATAAAGATACTAAGTTCTCACAAATATATAGTTTATTAAAATAGCGAATTCATATACAAAATAGCATTTCCTAAACACAAAGTTTCCAATAAATTTAGTATATGGTTTTAGTTTGACATCCAAGGTATGACTCTCTTTACAACATTTTATCAAATCTATTAATACCAATTTTTCGATTACTCAATAATACATAATACATAATCTTCACATTAACACATCCTTTAAAAATAGAAAATGTAATTTATGTAATTTAGAAGAAATTGGTGATGAATTCCATTATATTTTAAATTGCCCATATTTTAAGCAATATAGAGATATTTATATATATATATATATATATTTATTATGAAACTACCCCTTTACATCGGGGGCGCCAACCGCCGGGGTGTCGGTGGCGTGTCTAACTACAGTTATTAAAATGTACATTTATTATGATAAAAGCACATGCAACAAAAATATGATAAGACATCTGCCATATATACACACACGTTATAAACTGTCCATAAACTCTCCATAAAACATCATTTATAATTATACTTAAAATATTTTAAACAGTAACACTCAATACTTCACTTCGTAATCTAAAACATGTTTCAATATACATTTTACCGATAAAATCATAAAATATCCCAATATCATTATTAAAAGCATATCCAATATCACCAACAATAAACTGTAATTTGGCACTAGGTGACTGTTCCATAAAGTCTACACCAATATAATAATCACTAGACTGTTTAGAAACAATATTAAAATATTCATCGCGAACACTAGACAGGACAGGGCAATTTAACAAAAAATGTGCGAGATCTTCATCTTCACCGTTATTGCATAAAAGGCATTTACTGTGTGCACTTAGGTGCATCCTGAACAGATATTTCTGAAGGGGTATGGTTTTGGTTCTTGACAGTAGTTTCAGACGGGAGGCATAAAAATCATTATGGTTATTTAAGTAGTTTTGTTTGCCTAAACTAACAAAACACTGTTGATAGAAATCAAGGCTACTTTTAGAGGAGACTTCCATTAGTAACTTGTCTCTGGCCTGAGATCCATATAACTTGTTAAATTCCTTAATGTTTATACCAAAATTTACGTCAGGCTGGTTATTAAACTAGAAACATGTTCCTTGTAATTCCAAAAGCTGTCACCTTTTCTAACCATTTCATTAAATACGGATTTGCATAGTCTATTATCGGGAAGTTCTAAGAGCCTTTTATAATATGAGACCTTCTGTCTATTAATAAAGTCGAGAATAGGTTCCCACCCCAGTTCTAGTAACAGGGCAGCTTTTGGTATATTCATTCTAGTTTTTATAACGATTTTAGCTGCCCGATATTGCCAGGATTCTAGCGCTTGTTTACACGTTTCGGAAAGAGGCATCCATACAGCACAAGCATGGGTTATCAAGAAGAGATATACAAAAAGACTAAATATTATTAACTTCTTGGGGATTATGGCGTCAACAAATAGACTGAATCTGACTAATCTATGTAAATTTATACGGATCATAAATGAAAGGGTGTGTCCTCCTAGCTAACTGTTTTCCTGTGTTCTAATATTGTATATATATTGTATATATTGTATATAATTGTGTCTATGTCTTCTCTGTACCTATGTCATTTGGTGATGAGAATAAAGATATATATAATCTTTACACCTTCTTTAATCCTGAGTGACATTAATCCGCAGACAATTAGATAAATAAATAAATAAACACATAATAATTTCTTTTATCAATTATACATTTTCCCATCTATTATTTTAATTATTTGACTATGTTAAAATATATAGGTGTGTTAGGATGGTCTTATGACATATCTTAGTCTTAAGTCGGGTTAATGAAATTGTCCTAAATTGCGATATGTCTTAAAATTTATCCTAAAGTTAGGATACCTAAATAGGTGTCCTAAGAGTGTTTTAGCATAATCCTAATCCCTTTTCTGCTCATTTTGGTACGAAAGTACAGAATGTATTACACGGAACAGTTACGTACAAAATAATGGACAGACAAAGTTTTACTTTCAATTTATAAAAGCAATCTGCACGTTTTTATCCTTTAACCCTTTTGAATAACTGATGATGTGACACGTTGACATCTTGAAAACAGCTCACTTGGCTAAAAGTTTAATGTAAAGTACACGTATTGATTAAAATTTACCATCACTTTCATTGATATTATTTTATTAAATTATTATCAGATTTTATTAGATTTATATACATTTCTTATCTAAATATCACAATTAAATCAATGTAATATATAAATAAAATAAAATTTAATCTTATTATTTTATTTTTTATGTGAACTTTTGCGTAACACATTAATGTTTGTAGCATTTATATTTATATTATTCTTTCTTTACACAAATCAGTTCGCATTCATATTTACAATTATGTCTAGGACATCCTAAACGAAGATAGTGCTAAGACAGCTTTGATATACAATCTCAAACATGTCCTAGGATAGTCCTATCAGTGTCCTAAAATATGTCACAAGACATGTCTTAGGACATATCTTAGAATACTTTCATTAACACTGCCACAGGATAGTAAAAAATGGGAAAGGTAAGCTATGAGTGGGCGAGATTGACCTTCGATTTAATAGATTACTTTATTTAGGAACTGTAAATGTCAGACGTAGATATACTAGTACATATGTATATGGTAAACTGACAACACATTTTTGTAAAGTGATAAGAATTTGAATTCATTTTGGATAAATCGCATTATCAATAGACAAAGTAACACCAGTGACAAAGGTTGAGGACACTACACAAAGCTGAAGTCTACATGTTAAACAAACAACACCATTGATACAATATATATATGTGAATATCTACATAAACAAACGAAGCTAAAATCTTCATATTAGACTTTAAAAACCCCACCACCAATAGCAGTTAATGCATCTATACCAACGATAGGGAACAATGCACTACTAACAATCAGTACAGACAAACCAAAACCAGTGATTAGTAAAAAAGGAAATAGATGAAAATGATTTTTGATTTTTTTGATTTTTAGTGTTTAATGCCACTTTCAGCAATATTTCAGCTATATCATGGCCACCAGTTTTAGTGGTGGAAGAAGCCGGAGTATCCGGAGAGAACCACCTACCATGGGCAAGTAAATGGGAAACTTTATTACTTGCGGCTGCGAGTAGAGTGCACCCTTTTGTAATTTACAAAGCCGAGCGCGAACTCACGCCGTATTGGTGATAGGCTTGTAGGAGTTGTTAGGTAATCCAACTACCTAACTCATTGAACCACCCAGGCCCTAGATGAAAATGAAGACAAGAGACTATTCGACTTTACACTTAAAGTAAAGGAACAACGTTTTTAATGCTGTTCTAAATTCACAGTCACGGTAAGGTCTTGATGAGTATAACTCATACCCTTAAATGAGTGTGAAACGGCCCTTTGCCTGCAGTGTAGCGGGATATGTATATAAAATAAATGTAAAAATAATCGAAACACAGCAAACGGAGAGTTGTTCTAAGAGGAAAACATTTTTTATTATAACATTTTGAATTTTGAATTGCTAGCAAGTGACCAGCCATGTACTGCTATGGGAGGGACTTGTCAATATGACAGTAACACATGTCGTGGTTCTTACTTCTCTGGGAAATGTTCTGGTAGTAGAAACAGACGTTGTTGTACACGGACAGCCATCGGTGAGTAATGATCATAGACATGCATAGGCAGAAGCGGACTGGGTCTTCAACCCGTCCCGAGAATCGGTCACCTAACACGGTGAAAATAATAAAAAAAATATTCTAAATATGTCAGTTGAGACGAACCATGTTAATGAGACGAACACAGGGTATTCAAGCCTGAAGACGAAAGCAGAGAACCGAAGTAAACAATAATAACTAATTATGATAAAAGTAAATAAACGTTCGAGAATACCGAAGGGACAACCAAAAATGGACAATCCAGAAAAACTTGCGAAACACGGCACACAAGAGGAAGAAAAACAAAACATAACACAATATGTGTTGGACATCACCATACGCACACAAACACAAAAAACGAGTAACAATGGAGTTTTAGGTAATTAACGCCACTTCTAAGAGTATATCAATTATGCCATACCCGTCAGGTGTATTGGTGGAGTAGCCATGGCCGTCAGTTGTATTGGTGGAGTAAGCCAGAAAACTAACAGACAACTACCGTAATTTACTTACAAACGCTATGTATGAAGTCGGTTAAAATATACTTTAAGTGGAAAACGACGCTACACCTCTACTTTTTCTAAATTAACGCTAGATATATACCTGATATACCTGTAATCACGTGTAATATACCTGTAATCACCGAAATCTCAAAGTAGGAAAAGATTGAATATACCAAAGGTGTAGCCAGAAGCCGCAAATCAAAGAAGAACATGCAGGACGCTGACCAAAAGAAAAAGGACAAAAAGCACTAAACACATCATGTTGATATCGTTTCTTACTGAAGCAAGCTATTTAGTTATCGTTTCTCACTAAAGCTCAATATTTTGCTATCGCTTCTCACTGAAGCACATTATGTTGATATCGTTTCTTACTGAACCACGCTATTTTGCTATATTCGGGGCCGTAACTAGGGGTTTAACACAGGGGAAGCAGTGGTATGGGGACCGCCGATTGAGGCCCCTATGTAAGGGGGAGGGTCCGTACGGGCGAAGCACCCCCTACCCCTTGACCGCAAATTGTGACTTAACGGCCCAAAATAGCGCATTTTGTTTTTATCGGTTTCTATATTATTGAGACGCTTTATATACCAGTTACTATCGTAAATAGCGACTACGCCGCCGAAGCTTCTATGGTAAGTTAAACATAATATAACTGATTGATATTTAAAGTAATAGTTTAATGAACAATTTCAAATGACAGTCGGTGATTGGAAGATGGATTTTCCTATTGCCACTCGAATCCCATCTTTTGAGAGCAGCTGCTGGATTAAACTGCCCAACAGTATCATTACGGTGGATGTGAAGCATCACCAAACCACTACATCGGAGTAAATCCAAAATAGAGAAAGCAAGGGCGGATCCAGCAGTGTCTAATTTAACGAAACCAAACTCTGGATAAAGTTCCTGAATCCCCCCCCCCCAAAAAAAAACCAACAGGAGAAACGACTCGTCTGCCTCAATGATAGTTACGGCCCTGATGTTGATATCGTATCTTACTGGAGCACGCTACTTTGCTATCGTTTCTTACTGAAACACATTATGTTGATATCGTTTCTTACCGAAGCACATTATGTTGATATCGTTTCTTACTGAAGCACATTATGTTGATATCGTTTCTTACTGAAGCACATTATGTTGATATCGTTTCTTACTGAACCATGCTATTTTGATATCGTTTCTTATTGAAGCACATTATGTTGATATCGTTTCTTACTGAAGCACATTATGTTGATATCGTTTCTTACTGAAGCACATTATGTTGATATCGTTTCTTACTGAACCATGCTATTTTGTTTTCGTTTCTCACTAAAGCTCAGTATTTTGCTATCGTTTCTTACTGAAGCACATTATGTTGATATCGTTTCTTACTGAACCATGCTATTTTGATATCGTTTCTTATTGAAGCACATTATGTTGATATAGTTTCTTACTGAAGCACATTATGTTGATATCGTTTCTTACTGAAACACATTATGTTGATATCGTTTCTCACTGAAGCACATTATGTTGATATCGTTTCTTACTGAACCATGCTATTTTGTTATCGTTTCTCACTAAAGCTCAATATTTTGCTATCGTTTCTTACTGAAGCACATTATGTTGATATCGTTTCTTACTGAACCATGCTATTTTGATATCGTTTCTTATTGAAGCACGTTATGTTGATATCGTTTCTCACTGAAGCACATTATATTGCTATCGTTTCTTACTGAAACACACTATGTTGATATCGTTTCTTACTGAAGCACATTATACTGCTATCGTTTCTCACTGAAGCACGCTATATATTTTGCTATTGTTTCTCACTCAAAGACATTTTACTGCTATGGTTTTTTGCACTCAGTCACATTATTTTGTTCTTGCAAACACATTATTTTTAGTTTCAATTATTACACATAAAAAATATTAGCAGTGTTGTTACTAAATATTATACTCTATTTTTAGAACAGTCTACCGGTGATTGTTCCGGTCTTACAATTATCTCTCGGGATAGCTGGGGCGCACGACGGCCAAGATCTACATCCACTATTCACACACCCGTAAGAGATTTCTTCATACATCACACAAAAGGACAAACTTGTACAACATTTTCTACATGTGTATCAAAGATGAAAGGGATCCAGAATTACCACATGAACAATAGGCGTAAGTTTAACTGTAAAATAAAAACAAAACACAAAAAATGCTACCCTGTCGGAACCTTTCCAAAAATCAATATATGGGCCGTCATGGTCGTGATCGTATGATAGTTGGATTTACAATTACCTATGCAATCGGTGCCTATCACCACTGATGTTGTGGGTTCGACTTCCGCTCAGGGCGAGTAGTAAAACATTACGTGATAAAGTTTGTCAGTGGTTTTTCTCCGGGTCCTCCATCAATAAAACTAACCGCCACGATATAACTGAAATATTCTTAAAAGTGGCGTTAAACACCATAAAACCAAACCAACCCAAACCAAATCAAAAATCAATAGTCAAATCGTAGAAAGAAGCGAAATTGAAAACTCTAACAAAAAAATCACAGGCCTATCTTCCCCTATTCGTGTGTCGTGTAAAGAAGACAATCAGCAGGCATATGTGACCTTAGCCGATTTCTGTTATACTGTTTAGGCCCTTTGGTTTGATTGCTACCAAAACGTCAAATTATTTGGCTTTCCAATCTTTCGATTTTGAACGTACCTGATGAAGGTTCTTCCAGAAACGCGTCGTGCGCACTAAATTAGATATCTATGTTTTATTAACACAATTTAGCAGGTACACAGGAAACCACAATGAGATAAACAAAAATATAACCATAAAATTATAAAATTATCAATAGAACGGAAACAATAAGTCGACAAGTTGTATTAGTAAACCACGGAATCTTGAAATATAATATGAAACTCTATTGAAACTATGTTTTAGATAATCGTGAAATATAATATGAAACTCTATTGATACTATGTTTTAGATATATACGTTGTATTACTATCACTACATCGATACCTCTCCTGTTTTAGATATATCCGTTGTATTACTATCACTGCGTCGACACCTCTCCTGTTTGAAATTTACAATTCCTAAATATTGTAATTTATTAAAACTAAGACCAATCTCCCTCGGTCACAGTGATGGGCAGTATATTTTGGTTATCCTAGGGATCAGCCGTATATTTTGGTTATCCTAGGGATCAGCAGTATATGTTGGTTATCCTAGGGATCAGCAGTATATTTTGGTTATCCTAGGGATCAGCAGTATATTTTGGTTATCCTAGGGATCAGCACTATATTTTGGTTATCCAAGGGATCAACAGTATAGTTTGGTTATCCTAGGGATCAGCACTATATTTTGGTTATCCTAGGGATCAGCACTATATTTTGGTTATCCTAGGGATCAACACTATATTTTGGTTATCCAAGGGATCAACAGTATATTTTGGTTATCCTAGGGATGAGTAGTATATTTTGGTTATCCTAGGGATCAGCACTATACTTTGGTTATCCTAGGGATCAGCCGTATAATTTGGTTATCATAGGGATCAGCACTATATTTTGGTTATCCTAGGGATCAGCAGTATATTTTGATTATCATAGGGATCAGCACTATATTTTGGTTATCCTAGGGATCAACACTATATTTTGGTTATCCTAGGGATCAGCAGTATATTTTGGTTATCCTAGGGATCAGCAGTATATTTTGGTTATCCTAGGTATCAGCACTATATTTTGGTTATCCAAGGGATCAACAGTATATTTTGGTTATCCTAGGGATGAGCAGTATATTTTGGTTATCCTAGGGATCAGCACTATACTTTGGTTATCCTAGGGATCAGCAGTATAATTTGGTTATCATAGGGATCAGCCCTATATTTTGGTTATCCTAGGGATCAGCAGTATATTTTGGTTATCCTAGGGATCAGCAGTATATTTTGGTTATCCTAGGGATCAGCACTATATTTTGGTTATCCTAGGGATCAGCAGTATATTTTGGTTATCCTAGGGATCAGCAGTATATTTTGGTTATCCTAGGGATCAGCACTATACTTTGGTTATCCTAGGGATCAGCAGTATAATTTGGTTATCATAGGGATCAGCCCTATATTTTGGTTATCCTAGGGATCAGCAGTATATTTTGGTTATCCTAGGGATCAGCAGTATATTTTGGTTATCCTAGGGATCAGCACTATATTTTGGTTATCCTAGGGATCAGCAGTATATTTTGGTTATCCTAGGGATCAGCAGTATATTTTGGCTATCCTAGGGATCAGCAGTATATTTTGGTTATCCTAGGGATCAGCAGTATATTTTGGTTAACCTAGGGATCAGCAGTACATTTTGATTATCCTAGGGATTAGCAGTATATTTTGGTCATCCTGGGGATCATCAGTATATTTTGGTTATCCTAAGGATCAGCAGTATATTTTGGTTATCCTAGGGATCAGCAGTATATTTTGGTTAACCTAGGGATTAGCAGTATATTTTGGTTATCCTAGGGATCAGCAGTATATTTTGGTTATCCTAGGGATCAGGGGTCACTTTCACAAAAAGTCGTAAGTGTTAGTCGTAAGTTTTGTACTTTCCTAAGTGGTTTTACGACAATTTCACAAAACGTGTCGTAAGATTAATCGTAAACTTAGGATCAATCCTATGACAAAATACTACGACCGATCTTACGATCACACTTACGATTTTCGTAAGACTAAAATACCTTGGCAACGCTATTTTCACTTCTGAAAATCATGCGCAATGGAAACTTCCGATGTAAATGAAAACATCGTCTGCTAGAAAACTAGAAAACATGGCCATGGACCAAGTACTGGTTGTGATGGCTAAGCGTAAACCAAACTGGTCGGAAAGCGAATTGCTTGCGCTTTCCGATGCAGTGGCATCTAACATTTCAATCATCCGCGGTCAATTTGGTCCAGGGTTAACGGTCAGAGACAAACATACGTGTTGGGCCGAAGTTGCCGAAAGGTAAAAGCTTTCCCCGTGAGATTCAGCACGATTTACATATTATATATCCCCCGTCATATCCCTTATTTTAATTTCCATTACTTGTTATCTTAACTATCAACACATCAAGATGGGAGTTGCCTCTTTATCGCGAGAGGCGCGACCCTTTGCTGTTTGCTCGCCGAGTATCTTAACTATCAACAAATCACAAATCAAGATGGGAGTTGCTTCTTTATCGCGAGAGGCGGGGACAATTTTAGTTTTAGCTTTAAAGGCAGCAAGGGGGATTTCCTGTCTATCGGAAGAGGCGACGCCAATTGCCGACTACGTGTTATCTTTGCTATCAACATGTGATACCCCATACCGCCCGAGCGTTTTTACAATTTTTCTAAAGAAAGAGGGACCCCCCCCCCCCCCGTCAGTAAGGTTCGTGCCGTACTCGGGCTATTTTCAATATGAAAAAAAAAATGATTTAAGATTGCATTATATTTTCTGTCAACAACATAATACTGTAGACTAATAATTAAAAAAGGTCTTGTTCCATGCACATTTATTCCATAACCTTTTACGTACCCCTTTTCTATCGATGATGTTTCAATGTCACATTAT
Organism: Bathymodiolus brooksi; assembly: GCA_963680875.1. Taxonomy (NCBI): domain Eukaryota; kingdom Metazoa; phylum Mollusca; class Bivalvia; order Mytilida; family Modiolidae; genus Bathymodiolus; species Bathymodiolus brooksi. The sequence continues at coordinate 70,846,292 of OY804590.1, forward strand.
CTGTATAAATGATATCATTTACACGTGATTTTTTGTATGATATATATATACCATAATTGTAATCAATTGATCGTTAAAAAAACATGTATTAAATATTTCATGACAAGTTGTCGAGAAGGAATTTTCATTATATACTTTGTGACGAATATTTTGGGACGAATATTTCAGATGGGCCGAATATGCAGCAATGCTTGTTGGATTTCCGGTTACCTGAAGGTCTAGGTCAAACTTTGTTGTGTTTTGTAACTGTGTTCTTCAATAAATTATTCATGATTTATCGGCGTAAATGTAATTGAGCAAGTACCTGTAAATGCACCGGGATTGCACTTGATCTGTCGGTTGGTCTTTTAATCATTGGGGCGACCTGATCGACCAAATCCTCCATACTGTGCCTCGTAAACCTGAACCGCTGCACCAGCTCCGTATCTGTCATGTAATCCATGGGATTGTTTCGGTCTCTGAAAACCCTTTCTCTTCTCATAGCGCGTCTACCGAATAGTATATGTAGTGCGACCATTTTCTTTTATCGTAAGTTAATCGTAAGACTGGTCGTAAGTATATCTCCTACACTTAAGTGAGGCTGGGGGCAGTCTTAACTTTAGGACCGATATTGGTCGTAAGTTTTATCGTAAGATATTTTGTGAAATTGGTACTACACTTAGGATTGATCGTATGTGTGATCTTAGACTTACGACTTGTTGTGAAATTGACCCCAGCAGTATATTTTGGTTAACCTAGGGATCAGCAGTATATTTTGGTTATCCTAGGGATCAGCAGTATATTTTGGTTATCCTAGGGATCAGCAGTATATTTTGGTTATCCTAGGGATCAGCAGTATATTTTGGTTATCCTAGGGATCAGCAGTATATTTTGGTTATCCTAGGGATCAGCAGTCTATTTTGGTTATCCTAGGGATCAGCAGTATATTTTGGTTATCCTAGGGATCAGCAGTATATTTTGGTTATCCTAGGGATCAGCAGTCTATTTTGGTTATCATAGGGATCAGCAGTATATTTTGGTTATCCTAGGGATCAGCAGTATATTTTGGTTATCCTAGGGATCAGCAGTATATGTTGGTTATCCTAGGGATCAGCAGTATATTTTGGTTAACCTAAGGATCAGCAGTATATTTTGGTTAACCTAGGGATCAGCAGTATATTTTGGTTATCCTAGGGATCAGCAGTATATTTTGGTTATCCTAGGGATCAGCAGTATATTTTGGTTATCCTAGGGATCAGCAGTCTATTTTGGTTATCCTAGGGATCAGCAGTATATTTTGGTTATCCTAGGGATCAGCAGTATATTTTGGTTATCCTAGGGATCAGCACTATATTTTGGTTATCCAAGGGATCAACAGTATAGTTTGGTTATCCTAGGGATCAGCACTATATTTTGGTTATCCTAGGGATCAGCACTATATTTTGGTTATCCTAGGGATCAGCAGTATATTTTGGTTATCCTAGGGATCAGCAGTATATTTTGGTTATCCTAGGGATCAGCACTATATTTTGGTTATCCAAGGGATCAACAGTATATTTTGGTTATCCTAGGGATGAGCAGTATATTTTGGTTATCCTAGGGATCAGCACTATACTTTGGTTATCCTAGGGATCAGCAGTATAATTTGGTTATCATAGGGATCAGCACTATATTTTGGTTATCCTAGGGATCAGCAGTATATTTTGGTTATCCTAGGGATCAGCAGTATATTTTGATTATCATAGGGATCAGCACTATATTTTGGTTATCCTAGGGATCAGCACTATATTTTGGTTATCCTAGGGATCAGCAGTATATTTTGGTTATCCTAGGGATCAGCAGTATATTTTGGTTATCCTAGGTATCAGCACTATATTTTGGTTATCCAAGGGATCAACAGTATATTTTGGTTATCCTAGGGATGAGCAGTATATATTGGTTATCATAGGGATCAGCACTATACTTTGGTTATCCTAGGGATCAGCAGTATAATTTGGTTATCATAGGGATCAGCCCTATATTTTGGTTATCCTAGAGATCAGCAGTATATTTTGGTTATCCTAGGGATCAGCAGTATATTTTGGTTATCCTAGGGATCAGCACTATATTTTGGTTATCCTAGGGATCAGCAGTATATTTTGGTTATCCTAGGGATCAGCAGTATATTTTGGTTATCCTAGGGATCAGCACTATACTTTGGTTACCCTAGGGATCAGCAGTATATTTTGGTTATCCTAGGGATCAGCAGTATATTTTGGTTATCCTAGGGATCAGCAGTATATTTTGATTATCCTAGGGATCAGCACTATATTTTGGTTATCCTAGGGATCAGCAGTATATTTTGGTTATCCTAGGGATCAGCAGTATATTTTGATTATCCTAGGGATCAGCACTATATTTTGGTTATCCTAGGGATCAGCAGTATATTTTGGCTATCCTAGGGATCAGGAGTTTATTTTGATTATCCTAGGGATCAGCAGTATATTTTGGCTATCCTAGGGATCAGCAGTATATTTTGATTATCCTAGGGATCAGCAGTATATTTTGGTTATCCTAGGGATCAGCAGTATATCTTGGTTATCCTAGGGACCAGCAGTATATTTTGGTTAACCTAGGGATCAGCAGTACATTTTGATTATCCTAGGGATCAGCAGTATATTTTGGTCATCCTGGGGATCATCAGTATATTTTGGTTATCCTAAGGATCAGCAGTATATTTCGGTTATCCTAGGGATCAGCAGTATATTTTGGTTAACCTAGGGATTAGCAATATATTTTGGTTATCCTAGGGATCAGCAGTATATTTTGGTTATCCTAGGGATCAGGGGTCACTTTCACAAAAAGTCGTAAGTGTTAGTCGTAAGTTTTGTACTTTCCTAAGTGGTTTTACGACAATTTCACAAAACGTGTCGTAAGATTAATCGTAAACTTAGGATCAATCCTATGACAAAATACTACGACCGATCTTACGATCACACTTACGATTTTCGTAAGACTAAAATACCTTGGCAACGCTATTTTCACTTCTGAAAATCATGCGCAATGGAAACTTCCGATGTAAATGAAAACATCGTCTGCTAGAAAACTAGAAAACATGGCCATGGACCAAGTACTGGTTGTGATGGCTAAGCGTAAACCAAACTGGTCGGAAAGCGAATTGCTTGCGCTTTCCGATGCAGTGGCATCTAACATTTCAATCATCCGCGGTCAATTTGGTCCAGGGTTAACGGTCAGAGACAAACATACGTGTTGGGCCGAAGTTGCCGAAAGGTAAAAGCTTTCCCCGTGAGATTCAGCACGATTTACATATTATATATCCCCCGTCATATCCCTTATTTTAATTTCCATTACTTGTTATCTTAACTATCAACACATCAAGATGGGAGTTGCCTCTTTATCGCGAGAGGCGCGACCCTTTGCTGTTTGCTCGCCGAGTATCTTAACTATCAACAAATCACAAATCAAGATGGGAGTTGCTTCTTTATCGCGAGAGGCGGGGACAATATTAGTTTTAGCTTTAAAGGCAGCAAGGGGGATTTCCTGTCTATCGGAAGAGGCGACGCCAATTGCCGACTACGTGTTATCTTTGCTATCAACATGTGATACCCCATACCGCCCGAGCGTTTTTACAATTTTTCTAAAGAAAGAGGGACCCCCCCCCCCCCGTCAGTAAGGTTCGTGCCGTACTCGGGCTATTTTCAATATGAAAAAAAAATGATTTAAGATTGCATTATATTTTCTGTCAACAACATAATACTGTAGACTAATAATTAAAAAAGGTCTTGTTCCATGCACATTTATTCCATAACCTTTTACGTACCCCTTTTCTATCGATGATGTTTCAATGTCACATTATCTGTATAAATGATATCATTTACACGTGATTTTTTGTATGATATATATATACCATAATTGTAATCAATTGATCGTTAAAAAAACATGTATTAAATATTTCATGACAAGTTGTCGAGAAGGAATTTTCATTATATACTTTGTGACGAATATTTTGGGACGAATATTTCAGATGGGCCGAATATGCAGCAATGCTTGTTGGATTTCCGGTTACCTGAAGGTCTAGGTCAAACTTTGTTGTGTTTTGTAACTGTGTTCTTCAATAAATTATTCATGATTTATCGGCGTAAATGTAATTGAGCAAGTACCTGCAAATGCACCGGGATTGCACTTGATCTGTCGGTTGGTCTTTCAATCATTGGGGCGACCTGATCGACCAAATCCTCCATACTGTGCCTCGTAAACCTGAACCGCTGCACCAGCTCCGTATCTGTCATGTAATCCATGGGATTGTTTCGGTCTCTGAAAACCCTTTCTCTTCTCATAGCGCGTCTACCGAATAGTATATGTAGTGCGACCATTTTCTTTTATCGTAAGTTAATCGCAAGACTGGTCGTAAGTATATCTCCTACACTTAAGTGAGGCTGGGGGCAGTCTTAACTTTAGGACCGATATTGGTCGTAAGTTTTATCGTAAGATATTTTGTGAAATTGGTACTACACTTAGGATTGATCGTATGTGTGATCTTAGACTTACGACTTGTTGTGAAATTGACCCCAGCAGTATATTTTGGTTAACCTAGGGATCAGCAGTATATTTTGGTTATCCTAAGGATCAGCAGTATATTTTGGTTAACCTAGGGATCAGCAGTATATATTGGTTATCCTAGGGATCAGCAGTATATTTTGGCTATCCTAAGGATCAGCAGTATATTTTGGTTAACCTAGGGATCAGCAGTATATTTTGGTTATCCTAGGGATCAGCAGTATATATTGGTTATCCTAGGGATCAGCAGTATATTTTGGCTATCCTAAGGATCAGCAGTATATTTTGGTTAACCTAGGTATCAGCAGTATATTTTGGTTAACCTAAGGATCAGCAGTATATTTTGGTTAACCTAGGGATCAGCAGTATATTTTGGTTATCCTAGAGATCAGCAGTATATTTTGGTTATCTTAGGGATCAGCAGTATATTTTGGTTATCCTAGGGATCAGCAGTATATTTTGGTTATCCTAGGGATCAGCAGTATATTTTGGTTATCCTAGGGATCAGCAGTATATTTTGGTTATCCTAGGGATCAGCAGTCTATTTTGGTTATCCTAGATATCAGCAGTATATTTTGGTTATCCTAGGGATCAGCAGTATATTTTGGTTATCCTAGGGATCAGCAGTATATGTTGGTTATCCTAGGGATCAGCAGTATATGTTGGTTATCCTAGGGATCAGCAGTATATTTTGGTTAACCTAAGGATCAGCAGTATATTTTGGTTAACCTAGGGATCAGCAGTATATTTTGGTTATCCTAGGGATCAGCAGTATATTTTGGTTATCCTAGGGATCAGCAGTATATTTTGGTTATCCTAGGGATCAGCAGTATATTTTGGTTATCCTAGGGATCAGCAGTCTATTTTGGTTATCCTAAGGATCAGCAGTATATTTTGGTTATCCTAGGGATCAGCAGTATATTTTGGTTATCCTAGGGATCAGCAGTCTATTTTGGTTATCATAGGGATCAGCAGTATATTTTGGTTATCCTAGGGATCAGCAGTATATTTTGGTTATCCTAGGGATCAGCAGTATATTTTGGTTATCCTAGGGATCAGCAGTCTATTTTGGTTATCCTAGTGATCAGCAGTATATTTTGGTTATCCTAGGGATCAGCAGTATATTTTGGTTATCCTAGGGATCAGCAGTATATTTTGGTTATCTTATTAAGAACCTTTGGTTTACTTTCTCCTATATTTGACTTTCCAATCTGTTGACTTCGAGCGTACCGGGTGAAAATTATTCCAAAAAAACACCCTGTACATTAAATTAGATATCTACGTTTTTATTTTAATTTTAAGGTCGGTGTGAAAAGAGTTTGAAGATACCAAAGGGGTTATCAGAATCCGTAAATCGAAGAACTGTCAACACAATGGCCAGAAGAAAAAAAGTACAAAAGGACAAACAACGATCTACAAAACATACACATAAAACTAAACATCGAGTAACACAAACCCCACTAAAAACCGGGGTGAACTCAGATGCTCCCGAAGGGTAAGCAGTTCCTGCTCCACGAGTGGCACCCGTCATGTTAATCTAGGTACAAACCCGGTGATAAGTCATGATTCAGTTTGTAAGTGGATGTATTTTGAGTGAGTGATTGTTGTTTAACGCCAATTCAGCAATTTTTCAGCAATAGCATGGCGAGAACAGGTTAATTTTCAATGAGACGATTATGAGGTCCGCTTTGTTATAAATCAACACGCTGAGTCGGATTGTTATAGTGCTAGCTCACTGAAACAACAGTCCGCGGGTAGACATGTTGCTCCACGAGGACACATTATTCTGATTCCGAACCAAGCAGTCTTTGCCCCTTCCCCTTAATGCTGCATCCTGAGCGGAGAAACAACAAATACTGGGTACTCCTGTTTCCTCCACCAATCAAACTGACCACCACGAATTAACTGAAATATTCTTGAAAGTTGCGTTAAACACCATAAACCAAACTAAACCATCCATCAATTCTTATGTATTTATCTAACTATGACATTTTGCAGGCTGGTCTGATATAGGATACAGTTTCCTTGTTGGTGAAGATGGCAAAATTTACGAAGGTAGAGGCTGGGACAGAGTTGGAGCTCACACTCTGGGTTACAATAGGCGTGGTCTGGCTGCATCATTCATGGGGACTTTCATGACATCCACACCACGCAAGGCAGCCCTAGATGCAGTAAAGGCGTTGATACAGTGTGGAATCAGTAAAGGGAAAATATCACATAGCTACGCCTTATTTGGACATCGAGATGTTGGATCTACTAAATGTCCTGGCAGAGCATTATACAACCTTATTAGAACATGGCCTAGGTTCCATGCACATTCTGCGAAATAATGTCCAATAAATTTGTACATGTATATTCTTTTAATTATAAATTTTGCGCATTGTTAATTTCTGCTTTGCTATAAATCCAATTAGGACAAACACATATAAAATTACAATAACGACGAAGTTGGGTTTATGGTGTTTAACGCCACTTTCAACAATATTTCAGTTATATCGTGGCGGTCAGTTTTATTGGTAGAGGAAACCGAAGTGCCCGGAGAAAACCACCGACCTGTCGCAAGTCACTGACAAACTTTATCACATAATGTTGTATCGAGTACACCTCACCATGAACGTAGCTCGAACTCACAACTTTAGCAATAACGAGAAGGAACAGATGTGGATGTAAATTTATAACACGTTAGAAAAAACTAATGGTGTGTAATTGAAATATAGTAGCATGATGTTTAACATCAAGTGATGATGATGATTTCCGCTTTATACTAGACAAACACATCAAGATGGATTTTATATGGCTACCTCACTAAAACAGGAGATCACATGTTGACATATTGCCCAACTCTGACAGATTATCATGACTCCGAGCCAACCAGTGTTTGCTCTTGCTCCTTAACCCTGTGTGCTTAGCCTCGTGTTATTTGTTTGTATTTTTTGTCCCATTTCATTTTGGTGACCATTACATTGTTTGTCCTTCTTTTATCTACTGCTTCAGAATGACCTCTTTAATATTTTCATACTGTTCTTAATTTAATTTAATTTAATTTAATTTAATTTAATTTAATTTAATTTAATTTAATTGATAATTCGAATAAATCTCCGAAACAGTGGCTACACTCTTAATTTCGTCTGTTGTCAAAGGGGAGATAATATACTCGATTACATAGAAATAAGATCAATCTTCTCGACTTAACCATGTTCGACAGACAGAAGTTGAAAAGACATTGTTCTATATGCATTAATAACGGAATATGAGGGGTAACAAGAAGTTTTCAGCATACAGCGAGGGTTTAAAGCCCAAAAGAACGGCATAGAAGTTAAAACAGTTTTGCTTAACCAAAGAATCCTCGAAGATAATCGACCATTTGTTATTTCATCAAGATTGAACAATTCAGAAACGTTGGCAAAATGTGCTTTTCAATACACAGGGCGAAGACAAAACAAAACAAGAAAACATAACACAGAAAACTAAAGCGATGAGTAACACGGACCCCACCAAAAACCACAACACAGAAAACTAAAGCAATGAGCAATACGGACCCCACCAAAAACCACAACACAGAAAACTAAAGCGATGAGCAACACGGACCCCATCAAAAACTCGAGGTGAATCCATGGCCAGGTGCTTGCGAAGTGTCAGCAGTTCCTGCTTGTTATAAGACACCCGCCATGTTACTCATAGAATCAAGTCGTGTTGGAAACCACTATAAGTAAATCAATACAAACAACATAAATATGACACGAATCCTCCTACAAAGTATGTGCTGCTATTATACTGTAGTTTAAAGGGTGCATGCTAATTGTAACAAAAGTGTAATACGTATAAATTATAAGAACAATACAAAAAGATAAAGTATAACACATCACAATTGGTATTTTATCCTTGTCCAAGGCGTTAAGCATCAATCAATCAATCAATCAATCAATCAATCAATCAATCAATCAATCAATCAATCAATCAATCAATCAATCAATCAATCAATCAATCAATCAATCAATCAATCAATCAATCAATCAATCAATCAATCAATCAATCAATCAATCAATCAATCAATCAATCAATCAATCAATCAATCAATCAATCAATCAATCAATCAATCAATCAATCAATCAATCAATCAATCAATCAATCAATCAATCAATCAATCAATCAATCAATCAATCAATCAATCAATCAATCAATCAATCAATCAATCAATCAATCAATCAATCAATCAATCAATCAATCAATCAATCAATCAATCCTTGCCAAATTTCACAATTCACTGAAAATATATTGGCCATATATTGACTATGGTGACAGCCAGCATAAGTCTCAAACTTCCGCAGGTAGTCTACTACTAAAAACAACCATTTCCTATTTACTCAGTATGCTAAAGCACTTTATGTACACAGACTTAACAACTCATTTCGACCAAATTAAAAAAACATATATAAAAACGCTAGAATGTTGCAAATGGTATATTTTCCCTGCTTCATACATATACGTTCTCTGTTTCATGAAAAACTTAAATTAAACCGTTTAAGTCATTGATGACCCAGAACTTTGCATATCTCAGTTTGTTGACTTAAAATAAGTTTATTTTCTCCTTCGATGTTCTCATCCGAAAATAAATTTAGCCTTTTCTAAACAAGAAACAAAACGTATAGGATGAGTGACTCGCTACAGCTTCGAAAAACAAAGATAAAAATAATATAAGGGGCTAAAGATCTAAATTCCTAGACACTAAAAGTTTATTATACAATTCATCTTGAATATAGACATCTTTTGACCTATCAGACCTATCTACCGGGAGCTCGAAGAAGTCTATCTGAAACGTTATATTTAGCCGCTGTGGAAACATCACCGCTCTTAAGACTATGCAAACCATATAAAGACTCATCATAATCAACAGTTCTCAACGCTGACAATAAGATTTCCCGAGCTCTGGTATAAGACAAAGGTTTAAATTTAACTGGTTTATGAATTTTCAAAGACTTAATGAACTGAATGGATGTAAATAAATATTCACAAGAATGTAAGTTAAGGTTGGCTGCTTCAATATATTTGATCAAAAAATTAACCGGACACAATTTATTTCCAGTTTTTGCTATGACAACCTTGTTCCCCCTACGATAAATGTCAGTTTTACTTTTTGAAATGTTAATTTCAACAAGAGTATCAGAAAATGAAATATCATTCTTAGTAATATTTGACAGTTCATTTTATCTAAAAAATCCCGAAAATCCCAGAATACAAATAGTACAAATTCTCAATCCTGATAAATCTAAATAATTTGATCCGAAATGATCAACAATTTTATGTAACATTTCAACGGTTATTGGCTGCTTCTTGTTGATTGGTTTAGAAAGAATACGTTTACTTCCTTCATAGCACATTTTTACTAATTTATCCTCACACGGATGACACTTCAATGACACATCATGAAATCTTTTAATACTATAAATGCCGAATCCAAAACCGATGTAGAAACTCACTGTACTACTAAAGAACTCAAATATAAACACACAACACTAGGTTTGGCCGGCATATAATTTAGAGAATGATCGGAACACCATTTACGAAATCTGCAGAAATAGATGTGGTACTTTTTGTTGGTATTATCCACTAGGCTTGAGTGTACCAGATTAAGAATACTTCTAGCAAGCGATCCAAGTTTATTATGATCATAAAAAGTTTGAAGATCATGCCATGTTCCAGTGTTGTAAAGATTCTGAAATGAAATTTATTTGCAATGAATAAATGAGTTATAAACCATATTCTTTAAGCTTATATATATATATATATACATATCTAGTTCATTCACCAAAATGACACTAGATTAACGACCACAGTAGTATATGAGTACAGCTCAAGTCGTATTTGTGGTGGTGGTGCTACCGGAAGTGACATGACCGGAAGAGACGTCAATCACTGCGCATGCGCAACCGGAAGTTGCGCAATACCCGCCCTAGTGGGGCATATTGACCGGAAGTGACCGGAAGTGACGTCAGACTGACGTCACCAGAAGAGGCCCTGTCCGGAAGTATGTTCTGCGTATGCCCGGTTTTCTCCCCGCGCTTTTTTCTTAGTAGGAGTACAAAATGTTGGTTGGAGGTGTTCTCTACGACGTCCGCGTCCTATAACCATAGGAAACTCCCGCCATTTTATATAGACACATTTATATATGTGGAAATACTTGAGATGAAGATCATTTTACGAGTGTCTGTCCAACAGAGCAGATGGATGATAAAACTTGTCCCGTATGTAAACTGAGATGCTCGAGAAAAGACGTCATGTTGCGACATTATAGAAACAAACACGGTCAACAAAAGTCTAAAGAGAAGAGATGAAGTCCCACAGATAGAGGGATATACACCACCACCACCACCACCACCACCACCATCACTACCACCACTACCACCACCACCACCACCACTACCACTACCACCACCACCACTATCACCACCACCACCACCGACCATCTTGTACCCTCACATACCTTTCATAGAAACATTACTCAGCTATGGTCCAGCTGCCAAAGAATCTCAATTAACGGGAGTCATGTGGTACAAGGATACACCGGGACATCAAGATAAGACAACAGCCGCTAACAAATGATTCACGTCCCGGAAAGCATTGACGGCCCAAAGCAGGTCTGTACAGATGATGGGAAAACTACACTTGGATTCATTTTGTCAAGAGAAATATTTACTGAATCACGTCAATCTGAAAATAAAATTACGACGAAGTCGAGACGTGTTCACCCTAATGGCCGATGCCGACAACTATAAGATCAAAATCAAGGATCTCGCTTTATTTGTGAGAAATGTACAGTTAAGTCCTGCCGTAAGAATGGGTCACGTCTAAGCTTTGGAAATGACCAGCTGTAAATGCCCCATCCGACGTATAGATTAAGAATAGGCTAGTGTAAGTTTCTGGTCATGATATGGCAAACATTCCCCAAGAAAAACGCCATTGAAATAATTTGATCTATAATCGATGAGATCTTCCTTGCCGTCACCTGGTCTGGAAATTGTATTATAGAATACAAATTGTTTTTTAAATGTAAAATTGTTGTCTCTGGAATTTCGATACTACCCTGTCGTAAAGACCATATGAAACCAAGCCATTATAACCTTTGAATAAGTTCACATACACTTTTTTCATCATTAACAATAAAACCTGCAGAAACTAAATCTTTTCTAATATACACTCTGACAAAAGTTAAGCACCACCCTATATTTTTATCGATATATTTTTTTACATCAATACTGTTAAAACAATAAAATAGATATCACCATTTTTCTTACACTTCTTACAAGACTACACCAAGGGCTCTAAGATTACCAATCTACGAAGTATTGATCATCCTGAAAGACGTGACTATGACGTGGCAAAAATGGGGTTCAAAACAGGCGCTGGAAAAACGTAAAACCAGTTTGTCTTTGATGGAAGTTTTTAACATTGCATTAAAATGCAGAGTCTTCAGAATTTAAGAACTTTTAAATGCATCTATTTTGCGTATGTGTAAGGCATACCAATCAATAACGAGTATATCCACCGCGTTTATTGTGAAGTTCTGTAACACGCCTCGTCATGCTTCGCACAAGACGCCTAAGCCGTTCTTGGGGGGAACTGTTGCCACTCCTGTAAGATAGCAGTTCTTAATTCGTCAATATTTTGACATTTTGGATTGCGTTGGTTAATTTTTCGGCCAATAAAGTCCCATATATGCTCTATAGGGTTCATGTCTGGCGACATCGCAGGCCATGGAATTGTCTGAACAGCCTCTAGCTGTAAAAAATGTACAATTCGGGCTCTATGTGGCCTAACGTTGTCGTCCATGCACATTGGCCTGTCAGCCAACGCATGATTGTCGAAATGAGGGACTACGCGTGGAGCGAGCACATTGTCACGGTATTTTTGGCCTGTCAGATTACCATCAAGAACGTACAGTCAAAGGAAAAACAACCCCAGACAGTTACACCCCCACCTCCAAAAGCAGTTGTGCCCAAAATGTGGTTGCCCTGAAATGAAGTGTTTCGTTGGCGCCAAACCCTTGCACGACCGTCGGTAGGGCGTAGCAAAAAACGACTTTCATAAGATCAGTGGACCCGTCTCCATGTGCGAATAGTCCACCCCAAATGATCATGTGACCAGTCAAATCGAGCATGGCGATGACGTAATGTCAACTGTGGACGTTTTATGGGTCGTCGCGCTCGCATTCCCTGATGGTGGAGGCGTCTGATTACAGTGCGTGTGCTAATGTGGCCTCCAAACGCTAAATTACCACGAAGTGCACCAGCTGTGCTGAACGGCCGTTGCCGCGCCCGTCTGGATATGAACCTGTGTGTTGTCTGTACGAATTAAAATCCATCCTTCTGTTCAATTATGAGTTAGTTCTTCAATCTTTTTTGCTTCAAATATTAATTGCTTCTTGAATGTTTGCTGTAATAACAACGTTGGGATCTAATTTAATGCGCATGAAGAATTTGAGTAATAACAGGTACCCCAATAATCAAAGAATAATCTAAAAGTCTTTTTGAGTAAGAAAACCAAAATCAGCTAAGGTTACATCTGCTTGAGGGAAATAGACCTTAGTTTTAATAATAATTACATTACTTAAGAAATGTACATCTCAATTTCTGCCAATCCACGGAAATTGACACCATCGAAAATAAATAACACGACTTATTTTTACATAGAGTGATAACGATTTGCTTCTGATAAGTATATGTATTTATCCTGCAATGACAGCATTTACCGACCAATATAGCGTGCCCAGTATTCATTTTGATATTGGTCAGTTATAAATAGAACATACAAATGTAAGCTCCATCCACTCCGGAACTCATCGGGGCACATCGAGGGATATTGTTTTCAAATACATACACACAATTATTTCAAATACTTTTATCATCATCCAGTAAACGTTTATTTACGATTTAAAATTGCAGAATAAATACAATACATGTGCACTGTCGAAACATATAGGTAAATATGTATATTCGGCGCGAAACGCGGGAAAAGGATCGGCGAAGCCTCGCCTTTCCCCCCGTTTCTAAGCCTCATACACATATTACCTATATGCTTCAACAGTGCACAAGTATTGTATATATGTGGGAATGTTCCATACGACATATTACATTACAGTAAAGTAGAGAATAAATTAAAACAATGATATGGGCTATTCTTCCACTCGTTGCTATGGTTACATTAACATCAGGTGAGTAGGAATTTATATATCCTCAATGCATCTAATTCGTCATGCATAAAACTTCGTCACCTTTGCGTTTTTCGCGTGTAGGCCTGCGTTCGTCCAGTATTCGCACATTCGCCACGCTAGTTAGTGTGCAGACGTCAATTTTCACCACTGATCGTGATTTAAGTCAAGATGCGTTTCAACCAAGTAAATACTCCTTTACATTCTTAACCTATGCAAATTTCACAACTTTTTACTAATTCCCTTTTTCCGACAATTTTGATACTCTTTTGAGTCCTCAATTTTTTATTTACATTTTATCTTTACAATGAAGATTTCATCTGTCATCACGTGATTCTTGCGTGTAGGAAAATAATAGGCAACTACTTTTACGACATTCGTTAAAATATGTTTGTTCTTACGACGTATTATCGCCATTTTGTAATGAAAACGTGCTGTTAATATTTTTTTTACCGAGTTGGAACAAAGTATAACTAAATGATCAGAGGCAGAAACCTATTTAAATATGTAAAATGAAATAAAAGACAATTATTATTCGATCTATAAAGCTTGTAAAATTCTATTTTTATTTCAAATAGTTGTCATAAACACACACAAAAATCACCTTTTTTTCAGACAAAACATCGAGTTGTAACAGCAAAATACATGACAATTTATTATCATTTTATGCACAAGTGACATATGGTATAATAAATTAAAAACATTAGTCCGTATTTAAACAATGTATTAATAGCCTTTGGCATTTAAAACTTTTGGTAATACGTCACATCTTTAGGACATGCGCAGGGTGACGAAGTTTTATGCACACCTATTTCCGATATGGTTTTGACCTAGTTTTCATTGTTTACGTTTTTATGGTGCATTGAAAAAATAAATGCACAAAAAATGTGTAATAATTGCAGGAAAAGAATACATAAATGACATAAGACCAAAACAAAATATAATCAAATGCTTATGATAATAGAAATTATCGAAGAATCGTTAGGGTAGCGAACTTTCATACATTGGGGCTACAGGTACAACAAGGTATACAAATTGTTTAAAAGTGTTTGGTATTTTTCTTATATCATGTATTTCATATACAAATACGTACATGTATGGCTTTCTATGCATAAAGACGTAGATATCTAATTCAATGCGTACGACTAGTTTTTGGTATACTCTTCATTAGATATACTCATTGTCAAAAGGTTGGAAAAACAAATAATTTAAAACGTCATGGAAACAGGTATAGTAAAAAATGGGTAAGGTAAGCTATGAGTGGGCGAGATTGACCTTCGATTTAATAGATTACTTTATTTAGGAACTGTGAATGTCAGACGTAGATATACTAGTACATATATGTATATAGTAAACAATTTCAGTCTGGAAGCACTGACATCACATTTTTGTAAAGTGATAAGAAATTGAATTCATTTTCTTTCCGTATCGGACAATACTGCAAAAAGAATGTAAATCTTCTATGATGGGAAACTGTAGAACATAAATGACAATCTCTATAGACAAATAAACACAAGTGGCATCAATGACACAATAGATATATGTGTTCCTATGATAGGGAACAGTACTGGATAAATCACAATCAACACAAGACAAATTAACACCTGAGACAAAGGTTGAGGACACTACACAAAGCTGAAATCTACATATCAGACAAACAACCTCAATGACACAATATATATATGTGTTCCCACGATAGGTAACAGTACTGTATAAATATCACAATCCCAATCGACAAATTAACACAAGTGGCAAAGGTTGAGGACACTACACAAAGCTGAAATCTACATATTAGACAAACAATCTCAATGACACAATAGATATACCCGGCATGTGAATATCTACATAGACAAATGAACACAAATTACAAATAAAACAGCCTAGAGCTGAGGAAGTTACACGAAACTGAAATATACATATTAGACTTTAAAAAACCCCACCACCAATAACAGTTAATGCATCTATACCAACGATAGGGTACAATGTACTAATAACAATTAGTACAGACAAACCAAAACCAGTGATTAGTAAAAAAGGATATAGATGAAATGTTTTGATTTTTAGTGTTTAACGCCACATGCAGCAATATTTCATCTATATCATGGCGACCAGTTTCAGAGGCGGAAGAAGCCGGAGTATCCGAAGAGAACCACCGACCATGGACAAGTAACTGGTAAACTTTATCACTTGCGGCTGCGAGTAGAGTGCACCCTTTTGTAATTTACAAAGCCGGGCTCGAACTCACGCCGCATTGGTGATAGGCTTGAATGAGGTGTTAGGTAATCCAACTACCTAACTCATTGAGCCACCCAGGCCCTAGATGAAAATGAAGAAAAGAGACTGTTCGACTTTACACTTAAAGTAAAGGAACAACACTCAGTACTAAAATATATGATAAACGGGACGACTTCCATTTTAAAATCATAAATTTTCCAAACATGTGCAGCAATATACCAGCTTCTCCTGCATATGGTGTTTACATCTCGCAATTGATTCGCTATGCAAAGGCCAGTAGCAATTATTCTGATTTCCTGAAACGTCATCTTCAGCTGAGAAACAGGCTACTGGACCATGGCTATAAAAAGATTCGCCTTATTCGATCTCTTAAAAAGTTTATATTCCGATACCAATATCTTGTCGAAATATATTCCGTCTCTGCAGAAAAAATTATAAGCGATGCATTTTCATATAGTGAAAATGTATAAAGATAAAGAAGTCAACAAAAATGTCAAGGATATTTTTCTTATCAATGTGTGACGTAAAAATATTTTTGACATTTACGTCACCGAATATGGTACTGCTTTGACAACTATTTTACCTATTTTGTTCCTGTATTTAAATACTGTTATAGTGACAGCCGGAACCTTTGAACCGTAATGAGAGCGGGAGGTTTGGCGCTTTAAAATCTGATTCAACCCACCATTTCTTTAGAAATGCCTGTACCAAGTCAGGGTCATTACGGTTTTCACAGTTTTCCGGTTGTTGACTGATTTTGTCTGTTTGTATAATTATGAGTTTTGACTTTCCCTTTGTAAGATTGTTGGGAGTTCGGTAATTTTGTTATTACCGTGCCCTTATTTTAATGCTGTTCTAATTTCACAGTCACGGTAAGGTCTTGATGAGTATAACTCATATCCTTAAATGAGTGAGAAACGCCTCACTGCCTGCAGTTTATCGGTATATGTATATAAAATAAATGTAAAAATAATCGAAACACAGCAAACGGAGAGTTGTTCTAAGAGGAAAACATTTTTATTATAACATTTTGAATCTTGATTTGCTAGCAAGTGACCAGCCATGTACTGCTATGGGAGGAACTTGTCAATATGACAGTAACAAATGTCACGGTTCTTACTTCTCTGGGAAATGTTCTGGTAGTAAGCACAGACGTTGTTGTACAAGGACAGCCATCGGTGAGTAATGATCATAGACATGCATAGGCAGAAGCGGACTGGGTCTTCAAACCGTCCCGAGAATCGGTCTCCTAACACGGTGAAAATAATAACAAAAATATTCTAAATATGTCAGTTGAGACGAACAATGTTAATTAGACGAACACATGGTATTCAAGACCGAAGACGAAAGTAGATTACAAAAGTAAATAATAATAACTAATTATGATAAAAGTAAATAAACGTTCGAGAATACCGAAGGGACAACCACAAATGGACAATCCAGAAAAACTAGCGAATCACGGTATACAAGAGGAAGAAAAACAAAACATAACACAATATGTGTTGGACATCACCATACGCACACAAACACAAAAAACGAGTAACAATTGAGTTTTAGGTTATTAACGCCACTTCTAAGAGTATATCAATTATGTCATGGCCGTCAGTTGTATTGGTGGAGTAGCCATGGCCGTCAGTTGTATTGGTGGAGTAAGCCGGAAATCTAACAGACAACTACCGTAATCTACTTACAAACGCTATGTATGAAGTCGGTTAAAATATACTTTAAGTGGAAAACGACGCTACACCTCTACTTTTTTCTAAATTAACGCTAGATATATACCTGATATACCTGTAATCACCTGTAATATACCTGTAATCACCGAAATCTCAAAGTAGGAAAAGATTGAATATACCAAAGGGGTAGCCAAAAGCCGCAATTCAAAGAAGAACATACAGGACGCTGACCAAAAGAAAAAGGACAAAAAGTACTAAAACACATGTTAATATCGTTTCTTACTGAAGCATGCTATTATGATATCGTTTCTTACTGAAGCACATTATGTATGTTCAGGGCCGTAACTATGGGTTTAAAACAGGGGAGGAACTGGCATGGGGACCGCCGATTGAGGCCCCTATGTAAGGGGGGTCCGTACGGGCGAAGCACCCCTCCCCCTTGGCCGAAAATTGTGACTTAACGGCCCAAAATAGCGCATTTTGTTTTTATCGATTTCTATTTTATTGAGACGCTTTATATACCAGTTACTATCGTAGATAGCGACCACACCGCCGAAGCTTCTATGATAACATAAGCATAATATAACTGATTGATATTTAAAGTAATAGTTTTATCCTTTAATGAACAATCTCAAATGACAGTCGGTGATTGGAAGATGGATTTTCCTATTGCCACTCGAATCCCATCTTTTGAGAGCAGCTTCTGGATTAAACTGCCCAACAGTATCATTACGGTGGATGTGAAGCATCACCAAACCACTACATCGGAGTAAATCCAAAATAGAGAAAGCAAGGACGGATCCAGCGGTGTCTAATTTAACGAAACCAAACTCTGGATAAAGTTCCTGAATCCCCCCCCTCCCAAAAAAAAACCAACAGGAGAAACGACTTGAAAAATTGCTAGTTTGAACACCTGCCGTTTACTTTTCTGAAAAATGTTAAAACTGTCATGGTATCTCTTCTTTTTCCAGGAAATCCGTCTGCCTCAATGGTAGTTACGGCCCTGATGTTGATATCGTTTCTTACTGAAGCACACTATTTTGATATCGTTTCTTACTAAAGGACATTATGTTGATATCGTTTCTTACTGAAGCACATTATGTTGATATCGTTTCTTACTGAACCACGCTAATTTGTTATCGTTTCTCACCAAAGCTCAATATTTTGCTATCGCTTCCCATTGAAGCACATCATATTGCTATCGTTTCTCACAAAAGCTCAATATTTTGTTATCGCTTCTCACTGAAGCACGCTATATATTTTGTTATCGTTTCTCACTAAAGCTCAATACATTGCTATCGTTTCTCACTGAAGCACGCTATATATTTTGCTATTGTTTCTCAATCAAAGACATTTTATTGCTATCGTTTTTTGCACTTAATCACATTATTTTGTTCTTGCAAACACATTATTTTTAGCTTCAATTATTACACATAAAAAAAATGTTATTAGCAGTGTTGGTACTAAATATTATACTCTATTTTTAGAACAGTCTACCGGTGATTGTTCCGGTGTTACAATTATCTCTCGGGATAGCTGGGGCGCACGACGGCCAAGATCTACATCCACTATTCACACACCCGTAAGGGATTTCTTCATACATCACACGGCAGGAGGAGCGTGTACAACATTTTCTACATGTGTATCACAGATGAAAGGGATCCAGAATTACCACATGAACAATAAGCGTAAGTTTAACTGTAAAATAAAAACGAAACAAACAAAAAATACTACCCTGTCGGAATCTTTCCAAAAATCAATATATCGGCCGCCATGACCGTGATCGCATGGTAGTTGGATTTACAATTACCTATGCAATCGGTGGCTATTACCACTGATGTTGTGTGTTCGACTTCCGCTTAGGGCGATGAGTACAACATTACGTGATAAAGTTTGTCAGTGACTTGCGGCAGGTCGGTGGTTTTTCTCCGGGTCTTCTATCAATAAAACTAACCGCCATGATATAACTGAAATATTGTTAAAAGTGGCGTTAAACACCATAAAACCAAACCAACCCAAACCAAATCAAAAATCAATAATCAAATCGTAGAAAGAAGCGAAATATTAACTCTATTGATACTATGTTTTAGATATATACGTTGTATTACTATCACTGCGTCGACACCTCTCCTGTTTGAAATTTACAATTCCTAAATATTGCAATTTATTAAAACTTAGACCATTCTCCCTCGGTTACAGTGATGAGCAGTATATTAAAACTAAGACCATTCTCCCTCGGTCACAGTGATGAGCAGTATATTAAAACTAAGACCATTCTCCCTCGGTCAGAGTGATGAGCAGTATATTAAAACTAAGACCATTCTCCCTCGGTCACAGTGATGAGCAGTATATTAAAACTAAGACCATTCTCCCTCGGTCAGAGTGATAAGCAGTATGTTTTGGTTATCCTAGTGATGAGCAGTATATTTTGGTTATCCTAGGGATGAGCAGTATATTTTGGCTATCCTAGGGATGAGCAGTATATTTTGGTTAACCTAGAGATGAACAGTATATTTTGGTTATCCTAGGTATCATCAGTATATTTTGGTTATCCTAGGTATCATCAGTATATTTTGGTTATCCTAGGTATCAGCAGTATATTTTGGTTATCCTAGAGATCAGCAGTATATTTTGGTTATCCTAGGGATCAGCAATATATTTTGGTTATCCTAGGGATCAGTAGTATATTTTGGTTATCCTAGAGATCAGCAGTATATTTTGGTTATCCTAGGTATCAGCAGTATATTTTGGTTATCCTAGGGATCAGCAGTATATTTTGGTTATCCTAGGGATCAGCAGTATATTTTGGTTATCCTAGGGATCAGCAGTATATTTTGGTTATCTTATTAAGAACCTTTGGTTTACTTTCTCCTATATTTGGCTTTCCAATCTGTTGACTTCGAGCGTACCGGGTGAAGATTATGCCACAAAAGCACCATGTACAGTAAATTAGATATCTACGTTTTAATTTTAATTTTAAGGACAGTGTAAAAAGAGTTTGAAGATACCAAAGGGGTAATCAGAATCCGTAAATCGAAGAACTGACAACACAATGGCCAAACGAAAAAAGTACAAAAGGACAAACAACGATCTACAAAACATACACATAAAACTAAACATCGAGTAACACAAACCCCACTACAAATCGGGGTGAACTCAGATGCTCCCGAAGGGTAAGCAGTTCCTGATCCACGAGTGGCACCAATCGTGTTAATCTAGGTACAAACCCGGTGATAAGTCATGATTCAGTTTTTAAGTGGATGTATTTTGAGTGAGTGATTGTTGTTTAACGCCAATTCAGCAAATTTTCAGTTATATCATGGCGAGAACAAGTTAATTGTCAATGAGACGATGATGAGGTCCGGTTTGTTTTAGATCAACTCGCTGAGTCAGATTTTGATAGTGCTAGCTCACTGAAACAACAGTCCGCAGGTAGACATGTTGCTCCACTCGGACACATTATTCTGATTCCGAACCAAGCAGTCTTTGCTCCTTCTCCTTAATGCTGCGCCCTGAGCGGAGAAGCAACAAATACTGGGTACTCCTGTTTCTTCCACAAATCAAACTGACCGCTACGATATAACTGAAATATTTTTGAAAGTGGCGGTAAACACCATAAACCAAACTAAACCACCAATCAATTCTTATGTATTAGTCTAACTATGATATTTTGCAGGCTGGTCTGATATAGGATACAGTTTCCTTGTTGGTGAAGATGGCAAACTTTACGAAGGTAGAGGCTGGGACAGAGTTGGAGCTCACACTAAGGGTTACAACAGTCTTGGTCTGGCTGCATCATTCATGGGGGATTTCATGACATACACACCACGCAAGGCAGCCCTAGATGCAGTAAAGGCGTTGATACAGTGTGGAATCAGAAAAGGGAAAATATCACGTAGCTACGCCTTGTTTGGACATCGAGATGTAGGATCTACTAAATGTCCTGGCACAGCATTATACAACCTTATAAAAACATGGCCAAGGTTCCATGCACATCCTCCGAAATAATTTTCAATTTTGGGCATTGTTAATTTCTGCTTTGGTATATAACCAATTAGGTCAATCACATATAAAATTACAATAACGAGGAGGTTGGGTTTATGATGTTTAACGCCACTTCAACAATATTTCAGTTATATCGTGGCGGTCAGTTTTATTGGTAGAGGAAACCGGAGGAAACCACCGACATGTCACAAGTCGCTGACAAACTTTATCACATAATGTTGTATCGAGTACACCTCACCATGAACGTGGTTCGAACTCACAACTTTAACAATAACGAGAAGGAACAGATGTGGATATAAATTTACAACACGTTAGAAAAAAAATAATAGTGTTTACTTGAAATATAGTATCATGTTGTTTAACATCAAGTGATGATGATGATTTCCGCTTTGTACTAGAACAACACATCAAGATGTATTTTATATGGCTACCTCACTAAAACAGGACATCACATGTTGACATATCGCCCCACTCTGACAGATTATCATGACTCCGAGCCAACCAGTTGTTGCTCTTGCTCCTTAACACTGTGTGCTTAGCCTCGTGTTATTTGTTTGTATTTTTTGTCCCATTTCAATTTTGGCGACCTTCTTTTATCTACTGCTTCAGATTACCTCTTTAATATCTTCATACTTTCCTTAATTTAATTTAATTTAATTTAATTTAATTGATAATTCGAATAAATCTCCGAAACAATGGCTAAACTCTTACTTTCGTCTGTTGTCAAAGGGGAAATAATATACTCGATTACTTAGAAATAAGATCCATCTTCTCGACTAAGTCATGTTCAACAGACAGAAGTTGAAAATACATTGTTCTATATGCATCAATAACGGATTATGAGGGGTAACAAGACGTTTTCAGCATACAGCGAGGGTTTAAAATCCAAAAGAACGTTACGGCATAGAAGTTAAAACAGTTTTACTTAACCAAAGAATCTACGAAGATAATCGACCGTTTGTTATTTCATAAATAATAAACGTTAGAGAAAACCGAAGAGGCAATCAAGATTAAATAATCCAGAAACGTTGTCAAAATTTGCTTTTCAATACACAGGGCGAATACAAACAAAACAAGAAAACGTAACACAGACAACTAAAGCGATGAGCAACACGTATCCCACCAAAACCCACAACACAGAAAACTAAAGCGATGAGCAACACGGACCCCACCAAAAAACCCCGAGGTGAATCCATGGCCAGGTGCTTGCGAAGATGTCAGCAGTTCCTGCTTGTTATAAGACACCCGCCATGTTACTCATAGAGTCAAGTCGTGTTGGAAACCACTATAAGTAAATCAATACAAACAACATACATATGACACGAACCCTCCTACAAAGTAAACGCTGCTATCATACTGTAGTTTAAAGGGTGCATGATAATTGTAACAAAAGTGTAATACGTATAAATTATAAGACCAATACAAAAAGATAAATTCTAATATGACGTCTATAAAAGGGCACACACGATAATACTCAACAACTCTATATTTAGCGCAAGTGCAGTACACAACAAATCTGGCTGTTCCAATGTGACTCCCGCTGTGAAATTACCGTGACGACCGAGTGTAAACAAACAAAATACCCGCATATAACGTATTTTTAAAGTCCTGAAAATAAAAATTCCCCCTCAGTTATAAATAAATATTCTGTAACTAAGTATTTTTTAATCATTTGTTTTGAAAATTTACATTTGGGGATCCCCAGTACGCACACATACATTCCATTGATATGTGTTGGACATGAATAACAAAATGCACTAACCTTGTTCTCCTACGTATACATTGATAACTAGACGGTGATGTAATTAAGTTACTGATATTTTCCAATTTGATGGCATTTTGAATTTTGCTACTCAAACAAAATCGTAAAGTAAATCAGTAACCAGCTTGTGTCAATCAGCGTCCCTTGTAAACAACGTCACAGGATGACGATATATTACAAAAGTCAAAGTCGATAGATGGTTGTCTTAAGTATTTTTTCCGGAATTATTTTTTATGTCAACAATACAAGCTTTTTTATTTCATATCTAACAATAATTGTCGATTATTAACAACTGTTCAAGTGTTCGATATTATGTTTGACATCTCCGCTCTGCCATCTTGTTAGCGCTCGAAATAATGAACGAATGAACTTTTTTTAAATATTTTTACGCAGGAATTGTTCAGTCGAATCTATGTTGGAAGATACACAATAAATATGTTTTTCATGTTAACATCCATATCTTTGTTTTAAAATATCTCGTTCAAATACAAATAATTCAAAATCAATTCAACATTTCCGAAGGAGGTAAATGGAACAGCCACCAAATGCCGTGTGTATACAGTTCACGAATGGTTAAAAATTACCGTATTTGTCCTATTAGAATCGAAATAATTCATGGCAGGCATAGAGTTGTGCAAATTTACACATGGGCTGGGCCTTTATATTCTTAGATTTTACCCCTCGCTTTCGCTCGGGGTAAAATTCGAATATATAGGCCCAGCCCATGTGTAAATTTGCACAACTCTATGCATGCCATGAATTATTTCTTAAGTATAACACATCACAATTGGTATTTTATCCTTGTCCAAGGCGTTAAACAACAACAATCAATCAATCAATCAATCAATCAATCAATCAATCAATCAATCAATCAATCAATCAATCAATCAATCAATCAATCAATCAATCAATCAATCAATCAATCAATCAATCAATCAATCAATCTTTGCCAAACTTCACAATTCACTGAAAATATATTGCCCATATATTGAGTATGGTGACAGCCAGCATAAGTCTCAAACTTCCGCAGGTAGTCTGCTACTAAAAATCACAATTTCCTATTTACTCAGTATGCTAAGACACTCTATGTACATAGACTTAACAACTCATTTCGACCAAATAAAAAAAAAACATATATAAAAACGCTAGAATGTTTTAAAAGAAGTGTGAGCAAAGTCAATTTATATTTCAACAAAAATACAAGTCACTTGTTAATAAAATGGTTTGTGTTCAACTTACATGCACACATCACTATGGTTACAAGGAGGATCGTCACCACCATCTCCATGTTTCTTTCTCTGGTTCTTATACAAGCTTCCACAGTAAATCAGGAATGAGAACTAGTGTTGCAAATGGTATATTTTCCCTGCTTGATATACGTTCTCTGTTTCATGAAAAACTTAAATGAAACCGTTTAAGTCATTGATGACCCAGCACTTTGCATATCTCAGTGTGTTGACTTAAAATAATTTTATTTTCTCCTTCGATGTTCTCATCCGAAAATAAATTTAAACAAAAGTATAGGATGAGTGACTCGTTACAACTTCAGTAAACGAGCATTTTATTAAACATATGTAACAAATATAGCGTGAAAAACATTTTAATATATAAACACAATTAGTTCTTTCAACTACAATGTATATAAAAAAACACATTTTTTCCCAAAATATGAAGCAAGCCAACCATGCAAAATGGGGACAAATATCAACGTAACATTGTAGCGATACTCGATAAATAATATTTAAATCAGGTACATATATATACCCTAAGCACGCATGAATTACACGGGTGTCACATGCGGGTAGTAAGTACCCTTGAAATAAGGAAAGAAAATTACCGTAAATGTTCTTACAACAAAAAGAAATACATTTAATTTATCCTTCGATGTTCTCATCCGAAAATAAATTGAGTATTTTCTAAACAAGAAACAAAAGTATAGGATGAGTGACTCGCTACAACTTCGAGAAACAAAGATAAAAATAATATAAGAGGCTAAAGATCTAAATTCCTAGACACTAAAAGTTTATTATACAATTCATCTTGAATATAGACATCTTTTGACCTATCAGAGGCCCATCTACCGTGAGCTCGAAGAAATCTATCTGAAACATTATTTTAACCGCTGCGGAAACACCACCGCTCCTAAGACTATGCAAACCATATAAAGACTCATCATAACCAACAGTTCTCAACGCTGACAATAAGATTTCCCGAGCTCTGGTATAAGACAAAGGTTTAAATTTATTAACTGGTCTATGCATTTTCAGACTTATTGAACTGAATGGATGTAAATAAATATTCACAGGAATGTAAGTTAAGGTTGGTTGCTTCAATATATTTTATCAAAAAATTAACCGGACATAATTTATTTCCAGTTTTTGCTATGACAACCTTGTTCCCCCTACGATAAATGTCAGTTTTACTTTTTGAAATGTTAATTTCAACAAGAGTATCAGAAAATGAAATATCATTCATAGTAATATTTGACAGTTCATTTTATCTAAAAAATCCAGAAAATCCCAGAATACAAATAGTACAAACTCTCAATCCTGATAAATCGAAATAATTTGATCCGAAATGATCAACAATTTTATGTAACATTTCAATGGTTATTGGCTGCTTCTTGTTGATTGGTTTAGAAAGAATACGTTTACTTCCTTCATAGCACATTTTTACTAATTTATCCTCACACGGATTACACTTCAATGACACATCATGAAATCTTTTAATACTATAAAATGCCGAATCCAAAACTGATGTAGAAACTCACTGTACTACTAAAGAACTCAAATATAAACACACAACACTAGGTTTGGCCGGCATATAATTTAGAGAATGATCGGAACACCATTTACGAAATCTGCAGAAATAGTTGTGGTACTTTGTGTTGGTATTATCCGCTAGGCTTGAGTGTACCAGATTAGGAATACTTCTAGCAAGCGATCCAAGTTTATTATGATCATAACAATTTTGAAGATCATGCCATGTTCCAGTGTTGTAAAGATTCTGAAATGAAAATTATATGCAATGAATAAATGAGTTATAAACCATATTCTTTAAAGCGGCATTAGCTACGATTTTGACCAAAAAATTATGTTTTGGAAATTGGTAAATAGCTTTAAAATGATGAAATAAAAGTAAATATTTCACATTAAACAGCTTATCGTACCACTTTTCGCCTTTTGTGAACGAAAATTACCATCGATTTATTATTTCCTTGCAAACAAATAATTTGACCTGCACTTTCTCCGTATGCATCTGACCTTACTAGTGACAGGTAAAAACGAAAAATTGGTATTTTGTCGCTTATTAACCGCAAACTTGCATGGTTCTTTGTCCGTAATTAACGCCGACTAAAAGCAGATTCACAGAAAATAAGAAATAAGTGCATTATTGTACTGATTTAATAACGATTCGGCAAACTCCGTAAACAATGCCGATAATTAATAAGATGGCGTCCATTTCTTGATCGATCTCAAAACACGAGCAGTTGCACCTTTTTTCCCCGATGCGCGTACATTTCCTAATATTTATAAGTTACAGAAACACGTTTTATTAAGGCATCAATCATATCTGATAGATTTTATGGGTAACAAAAATTTACGATTTTGGCAGATAATGCCACTTTAAGCTTATATATATATATATATACGTCTGAAAATTAAACCTAACAGTGTTAGAATTAGATTTTAGAGCTGTCAAATGTTTGTTCTTCCTTCGACGGGATTTGAACCCACACCATTGATACACTGCAGCACCATTCGCTTAGCCTTACGTCCAGCGCCCTAGACCACTCGACCACATATATATCTAGTTCATTCACCAAAATGACACTAGATTAACGACCACTCACCAAAGTGGTTACTTTTTTCTCTGGCCCATTCATCGAATGAAACCATGATATCGCTCACCAAAGCGACTTAAAACGTTTTCTGATAAAAATGATACAAAACAGTTTATCTACAATCCATCTTCCAAACCAACGCATTGCTCATAAAAGGTGATCTAGCAAAAACACTTAGCAAAAACACTTTATTTGTGCGAACCTTCGCTGAAAAATCTCTTAGGTTTTACATACTCTATCACATCTTTTACAAACCATTGAAATTTATGTTCTAATACTATGAAAGGCCAAAATAATGCAGATTTCCATTTTGGTACTACCAATGTACCCACACATTTGTAAAACAACATGTGCTTCAACACATTCGGAATACAATGTACTGGTGGAACTAACCAATTATTGTCGCTGGATCAATCATATACAAATGCGTCAACGCCAGATGTGCCTGGTGTCCAAAACTGAGAATTAAACTTTTCCACTTTACAATTCTTGCTATTAGCAAATCGATCAAAAGTGTGCGATCTCCACTTTTTGTCAAACAATTTAAATACCCATTCACTAAAACTTCCCAATCGTCAAAATCGAATACCTTACTGTATAAATCTGCCTCTATGTTAATGATCTAGGTATCCAAGCAATGTGAAGAAAAATGCAAGACTTTACACAAAGCTCAAAAATAGAGAAAGCAATCTTTTGTAAATCTATTTTCATGCTTCCCGTGTTTACAATTCTCACTACATTTTGATTGTCTGTATAATTTTACATGTTTCCTGTCAAGTTTGGAACTAAGAGACTCAAGTACAAATTCAACGGCTTTTAATTCTCTAAAAGTTGAACTTTGTTGTTTTTCATGATTATTAAACATTACATGAACAGCTTGATTTTTCTCCTGTAATAAAACGCCAGCTACAGCGTAGTTACTAGCATCAGTAAACACAATACGTTCAATTGATGTGTATGCTGTAGATATCGATTTAATAGGTAAACTGTCACAATTATTGAACCAGAACATCAACTCGTTCAGTGCGCTTGGAGTAAAGTTAATCTTTTGATCCCAACCTATTCGATTAAGAATAGGTTAGTGTAAGTTTCTGGTCATGATATGGCAAACATTCCCAAAGACAAACGACATTGAAATAATTTGACCTATAATCGATGAGATCTCCCTTGCCGTCACCTGAGCTAATAGAAATCTATTACAGAATATGTATGTCTCTGGATGATCATTGTATTACTACCCTTATTTTATGTGATATTTCTAAAGCATTTGTTCAGGTCTGGCATACAGGGCTTTTACTGAAACTTAAAGCTTACGGGGTAGATGGTAAATTATTTAAATGGTTTGAAAGCTATATTTCCAGTAGGAAACAATGTGTATTTATAAACAATTCCAAATACCCCTTAGTAAATCCAAATGCAGGAGTCCCACAGGCTTCAGTGCTTGATCCGCTACTTTTCTTATTATATGTTAATGATATTGCAGATAACCTTTTAAGTCTTACTAGACTGTTTGCAGATGATACTTCTCTTTCATATTCTAGTCAAAGTCCATATACTATAGAAGATGTAATAAATAGTGATTTGGAATCTATATCTATATGGTCTAAGCAATGGTTAGTAAATTTTAATCCTCAAAAAACTAAAGCAATGGTATTTTCCAACATAAATCTTCCCAACGATGTAGAAATAACATTCCAAGACAAATTAGTAGAATTTGTTACCTGTTACAAACATTTGGGTATTACTTTTGACAGCAATGGACAATTTCATACCCATATAGGTAATATTATTAAATCAGCAAGTCAGAGGTTGTGTGCCCTAAGAAAACTTAAATATGTATTAAATAGACATTATCTTTCTCGTATTTATTTGATCTTTATAAGGCCTATGTTGGAATACGCATGTGAACTTTGGCATGGTTGTAGTCAATAAGACTCTGATAATTAGAAAAGCTCAAATAGAGGCAGGACAAATAGTATTAACCGGACTGCCTCTATTTGCAAGTCGTCAATCTATCTATTCTGAAACGGGTTGGGAATTACTATCTGATAGGCGAAGGGTAAGAAGGCTCAGCTTATTTTATTCTATTCACAACAAATCTGCCCCAGACTATCTTTGTGATTTGATGCCCCTTCCGGTTGGTAGTGTTTCCCAGTATAATTTACGAAATAATAATAATTATGTTTTACCTAATTGTCGATTAGAAATTACCAAAAAGTCCTTCTTCCCCTCTACTACCCGGGACTGGAACAATCTAAGTCCGGAAATTATAAATTCTGGTAATATTAACATATTTATAAGAAAAATTAAAATATTGCTTGAAAAAGTGCCTTTTTACTTCGGTTAGGGTGATAGAAAACTAAATATTATTCATAGCAGACTTAGAAATATGTGCAGTTCGCTAAATGCAGATTTGCACCTTGTCAATTTAAAGCCTAGTCCTGCATGCATCTGTGGTCATGGTTTTGAAGATTGTATACACTTTTTCCTTGAATGTTCCTTTTACAATGAAAATAGGGCAATCTTGTTAAATAAATTAAAGAATTACGTAGTTACAATTGAATTAATATTAGCTGGTGATGAAAATTTGACTCCCACCCAAAACATTGAAATCTTCTCTGCTGTTTATTCTTTTATTAGAAGCACACAGAGCTTTAACTAATATACTAGCTTACTCACTCCAGTCCATGTTGTTTTTTGTTGTTTTTGTTTGTTTGAAACCTTTCTTCTTCTTCCTATCCTTCTTTCTATCCCTATGTTTAGAAAATTTTATTTCACCTTATTTGTCTTTATATTTACATGTACTTTATTTTTAACGTCTAAATATATCATGTTGTAAAATTTATTTGTATAATTATCGCCATTATGTGCAATTATTTTTTTGTTTATATCTTTGTAAAAGGGAAAGGACTTCACTAATGTTGTCATAACTTGTGTCCAATCGCATTTGCAACTTTTATGCAAATAGAATATGTTAAAGCTAAAACCTGATCTGGAAATTGCATAACAGAATACAAATTGTTTCTTAAATGTAAATATGTTGTCTCTGTAATTTCGATATTACCCTGTCGTAAAGCCCATATGACAACGAGCCATTCTAACCTTTGAATAGGTTCCCATACACTTTTTTCATCATTAACAATAAAACTTGCAGAAACTAAATCTTTTCTAATAGATTTCGAAATTTTTTGACAACTATTTTTGTCATGACAACACCAACTGTCATCTAAATAAATAATAACCGAAACAGTAAGTGTCCTCCAATATTTCACAATTTCTCGCATAAGCTTTGTAGATAAAAATGGGGCGGAAGTGAGGCCAAATGGCAAGACAGAAAACACAAAGTATTTTAATTGACCATTAACCTCTCAAGAAAAACATAAATACTTTTGAAATTTATTATTAATGTCAACATGGTGATATCCGGAGCGTAAGTCGAATTTTACCATAAATTTACCCTTTTTGCGTAATTTAATGCTTCTTTTGGAACTTCAAATTTAATCTTACGTTTTTCAACAAATTGATTAACATGTCTTAATTCTAGAATAAGTCTTTTTTTACCGTTTTTGTTTACGGAAACCGAGAGAGGATTGACACAAAAAGGTCTGTTCGATTGTTCAACTACGCAACCTGATTCTAACAATTCATTTATAGCGGTCGTAACAAACACTCAATGTTTTATTGCAGATGCGTTATTTTTTTAATAAGACGGGCGTTGTTTGTGCCATAAAAGGAATTTTATAACCTTCTTTAAGTAGATCTAAAACGAAGGAATTAGCTCGAATATTATTCTCCCAAAACTCTGAATGTAATTTTAATCTACCCTTTACAGAATTTGAACCACTTTTTAGCTCATATTTTTCTGAATATTCAAAAGGATGAAATAACTCATACTCAACTTCATCTTCTCTTGGTTTACTGACTGTTTGGGCGGTTGTCTGGTTGAACAGAAACTGTGGCGCTTGGTGCTTTCCTTGGTGCGTACTGTCGGAATTTATATGGACACTGTCTGACGAAATGTCCTGGGAGGTGGAACTCGAGACACGCTCCTGCTGGAAATGTTGGCTGGTTGCTTTTTGCTGATGAAGTGTCTGGTTGGCGACGAAAAAATCCACGCCCAGTTGTAAACGTAGAATTGGAATGTTCATAAGGTTTTGCACGTTTCCTTATAGCCCTATTGATGGCTGCCCTAAGCTTGACTGCATCTTCATTATCGTCAGCAAGATGAGGAATATAGTACTCCTTAACCACGTCCCATCCATGGCGATCAGCAATTTTAATGATCTTATTCCTCTGAGTAATTTCATTTAACTCGGATTTAATTATGAGCTCTGACGCTTCAAAATCCTTAGACTGAATACACTCCAAAATATCAGATAATATGATAGAACATTCAGTATTGAATTTGAATTGGATCTTATTTCCCTCACGACTGAATACAAAATCATCAACTGGTTGAACAGTAGGTTTTGGTAGATTAGAAAAACGAGAATCATATGGAATCATACTGCATAAAACTATCACTCTGTCTCTTCAATGCAGAATCAATTGATGAATTCAGCAAGCTTACTTGGTCAACATTAGTCAAATCATGTCTACGTGGAGCCTCTTTGTGAAGAACCATGTGCGATTTCTCCTGCGCTGTCTTCCCTGTCGGACATCTTAAATAACGTAACGTTGTAGGAGACTCGATCAATAATATTTAAATCGGGTACATATATATACCATAAGCACGCATGAATTACAAGGGTGTCACATGCGGGTAGCTATAATGTCCTCATCATCAGCCAGCTGGAATAAGTGATAAAGTCTGTTTTACTTGCACCTGTAAATATTGTAAAAAAGTTTTATTTATCTTTGTCCTGCGCACATCCAAAGTAATATAATCATCAACATATTGATGGCGACTACCTAGATGCAGAAGCAGAAGTACCCTTGAAATAAGGAAAGAAAATTACCGTATATGTTCTTACAACGAAAAGAAATACATAGATATTTTAATCAGGATAATCGGATTAGATAATGACCATTATTGATGACCAGGAACTTTGCTTACTAGTATCTCAATTTTTAATTTGTTGACTTAAATTAAATATTTTAACCCTGCTAACCAGATCGGATACATGACCTTTTTACACTTGCCGCGTACAAATACACCAGTGTGTTGTCTGTGCGAATTAAAATCCATCCTTCTGTTCAATTATGAGTTAGTTCTTCAATCTTTTTTGCTTCAAATATTAATTGCTTCTTGAATGTTTGCTGTAATAACAACGTTGGGGTCTAATTTAGTGCGCATGAAGAGTTTGAGTAATAACAGGTACTCCCAATAACCAAAGAATAATCTAAAAGTCTTTGTGAGTAAGAAAACCAAAATCAGCTAAGGTTACATCTGCTTGAGGGAAATAGTCCTCAGTTTTATTAATAATTACATTACTTAAGAAATGTACATCTCAATTACTGTCAATCCACGGAAATTGACACCATCGAAAATAACTACGGTAATATACAATTACTGCACTTGACAGGGGCGGCTCCAGAGACTCTGTTGACGGGGGGGGGGGGGGGGGGGGGGCTAAGCTATGGAGCAATATTTTCAATAATAGATGGAACCAACTGTAGACCCAAAGCGGTTCTGGCGTGTAGGTCTGTAAACCTTGTTTTCATTTCATTTAGCGCATAGTCGAGAAAAGGTACAGTTATTGACTTCCTAAAGTAGTCTTCCGGACCCTCTGCTTCAACATTATCTCTCATTATGTGTCTTCCGCATATTCTAGGTTTTTTAACCTCTATGTCTAGTGGTTCACATAATTCAACACTCCTCTCAAAACACTGGTGGTTGAATTGTTCAACATTTGATCTGCAATCTAATGAGCCCCGAACTAAAGTTACGCTTTGTAAGGCTCTGCCTTAATGTCAAGTGATCTAGGCTCTGCCTTAATGTCAAGTGATCTCTCTTGTAGTGATTTCTTAAAAGCCAGGCACATTTGAACAATAACAACAATGGTTACGACAAAATCAAAGTCGCAAATGGAATACAACAAAGAAGTTACATCAGCTGCTCTCGGTCTGGTGTATATATGTGTATTTTGGCAGTTTTGGAAAGTGCTCAATGGTCTGAGCAATAGCAGGGAAAAATCTAATTAGTCTATATAGCTATTTTATTTCTAATTAATTTTAATTATTTTATAATGTATGTATATTTTCATTTAAAGTTTAAAATATGCTGTATTCATATATTTTCAAAACGGAAACTCATGTATTTGTTTTTTAAATACAGCAACAATTGCGGTTAATTTTATTTGTAAAAATAAATGTTATCTAAAAAGGAATTCCCTTCAAAGACTAAAGAGCCTCAATTTACAGGTGTTGATGGCTATACCTATATGAAATTATGACACTAGACATGTTTATATAACGGTTTAATAATAAGATAATACCGGATTAATTGGTATTTTGACAATACATTCATAAAAACTTCAAATAAACTCGAAAATTTGCTTTAGCATAATTACTTACTCTTTGAAGATTAAATGAATACACAGAAATTAATTTGTATTTTGTTTTACTTTCATCACACAGATCGAAACAATTCGATTAAAAGCCTTACCGTGACGTTAAATAGCCTTGAAAAGCGTATGTTAATATATGTGCTTGACTTTTTCGACGGGGGTGCTGAAGCCCCCAAAGCCCCCACTTGAATCCGCCACTGCTTGAACGAGATCAATATGAGGTTTTATGGAGCAGAGTACAACAATATTGAACTAATAACAATCAGTGACAAAGGTTGAGGACACTACACAAAGCTGAAATCTACATATCAGACAAACAAGTGTAGTAATTGTTTTATTAAATAAGGCTCTATTTTACTCTAATTTTGAAATTTTATGAAAACTTTGAAATTTTTGAAACTTTTAGAAAATTTTATCATTTTGAATTTTTTTTGAAATCTTATGAAATTTTTGAAAGCTGAAATTTAAGAAATTTGGAAATGAAAAAAAAAAAAAAAATTGAAATTTAAAGAAATTTTTGAAATTTTGAAATTAGCAAAAAGCAATTTCTGTGCAATAAAAAAAGCCATATTGCACCCTCGTGCCACGTAATTTCATTCATTGATTTTGCACTAGAGTGCAATATGATTATTTATTGCACAGAAATTGCTTTTTGCTAATCAATATGTTAGAAAATGGAATGTCACGTGTATTGCTTCTGGCCAATAGAAAAACAGTAAAATAGAGCCTTATGTAATAACCACGACTTATTTTTACATAGAGTGATAACGATTTGATTCTGATAAGTACATGTATATGTGGGAATGTTCCATACGACATATTACATTACAGTACAGTAGAGAATAATTTAAAACAATGATATGGGCTATTCTTCCGCTCGTTGCTATGATTACATTAATATCAGGTGAGTAGGAATTTATATACAGGTGCACAAGGTATACAAATTGTTTAAAAGTGTTTGGTAGTTTTCTTATATCATGTATTTCATATACAAATATGTACATGTATGGTTTTCTATACATAAAAACGTAGATATCTAATTTAATGCGTACGGCTAGTTTCTGGTATAACCTTTATTGGATATACTCATTGTCAAAAGGTTTGAAAAACAAATAATTTAAAACGTCATGGAAACAGGTAAGTTAAACAGGATAGTAAAAAATGGGTAAGGTAAGCTATGAGTGGGCGAGATTGACCTTCGATTTAATAGATTACTTTATTAGGGACCGTGCATGTCAGACGTAGATATACTAGTACATATGTATAGAGTAAACAATTTCAGTCTGGAAGCACTGACATCACATTTTTGTAAAGTGTTAAGAAATTGAATTCATTTTCTTTCCGTATCGGACAATACTGCAAAAAGAATGTAAATCTTCTATGATGGGAAACTGTAGAACATAAATGACAATCTCTATAGACAAATAAACACAAGTGGCATCAATGACACAATAGATATATGTGTTCCTATGATAGGGAACAGTACTGGATAAATCACAATCAACATAAGACAAATTAACACCTGAGACAAAGGTTGAGGACACTACACAAAGCTGAAATCTACATATCAGACAAACAACACCAATGACACAATATATATATGTGTTCCCACGATAGGGAACAGTACTGTATAAATATCACAATCCCAATCGACAAATTAACACAAGTGGCAAAGGTTGAGGACACTACACAAAGCTGAAATCTACATATTAAACAAACAACCTCAATGACACAATATATATACCCGGCATGTGAATATCTACATAGACAAATGAACACAAATTACAAATAAAACAGCCTAGAGCTGAGGAAACTACACGAAACTGAAATATACATATTAGACTTTAAAAAACCCCACCACCAATAACAGTTAATGCATCTATACCAACGATAGGGTACAATGCACTAATAACAATTAGTACAGACAAACCAAAACCAGTGATTAGTAAAAAAGGATATAGATGAAAATGTTTTGATTTTTAGTGTTTAACGCCACATGCAGCAATATTTCATCTATATCATGGCGACCAGTTTTAGTGGTGGAAGAAGCCGGAGTATCCGGAGAGAACCACCGACCATTGACAAGTAACTGGTACACTTTATCACTTGCGGCTGCGAGTAGAGTGCACCCTTTTGTAATTTACAAAGCTGGACGAAAACGCACGCCGTATTGGTGATAGGCTTGAATGAGTTGTTAGGTAATCCAACTACCTAACTCATTGAGCCACCCAGGCCCTAGATGAAAATGAAGACAAGAGACTATTCGACTTTACACTTAAAGTAAAGGAACAACGTTTTTAATGCTGTTCTAAATTCAGTCACGGTAAGGTCTTGATGAGTATAACTCATATCCTTAAATGAGTGTGAAACGACCCTTTGCCTGCAGTGTAGCGGGATATGTATATAAAATAAATGTAAAGAAAATCGAAACACAGCAAACGGAGAGTTGTTCTAAGAGGAAAACATTTCTTTTTTATAACATTTTAAATCTTGAATTGCTAGCAAGTGACCAGCCATGCACTGCTATAGGAGGGACTTGTCAAGATAACAGTAACAAATGTCGCGGTTCTTACTTCTCTGGGAAATGTTCTGGTAGTACGCACAGACGTTGTTGTACAAGGACAGCCATCGGTGAGTAATGATCATAGACATGCATAGGCAGAAGCGGACTGGGTCTTCAAACCGTCCCGAGAATCGATCACCTATCACAGTGAAAATGATAATAAAAATATTCTAAATATGTCAGTTGAGACAAACCATGTTAATGAGACGAACACATGGTATTCAAGCCCGAAGACGAAAGCAGAGTGCCGAAGTAAACAAAAATCGGATAATAATAACTAATTATGATAAGAGTAAATAAACGTTCGCGAATACAGAAGGGACAACCAAAAATGGACAATCCAGAAAAACTTGC
This sequence comes from Bathymodiolus brooksi, assembly GCA_963680875.1. Taxonomy (NCBI): domain Eukaryota; kingdom Metazoa; phylum Mollusca; class Bivalvia; order Mytilida; family Modiolidae; genus Bathymodiolus; species Bathymodiolus brooksi. Next base: position 70,882,981 of record OY804590.1, read on the forward strand.
AAAACACGGCACACAAGTTTTAGGTAATTAACGCCACAAGAGGAAGAAAAACAAAACATAACACAATATGTGTTGGACATCACCATACGCACACAAGCACAAAAAACGAGTAACGATTGAGTTTTAGGTAATTAACACCACTTCTAAGAGTATATCAATTATGCCATGGCCGTCAGTTGTATTGGTGGAGTAAGCCAGAAAACTAACAGACAACTACCGTAATTTACTTACAAACGCTATGTATGAAGTCGGTTAAAATATATTTTAAGTGAAAAACGACGCTACACCTCTACTTTTTCTAAATTAACGTTAGATATATACCTGTAATCACCGAAATCACAAAGTAGGATAAGATTGAATATACCAAAGGGGTAGCCAGAAGCCGCAAATCAAAGAAGAACATACAGGACGCTGACCAAAAGAAAAAGGACAAAAGGCAATAAAACACATTATGTTGATATCGTTTCTTACTGAAGCAAGCTATTTAGTTATCGTTTCTCACTAAAGCTCAATATTTTGCTGTCGCTTCTCACTGAAGCACATTATACTGCTATCGCTTCTCACTGAAGCACATTATGTTGATATCGTTTCTTGCTGAAGCATGCTAATTTGTTATCGTTTCTCACTGAAGCTCAATATTTTGCTATCGTTTCTCACTGAAGCACATTATATTGCTATCGTTTGTCACTAAAGCACGCTATTTTGTTATCGTTTCTCACTAAAGCTCAATATTTTGCTATCGCTTCTTACTAAAGCACATTGTATTTCTATTGTTTCTCACTAAAGCTCAATGTTTTGCAATCGTTTCTCAATGAAGCACATTATATTGCTATCGTTTGTCACTAAAGCACACTATTTTGTTATCGTTTCTCACTAAAGCTCAATGTTTTGCAATCGTTTCTCACTAAAGCACATTATATTGCTATCGTTTGTCACTAAAGCTCAATATTTTGCAATCGTTTCTCACTAAAGCACATTATATTGCTATCGTTTCTCACTAAAGCTCAATATTTTGCAATCTTTTCTCAATGAAGCACATTATATTGCTATCGTTTCTCACTGAAGCACATTATATTGCTATCGTTTCTCACTGAAGCACATTATATTGCTATCGTTTCTCACTGAAGCACATTATATTGCTATCGTTTCTCACTAAAGCTCAATATTTTGCTATCGTTTCTCACTGAAGCACATTATATTGCTATCGTTTCTTACTGAACCACGCTATTTTGTTATCGTTTCTCACTAAAGCTCAATCTATCGCTTCCCACTAAAGCACATTGTATTTCTATTGTTTCTCACTAAAGCTCAATGTTTTGCAATCGTTTCTCACGGAAGCACATTATATTGCTATCGTTTCTCACTGAAGCACATTATGTTGCTATCTTTTCTCACTAAAGCTCAATATTTTGATATCGTTTCTCACTGAAGCATATTATATTGCTATCGTTTCTCACTGAAGCACATTATATTGCTATCGTTTCACACTGTAGCACATTATATTGCTATCGTTTCTCACTGAAGCACATTATATTGCTATCGTTTCTCACTGAAGCACATTATATTGCTATCGTTTCTTACTGAAGCACATTATATTGCTATCGTTTCTCACTGAAGCACATTATATTGCTATCGTTTCTCACTGAAGCACATTATACTGCTATCGCTTCTCACTGAAGCACGCTATATATTTTGCTATTGTTTCTCACTCAAAGACATTTTATTGCTATCGTTTTTTGCACCCAATCACATTATTTTGTTCTTGCAAACACATTATTTTTAGTTTCAATTATTACACATAAAAAATATTAGCAGTGTTGGTACTAAATATTATACTCTATTTTTAGAACAGTCTACCGGTGATTGTTCCGGTGTTACAATTATCTCTCGGGATAGCTGGGGCGCACGACGGCCAAGATCTACATCCACTATTCACACACCCGTAAGGGATTTCTTCATACATCACACAGAAGGAGGAGCGTGTACAACATTTTCTACATGTGTATCACAGATGAAAGGGATTCAGAATTACCACATGGACGATAGTAGACACCGTAAGTTTAACTGTAAAATATGAAATAAAACGAACAAAAATACTACCCTGTCGGATAATTTCCAAAAAATAAGTAGGAAAATCGTAGAAAGATGCTAAATCGATAACTCTAACAAGCAAACAAATAAACCCCCCCCCCCCCCCCCCCCGAAAAAAAAATACATGACCGCTTATTTTACTGGCTAGATACAGACACTTCAATAAAAAAATGTGGCGGGATTAGAAAAGTTTATGGATACAAACCTAATTAATTAATAATTTTAATCACTGGCCTATCTTCCCCTATATCCGTGTGTCGTGTAAAAGAAGACAATAAGCATTTAACACAATTTAGCAGGTACACAGGAAACAACAATGAGATAAACAAAAATAAAATCATAAAATTATAAAATCATCGATACAACGGAAACAATAAGTCGACAAGTTGTATTAGGGACCGACCATTTAACTTGAAAAGGGGGGGGGGGGGTTATGGTTTTTTGTTTCGTTCAGAATTTTCTTTTCGGACAACACAAGAATTAGTATATCTTTTTAATTGTTTTGGTTATCCAAGGGATCAGCAGTATATTTTGGTTATCCTAGGGATCAGCGCTATATTTTGGTTATCCTAGGGATCAACAGTATATTTTGGTTATCCTAGGGATGAGAAGTATATTTTGGTTATCCTAGGGATCAGCACTATACTTTGGTTATCCTAGGGATCAACAGTATATTTTGGTTATCCTAGGGATCAGCACTATATTTTGGTTATCCTAGGGATCAGCAGTATATTTTGGTTATCCTAGGGATCAGCAGTATATTTTGGTTATCTTATTAAGAACCTTTGGTTTACTTTCTCCTATATTTGACTTTCCAATCTGTTGACTTCGAGCGTACCGGGTGAAGATTATACCACAAAAACACCGTGTACATTAAATTAGATATCTACGTTTTTATTTTAATTTTAAGGACGGTGTAAAAAGAGTTTGAAGATACCAAAGGGGTTATCAGAATCCGTAAGTCGAAGAACTGACCACACAATGGCCAAAGAAAAAAGTACAAAAGGACAAACAACGATCTACAAAACATACACATAAAACTAAACATCGAGTAACACAAACCCCACTAAAAAACCGGGGTGAACTCTGATGCTACCTAAGGGTAAGCAGTTCCTGCTCCACGAGTGGCACCAGTTGTGTTAATCTAGGTTTCCACCCCCGGTGATAAGTCATGATTCAGTTTTTAAGTGGATGTATTTTGAGTGAGTGATTGTTGTTTAGCGCCAATTCAGCAATTTTTCAGCTATATCATGGCGAGAACAAGTTAATTTTCAATGAGACGATGATGAGGTCCGCTTTGTTCTAGATCAACACGCTGAGTCGGATTTTTTTAGTGCTAGTTCACTGAAACAGCAGTCCGCGGGTAGACATGTTGCTCCACTCGGACATAGTATTCTGATTCCGAACCAAGCAGTTTTTGCTCCTTCTCCTTAATGCTGCGTGCTGAGCGGAGAAACAACAAATACTGGGTACTCCTGTTTCCTCCACCAATCAAACTGACCGCCACGATATAACTGAAATATTCTTGAAAGTTGCGGTAAACACCATAAACCAAACTAAACCACCAATCAATTCTTATGTATTTATCTAACTATGACATTTTGCAGACTGGTCTGATATAGGATACAGTTTCCTTGTTGGTGAAGATGGCAAAATTTACGAAGGTAGAGGCTGGGACAGAGTTGGAGCTCACACTAAGGGTTACAACAGTCTTGGTCTGGCTGCATCATTCATGGGGAATTTCATGACACACACACCACGAACGGCCGCCCTAGATGCAGTAAAGGCGTTGATACAGTGTGGAATCAGCAAAGGGAAAATATCACATAGCTACGCCTTGTTTGGACATCGAGATGTTGGATCTACTGACTGTCCTGGCACAGCATTATACAACCTTATCGGAACATGGCCTAGGTTCCATGCACATTCTGCGAAATAATTTCCAATGTATATTCTTTTAATTATAAATTTTGCGCATTGTTAATTGTTGCTTTGTTATAAAACACTATTATATTACAATAACGACGAGGCTGGGTTTATGATGTTTAATGCCACTTTCAACAATATTTCAGTTATATCGTGGCGGTCAGTTTTGTTGGTAGAGGAAACTGGCGTACTCGGATAAAACCACCGACCTGTCGCAAGTCACTGACAAACTTTATCACATAATGTTGTATCGAGTACACCTCACCATAAACGTGGTTCGAAATCTTTAACAATAACGAGAAGGAACAGATGTGGATGTAAAGTTTTACCCGTTAGAAAAAAAACCGAATAGTGTTTACTTGAAATATAGTAGCATGTTGTTTAACATCAAGTGATGATGATGATTTCCGCTTTATACTAAACAAACACACCCAGATGTATTTGATACGGCTACCTCACTAAAACAGGAGATCTCATGTTGACATATCGCCCCACTCTGACAGATTATCATGACTACGAGCCAACCAGTTTTTGCTCTTGCCCCTTAACCCTGTGTGCTTAGCAGAGAAGCAACAAAAACAGTTCTGAGCAATTTCACCATGCACTTACTTTAAATAGACCATATTCGTATTTTGAGTTATCCATTAAAACGAGGGGTCGTAGTGGTCGTGATCGTATGCTAGTTGGATTTACAACTATCTATGCAATCATTTCCTATCACTTCTGATGTTGTGAGTTCGATTTTCGATCAGGGCGAGGTGTTCAACATTATGTGATAAAGTTTGTCAGTGACTTGTGACAGGTCGGTGGTTTTCTCCAGGTCCCCTGGTTTCCTCCAAAAATAAAACTGACTGCCACGATATAGCTGAAATATTGTTGAAAGTGGCGTTAAGCACCATAAAACAAACCAAACAGACAAACATTAAAACGATTTTTCCGAATTCAAGATAAATAATATTTGACTGTACATTAAAAAAAACGGAACTGGGGTTTTACTGTTGTACGTCATTCCATAATCTTCTTCATTTTGAAAATAGTACACACCCTAAAAAATAAGTTTGGCATGATCCGTAACACCAATCATAAAGTAATAGAAGTAAGCTTGACTCGTGGATTGGGACATGGCCTGGAGAGGTCAAACAAGATATACACATAACTCCGAGAAAATTGTAAATCCCCGAGGGACTACCGGAGTACAGAAATAGGATATTATAGTATTCATAGGAATAAGCAATGGATTGTTGTTGGTTGCTTAGCATCAAGCGGCAAACATGTGATGCATACTAAGGGCAATAACAAGTTATAAATATTATACAAAAATGATGAAGGAATGGGACAACCCTATAAACTTCCGATGTTCACCTCATATGAAGGCAGTAATTGTATATTGTCAACCCGAGGGTAGTTGTTTTTCCCGAGGTCTTCAGCTTTTGCTTAGTTTATTAATTATAATTGATATAATTTGTACATCTACTGTCATTTGATTTAATTTATTCATGTTATTAATGTATTTGCATGGAGAGTGGAGAGGGATTAGGAAGTTGTAAAAACTTGTTCCCAATCCAATTGTATAGATAAATACAATCATTATGAATTTAAATCTATTTAATCAATCAGATATAATTAATGGCCAAGTGCTAATTAAATAGGCGGTAGTTCAAAGTTTATATTCAACCTCGTGCAGGCTTCTGGTGACTATAATGCGGCCATGTTTGAATCACGTGATAAAAAGCAGTTCCGGGACAAGCTGTAGTTCCGACGTCACGATGGCCATACAGACTGTAATCCGTGGCAATGTAACCCTTGTCTACTCCGCACTGAATAAGGGCTTTAACAGCTTCCTGGGATTTGTTGTTTGGAATATGATCCATAAAATTACCCATGAAGGATGCAGCTAGCCCTACACTGTTGTAGCCTTTAGTGTGTCCACCTTCTCTGTGAAATCCCCTTCCTTCGTATACTCTGCCATCTTGTCCTATCAGAAAACTATATCCAATGTCGTAAAAATCTGAAACAATATATAATTCAATTGATTAATTGTTGTTTAACGCCATGTGAGCAGCATAACAATTAACGTTAGAGAATACCGAAGGGGCAATCAAAATGGACAATCCAGAGACAACATAGGATACACAAGACGAAGACAAACAAAACAAAAACACAACACAATATATAAGACATGAGCCCTCATACAAACAATTGGAGGTAAAGACGAACCGAACAAGGTTTGCATGCGGAAATCGAAACGGACATCACTACACAAAACTCAGAACGTAAAGACACATAATAGTCATATTCATGACGTAAAGCTTACAAACATGGTAAAATGTGACGTTGGAGTGGACTGTGGACAGTTGCCTTAACACGACCGGTGTCCACTAGCGTGGCAGGAACTGATTACCTTTCCGGTTTTAATGGGATTCGTGTTGCCCGATCTTTTGTTTTCTGTGCAGTGTGTTGTAGATCTTTGTATGTTCTTTTTGTGAGTTCGAATCCCGCTCATGGCGAGGTGTACTCGATACAACATTATGTAATAAAGTTTGTCAGTGACTTCCGGCAGGTCGGTGGTTTTGAAGCAATAAAACCAGAGGACCTAAACCTCGGTAATAATAGTCCACCAGCTGAGGTATCGGTGCAGATATCTAATTCAGTGCGGGGCCATCATGGTCGTGATCGTATGGTAGCTGGATTAACAACTGTCTGTGTAATCGGTGCCTATCACCACTAAAGTTGTGAGTTCGAATCCCGTTCATGACGAAGTGTACTCGATGCAACATAATGTAATAAAGTTTGTCAGTTACTTGCGACAGGTCGGTAAGTTTTCCTCGGGTACTCCGGTTTTCTCCACCAATAAAACTGACCGCCACGATATAACTGAAATATTGTTGAAGGTGGCGTTAAACACCATAAACGAACCATTTAATTCTATTACTTACGTCGATGATCCATGTGGTAACTCTGTACTCCTTTCATATCGTGTGAACATTCCTGGAAGGTTAGACATTCATGTCCAGCCGTGTGATGAATAAAGAAGTACGGTACAGGATTATGTAGTGTTGATGGACTAACTGGTCGCCGTGCCCCCCAACTATCACGTGATACTATTTCTATATTTGGACAATCACCAGTGTCATGTTCTGAATCAAATATACATTACATTTATAATACTGTGTGGTCATTTGAATCCATGGATATCAAATGTCCTGGTTTGAGAAAAAAATGTATTTTAATTTTCATAAATACAGTCAAACCTGCCCAAGAGGTCACCTCTATTAAGCAGCCACCTGTATTAAAAGATCACCTTCTCCCTGTCCCGTAATAGAAAATTTCGTATGAATCGAACTTTTTAAGAGGTCACCTGTCTTAAGAGACCACTTTTCTTTGTCCTAAAGGTGACCTCTTAATACAGGTTTGACTGCATTAATTCGTGGATTTCCTGCGACAGTCATTACACTTGCATATCCATATGGTGACAAATATTCGTTGAAATCTTATTTTCTTCGTTTAATACTATTCACGAAATTCACGAAAATTGGGTATATTATGAATAATAAGGTATTAACAGTACCTGTCTAAACTGAACACCGTTGTAATTGTGCACAATTTGTATTGTAATAGATAGTTTTTTCAGATTATTTGCAGTTCATCTTGACATTATTTGTATATTCGGTGGTGTAATGGTTAACGTGTTTACCTCGAGTGCGGTAGATCGTGGGTTCAAGTCTCGTTCGGGTCAAACCAAAGACTATGCAATTGGTATTTGCTGCTTCTCCGCGAAGCACGCAGCAGTAAGGAGAAAGAGCAAAGACCGTTTGGCTCGGAACCAAGATAATGTGTCGGAGTGGGGTGACATGTCTGTCCACGGACTGTTGTTTCAGTGAGTTAGCACTATAAAAACCCAACTAAGTGTGTTGGTCTAATACAAAGTGGACCTCATCATCATTTTATTGAAAATTAACTTTTTTCTCGTCATGATATAGCTGAAAAATTGCTGAATTGGCGTTAAACAACAATCACTCACTTACTCACTGTATATTTGGTAAATATAAAGTGTCATCAACTGATTTACATATAACTAAATGACAAATACCAATTGAAACCGAACACTACTGGGATGGAACACACTTTTTTTAATTTAATTTTTTATAATAGACCGATGTTCGACACGTTGTGAGTTCGAACCCCGTTCATGGCGAAGTGTACTCGATACAACATTATGTGATAAAGTTTGCAAGTGACTTGCGACAGGTCTGTGCTTTCTCCAGGTACTGCTGTTTCCTCCACCAATAAAACTGACCGCCACGATATAACTGAAATATTGTTGAAAGAGGCGCTAAGCACCATACACCTAAATCATCATTTAAACGCCGTTATCTTCCTATAAGATTATTTTATTGATTGATTGAGTTTTAATCTTTGGTATATGTTAATTATCTATTATAATGAAACATTTACTATCATAAATTGTGGAAAGAAACATTGTATTTAATTTAAAACGTCACGTTATGTATTTGAATCTATACAGTTATTAGTTTTATTAATAAAAGTGCTGTCTCCAATCTCTTCTTTTTGTACGTATACAGCTCCTCAATCCAAAGTTCAAATAGTTCTCCAGACCCAGAAGCCATTTTCACAGGCGTTCGTGGCTCGGAGTTTACATATTTATTTTCATTAAAAAAAAACATTATTTCATCCCTTTTTACTTAATTTAACAATCTTATGTTAACAGTAACTTACATGTGTCGACATTTCATTGAAAATAAATATGAAAACAGAAAGTTAAAAAGGGTGGGAAGGGGTCATTCCGTGCACGAGCGCCTGTGGATAATAAGAGAATATGTAGGGTCGACACATATAAGAAGCTGTAAAATTGTATGAAAATAGACACGAAAAAGTTAAATTAAGGAAAAAGAGATGAAATAATAAAGAAATTGCATTGAAAATAAATATGCAAAAAGAAAATAAAAAAAAGAGGTGGCAATTCTGTGCCTTTTCAGGCAGACTAAGATCAAACACGAACATTATAGTCAAATAACAGACATAATATAGACCTGAGATAAAAAGTATTGAACACATTACCTACTGTAGACGGAGAACAACATCTATTTGTATGACCACCTGTACATTTCCCAGAATAGTAGGATCCGTGACATTTAGTGTGGTCATCTTGGCACGTTCCACCTATGTCTTTACAGGCTTGATCAGAAGCTGAAACAAACGAAAGTAAACTTATGTGGACAAATTGTACTAGGTTGGGGTTATGGTGTTTAGCGCCACTTTCAGTAATATTTCACTTTATCACACCGCGACTGAGTGGGATTCAAACTCACACCGTTAGAGGTGATAGGCACTGATTGAATATGTAGTTGTAAATCCAACTACCATACGATCACGACCACTAAGGTCCCTTGTAGATATTAGGGTTACATACCAATTACCAACACTATTTGACAAATGACTGAAATGATGTTGAAAGTGGCGTAAAACACCATATCCATCCCTTGATTGATACTGATATTCACTTATTCAAATTACTTACATACACAGTTCACAAGCACTATATGTAAAAGGCAGCACGCAATGACATTCGTTATATTCATTACAGACATTTTTGTCAGTGACTGATATGAATAGCTACAAAGACGTGTCTTAGATAAGGCTTTTAAACACATGATAATGAATTCATTATTTCGTATTAAAATCCACCTGTGATGTAAATCTATTGTCAAAACTCTCCATTATTTTTAAGGAATGGAGAGTTATTGTTCTATTTGTACTTTTAAGGTCCCACAAGGGGCAAACAATTTAATACTTTGTACTTTAGATACTATACACAGACTTTTTTTTGTTACAAGATTAATAATTAATAAAATTAATAAAGTACAATGGGTGGATTTTAAGTTGGAGAATGTCCTCGTATCTCTCCATTCCTTAAAAACAATGGGCCTTGGCCCCTTCGAGGCCTCGGCTCCATTATTTCTAAGGAATGGAGAGTTACTTGGACATTCTCCTATACATAATTGCCAACCTGTGATTGCATATAAGGACCGTCGTGGTCGTGATCGCATGGTAGCTGGATTTACAACTACCTATGCAATCAGTGCCTATCATCACTAACGTTGTTAGTTTGAATCCCGTTCATGGCGAGGTGTACTCGATCAAACGTTATGCGATAAAGTTTGTCAGTGATTTGCGATAGGTCGGTGCTTTCTCCGCGTACTCCCGTTTCCTCCACAAAAAACTGACCCCACGATATATTCGAAATATTGTTGAAAGTGGCGTTAAACACCATAAACCCACAACCACCGTGATTGCATATTATTGCATATTTTAATAATAGAACATAAATTGCATAAAAATTCCAGCTTGTAATTATTTTGTAATGATTGAAACCTGGGATTGCATATTTCACATTTTATTTTATAATAGGGACGTAATTTTTATAAATGTTTTACAACATTATGCAATTTAAATGATAATCTTTTTAACAGAACATTCCCGTAGTCATTTGTGACTTTGTGACGGATATACTCCGTAACGGTCAACCAAGCCATGGTGGCGACTGTAAAATAATTATGTTTACAAACGTATATCAAAATTACGTGTACTTTTTTTAATTGTTGTAACACACATGATATAGATTTAATTACATGTTCCCTAAATTGACAATTTTTTAATATGCACGAAGATTACAGTAAGGGATAGATTATTTAACTTGGTTTGGGGGTGGGGGTTATGGAGGAACTATATTTTATAACAACGCTCGGTTTTTCTTTTAATTGTACGTAACTTACATGTTTTACAAGGTAATCTCAATTGTGTTGCACACTGCGACTACGTGCGTAACGTACACATTGTGCCCCATTTTGATAAACATCCATTGGCTGACTGACAGACGATAACTCCAGACCGCACAGAGCTCGCATTGTAAGAAAATTCAGGCAGCAAGAAGGAATTGTCACACTTCAGTGGCCCGCCATGTCCTCTGATATGATCCCATTCGAGTACGTATGGGATTTTATTGGCCGCAAAGTGAACCAACGTAATCCACAATGTCAAAATATTTCTGAATTAACAAACGCAATTATGGAAGAATGGCGGTGATTCCCACAAGAGAGGCTTCGTCGCCTAGCTCGTGGAATGAATAGGTGAGTGCTGGACCCTGGACGTAAACGATGTGGTGATACTCGCTACTGAATAAATGTGCACTATATGTCTTCTCCATACATTTATTCAAATGTTCTGAACAAAATATCACTCGTTCGTTTTTTTAAATTGTTTGAAAACAATAACCAAATAAAACTTTTTTTTAAGTTTTAAGATGTCTGTATTATCTCCCCTTTCCCACTTGTAATAACCAACAATTTGATTTCATAATCAGCTTTAAATACGACTCAAATTGTAGCTCGTGGTCTAATCTATAATGAAATTTTACCAAAAAAGCATTTCGGGTTCAACTTCTTTCAACCTTGAAAAAATAATTTTGAAAAAAAAAATACTAGGTGGTTCTTAATTTTTGTCGGAGTGTAATATCATCACAATACCCAATACAGTTGCATTTAATAATGGTCAGTTCAGCTTTGAAATTTACAAGTGAGTGCTTAACTGTTAGAATAAAAACATAACTATCAAATTTACTGTATACGACGCGTTTTTGGAATAACCTTCATCAGGAACGCTCAAAATCGAAAGATTGAAAAGTCAAATAATTCAAAAGTCTTTGGGAGAAAACAGACCAAAGGGCCTAAACATGATAGCTAAAATCGGATATGGTCACCTATGCCTTAAGAAGGAGAACATTAGTTTTATTAATGCTAATAATTAGAAACACTGACTGCTGGATGGATGATACACTCGGGACTAATAGTCCACCAGCAGAGGTATCGACCCAGTGATAGGAATAGCAGATATCTAATTTAGTGCGCACGACACGTTTCTGGAAGAACCCCATGAATGATCAAAATATCTGTTGTTTTATACCTCTCCTAAGAGAACTGGCGGGCCACTTGTTTTTATGTTTTTGCAGTTATAACATAAAAGCATTCCAAAATACTTTACAATACGTCGTGTCAATCTTATAATGATACATGTCCATTTTTGTAGAAATGGAGATATCAGAGGTCAAAGTTTGGGCAGTTGAATAAAAACATTGGAGATATAACAGGATAACACTTCTCAAATTGTCTTAAACCAGTATATTTCGTTATATGGCTTATATAGGGAGATACAACATTGACAATTAAAGTCACTGATACCCATAAGTCGTATTGTCAAAAAAATGGACATGTATCATTATAAGATTGACAAGACGAATAGCTAAAATATTTGATACTACATTGTTGGTGTGTAGATGTTTAGCTAGTCTGATTAGTCTGATTAGTCTGATTAGTCTCTAAAGAAGAAGGAATCGTCGTGGTCGTGATCGTACGGTAGTTGGATTTACAACGACCTGTGCAATCAGTGCATATCACCACCAAAATTGAGAGTTCGAATCCCGCTCAGCCGAGGTGAACCCGATACACCATTATGTGATAAAGTTTGTCAGTAACTTGCGACAGGTCGTTAGTTTTCTCCAGGTACTCCGGTTTCCTCCACCAATAAAACTGACCTCCATGATATAACTGAAATATTGTTGAAAGTGGCGCTAAAAACCACAAACCTAAACCCAAACTTCTAAAGAAGAGCTGGTAGCTGTTGTTAATTGGTCTATGAACATGATTTTAATTTCAAAAGAGTTGATTTGAGGAAATACATTCTGTACATTATGTTCTCTGACTCAGCTTGTTAGTTCAGTGTTTTTGAATGATTTCTGCGTAAACACAATGTTAGGTTCGTATTTACTCCATTTGTTAACGTATCATTATGTCCAAACGCGAATTCCATTGCGGATGAAGTTCGTGTTGTTAAACAATAAAACGAAGGGTATCACTAGTTGAGCTGCTAACCCTTCGGTAACACCCGAGTTCACCATCGGTTTTTACTGGGGTTCGTATTGGTCAATTGTTATTTTTTTATGTAGTGATTTGTTGCCCATTGTTTGTCTTTTATTTTACTGGGCCATATGAATGTCTGTCCTTCTTCGGTTAACGGCTTTCGATTACTACTTTGGTATCTTCAAACTTCATACTAATGATTTATCTGGAGGCATGGTTTTGGCATTTTCTATCTTTGTAGAACTCCATTAACCATAGACATTGCTCGGTTGTACTAGATAGTATATAGGTTGTCTAGCTATATGTTTTGGATCAATGTTAGTCTGATTATGTATGCTATTATTACCTGTTTAATGGTCATTGTTAGAGAGAGGGAGAGGCGTGTTCCTCTGTACCCACAGGTGGTATGTGCTAAATGGGTGGATCAGCCATATTGCTGACCATCTTAAAGTGTTTGACTATGATTTTGAGATGATCTGATGCTGTTGTTGGTAACATTTCCATGTTAAAGTTGAAATGTATCTTGGATAGTTGGCCGTCTATTTGACGCGGTAAAAAGTTATGGTCTTTATATTTTTTAAGGGTTTTTGTAGGTGAACGTTATTTTTTGCATATGTTATACTACGATCATTGTGTTTTTTAGTGAATACATGCCAATAGACATGCATCTCGCTGGTTTGATCAGTATTTGTAACTGATTTACAATTGACGGTGTAGAGTATGACAAAATTCTCCGATTTATTATATTTAAAAAAACTTTGGGTGACACCCCCACTTTCCCCCAGGTGGCACATTGTTGAGTCAAATCAAAGATTATAAAACTGGTATCTGTTGTTTCTTCGCTATATTTGGGGCATTAAGGAGAAAGAGCAAATACTGGTTGGCTCGGAATCAGGATAATGGGTCCGAGTGGAGCGGAATGTTGTTTCACTGGGCTAGCATTTTAAAAATCCAATCAGCGTGTTGGTGCAGTATAAAGCGGACATTATTATCATCTCATCGAATGTAACTTGTTCTCGTCATGATATAGCTGAAATATTGCTCATTTTGGCATTAAGCAACAATCCCCCTCACTTACTCATTCAATCAGCTTGTCGTTGTCTTATGTATATTTTAGAAACCGCATCGGTGGTCTAATGGTTAGCGTGCTCGCCTCGAGTGCGGTAGATCGTGGGTTCGAGCCCTGATTGGGTCAAACCAAAGATTGATATTGGTATTTGTTGCTTCTCCTCTAAGTACGCAACATTAAGGAGAAAGAGGAAAGACTGCTTGGCTCGAGATGATGTGTCCGATTGGGGCGACATGTCTATTCACAGACTGTTGTTTCAGTGAGCTAGCACTATAAAAATCCAACTAAGCGTGTTGGTCTAGTACAAAGCGGACCTCATCATCATCATCTCATCGAAAATTAACTTGTTCTCGCCATTATATAGCTGAAATGTTGCTGAATTGGCATTAAACAACAATCATTCTCATTCACTCATATTTTACGAGATTTTTGTGTGATTTTATTCAACCTGTCAATCATCTCTCTTTCAACAATTAATATTCATATTACAATATTTACCTATTTGTTACCTGTATGTTTATGTAAACCATTAGGAATATGTTTTTAATGATTTATGTAACTACGAAAAAGCCCAAGGAAAACATAAGAATCTTACATGCATTTATTAATCATCAATCAAGTATGAAAATGAATAATATACAATTATGGCCGCCATCAAAAGTTGAAATCCATAATTATATATTTGAGAAGAAGTTATTTCCCAAATTGTTCTTTTCTTATTGCCAAGTTGGTTGCTTTGGATGATCGAAGAAATAGAATTTTAGAAGACAACATTTCTCATGGACATTAGAGCATGCCTGTTGTGCCCAGCTGTCGGGACCTTCTTCCTCACTCTCAAAACAGTCATAACGACAGTTACAGTCATCTGGCTCATACGTTCCCTGTCCGTTTACTGAAACTGAAAATAACAATAGAAACACTGGTTAGTCGTATCTAATTCAAAATAAAACGTTAATCGGTAATGGTCGACAATAACTGACAACAACATTGAAAACCTTCAACGTCAAATCTACATCTATCTGGAACACCCACAAAAAGGTCACGGGATTTAACCGATTTATTGGAACCAAGTCCCCACTATATTGGTATCTAGTAAATAGATACTAGTATTAGAGAAAACCGAAAGGTCAATATCAAAATAGGCAATCTAGAGACACATTGTGCACAAGACACAAATCGGAAAACGCAAAAACAACAAACAACATGAATGACTAGCTACACGGACACTACAAAAAGACCATGGGATGTACCCAGGTGCTCACGAAGAACAACCAATTCTAGTTTCTGATTAGAAATTCTCCTTAGCAGAGTATCGAATCCATTTATTTTCTTCAATAATAACCAGAAGAAGTCATTTGAAGGACAGAAAATACAATGTCCAACAGGTAAAGGACAACAAGACAAAACAATGCTCGTCAAAGTAACACACAGCAGAAGAGATTCAACAATGCAAACTATACTATATAACGAGGGTGAACTCTGGAAGGGCAAGACATTCCTGCTTCACAACTGGGATCGGTAGTGTTACTGTTAAACGACACGAACATCCTATGATATGGAAATCGAGAAGGACATCAATATATGCCAATAGATGCAAAAACCTATTATATAAAACATGAACATTAAACAAAACGTATCGTAAAAGAACAAAGTTTTCTTTTGTTTTCTATATCAAACTCGGACAAGTCACTTCATTGAGTAATCCGACGGGTGACACATATGGAGCAGGAACTGCTTATCCTTCCGGAGTTCAACCACGTTTTCTTAGCGGGTTCGTGTTGCTCGATCTTTAGTTTTCTGAGTAGTGTTTTGTAGATCATTCTTTGTCTTTTTGTCCTTTTTATTTTGGCCACTGTGTTGTCTGTTCTTCTTCGATTTACGGCTTCTTATTGTCGTGGATTTCAGATTGATTTATTCCGTTCGAATACTTAAAGATGTCTTGAAGCAAAAAAATCAGTTCCTTTAACTTCGACACGACGCAAGATCAGCTGCAAACTGCAGTAAACCGTTGGAGATCCAATTATTAGAGGGAAGGATTCAGGTCCAAATTATCCCATAACTTCTCGTGTCTGTCCCCTCCCAGGACCTGGATTTCAAACGCCATGTGTCGTATTGTATTTTGTGTGCAATACATGTAGCTTTAGGTACATGTAAGACGTGATTGTTCGTTTTGTTTTTATTAGTGGAAATGTTGACAATCACTGTTTAAACGGTCTTTTGATGATGTCTTGACCATGTTGTACACTCTCCGTAACACGAGTTCTGTGGTGATTGGAATGTGTAGGAACAATTGATTCTCCATTAGTGTGATGCAACCCTAAATAATGTTAAATTCTGGTTCTGCTATTAAACACTTTCTGTGTCTTGTATACCCAATGTTGCCAGTTTCTCTGAAGTGTCCAATCTTGATTGTCTCTTCGGTTTTCTCTAGCGTTTATTTATATAAATTAATTAAGATAAAATAAAATATATTTTAGTGTAACAGTAGAAATTAGATAATTTTTATGTCCTGTTGTCACTGATGTTTAGGTAAATGTTAACACTTCAAGGAAGACATCAGGGTCAATGTATGTAGTGCATATTAGACAAAGGTGAATATAAGCTATTGATTTGACGGTTAATCGTATGTCTCGTTTCGTGCACCTTCAACGGAAGTATATCACGTATTCTAATGTTCTTAAATTAACATTAACATTAACAAACTCATTCATTACCTTTTGTACATGTAAATGTGTTACTTTGTCATTTTTTTTTATTCTTAATTTCTTTCTTCTAAAAATAATCCAAAGCAAAAGAGAGAGTTATAAATGAATATTCATTTACTTCCCATAACTGCACCAATATTGACGGTCAACGGCCTTCTCCAAGATGAACAAACCCCAATACAATCGTATTCCTGAATTTTTGACCTTGAAGCAGGCCGTTGGTCGAAACGTTGGTATGTGTATGGTATTTTTTTAAATATGTTTTTTTGCATATACCATTTATAATTAGATTACTAATTTTATGCTTTCCAAGAATGGATTATATTTAGAAATTTGTTATGCCTTTATTGATATTTTGTCTCCATTTTGCTGAAAATCGTAAAACAAACGCAGTCAACCAGAAAGACTATCGACCAAAGAGATATTCTTGATATAGTAACGCTTAAAACACAAAGGTAAAATTAGAAACAAAGTCCATACACGAATTCTTCCAGGAAATAGAAACTCACAAGTATGCATTCCTATTAAGCAATTTGTTGTTAATAGTTAGTTTCTGTATCATTTCACTAAGAGGAGAGGTTCGGCCAATGAAACCAGTTTAACCACGTTTTATTCACGTGCCTGTACTAATCCAGGACAGTGAGCGGTCATGTTTATGTGTGTTAGGGGTATGGATTTTGCCTCCTTCTGCAATTGAGCCATTGAATTTTGGAATTGTTCCTACAGGGTGATATTGTTTTGTTTTTCATTTTATTGAGCTTGTTTTTCTAAGGGATGTGATTCTCACCCCAAAATTGTTTTCTATTGTTATGTTATACAGTCAAACCTGCTTTAGTGACCTCCTCTATTAAGCAATAACTTGTATTATGTGACCTTAATCTTAATTTGCCTTCACAGTGCATTTTATATTAATTAAACCTGTATTAAGTGACCACCTGTCTTAATGTTACCCTATTTCAATGTTCCCTTGGAAGGTCACATATGACAGGTTTGACTGTATCATTGTTTTTATTTACCTTTTGTGGTGGATTTGTATCATGTTAACATATCCCTGAAAATAAACTTTGCTGTGACGGAATACTACATATCTACCAGTAATAAATAGTCATTTCTCCAACATTTTATCGTCACCCTAAGACACGATTCCGATATAAAAAATAGTTTATTTTCTCCTTTCATCATATTTGGACCTATAAAAATAGCTTAACCCCACCACTCTTTTTTCTATTGAAGCGCATGTACCAAGCCAGGAAAGAGAGCGGTTATATACCCGTATGTGTATTACGGGTATCGATTTTGCCGTTTTCCTCGATTTTTCTATTGAATATGGGATCTGTTCCGACAGTGTGATATTTTTTTGTTTTTTTATTTTTTTACCACTAGGCACCTCCTTTGTAACTTTGAGATACGTAACAGATCGAACATGGAGTTGTAGTGGCCTATCAATTTGAGAACACCTGATCTCAATCCTGATAGTTAGTTTATATTTCACTGATGTTGTGTCCTGGATACAATTCTTAGTGCCCAACACACGGATTTGTTCGGAACGTTCCCAGGGGGGTAGTTGATTCCCACTTTCTACGAGGGTTGTAATGGTACAATACGGAAAGCTTGTCCATGGATTATAACACCTTAAATGTTTGGAGAGACCTACTGTGTAGATTGTGCATTGCAACCGCTACAAAAGACAACTATGCTTTTACAGTGGGAGTCAATAGTCGGAGAGTAAGTAGTATACAGTTATTGACTGGGTCCGAGGACAACAGCTGTTGTTCGAGGAATTACCAGTCTATAACTGATTTGTTATACCTTATCATATTTAATGCTTTCTATTTTAATTTCTTTTCCTGTTTTTAGATTTACTGGCTTATTGCGACCAGCTTATAAATTATTTTTCGTTTCGTATAAAACTCCTCCATTTCATCTTCTGACAGATCGGCGAACCTGGATGTCGCCATTTTTGTTTTTAGTAAACGTTATACAGACGACAGGGAATTACGTGACATACGCGTGCAGCTATTTTAAGCAAGCAATAAAAGTAGGGCAAGCGGTCAACAGATCGGACCCGGTCCAACAGACCGAAAACTGTTGACGGTCAACAGATCGTTGATTCAAGGATTTTTAGATTTTTTAAAAAACAGTAAAAATGTTGATTTTTATTCCTAATACATTTATATAGATATAAAATTATAAGGTATAGCAATCATGTATTGGATTTGTCTCTTTCCGTTTTTCGATTCGAATCTGGATCTATTCCGAACGTGTGATATTTGTAGTTTTTTTTATTTCATTATTGAAACATTTGCACTAACAACTTTAAAAATAGAACTACAAAATATATACAACTTGTACATCTCATTAAAAATTTGTTTTATAAGAATTGACATGTAATATGTTGTTGTCACCTTACTTCCTGTAAATGTCGTTGTTTAAATGTAAAACAAAATGTATTAAAGTCACACTTCTAAACGGCAGTACAGAAGCATACATGAAGTAATAAAAACTTAGATATTAAATTTAGTGCGCACGACGCGTTTCCGGAATAACCTTCATCAGGTGACACTCAAAATCGAAAGATTGGAAAGTCAAATAATTCAAAAGTCTTTGGGAGCAGGAAATCCAAAGGGCATAAACAGAATAGCTAAAATCGGCGTTACCATGACCACAGATTTACATTTGTCATTTGATCTCTAACAATAATGTACAGTTTTCTCCTATATTTTAAAATTTAAGCTATTGGTGTTTACTGTCACATTCCACTTCCACACTGCTTCAGTTATATTGGGTCGGTCAGTTTTATTGGTGGAGGAAACCAGAGTACTCGTACAGAACTCAGTGTCGTCTTAGCGCATGGGCACGCTTGGGCAATTGCTCGGGGTCCCCACGAGCATAGGGGCCCCATGCTAATAATCTATGTCTGCTGTGTACGGCATGTTTTTTAATGCTTCACTGATTTTGTTGGAAGTACCAATACAATAAATATGGCTTAATTTTATCGACCATTTACATTTTTATTCCGGTGAGTGGTTGTGACGGTAGGGGCCCCAGTGCACATCATTGACAGGGGGCATATAATTCTGTTAAGACAACCCTGTTCAGAACCATCGACCTGCTTAAAGTTACTGACAAACTGTTCTATCAAGTATACATATAGATAAAATGAAGAAAAAAAAACCATACCACACCGTCGGAACAGTTCCAAATCCGAATAGAAAACTCACCGAAAGAGATAAAATCGATACTCCTAACACACAAATGCATAACCGCTCACTTCAATAAAAAGTGGTTAAGCTTGTTTTATGAGCTTTAATGAAACGATATCAAAATTAACATAATATCAACTGACAGCATCTAAGTAGAGATAAAGGATGTCTTCAACCAAATACCAGACTACAGAAATCTACAGTTTGAGACTACATAATGGACACTTCAGTTCAATATAAACTTGGTTGTTTCATTTTTCACATATTTTAAGGGTTGACAGCGACCTCAACATCAATAATATCATCATTTCTCCATATATTTTCTAATTATTATCTTCATTTACAATTATCATGGTCGGGTTAATACATGTGTAGTTATTTTTAAAGTAATTCTCTCAAATTAAGATATTATGTTTGCTATACATTTGTTTCTGTTGACCTCCTTTGGGGTTAATTTTGGTATTTAAGGTTATAGTTCGTGTTGCTGTTGTTGGTTACATTTTCGACTATTAATGTTTTAATTCTTACTTTTAATTTCAAAATGTATATCATAATTATTAATACTTGAAACGTTACATGTATATTAAGAAAACAACTGCAAAAAATGACAAACTAAGAAAAAACCAAGTCAACATAAATTCCAAATAAATCTGGAGTGACACATCACTGTCGGTCAAAGGTCAGGTTCACCTGTTCTACCAATGACATTACTGTATATAGGGATCAATAAGGTTGTCAATGATCATCTTCACTCGGACATGGAATGTACATCATAACACATAGCTGACTACATGACACATGAGTACATTTGTTATTAAGAAAATGACAATGCAAATTGAAATAATGGCTGTTCGTAGGCAATGTGACATCCATATTAATTTATTCTGATTTTTTGCTTCTTAGCATACGTTAAATTTAATCTCGCATTTGCTATTTCCATAAAAAACTGAGATCATGGTGTTCTAGAAGCTTTAAAATTAAAATAAAGTAATATTGATGCCACATTTGCGATTTCCATAAAAGAGAAACTGAGATCAGGATGTTCCGGACGCTTTAAAATATTCTGTTCCATTAATAGAATGGTGAAGTTATAATATACAAAGCCAGATCAGGAAATAGGAAATGACAAGGTAATATTGGAAACATGCGCGTCACCAGTTGAGACAGTCATATTTAATATGTGTTAACCAATTCATCATTTTTGACGTAATCTAGTCTACGCTTATTATCACCATGGATGTATAAGGTTTCAGATAAGAATTAGGCCTCTGTTCAAAAATCTAAATTCTTTCTGTGAATATGGAACATACACATATAGGACGGAAAGTGCCTTTATCACATTCCGCCTACACAGTATCCAAACAGGGGAAATAACACAGCTTATACCCTCGGTTATTAGAGGGGTTCGTGTTACTCGATCTTTAGTATGTTTTGCAGATTGATGTTTGTCCTTTTGTACTTTTTCTTTTGGCCATTGTATTGTCTGTCCTTTGATTTACAGATTCTGATTACCCCTTTGGTATCTTCAAACTCTTGTTCATACAGTTAGATTTTTTGTCATCTATAATGATTTGCATAAAATTTATGAGATTGTATGATTTCATTTCCTCATGAGAAAATATTAGAGATACCAAATATGTAATCAGAATCCCTAAATCTCAGAAGGATCAACAATACAATGACCAACAGAAAAAGGACAAACAATACAATGACCAACAGAAAAAGGACAAACAATACAATGACCAACAGAAAAAGGACAAACAATACAATGACCAACAGAAAAAGGACAAACAATACAATGACCAACAGAAAAAGGACAAACAATACAATGACCAACAGAAAAAGGACAAACAATACAATGACCAACAGAAAAAGGACAAACATTGATATACAAAACACTACACAGAAAACAAAAGATCGAGTAACATGAACCCCACTAAAAACCGGAAGTGAACTCAGGTGGTCCCGGAAGGGTTATCAGTTCCTGCACCCTTCTTGTTAATATTGTTGATAAGTCATGAATGAGGAAAGGGTCGCATTGCGATTACCACAAGCAGAACACAATCGTGGTCACTCTTTTCAAACGGTATGCTGCAAGCATCTTTGTATAGGCATCATATGACTAAATCTGACGTATGCGATGATGAACATCATGTGGGGTATTTTACCTATGTCTGTAATAACAGGAAAAATTTATTTTGACATGTGTTAACAATGTCATTAAGAATTTTTACATATGTCATGCATTTTTACGTGGTCAGTTACATGTCTCTTTGATTTACACAAATGAAAAAAACCCATATCTATTTTATTTTATTTGCTACATGTTCAAAGGTATATTTCAATAGCTGGTGTGAAATGGAATAAGAATAGAAAATATTATATAAATTAAAGAAAAAGAACCCACATCGTTGGAAAAGTTCCACAATCGAATAGAAAAATTTTAGAAAGAGGCAAAATTGATACCCCCTAACAGAAATACAGGACCGCTCACTTTCATGCATTGGTGCAGGCATTTCAGTAGCAATGTGTAGGGCCTAAGCTAATTTTATAGGCCTAAATATGACTGTGACATTAACATACAAGAAATAGAAGAAAAAAATATAAAAATACGATATTTTAAAATATTATTTTCATCAATTCCTAACCAATGAAAATAACAATTGTTAGTATAGGAAAAGTGAA
Organism: Bathymodiolus brooksi; assembly: GCA_963680875.1. NCBI lineage: Eukaryota > Metazoa > Mollusca > Bivalvia > Mytilida > Modiolidae > Bathymodiolus > Bathymodiolus brooksi. The sequence continues at coordinate 70,905,593 of OY804590.1, forward strand.
AAAAAAATCAGAATAAAACAATAATAATGTCACATTCGTATTTGTAAACAATAACAATAATAATGTCACATTCGTATTTGTAAACAATAACAATAATAACAAAAATTTACTTACTTGCAAAAATAAAAATTATTGACAAAATCAACAAGGAGAGAGCTATGTATGGCCTCATATTGTCTCTGATCGTCACAATAACGTTCTGTACACCAGTCAGTGAAGATGTGTTAATTATAATCTCGTATAAATAGTGATCTGTCACCAACCAAAAGTCTTACGAATATATAATAATGAATATGATTAATATCTATATTATTATAATTATGTCTCTTTTACAATTAACATTTTCTCCTTAATGGTTTTTATTGTTGTTCATGTCTCCTTATTCTAACGATGTGGTTTATTTTTTGCTGTCATTTCTCTATATTTAGGCGATAGTTAACAATATTATGTTTTAACTGTCATTTCTCTATATTTAAACAATACTTAATAATATAATGTTAAAACAAGGAGAAATTAGTATGTATATGTAAATAAAAAAACATCTATATATTGTTGCTTGAATATACAGTATTTCAGTAAAAATTCTAAATAATAAAAAAAGTAAATGAATCCCAAAAAATCTTTTGGATTTTAAAACTGGCAAAATATTAATTAACTAACCATATTTTTTTTTTATATCTAAATTAATCCTATTAAAACCTTTCGATCTTAAAGCTTGCATTATAAGTTAATTCATTATTAAAAATATTCTTTTCTCCTTTTTCTAATAAATGTGCTACAACGTTGTCCAACCAGATACGATATTTCATTTCCAGTTGGCCAATCAAATTGCAGAAAAAGGTCAAATTTTTCAAAAATTTCAAAATTTCAAAATTTAGCAAAATTTAAAAAAAATTAAAAGTGAATAACTGCTTTATTAAATAATAAGGAATTTCAACAGTATATTCAACAAAATAGGCTGCAATCTAAAGGAATTTTTTAAAGTAAAAGAAAAAAAATCCAAATTTTCATAAAATTTCAAAACTTTCAAAAATTTCATAAGATTTCAAAATTTTCATCATAAATTTTGATATTTAAATAATCTTGAAAAATGATAAAACAATTGTAGCCTATTTTGTTGAATATACTGTTGAAATTCCTTATTATTCAATAAAGCAGTTATTCACTTTTAATTTCAGTCTACTCATGACTATACGTTGACCAGATCCGTAGACCTCATTAAAAGTCAATAATTGTATATACTACGATGGGCGCTACTAGTGGAACAGAAACTGCTTCTGGAGCACATGACTTGCATCCCCGCTTTTCAGTGGGGTTCGTGTTACTCGATCTTTAGTTTTATGTGTATGTTTTGTAGATCGTTGTTTGCCCTTTTGTATTTTTGTACTTTTTCTTTTGACCATTGTGTTGTCTGTCCTTCTTCGATTTACGGATTCTGATAACCCCGTTGGTATCTTCAAACTTTTCTTCCAAAGACGACAGCTAAGAAGAGATATGATTATGTACGGGGAAGATGTATACCATTATTGTTTTACTTGTCCAAACTATACGGAAATAAGACTTACTATGATGAACAATTTAAATTGGATACAGACAATCGATCTCAATCTACTAACCTGTGGGTTTGATGTTTTAGCATACGAAGAAAATATCAATATCTTGAAACACGTTTTCAATTTTATTAAATCTTCAGAGAGATTCCTTGTAGTATAATTATTTGATAAGTATCTACTCTCCAACCTCGCATCCATCCAATACAACCTTTTTATTAACTCGTTATTTGTTTACAATATATTTCTATATGTATTATATGCATGCTCAAAATGATCATTATACTATGTTAATTTATTGTATCAATGGGAGAAGACTTCATAAGTTGGCAAAACATGTGTCTTAAAGAGGCATTAGCTACGATTTTGACCAAAAAAATTATATGTTTTGGAAATTGATAAATAGCTTTAAAATGATGAAATAAAGGTAAATATTTCACATTAAACAGCTTATCGTACCACTTTTCGCCTTTTGAGAACGAAAATTACCATCGATTTATTATTTCCTTGCAAGCAAATAATTTGACTTCGCTTTCTCCGTATGCGACTGACCTTACTAGTGACAGGTTAAAACGAATAATTTGTATTTTGTCGCTTATCAAGTGCAAACTTGCATGGTTCTTTGTCCGTAATTAGTTTAAACATATTTTATTGTCCAAAAACATGACAATAGGATCAGATACAAGTTTTTCAACTTAGAACATCTTCTCCTTTATATAAACAATATACAAATACAATTGAACATAAATACAAAAGCTACAGTCTTTCTTAATAATTAGAAAAACAACAAAAAACAACAACATGAAATGTACGAGTGCAACACAATTTGAAATTTACCCAATGACAAATCGAACAGACCTTTACAATAAATGGACTAGTTGATAGAACACACCTAGAATGAAGAAAATCAATAATTGTTATACAATGTAGTGGGATTATTAATTCGGTAAAGGTAGGATCTTTTAAAATTTAGTTTCAAAATATATAACAATATCATTATTTATTCAGTAATAATTTTAACATAAAGTGCTCACACGTGTGTATTGCAACATTTACTAATTCACACCAGGTCAGCCACAAACCAATTGTCACCTGATTACATTCACGATAATTAGCGGAAAGAAAAGCGACATGTTTCCTTAATATATGTCTGTACAGTAATGAATACATGCTTATTTGTGTCAATATTATAAATTTGACTTCCAAACAGCAAGGTGTTTAAGTCAATGTGTACATTTGCAGCTAATAAAGAACGGTACAAAATATTTCTTTGTGCATCAAACCTCTTGCAGTACAATAAAAAATGTTCAGCATTCTCTGTGGAATATCCACAAGAACAAGATGGGCTATGAATCATATTAGCATGAAATAGATCATTATGTAATGCACTACAATTATTCCTTATTCTAGTATGCAGTATATTTAAATATCTGTTGCCAATATTATAATAGGATGGGGGTTTAGCATTTTTATAGTAGTGTTGTTTCAATTTGTATTTGAAGGATTCAAAAGTTGAAAGTTGACGTATTCTCAGGTCTAATAAATTCCATAACTTGGTCGTCGACGGAAAAAATGACTGTTGGGATATCGATAATCTGTTTGTAGTTTGACTAATATTATAACTATTTCGTAAATTATAGTTATTAGTTTCTCCAACACTGGGAGGAATCAAATCACATAAAAACTCAGGAGAATTACCAACATTTAATTTATAAAACATACATAATTTTTTAACCTCTCGCCTAGTGCTAAGTTTCTCCCAACCCGTCTTCCTGTATATTGAATCCAAACTTGTGTAGCATGTTAGCCCTGTAACAATACGAGCCGCTTCCAATTGTAGTTTTTCTAGTCTATCAGAATTGACTTCTCCGCAGTTATCCCATACCTCAGATGAATATTCCAAAATTGGTCTAATGAAAGTAAAATAAATATTTTCCAGATATTCCCACTTTAATCTAAATTTAAGCTTCCTCAAGACATTAAGTTGCTTTGAAGTTTTCTGAATTAGGCTGTCTATATGTTTTGTCCATTTATAATCACTACTGATAATTATGCCTAAATGTTTGTGCTTATTAACAGAATTAACGCCGACTAAAAGCAGATTCACAGAAAATAAGAAATAAGTGCATTGGTGTACTGATTTAATGACGATTTAGCAAACCCCGTAAACAATGCCGATAATTAATAAGATGGCGTCCATTTCTTGATCGAGCTCAAAACACGAGCAGTTGCACCTTTTTCCCCCGATATGCATACATTTCATAACAATTATAAGTTACAGAAACACGTTTTATTAAGGCATCAATCATATCTGATAGTTTTTATGGGTAATCAAAATTATCGATTTTGGCACATAATGCCCCTTTAACAAATAAAATCATCATAAACTAAAATTATGCATAAACCTTATACATACTCGTAATTTATATATAACCTGAGTTCACTCTTGGTATTTAGTGGGGTTGAAGTTGTTCATTGTTTTGTTTTCTGTGTAGTGTTTTGTAGATCGTTTGTTCATTAGGCCATTATATTGTTTGTCCTTCAACTTAAGGCTTCTGGTTACCCTTGTGGTATCTCCAAACTTTTCTACACATTCAAGCTTGTATATTTATGAATATGATGGTTGATTGGTTGATAATCAACAAGTAAGGTGGATTTCAGCTATATTCATGACCAGAAGCTGCTAACTAACAATACATCACGTATAACAAGTGGGAACGTCGTGGTCGTGATCGTCTGATGGTTGGATTTACAACTACCTATGCAATCAGTGCCTATCACAAATAACGTTGTATGTTCGAATCACACCCAGACGAGGTGTACTCGATACATCATTATGTGATGAAATTTGTCAGTGACTTACGGTAGATCGGTGGCTTTCAACCGGCCAGTCCGATTTCCCCCCATCAATAAAACTGACCTCCACGATATAACTGAAATATTGTTGAAAGGGGCGTAAACCATCATAAGCCTAGAGAGTAGAAAAATAGTTGCAATATGATGGGCATATGAAAGAATTACCTGAATTGACCCGAGGCCCGTCAATCTATTAAATAAAATATTTCAGTAGTTTATGGATTGATTGATTGTTGCTTGTCGTAAAGTGAATGAGTAAGTGAGTGATTGTTGTTTAACGCCAACTCAGCCATTTATCAGCTATATCATGGCGAGAACAAGTTAATTTTCAATGAGATGATTATAAGGTCCACTTTGTACTAGACCAACATGCTTAGATGGATATATATAAGTATATAAGTTGCATTCAGAACAAGACCAAGTTAACAAATAAATCATGTACCTGGCAGTCTGAACGGGCTGTATATGGATGTTTGCCACAAGTAAAAGGGACCGGAGATAGTGGAAAATATAGGACAAAGTTGACATAGAAGAAGACAATGCACAGACAAGACATAACAAGTAAACATTAGAGAATACCGAAGGGCAATCACAAATGGACAATGCAGAGATACTGTCAACATAGAGTACACATAATAAATGTATGAGCTGTAAAGCAAGCAAAAAACATTTCCCGCCAAAATGTAACAATAATAAATTAAGTCCAATATAAACAGATGTGTTTTTTACTTTGTGTGTGTATGGGAAGGGCAAGTTTATTACCTGATTAATGACATGTATAGGACGGATTATATCGATTCATATCTATTAGTAATATAAAATAGCCGTATACAAGATAATTAATTAATTTGTGGTTATCTGACGACAATAAAATACGGCGTCTTTAGACGTTTAATTTTGTGTTTTCTTATTGTCGTGGACGCCATTTATTTTGAAACAAGCAAAATATATAGCTTCCTGTTTACAGTCCATAAAATGATAAATAATAACTGTCAGGATATGGCCATCAACAAGATTGTACAAATTAAATCAAATGGTTTTAATGTTTATATTGTGATTATAACTGAGTTTGTTTTTATTGCTAGTGGTAATGTGGGTTTGTAAAACCTGAAATTGTGTTTTCATGATTGTATGTTTTATTTTATCACAAACTTATCGAGTTTATATGACAATAAACACATAGATATCTCGTTTAGTGCACACGACACGTTTCTGGAATTACTTTCATCAGACACGCTCAAAGTCGACAGATTGGAAAACCAAATAATGTAAAAGTCTTTAAACGTTTTTATTATTATTATTATTTTAAAATAAGTAATCTGTTATTAATACATCGATACACTGAACATCTAATTTAAGATTGATTGATTGATTGGAGTTTAACGCCAAATTTAGCAGTATTTCAGCTAAATCGTAGTGTTCTAATTTTAGATAATTCACCACATTTCAAGGTGGTTTATTGAGAATGTGTTCTTAAAGACCTCAATTTTCATAGTGATAAATAATTTTGGATAACATTTCATATTCTTCGTTTATATGCACCCATTACACAAAAACCGTTGTGCATACACCACATTCATTCAAAACTATTTTCACTACCACTTTCCAAACTGTATTCTTTGTACAATTCACTTCGTGTTTTGAAAAGTCCGTTGCATATCAGATTCAAATCAATGCAAGACAAATTTGAAGATACCAAAGGGATAAAACAAGGAGTCGTAATTCTGATAAAGACAGACAATGCAATGGCTAAAAGAACAACGACAGTATACTACACAAAAAACTAAAGATTAAGCTATTCCAACTCCAACAGAAAACGGGGATGGACTTGCTGCCATTATCCTATACAATATTCTTCATCAATGTACCGTTAGTATGGAGTATATCTCTCTCAGTTGTTACGATGTTCCATGCAGAGCTTGCGGTTCCTATCGATATTTTCTTGATAGATGGTTGCTGCTGAAAAGGAAACTACTGAACCAAGGGTTATTACTGGAGAAGTTGATATCATCATTTTGAAATCCCAACAGTCGCCATCATGACTTATTCTACCGTTACAGAATATCTGTGTTACAAATGCCCACGGGTATGTTCCGTTTGTTGTATAGTCTTATCATCGGGTTTGCAGCAATAGTAACATGACGGGTGTCACTAGTGGGGCAGGAAGTGCTTACCTTTCTGGTGTACATTAGTTCATCCATGGATATTAGTTGTGTTCTTGTTGCTCAATCTTTAGTTTCTGTGTGATGTTTTGCCAGCCTTAGTTTGTCTTTTTGTTCGTTTTTGGTTGTTAGTCATTATATTGTTTCTTCTTCGATGCACAGGTTCTGATATCATCAAACTTTCATAGGTAGGTAAATACCGTTATTGATATTCTATTGAGTTTTTTGTTTTTGTCCAAAGGAGAAGATATGATGTGTTGGGCAAAGATAAACTAACATACAAACAAAGTAAATTTTTAAGAATTCAGTTTTCTTTCTATGACAAAGACATGTTTTCCACTGCTCAGTAACGCAACAACCTCGCAACAACAACAAAACAAAATGGCCGGGCCGGAATATCAACCTTAGCTTTCACAATATCAGAAGTATAGTATTATATAGGTTGTTTTAATGTAAGAGATCGCATTGGAAAATTGCAAAAAATACCATGTGAGGGTTGTCATTTTTCCCACATGTGACTCTCATGACCGCACCATGTCAATAAGGGGGGATGTTTAGGCACATAACACTAGTTTAACCCCGCCACTTTTTATTGTAGTATATGTACCAAGCCAGGAAAGTGAGCGGTCATGTAGTTAAGGGTATCTGTCATGTAGTTAAGGGTATCTGTCATGTAGTTAAGGGTATCGGTCATGTAGTTAAGGGTATCTGTCATGTAGTTAAGGGTATCTGTCATGTAGTTAAGGGTATCTGTCATGTAGTTAAGGGTATCTGTCATGTAGTTAAGGGTACCTGTCATGTAGTTAAGGGTATCTGTCATGTAGTTAAGGGTATCTGTCATGTAGTTAAGGGTATCGGTCATGTAGTTAAGGGTATCGGTCATGTAGTTAAGGATATCTGTCATGTAGTTAAGGGTATCTGTCATGTAGTTAAGGGTATCTGTCATGTAGTTAAGGGTATCTGTCATGTAGTTAAGGGTATCGATTGTGAAGATTTCTACGCCTTTTCTTTTGAATTTTGGAAAAGTTCCGACAGTTTTTAAAAATTTGATTGATGTCTATTTAAAAATGCGTTATACTGAATAGCCTCATTCTGACTTCAATATTTAAATATATGAATAAAAACATATATATCAAATTTAGTGCGCACGACACGTTTCTGGAATAACCTTAATCAGGTACGTTCATAATCGAAAGACTGGAAAACCAAATAATTTGAAGTTTTGGGAGCAATAAAACCAATGGACCTAAACAAGATAGCCAAAATCGGCTGATGTCACCTATGCTTGAGGGAGGAGAACCTTAGTTTTATTAATAAATACATTATTTAGGAAGTTTGTAACATAAAGAAAAATAACAGATATTTGTTTCTAAGATATATATACATATAAGTAAGTAATGCAAATATTTAGGTTAATTGAGATGATACCGAAAATGGTCATTATCATACATATTTCTTGTCTTTCCCTTTTCTATTAGTAATAAAGGATTATGATGTAAATGAACAGGAGAAGACTATCCAAAATTACCTTTAGACAAAAATTAAAGTAACGAAACAGCGGTTCTACATTACACAGTCGTGGTGGTGTCTTCAACAATTAGCAAAACTCATACCTTAAATAAGAGTAATAACAAAATTACCGAACTCTGAACAATCTTACAAAGGGAAAGTCAAAACTCATAAGTATATAAACAGACAAAATCAGTCAACAACCGGAAAACTGTGAAAACCGTAATGACCTTGACTTGGTACAGGCATTTCTAAAGAAATGGTGGGTTGAATCAGATTTTAAAGCGCCAAACCTCCCGCTTTCATTATGGCTCAAAGGTTCCGGCTGTCACTATAACAGTATTTATAACAAAAATGAGAGTGAAACGAACCCTAACATGCAGTTGAGTGGTATATCTTTACTTATGTCGATATACGTCACATCTGGGCATCTTTATCGGTCTGGTGTTATTTGGTGGTGTATATATTTATTTACAGTCAGTGCCTATCACGATTAACGCTGTGAGTTCGAATCCCACTCAGGCGAGGTGTTCTCGATACAACATTGTGTGATAAAGTTTTTTTTTTGAAAGTGGTGTTAAGCAACATAACTCTAACTGCTAACCCCATTTTATTTCCCAGCTGTGCGATTTTATATCAACAAGAATGTAAAATACGGGTGATGTAATCTGTTTGTTTTTCATACTCTTGTATATGCTGTTCTGTCATATCATGTCGACTTACAATTGGCAATTCATTAATAATATTGATGATGACATTTTCTCACTTTGGTATTTTAGTATTATAAAGTAACGTTTTTGTTTTAACGTTAGTTGTGATTCATGCACACAAATGCCCACGCATGTGAATATTACCTCTGTATTGTATGTCTTGCGTATTTAGTTATGATTAACTGACTGACTTTGTAATAAAAGAATCTTTTGTCTTGCATCAAAACATACTTCCTCGTTCATATATAGTGAAATTTCATTGTGTCCTTGTATTATGATAAAATGACTGCTGCAAATGACACACAACATGAAGGGATGATTTCGTGGTTCTGATCGTTTATACAAACGCGCAACGGAATCAGTACATAAGAGAAAATCAGCGTTAAGATGACGCTTATTGAAGATTGATCGTATGGTATCATCAGTTATCTACTTGGCTACACGTGGGAATTGAGATTGTACCATCATGAAAAGCTTTTGTATAGCTTGAAACTTCTGGTAATCAACAGATCCATTTGTAGCTAGTGTCGCCGTTTGAAAAAGGTCATTTGCGGTTTGTCCCACAACGGATCGGTATAATAGTAGTTTTTATAGCAACACAACATCACTCATGCTTTCTATTATCCATATTGAACAAATTCTGGAAGATACGATATCGATCGGTCTTGTCGAAATACAATACATCGTTGATAACCTATGGCTAATTATGATCTGCTTATGTGATTTTATCGACTGTAAAACAAGATGTCGCAACTAATAATAAAAAAACGTATTACATGGATTTCTCTATCAATTCACACAGGAATGTTGAATATAAGAGTATCAGAGCAGGATCAGCCGTGCGTTAGCGACGATGTCCCAACGGAAGTCCGGTGTCTATATATTAAACCTAGTGTCTCCATAAAAGTATAACACCCATGTGGGCGTCCGCAGGTTCCGAAGAAGCAAATACGCAACACTCTCTTAGGACTGGACAAACATGTGTACTTCTTGTTTGTATAAAGCCACAAATCTTGCACGTTAAATACAAATGCGGATGAGAAACAGTTTACTAGGTGATCGTAAGCGGTGTGTTAGAAGGCATAATATTCCGACCACATCCATAATATACCCCATTTTCCTGTGCAACCTCAACTTCCGCCCCATGGGCACATGCCATTCCTGACTTGTTATCTGCATGTTTAGTTTTGTTTGTAAATAAATTTGTTCTCATTATGAAAAGAAAGTTTAAACAATGGTGGTCATCAATGCCACCAATATCAACAAACCAAACAATCACCTCTCAGCTCAACTGGACTCACTGAACATACAAATACCACGACATGCGACGTTGGAAATCCAGGTCATGGTTTGGGACAGGCACAAGAATGTGGCAGGGTTAAACCGTTTAATGGTATCCCCCCCCCCTCTTGGTAACTGGATCTCCAACGGCAATACATATATAAACAAACGATAAAAAAGACATACACGGATTCGCTTTCATTCAAAAAGACCACATAAATACAACTAACTTGATTTTAATCAATCAATCAATCAATCAATCAATCAATCAATCAATCAATCAATCAATCAATCAATCAATCAATCAATCAATCAATCAATCAATCAATCAATCAATCAATCAATCAATCAATCAATCAATCAATCATATTGTATTGGCTACAAAATATGAAGACGACAAATGAAAACAATCTCTTTGTTTATGAAAGGTATAATAACTTAAAAAGGAACATATAGCTTAGCATCCTATTATTAAATAGTATCTCCTTATGTTATTGAAAGAAGGTAAGTATAAGACACCATGAATAGAAAACACGTCTGCTCAGTATACAGATCTGTACAGAAAACACATCTTCTCAGCCTGTAAATCCATGTGTAAATGTTAATAAATAGAGCTGCAGAGTTTCTTGTGGGTTATGTTTTTATTAATGGTATTGGATTGCTTTATTTCCGGCACTCTCGAAGTACATGAAGTCCTGAAAAAAATATTTTTAAAAATATTGAGAAACAAAAGAAGAAATATAATAGTCAAACTACATTATCTCAGCTTTAATACTGGTCATTGCTGACTGAGACGGTATGGTGGGTGGTTGGATTGCAATTTACTTATCCAATCTGTATCTATCATCGTCAATGTTATAAGGTCATTTCCGTATTAGGCGAGATGAACTCGATACAACGGTTTGTAATAAAGTTTCATTATCGGAATTGGCTTCCAGGTCATCACCTGTGCATTTTACCTAAGGGTTTCTTGGATAACTTCCTTTATAAAATTGTGTTCAAGACAAGAAGAAATAAACGTTAGAGAATACCGAAGGGGCAATCAAAAATGGACAATCCAGAGAACCTGGCATACAAGACGAAAACAATTTTGTACAAAATTATATCTCTAAGGATCGTGTGAAAATAAGCACCAGTGAAGTATCAAATTATTTAATAATTGTTTTTTTCCCCTCTTAAGGAATAATTTAATGGGGAAATGTATTTTGTTTTAAATTATGCAAAGCATGTCGCTGGGTTAAAATATGCAGTGCTTCATATCATATAAAATACAACAAGACATGATTTAGATGGAACAACAAGAAAATGTCATATTTTCAAAATTATGTACTACAAAAAAATATATCTCCATTGTTACATTGATGACCTGCCAAACATAAATACTTACAATGAGGAAAACAGCTCCAAGTACAGCGGCCTTGGCCTTCACGTCAAGATTCATTGGGACTACAAAAGAAACATGCCGTATAGTGTTACATGATATGGGACTACAAGAGAAACATGCCGTATAGTGTTACATGATATGGGACTACAGGAGAAACATGCCGTATAGTGTTACATGATATGGGACTACAAGAGAAACATGCCGAATAGTGTTACATGATATGGGACTACGGGAGAAACATGCGTATAGTGTTACATGATATGGAACTACAAGAGAAACATACCGTATAGTGTTACATGATATGGGACTACAAGAGAAACATGCCGTATAGTGTTACATGATATGGGACTACAAGAGAAACATGCCGTATAGTGTTACATGATATGGGACTACAAGAGAAACATGCCGTATAGTGTTACATGATATGGGACTACAAGAGAAACATGCCATATAGTGTTACATGATAAATCAAGAAGAACTTACAATGTTAAGCCGAGTTATATAAAACAAACAAGTTAAAATGTTTGATTGCATTTCTATATTTTAATTTACTTAGAAATATTGCTGACTTCTATAGATTCCTCTGTCACAATTAATGCTGCTGACTTTTCATTGGAAATGAATTTGTCTGCAATACTGTAGCCCCCCCCCCCCCAATCTTATAAGACCATCCCTGGTGTAGTGGAAAACGTGGCCTTATAAGATATGTGACTTTTATTATGTAGTACTTTGCTATCTCTGTGCATCTGAAATCTGGCCTGATAAGAGGGGTGGTCTTTGTTGTGAGTAGCCGTATAGGAGAGATAAGAGGGGTGGTCTTTGTTGTGAGTAGCCCTATAGGAGAGATAAGAGGGTGTTCTTTGTTGTGAGTAGCCGTATAGGAGAGATAAGAGGGTGTTCTTTGTTGTGAGTAGCCGTATAGGAGAGATAAAAGGGTGTTCTTTGTTGTGAGTAGCCGTATAGGAGAGATAAGAGGGGTGGTCTTTGGCGTGAGTAGCCGTATAGGAGAAATAAGAGGGTATTCTTTGTTGTGAGTAGCCGCATAGGAGAGATAAGAGGGTGTTCTTTGTTTTGAATAGCCGTATAGGAGAAATAAGAGGGTATTCTTTGTTGTGAGTAGCCGCATAGGAGAGATAAGAGGGTGTTCTTTGTTTTGAGTAGCCGTATAGGAGAGATAAGAGGGGTGGTCTTTGTTGTGAGTAGCCGTATAGGAGAGATAAGGAGAGATAAGATAAGAGGGGTGTTCTTTGTTGTGAGTAGTCGTATAGGAGAGATAAGAGGGGTGGTTTTTGTTGTGAGTAGCCCTATAGGAGAGATAAGAGGGGTGGTCTTTGTTGTGAGTAACCCTATAGGAGAGATGTCATCTTTTAGTAGTATTTCTGTGCATCTGAAAGCAGGTTCGATATGAGTTTGGCCTTTTGTGGGATGGGTAGCACTGTATATATGGTAAAGCATATGAAGACCATATTAAATAAAATCTTTAATATCACTGTGTTCATCGTGATGATCCTGTCAAGACACTATACTGGCAAAACGAACGTGTTGGTACCTAACATATGATGGAAGTGTTTCTATTATGGAAGTTGGATTTACAACTACTTGTGCAATTAGTGTGAATCCCGCTCATTGCGAGGTGTACTCGATACAACTTTATGTGATAAAGTTTGTTAGTGACTTGTGGCAGATCGGTGGTTTTCACTGGGTACTCCGGTTTCCTCCACCAATAAAACTGAAATATTGTTGAAACCCTAACCATTGTAATTACATGAAAATAGCTGAAATACTGTTAACTGTACTGCTCGTCTGACCTCAAACAACAATAATCAATCAATGCAAGCAATCAATAGAGGTGTGTTTGATTTGTGCGAGAACGCTCTCCATACTGGATTAACCTTGGTTATATCTGTAATTATATATGCCGTTATACAAATGAATATAAAAGATATCTATTCAACTTGTTTCCCCGATAACTGAAAATAGCATGCCTATAACCTGATGCATTGACAATACTTACAGCTAGCTCCAAATGTATTTGCATCTGTGAAAATTTCCATAACTCCTGGTTTTTTACTGATGGAACCAAGTTCTTGGGTGTCATCTTCTGACCAAAGCTAAGAAAACAAATAGTTTGATTATTATGGAGTAGTGTCTTATACCCAACAGTAGATTCAAAATCCCGCTCATGCGCGGTATACTGGATACAACATTATGAGATAAAGTTTGTCAGTGACTTGCCACAGGTCGGTGGTTTTCTCCGGGAACTCCTGTTTCCTCCACCAATAAAACTGACCGTCACGATATAACTGAAATATTGTTGAAAGTGGCGTTAAACATCACAGACAAACCAAACATAAATGAAAAACAAGAGTCCATGGGGGAACTATGCCCACCTCAGAAATATAGTCAATTATGTGCATTTTTATGTAATACTGTGTACAGTGTACAAATTTTGGATCGTTGAAACAATAATTTGTTCTCATTCTATTTAAACATTATTACAATTAACATTCATGTGAAACTAGTGTAAGAAGAGTTTGAAGATACCAAAGGGAGGTAATCAGAATCCGTATATCGAAGAAGAACAGACAACACAATGGCCAAAAGAAAAAGTACAAAAGGACAAACAATGATCTACAAAACATACACATAAAACTAAAGATCGAGTAACACGAACCTCACTAAATTATATGTATCACTTACTGATATAGTTTTCACAGTTAGCAGAATAATTTAATTAGATATGGCTGATAAGTCATTGCTACAAAAATTCTACGGTCGTCATCACCATCTTGTTGACCGTTACGAAATATCCGTAATTCAAATGACTGTGGATCTTATACTTTTTAGGTAGATTAATTCTTTCCTCTGTCACTGCCAAGACGTTTACCGGACTTGACTATGTATATGAGTAACACGGCGGTGTCTTACAACAACCAGAAACTGCTTACTCTTCGCAGGCACACGGGTTCGCCCCCAGGTTTTTGGTTGCTCATCTTTTTTGTTTCTGTGTTGTGTTTGTTGTTTTGTTTGTCTTGTGCTGCGTCTTGTGTACCCAATGTTGCCAGTTTCTCTAGATTGTTCATTCTTGATTTTATTTTCGGTGTCCTCTAAGATTTATTTACATCCATTTGATACAGTATGAATGTATTATACATATATTTAAATTTGATTTCTGGTTTTATTTTCACTGATTAAAGTCAGAAACATACTGATTTGTTTATTCTGTTAATATTTAAACATAGACTAAAAGACCCTACTGTGACAGTGAAATGTAGAACACCCAAAAAGAAAAAAAAAAAGAAAAAAAAAAGAGCTGTTCATTTACTTTAATTTGTGTCTAAGTGTAAAGTTGGATAGCTACATCCATATCCTTTATTACAAGAATTAATCTAGTAAAATTAGAGTTATCTGTCTTTGTTCAATGCTCAAGTTGAATCCCCATCAGATAATGATTTGAATGTAATTCTAACATGACGTCCTTCTTTCGTTTTGTAGACAAACGAGCGATTTATCGATGGTATAATCTCATTCGCACATGCGCCGGTGAATGTGACTGCTTTTTCCGCCGTAAATGTACATGTTGATGAATTATCGTCTGCTCGAATTTGGCAACATAAATTGTGTGCGACATTTTCCGCAAACGTAAATATAAATTAACGTATTTCAATCAAAGTATACTACCGTATTTGTACTCTTAGACATATCAGAATCGAAATAAATCATCGAAGCCAGAATGTGTTTTGAGTATTAACATGGGTTAAATCATCGAAGTCAGAATGTGTTTTGAGATTTAACATGGGTTGGCGGATATTAGTAAATTGTATACCTCGCCTCTGGCTCGGAATAAAATATTAATATGCGCCAATCCATGTCAAAACCCAAAACACATTCTGGCTTCCATGATTTATTTCTTAAATGAATATATAGTTTATCCTATGTGACTAACAGATGAAATGAGGCTTTCTCAGAGAGAATAAACATTGAACGAAAATGTACTTTACCTATCTAAGTTATTTTCTAGCTACATTGGAACATTTCCTAATAATAATCTCTTTTTCATATGAATCTTTGAATGATGGACACAAAATACTGTTTTAATCAATAATAAACCATAAGCACATTTCTGACTTTGATTTTAAAATTTTATGTTTTACCGGAGTTATTTCCCTTTAAGAGTCCACTTGCTAAGTTAACATTCAATGACAATAACATATCCCTATTTCCCCTCAATAATAATAACATATCCCTATTTCCCCTCAATAATAATAACATATCCCTATTTCCCCTCAATAATAATAACATATCCCTATTTTCCCCCAATAATAATAACATATCCCTATTTCCCCCCAATAATAATAACATATCCCTATTTTCCCCCAATAATAATAACATATCCCTATTTCCCCTCAATAATAATAACATATCCCTATTTTCCCCCAATAATAATAACATATCCCTATTTCCCCCCAATAATAATAACATATCCCTATTTTCCCCCAATAATAATAACATATCCCTATTTCCCCTCAATAATAATAACATATCCCTATTTCCCCTCAATAATAATAACATATCCCTATTTCCCCTCAATAATAATAACATATCCCTATTTCCCCTCAATAATAATAACATATCCCTATTTCCCCCCAATAATAATAACATATCCCTATTTCCCCCCAATAATAATAACATATCCCTATTTCCCCTCAATAATAATAACATATCCCTATTTCCCCTCAATAATAATAACATATCCCTATTTCCCCCCAATAATAATAACATATCCCTATTTCCCCCCAATAATAATAACATATCCCTATTTCCCCCCAATAATAATAACATATCCCTATTTCCCCTCAATAATAATAACATATCCCTATTTCCCCTCAATAATAATAACATATCCCTATTTCCCCCCAATAATAATAACATATCCCTATTTCCCCTCAATAATAATAACATATCCCTATTTCCCCTCAATAATAATAACATATCCCTATTTCCCCTCAATAATAATAACATATCCCTATTTCCCCTCAATAATAATAACATATCCCTATTTCCCCTCAATAATAATAACATATC
Organism: Bathymodiolus brooksi; assembly: GCA_963680875.1. Classification (NCBI taxonomy): domain Eukaryota; kingdom Metazoa; phylum Mollusca; class Bivalvia; order Mytilida; family Modiolidae; genus Bathymodiolus; species Bathymodiolus brooksi. Next base: position 70,922,130 of record OY804590.1, read on the forward strand.
CCTATTTCCCCTCAATAATAATAACATATCCCTATTTCCCCCCAATAATAATAACATATCCCTATTTCCCCTCAATAATAATAACATATCCCTATTTCCCCCCAATAATAATAACATATCCCTATTTCCCCCCAATAATAATAACATATCCCTATTTCCCCCTAATAATAATAACATATCCCTATTTCCCCTCAATAATAATAACATATCCCTATTTCCCCCAATAATAATAACATATCCCTATTTCCCCTCAATAATAATAACATATCCCTATTTCCCCCCAATAATAATAACATATCCCTATTTCCCCCCAATAATAATAACATATCCCTATTTCCCCCCAATAATAATAACATATCCCTATTTCCCCCCAATAATAATAACATATCCCTATTTCCCCCCAATAATAATAACATATCCCTATTTCCCCCCAATAATAATAACATATCCCTATTTCCCCCCAATAATAATAACATATCCCTATTTCCCCCCAATAATAATAACATATCCCTATTTCCCCCCAATAATCTTTTTTTTAATGTTAATATAGTAACATCCTGTGACTTTTCTATTTGCTATAAAATTATCGTCTGATTTATTTCAAGGTTCGAATATCTGAACTTAATGAGAAAATTATACTTGTCCTTTCTATTGCTAGCTTACTAGATCTGGTATCATTTTGCCCGTCATAATGGAAATAATAACTCCTATACCAAAAGTACAAATACGTATAATTTTAGAATCAAATCGGTAATGTGCAAACCAACAGGTCTATTATGTTATAGATATATGATACCAGTGGATATAACACATTGGCGCATTTATATCCGTATGGCGGTGAATCATATCCAGTTTAAAGTTGATATATATACGTCGAATTATATACGCAATCATTACCTTGAATACATCCTCACAACAGGGCAGGGCAAAGACACAACATGGGCCATGGATTCTCATGATTGGGTTATGATCAGCATCTCTAATTGAAAAGTTTGGCGACCATCCGCTATACCTATAATGAAGAATATTAACAATGTAATTAAAGCAGTCTCCTGTATTAAGAGGCCACCTTTTTCTTGTCAAGTCGTAGAAAATTTCATATAAATTGAACCTCTTTTAAAAGGCCACCTGTCTTATAAGGACACTTGTTTGCCCCAAAGATGACCTCTTAATACAGGTTTGACTGTATTTAAATTTACTTATACCATCAGTGTAAATCAACACTAAAGTTGTGAGTTCGATCTCAGCCGTGACGAGGTGACATCGATGACATTTTCAGTTTTGTGGTTTTCCCAGGTTCGTCAGTTGCCTCCACAAAAAACTGACTGTCACGATATAACTGAAATATTATGGGGTTAAATCCTCTCATACCAACAAAATAGGGTGACAAAACATTAGGAGAGCAGATTTAATCGATGTAAATTATAAAGCCTCCGTGTAGTAATTACACTCAATAGTCGTTCTTATTTTTCACAATAACAACACCTTTTTTGAACAATGAGCAGGACTCATACAATGATACGAGTTCAGGTTACTTCTAGCTGATGACGGAAAGCTCATTTTACTCTTCCTATTCATGTGTTACGTCTTCCATGTGATTTTCCTTAGTACTAACGATAAAGTGATCTTACAAATAGCGTCATCATTATGTGTGTACCACATTATGTAACAAAACAAAGAAATCAAAGGGAATTTATTGGTTCGTGTGCCATTGTACATGAGTGTGAAACATGGGTCAGGAAGAGATGTTCCATTATTGTTTATGTAGTTTTGTGGTAGTGCTTGTTGCTTGATCTTCTATTTTATCTATTTCTATTTATTTATTTTTCATTAGTTGTAGTTTTTGTCTACTTATAATGCAGTTTTGTCCTTTTCATTCACAACGCGTATGAATGTTGGGCAGAAATGATATCCCTTCTGAAGTGACTAGTGTCTACGCTTCCACTGTGTTTTATTTTTGTATCCTGTTATTCCCATGGCTTGAAAATCTAATTTGACATAGTAGTATTCGCGACTTACTCTTGTCGTACGTATCCGACCACGTGACCAATGGGTGCCTCTACGACTACTTCATGTGAACATGCGTCAGAATTGGCACACCAACAACATCCGGCACAGCACTTAAAGTCTCTTCTCAGTCTCAGAACTTCCTATTTAGAAGAAATCATTATTTTCATTTAATATTTCAATAATTGCAATATAATCAAGTTTATCTGTAACATTAAAAAAAGCATATAATTGTGTTTTGTTGTTCTTTGTGACTTGTGGCTGGCCGGTGGTTTTCTCCGGGTACTCCGGTTTCCTCCACCAATAAAACTGACCACCACGTTATAGCTGAAATATTGTTGAAAGTGGCGTTAAGCACCATAAAGTTAAGGCTAAGCTATTAACATTGAATGGCTGGGAGCATAACGTGCATGCTATCATAATTGAATGCCAAGGTAATAAAGTATTTCATTTGATGATGGGAGGTAATTAATTACCCTCACTTTATCCTGTTTAAACTATTCAGTTTAGAAATGACCAATCAAAAATCATATCAAAACTAGTAATCGATGTATCCATTATAGCTAAAACAAGGTAAACTGTTAACCAATCGTTACTCTTTCCTGTTAATCTAGTAATTAAAAACCCCCAGATACATCTGTCTGTATAATTATATTTTAGTGTATTTACGTAGTATCTGTGGCACACGTGACCACGGATAAGTTCCGTTTGTTGTAATCACAATCCGATCCTTTCCTCATTCATGACTTCTCAAGGGGTTTGTAGCAAATAGCACGACGGTGCCACATGTGGAGCAGGACCTGCTCACCCTTCCGGAGCACATGAATTCACTCCCGGTTTTTAGTGGGGTTCGTGTTGCTCGATCTTTAGTTTTTTGTGTAATGTTTTGTAGATCGTTGTTTGTCCTTTTGTCCTTTTTCTTTTAGGCCATTGTGTAGTCTGTGCTTCGATTTACGGCTTCTGGTTACCCCTTTGATATCTTCAATCTTTTCTTATTTAATATGTCTCTGTGCCATTGTGATTCTGGTTTATGAGAATAAAGATATATGGCACATTTTGTCATTACAAAAATAAAACCAAACATAAGAAACAATATCATCATTGGCAGTATGTGAAACAGTAAAATAAGTCCTGGTGTGAAATTGGTCCGGGTGAAATAAAGTTAATCGCAAAATAAGTCTATGGGTTATATTTACTAGGGAGAAATATTGCATGGACTATTTCACCCGGAAAAATATTCCAAGACCCTTTTCGAACAAGGTAATTTTGTAACCTCGGACTTATTATGGTAGACATATTTTCCACCCGGAATAATTTTACCTATGACCAATTTATCGGTTACACATACACGATAGAGTTATTACAAGAAGTTGTAGCGTACAGTGTTCATATTATCTGTGACATGGATTGTAAAGCCTCTCTGTGGGCCACATAGTTGTCTTTGACACATTGAGGATTCTGAAAACATCAAGTACAATTATATTGAGTGAGTGAGTGAGTGAGTGAGTGATTGTTGTTTAACGCCAACTCATACAGCACTTTTTCAGCTATGTCATGGCGAGAACAAGTTAATTTTCAATGAGATGATGATGAGGTCCGCTTTGTTCTAGACCAACACGCTGAGTTGGATTTTTATAATGCTAGCTCATTGAAACAACAGTCCGCGGGTAGACATGTCGTTCCACTCGAACACATTATTCTGATTCCGAGCCAATTAGTCTTTGCTCATTCTCCTTAATGACGCGTGCTTAGTGGAGAAGCAACACATACCAATTTTATAGTCTTTGGTTTGATCCGACCGGGGCTCGAACCCACGACCTATCGCATTCGAGGCGAGCACGCTAACCATTACATCACCGATGCAGTTCAAATTATATTGAAAACTACTGTCAGATCAAGAAATCTACTTTTGACACATTTATTATTATGAATAAATTTTGTACATCAAGATAAACATAATCTGACTGACATTAAAAAATAAACAACAACAGCCAAACCTGTAATAAGAGGTCACCATTGGGATTATAAGACAGGTGACCTCTTAAAGAGGTTAAATTCATATTAATTTTTCTATGACAGGACAAACAAGAAAAATGTGACCTTTTGATACAAGTGACTGCTTAATAGAGGTGACCGTATAAACAGGTTAGACTGTTTAGAATTTCTCAGAGATTCCCGTTGTTTGCATAATTGTTCCCGTCGTGAATAAAGCTGATATACTGATCATCAAACGTTAAGCAACAATCAATAAATTATTATTCAATAAAGATCCGTAAAATTACTTTGGACACACTTGATGACTGTCAAATATCCACACAATATTAATGTATATAGATCTATGTCATATTCACAAAATTGAATGAAGACTAACCCGACGGGTGCTACTAGTGGAATGAGAACTGCATATTCACAATTCACACAATTTAATTATCAATAACACGGTGTCACCAGTGGAGCAGGAACTGCTTACCCTTCCGAAGCAACTGACTTCGTGTGTGTTGCTGAATCTTTAGTTTTCTATGTACTGTTTGTCTTTTTGGATTTTATAGTTTTGAACATTATGTTGTCTGTCCTGTGATTTACGGATTATGATGACCCCGATGACCTATTTGGTATCTTCAAACTTTTCCTATGAAATCCACTTGGAGAATGTGATCATAGAATATGTCGCGTATAAAGAAATCAATTATGTAAACTCCATTTTGATTGGTCAATACATATATACATAATGTAGCATAAACAGAATTTAAATAACTAATTTACTAGTATATATACAGAACTAAAATTATGTATTGAAGAAGATATTGATTATGGTCACCTTGACAACATGATATCGTCATTTTTGTTTACTTTTATATCAATACTTTTAAATAACTTATAACCTTTTAACATCATTTTGTCCATTTTGACAAAGCAATGAACATCAAAGTAATATTGACATTACGTTCTACCATATACATAAAGTAGTATTAGGGAGGTTAAATTGTGTCTAACAAGATTTCCATATCAGATGATGTTCGTGTCGTTTAACAGTAACACGAAGGGTGTCACATGTGGATCAGGAACTGCTAGCCCTTCCGGAGCACCTGAGTTCACCCCCGGTTTTTAGTGGGTTTCGTGTTGCTCAATCTTTAGTTTCATGTGTATGTTTTGTAGATCGTTGTTTGTCATTTTGTCCTTTTTCTTTTGGCCATTGTGTTGTCTGTCTTTCTTCGATTTACGGCTTTTGATTACCCCTTTGGTATCTTCAAATTGTTATTACAAATCAATAGACTCACCTTCAGCAGCAAAGTAGATCTGTTGTCCTTGGTTATTCATCACTTTGTATTTGTTGTTTTGTTCCCAACCCGTAAATGCTAAAAACAGAAAAAATTGTAAATTGTTTAATGGTGTTTAGTCTGTATATAAATAAGCAAGTTATGTGTTGCTGTAACCCAATACAACGTAATTTGTTTGCTTAAAGAGGCATTAGCTACGATTTTGACCAAAAAATTATATGTTTTGGAAATTGGTAAATAGCTTTAAAATGATGAAATAAAGGTAAATATTTCATATTAAACAGCTTATCGTACCACTTTTCGCCTTTTGAGAATGAAAATTACCATCGATTTGTTATTTCCTTGCAAACAAATAATTTGACCTCGCTTTCTCCGTATGCAACTGACCTTACTAGTGACAGGTAAAAACGAATAATTTGTATTTTGTCGCTTATTAACTGCAAACTTGCATGGTTCTTTGTCCGTAATTAACGCCGACTAAAAGCAGATTCACAGAAATTAAGAAATAAGTGCATTGTTGTAGTGATTTAATGACGATTCGGCAAACTCCGTAAACAATGCCGATAATTAATAAGATGGCGTCCATTTCTTGATCGATCTCAAAACACGAGCAGTTGCACCTTTTTTCCACGATGCGCGTACATTTCATAACATTTATAAGTTACAGAAACACGTTTTATATAAATAAGTTTTTATGGGTAACAAAAATTTACGATTTTGGCAGATAATGTCCCTTTAAGATAATATATTTTTGTCTGAACCCCCTTTTATGGGGAACTTTCGAGTATTCACTAATTGACATTTAATAAGGAAAGGATATACAAATTTATTCCTGGGGAGAAATGTCTCCCCTGGCTTATTGCAATATGTCTAATATATATTAGTACATGTATTAAAAACATGCATAGTTGGAATAGTCCATGAAATATTGCGTCCTTGTTGGAATAGTCCATGGTATATTGTTTCCTAGTAAAAATAGTCTTAAGAGACCGTGAAGTTATTTTACTAGTAACTTTATTCCGTCCGGACCACTTTCATATCAGGACTTATTTTTACCGGTAAAATTTTCCGTCCCGAATAAATATCACACTAGGACTTGTTTTACCAATAACTTTATTCCGTCCGGACCAATTTCACACCATAGCTTATTTTACCAGTATCTTTATTCCGTCCGGACCATTTTCACACCATGACTTATTTGTCTATAGTCACTTTATTCCGTCCGGACCAATTTCTCACCAGGACATATTTTACAAATAACTTTATTCCGTCCGGACCAATTTCACACCATGACTTATTTTTCTATAGTCACTTTATTCCGTCTGGACCAATTTCTCACCAGGACATATTTTACAAGTAACTTTGTTCCGTCCGGATCAATTTGACACCAGGACTATTTTTACTGCATTACATTAATTTATATTATTTTCTTCGTAAAACGTTTTTTCTTAATGCGAATTGAAGAGTTACAAATATACCTTCTATTAAGTCGACTTGCTGCTTGACCATAACTTGATCAATCTGAGTAAGATATTCCAGCCCTTGAGGGCATCCTGGTATACCCTGTACTGCCGGTGCCCATTGTTGTTGTGGTGGTCCACCTACAAAGAAAGGCAAATAAATTATTAAAAAAAAAACCCATCATGAATTCTGTAAATTCAACGCACTCAATGAGATGTATAGTATTAAAAAACGAATATAGTTTTCCGCTTGCAAGTCAAAAGGCCTTATTAATTACTGCAGGAAGATCGCACAATACATACTGTTCAGGCTGAAAAGAACACCAGCCTCGTACACAAAATCGATATGCCACGGACAACAGAGGACGGACATATGACATCCCTTGACAGACTACGACAATTTAAACAATTCTATAATGTCTGAATTAATTAACCAAATCTAGTTTTATTCATTGACAATGGATTTTTGACTTTTGTATGCATTTTGATTTTTGTACCAGTGTATAATGATAAAATTGCGTAAAAAAATATAATTTTTAATTTTTGTTGGTACATGTATCTGAAAATAAGCCAATTCTTAAACATGCGCATACGGTATTCATATCAATATGGTCCACCTCGAACAAAGCCACACGACCATATGTATACGGTTCAATCGTACAAAAATGTACGTGTATGGTCTGAAGCATATATATATATATATAGATTAGGACCAGATGGGCTTGAGAGATTTTTCTTTGTACATTGTATGATGGTAAGAAAAAAGAAAATCTCCCAAGTGATAAGTAACTTTCGACTATAATATTATTATGTTACATGTACTGACAACTTAGGGTAACTAAGTGGAATTTTGTTTAAATATCCAACAATGTACATGTATTAAGGTTAACGTATTATGATGTAAGATGGCAAGAAAAAAAACCACCCCTTAGCCCCGTGGTAAGTAACTTTCGACTATATACACTTTAAATGTCATGAAAATCAGTAAGCTAATACATGGGTTATTGATTTACGTTTGAAATTTTAAAATAAATATACTTTTCTACTTATTAAATAAACAATAAATACATTAAGTACTAAATCAAACTTGCCATTTTAAAAGTACAAATCTTTTAATGTTTATACAAAAACACACTTTTGAGTTATTCATTTGCTTTACATATATATTTACATATATATATATATATATATATAAAGCGAATGGTGCTGCAGTGTAACAATGGTGTGGGTTCAAATCCCGTCGAGGGAAGAACAAAAATTTGACAGCTCTAAAATCTAATTCTAACACTGTTTGGTTTAATTTTCAGACGTATATAATATTTAGTATTAACCTAGTATCCTTTAAAGTAACTTTGAGATCCAGTGGGACAGATATATTGTATGGTTGTCACTTGCTTCTAGACGTTTGTATAATATACTTTATTTCCTGTGACTGTATAATGAATAATTCTTCATTATCCTATCCAATATATTAAAAATTGCTGAGTTAGATTGCTTTCAAATTATAATATTAAGTATATATGTACCATCTACACACGCTTATACACATGTCTTACGCCTATCCCTAGATTTGCCTTACGAGACAAGGTAACACTACGACTATTGAAGCTCCTTTTTTAGGGAGTGGATGTAGTCGAGTGGTCTAGGGCGCTGGACGTAAGGTTAAGCGAATGGTGCTGCAGTGTAACAATGGTGTGGGTTCAAATCCCGTCGAGGGAAGAACAAAAATTTGACAGCTCTAAAATCTAATTCTAACACTGTTTGGTTTAATTTTCAGACGTATATATATAAATATATATATATATAATATTCACAAGATTGAAAATATACCAGTATATAATGTTTGTATAATGGGTTTTAGCGTCACCTCTACAATATTTCAATACTTTATCCACAGAAATGAACTCTTCGATTATTTAAATTGAACTAGTAAAATGATTGTCACATGTGAATATATATATATAGTAAATATGTGGACAAATGGGAGATTGTTAAGTGTTCTAATGTTTTTACATGGATTCAGTCATCTTTTAAAATATTTTTATCTAAACATTTTTTCGAACTGTCAAAAAACAAAATACCCCCCCCCCCCCCCCACACACACACACACTCCAATATATATATTATATGATTCGATTTGATTTGATCCAATTATTGTGTTTAACGCCACTTTCAATAATATTTTAGCTACATTGTATATCATGGCGACTAGTTTTAGTGGTAGAAGAAGCCGGAGTACCCGGAGAGAACCACCGACCATGGGCAAGCAACTGGTTAGCTTTATCACTTGCGACTGCGAGTCGAGTACACCCTTTTCTGTGATTTACAAAGCCGGGCGCGAACTCACGCCGTATTGGTGATAGGTTTGTATGAGTTGTTAGGTAATCCAACAACCTATCTCATTGAGACACCTGGGTACTTATATTATATCGTATATACATAATAAAATGGAGTCAATCGATCATTTATTGTTAACTTGTGGGGCCGTCATGGTCGTGATCGTATGATTTACAACTACCTGTGCAATCAGTGCCTATTTCCACAAAAATTTGAGTTCGAACCCCATTCATCACAAGGTGTACTCGATACAACATTATGTGTTAAAGTTTGTCAGTGACTTGCGACAGTTCTGTGGTTTTCTCCGGGTACTCTGGTTTCCTCCACCAATAAAACTGACCGCAACAATATCACTGAAAGTGGCGTTAAACACCATAAACTAAACCAAACTTTATTGTTAACTTAAAAGAAAGGTCATCGTAATATGTAAAATAATATTAAAGAAAATGCGTGTATCGGATCATTTTCTTGAAATTGAAAGAGGAAGATACACAAGAATTAAAAAAGAAAATAGAATATGTAAATTTTGTGATTTAAAAGAGATTGAAGATGAGTTTCATTTTTTCTTTAGATGTAAGAATAACCATACTTTGAGAAATATACTGAGCAAAGGTATAAACGGAATCTGTCCTAATCTTAATGAATATGACAGAGCTAAAAAATTACAATTAACTCTGTCATCATCACAAATTATGCGGTTTACGGTACCATTCGTTAAAAAGTCGATAGCACTGAGGAGAGTGGGCTCTACTGCTGCATAATTGTAATTGAATGTAGATCAATTTGTTTTCATTTTATTTGTACGTTCTTACTATGTCTTTTTCTATTTGACTTGTGTACGTTGTTTGTATATATTCCTTACATATGCCTTCACCCCTTCGGGGTAAAATTGAGCATTGAATAAAGATTTATTATTAAAGAGTGATGTCCCCTTACTTTAATGTACACACAACAATAGCAGGCGCATTTGATCTGATTAAATTTGGCAAGTTTTTAATTCCAGTCATAATACGATCAAATATAAAACCTACAATATAAGTGTACATGTAATGACAAAGTAGGGTAACTAAGTGGAATTTTTTAAATATCCAACAATGTATTAAGCTTAATGTATAATCCGACTTATGTCATAGGGTAGGTCGTGAATATTTTAGACAAGAAACCGTCTATACCGAATTCTCCATAATCTAATAGTCGGATACAATTTAGGTAGATTGTTTGATTAATACGATAGCTTTTAAAAAAAAAAGTTTATCGCGTTACTCTGATTATCAAAGATTACGCATTATTATGTGAATGAGTAAGATCATACGTTTAAACTAATTCCCCCCAGATTCAGTATAATGTGATCCAGATTGGATCATGAGCTGGAGCTAAAAATAGTATAACTAGTCGTGTCGTTGCTTTGATTCAGCGGATCAGAAAGTCTAGTTTTACATTTGCTTCGATTCTGCAGGAAAAATGTCTAGATTTGTGCGTTCTTTTCATCATGGTATAATTCATATACTGTTAAGTTTACGTTACTGTTTATCAGTAGTCTATAAAATGCTTTAAGATGACTCTCAATGGGCGTTTCTTTTTTACGGAATGTCGGTCTAATGACTGTCGCACCAGTGAGACGAACCCCATGTGCAGCTTTAAAACCACATTATAATGATAAATAAAAATATAGATACAATACAAGCATTATCGCTTTATCTATAGTAGATTGTCGTGCAGGTCTAATTAATAATGATGGGTTCTTCATGGCCGCGATCGCATAGTAGTTGGTTTACATCTACTAGTACCTATGCAATCAGATCTTACCACCACAAAAATAGATCTGATCAACTTTTATAATTCGCAACCCGTATGGGGAACCACAAGTGCGGTACAAATCATTGCAGATTTTAGTGGTAATGATTTTTACCGTACCCTATGGTTCCCCATACGCATAGCGTATTATAAAAGTTCATTCAAAATTCAAAATCATTGTACGAAATAACCCAACTCCTTATATATAATATTATACCAATAATAGTTTATACAGGAATTTGGGTCATTTCGTGAGATAATTGTTACCGGTTCCTGTGCGGGAAACGTAGAGTAATAGTCGGACTGCACAAAAATGTAGTGCTATCCCGTACTTTGCGAGGTGTTATCGATACAACATTATCAGTTTGTCAATAAAATCGATGGTTTTCTTTGGGTGTTCCGAATTCATCCACCTATACATGTACAGGAGATATAGTGTACATTTGCTAGTGGAACAGGAACTGCTAACCCTTCCGGATCACTTGAGTTCACCTCCGGTTTTTAATGGGGTCCATGTTACTCGATCTTTAGTTTTATGTGTATGTTTTGTAGATCGTTGTTTGTCCTTTTTGGCCATTGTGTTGTCTGTTCTTCTTCGATTTACGGATTCTGATTACCCCTTTGGTATCTTCAAGCTCTCCTAGTACATGTACTAACATGCTCCTACAATGTCTTGTATGCCGGAACATTTATTATTCGCTTGAAGACAATATAATATGCTTGACAATCAGTACCATGCCTTTCAATGGAAAAAAAAAAGAAATATAACATTACCCATTGGTGGGGGTGGGGCTATCCCTGGTTGGCTTGTATATGCTGGTGGTTGTGTGCCATCTGGGCCAGGATGTACTGAAAAATAAAGAATAAGATTAACATGTGAAATAAATACTCTAAATTAAACTAAAATTAGAATTACCTACATTGTACAACATTGTCTGAAATTATTTCACAAACAGTACGGCATAATTTGCAAACAAACGCAACTACACTAGTACTCCATTTATAGAAGGGGATCGTCGTGGAGGTGATCGTATTGTAGTTGGATTTACAACTACCTGTACAATCGGTGCCTATCACCACTAATATTGTGAGTTCGAGTCCCGGTCAGTGCGAGGTGTACTCAATACAACATTATGTGATAAAGTTTGTCAGTGACTTGCGACAGGTCGGTGATTTTCTCCGGGTATTTCGGTTCGTCCACCAATAAACCTCACCGCCACTATATAACTGAAATATTGTTGAAATTGGCGTTAAACACCATAAACCCTTACCCTTCATTTATTCGGAAGTCTTCAGCGATACCACTGATAAAACAATAATCAACAGAAAAAACAAGTGTGTTCATTCAGGGAATAACCATTTAACCTTTAGAAGGGACTATATCTTTTTTTTAAATTTCTGTCGCCAAATTTTATAGTAAAAATAATTTGATATGAAATGCACAAAAATAATAATACGACACTGCAGTATTCAACGAGAAATATAAAATGGTGAAATTATGTAAAAAAAAAATCTGATTGTTTGCTTTGCTTCGTGTGAAATTTTGTGAAATTCCAGGGGGTGCATGGAACCCCTAAAGTTAAACGGTAAGTTCTTTTGTCTGTAATTAACAGGATAACCCTGAAAGTCTACTTCTCACTTCATTTTATATACATGTAGTTGTTATTTAATTTCTAAGAAGCTTTCCCTTTGGTTTATGAAGTCTCATGTTTATTATTCTCTGTTTTCAACAAAAAAGTAGACATTTATCGCCCCCCTGCAGTTAAAAATTATTTTACGGCCTGTGTTTGGTTAAACAAAAATACTCGCAAGCAATGACATGTTAAAAGGTCAATTCCTTTAATTTCACTTTCGTTGTAACGTTGGTAACGTTATGCAATTAAATGTAAACAAATACCTTTAAATCAATTAGACAGGTAACAATACTTTATACCTGAAGCATGTAGGTGTTAAAATACATATAAATATACCATACACAATATATAATATATATAACGTCAACAAAGACACATGCGGAGTTAAATAAGAAAGATCTCTTTTTTCCCCAGCAATAAATAGATATTTGACATCATTGTTCGGTTCCTTAATTATTGTGAACAGATAGAAAATGTACAAGATTGAAATCAAGCTGGCGTATTTCTCCAATAATAAATGATCAATTAATCAATGACCCATAACATCGAAAGGTCATATATACTCTCTTTTAGTTCATGTTAATTGATCTATTTAGACATGTATTACAGTTTGATTGTTCGATTGATTGGTGTTTAGCGTCTACTTTATAACAGTTTGAAATTAATACAGTGTCAACTGGGGAAAAAAAAATACATGTAAAATTAATTAGTGATAAAACGTAATTATCAAATTTAGTTTGCACGATACGTTTCTGGAATAACCTTCATCAGGTGACGCTCAAAATCAAGAGATATGAAAGCTAAATAAATTAAGCTTTCGGAGGGTGCAAACCAAAGGGCCTAAACAAGATGTCAAAAAACCGGATAAGGTCACCTATGCCTGAGGGAGGAGAACCTTAGTTTTAATAAACAATTACATTATTTAGGAACTGGAAAAAAAAACTGTAAAAAGATTACGGATGTAAATTAACATGATATATGAGATTTAAGATTTGAAGATTATATCCAACATTACACTTAGATACAAATTAATGTAAAGGAACATGAGAGACTATCCAACATTACACTTAGACACAAATTAAAGTAAAGGAACAAGAGAGACTGTCCAACATTACACTTAGACATACATTAAAGTAAAGGAACATGAGAGACTATCCACCATTACACTTAGACATACATTAAAGTAAAGGAACATGAGAGACTATCCAACATTACACTTAGATACAAATTAATGTAAAGGAACATGAGAGACTATCCAACATTACACTTAGATATAAATTAATGTAAAGGAACATGAGAGACTATCCAACATTACACTTAGACACAAATTAAAGTAAAGGAACAAGAGAGACTGTCCAACATTACACTTAGACATACATTAAAGTAAAGGAACATGAGAGACTATCCAACATTACACTTAGACATACATTAAAGTAAAGGAACATGAGAGACTATCCAACATTACACTTAGATACAAATTAATGTAAAGGAACATGAGAGACTATCCAACATTACACTTAGATATAAATTAATGTAAAGGAACATGAGAGACTATCCAACATTACACTTAGACACAAATTAAAGTAAAGGAACAAGAGAGACTGTCCAACATTACACTTAGACATAAATTAAAGTAAAGGAACATGAGAGACTATCCAACATTACACTTAGATACAAATTAATGTAAAGGAACATGAGAGACTATCCAACATTACACTTAGATATAAATTAATGTAAAGGAACATGAGAGACTATCCAACATTACACTTAGACACAAATTAAAGTAAAGGAACAAGAGAGACTATCCAACATTACACTTAGATACAAATTAATGTAAAGGAACATGAGAGACTATCCAACATTACACTTAGACACAAATTAAAGTAAAGGAACAAGAGAGACTGTCCAACATTACACTTAGACATACATTAAAGTAAAGGAACATGAGAGACTATCCAACATTACACTTAGACATACATTAAAGTAAAGGAACATGAGAGACTATCCAACATTACACTTAGATACAAATTAATGTAAAGGAACATGAGAGACTATCCAACATTACACTTAGATATAAATTAATGTAAAGGAACATGAGAGACTATCCAACATTACACTTAGACACAAATTAAAGTAAAGGAACAAGAGAGACTGTCCAACATTACACTTAGACATACATTAAAGTAAAGGAACATGAGAGACTATCCAACATTACACTTAGACATACATTAAAGTAAAGGAACATGAGAGACTATCCAACATTACACTTAGATACAAATTAATGTAAAGGAACATGAGAGACTATCCAACATTACACTTAGATATAAATTAATGTAAAGGAACATGAGAGACTATCCAACATTACACTTAGACACAAATTAAAGTAAAGGAACAAGAGAGACTGTCCAACATTACACTTAGACATAAATTAAAGTAAAGGAACATGAGAGACTATCCAACATTACACTTAGACATATATTAAAGTAAAGGAACATGAGAGACTGTCCAACATTATACTTAGACGTATATTAAAGTAAAGGAACATGAGAGACTGTCCAACATTACACTTAGACACAAATTATAGTAAAGGAACATGAGAGACTGTCCAACATTACACTTAGACACAAATTATAGTAAAGGAACATGAGAGACTATCCAACATTACACTTAGACATAAATTAAAGTACAGGAACATGAGAGACTGTCCAACATTACACTTAGACATAAAATAAAGTAAAGGAACATGAGAGACTATCCAACATTACACTTAGACATACATTAAAGTAAAGGAACATGAGAGACTATCCAACATTACACTTAGATACAAATTAATGTAAAGGAACATGAGAGACTATCCAACATTACACTTAGATACAAATTAATGTAAAGGAACATGAGAGACTATCCAACATTACACTT
Organism: Bathymodiolus brooksi; assembly: GCA_963680875.1. Lineage (NCBI taxonomy): Eukaryota > Metazoa > Mollusca > Bivalvia > Mytilida > Modiolidae > Bathymodiolus > Bathymodiolus brooksi. Next base: position 70,937,559 of record OY804590.1, read on the forward strand.
AGATATAAATTAATGTAAAGGAACATGAGAGACTATCCAACATTACACTTAGATACAAATTAATGTAAAGGAACATGAGAGACTATCCAACATTACACTTAGATACAAATTAATGTAAAGGAACATGAGAGACTATCCAACATTACACTTAGATACAAATTAATGTAAAGGAACATGAGAGACTATCCAACATTACACTTAGATACAAATTAATGTAAAGGAACATGAGAGACTATCCAACATTACACTTAGATACAAATTAATGTAAAGGAACATGAGAGACTGTCCAACATTACACTTAGATACAAATTAATGTAAAGGAACATGAGAGACTATCCAACATTACACTTAGATACAAATTAATGTAAAGGAACAGCGATTTTTTTTTATTGCTGTTCTACATTTCACAGTCAAAGGTTACCTTTCTTTCTTCGAAAATAACGGAACATTTCATTGTTGTGCTAATTTTAATTGAATTAAAAAACCTAGGATAGCCCAAATCTCATCATTAGGCTTAATATGAATCAAATGTTTAATTGAAATTAAAAACACAACATGTAACGGAGGGTTGGGATCTTTCAAATGAATAATCGAATTACGTAAAATAAAGTTGGGATCTTTCAAATGAATAATCGAATTACGTAAAATAAAGTTGGGATCTGTCAAATGAATAATCGAATTACGTAAATAAAGTTGGGATCTGTCAAATGAATAATCGAATTACGTAACATAAAGTTGGGATCTGTCAAATGAATAATCGAATTACGTAAAATAAAGTTGGGATCTGTCAAATGAATAATCGAATTACGTAAAATAAAGTTGGGATATGTCAAATGAATAATCGAATTATGTAAAATAAAGTTGGGAACTGTCAAATGAATAATCGAATTACGAAAAATAAAGTTGGGATCTGTCAAATGAATAATCGAATTACGTAAAATAAAGTTGGGATATGTCAAATGAATAATCGAATTACGTAAAATAAAGTTGGGATCTGTCAAATTAATAATCGAATTACGTAAAATAAAGTTGGGATCTGTCAAATGAATAATCGAATTACGTAAAATAAAGTTGGGAACTGTCAAATAAATAATCGAATCACGTCAAATAAAGCTAAACTATCTTTCTTTGTAAATTATAACGGAAGTGTTATTGTGTTCATTGAACGTTAAACTACATATCAAGGATAACATATTCTTATTATTAAACTTAAAAATCAAAATCAATTAAATCACGATAATATTAAAATTAAAAATACATGTAAAAATTAGGCAAACTATCTTCCTCTGAAAATGACGGGAGATTTTATTTGTATGTCCAGTGACTCTAATTCCAAACCTGCTCTTTTAGGGTTTAAAAGTCAAACTGTGCATATCTAAATTTATTCCAACATTGAAGAAGGGGGTTAGGGTTATGGTGTTTAACGCCACTTTAAACAATGTTTCAATTATATATTGGGGAAGGTGCCCGATATCCGTGAATGTACTTCATAAATAATTTTCTTCAAATGTAAATTATGTAAACTTATTAATGTAATAGATAAGAAAATAAATTCTTCGTATTAGTATTTTTTTTATTTAATGTACACGTACATGTCTAAGCTTGTTAATTGATGTAATAATTATGTAACTTTCTATTATTTTGAACTCTCTCACTCTGTAACCTTTGTAACATTGGTTTAGAAAATAAAGTTATAATAATACCAAAATAATATCTTACCCTTTTGTTGCTGCATGTCGCCTCGTGCTCCTATACCCTGCTCTCTACAATGATAGAATGACCATTTATTCCTGAGTGGTATTTGTGTTTGTTTACATTGGATACAACCTGCTGACCACTGGGTAGTACAATTGATCTTAATTATTGAACTATCCTTTAAACTTACCAATTAATTCAATAAAATGTATTTAAATGGAAATATGTTTATAGAAGGTGTTTATTACAAAAAGAAAGAAAAAAATGCCGACATGTAAACAAAGAATTTATATTTTATTAATACATTTAGGTTATTATAGCGAAATCGCTATTGAAAACAAACAAACGTTGCAAAATTAGCATACGACCTATATATTAACATAAAGTATTGACTGTGTAGAGTACCAGAGCGTATTAATATTTATACCATTAGGCTATATATACCTACAGTCAGTGAACGACATGTTGAAAAAGTTAATGGCTTTTCTATTGTTGAAATTTGGTTCTCCTAACGTCATTGCCATGTCTCGTTTTTCGACAACTTCTCTCGTCTTTTTCTTTTTTTTTGGAGTGGGGGGGGGGGGGGGGGGGGGGGTATTTTTCTTTATAATTTTGGACATATTCAAAATTATATTGCAAGTTTAAATGAATTGACCCACTATTCTTCAAACATGTTCTCTTTCAATATTATGAAATGAAAGTTTACACAGTGGTGGTCAACAATTTTATTCATACCTTATAAACAGTGATGGTCAACAATTACACTAATATCAACAATAGCATACACTATAGGGACATGCTAGAATGGAAGCTTAGATTGGCCAGAACGTCTTTAGCTGGATTGAGTTCACTGTTGGTCTATATCATATGTAATGTTGCTATACGTTTCATGTAAATTTATAAAAAGATGATCAAATAAAAAGTATCATAAAGTCAAAGTTATTGACATATATATACCAACAAGTTAGATCGTAAATAATAAATGTTTGGAAAATAAATAGGAGTGACATACAAGAATTAAAAAATGAACAACATGTAAATATCTTATACTGCACAAATATTGTAGAAGATAAGAGTCATTTCATCTTCGATTGTAAATCGTATTATTTTTTTTAGAAAAGAAATTCCGTTTTAAAATGCAATAATATGAATAATCAAGAACAAACTATTGCTATTTTTCATGTTTTACAATTTATACCTGACGGAGGAAATATGTTGAATAAAAATCAAAATTAGTGTATTTTCAACTGACATTTTTTATTTAATTAGTCTTAGTCTTAATTAAGACCTGTCGATTTATGTTTTAATTAGTTCAATATTTTTTTTAATTAATCGTTAAACATGTTTATTCTAAACATGTCATCTGTCACATTTGAAACTAAGAACTGTTAGTATTTAAAAAGTAAATGAATTGAACTTATAAGAAAGAGAAAACTAGGTAGGAATAGGACTAAATACAGTCAAACCTGTATTAAGAGGTCACAAAGAAAAATTGGCCCTATAAGACAGGTGACCTCTTAAAAGAAGTTCAATTCATGTGAAATTTTCTCCATGACCGGACAAAAATAGGATGACCTTTTAATACAGGTGACTGTATAATAGAAGTGACCACATGGGTAGTTACATGTACAGTTATTTGTATACAATAGAATATGTGTTTGTGCATATAAAAACGTAGATATCTAATTTAGTGCACATGACTCTTTACTATAATAACCTTCATCAGATGCGCTCATAATCTAGAGATTGAAAAGACACAAAATGCTTAAGTCAGTTAGTTCATGGCATTGTTTTACAATTCCTTACTATTCACCATTCTAGAAGACTATTACGAAGGTCTATGTCACTAAGAAATCATGGAAAAATATGATTTCAAAGATGTTTTTCTTCAAATTGTACTAAGATTTCTAGTTATAAACTGCAGGGCCACTTCGTTTATATTTCAGGTCTTTTCTTCTATATACATGTAAATCTTTTATCTGAAAAACCATAGCCCCCTCTCCTCTAAAAAATAGCTAAATGGTCGTTCTCTTAATAATTTATGATTTCGCTCTCTAGAATGGTATCTTGCCCTCAACTCATGACCAGTAAGCCTGTATAAGTTAAACCTTTCATTCATGACCAGTAAGCCTGTATAAGTTGGACCTTTCATCCATGACCAGTAAGCCTGCATAAGTTAGACCTTTCATCCATGGTCAGTAAGCCTGTATAAGTTGGACCTTTCATCCATGGTCAGTAAGCCTGTATAAGTTGGACCTTTCATCCATGGTCAGTAAGCCTGTATAAGTTGGACCTTTCATCCATGGTCAGTAAGCCTGTATAAGTTGGACCTTTCATCCATGGTCAGTAAGCCTGCCATGATAAGTTAGACCTTTCATCCATGGTCAGTAAGCCTGTATAAGTTGGACCTTTCATCCATGGTCAGTAACCCTGTATAAGTTAGACCCTTCATTCTGTTTTGGTATGTGATACACCAGAAACAACATGCATTTTCTTTACATTCATTTCTAAGCAATTTAACGTTAGCATTTAACATTCAACGCAATCTCAATAACCATGTTAAATATTTTGAAATTTAACAATGATATAACCTTTTGTCATACTGCAATAGAAAATCTAAGTGATCCGATTGGTTATTTACTCGATTTTACTAATCCATATAATACGGCTCTAGCCGGTAATATGAAAGCACGTGCCAAGAAAGATAACTCATTTTGAAATCATACGTAATCAAAATGGCGACCCCCAGGTTCGCCTGTCACACTGACGCCGATATTGAGGCAATTCTAAATCATTTGTTATTTTTCCGTTAAAATTGTTAAGTTGTTTATTAAATATGTTGAATAATTAATTTCTTCTTTAAAGCAAAGTCATATCTGGGGTTAAATGTTCACGAGACAATACATGTATAGTCACGGTCAGTGTTCTTTATTTAGACTTTACACAGGTAATATGGACCTATGGTATTGCAGTATGACAAATTCGTTATGTAGGCTTTAGACAGGTAATACGGGTTCATATAACCTGTCTGTGTTGTATATTTCCCTCGCCTTCGGCTCAGGAAATATAAAACACAGACAGGTTATATGAGCCCGTATTACCTGTCTAAAGCCTATATAACTAATAGTGTTAAGATTAATAACAATTAATTTAACGTTGTGTTCCATTTTATCACCATATAACACGGGCGTTGATTATAAAAGTTGAATAATCAGGTCGTACGGTCAGAATAGCTCGAGCACCTGAGTTCACCGCCGGTTTTTTGGAGGGGTCTGTGTCACAGGCGCATGGGGCATGGATTTCGTTTCCTCCTCCCCCTTTTCTCTACTACCCCCCCCTTTTTTCAAAATTTTCATATAAATCATTCCTTTTTCAAAATTTTCATAATCATTCGTTTTTTCTTCATTTTACAATATCAGTAGACGTCATACATCATGAATAATACGTGTATTCTGTGTCCACATTTTTTCGACTGATACAGAAAAAATGTGGACACAGAATACACGTATTATTCATGATGTATGACGTCTACTGATATTGTCAAATGAAGAAAAAACGAATGATTATGAAAATTTTGAAAAAGGAATGATTTATATAAAAATTTGAAAAAAGGGGGGGTAGTAGAGAAAAGGGGGGAGGAGGAAACGAAATCCATGCCCCATGCGCCTGTGGTCCGTGTTGCTCATCTTTGTAGTTTTTTTGTATTGTTCTATTATGTGTATTTACGTTCTGAGTTCCGTGTTGTGATGTACATTACGATTTCCGCATAAAAACGATTTTCTGCTCGTCTTTACGTCTAGTTGTCTGTAGGAGGGTTCATGTCTTATTTACGTTATTTGTGTTTGTTTGCGCATAGTGATCAGGGGCGGATCCAGGATTTCAAGTTAGGGGGGGCGCACTTAAAAAAATTGCGCCGAGCGGAAGGAGGAGCGAAAAATTTTGGGGTATTTCGTGTGAAAATTCACGGTTTTACGCCAAAAAAGCAGAATACAGAATCTCTCTCCTATCTCTAACCTCCAATTCTAAAAATAAAACCGTGGTGAGCAAACTACATTGTATGTCAGATTTGTAGTTTAAGTTTCACTTCAATCCATTGAGTGGTTATTTAGGAGTTGCGGGTTGCAGAATCATCCACCTACCCCCTCCACCTGGCCTTCAATGACAAATCTAAAAACCATTGTGCACAACTACAATGTATTTCAAGTACATTATATAGTTTAAGTCAATCAATTGCGTGGTTACAGTCAGGGGAGTTGCGGATTGCAGAAATCTTACAGACGGACGGACGAACGGACGTACGGACGGACATCAAGTGTTTGAGCAACGGGCGTAACAACCTCATTACACTAAAAGATAAAACAAAAAAAAGTATCAAAGTTCTCGAGAAATATGTTTACGGAAATCAGGTGTGAGATATGCATAAACCATTTTGTCGAGATTATTTTCACACTTTCATGTGCAGTTGTAGATATTAATTTATTACAAATAAATTGTAGTCAGAATTTTTTGTTAAAAATGTGTAAAAAAATTGTACAGATATCCATTGGTAGATATAAATCATATAAACGTACCCGGACAAAGGATTTGTTCACACTTTCTTGTGCAGATACCTCGGGCAGATGCAGAGATTGTTACAAATAAATTGCCGCTAATTTTTTTTTTTTAATTAATATGTTACTTTTGTATTTTAATGTACAATATGCCAACGCATATTTTTACTGATCTTTACTTGAAAAGTAAACGGCAACATTTTCGGGTATTTGTATACAAATCAAACTTATATATTTTTTTTCATATGAAATTGCAGAATTTCGAATTCAAGAACTATTTGAACCATTATTTAAAGAGAAGTGACCATTTTCTTGGGACACTCAAGTTTCTACACACTGTCTCAGTTTCATCATCTGATTCTCTCGTTATAAGTTTTCGTTGTATGTTTTATAAATGAGATCAATTGTTAAATTAATTATTCGAAGTATTGATTGAATTTACTTTTTAGTTTACCTTTGACTTTTCTCGTCTTGTCGAGGAATCAGAAATGTATCCAATCTTGCTGTTTTCTTGGCCTAGAATTTTCGTCCATTTTATAATTTCTAAATAGCACGTGTACATGTAGTTGTAAAATTGACTGCAGAAATAATGTTTAATTAGCGTGAGAAAATAGTTGATGTCTGGTACCTCGGAACCAATCAGAATGGAATAATCTTTGAACTACTGACGGCGAATACATATATGAATCAGCGAACACATCCAATGTGTATTTACAATGTGTAAGAATATTTTACTACAGGTCACGAGTTAACCATTCATGAAAAAGTTATTTATTGAACTGCTTAATTAACGTTGTATAACATATGCTTTGCGAATTTTAGGGGGGGGGGGGGGGCGCACGCCCCGCACGCCCCCTCTAAATCCGCCACTGGTGATGTCCAACACATATTGTGTTGTGTTTTTGCTTTGTTTTTCTTAGTCTTGTGTACCCTCTATTGCCAGTTTCTCTGGATTGTCCTTTTTTGATTGTCTCTTCGGTATTCTCTGACGTTTATTTGCACTCGTACGCGAAAAGACAACCAATCAAAACACTGTATGAAATAAATGCATTTTCTGATTTTTTTGTACAATTTTGGAGTACGTGTAATAAAATCGTGCTCGATAATTTTATAACCACAAGGTCTTGTGTTATCGAAGTTACAAACTGTGATCAAATATATTGTCTCTGCTATCACGACGGCAACAACTTACACGACGGGTGTCACCCGTGCAACTGGAACTGATTTCATTTCCGATGCACCTAATTTCACCCCAGATTCTTAGTGAAGTTCATATATTGCAGCAAAGCTCGATCCTTAGTTTTCTGTGTAGTGTTTTGGAGTTCACTGTTTTTCTTTTTTCTCTTTTTCTGTTAGCCATTGTATTGTCTGTCCTCCTTCTATTCACAGTTTCTGATTACCCCTTTGGTATCTTCAAACCTTTCTGACATCCGTAACCAGCGGACCAGCATATAATGCGCATATTATGGTTTTAAGTCTTGCATTTCTTTCTTTTGACATTGAAATCAAAATTGTATATTTATACTTGCTTAGTTCCTTACTACGGCGACATTGTAATTTAGCGAAAATGTGAATCACTAATGGTATTTAACCAACATATTTTACCTTCCTAGCTAGTAGTCATTTAACTACGAGAATACATTGACCCTGAATTTGTACTCTTCATGTTTATTTTGTCATTCATTTTGGTTATGGTCTGTGATCTTTTTGAGTGCATGGAAGCGAGTCTGTGCCTGTTTATTATTGTTTGTTATCACATATTGTATTGAAATAACGCCGAATTTGCATGTGTAATAAAAGCATAATTTGCGGCGTGGTATTTGCCTCTAGGGCAATAACATTGCTCTCTTGTGAAGGGCAATAACATGTTATCTGCCCTGGTAAAATATGTGATAAATAGATTAATACATGGCCTTTTTCATATTTCCCTTGTTATCAGCCCTCGACTGATATCGTCCCTCGGGGCCGATATCAAGGTCTCGTACTGATAACAAGGGCAATATGAAAAAGGCCATGTCTTAATCTATAATTATTGTTTGTTTTTATATGTGTTGACGTTGGAGATCCAGTTTTACAAGAGGGGAGGGTTGGGATCCCATTAACCGGTTAACCCCCACCACATTTTTATGTTTATCCCAAGCATTGATCCGGATTCCAACGCCATATACCGTGATCTTTTTTTTTTGTGTTCGGTGAGTTGAGGTTAGAGGTTAGAGGTTAGAGGTAATTGTTCTTTTTGTTGATATTGGTGGAATTGTTTACCAAGACTGTTTAAACTTTCTTTTCATAGATAATTTAATAATTAAAACCAACACAAATTATAGAAGGATTAAAAATCAAAGTTTCCATAGTATTGGTGTATTCAATATTCACTCTGCATAAATAAAAATTGAGGGTTAGGGTTATGGTGTTTAACTCCACTTTCAATAATATTTCATTTTGAGTTCGAAATTGTTTTTCATAATGCTGATGCAATTTTTGTCGCCGTTTTCTATTCGTAGCATGTGGTACATTTAAGAAGAATGAAACTTCATCACAAAAGAGATGATTTCAATTTTCCCATTGTGAACGTTCCATTTATAGGTAGCACATTCCAGCAATATTGATCCGACATTCCAGAGCTTGTGGTTACTATTATGATTTCCTTGATAGGGGTTGCTGCCCACAAGTAAGCTACTGAACAAAGGGTTCCTATTGGTTAAGTTGAAGTCATCACTTCGAAAATTTTACGGTCGCCACCATGGCTTGGCTAACCGTTACATAATATCTGTCACAAATGACCACGGATATGTACGCACTTCACGGTACTTTCTTCATTTATGACTTATCACCGGTTTGTAACTAGAGTAGCACGACGGGTGTCACTAGTGGATCGGAAAATACTGACCCTTCCGGAGCACAAGAGTTCATCCCCGGTTTTTAGTGGGGTTCGTGTGGCTCGAGCTTTAGTTTTATGACTTATCACCGGTTTGTAACTAGAGTAGCACGACCCTTCCGGAGCACAAGAGTTCATCCCCGGTTTTTAGTGGGGTTCGTGTGGCTCGATCTTTAGTTTTATGTGTAGTGGTTGTTATCGTTGTTTGTCCTTTTTCATTTGTCCATTGTACTGTTTGTCATTCTTCGATTTATTGCTTCTGATTACCGTTTGGTATCTTCAAACTTGCGCCCAGAAGCTACTGGTTAGCCAATAAAATGTTCTCCTTGACTGTCAAGTAAACAAATGTGCGCTAGGAATAGCACAATACACTCGAGAGGAGTGAATTTTAAAACCAAATAAACGTAAAAAAAACCCCAACATGTAGACAGTAACTCTATCTACATACCAACAAAAATAGTTGTTTATCTGCGTTTGTAATAAAAACTACGACTGTAATATACTAGTAGTCAAAAATGGTTCCTTCATTTGTAGTATGTGCGATAGATGTAAGACAGTCTTAAATCAGATGAATATCATGTTCATACATTGACATCCGACATGACACCATCTCTTCTCTTTTCGTCCAAGTGAACTTTAGTAGGTCTGTTCAGTTCTCTCGGGCGTTTCCCTTACTGACTACAGCCAAGCACGTTGGCTGGATAAACATTGGTTTAATCTAAGACACTGGAGATGATGAGTTCGATGGATGGTTCAGAAATCGATGATTATCAAATAAAACTCCTGATCTTTACCAACCTTGCTTGTTCCCAGCATTAGTAGCCAACACAATATAACCCTAAATGAAGATAAAATTAAATGAAATCAAATGCAACAGTGTCACAAAATGAAACATGTGAAATATATTTGGCAACATCATACTTGCCACTAGTGGAGCAGGACCTCATTCCCCCTCCCGGAGCACAGGAGTTCATCCCCGTTTTTAGTGTGGTTCGTGTTGATCAATCTTTAATTTTCTGTGTAGTGTTTTATAGATCATTGTTTGTCCCTATGTCCTTTTTATATTTTGCGGATCCTGATTACTCCTTTGGTATCTTCAAACTCTTCTTTTAGCTTATTCGTAATATCTGTGAATCATAAGATGAATGTAGGCTAAGGAGAGAGATAATGCTTTTGAAATAGGTGTGCGTGTGTGTGTGTGTTTTATGAAATAATAGATGCATAGTTGTTTTACACTAGTTCAACAGCGTTTTCAGTTATATCCTGGCGGCCACTTTTATTGGTGTCGAAAACCAGACTACACATGGAAAAAACACCCATCTCCAATTTATCACATAATGTTGTATCGGGTACACCTTACCATGAACGGGATTCGAACTCCGTGATATTCACTGATTGCACAGATAGTTGTAAATCCAACTACCATGCGATAAAGACCACGACGACCCCTCTCATTTTAATTAAGTTTAAATTGACAAGTGTAGTTCTTTCGAATATTCCCACAGAAAACATATGGACGGAGTCTGATGATTACTGGTTCAATACACGTACCAGAATTTCAGCTATATTCATAATCAGCACAAATTGACAAGCAATAAAGATACTGGTAAAAAAGTAAATAAACTCTAGAGAAAACCGAAGGGGTAATCAAGAATGGACAATCCAGAGAAACTGGCAACATCGGGTGCACTAGCAAAAATCACAGCACAGAAAACTAAAATGATGAGCAATAGAACCCCACCAAAAACCGGGGGATCCAGCCACCTGAGAAGGGCAAGTATCCCCTCCATCTTACAAGACACTCGCCATGTTACTAGTACATGTATTGTCAATGTGTGTTGGACACCACAATACACAAACAAACACACATAACGTAAATAAGACATGGGTAAAAAATTCCTCTACAAATAACTGGAGGTAAAAACGAACCTTACATCGTTTTTATGCGGAAATGGTAACAATCAGATGAGCCAATGAGTATTTTAGATTGCCACAGCAGCAAGAGAATCAATATATAGGGTCAGAAACTTTTATCTTACAACGGGCTTCGTACGACCTTTACCAGCTAATGTTAGAATCAATATATAGGGTCAGAAACTTTTATCTTACAACGGCTTCGTACGACCTTTACAAGCTAATGTTAGAATCAATATATAGGGTCAGAAACTTTTATCTTACAACGACCTTCGTATGACCTTTACCAGCTAATGTTCATCAACATCGGATGCATTTTCCCGCCAACATGAGATAATCATTTAGGTGCCAATTTAAGGACGACATGTGCATTTGTTTATCGTTTTGTGTAAAAATATCTAAAATTCACACATGATATAAATAGACAAGTGATGGATCATTGGTCGTATACATGTACATATACTATGATATTCTGAATAAACACGCATAAGTAAGTGGTTTCTTTGGAGTTTTATTCATTAACAAAGTTAAAAAGTCTAACAGAAGTATATATCAATATATAAAGTCTGAAAATTAAAGTATTAATGCACTACACACATAGTTCAATGCAGAAATTATCACATTATTATGGAATGTTACAATGAAACAAACACTGATGTCTCGAAGTAAACTTCTGATCCCAAATACTTCGACACATTCATGTTTTACTGTACATCACATGCTTCAGTGATGATAAAAAAAAAATCATGAATTATTAAAGCTATGATAATTGTACATACCAAACCTTAATCTATCTCCACCCATAAAATAACAAACATTGAAGGGATGTGTATTTACATTGTTTATCTGTACTTTTATCGGTTTATTTTTATTTTACCATTGTGTTGTCTGTCCTCCTTCGATTTAGGGCTTCTGGTTACCCCTTGGGTATCTTCATACTTTTCTGATTTTGTATTTTCTATTTGTGTAACATGAACAAAATATTTAAAAAAGGAAAACAGAATTGTTGTGCAATAATCATAGACAAAACTAATTTAATTTTGATTTCTACAATCTAAATTATTTTTTTTTTAAATGGCTACTTCACTACCATGACTGACATGTCACGCCCCATACAGCTTTGATATATTAAGTACTATACGTCTTAAATGTCATTTGCAGATAAAAAAAAATATGGGAAAAAAACTTAATCATTAAATTCACAAAGAAATCTTGAGATCAAATTTATTTTGTATAATGCTGATACAGTTTTATCACCATTAAATATTCTTAAGAAGAGTTTGAAAAGATCAAAGGGATAATCAGAATACGCAACACGTGACACAGAAGCCACATCTTGATTAGCCAATCAAATATTGTACTTGACTGTCAAGTAAGACAAATGTGTTTTAAGAATTGCACAAAAATAATATGGCACATTTAACATGTCCATCTTACAAATTAAGACAAGAAAAATATATTCTTTATATCCTTCTTGTGTGAATATTTGTATAACAAACATTTCATAAAAACGATATTCGGTTCGTCTTTACCTTTAGTTGTCTGTATGATGGTTCATGTCTTATTTACGTTTTTGCGTTTGTTTGCGTATAGTGGTGTCAAACACATATTGTGTAGTGTTTTTGTATTGTTTTTCTTCGTCTTGTGTGTACCCTATATTGCCAGTTTCTCTGGATTATCCATTTTTTATTGTCCTTTCGGTATTCTCTTACGTTTATTTCTCCTAATAAAAATACATGCAAATATTCTATGTGAAACTATTGCCAATTCTTATTGGTACCTGTCAAGTAATATTTGTTCATTTTTACAAACGACACACATAAAAAAAAGCACCAAGAAAGTAACTCTATTTACACTATAACAATTGTTGTTTTCCTGCAAAATGTATCTACAATGTGCATAATATAATTTGCATAAAAAAACCACTGTACATAATTATGTAAAATATTATAACATTCCATTATTTCAATATCCAATCTACTGTTATTTTTAAACCATATTCTTAATATCACATCTAACAACAAAGTGCTTACATCAATATATACATTTAACTCAACATAAAGATGTCTATTTACCACAAAGTAGTAACATTCAACAAGTTGATGAAAATTGTAATATTACTTTGTTTGACATATGGACTAATTGCATTAAAAAATCTTTGGTAAAAATTTAACAACTATGACCATATATGAACGGATTGTCCTTAAACAACACGTGCATCACGGGCACTCCAAAGGGGTATTGACTAGTCGATGATACCAAATAAAAGTTGTGAATATTATAGCCGATTGAATATTACAATTAAAGACTATTAGGAAACAAAATGGTGGGAATGTCGAAAGTTGATCGGGACATGGCTATTGTTCTGATTATGCAGATGCATGTACAAATGAAACGTGGTGTCACCAAGCAAGCTCGGTCCATGTGAGTTAACGATAGGTTATTTAGTTAGTTATCTAATCAACGTAAAGTCAGAAGTATACACATCACACACCTCTGTAACCAATTTCAGACAGCGACGACGAGTCAGGTTGTATACATTTATAGTCGCCAAGTGTGTCATAGGGTGGTAAGGAATCGGTTGCAAGATCATACGATTGTGTTAAGGAAAACGACAGATTCGTGCCAGGGTCTGTGATGTTTTGGGAAGCTGGAAATTTCTCATCTCGTGATCAAAACCTCTAGTGGAAATCTGACAGCTGTAAGATAACGTCGATTGTAACTGGATCAGATCATGGGATCTCATGTTCTTTCATTTATTCCTGTGTGTAATATGTCGAGGTAGTACAATATTGCGACTGTGTGTGTTGTTAGTAAGCTAAGGTCATATGAAGCAATTTATAAAATGTAGTCATTTATAGTGTACACTGATCTATCCAAGGAAAAGACATAAATCCGAGATCAATATAACGGAATGTACTTCCGGTACATAAAATGGCACTGTATTGTATACTTAAATTAATATTCATTTCTTATATAAATAGATAAATAGTAAAATGAAAATCTATGAATGTAATAATATATTCCGAATAAAATTGTATCACTATGGCAACAACACTTGTTTCATGATTCAGTTAAAACTATAAAATATAACACAATTAATATATAAAGAACATATAAAAAAAATTATTGCAAATATTGAATATGGCACATTTTTAAGCAGAATTATTTATAGGAGATGGCTACAAGTAAATAGTCCCACTGAATCAAATTAAGGGGGAGACATGTTTATTTCCCAATGATATGTTTTTGATTGGACAATTTCATGACATATCATGAATTTTTGAATAATTATATGAAAGAATCGTCATATAAAGTTAATGTTATATTTTATTTAGCTTCAACATATTTTATTTGCTCAAATGTGAAAAAACGACAAGTGAAACAATTCTGTGACTGCAACACTGTTGTAAAATACACTTAGAAAAAATAATATACATAAATGTTCTAATATGCAAATTCCAATGTTTAAATACATAATACAAAAAAAAAAAAAAAATATTTGTAAAAATAAATGTTGCTTTATTAGAATGGTTGAAATGAATACTAAACGTATATTTTAATTAATTATAATTAGGCAAAGAAAATAAAAAAAAAAAGCTGTAGATATCAAATTTAGTGCGCACTGGATTAACCTTCATCAAGTACACTCAAAATCGAAAGGTTTGAAAGCCAAATAATTTAAAGTTGTGGAAGCAATAAAACAAAAGGGCATAACAAGTTTAAGCTAAGATAGCCGAAATGGCTGGACATTTCACAAACATAAAATACGAGATAATTAAGAAATGTTTCTATATAACAATAAACATATTCGTTTGATTAGTATTAAACACCACTGCAGATGAAGAGTTCTATGGATGTGAAGAAATCGATGATTGTCAAACTAACCACTTGTTCCCAGATTTTTCAAAGTACATAAAATCCTATATAAAGATACAATGAAAAAGAAATTAAATGAAACAGTCTCACAAAAGGATACATGTTAAACCTATTTTGTAATAGCATACCTATTTTCCTTTCAGCTTATTCAAATTATCTACGAGTTTTAAAATTGAAAGTAAAATAAGTAGAATAAATATTGAAACAATTCGAATGAACTAAGATAATGCTATTGAAATAGGAGTGGGTGTGTGGTGGAGTTATGAAGGCATGTGTGTTTAACACAAATTTCAACAACATTTACGAGTTTTTGATTGATTTGATTTGATATGTCTGGTGGACCTGTTTATTAACAGACAATCGGTATTCCTATGGGTACCAACTGTGCTCCTCTTCTCGCCAATTTTTTCCTTTATTCGTATGAGGCAGACTTCATACAGGAGCCTCTCAAGAAACACTAAAGGATCCTTTACTTTAACATGTTATAGATGTATATTGTACTTACAATTAAGAAAACTGCTCCAAATAGTGTGGCCTTCGCTTTAGGGTCAAGATTCATAGGAACTGTAATACAAAAGGCTTAGTTAAATTCGATGTATGATATTTTCAGATACAATACCATGAAACATATTTTTCTTCTAAATAACAAGTGTACCGTTGTTGTAAGATATTACTGTTTCAGGATCATACAGAATGGGTAAAACAATATTCACACAACAACTGTTTCAGGAATTAAGCAAGAAATCCAACACAAACAGCATATTGGAGCATTGAGTAAGCTGGAACATATATCCACATCCCAGGTTATAAATCCACTATTTCGTAAAATAACTCATGTGGATGAAATATAAGTTTAAAGATTGAATATTTCATAATAACATCTAAAGACCAACAGGGTGTGTTCTTAACATTTTGCAATTGGTATGATGAAATGGGGAACGGATTTTGGAAACTAGATTATGCGGTTGTGAAAATCAATATATTATTTAATCATAAGATACGACTGGAGCATTTCCCATACACTTCTACAACAAATTGAAGATTATCAACATTAAAAATATATATCCGAAATATATCAAAGATTATACCGATATCGATCCAACTGTTGACTTCGTATTTCCTGTCAACAAAATAGATCGCGAAAACAGTGAAAAAATAGTTTCTTAAGACAAATGTGAAGTTAACCAAATACGTATTCAGCAGCTGTAACCTTTGAAAACTTTCCAAAGAACTATGTTTATACTTCTAAGGATCACTGTAATGTGCACCAGTTGTTTATCGTAACATCGCTTGAGTTGTTGCAGGCATTTTATTTTCGGTGCGGAGATTTTCAATCCGCAGAAAAAAAAATCCGCAAAAATTAAATGTCTTCTTTTTAGACCAAAACCGTAGAAATTTCACATCGCAGAAATTACCGGTTATACGGTATATACGGTATATATATCAAGAGATTATGTAGTATTTACTTACAGGTCGCTCCGAATGTGGTGGCATCTGCATAAAATTCTCGAAATGATGCTTGTTTACAAATTGTGCCAAGTTCCTGTGTATCATCTTCTGACCAAATCTAAACAACAAGTAAATATTCGTATACAAGTAATGAATATTCATATTTAACATATCTAAACGAAAAGTCGAATTTCGTTTTGCAAATTATTTTTCTGGATAACGTGAAGTAAGATTTATTGTCCTTTCACAACAAGAAGGGTTAATGAGAATCCGTACATCGAAAAAGGACAGACGACACAATGTCCAAAAGAAAAAGAACAAAGGAACAAACAACAATCGACAAAACACTACACAGAAAAAGCAAAGATCGAACAAAACGAACCCCACTAAAAACTGGGGTGAACTCAGGTGTTCCGGAAGGGTAAACAGTTCCTGCTTCACTAGTGTACCCCCTGATAACCAGAATACTCGGCTAATTAGAACTAACAGAGTAGTCTCCCTTGACTTTAGCCAAACGAGGTTCTACCAAGTTTGATTGTAAAATTTTGATACTGGAGGCCAACTGGCTCTTACCTGACAAAAACAAGGCGCCAATCGAAATGTTTAAGAGCCAACTATAAAATTGTTTGGTGGTTATTGTCAAATACATTTGTATGTGACAGAAAACGAGTTTCTGAAGGAATTCGTGTTATGACGTCCCGGTAGTTACTTAGACTACTGTATATGCTTTTGAACTGAAATTGCCACGAAATTAATTGAGATTATTTACAGATGACAAGAACATACTAACTGTATCATAGATGTTGTGACCGTTCGGACTGTTCATAGGCATTTCTAATATTTTCATACTACAATAAATTGTGCTAAAATTGCATAGCGAAGTGCACTTGATAATACCTTACGTGATAAAGCTTGTCAGGGTCCTGGGACATCTCAAGTTACTCGGTTTCGTCAAACTGATAACAGTGATCGCCATGATATAACTGAAGTAATGTTTACTGATAATAAACATCCTAATATATGTGGCAGTTTGGAGCAAGAACTGCCTACTCGTCCGGAGCACCTGAGTTCACCCGAGTTTTTAGTGAGGTTCATGTTACTCGATCTTTAGTTTTATGTGTATGTTTTGTAGATCGTTGTTTATCCTTTTGTCCTTTTTTCTTTTGACCATTGTGTTGTCCATTCTTCTTCGATTTACGGATTCTGGTTACCCCTTTGATATCTTCAAACTCTTCTTAACAAAACAAGTGGCTAGCGTCTTCCAAACAAATTTAAAAATATTGTAAAATTAAAAATACCTTAAAAATGTCTTCACAGCAAGGCATACTAAGAACACAACATGGACCATGTATTCTAAGGATCGGGTTGTGACTGGCATCTCGGATAGAAAAATTTGGTTGCCAATTACTGTATCTGAAAATAAATGGAGGAATTGATATAATTAACGTTCACATAGCATAACTATATTATAGGTGAACATTGTTGATCAGGTTGGTATGGTCATGTTGTTTGATTTTGGAAATTTTTTTTACCAAGCAAGAAAAAATGTTATGAAGCTTACAAAAGGTCTTAAGAGAATACATTAATATAAGCAAAGCTAGGAATTTATTTCTTATACATCTTTTTGATAGCAACAATATGTAACTTACTCTTGTCTTATATACCCTATGATCTGTCCAACAGGTGCCTCAACCTGAACTTCATGTGCGCATGCATCAGAACCTGCGCACCAACAGGTTCCGGCACAACATTTAAATTCTCTGGTTAGTCGAATTACCTCCTATTGGATTATACAAATGCATGGTTGATATATAATAAACATGTACAATTAAAGGTCAGTAAAATATTGATTAATTGCTTAACATATGCTTATGGTGGACTATCAGTCCCTGAGTGTATAGTTCCCCCAGTAGTAATTATTTCGACACTGAATCAGTTTATTAGATATATTCATTATTGAAGCTTATAGTTCCTACATAACCTAATTATTATTAAAATTAAAAGGTTCGTCTCCATCAGACATCTATGTTATTTGAAGCTTATAGTTCCTACATAACCTAATTATTATTAACATTAAAAGGTTCGTCTCCATCAGACATCTATGTTATTTTAGCTGATTTTGGCTATTTTGGTTTTGTCATTTAACTTTCTTGCTTCCATAGATTTTTAATAATATGGCTTTCCAATCTTTTGACTGTGAGCGTACGTGCTGAATGCATTTCCAGAAAACGCGTCGCGTGCACTTATATTATATCTACATTTTCATGCAATCGCGAATGGTATTAAAACCATATAAGAGGTAGTCTTCTAACCTGATTGCTGTTATCTAAAATATGAATCACGAAACTTCTCTGGGGTCCACAACAAAATCTCATACACACGCCCGTATCTGAAAGTAAACATACAGACAGAGTGTTGTAAAAAACAGACGGTGTATAAAACGTGTGTGTGTACATTACATATCCTTCTGTATATCGTCTTCTTTTGAAAGTATAAATGAACCAAGCATGGTATTACTCATTTTATATATAGATACACATGGACAACTATACTCTAGTGCGTGATTTTCAGCTATATCACGACCTGAACAAGTTACATTCGATGAGATGTTGATGTCCGCTTTGTATTAGAGCAACACGCTTAGTTGGATTTTTATAGTACTAGCTCACTAAAACAACAGTTCGTCCCGGATAAGCATGTCCTTCAATTTGGACATATTATCCCGATTCTGAGCCAACCAGTCTTTGCTCTAACTTGTCAATGCTGTGTGTTTTAGTGCTTTATTTGGCCGAATGGTGATCGAACAAACTATCTACCACACTTGAGTCGAGCACGTTATACATTACACTACCGATACAGTACAATTGTATTCTAAAATGGATGATAAATACGACGATTTTGTATTTCATTTCACATTGCAATTTAAAACATGACTTGGAATATTGGATAGCCGCATTACAATTGATTTCCATGAGTTTTAGTGCCACGTTCAACAGTGTTTCAGTTATACCATGGTGTATGGACCTGAACCGTCATAGCGAAACATTAAGTGTTTGTATTATCTGAATCTTGATTTTGATTCCCTAATCATGATTCTAAAATTTGGTTCAGATCTGCGTAAAGGAAATGCGCTCCATGTACGTATTAAGACACGATTATCTGTTATTATATAGTCAAGAAAGGATTCTGTGTATTTACCCCTTCCACGAAAAATACTCTTTTTATTTATGTATATATCAAGGTGCACCTCCACAGTTTTTTTTTACCGTGCATACCCCGATTTAGTCTAGACTATGAATGTGTATTATTGTCATATAAATATAAGTATTTTAACATAAATTGTTACAGCGAGTGAGTGAGTGAGTGATTGTTGTTGTTTGACCCTATATGAGCAATTTTTCAGCTATATCATGTCGAAAATGTCGGACGATTATGATATCCACTTTGTACTATACCAACACGCTTAGTTGGATTTTTTGTTCGTGCTAGGTCACTGAAACAGCAATAAGAGATGAAGACATGTCTCTCCACTCAGACACATTATCCTGATACCGAACCAACCTGTCTTTGGTCTTATTCTTTAATGCTTCATTGCAGAAAAGCAGCAAACGACAATTGTATAGTCTTTGGTTTGACTGTGGTTCGCATTTACGATCTACCGCACTACAGAAGAGCAAGGTAACCATGACAACACCAACGTGGTTAGATCATTAGAACATTACCTTCAGCAGCAAAGTAAATCTGTTGTCCCTGATTGTTCATTATTTTGTATTTATTATTTTGTTCAAATCCTGTATACACTGTAAATTAAGATATAAACACTAATTAAATTTAGTATGATTAACATTTATTACATCATTTATGAATACTGGTTACTTCCCCTTTCTAGACATCACAAAAGATCAAATGAAAACAAAATAAAAATCTATCTTGCAAACGTTTATATTTGAAAAGAAATATTTCTGTTCTGTTAAGAGCAAATCTATTGATAACAAAAATAAATATAAATGAATACAGTGACGATGTCAATTTTTCCAAATTTCAACTTTATCACAGTGATGCTGTTATAGGTGTAAGAACAATAATTCACTAACGTGATGGGTTCCACTAATGGAACAAGAACTGCTAACCCTTCCGGAGCACCTGGGTTCACCCCCGGTTGTTAGTGGGATTCGTGTTGTTCAATGTTTAGTCTTCTGTGTTGTGTTTTGGTCATTGTATTGTCTGTTCTTCCTCGGTTTACGGCTTTTTATTAAGACTTTGGTATCTTGTCTTTTTTTCATATTAGAGATGCATATGGAGTATATACCTCACAGTTGATCTGATATTACAGAGCTTTTAGTTTAAACATATTCTGTTTGCCAATTAAATAGACAAAATGGATCAGACACAAGTTAAACAAACGTATGAAGTCTTCTCCAAATTACAATTTGTTACATTAAATAAGTACATAAAAGGCATGCAATTACTATATATAGCACTAATGACGAATCAATGATGAGTATTCACAAACAGAAGGAAAAATAAAATTAAGATTAAGATGGAATCATATGATGTGCATGTTCACCCAATTCAATTCCAGTTATACCAGTTATACGATAAGGAATCTTTTTGAACGTTTAATATAATCAAAAACATATTTAAATATAATACAGTTTTGTTCATAAGTTAAATTTACATTGCCACATGTCAAAAATTTGATATTTAGAGTATAGCAGGTTGTAACCATGTTGAGATTATATATCAATGTAGTTCTGGTTTGTAAGTATATTGGACAATCAAAGAAGAAATGTCTTAAATTTTCAACGGCCGCACCACATCGACAAGATGGGTCAGATACAATTCCTACTCGAAATAAATCATAATTTAAAAACGATGCTGAACTTCTTAGCTGGGTTTAAATAATATTCAATTTCCGAGGACCATATAAGGGAACGACCATTTAACTTGAAGGGTTTTTCCTAAAAAAATATTCTGATTCCCAATGTTGCTGAAAAAAATATTCTGATTTTGATGGAGGAAAAAAAAAAATAATCTGATTCAGAGTTTTTGTCATATTACCTAATGTTGCATTTTGGAAAAAAAATTCGCGCTTTGCGCGACAAAAAAAATTAATATTCTAACTCTTGTGATGTCCGAGAAAAAATTTCTGATCGAAACAAAAAACCATGTTGATGAGAAGTAGTAAGGGACCGACCATTTAACTTGAAGGGGAGTTATGGTTTTTTGTTTCGTTCCGAAATTTTTTTTCGGGCATCACGAGAGTTAGAATATTTATTTTTTTGTCGCGCAATGCTGAAGAATTATTTTTAATAACAAGTTTTTGTCGTCTACCTATTAAATAACTACTAAACCAATCAATTACATTTCCAGTTATCCCATATGATTTCATTTTATGTAAAAGACATCGATGCCAAACTTCATCAAATGCTTTAGAAAAGTCACAAAATACAAAGCAATTTGCTTCCTTATTCTCCAATGAATTTAAAATGTTATTATAAATTTCTAATAACTGATGTACTGTTGAATGCCTGGGAAGAAAACCGGATTGATATTCATATACAAGTCTATTTTGGTGGAGATAGTTATAAACATGTTTGTATATAACTCTCTCCATTATTCATTTCCAACACAGTTTATAAGTGATATAAGTCTGTAATTAGACGGCAATGAAGAATCCCCATTTTTAAATACTGCAATAACATGAGCTAGTTTCCAGTTCGTCGGATATTTACTTTGTTGGAGAGATTTGTTGAATATTATTTGCAAAGGCAATGCTATTTTATTTGGACATAGTTTTAGCATTTTGTGGCTGATGACATCCGGTCCGATGCCTTATTTGGATGAAGAATTTGAATTATGTCAGAGCTTTCTTCGACAGTTACATTAAGATCAGTTATATTATTATTTATTTTCAATTCTATATTGGAGAGGGTCGCATTCCAGAGCTTGTGGTCCCTATCATGATTTCTTGATAAAGGGTTGCCGAAAACAGGTAAGCTACAGTACCAAGAGTTCCTAGTGGCGAAATTGTTTTACGTTCGCTATTATGACTTGGTTAACCGTGACGGAGTATCCGTGTCACCGATGATAAAGGGTTGATGCAAATAGGGAAGGAACTGAAACTTAGGGCTCCCAGTGGTTAAGTTGAAGTCATTACTTTGAAATAATTAAGGTATTGTTTCTTTTGTTTATTGCATTGTCTGTCCTCCGTATTAAGGTTTCTTGTTATCCCTTTGCCAAAGGCTTTCTTGTTATCCCTTTGATATCTTCAACTCTTTTATGTCCTACTACATTTATATCTGAATGGTATGTGTAGCCTATCTGTCCATTTTGGGTAACTAGTATGTTTAAGCTTTCTGATTCCAAAAACATGCAAACATACATGAAATACATTGTGACATAATGTTAAGGGAACGACCATTTAACTTGAGGGGGGGGGTTATGTTTTTTTTCTAAAAAAATATTCTGATCCCCAATGTTGCTGAAAAAAAATATTCTGATTTTGGTGGAGGAAAAAAAAAATAATCTGATTGAGAGTTTTTGTCATATAATCTAATGTTAAATTCTGGAAAAAATATTCGCGCTTAGCGCGACAAAAAAAAATATTCTAACTCTTGTGATGTCCGAAAAAAAAAATTTGGAACGAAACAAAAAAACATACCCCCCCCCCCCTTCAAGTTAAATGGTCGGTCCCTAACTGCTAACCCTTCCAGAGTACCTGAGTTCACCACAGGTTTTTAGTTTGATTCGTGCAGCTCGATCTTTAGTTTTCTGTGTAATGCTTTGTAGATAGTTGTTTCTCCTTTTTCATTTGGCCATTGCATTGTCTGTCCTTGTTCAATTTACAGCTTCTGATCACCCCTTTGGTATCTTAAAAATTTGCTTTTCTGTTCTGTGCTCTGATTGGATGAATTAGTGTTTTTATATGTTTTATATAACAACAGCGAACCAATTTATCTACTATGGTTCATAATATAAGTTCTACAGAACGCAATTGTGTAATTAAAACAAAAATTGCTATTTATCCCATACATTCAAGTAATTCGATTTGTTGTTTGACTACTATTTCATCCAGTGCTGTAAGATATTCTAGCCCTGGTGAACATCCCGGAATAGCTTCTACAGGTGCTACCCATTCTTGTGGCTGAACTACCATTCCTACAAAGACAGAACATCACATGCAAATTAGCGCATACACAGTTAGTGGAAATCATAATAAAGCCACTTTCAACAATATTTCAGCTATATCGTTGCAGTCAGTTTTATTTGTGAGGGGAAACCGGAGAAACCCTCCGACCTGCCGCAAGTCACTGATAAACTTTATCGCGCAATGTTGAATCGAGTACACATCGCCATGAGCGTGATTTAAACTCACAACGCACAACGTTAGTGCTGATAGGCACTTAATTATTGTAAATCTAAGTACCATACGATCACGACCACGACTGTTCCTCAGCATCACGTGCTTTCAAAAGAACATCCGAGTGTAACAGTGGTGCTTTCATATGTCATTAAAAATTCCTGTCTCATTGAGAAAATAATTGAGATCTGAGACATACAGACAATCAAATTCGTCCATGCAACATTTTCTTTGTTGTCCAGCCTCACACGGTGGTCAAAATAATGCCGTGGAACGGACAAAAATTAGCATGTAATAAACAAAGCACGTTATTGTAGATGTAAGAACGGAAAGAGGGGCCGTCGTGGCCGTGATCGTATGGTAGTTGGAATTACAACTACCTATGTCATCAGTGCCTATCACCACTTATGCTGTGAGTTCGAATCTTGATCAGGACGAGCTGTACAACATTATGTGATAAAGTTTATCAGTGACTTGCGACAGGTCGGTGGTTTTCTCCGGATCCTCAGGTTTCCTCAACCAATAAAACTAACCGCCACGATATAACTGAAATATTGTTGAAAGTGGCGTTAAACACCATCAAACAAACAGAACGGAAAGCCAGATATGATCTAATTGTATGATCAGTGAAAAATGAACAGAATATAAAAAAAAGTTTAAAGGTACGTACAAATGGTGTCAAGAGGATGGTAAAGATTAAATATATCAGGTATAATAATAATCAAATAGATGAATCTTCAAAGTCAAATATTATTAAATTGTTGAAAAACAGAATTTTGTTCAAATATATTTCTGAGGTAAACACATATTTCTTGAATATTTTCATACATTCGTCACTTTAAAAATCTCATAATAATTGGTCGTATTCATCATTCTGACAAAGCTAAACATATACACATATTTATTTGTTAAATTTGTATCTATATAGTAATATGATTCAAAATCTAACATTACTTTGTGATTTTTTTAAATAAATAAAATTCTACTAAAATAATTTTAGGGCCGTCGTGGATGTGATCGTAGGGATGGTATGATATTTGGATTTAGATCTACATATGCAATCACACTCGTCACAACATTGATGAAATCGGTGACAATCGCCACTAAAGTTGTGAGTTCGATTCCCGTCCTATACTATTCACTTTGTCATGTATTCTATGTTCTTATGAATGACCGCCACAATATTAATGTATTATTGTTGAAAGTGGCGCTAAACAACATTAACCTAACCCGTTCCTGTAAAATAATACTTATTAAAAAGAAGATTACAAATCTTTATCTACATGAGTGGTTCCAATTTCTGAAACAGAGGCTATAGGTATATATATAGTATCTGCCATAGAATACATAAAATCACCTCTGGAAGGAGAGATTCCTCTCATGACGGACATTTGCGTAGGATTTCCACGAAAATAGATTACGGGATGAGTAAATAAACGTTAGAGAACACCGAAGGGGCAATCAAAAATGGACAATCCAGAGAAACTGGCAACATAGGGTACACAAGACACAAGACGAAGACAAGCAAAACAAATTCAACACAACACAATATGCATTGGACATCACTATTCCCAAACAAACACAAATAACGTAAATAAGATATGAGCCCTCCTACTTAAACAACTGGAGGTAAGTTATATTTATAAATAACAAGATGGTGGATAATGTTTACAAATTTTAAACCTTATAAGGAAAAAACGTAATGCATTCACATTAAAAAAAAATACGAATATTATTCAAAATACAGGATGACGTATGGCAGAGTTAAATTTTATAGCTGAAGTCAGTTACAGACAGTAGAGAAAACTGCAGAGAGAATCGAATGAATTTGCTGAAAGGCACACGGACGAAAGATTATTAACATATTTAGCATAGGATTTCACAATTTCTGGACTTAAAGTAATATTACACCAGTTTTGGGTGAAGAAAATGTTTCCTTGAAAATTCAATTTGGAATACGGCGGTACCTTTACTAAGCTATTCATGCATGTTTCAAGTCGAAATATGTTCCCAACAACTAGAAATCTGTAAATCCGTGTGCATGTTTATCGTCCTCGCCATTATTGTGGAGACTGATTAACTTTCGGTTGTTTTGGTCCGATGATTGCCGATCATGACCTCGTCAAGAAAAGATAAACAATCATGGATGCTGAGGTAAGCACGCACACATTCCTGACAATGATTATTGAGGAATCTGTCTGTTTCCTTCGTGTGAACCAATTTTTTGGGGGCAATTATTCTTATGTGGTACACACGGAATATTTATATATATTTTTTTCCATCAACTGAACATTGCGCATGAGCGATAATTTCCCCGAAAGAGTTCAAATCTTGTGTCACGCACATATCATTTGCATTACTGTACTGGAAAACAGAATTATCTGCTGTCAAATATTTTGCGATTTGCTCTTAAAATCTGCTTTTGAGCGGATTTTTAATGATATGCAGTTGATTTTAGTTAAAATTAAGTGACATATTAAGTGAAAATATTTAATCCAAAAATTCCACGATATTTGCCTGTCATATTACTTTAAATTAAAATATTGCAATTTAAGCTATCAGCTTACACATGTTAAAATCGTTATGTTTATTTAAAGTATTTAAAGACAGTTCTAGTAGATCACCTCTCCTTAAACGTTTTATTGTACACACATCTATGTCATAAAAATGTCTGTGTGTGACAATAAATCGGACGTCCAGAAACAATAAAATATTGTGGACTTAAGATATCTGTTCTTGACCAATGGATAAATCAATTGAACAAATCAATTGAACAATAAAATGTACGACGTTTTTATGTTGTAGATAATTTAACAGATACAGAATCTAAATGTACAAATATTACCAATACAAGTTGTGTTGTCGAGAGTACAGGTTTTTGGTGGGTTCATGTTACACATCTTTTTTAGTTTTTCTGTTGTGTTGTGTTTTTTGTGTTTTGTTTGTGTTCGTCTTGTGCACGATGATGTCAGTGTCTCTTAGTTGTCCATTTTTGATTTCCCGCTTCGGTTTACTCTAACGTTATTTGTATTATTTACGTGTGATGTCCAACACGATTTTCATATCAGATGATGTTCGTGTCGTTTAGCAGTATCACGACGGGTGTCACTAGTGGAGCAGAAACTGCTAACCCTTGTGGAAGTCATCCCCGGTTTTTAGTGGGGTTCCCCGACTTCCGGTTAGGAGTTATGATTATGGTGTTTAACGCCACTTTGAACAATATTTCAGTTATTTCATTGTGGTCAGTTTTATTAGTAGAGGAAACCAGAGTACTCGGAGAAAACTACCGACCTGTATCAAGTTGCTGTCAAAATTGATCACATAATGTCGTATCGAGTACACCTCTCCATGAGTGGGATTCGAACTCACTACTTTATTTAGTGGTGATATGCACTAATTGCATAGGTATTTGTAAATCCAACTACCATATGTTGTATGAAAGCGGTGTTAAATATCCACAATACATAAATCATTCCAGGTATATCAATTATATAAAGTAATTTACCTGGTGGTGCCTGTTGTGGTTGATTTGAATAAACAGGTGGCGCTTCCATTTGTTGTTGCATACCATATGCTTGCTGTCCTTGCATGTCATAGCCTTGCTGCTGTTGTGGGTCATAACCGGGAGCAACTAAATGAAGATTAAAATATTATATTTGAGTTGGAAACTATTTTATATTTGCTATTCGTCCACATGAAAGCAAATGTGGATAAACAGTGAAATCAGTTTGTAATGTTGAAACTGAACCACATCAGAAGTTTATTGATTAAGAAATAAATCATGGAAGCCAGAATGTGTTGGGAGTTTTAACATGGATTGGCGGATATTAGTATTTTATCCCGAGCCAGAAGCGAGGGATAAAATTTACTAATATCCGTCAATCCATGTTAAAACTCAAAACACATTCTGGCTTCCATGATTTATTTCGATTCTGATATGTCTAAGAGTACAAATACGGTAGTATACTTTAATTGGAAGACGGTAACTTATATTTACGCTTGCAGAAAATGTCGCACACAATTTATGCTGCCAATGAAAAAGTCAGTCACATTCACCGGCGCATGTGCTAATGAGATTATACCGAATGGATAACTCGCTCGTTTGTTAACAAAGCGAAAGAATGAGGGCATGTTAGAATTAGAGTTATCTCCTCGAGTGTGGTAGGTAGATCATCGGTTTGAGCCCCGGGTCGAGTCAAACCAAAGACTATAAAACTGGCATTTGCTGTTTCGCCGTTTTGCACACAGCACCAATTCAAGGAGTAAGAACAAAGACTGTGTGAATCTGTGTAGTTGTTTTTACTGTTTGTTTATATCTGAATAGCCGTTGGCGATCGAATTATCACAAGGAGAGGGTTAGGACATCATCGGTAACCCGCAGCTGATCACGCTCTTATTACTCTCCACTAATAACCCGAGGGGCAACTTGCATAGAAATCTTTGTTTCGTTGAAAAAAGCCTATGAATAGTTACCAATCAAAATTATCGTTTGATATTGTTAATTTCCTTCTTTGAGGTAGAAAAAGCTATACAGAAAAATGGGGGCTCTCATAATTTGCAAGGAATTCCTTTCTGAATTTGGATACAACTGAAAGTAGTGACTTGGTTGGCTACAAAAACGGTCATCAAGACTTATCAACGTGTTTTAAAACGATCACATGACAATGAAGATTTCTGTACCAGTTGACCCATGTGTGATGAGTGGAGAGTAATCGATGCGTGACCAACTGTGTGCTATTGACCATCCGGTCGGGATCCCATAAACCGGTTTAACTGCGCCACATATATGTGTCTGTCCTTAGTCATGACATGGATTTCTAATGTCATATGTGGTGGACTTTTTCATATTCAATGATTTGAAGTGAGAGGTGATTGTTCGTTTTGTTGATATTGGTGGAAATGTTGACCATCACTGTTTAAGCTTTCTTTACATAACTGGTAGGCTCGTATTCAGGAATACACGCCCGAATTGAGCGTCGAATCTACCCGCGACTGTTGTTTCACTGAGCTAGCAATATGAAAATCCAACTAAGCGTATTTGTCTGATACAAAGTTGAAATTATCATCACTTTGTCTAAATGTCACTTGCTTTTGCCAAGAAATTGCTGAAAAACTGCTCATTTGGCATTAAATAATAACCACTCACTCATTGTCGAAATTAGGGGCATGTTTATTTATTATTTTAATATGTTGGGGGAATATTTTAATTTTTAAAAGGCATGTAGCGTATACAAAATACTGGTTGGCTAATTACTGAAATTGTCACGTTTACAATTTGCCTATTCACAAATATAGATTTTAACAAACAATCTAATTTGTCCTTCGTGTGTACCTCAGGGTCAGCGTTTATTTTTCAAGGGTAAATCTAGACCTACCTCTGACTTACACAAGAGATTAAAATGAATAGATAACATACCTAAGTAAAATGTTGATTAAATACCAAAACAAAAAAAAACCAACTATAACGGTAATGATTTTTTTTAATTGTTAAACCTGGAATAAAAGGAGGGTGTTACTTTGTCAATCTGTGGTGAATTAATCTTTAGCATGTATTTTTCTTCGGCTAAATGTTCCTAATGCTCATCATACAGAGTCCTTCTTTATTATTCAAAATGAAAAATATTTATGGAATACAATCAATCAAAACTGATTATGGCAACGTATGTGATCAACCTGTTACGTTGAATGGTTGGTAAAGTTTCTCTTCCATAAAAAAAACAAACCCAAACAAACAAAAACAAAAATACACTAATTTGTAAACAGGACTGGAGTATGCCAGCAGCGCTTGGGACCCTCATCTCCAAAAACATATTCTACAGATTGAGATGGTCCAACGCCGAGCAGCACGCTTCATCAAAAGCAACTACTCAAGAGACCCTGGTACAGTGACAACATTACTTGAACAACTGGAATTACAACCACTTTAAACCAGGAGAAAAATAGCCCGTATCACACTTTTACATAAATCCATCCATGAAAAAGTAGCGATACCAATACCATCCTACATCATTAAACCAACGAGAACTTCGAGATTCCATCATCCGAAGAGATACATACAAATTAGACCGAAAAAAGATGTTTACAAATACAGTTTCTTCCCACGTACCATCAGGGATTGGAACCAACTATCAGATGAACTGTTAGACATAGAGAGCAGTGAGGAATTTAAGAGCAGACTCACTAAGCTCTACTACGGTGGCTAAACAACATGAACAAAAGATGATGATTTTATCCTGATTTTAATCACTTGTAAATACACACACTTTTAGGACTTTACTGTATATACTAATAATTTTGTCATGTTGGAGGACGTCACACATACTTGAGTGATGGGTCAACGACCTTTTTCAAGTCAACACCATAGATAGATAGATAGATATTACAATGAGGCTATTTGTACTCGATTTCCATTAGCAATTGTTTTTAATTAGAAGGTGTTGACATAAAAACCACTGAAATCTGTTAACTTTTTCATCTTTCATATATATGATTAGGTCGTACTCCGATTTCCTCCACCAATAAATATGACCGCCACGATATAACTGAAATATAGTTGAAAGTGGCGTTTAGCACCATAAACCATCAACCGTAAATTGCCCATTTCAGTGTGAAATTTTGAGCTATGATATATCAGTTGGTCGGTTTCTATGAGCCCATACATGTAGCTTCTGTACTACTAAGACAAATTCTTCTACACGTATAAATTCTAGTCGGAAAGCAAACCCATGATTTGACCGTTACAGCTAGTGATTCTAAAACCACGCAGTCAGGGGGCGATAACCGCAAAAAATTCCCGCTAGGTGCCGCTTTACAAGTCCCGCAAAATTGTTCATTCGCGCCGTTGTAGGATAAACGTGAAATAAAGTATTAAATAGACAAAATTGTGATAGAAACGTGATTTATATAAAATATACAAATATATATTTTTTGCAATGACTGGCTATATCAGACAAGCGACCGAAGTTTATATTAGTCAAAAACGTGTTTCGAATCGTGCATTCTAGAATGTGTAAAAACACGAGATTCGGTTTGTTTACATTGTTCGGCCAATGAAAAAGCTGACACAATTCTATATTAGGACATACAATTGATGATACAGGAGTGATATAGCATCATCAACCAATAGTAAATGCTCTCTCAACTGGAAATTCCGTCACCCTGAATGGAAATCATTCCTGAAAGAAAATTCGACGAGGCATATTTTTTTTAATTTTCGCCTTGTTTTAGTGTAAAATTTGCCCATTTTGGTGAACATTTCTCCCCCAAAACACCCATGTAGTCTGTATATGTCTGCCTTTTATTAGATTTATTATTATCTTCATATTTTAACCGAAAGTTTACAAGAAAACTGCATTGTTTACATCAGATTATGCCCCCCCCCCCCTTTTCCCCCGTCTCGTCAATACACTTTGTTTAGACTCCTTTCCCGTTTGCTGTCAGTTAATCTTGTACATATCTAATGTGGCGATTATTTCAAAGGCAATTAGTTTATCAAATATATTTAGGAATGCTGACTTAAGTTTTACCTGATTTTCTCCTGCAAATGAATTATGAATTTATGTGTAACAGGTATACAATGATTGAATGAATGTGACTCTGAAAACAAAAACCAGCCAGTGTGTGTGTTATAAATAGAAAGTAGATTAAATTTGTTATCTGTATGTAACTGCATATATGATATTTAATTGATTAAACAACTGTATTTTGCAAGACTGTGATTTTACCATAGTTGACTAGTAGTAGTAATGCCCCCAAAAAAACTTAACTGTTCTGAAGCCCAAAGTGGCAGGGACCCTCGGCTCTGTGTTGATTGTCTGCAGGCAAAGCCATTTTATGCCTTACATGTTATAAAAATTTTAACAAATTTGTGAGGTCTGATGATTCTCTAAATGAACTTTGAAAAACAATCAAAACATTGACAATTCTGAATGTTTTGGTGTAAAATTTGTTAAAATCTATCCAGAAATTACTTCACAATATCTTTTTTAAAAATTATGGTTTTGGTTGATTATATAGGGATTTTTTTTTACATTTCCCAATACTTTTGACAGATGACTGTACATATTAGGGTAAGATGGTTATGAATGAATAGAAAAATGATTGGTGAAGCGATTTATATAAGGGTTTATGATAGAAAATAAAATCCGATAGCCACGAAACGTGGAAATGTGCCGACCCAGAGATGGAGAGGCAAATCCGCTGTAATCCGTATATATTGCGCTCTGACGTCCAACGGCTACAGCAAATCCATATACGCCGTTAGACGACAGAGGAATCTCGGACTAGGAGTTATCTTTCTTGGCTGACAATTTTTCGGCACTAAAAGCTGACACAATTTTTTATTAATGAATAAAAACGTGTACCAGAGAAACATTTCGTTAAATACATATATAACCTAGCGCAGTGGGAAGTTTGGGAATGTCACTATACTGCAAACATAATATATTTGCATTTTATTCCAATGCGATGGCGACATTCCATCGAGGGGGTCACCCTCTAAATCATCAAAATGTTAATAATAATCTCCCGTTTTAACTCAAATCTAATAAACAAATCGTGGAAGTAATTATTGCTTAAAGGAAAACAATATAAGACGTTTCGCTATTTTCTACGGTATAAATAAACGAGGTCTTTGTTCTACAATTTTCCATGATTTTTATGACCGACGAAAATGTCAACATTTTCAAATGAGAATCACGTGACCCGTGGTTTTACCAGCGACGCCATTAATGAGTTTGCTTTCCGACTGTTCAGATATCTGTTCTTGACCAATGGATAAATCAATTGAAACATAAAATGTACGACGTTTTTATGTTGTAGATAATTTAACAGCTACATAATCTAAATGTACAAATATTACCAATACAAGTTGTGTTGTCGAGAGTACAGGTTTTTGGTGGGTTCATGTTACACATCTTTTTTAGTTTTTCTGTTGTGTTGTGTTTTTTGTATTTTGTTTGTGTTCGTCTTGTGCACGATGATGTCAGTGTCTCTTAGTTGTCGATTTTTGATTTCCCGCTTCGGTTTACTCTAACGTTATTTGTATTATTTACGTGTGATGTCCAACACGATTTTCATATCAGATGATGTTCGTGTCGTTTAGCGGTATCACGACGGGTGTCACTAGTGGAGCAGAAACTGCTAACCCTTGTGGAGGTCATCCCCGGTTTTTAGTGGGGTTCGTGTTGCTCGATCTTTAGTTTTCTGTGTAGTGTTTTGTAGATCATTGTTTGTCATTTTTCTTTTGGCCATTGTGGTACCGGTGTTTGTCCTTCGACTTCCGGTTAGGAGTTATGATTATGGTGTTTAACGCCACTTTGAACAATATTTCAGTTATATCGTTGTGGTCAGTTTTATTAGTAGAGGAAACCAGAGTACTCGGAGAAAACTACCGACCTGTATCAAGTCACTATCAAAATTGTTCACATAATGTTGTATCGAGTACACCTCTCCATGAGCGGGATTCGAACTCACTACTTTATTTAGTGGTGATATGCACTAATTGCATAGGTATTTGTAAATCCAACTACCATATGTTGTATGAAAGCGGTGTTAAATATCCACAATACATAAATCATTCCAGGTATATCAATTATATAAAGTAATTTACCTGGTGGTGCCTGTAGTGGTTGCATGCCATAACCGGGAGCAACTAAATGAAGATTAAAATATTATATTTGAGTTGGAAACTATTTTATATTTGCTATTCGTCCACATGAAAGCAAATGTGGATAAACAGTGAAATCAGTTTGTAATGTTGAAACTGAACCACATCAGAAGTTTATTGATTAAGAAATAAATCATGGAAGCCAGAATGTGTTGGGAGTTTTAACATGGATTGGTGGATATTAGTATTTTATCCCGAGCCAGAAGCGAGGGATAAAATTTACTAATATCCATCAATCCATGTTAAAACTCAAAACACATTCTGGCTTCCATGATTTATTTCGATTCTGATATGTCTAAGAGTACAAATACGGTAGTATACTTTGATTGGAAGACGGTAATTTATATTTACGCTTGCGGAAAATGTCGCACACAATTAATGCTGCCAATGGAAAAGTCAGTCACATTCACCGGCGCATGTGCTAATGAGATTATACCGAATGGATAACTCGCTCGTTTGTTAACAAAGCGAAAGAAGGATGGCATGTTAGAATTAGAGTTATCTCCTCGAGTGTGGTAGGTAGATCATCGGTTTGAGCCCCGGGTCGAGTCAAACCAAAGACTATAAAACTGGCATTTGCTGTTTCGCCGTTTTGCACACAGCACCAATTCAAGGAGTAAGAACAAAGACTGTGTGAATCTGTGTAGTTGTTTTTACTGTTTGTTTATATCTGAATAGCCGTTGGCGATCGAATTATCACAAGGAGAGGGTTAGGACATCATCGGTAACCCGCAGCTGATCACGCTCTGATTACTCTCCACTAATAACCCGAGGGGCAACTTGCATAGAAATCTTTGTTTCGTTGAAAAAAGCCTATGAATAGTTACCAATCAAAATTATCGTTTGATATTGTTAATTTCCTTCTTTGAGGTAGAAAAAGCTATACAGAAAAATGGGGGCTCTCATAATTTGCAAGGAATTCCTTTCTGAATTTGGATACAACTGAAAGTAGTGACTTGGTTGGCTACAAAAACGGTTATCGAGACTTATCAACGTTTTAAAACGATCACATGACAATGAGGATTTCTGTACCAGTTGACCCATGTGTGATGAGTGGAGAGTAATCGATGCGCGACCAACTGTGTGCGACGATCCGGTCGGGATCCCATCAACCGGTTTAACTGCGCCACATATATGTGTCTGTCCTTAGTCATGATATGGATTTCTAATGTCATATGTGGTGGACTTTTTCATATTCAATGATTTGAAGTGAGAGGTGATTGTTCGTTTTGTTGATATTGGTGGAAATGTTGACCATCACTGTTTAAGCTTTCTTTACATAACTGGTAGGCTCGTATTCAGGAATACACGCCCGAATTGAGCGTCGAATCTACCCGCGACTGTTGTTTCACTGAGCTAGCAATATGAAAATCCAACTAAGCGTATTTGTCTGATACAAAGTTGAAATTATCATCACTTTGTCTAAATGTCACTTGCTTTTGCCAAGAAATTGCTGAAAAACTGCTCATTTGGCATTAAATAATAACCACTCACTCATTGTCGAAATTAGGGGAATGTTTATTTATTATTTTAATATTTTGTGGGAATATTTTAATTTTTAAAAGGCATGTAGCGTATACAAAATACTGGTTGGCTAATTACTGAAATGTCACGTTTACAATTTTCCTATTCACAAATATAGATTTTAACAAACAATCTAATTTGTCTTTCGTGTGTACCTCAGGGTCAGCGTTTATTTTTCAAGGGTAAATCTAGACCTACCTCTGACTTACACAAGAGATTAAAATGAATAGATAACATACCTAAGTAAAATATTGTTTAAATACCAAAACACGACAGTGCATTAAAAAATATCTGTTAATTTTTTGCGTTGTAATAGAGATAAAGCATCTCATTCTTATTGCTTCGTTCAGATTAAATCATGAAACATGTCTTTTACCCCCCCCCCCCCCCCCCCCCCCACACACACACAAAACCCAACTATAACGGTAATGATTTTTTTTTAATTGTTCAATCTGGAATAAAAGGAGGGTGTTACTTTGTCAATCTGTGGTGAATTGATCTTTAGCATGTATTTTTCTTCGGCTAAATGTTCCTAATGCTCATTATACAGAGTCCTTCTTTATTATTCAAAATGAAAAATATTTATGGAATACACTCAATCAAAACTGATTATGGCAACGTATGTGATCAACCTGTTACATTGAATGGTTGGTAAAGTTTCTCTTCCATTAAAAAAAACAAACCCAAACAAACAAAAACAAAAATACACTAATTTGTAAACAGGACTTGAGTATGCCAGCAGCGCTTGGGACCCTCATCTCCAAAAACATATTCTACAGATTGAGATGGTCCAACGCCGAGCAGCACGCTTCATCAAAAGCAACTACTCAAGAGACCCTGGTACAGTGACAACATTACTTGAACAACTGGAATTACAACAACTTTCAACAAGGAGAAAAATAGCCCGTATCACACTTTTATATAAAGCCATCCATGAAAAAGTAGCGATACCAATACCATCCTACATCATTAAACCAACGAGAACTTCGAGATTCCATCATCCGAAGAGATACATACAAATTAGACCGAAAAAAGATGTTTACAAATACAGTTTCTTCCCACGTACCATCAGGGATTGGAACCAACTATCAGATGAACTGTTAGACATAGAGAGCAGTGAGGAATTTAAGAGCAGACTCACTAAGCTCTACTACGGTGGCTGAACAACATGAACAAAAGATGATGATTTTATCCTGATTTTAATCACTTGTAAATACACACACTTTTAGGACTTTACTGTATATACTAATAATTTTGTCATGTTGGAGGACGTCACAAATACTTGAGTGATGGGTCAACGACCTTTTTCAAGTCAACACCATAGATAGATAGATAGATATTATAATGAGGCTATTTGTAT
This sequence comes from Bathymodiolus brooksi, assembly GCA_963680875.1. Lineage (NCBI taxonomy): Eukaryota > Metazoa > Mollusca > Bivalvia > Mytilida > Modiolidae > Bathymodiolus > Bathymodiolus brooksi. The sequence goes on from OY804590.1 coordinate 70,973,835, forward strand.
TCGATTTCCATTAGCAATTGTTTTTAATTAGAATGTGTTGACATAAAAACCACTGAAATCTGTTAACTTTTTCATCTTTCATATATATGATTAGGTCGTACTCCGATTTCCTCCACCAATAAATATGACCGCCACGATATAACTGAAATATAGTTGAAAGTGGCGTTTAGCACCATAAACCATCAACCGTAAATTGCCCATTTCAGTGTGAAATTTTGAGCTATGATATATCAGTTGGTCGGTTTCTATGAGCCCATACATGTAGCTTCTGTACTACTAAGACAAATTCTTCTACAGGTATAAATTCTAGTCGGAAGCAAACCCATGATTTGACCGTTACAGCTAGTGATTCTAAAACCACGCAGTCAGGGGGCGATAACCGCAAAAAATTCCCGCTAGGTGCCGCTTTACAAGTCCCGCAAAATTGTTCATTCGCGCCGTTGTAGGATAAACGTGAAATAAAGTATTAAATAGACAAAATTGTGATAGAAACGTGATTTATATAAAATATATATATATATTTTTTGCAATGACTGGCTATATCAGACAAGCGACCGAAGTTTATATTAGTCAAAAACGTGTTTCGAATCGTGCATTCTAGAATGTGTAAAAACACGAGATTCGGTTTGTTTACATTTTTCGGCCAATGAAAAAGCTGACACAATTCTATATTAGGACATAAAATTGATGATACAGGAGTGATATAGCATCATCAACCAATAGTAAATGCTCTCTCAACTGGAAATTCCGTCACCCTGAATGGAAATCATTCCTGAAAGAAAATTCGACGAGGCATATTTTTTTTAATTTTCACCTTGTTTTAGTGTAAAATTTGCCCATTTTGGTGAACATTTCTCCCCCAAAACACCCATGTAGTCTGTATATGTCTGCCTTTTATTAGATTTATTAATATCTTCATATTTTAACCGAAAGTTTACAAGAAAACTGCATTGTTTACATCAGATTATGCCCCCCCCCCTTTTCCCCCGTCTCGTCAATACACTTTGTTTAGACTCCTTTCCCGTTTGCTGTCAGTTAATCTTGTACATATCTAATGTGGCGATTATTTCAAAGGCAATTAGTTTATCAAATATATTTAGGAATGCTGACTTAAGTTTTACCTGATTTTCTCCTGCAAATGAATTATGAATTTATGTGCAACAGGTATACAATGATTGAATGAATGTGACTCTGAAAACAAAAACCAGCCAGTGTGTGTGTTATAAATAGAAAGTAGGCTAAATTTGTTATCTGTATGTAACTGCATATATGATATTTAATTGATTAAACAACTGTATTTTGCAAGACTGATTTTACCATAGTTGACTAGTAGTAGTAATGCCCCCAAAAAAACTTAACTGTTCTGAAGCCCAAAGTGGCAGGGACCCTCGGCTCTGTGTTGATTGTCTGCAGGCAAAGCCATTTTATGCCTTACATGTTATAAAAATTTTAACAAATTTGTGAGGTCTGATGATTCTCTAAATGAACTTTCAAAAACAATCAAAACATTGACAATTCTGAATGTTTTGGTGAAAAATTTGTTAAAATCTATCCAGAAATTACTTCACAATATTTTTTTGAAAAAATATGGTTTTGGTTGATTATATAGGGATTTTTTTTACATTTCCCAATACTTTTGACAGATGACTGTACATATTAGGGTAAGATGGTTATGAATGAATAGGAAAATGATTGGTGAAGCGATTTATATAAGGGTTTATGATAGAAAATAAAATCCGATAGCCACGAAACGTGGAAATGTGCCGACCCAGAGATGGAGAGGCAAATCCGCTGTAATCCGTATATATTGTGCTCTGACGTCCAACGGCTACAGCAAATCCATATACGCCGTTAGACGACAGAGGAATCTCGGACTAGGAGTTATCTTTCTTGGCTGACAATTTTTCGGCACTAAAAGCTGACACAATTTTTTATTAATGAATAAAAACGTGTACCAGAGAAACATTTCGTTAAATAAATATATAACCTAGCGCAGTGTGAAGTTTGGGAATGTCACTATACTGCAAACTTAATATATTTGCATTTTATTCCAATGCGATGGCGACATTCCATCGAGGGGGTCACCCTCTAAATCATCAAAATTTTAATAATAATCTCCCGTTTTAACTCAAATCTAATAAACAAATCGTGGAAGTAATTATTGCTGGTTTCGCTATTTTCTACAGTATAAATAAACGAGGTCTTTGTTCTACAATTTTCCATGATTTTCATGACCGACAAAAATGTCAACATTTTCAAATGAGAATCACGTGACCCGTGGTTTTACCAGCGACGCCATTAATGAGTTTGCTTTCCGACTGTTCAGATATCTGTTCTTGACCAATGGATAAATCAATTGAACAATAAAATGTACGACGTTTTTATGTTGTAGATAATTTAACAGATACAGAATCTAAATGTACAAATATTACCAATACAAGTTGTGTTGTCGAGAGTACAGGTTTTTGGTGGGTTCATGTTACACATCTTTTTTAGTTTTTCTGTTGTGTTGTGTTTTTTGTATTTTGTTTGTGTTCGTCTTGTGCACGATGATGTCAGTGTCTCTTAGTTGTCGATTTTTGATTTCCCGCTTCGGTTTACTCTAACGTTATTTGTATTATTTACGTATGATGTCCAACACGATTTTCATATCAGATGATGTTCGTGTCGTTTAGCAGTATGACGACGGGTGTCACTAGTGGAGCAGAAACTGCTAACCCTTGTGGAGGTCATCCCCGGTTTTTAGTGGGGTTCGTGTTGCTCGATCTTTAGTTTTCTGTGTAGTGTTTTGTAGATCATTGTTTGTCATTTTTCTATTGGCCATTGTGGTACCGGTATTTGTCCTTCGACTTCCGGTTAGGAGTTATGATTATGGTGTTTAACGCCACTTTGAACAATATTTCAGTTATATCGTTGTGGTCAGTTTTATTAGTAGAGGAAACCAGAGTACTCGGAGAAAACTACCGACATGTATCAAGTCACTATCAAAATTGCTCACATAATGTTGTATCGAGTACACCTCTCCATGAGCGGGATTCGAACTCACTACTTTATTTAGTGGTGATATGCACTAATTGCATAGGTATTTGTAAATCCAACTACCATATGTTGTATGAAAGCGGTGTTAAATATCCACAATACATAAATCATTCCAGGTATATCAATTATATAAAGTAATTTACCTGGTGGTGCCTGTAGTGGTTGCATGCCATAACCGGGAGCAACTAAATGAAGATTAAAATATTATATTTGAGTTGGAAACTATTTTATATTTGCTATTCGTCCACATGAAAGCAAATGTGGATAAACAGTGAAATCAGTTTGTAATGTTGAAACTGAACCACATCAGAAGTTTATTGATTAAGAAATAAATCATGGAAGCCAGAATGTGTTGGGAGTTTTAACATGGATTGGTGGATATTAGTATTTTATCCCGAGCCAAAAGCGAGGGATAAAATTTACTAATATTCGTCAATCCATGTTAAAACTCAAAACACATTCTGGCTTCCATGATTTATTTCGATTCTGATATGTCTAAGAGTACAAATACGGTAGTATACTTTGATTGGAAGACGGTAATTTATATTTACGCTTGCGGAAAATGTCGCACACAATTAATGCTGCCAATGGAAAAGTCAGTCACATTCACCGGCGCATGTGCTAATGAGATTATACCGAATGGATAACTCGCTCGTTTGTTAACAAAGCGAAAGAAGGAGGGCATGTTAGAATTAGAGTTATCTCCTCGAGTGTGGTAGGTAGATCATCGGTTTGAGCCCCGGGTCGAGTCAAACCAAAGACTATAAAACTGGCATTTGCTGTTTCGCCGTTTTGCACACAGCACCAATTCAAGGAGTAAGAACAAAGACTGTGTGAATCTGTGTAGTTGTTTTTACTGTTTGTTTATATCTGAATAGCCGTTGGCGATCGAATTATCACAAGGAGAGGGTTAGGACATCATCGGTAACCCGCAGCTGATCACGCTCTGATTACTCTCCACTAATAACCCGAGGGGCAACTTGCATAGAAATCTTTGTTTCGTTGAAAAAAGCCTATGAATAGTTACCAATCAAAATTATCGTTTGATATTGTTAATTTCCTTCTTTGAGGTAGAAAAAGCTATACAGAAAAATGGGGGCTCTCATAATTTGCAAGGAATTCCTTTCTGAATTTGGATACAACTGAAAGTAGTGACTTGGTTGGCTACAAAAACGGTCATCGAGACTTATCAACGTGTTTTAAAACGATCACATGACAATGAGGATTTCTGTACCAGTTGACCCATGTGTGATGAGTGGAGAGTAATCGATGCGTGACCAACTGTGTGCTATTGACCATCCGGTCGGGATCCCATAAACCGGTTTAACTGCGCCACATATGTGTCTGTCCTTAGTCATGACATGGATTTCTAATGTCATATGTGGTGGACTTTTTCATATTCAATGATTTGAAGTGAGAGGTGATTGTTCGTTTTGTTGATATTGGTGGAAATGTTGACCATCACTGTTTAAGCTTTCTTTACATAACTGGTAGGCTCGTATTCAGGAATACACGCCCGAATTGAGCGTCAAATCTACCCGCGACTGTTGTTTCACTGAGCTAGCAATATGAAAATCCAACTAAGCGTATTTGTCTGATACAAGGTTGAAATTATCATCACTTTGTCTAAAGGTCACTTGCTTTTGCCAAGAAATTGCTGAAAAACTGCTCATTTGGCATTAAATAATAACCACTCACTCATTGTCGAAATTAGGGGCATGTTTATTTATTATTTTAATATTTTGTGGGAATATTTTAATTTTTAAAAGGCATGTAGCGTATACAAAATACTGGTTGGCTAATTACTGAAAATGTCACGTATACAATTTTTCCTATTCACAAATATAGATTTTAACAAACAATCTAATTTGTCCTTCGTGTGTACCTAAGGGTCAGCGTTTATTTTTCAAGGGTAAATCTAGACCTACCTCTTTTAAAATGAATAGATAACTTACCTAAGTAAAATATTGTTTAAATACCAAAACATTCCAGTGCATTAAAATATCTGTTTAATTTTTGCGTTGTAATAGAGATAAAGCATCTCATTCTTATTGCTTCGATCAGATTAAATCATGAAACATGTATTTTATTCCCCCCCCCCCCACAAAAAAACCCAACTATAACGGTAATGATTTTTTTTTAATTGTTCAATCTGGAATAAAAGGAGGGTGTTACTTTGTCAATCAGTGGTGAATTAATCTTTAGCATGTATTTTTCTTCGGCTAAATGTTCCTAATGCTCATCATACAGAGTCCTTCTTTATTATTCAAAATGAAAAATATTTATGGAATACACTCAATCAAAACTGATTATGGCAACGTATGTGATCAACCTGTTACGTTGAATGGTTGGTAAAGTTTCTCTTCCATAAAAAAAAAAACAAACCCACACAAACAAAAACAAAAATACACTAATTTGTAAACAGGACTATTATAATGAGGCTATTTGTACTCGATTTCCATTAGCAATTGTTTTTAATTAGAATGTGTTGACATAAAAACCACTGAAATCTGTTAACTTTTTCATCTTTCATATATATGATTAGGTCGTACTCCGATTTCCTCCATCAATAAATATGACCGCCACGATATAACTGAAATATAGTTGAAAGTGGCGTTTAGCACCATAAACCATCAACCGTAAATTGCCCATTTCAGTGTGAAATTTTGAGCTATGATATATCAGTTGGTCGGTTTCTATGAGCCCATACATGTAGCTTCTGTACTACTAAGACAAATTCTTCTACACGTATAAATTATACGTCTTAACGCATGGGCAAGCTGGGGAGTTGCCCGGGGGGGGGGGGGGGGGGGGGGAGAAAACGAGCACAGGGGCCCCATACTAATATATGTATGTTGTGTACGACATGGCTTTTAATATTTAAACACTGGCTTTGTATCAATACAATAAATATATGATAATTTTCTCGACATTTACAGTTATATTCCTGTGTGTGATTGTGTAGGTATGGGCCCCCAGAGCACTGCTTTGCCCGGGGGCCTATAATGCTGTTAAGACGGCCCTGTGTATAATCACTAAGGAGGGTTTCTGTTGCATCTAATCAGAAACACTGTAAAATTGCTGTTTATGTGTTTAATTTGGATTTTTACTAAATATATGAATTGGTTACCAATAACTGTATAATATATGATTAAGTATGCATGTTTGCGTACTGCAGTCTGCAAATATATGAAACTGTATTGTTTTCATGAAGAGAGAATATATAACGAAACCCCATGCAGCTGAACCGCAAATCTAAATTTTGCCTAAAGTGCACACCCCACACACAATGATTAAAGCATTCAAGTGCATCTAAAGCATTGTCTTTGCATTTTGTGCCTGTCGGAGCAGATACTATACTTAATAATAACATGGAATACAATAGGCATATTTACTAAAAATTTAAATACTAGTATTGCGTAGTTCTAAAAACGCACTTAATACATATGGGTCATTCTACAGTACTGATGTATGATATGGGACATTCATACCATTTTTTAAATAAAGGTAATAACAAAATTACCGAACTCCGAACAATCTTACAAAAGTAAAGATATGTTATGATTTTCAAGCTTTTTGTTCACAATAGAACATTTTTCTTCCATATTCAAAATGAAAAAAAAAGATAGTTCCCATCCATTTAATTTGTCTAAACTTAATATAATGTGTCCTGTCGAAAAAGTAACGCTTGTTACGTGGTGTCCAATGTATACCTGTTTTATTTAAATTAGTCTTAAAACAACCTAAATGTTGAATTGAAAATGTTTTTCAACCTATAGAATATTCAAAGAAACAGTGAAAAATATGTTTTCTGCAGTCAGGAAACTATTTTGTAGCCATACCATTTATGATGTAAATCAGTACTTGTCATGATTGCAAAAATTGAAATATTCTATTAAATAAAATGTTCTTTCCACATTGCTATGTCTTACATTTACAGAGAATAATTAGATAAAGTAATGTAAAACCAAGACATTTCAGTAATGTAATTACATCGGTTACATGATAAAACCCTCCAGTTGATAGAAAAGTAACGCATGTTACAAGGGACGCCAAGTAACGAATGTTACATTTTGGACACCGTTTTATGAGCATATTTTAACTTGTTATTATTTCTAAACGTGTACACTGGATAAACCAGGCTTTGAAAAACAAATTCTTCGAATATTTACACTCACTATATATGAGAAATTAGAATGTAAATATGCGTAACATTGTTATCCGAGGCTCTCATTTCTAGTAATATCATTGGACACCAAAGTAACAAGCGAAACTACATTTTAATTTTCTTCAGAACTTTAATTGAGAATATAATTATGGGGATTTTATGGACTTAAATTCATCAAGAAAATATCTTTAACGTACTCCACCCTACCTTTAAACAACTAGCTGCATAACTTGCATGGAATAATTTGTCAAAGTGACCCACCCCATGTTTGTCCCATTTAATAACCATTATTCTATAGTAATTTCAAACTTTTTATTCATCTGTAGGTGAAAATAGATAACATAATGCATTTTTTTTTATGTTTTTTTATTTAACAAATACATGGTGCACACAAAAATAAACATAATGTGCATAGTGCATATATGCAAATAAAGAAAAAATACGTTTTTTGATGCCACCTCCTGTTTTCACCAACTCTGTGGGTATATATGTCGATTCCATATCGATTTAAACCATTGAATATTGATCGAAGGCAATTGTATGACACTTTAGGATTAACAATTCTGAACAATAATATTTTCATTTATTATTAATTCTTACCTGGCTGATTGTTCATTTTTATTTTTGATCCTGGTGTCGTACGTATCCCCTTCAGGTAAAACCACCTTACGTGTTTATTTTTGTTTACATTGGTTACGGGTTGAATGTATTATTGAACATGATATTAGGTCAATAAAATTGTGTTTCAGTATCAGTCAAATGTATTGATTGAATGTGGACGTGACGACTTGTCTAATTTTATAGGTTGCTTGATTGATTGATTGTTTGTTTGGTGGTGTTTAGCGCCACTTTCAACAATATTTCAGTTATATCGTGGCGGTCAGTTTTATTGGTGGAAGAAACCGGAGGACCCGGAGAAAACCACAGACCTGTCGCAAGTCACTGATAAACTTTATCACATAATGTTGTACACCTCGCCCTGGTCGAGATTCGAACTTCACAACATCAGTGGTGATTGGCACTGATTGCATAGGTAGTTGTAAATCCAACTACCATACGATCATGACAACGACGTCCCTCTAATTGTATAGGTTATAAACACCAATTAACAATAAAATATAAAACAAAATATACCACACTGTCGAAACATTTCCAAAATCTAATTTAAAAAATCGTAGAAAGAGTTAAAATCAATATCTCTAACACACCAGTACATGACCGGCCACTTTACTTGCTTTGTACAGACACTTCAATAAAGAGTGGCGGAGTTAACCTAGTTTTATGAGCCCAAACCTCCTCTCATTGTGAAATGATGCGGTCAATTGATATAATAAATGATAATGAAATCACCATAAACATGTACCCTCTTGATTTATAGACTTCTTTGTCGACTGATATATATTTGGTTATTATTTGAAATCGACGAATCAAATGATCACAGACACTTAGAGGTAATAAATGACTCTTCCCCTTTTTGTATACTTTTTTAAGCTTAATTACCATTAACACATATGGGGTGGTCGTGATCGTATGGTAGTTGGATTTACAGCTACCTATGTAATCAGTGCCTATCACCACTAACGTTGTGAGTTCGAATCGACGGTTCCTTTATTCGGACGAATCAGACTTCACGCAGAGGCCTCCCATGAAAAACGAAAAGAATCTAATCCGGTCCTTAATAAATTTCACTGAGACGTTCCACTATATATAGATGATGTCCTTTCACTAAATGATCCAAAGTTTGGTGACTATGTCGATCGAATCTGTCCCTTTGACTTGAAATAAAGGATGCCACAGATACAGATAGGTCTGATTCATACCTTGATCTACAACAAGAAATTGAAAGCAATGGTCGGTTGAGAACGACTGAAGCTTTATGCCAAGAGAGATTATTTCAATTTTCCCATTGTGAACTTTTCATTTATATGTACATGTATCAACATTCCAGCAGCATCTGCATATGGGGAATATATCACAGTTGATAAGATATTTCAGAGTTTTAATTTAGTTCCTATAATAATTTCCTTCATTGGAATGTAACCTATTCTCGTCATGATATAGACTAAGAAGTATTTGAAGATACCAAAGGGGTAATGAGAATCCGCAAATCGAAGAACAGACAACACAATGGCTAAAAGAAAAAGGACAAAAGGACAAACAACTAACATTTAGTGTTAAACAACAATCACTCACTCTACTCAATTAAAACGCCACAGGTACCAATATCAATATATATGTACATGTAATACACCAGATTTGTGTTTCTTTATTTCGATCAGTTCTTCAGTGGTACTCGACCCAAAACAGTTAGAAAACCAAATTTAAATAAAGAACATTGAAAAGTTCGGAACAAGCAAAATGTTCAAATTTACAACCATCCCAAATTAAGGCCAATGTCAAGATTTTCCTCCACTAATGTCTATCTTCCTCTCTCGGTCATTCGCCATCTACTTAAAATTAGATCTCCACACTTTCTCTCTATTTTCTATCGGTTGTTTTGAGGTCGCCGCGTGGAAGCTTGTTTTGAGGTCGCCGCGTGGAAGCTTCCACTTCCACGCGGCGACTACAAAACAACTGATAGAAAATAGGGAGCAAGTGCGGAGATCTAATTTTAATTAGATTGGGTCATGAATTCGTATTCTTAAAGCATATGCACTAGACCCAATATCACATATTAATTCCACGAGCCAATCAGCCAGAAGAAAATAGTGTCAACGATATGAGAAAAAAGAGCTTACCCTATCATTGACACTAATTTCTTCCTATTGGTCTAACGGGATTAATATTGATATGTACAAGTAGTGTCTAGTGCCAAGATCGGTTTCCTCAACCAATAAAACTGACTGCCATGGTATGAAATATTGTTGAAAGTGGCGTTAAACACCATAAACCATCCTGCCTGAGAGGAAGATAAACATTTGGTTAAGAAATAAGTCCTGGAAGCCATACCTATTTGATAGCAGTATTAACATTGGTTGGAAACGTATTTAAGTATTTTATCTCGAGCGTTAGCGAGGTATAAAATTTACTAATATCATGTCAATCCATGTTAAAATACCCAACGAATTATGACTTCCATCAATTATTTCGATTCTAATCTAATGAAAACGTCCGTCATCATTCAGGGAGCTAGCACTATATATACAGAGATGCAGCTAACCGTCGGCCCTGTCGGACCTAGGGGGCAGAATTTTAGAGGGTCCGGCAAATGACGTCTTTGTGTCAGACCTAATGACCGGCAAACATTTTTACTGCTTGGGGCTGTCAAAAATCAAATTGCTGTCGGTCCTGGTTACCTGTTAGACCCCTAAGCGAAGGATCTTTGATTATCGTTAATAAAGTCAAAAGTCGTAAACAAATCGGTAAAAATTTCTGTTCCTTTCTGTTTATGCTAAATTTCGGGAACCAGTTCCCATTCCGGATTTTATTTCGTATCCTATCGGTAATCATTGTAAATTGTAATTTGATCATTTCCGTTATGGCTGCATGGCCAATTAAAGGACTGGGAGCTATAAGAGCCAAAATCGGCCCCACCTCAGATGTCGATAAAATTTTCTCCAAAATGTATTCACAATATGTGCTTTTCATAAATAAATACAGTTAGTTAATATGTGCATCTAATTCCTCACAGCGGACCGACAAAGTCAGGTAATGAAAAGCACTGAACGTCATTTTTGTCAGAATACAGAATGTACGTATCATTGTATTATAATGCATATCTTTAAAAAACAAAAAGAAAAAGAAAAACAAAGCATAATAAAACTCAATAAACAAAGCATAAATTTGACTTAATATGCATTGTGGATTGATTTCAGGAATAAAAACATGTTCTGAAACTATTATGAAATTAAAGTGACCGAATAGTAATGTCGCAACGTCACCCATTTTCGACGTTCTCCTGTTTTCGACGGTTTGTTTCACGTGATAAAATCTCTCATTATTTTGATCGCTTCATTTGTCAGAGGTTATATTATGATGCTGAAATTGCATGAATGATCTCAAGAAATCTGATATAAAAATGTCATCTTTAAATGTAAGAACTACGTACATGTACCACATCTATTATTTCACGTTCAAATTGTATTTTTTCGTAATTCATTTTTTCGTCACCTTAACAAAGCTTTAATCATTTAAAAAATATATCTCATACAGACCAATTTTGGTTTCATCGTCTGCTATGACATTGATAATGTACATATTGAGATCATATCAATTCAGAAACTTATTAACATTGATTGTCGAAAACTGGCCGAAGTTTTGGTATTAACCTTAAAGAAGTAATAGATAGATTTATTTGAGGAATAGAACTTTGTCATATTTGAAATTTGTTTAAACACCTTTTTAACCGTACTTTATTCTTAACGACAACCAATGTTATGATATATTCCAGTACATTTTTACGAACAACCATCATAAATCTATAAAAAAAAAAATGCCAAGGTGCGGGTTGAGAAAACTTGATAACGTAAAATAAAGCATTTGGTTTTGCAGTTTCTAAGAAAAAGATTAAATATTAACATGAAAAGTTATGGATAACAGACGACGGACACTAAATTATATTATTTCTACGATTTTTTTTATCGACAGTGTGATATATATTTTTTCATTTTATTATATGCTATGAAAAAAAACAGCTGAGTTGCAATTGTTAAAAAAAAATATGGTTTTGTTCGTCTTCCGTAATTAAAATCGTCAAAATGAAATACAACCGAATTGATATCAAATGGCAACATGTTTCAACCTCATTTAAAATATACCTTGAAATATTTTCATACTTTTACATCATGTTCACGATATTTTATTACAATACTATTTAACTCAAGGGTAAACAAATTTCTGTTCTAGTTAAAGGACTTTATCAAACAGAATAATACAGTTTACATGTAATGCAGTTAATACGCATTTAAACCACAGAAGAATATTTCTATTTTCCACACCTTGTGGTGGTGGGTCGCTATTGTGCATGCGAAATATTAATTGGAAACCCCATTGACTGGTTATATGCTGCCTGTCTAGAATATTTAATTTTTTTCTCGATCGACAGTTCAGAAGCTAGAAAACAATATGATGGATATTGTCTGTCAATCATGCAAACAATAACTTATGCACATGACAGAACGCATATACGGATTCTGATTGCCCCCGTGGTATCTTCAAACTCTTCTTAAGGATATGTTGGATTGTGCCCAAAAAATATCTACTCCTTTTGGATCAAACTATTTTAATTCATTTTAGAAGTAGCATCGATAGACCATTAAACCTACCTCAGTTTCCCGGTAGTAATAACTATTTCAGTATCCCGAAAGAAAATATATAATCAATAAAAACTATTTTGGATGAAGTGGTGTTTATTTTATTTTTATGTTATATAACTTCTCAAACATCAAAACGTCATCTAAGCGCTTGTAATATTTGAACATTTTCCCGTCGTTTTTCAAGAAATTTAACACCTCGTGCACCAAAAAATACTTTAACAGTAGTTGTGTTTTATTTATTTTAATAATCTGGTAAAATATTGTCTGGTGCACGACTACGAAGGTGCTTAATTTCTTCGAAAACCGTCGAAATATCGCGGGCAAAATTCCACGAAATACAGAAAAAAAATAACGCTCATGACGTCACAATGACGTCAAATACGTATCGATTTTATTGGAAACAAGCTTTAACATCAAAAGTATGATGTCGTCTATAAAATAAAACACATCAAATTTTAATCAAGTATTTTCTAAAATAATGATTCATTAAATAGGGGGCCATATATGGAACTTATAGTCCCCAGTTCTTTTTATCGCGTTGACGCCGGACTGCATGCACTGAGTTTTTCTTCTGGTTTCAATGTATACAAACTGTATTTAAAATAAATACAATTTTTTATAGAAACAAGTTATTTACTGATGAATTTCATTACTTGAAATGAATCATACAATGTACAGAGATTGTGTATATATACATAATGGTATCATATATACAATCAGAAGAGTGAACATATTGATTTTAAGGGTCTGGCCGAGGTTATAAATAAATTAATATTTAAAGGGATATTGTCTACCAGCTGCGTAATTTTTTCATACCCAAAATTATTGTCGATTTCCGTACTGATCTTCATAAAATGATGATTCAACACCGAATTATTGACGAATACGCTCCGAAACGTTGTTTTTTTCGACTAAAAAAGCTGACCATCGTTACCGGAAGCTAATTAATTATGCACTGACCTGGGCGAGGCCAACTCTATTTATTTATCTATTTTTATGTCAGTAGCCCGGATGCTGCAGCATGGATATTGAGGTAAGTTTCTATAAAAGTTGAGGAAAAAAGCTATTTGCGAACCGATTGTATCTAAAAGAAGTAGAATAAATAATTTCTGTATCAGGAATATATTTTCTTTAATGAAAACTACATGCCTTAACAGATTCAGCCGATATTTCCACGATAACCATTGAAAACATGTCAGGAGGCACCCCATGGGGACAAGCTCAACTACGTATTTTCGATCGGAAATTTTTCCCGGCGTTAAAAATAACTAGATTAGTTTTTTTCTTCTTACAAGTTATGAAGTTGTTCCCCGAGATTTTGATACGTGTTAAATTAATTTATTTTAGCCAGTTTTACCGACAATATGAAAACAGAGACATACATGTCACGTTTTTTCGCCGTAGAAAATTTTTTTTCAGACGCCACAGAAATCATATTTTCTTATTTTCCGGCGAAGTGCCAATCTAATTAAAACAAGGTGAACTGTGATCTAATGCTCACTTATGATACCCCTGCCACTTCCCATGATATGGGGTACCTATATGAAGCTTGTGACCAAATACCGGATTTCTGCCATCAATAGTTGTTGAGAAAAATGTGCATATATGTTCAATGTGTATAAAAACCAACTAAGTCGGCAAACAGGAAGTAGGAATCTGATGGTTCCAAAAACGCTTCCCACGATATGGCATACCTATGTGAAGCTTGTGGCCAAATATCAGATTTCTGCCACCAATAGTTGCTGAGAAAAATATTTTGGAAGGACGGACGGACAGAGGTTAAACAATATACCCCCCTCCCCCTTCGGGGAGCGGGGGTATAATTAGATCTAAAATAGGGAGCAAGTGCGTAGATCTAATTTTAATTAGATTGGCGAAGTGCTGGAATAATTTTTTTTCTTCAAAATTTTGTATACGATTATACTGTGAAAATGGCAAGTATATGATTATACTGTGAAAATGTCAAGTCGGAATATATTTTTTTCTCCTGTCCAGCCAAATTTTTTTCTTCAAGATTCAGAATCAAAATATTTTTTTTAGAAAAAAATAATATAAAATTAAAATTGAATAAGCTTGAGGGGTAAATTGATAAAAAAATTTGCAAGACCAAAATGGTTCTCCCATATACCAACAAAAAAAAACGAAATAAAACTGTGGTCATAAGAAAGTCCCACGAGAAAATCTTTCCTTCCAAAATAAGACTTTTTTTTATTTCTCTAAACTGTATTTGTGCAAACTATTTCACTTATAATGAATTATATTTCTTTTTTAAATAGAGCTCATTTTTATAGATGAATGTATAACCATCTGTCTTTACTCTGTTTTTATTAAATCTCTTGTCTTTATTACAGGACTTTGATCGGATTGTCCTTGATGAGGAAGTGTTGGGGGTTGCTAGAATGTTTCGAGAGGAACTTGTACTAATGCCCCCAATGACGAGGATTACAACAGATCCAATAGGTATGCAGCCTACCGCCAGTATACCATTTGGGCACATGGCCGACTTGGAGCTGGGGTCAGATGTGTGATCCCAAGCTGTTGTACTTGGAAAATTAGGGACAAGTATCCTGATCTATATGGACAATACAAGGGTTTCATTCCTAGACGATTTAATTAAAACTTGTTCATGAAATATTTTGTATTTTATCCCATATACCCTAATGATAAAGTTTACCACTTGCTTCCCTATGGTCGGTGGTTGTCTGGGTACTCTGGCTTCCTCCACCACTAAAACTGGTCGCCATGATATAGCTGAAATATTGCTGAAAGTGGCATTAAAACACCAACAATTAAAAATAAATCAACCCTAATGAGTTGTTAATTTCACAAGTTGGTCAGTTGGAATTGTAAATTTAATTTGAAAGTTTTGCCATCTTATTATTATTTTTTGTTCTATCAGCACTGACAACTTCTTCTAAAATGGACTGACAGTCTTTTATATAATTCAAAACCAAACTTGGCAGAGATGTTTTCTATGAGGTCCTACACAAGAGTTGTTACTTTTGTGCAGATTCGTCAAAAAACATTGCCACCATGTGACTTTGAAAATTCTGATTGGTCGATTTTCAAGAAACTTCTTCTCAAGAACTGCTGAAGGGATTGAATTGAAATCTGGTATATATGTTCCTATGAATGTCTTTAACATGTGTTGTTACTGTTTGCACCATTTGAAAATTCAAAATGGCCACCAGCGGAGGTCAAAGTTTGCATTGAAACCCTATGGGAAACAACATTTTCATCTTCTTCTTGAGAACAGCCGAACAGAATTTAACCAAATTTGGCAGAGATGTTTCTTGTGAGGTCCTAAAAAGTTGTCCTGGTTTGTACTAACTAGACCAACACATTGAGTGCTATCATTATTGTGCATTGGACAATTTGTAATGCCCATTATCCTGACTTGGGTACTTTTCTGCTCTAAATGTGCAGAACTTCTGCTAGACCAGTAAAAACAAAGAGTGACAATCTAAATTTATTTTATGCAACAATAAAGTCAATTGTTTTGTCTTGGTCTTCAAATCTGGATTTCTGAGATGCTACAATATTATCCCGAGTTGGAGGTTGTGGAATTGGTGCAAGATGGACCTAGATTCTTCTGGGATTATTTACTTCCAACTGCACATGTTAATTCATTCTTTCATTATCTTGCAGTCTCATACAAATGATGACCCTTAATTGTCTTGGAACATAGGAATATGACTTGTCAACTTTAACAGGCTGCACAGACCATCTAGCTGTCTTTTTGTTGTAACTTCTCGGCCACCTGAAGTAGAAAAATACATACAATGTAATTCACAAGAATAAAACAATAGAATTGAGATTATGATCTATGGAGCCCTAACTTTCAATTCAAGATGAATATCTCGAATGTATAGTGAATGAGCAACTAAACATATCATTACAAGTCCACTTTATGAAGGATTTGAGTGATTTGTAGACAGATTTTAGGTTGTGGTCATCCCTCAAGAAGTTCTATGGCAGGCATCACGTGCTGGTCAATGGTTACAGGGTGTCTGTTACCCAAATCAGAACTGATCTTCATTTGTTGTTGATGTCTTTCCCTTCATTGGATGGGACTTCTACCAGACATGGGGTAATCGTAATTTGTAATTGTAATCAGTTGTAATCGATTACATTTTTTCATGTAATCGGATGTAATCTGTAATCGGCCATTTTTTAGATTACATGTAATCGTAATGTAATCGATTACATTCATTTTGACCCTGTAATCATGATTACTTTCTGATGACATTTAGATGACTTTTCATCATTTTGACTTAATTTTTCTTAACTGAAACATATATCTCCTTAGATATTTAATGTATGATTTATGTAAATGAATTTTCTTCATGGAATTTATTTAACAAATAATGTAGAATGGTTTACTAGAAAACATATAAAGTTTATTGACATCTAAATAAAAAAATATGTTATGAAATTTAAAAAAAAAACTCTATTAAAATAAAGTGGCAATCACAACATGATCAAAAGATATTCTTCTATGTTTAATTGCAATCAAAACTATCACAAGTACAAAAAAAATATTAAGTATGGCTTCAAAGACTTGATATCCAAACAAATAATATCTCAATTTCAATGGGGTTTAAAAATTTCAGTGAAAACAGCTCTAAAATTTTAAATTATATTTCATTAAACCTATTTACATAAATTAAAGATTTAATTTTCATATTTAGACTGAGAAATTATGCATATTTTTAAGCAAATGTTTAGAATCAGAATGACTTGGTTTTTTTTATCTTCTGAATTATAGGTGGGGTGGGGTGGGGTGTTCCCGGAACGCCAACATTCTTCTTCTTTTTCTTCCGTGTACAGAGTGTACTCATCATTGAGCGTTATACTCCAGCATGACAGTCAAGATAAAAGCCCTGCAGGGCAATATTTACAGTTAAAAACAGGTGGGAATCTTATCTATACGGTCAGGAACTGGGCAGGTGGTAAGTTGCCCAGCGTTTCCCTGAACTCCTCCACGGAACTGGCTGTTGTTGCTGCCGATGGAAGGTTGTTCCAATCCCGGATGGATCTTGGGAAAAAGGAGTTTCGGTAGACATCCTTCCTGGTTGATGGAATCTGAAAGGTATTCTGACCTCTAGTCCTGGAGTCTGATGGAAGAAGATATGCTTCTGCCGGAATAGCCACTAGGTTATGCTGGGTCTTAAATAGCAAAAGGAGGCGGATCTTAACTCTCCTAACCTGGAGTGGTTCCCATCCAAGTTGGGTTACCATCTGAGTGACACTTCCTGGCTGTCTGTCTGTGTAGTTCTTAGTGGTAAATCATTAAAACAACATATAGTGTAGATTGTTGTTTTAGCAATTAAGTTGAGGCCACTTGAAGGTTTTTTTAAAGTAATTAATCAGTGAAATATTATATGCTAAATTTGATTAAAATATAATGAGAAATGAAATAAAATATTTTTTGTAATTAAAAAAAATATATAAATATATATGAAGAATAATTGAAATAAACAAAAGGACAAATTTAATAAGAAATTAAATAATATATTTTTGTGATTCATTAAAAAAAAAAATATATATATATATATTGAAATTGAAGTAAAGAAAATGACAAATTTAATGAGAAATAAAATAATTTATTTGTTGTAATTTAGTTTTAAAAAAGTAATTAATAAGTGAAATATGACATGCTATATTTAATTAAAATATATTGATTTTAAAAAGAAAATTGAATTAAAGAAAATGACAAAGTAATGAGAAAATAAGCCATTAATTAAAACTTTAATATATGGAGAGCAGATGATCCAAGGGCTACCCATCCAAGCTAAATACCAACATCATTGACATTTATATATTTCTAAATGTAGTGCTTATAATAGTTTTAAAGTTTATTATTACGTTTTCATATTTCATATATATAGTTTTAAAATTGAAAAATAAATATTCATTCTTCTTCTTCTTTATCTTTAACCCCCTCTGTAGGAGAACCATACGTCAGTATGTAGAGCAGGTGCTCCGTTTATGTACAGTGCTCGTATTCCCTCCACCATTAGATTTTGTGCACATATATACAGTGAAGTCCTACCCACACACACTTAGCATAAAAATCCTTCTATATACAGTTAAGATTTTACAATTTGTCAGATTGCTGCTAAAAGTTAATTACAGGAATAGGATAGTCTAAAATTTGTCATTGGCATACATGAATATTATATCACTTTGCTGTATTTCACATCTGTTTCCCCCAACCGTGTCGCCATTTAAAAAGTTCATTAAAATTATAGATTCGCATCTGATTGACTACTTTAGATATAAAAATATGCATTTCACTACTAATTCTAAAAAGTTATCATCTCATCAGCTAAAAGATAAGATCCATTTTATTACAGTTCACATAATACGTATAAAACCTTTTATTAACACAGTTAAAAAGTCGTCTAAAAAGAATATTCATAATGTTTCATATTTCATGTCTGCTTATATAGTTTGAAAATTTAATATAAATAGTAACTATAATGTTCTCATATTTTATGTGTGCTTATATAGTTTGAAAATTTAATAATAAATATTCCTTATTATTTTTTTCATATTTCATGTGAGCTTATATTATAGTTTTAAAATTTAATAATAAATATTCATTGATTATTATGTTTTCGTATTTTATTTTATTCCATTTATATAGAAAATACAAATAAGAGAATCAAATTTACCTTTATTTACCTGTGATTGCTCTGATCATCCACCCTTAATGGGACCCCTTAATCCCTCTTAATTAGGAAGGACAACTTTCTTTGATCTTTCAAAATGTTGGCTTCCAGGATACAGCCCTCAGGTTAACTGCTAGTTTATTATCCACAATAAACTATTGACAGGATGTTTGAAATTATTTGATATATATTATTAAAATGTGCAAATGTATTATAATATTTACTAATACTAGTAGTATAAGATGGAATGAATATTGGTCATAGTAATAAGACACAACTTATTTTATGAAAAAAGGAAAATGAGAATTGCTATTTATAATTTACAACGTAAATGATATATTTATTAATTAACCATAAAATTTTATCTTATAATGGGTAATTATAAAATCATAAACTCGGCCAATATAAAAAAAACTAAGCCAATATCGATATTGGTTTAGTTTTTTTTATATTGGCCGAGTTTATGATTTTATATTGTAAAGACAGTTTAGGTTGTATTGACAACAATAATATAGAGTCAATTAATAATGTATCTTATTGCATGTAATGATCACATTAAAACTGAATTGTAATTCATTGTTCTGAGTAAGAAATACATTAAAAAAGGAGATATTGGATAGATGCATATGAGACAAAATTATAACATAAAACACTAATATTGGTTGTCATGACATTAAATGTAATCAGTAATGTAATCGATTACATTTACAAAGTAATTGTAATTCAATCGATTACATTTGAAAATTGATGTAATCGTAATGTAATGTAATCATGAAAATTGCAAAGTAATTGTAATGTAATCGATTACATTTGAAAGTAATTGACCCCAAGTCTGACTTCTACCGGACTTGACCATGGACA
Source organism: Bathymodiolus brooksi (assembly GCA_963680875.1). NCBI lineage: Eukaryota > Metazoa > Mollusca > Bivalvia > Mytilida > Modiolidae > Bathymodiolus > Bathymodiolus brooksi. The sequence continues at coordinate 70,993,835 of OY804590.1, forward strand.
ACACAGCAGGTTTGCGACTTTCGATTGACCCTTCTGAAGCCTATGACCAAATATCAGATTGCTGCCATAAATAATTACTGAGAAAAATGTTATGAACATCTTGGGACGAACGGACGGACAGAGGTAAAACAGTATATCCCCCCCTTCCGTTGGAGCGGGGGTATAATAAAGCTCCTATGACATATGATCATGCATGGTTCTGTTATTAGAACAAAATTTCAAGTATGTAAGCTACAACTGAAACATATGAAATTAACATGACAAACCTTAGAGTGAAGTTGAGGCTAGGTTCAAAATCTTCATCGTCAGAATCATCACCAACATCACTGCCCTCTTCAATAATATCTATTGAGAGACTAAGAATAAAAAATAATCATTTATTACAGTGTATGTGTATAATATCGAAACAAATTTTGTTATATGGTTCTGATGTGCAGCTGTATAACGAAAAAGCTTTTCAAAATAATATTAAATCTATAATCTAAATACATGTATCCTGCACACATCTACACAACCCAATATAAAGAGACAAAATTACATCAAAGTTCCAGGAAAAAATTTGGTGCGCCAGACGTGCGTCAATTCTGTCCCAGTTTGGTTTCATTCCGTTTCAGCTTGTGGATTGATGAAAATGTAACAATGACGCAGAAGCCAACATGATCCCTATATAATATAGTTCTAGTAGTATCACTATGCAAGCCACAATAATTAATAGGAAACTGTTATACAAGTGACTGTGTTGAACAATATTGACAATGTTACCTATAAACATAATGTAGAATATGTCTAATCTTTAACAATATGAACATACTCAAATGGGTTCACAAATGAACTCGATTTCTCCAGTTTCATCCGTTTCGTTGAAATGTGATGGCTGCTCATTTCTTCTACTCTAGAAATACCTTGGTCAGAATATCTAAATCAAAAGTACAAATATCAATCGCTACAAAATCACATTTGTCTGAAATTACCAGTTTTTGTAGTAATTTGCCTAAAAAATTTAGATAATTTTACAAAAACCTGCATGATTTTAACACAAACATGGGCCATCGGTCTACTGTTAAATTCACACACTGTGAAACATGCAAATTGCTATGGATCTTCACATTATTTCTTAAAAATCTTGTTTATAAATCATACTTACAAGATCCAAACAAACAAGAGCAAAGCGTGGCGTATCCCCTCGCCTAAAAATTTGACCCAGTGACCTTGACCTTTGACTTTGAAAATCAATAGGGTTCCAGATTCTCTTAAGGACCAAATATGTACCAAGTTTGGTCAAAATCCATTGAAGGATGTTGATTCTAGAGTGTTCACAAGGATGTTACGTGGTAAAATTTTGACCTAGTTATCTTGACCTTTGACCTATGACCTTGAAAATCAATAGCGACCATGATATTGCAGGACCGCACAGAATAATTAATAAAAGAAAACTAGATATAAAAAGAATTACGACCGATTACTGGACAATTGAACTAAAAGATATACATTTTATTTAGTTGGTAAGCTTCTGACATTTTTTTGTGACCAGTAAGCGGTCGTAATTTTTTTTATATCTAGTTTTCTTTTATTAATTATTCTGTGCGGTCCTGCAATATCATGGTCGCTCCACAATGGAAGTCGAATATTTCTGGGGACGTCACAAAAGTATGGTTTAGTGAAGTATGATCGTCTGCTCTCTAATAAATGATGCGGCGGAGAAACTATTAGGTAGGTCTCCATCCATAAATACTGCAAAGGTCAAGCGAAAACCGTATACGAAAAAATAAACCGATTTGTTTACATGTGTGCCGAAAAATGCATTGGAAGCCTTCTCTTTATTTCACATACAGGTATATTGATGACGTTTTATCTATCAATAATTCTAGATTTGCAGAATTTCTTCCATTGATATATCCTCCAGAGCTGGAAGTTAAAGAGACCACCGATACAGCTTCGTCCGCATCATTTTTGGACTTATACCTCGAATTTGACAACAGTGGTCAACTCAGTACTAAAATTTATGATAAGCGGGACGACTTCAATTTTAAAATCATAAATTTTCCAAATATGTGCAGCAATATACCAGCTTCTCCTGCATATGGTGTTTACATCTCACAATTGATTCGCTATGCAAGGGGCAGTAGCAATTATTCTGATTTCCTGAAACGTCATCTTCATCTGAGAAACAGGCTACTGGACCAGGGCTATAAAAAGATTCGCCTTATTCGATCTCTTAAAAAGTTTATATTCCGATACCAATATCTTGTCGAAATATATTCCGTCTCTGCAGAAAAAATTATAAGCGATGCATTTTCATATAGTGAAAATGTATAAAGATAAAGAGTCAAATATGTCAAGAATTTTTTTTGTCAATGTGTGACGTAAAAATATTTTTGACATTTACGTCACCGAATATGGTACTGCTTTGACAACTATTTTACCTATTTTGTTCCTGTATTTAAATACTGTTACAGTGACAGCCGGAACCTTTGAACCGTAATGAGAGCGGGAGGTTTGGCGCCTTAAAATCTGATTCAACCCACCATTTCTTTAGAAATGCCTGTACCAAGTCAGGGTCATTACGGTTTTCACAGTTTTCCGGTTGTTGACTGATTTTGTCTGTTTATATATTTATGAGTTTTGACTTTCCCTTTGTAAGATTGTTCGGAGTTCGGTAATTTTGTTATTACCTTTATTTATAACAGTGACACTATTTTTTTCCCACATTGACCCTACATTTTATTCATTGAACGTCGAGTGCCTGTGTACCAGTATTGCAGATACTGGAAGATTCTGGAAAATACTGGTTATACCAGTATTGCAGATATTGGAAGATTAGGTAGAATTCCGGTTAACCCGAGTTTTTATGTCTACATTATACTAAAAGAATTGAATATAATTCATACTCGTACGTCATTTCTGCTGTACATAACATAAGAGGCAAAAGCCCTGTAATGTCAAAATATTTTGTATGGTCCCTTAGAGTTTGATATATATTGGTAAGGTAATTTGATATGACTGGGCGGAGCCTAATACTAACGGTAAATACAATGAGCTGTGATTTACAGTTAGAATTAGGCTCTGCCCACTCTGTCAAATTACCAGATACTAGAGTTTCCAATATTGTGTGTTTTGCAATACTAGTATTACCAGTATTGCTGGATGAAGAATACTGGAGCTTCCAGTATTGTGTGTTTTACAATACTAGTATGACCAGTATTGTGTGCTTTACAATACTAGTATTACCAGTATTGTTGGATGAAGAATACTGGAGCTTCCAGTATCGTGTGTTTTACAATACTATTATTACCAGTATTGTTGGATGAAGAATACTGGAGCTTCCGGTATTGTGTATAGATCAACGATTCTGGTATTCCAGTATTGTAAATGCATGATACTGGTACATCCAGTATTGTAAATGCATGATACTGGTACATCCAGTATTGTATATGTACGATACTGGTATTACCAGTATTGTAACATTACAATACTGGTATTTCTAGTATTGTACAGTGTTACAATACTGGTATTACCAGTATTGTAATATTTACAATACTGGTATTTCCAGTATTGTGAATATTATAATACTGGTAATACCAGTATTGTAAATATTACAATACTGGTAATACCAGTATTGTAAATATGGTATTTCCAGTATTGTGAATATTATAATACTGGTAATACCAGTATTGTAAATATTACAATACTGGTAATACCAGTATTGTAAATATTACAATACTGGTAATACCAGTATCGCGGCCGGCTGCTTCACATTATCCGATTTTTTTGTTGGGGGGAGATCGTGCGGGAGATTAATGTCTCCCGCGCAGGAGACTCACTTCATGCGGGAGATAAGGCTCTTACGCGGGAGACTCCCGTGAAAAGGGGGAGGGTTAACAGGTATGCATATATAGAAAAGTTTCTGAAACTTGCAAATTTCTATGGATCTTCATATTATTTTTTAAAAACCTTGTTTATGTATCATACTTACAGGATCCAAACTAAAAATGCTACTGAAATGACACTTATTTAAATGGAAAGCTTTTTATATGAAAGATACATACTGATTTTCCACTATGGAGATAATTCACAGAAAGGAAGATATAATTTTGGCTCCCATAACAAAGTTTTATGTTCAAACTTGTTGAAAAGTACTTAAAACCTTATATATGTAATGTATTTCCAGTAACTAAGATATAAACTTGTTTGCATATTGAAATTGAAAATGATTTTCATTTAGCCATGGTCTAAAATATGCATTTTAGGACATTTCTGAAATTTTCAGTAAAATTTTGTAGTCATATATAAAAAAAGTTCTGAAACTTTTCAATGGATATTATTCATATCATTTCTTCAAAACCTTGTTTATAATTATATATTATACTTACAGGATCCAAACTAAAAGTGCAATTGAAATGAAGCTTCTTTAAATAGAAAGCTTTTATTTGAAAAATACATACTGTCTTACTGATTTTCCATTATAGTGATAATTCGCAGAAAGTAAGGTATATACTTTTTGTTCCCAAAACTAAGTTTCATGTCCAATTTGTTGAAATTTGATAAAATTAAAAGCCTAATTATATGTTGTACCGGTATATCAAAGAAATAAATTTGCTTGAATAAAAAGAACTTTATAGGGTTTTCATTAAGCCATGTAGAGTTTTAATTCTTGCATTAAAAATGAATTGATTCGATATTTTTTCCTAAATTGATAATAATAAACTGCATTGCCATTGATATCAATTTTGCACTCCCATTTCCCCTTTGCTGGCCTCTTAAAATTTGTGTTTGTTTACTTCGCAAATACGGCCGTTTTATGCTACTCATTGACAATAATTTGCTGTTGCCAGGTGCAAAATTACATATATTGATTAATATCTACCGAAAATGATCATAGGCATCATCATAAATTCATAAAATATGAAAAACGATTGAGAAAAGAAGGCAACATGCTCGACTTACCTATCAACAATAATCAAGCAAAATCTTTGCCACTTCAGCGTGAGATTTGACGCGTAGCACTTCTTTGAGTTCGCTCCATCCAACGGCAACGGTCCAACTGATCCCCTACATTTGTTCCATTTGGAAGATACTTCACTTCTATTCATCTTTCTCTCTGAATCCGTCAAAGTCCGTTTTCTTCCACGCGTTGACAGTTTCTCTTTTGCCCAAGAACCACATGTTGTTTATTGTTTCTAAACAGTGCGCATGCTCAAGACGTGTTCACATAGAAGGCCATATGAACAGTCGGGAAGCCACGCACAGATTCCGTACCTCCAACAATGCAAAGTCAAATCCTGAAATCAAGGGACGTAACTCTATTTTTTTTTAGACATGACGCTTTACGAGTGAGCGGCCATGGATTGTTTACGTCGACACCCCATGTGTTTTTACTGAATATCTTCATAAATAAAACTGAAAGAAGTATTCATTTTTATTGAATCCATTTTTTAAATAAAATTGTAACGTGACTGACGCGTGAATACGTGTATTTATGATATCGTTTGCTTGAAATCAACGTTGGAACTCGGGATACCGCTGCTGATGAAATGTTGTAAAAAAAAATGGCGCTAAAAATAGACTCTTTTACTAAGTGGAACAATTGCATCCCATTGGCTGTTTATTAGTAAATTTGGTAAAAATAGCTAGAATCACGTATTAGAGTATGGATTATTTGCATATTTCCCCATCATTCGTCACTAGAATTCCATATTTGGATGTAAACAAGAAGCACTATATTTCGAGATTCTAACCAAATATTTCTGGGTTTTTTCCATAGATTGATCGATCTATTAGGATGAAAATGTGACTGTTTCTGTTTAAACACAAAAGAACCACTTGACCAATCATAGCCACACATATATAGAGTCATTTTATTCCAGTTTTAACAACAAATCTTTCATTTTCGTTGACTCGTTCCATGGCATTTATGGACATGTCAAAATATTGACATAATTAATAAATACATTTTAGAAATAAAAAGGTCTGCATTAAAATGTACATGTATGATCTTGTCATGCAGAGAATGGTGAACGATTATGTTAAATTCACTCTAGATTAACATGGCATAGCATAAGGTTGATGTGTGTACATGCTACTTTTCAGTGCCAATGGTATTGACAACCTCCAGTTTTAGTTAGTTTTAGATCATTGTAGGTAGATATATATATACAGACTGGACATGGGATGTTTATTTTTTTTTAACAAGAGTCTGAAGATACCAAAGGGGCAAAGTTACAGATTCTATTAAATAAAATGGATGTTTATTTTCTGTTAGTTTCAGATTCTATGAGTATAAATGCAAAGTTTCCTGTGATGTTTATTGGTTGAATATTTGAATAAATAAAAATAAGAATATATGATAAATCTTATATATATATTCATACAGGTTTGAAAATCAATATATATATGTTTTTTTTCTTCTAAAATATCCATGAAGTAAAAAAAATGGACCAGCATTCCAATTATTTTTAAAGTACATCATCAAACAAATGCCATGAGTTTTCAAGACACCTTGTGTCATACATTCAGAAAAGAACTTTTTGATTGTGTAATTTGTGAAACTTCATCTGAAAGTCAAAAGGTTTATTTCAATTTCAATTGAAAACCAGGACTTGTCTTAAACATTTCAAGAATGAATTAAATTTCTGTAAAGAATTTGGCTCAGAAGGTAAATTATATTGTGGTACATATTGTTATAACAGTTGTAACACATTTTCTAGGTCAGAAAGTGGAGCTGAAACAAGATCTCAAACTTTTCAATTTCTTATAGATATATTGAACCAGAACCAAGTTGTTGAACAAGTTTCTACAGACATTTAGACCTGTATACACTCCAACATGTTGTTGAATTTGTTATTCATGCTTTTTTTTTAGATGAAAAGGTACTTATGTTGCCTGTTGTTTATGAGAAATATAATTATCTTTTATCTATGAATATTAATGCCGAAATTTATAAAAAAAAAAAATTACAGAAAAGAATTTTTCAAAATGTGCCCATTTATTAACTTTTTTCCAGTCATTGGAACAAATAAAATAATTTTTTTAACTTCAATTTTAAACAATATTAACCAATACTTGGTTATTTTGCCAACAGAAAACATATTCATTCTATTCTAGTTATTTAATTTACTTAGTGAAATTTGGAATTCTGGTTTGTTCTTTCATGTGAATGCAAGTATTCTGTATGTGTCTTAAAATTATGTGAATGGTTTTCCGGTTGTTGACTGATTTTGTCTGTTTATATATTTATGAGTTTTGACTTTCCCTTTGTAAGATTGTTCGGAGTTCGGTAATTTTGTTATTACCTTTATTTATAACAGTGACACTATTTTTTTCCCACATTGACCCTACATTTTATTCATTGAACGTCGAGTGCCTGTGTACCAGTATTGCAGATACTGGAAGATTCTGGAAAATACTGGTTATACCAGTATTGCAGATATTGGAAGATTAGGTAGAATTCCGGTTAACCCGAGTTTTTATGTCTACATTATACTAAAAGAATTGAATATAATTCATACTCGTACGTCATTTCTGCTGTACATAACATAAGAGGCAAAAGCCCTGTAATGTCAAAATATTTTGTATGGTCCCTTAGAGTTTGATATATATTGGTAAGGTAATTTGATATGACTGGGCGGAGCCTAATACTAACGGTAAATACAATGAGCTGTGATTTACAGTTAGAATTAGGCTCTGCCCACTCTGTCAAATTACCAGATACTAGAGTTTCCAATATTGTGTGTTTTGCAATACTAGTATTACCAGTATTGCTGGATGAAGAATACTGGAGCTTCCAGTATTGTGTGTTTTACAATACTAGTATGACCAGTATTGTGTGCTTTACAATACTAGTATTACCAGTATTGTTGGATGAAGAATACTGGAGCTTCCAGTATCGTGTGTTTTACAATACTATTATTACCAGTATTGTTGGATGAAGAATACTGGAGCTTCCGGTATTGTGTATAGATCAACGATTCTGGTATTCCAGTATTGTAAATGCATGATACTGGTACATCCAGTATTGTAAATGCATGATACTGGTACATCCAGTATTGTATATGTACGATACTGGTATTACCAGTATTGTAACATTACAATACTGGTATTTCTAGTATTGTACAGTGTTACAATACTGGTATTACCAGTATTGTAATATTTACAATACTGGTATTTCCAGTATTGTGAATATTATAATACTGGTAATACCAGTATTGTAAATATTACAATACTGGTAATACCAGTATCGCGGCCGGCTGCTTCACATTATCCGATTTTTTTGTTGGGGGGAGATCGTGCGGGAGATTAATGTCTCCCGCGCAGGAGACTCACTTCATGCGGGAGATAAGGCTCTTACGCGGGAGACTCCCGTGAAAAGGGGGAGGGTTAACAGGTATGCATATATAGAAAAGTTTCTGAAACTTGCAAATTTCTATGGATCTTCATATTATTTTTTAAAAACCTTGTTTATGTATCATACTTACAGGATCCAAACTAAAAATGCTACTGAAATGACACTTATTTAAATGGAAAGCTTTTTATATGAAAGATACATACTGATTTTCCACTATGGAGATAATTCACAGAAAGGAAGATATAATTTTGGCTCCCATAACAAAGTTTTATGTTCAAACTTGTTGAAAAGTACTTAAAACCTTATATATGTAATGTATTTCCAGTACCTAAGATATAAACTTGTTTGCATATTGAAATTGAAAATGATTTTCATTTAGCCATGGTCTAAAATATGCATTTTAGGACATTTCTGAAATTTTCAGTAAAATTTTGTAGTCATATATAAAAAAAGTTCTGAAACTTTTCAATGGATATTATTCATATCATTTCTTCAAAACCTTGTTTATAATTATATATTATACTTACAGGATCCAAACTAAAAGTGCAATTGAAATGAAGCTTCTTTAAATAGAAAGCTTTTATTTGAAAAATACATACTGTCTTACTGATTTTCCATTATAGTGATAATTCGCAGAAAGTAAGGTATATACTTTTTGTTCCCAAAACTAAGTTTCATGTCCAATTTGTTGAAATTTGATAAAATTAAAAGCCTAATTATATGTTGTACCGGTATATCAAAGAAATAAATTTGCTTGAATAAAAAGAACTTTATAGGGTTTTCATTAAGCCATGTAGAGTTTTAATTCTTGCATTAAAAATGAATTGATTCGATATTTTTTCCTAAATTGATAATAATAAACTGCATTGCCATTGATATCAATTTTGCACTCCCATTTCCCCTTTGCTGGCCTCTTAAAATTTGTGTTTGTTTACTTCGCAAATACGGCCGTTTTATGCTACTCATTGACAATAATTTGCTGTTGCCAGGTGCAAAATTACATATATTGATTAATATCTACCGAAAATGATCATAGGCATCATCATAAATTCATAAAATATGAAAAACGATTGAGAAAAGAAGGCAACATGCTCGACTTACCTATCAACAATAATCAAGCAAAATCTTTGCCACTTCAGCGTGAGATTTGACGCGTAGCACTTCTTTGTGTTCGCTCCATCCAACGGCAACGGTCCAACTGATCCCCTACATTTGTTCCATTTGGAAGATACTTCACTTCTATTCATCTTTCTCTCTGAATCCGTCAAAGTCCGTTTTCTTCCACGCGTTGACAGTTTCTCTTTTGCCCAAGAACCACATGTTGTTTATTGTTTCTAAACAGTGCGCATGCTCAAGACGTGTTCACATAGAAGGCCATATGAACAGTCGGGAAGCCACGCACAGATTCCGTACCTCCAACAATGCAAAGTCAAATCCTGAAATCAAGGGACGTAACTCTATTTTTTTTAGACATGACGCTTTACGAGTGAGCGGCCATGGATTGTTTACGTCGACACCCCATGTGTTTTTACTGAATATCTTCATAAATAAAACTGAAAGAAGTATTCATTTTTATTGAATCCATTTTTTAAATAAAATTGTAACGTGACTGACGCGTGAATACGTGTATTTATGATATCGTTTGCTTGAAATCAACGTTGGAACTCGGGATACCGCTGCTGATGAAATGTTGTAAAAAAAAATGGCGCTAAAAATAGACTCTTTTACTAAGTGGAACAATTGCATCCCATTGGCTGTTTATTAGTAAATTTGGTAAAAATAGCTAGAATCACGTATTAGAGTATGGATTATTTGCATATTTCCCCATCATTCGTCACTAGAATTCCATATTTGGATGTAAACAAGAAGCACTATATTTCGAGATTCTAACCAAATATTTCTGGGTTTTTTCCATAGATTGATCGATCTATTAGGATGAAAATGTGACTGTTTCTGTTTAAACACAAAAGAACCACTTGACCAATCATAGCCACACATATATAGAGTCATTTTATTCCAGTTTTAACAACAAATCTTTCATTTTCGTTGACTCGTTCCATGGCATTTATGGACATGTCAAAATATTGACATAATTAATAAATACATTTTAGAAATAAAAAGGTCTGCATTAAAATGTACATGTATGATCTTGTCATGCAGAGAATGGTGAACGATTATGTTAAATTCACTCTAGATTAACATGGCATAGCATAAGGTTGATGTGTGTACATGCTACTTTTCAGTGCCAATGGTATTGACAACCTCCAGTTTTAGTTAGTTTTAGATCATTGTAGGTAGATATATATATACAGACTGGACATGGGATGTTTATTTTTTTTTAACAAGAGTCTGAAGATACCAAAGGGGCAAAGTTACAGATTCTATTAAATAAAATGGATGTTTATTTTCTGTTAGTTTCAGATTCTATGAGTATAAATGCAAAGTTTCCTGTGATGTTTATTGGTTGAATATTTGAATAAATAAAAATAAGAATATATGATAAATCTTATATATATATTCATACAGGTTTGAAAATCAATATATATATGTTTTTTTTCTTCTAAAATATCCATGAAGTAAAAAAAATGGACCAGCATTCCAATTATTTTTAAAGTACATCATCAAACAAATGCCATGAGTTTTCAAGACACCTTGTGTCATACATTCAGAAAAGAACTTTTTGATTGTGTAATTTGTGAAACTTCATCTGAAAGTCAAAAGGTTTATTTCAATTTCAATTGAAAACCAGGACTTGTCTTAAACATTTCAAGAATGAATTAAATTTCTGTAAAGAATTTGGCTCAGAAGGTAAATTATATTGTGGTACATATTGTTATAACAGTTGTAACACATTTTCTAGGTCAGAAAGTGGAGCTGAAACAAGATCTCAAACTTTTCAATTTCTTATAGATATATTGAACCAGAACCAAGTTGTTGAACAAGTTTCTACAGACATTTAGACCTGTATACACTCCAACATGTTGTTGAATTTGTTATTCATGCTTTTTTTTTAGATGAAAAGGTACTTATGTTGCCTGTTGTTTATGAGAAATATAATTATCTTTTATCTATGAATATTAATGCCGAAATTTATAAAAAAAAAAAATTACAGAAAAGAATTTTTCAAAATGTGCCCATTTATTAACTTTTTTCCAGTCATTGGAACAAATAAAATAATTTTTTTAACTTCAATTTTAAACAATATTAACCAATACTTGGTTATTTTGCCAACAGAAAACATATTCATTCTATTCTAGTTATTTAATTTACTTAGTGAAATTTGGAATTCTGGTTTGTTCTTTCATGTGAATGCAAGTATTCTGTATGTGTCTTAAAATTATGTGAATGGTTTTCCGGTTGTTGACTGATTTTGTCTGTTTATATATTTATGAGTTTTGACTTTCCCTTTGTAAGATTGTTCGGAGTTCGGTAATTTTGTTATTACCTTTATTTATAACAGTGACACTATTTTTTTCCCACATTGACCCTACATTTTATTCATTGAACGTCGAGTGCCTGTGTACCAGTATTGCAGATACTGGAAGATTCTGGAAAATACTGGTTATACCAGTATTGCAGATATTGGAAGATTAGGTAGAATTCCGGTTAACCCGAGTTTTTATGTCTACATTATACTAAAAGAATTGAATATAATTCATACTCGTACGTCATTTCTGCTGTACATAACATAAGAGGCAAAAGCCCTGTAATGTCAAAATATTTTGTATGGTCCCTTAGAGTTTGATATATATTGGTAAGGTAATTTGATATGACTGGGCGGAGCCTAATACTAACGGTAAATACAATGAGCTGTGATTTACAGTTAGAATTAGGCTCTGCCCACTCTGTCAAATTACCAGATACTAGAGTTTCCAATATTGTGTGTTTTGCAATACTAGTATTACCAGTATTGCTGGATGAAGAATACTGGAGCTTCCAGTATTGTGTGTTTTACAATACTAGTATGACCAGTATTGTGTGCTTTACAATACTAGTATTACCAGTATTGTTGGATGAAGAATACTGGAGCTTCCAGTATCGTGTGTTTTACAATACTATTATTACCAGTATTGTTGGATGAAGAATACTGGAGCTTCCGGTATTGTGTATAGATCAACGATTCTGGTATTCCAGTATTGTAAATGCATGATACTGGTACATCCAGTATTGTAAATGCATGATACTGGTACATCCAGTATTGTATATGTACGATACTGGTATTACCAGTATTGTAACATTACAATACTGGTATTTCTAGTATTGTACAGTGTTACAATACTGGTATTACCAGTATTGTAATATTTACAATACTGGTATTTCCAGTATTGTGAATATTATAATACTGGTAATACCAGTATTGTAAATATTACAATACTGGTAATACCAGTATCGCGGCCGGCTGCTTCACATTATCCGATTTTTTTGTTGGGGGGAGATCGTGCGGGAGATTAATGTCTCCCGCGCAGGAGACTCACTTCATGCGGGAGATAAGGCTCTTACGCGGGAGACTCCCGTGAAAAGGGGGAGGGTTAACAGGTATGCATATATAGAAAAGTTTCTGAAACTTGCAAATTTCTATGGATCTTCATATTATTTTTTAAAAACCTTGTTTATGTATCATACTTACAGGATCCAAACTAAAAATGCTACTGAAATGACACTTATTTAAATGGAAAGCTTTTTATATGAAAGATACATACTGATTTTCCACTATGGAGATAATTCACAGAAAGGAAGATATAATTTTGGCTCCCATAACAAAGTTTTATGTTCAAACTTGTTGAAAAGTACTTAAAACCTTATATATGTAATGTATTTCCAGTACCTAAGATATAAACTTGTTTGCATATTGAAATTGAAAATGATTTTCATTTAGCCATGGTCTAAAATATGCATTTTAGGACATTTCTGAAATTTTCAGTAAAATTTTGTAGTCATATATAAAAAAAGTTCTGAAACTTTTCAATGGATATTATTCATATCATTTCTTCAAAACCTTGTTTATAATTATATATTATACTTACAGGATCCAAACTAAAAGTGCAATTGAAATGAAGCTTCTTTAAATAGAAAGCTTTTATTTGAAAAATACATACTGTCTTACTGATTTTCCATTATAGTGATAATTCGCAGAAAGTAAGGTATATACTTTTTGTTCCCAAAACTAAGTTTCATGTCCAATTTGTTGAAATTTGATAAAATTAAAAGCCTAATTATATGTTGTACCGGTATATCAAAGAAATAAATTTGCTTGAATAAAAAGAACTTTATAGGGTTTTCATTAAGCCATGTAGAGTTTTAATTCTTGCATTAAAAATGAATTGATTCGATATTTTTTCCTAAATTGATAATAATAAACTGCATTGCCATTGATATCAATTTTGCACTCCCATTTCCCCTTTGCTGGCCTCTTAAAATTTGTGTTTGTTTACTTCGCAAATACGGCCGTTTTATGCTACTCATTGACAATAATTTGCTGTTGCCAGGTGCAAAATTACATATATTGATTAATATCTACCGAAAATGATCATAGGCATCATCATAAATTCATAAAATATGAAAAACGATTGAGAAAAGAAGGCAACATGCTCGACTTACCTATCAACAATAATCAAGCAAAATCTTTGCCACTTCAGCGTGAGATTTGACGCGTAGCACTTCTTTGAGTTCGCTCCATCCAACGGCAACGGTCCAACTGATCCCCTACATTTGTTCCATTTGGAAGATACTTCACTTCTATTCATCTTTCTCTCTGAATCCGTCAAAGTCCGTTTTCTTCCACGCGTTGACAGTTTCTCTTTTGCCCAAGAACCACATGTTGTTTATTGTTTCTAAACAGTGCGCATGCTCAAGACGTGTTCACATAGAAGGCCATATGAACAGTCGGGAAGCCACGCACAGATTCCGTACCTCCAACAATGCAAAGTCAAATCCTGAAATCAAGGGACGTAACTCTATTTTTTTTAGACATGACGCTTTACGAGTGAGCGGCCATGGATTGTTTACGTCGACACCCCATGTGTTTTTACTGAATATCTTCATAAATAAAACTGAAAGAAGTATTCATTTTTATTGAATCCATCTTTTAAATAAAATTGTAACGTGACTGACGCGTGAATACGTGTATTTATGATATCGTTTGCTTGAAATCAACGTTGGAACTCGGGACACCGCTGCTGATGAAATGTTGTAAAAAAAAATGGCGCTAAAAATAGACTCTTTTACTAAGTGGAACAATTGCATCCCATTGGCTGTTTATTAGTAAATTTGGTAAAAATAGCTAGAATCACGTATTAGAGTATGGATTATTTGCATATTTCCCCATCATTCGTCACTAGAATTCCATATTTGGATGTAAACAAGAAGCACTATATTTCGAGATTCTAACCAAATATTTCTGGGTTTTTTCCATAGATTGATCGATCTATTAGGATGAAAATGTGACTGTTTCTGTTTAAACACAAAAGAACCACTTGACCAATCATAGCCACACATATATAGAGTCATTTTATTCCAGTTTTAACAACAAATCTTTCATTTTCGTTGACTCGTTCCATGGCATTTATGGACATGTCAAAATATTGACATAATTAATAAATACATTTTAGAAATAAAAAGGTCTGCATTAAAATGTATGATCTTGTCATGCAGAGAATGGTGAACGATTATGTTAAATTCACTCTAGATTAACATGGCATAGCATAAGGTTGATGTGTGTACATGCTACTTTTCAGTGCCAATGGTATTGACAACCTCCAGTTTTAGTTAGTTTTAGATCATTGTAGGTAGATATATATATACAGACTGGACATGGGATGTTTATTTTTTTTTAACAAGAGTCTGAAGATACCAAAGGGGCAAAGTTACAGATTCTATTAAATAAAATGGATGTTTATTTTCTGTTAGTTTCAGATTCTATGAGTATAAATGCAAAGTTTCCTGTGATGTTTATTGGTTGAATATTTGAATAAATAAAAATAAGAATATATGATAAATCTTATATATATATTCATACAGGTTTGAAAATCAATATATATATGTTTTTTTTCTTCTAAAATATCCATGAAGTAAAAAAAATGGACCAGCATTCCAATTATTTTTAAAGTACATCATCAAACAAATGCCATGAGTTTTCAAGACACCTTGTGTCATACATTCAGAAAAGAACTTTTTGATTGTGTAATTTGTGAAACTTCATCTGAAAGTCAAAAGGTTTATTTCAATTTCAATTGAAAACCAGGACTTGTCTTAAACATTTCAAGAATGAATTAAATTTCTGTAAAGAATTTGGCTCAGAAGGTAAATTATATTGTGGTACATATTGTTATAACAGTTGTAACACATTTTCTAGGTCAGAAAGTGGAGCTGAAACAAGATCTCAAACTTTTCAATTTCTTATAGATATATTGAACCAGAACCAAGTTGTTGAACAAGTTTCTACAGACATTTAGACCTGTATACACTCCAACATGTTGTTGAATTTGTTATTCATGCTTTTTTTTTAGATGAAAAGGTACTTATGTTGCCTGTTGTTTATGAGAAATATAATTATCTTTTATCTATGAATATTAATGCCGAAATTTATAAAAAAAAAAAAATTACAGAAAAGAATTTTTCAAAATGTGCCCATTTATTAACTTTTTTCCAGTCATTGGAACAAATAAAATAATTTTTTTAACTTCAATTTTAAACAATATTAACCAATACTTGGTTATTTTGCCAACAGAAAACATATTCATTCTATTCTAGTTATTTAATTTACTTAGTGAAATTTGGAATTCTGGTTTGTTCTTTCATGTGAATGCAAGTATTCTGTATGTGTCTTAAAATTATGTGAATGGTAGTCATTCAATATGCTCTTTTATGTGAATGCTAGTTATTCTGTATGTGTCTTTTATGTGAATGCTAGTCATTTTGTGTCTGTCTTTTATGTGAATGCTATAGTCATTCTGTTTGTGAATGTCATGGTGGAAAAATTATTGCAATCTAAGTATCCATATTTGTAAATGCTGGTAATTTTGTGAATGTCCTGGAGAAAGAATTATTGCAACCTAAGTACTCATATTTGTAAATGCTGGTCATTTTGTGAATGTCATGGGGAAAGAATTGTTACAACTTGACAACCCATATATGTTATAAAAGCTAGTTTGTAGTTGTGTCAAACACATGAATATTCCAAATACATTGATATTTACATTGTGAGATAAACATGAAACTTGGTAGCTTTCATTCAGATAATAAAATTTCCTAATTTCAAGAAAAATATTTGCTTACACTGATTTTTTTTAAATTTGCCTTGATATAATAGGAAAGGTTAAGATATCTGAATACAATTTTTTATGCCCCTTTTTGTCTCAAGGTTTCACTTTTTTTTAGATTTTAAAAAAATTATTAATTTTGTTACATGTTTTTTTTTTTTTTATAATATTTTCATATTGTTTCAATTTGCTTAATTTTTGTTTACATGCTTTTATTTTTTCCACACATGTATTTCTTTCTATTTATCTTGTACCTGTTGTATTGAAATTAAATTAAATTGAAATTATTAATTGTTGTACATTCCCTGTGCAAGTCTAGTATCATAGATGATTTTTAAAAAAATTTAAAGTGATAATAAATAGTAATTCCCCAGTCTAAATTACAAAATGCACAATGTCTAAAACAATATTGCAATACAAATAATTCAATTAAACTGAAAAATACGGTATTAATACAAGAAAATTAAAAAAAGACATAGACACCCCTTTCCCAAATGAAATATACTCTTTCGGATGTACGCTTAGGTGTCGTTTATTGTTGATGTTAAGAAACACCACCGATGTGTTCCGAAAGACAATGAATTTCGATGTTTGGCAAATGGTCGATCCGATCAAGGTGGGTGTAGGGCTAAGTGGAACAATTGCATCCCACAAGACATTAACACTAGTTGTCGGTATGACAATGATCCTAGATGATTTCCTCAGGCATTGTATGTTACAGAAAGCCATCATATTGTTTTAATTAAATGTTCTCTTTTAAATAGAACCACCTTGACATTTGTTTTGAAATTGAGTCCACTTCAAGTAGCAAAATTCGATGTTTGTACACAATATAAATAAAAACTGAAGTGATACAATAAATTTCTATTTATCCATAGACATCTTCCGTATATTTTAATTGATTTCAAGCATAAATATTTATTGTAAACCGACGTATTTTAAGCGAAGGGTTGAACGTCATTTTTCATCAAAAATGAAGCGAAAGTCACGTGACTGGGACTTGACTTTGGAGCTCTCCTGTCACGCTGGCTGTCCTACTGGAATATATTTGAATATTGTCATCCAGACAATAATTCTGATAACGATAGTTTTGGGTCTTTTTTGTCCAAAATTTTTTATCTTTTGCAGCATAACTAGGTGTTAATCTTCATTTTATGAAGGTCAGTACGGAAATCGACAATAATTTTGGGTATGAAAAAATTACGCAGCTGGTAGACAATATCCCTTTAACAACCTCCACAATCCTCCACCAACAAAATATGTTGATACAATCATTAACCCTCTATACTCTAAACAACTGCTCAATTTGGTGTTGGTGGAAGACTGTGGAGGTATATAAAATAGCTAAAATGTACATTGAATATGTCGTTTATAGTTCATTGTTAGCATTATCCGTCTAATCATGATGTCATTATGACGTCATAGCGCACCCAATCTCACGGAAAGATATATTTTTTGAAAATTTGTAAATATAACAATTAAATTAGTAAATTGTTTTTATTCTATGTGAAGCATTATTTTTTGATAAAATGTGGGGCCAATTTTGCACCTTAACGCCTCTCCCTCTTTACGGAGGGGTCTAAATCTGGAAAAAAGCACCCACTACCTATCGATTTATCTACAGAGAATAAAAAAGCCAAAAGGTCGGCATATGAAAAGGAGAGGCGACCGGGGCGGTCCTTTAATCGAAAATGGAAGGACAAAATGAACAAACAAATGACGACTTGATATCAAAATACTCATTAGAGGAATAATAAAATCTTACTAATATGAAGTATTGATTATTTGATGTTGCAGGGCTATCTAAATTGAATGTGGTCTCAGTCACTAACCCCCTTTGGCAATATCCTTAATCTGATTCTGGTCGTAGTAGTCGTTAGCTGTGTCAAGGCTTTAAGCTTGTCCGTTTAATCATACTCTATCATCACGGTATGTGTTTTCGGTTGTCATGTCTTCGTATCATCCATTTTATTTTGATTTCCACAGCGCACGCATTATTTTTGACGTGTCCTTCGGTTTCCATTTATGGAACGTAAACAGGACTACAACGTGACATCTGTGAAAAATGTTAAAGTTTGCTTTTAAAGACGTAAGTACCAAAAACAGTGAACCTACCTACTGAACCATACTTTTTGTAATGCTAAAAATTTACTTCATTTATAAAGCAGCTGGAAAAAAATCCAGAAGGGCTATATAAAATTGAGCTATGTCGTCTGCCTCTCCGACACCGACTCTTCCTGTCATGTAACTGTCATGGGGTCACTGATCGTACTTGTAAACAAAAGAGCTGACTGAAATGTGCCTGTTTTTTATATAAAATACATGTCACTTTGCAGTGCATTGTGGTTTCAGCACTAAAAAAAACATCAAAAGTAAACACAATTTTGAAAGTGGTCATTTTCAAACATTCAGTTATTTTAGTTAGATGTAGTATGATTTGGTAGATGGCCAGAACCATGAAATTTTAAAACCAGCCATTTCCGGATTATATATTCGTTTCCATCCCGTATATCAGCCTTGTTTTTACTTCACACGAAAACAGATGACGCCATTTTACTGACAGCAAAAGTTGCCAGATAATCGAGAGTATATTAAAATACAAGAATGGCTTTAAAAACAATCTTATGTACAAAGAAATATTTAATTAGCCATTCTTTGAAAATTCCAGTCGTCATATGAATGAAGGGTTAACACTGTTAATCGTTATATTGGAAAATCGATAATAGCACGAAAACCGATAACACGATGCTATTGAAAGTGAAATAATATGAAACCGGCACGGCCATGAATGCTCGCGCATCTGAAAATTATCTGGCAATTTCACGCTCATCCAGTGCATCAAAAAGTGTCGAGATTTTTTGGGCCGAGATATATTGGGGACGACTTATTTTTAGGGCCGAATCTAGTCTCATTCAATCGAGCTGTCGTTCCTTTATTGGAGTTATCGTTCCTTACGAAATCTCAAAAGTTAACTTCCGCGTAGAAACAAAAATTCTTGTCAGATTAAATAAATTAAAAAATAAATGACTTTTATTACACACGGGTTCCGAGTTTCAGTGGTATCAGACGTACGAGAGAGGGTACGAGACTTCAGGATCACCTTTGCGCTTTATGTTAAGAAGATCTTCATTAGTTGAGTGTGTTAGTGTGTTACTCGGAAACCGGTGTTTACAAAACGTTGAATTTTTTTTCTTCGACAATATGATCAGCCATGTTTGTTAAAAAATCCTAAGTACACATTTTATACCATAAAGAGCTCGCATATTAAAAAATTTCTAAAAAAATTAAGGTCTGGCAAAAAGTTGATAGGTCTGGCAAAACTCTCTTACTTGCAGGACCCAATGTTAGGGAGGACAAACGTAGTCGTCGATAGCGTTATTATTTTCTGTCGGAGTAGAAAAACCCGAATTTTCACCTTTTTCATTTCATTAGAAAAACACCTAAAATTTATTATTTCGTGATAAAAAACATATCAGATAAAACTTGAAAACTAGATCTTCATTAATTTGGTAGTTATAAGCATTAAAAATATGATTGGGTACTACTACTGAACGTCCAAAGTGAAGTCGTTTCGAGAAAATCGGACGCCATCTTGATTTATGTGTCAACGAACAGCCCATTTTCAAAAATAATTCCGGGAGCTATCCCTGGACCAATATTCTTCATGCATGGCTTAAAATTTGCAGAAAGTCTTCAATTTTACCAATCCGACTGTTAAGAATTTTTTAAAAGTCAAAATCGTAACGTAAAATATAAAAGTTTACAAAACAGTGTTTTAAACTCGCTTACCGCTTTTCCGCAAAAAGTTAACAGTCAGATATCAATAATCTGGACCTTCCTCTAAAGATATGTCGCCAAGGTTTCAATGGATAAGCAGTAATACCTCCCGGAAATCATTGGATGTTCGGTCCATATTTTCTGACTTTGCAATCAGAGTTGAGCGGGAAGAGTTATCGGACATTGTGTGGCGCATGACCGGGATGTATGTCTTCCGCCATCTTGGCCAGGACAATTTCAGAGTTGTACCAAAGAAAAATGGAATTTACCGACGTATTGTTCTACCAATTGATACAATAATTATCTAGCATTGATGTATTCAGACCACGGAGGTCAATCATGCACGGTAAGTAACAAAACTTCTTCTAAAATATAGTTTTATTCTCAAAAGAAATATCGTTTTCAACCAGATCAAATGGGGGTTAATTTTGAAAACAAAAGATGCACAAAAAACGCACAGAAACTTTACACGAACTGAATAAATATATATCTTTGCTTCAATAAATGAAAAAGAGATGGGATTTAATTCACGATTTTATTATTTTACTCGAAAAATGGCGAAAACGGCAAGCATCAATACAAAGTTGTCAAATTCTCCCAATCTATAAATAACTTTATCCAAGCAGAGCTTTGGTGACGTAATCATGCCTGTTCGGAAATTATCGGGATTTATTAATACATCTATATAAAGGAGTTGTTCCGGTATTCTTTGATATTTTTAGAAAAGGGGGGATCTTTTGTGAAATGTTCAAGATTTTTTATATTTTTTGGTTTTAAATGAAATTTGTCTACATGAAAACTTTTTATGCATTTCTCATTAAGTTCCTAGTGTATATTGTAGCAATACATAGGACAATTGTTTTTAAATAGTAACATGAATTTCCATGCAACATTTTTGAAACAATTTATTTAAATTGCTATAAAACATAATTATTATGTTTCAGTGCTATTAGGGAAGCTTTATGAAATATATGCTTAATGCATACATTACAGTATGTGAATGTATTAACATTCTGGCTATATACAATGTAATCAGTGGCAGTGCATGTGATATGCTAAGTTTAATTAATTACATTTTTTTCATTACACCATTACTGTGTGCAAACTTGTTTGGTATGACAGAACATTTATGATGCATGCAGCAAACATTTCTGGAATAATGCTATTTTTCATATAGAATCTATTTGCCACCTAGCATATATGCATAAAGATAATTTTTAGTCGAAGAGTGCATTGTATTCCCAGTCTGCAGGGTGACGTCGAACCAACGTCTGTAAAAGGTCGTAATGGTCGGGTGTAGGTCGGCGTCGGCTTGACGACGTTGAACCAACGTAGAATTAGTGTAGGCAAAGCGACAGTCGAGTTTCCGTACTTCAGCCGACGTTGGGCTAGATATGGCATAACGACGGTCGGGTTCTCGGTTCCTCGCCAACGTCGAGTTAGATTTGACAGACCAACGGTTGGGTTCTCGTCTTTTCACCAACGTTGGGTTAACTTTGACAAAACGACGGTCGGCATTAGGTTATTTGCCGACGCTTGGTTTGAATATTTGACGTATGATTGATTATATCTTAATTCTAGATTTAAAACCCGTATTTAAAACACACACACACAAAACAATGATTGTAAATGCACGGCCGTAGGCCGGGTCTGAATAAAGTGAGGCAAAAGGGGTGAATTTAGACAAATTTTGAAGAAAAAAAAGATTTTATTTGCTTTCAAAAGGTTACACTTGCCGTTTCAAAAGTGAGGCATTTGCCTCATTTGCCTCCATTGCGTTACGGCCATGAAATGAAATCTAGTACGTGGGGATTTCATTTATCATCATTAACAACATCGATACTGATTCCTGTGGTTTTCCCGCGCGACCATTTTCATTTTGAGACTCGCGGCTAGCAGAAACTCGTGTAAGTTATCTCTTAATTTTATTTATGCTTTAAGTCATACGTGTAACTGATTTATATGGAATTTTGTTAGCAACGATTTATTAAGACTACTTTTTTTTTAAACAAAAGGCTGAGTAAGATTTTTATATAACCAAAATGGCTTTTGATTTATTTAGCTTGTGGTGATCCAGCTATTTTAAATATAGGAGTGATGATAGATCCTGCAAGTAGTGACTGAAAAAAATGGGTTAATTATAGCCTAATTTTGTCAAAATTTAAGTAATATATTAAGA
This sequence comes from Bathymodiolus brooksi, assembly GCA_963680875.1. Taxonomy (NCBI): domain Eukaryota; kingdom Metazoa; phylum Mollusca; class Bivalvia; order Mytilida; family Modiolidae; genus Bathymodiolus; species Bathymodiolus brooksi. The sequence goes on from OY804590.1 coordinate 71,016,390, forward strand.
AAGGCGAAGTTAATTTGCAACACTTCCCCCTTCTGAATAAAACTTTAAATAGAAGTTTAAATCGAGAGTTTTTATAAAACTTTTAGGGATATTTTGAATTTGATAGGTTATTTTTCAAATTTGTTTATGAAATTGAAATTATTCAGAGAGCGATTATGCAGTTACAATTTACTAAAATATAAATCTGGTGGGTCACATTCTTCAAAGTTTATTGCTATATAAATGTAACCGTCTCAAAGGTCAAACATGAAATTTAATGCTAGTTTTATTGCGTGTGTGTAATGATCAAGACAGTTTAGCTGATAGAATATATTGTTTAATACTAAGGGAAGAGGTCAGATACATAAAAGGTTGCCATAGCAACCATATTTATGAAGGAATCTCGGAGAATTAATGCATGGGACACATGTGGGAATAACTTACATAACAATGATAAAGGAATACACATTGTCTGTTGTGTTTTGTTATGTTCAACAGTTTTGGAGGGAAAATCAACTAGTAGAAGATTAGATCAGAATTACTGCAGATAATTTTTATTGGGTGATTGTAGGCCATATTCACTATTGTGATTTAAGAAAAAAAAAGAGATTCTGAAAACAGGATAGAAACTTTAAAAGTTGTGTGTCTTTAGGATTAATTAGGAGATGAAATTTTAATAAAGGTAAGAGCATGTGACTATGCATGGCTGCATGACAACATTTACTTCCTGTGTAAACAAAAACAATACTTAGTATACGCCCATCTGTCTGTCAAAACGAATTTCAAATCAAAACTGCTCTGCCTCACCACTTTTTCTTGTTCAAACATAAAATATAATTTTTAATTTTTTATTTTTTATAATTATTTGGGTTCTTCAAATCAGTTCTAGGACACACAACAAAAAGTTTATTGAATATTGCTTGTTTAAATGAGCTATTTCAAAAACCCTGTCTCTGATATGAATGTGACCAGAAAAATTGAATTCCCCACCTTTCCTTTCATTGGCTGCTATTTATACTCCTTCCCTGGCCTTTAAGAGGTCAATTGGATGGTGTCTAAGCATTTATATTATAGTCAATGTGTATGTCGTGTATATATTTGTATGTGTAACTATGTAAATAAGACACAAACTATGACAGGTGTTTGTGAGCACCTGTGACAACTATAAGACAAATGCAGTACTAAAGTGAAATAGTAGATGCGGTATTACATTACAACTTATTACTTTATCCCAAACCGAACAGATGTTGATCTTGCTTTACACGAAATCCCCAGATGTTGTGTATCAAATATAAAATATACTTGTGGGAATATTTTAAAGTGATTAATGATTACTCATGTAAACGTAATTCGTGGTAAACGGTTTAAAAGTATTGGCCATGTAGTGAGTCTGCACACATAAATAGTTATGATATTTTAACTCAAATTCATTTTTATTCTCGTAGATGAATGTCTTATAATTTATAATAAGCGACAAAATACAAATTATTCGTTTTGACCTGTCACTAGTAAGGTCAGTTGCATACAGAGAAAGCGACTTCAAATTATTTGCTTGCAAGGAATAAATCGATGGTAATTTTCGTTCTCAAAAGGCGAAAAGTGATACGATAAGCTGCTTAATGTGAAATAGTTACCTTTATTTCATCATTGTAAAGCTATTTACCAATTTCCAAAACATTTATTTTTTTGGGGTCAAAATCGTAGCTAATGCCTCTTTCAGTTTATTTGAACATGCAATGTCATTGAACATTTTTAGAAAACAAATCAGAACAAATTTGTATCTATACTGCAACTGTATCTTTTTAAATCATTTTCTGATAATATCCTAGTAACAATTATGGTACTTTGTAGATAAGCTATTTGGGTAGAATTGGTGGAGACAATGTAAGAGATTGTGGGAGACGGATTCTGAACGCCCTGATGACCACAGATGTTGCCATCACCCTGAACTGGAAAGGGGTTAAAAAATCATTCGAGGCACTAAGTGTATGCAGCATCGTAAAAGGTAAAAATAATTCCCTAACCAGTTTGTTACTTTTTGAATCTTTACACCTTTACAAAACATGCAAGGTCGACTTGATCAGCGTGGAGACAATAGCTAGAAGTGTCAAAAATCTAATAAAACCTGCGCTATTTAAAGAATGTTTTCGTCAATGGAAGCCTTGCTGATTTAAAAACTAAATCTGTTTGAATTTGCCTTCCAAGAGCAGTGTTCAAAGTTAAAAATCCCTAACCTCTTTTTTTTAAATCATGTTTCATTTCATTTTACATTAATTTATCGAGTTTAACCATCGCTAGTTTAACAGATACATTTGATATCTTTTCTAAATCCTATTTTCTTATTTTACAGCTGCAGTACGAAAGAACAACACGACTAAAAACGAAACGGATGACAGAATTGAAGGTGTAATAAAAAAACTGGCTGAAACGGCGGCAGGAAGGCAAGAACATGTAAATAAAAATGCATAACTGTGTTTTCTTCTCATTTAATGGCACATTAATTATAAAGGGTTTCCGAATTGATATTAACAATTTATGATTTGATTTGATTTTTGGTGTTTTAACGCCACTTTCAACAATATTTCAGCTAGTGGTGGAGGAAGCCGGAGTACCCAGAGAGAACCACCGACCATGGGCAAGCAACTGGTAAACTTTATCACTTGCGGCTGCGAGTCGAGTGCACCCTTTTTGTAATTTACAATGCAGGCGCGAACCTACTCCGTATTGGTGATAGGCTTGTATGAGTTGTTAGATCCAACGACTTAACTCATTGAGCCACCCGGGCCCCCTAGTAATAATTTAACGTTTATAAATGAGTAAAAGGAGTATTAACCTCCTAAAAAGATTAAGTAAGACAAACGACATCAAAATTGTTCTAATTTTTGGAGTAAAGTGACGGCAGTGTACCGTTATTCAATAAGTATTGAACAAGCTAAGTACTACACGAATCAGAAAGGCATACAAGACTAATACACCCTAACGTTTGTGTGTACACTAAATGTTACACATAAGGTGATGGTTTGCTTTGTGGTTATACAAGAAAGATGTTGGATTATACTGATTTGACGTCGGCCCAACGATCAAACATACCGTCGGGGCAGACGTGTTGCCGACCAATGCACAGTATTTGAACGTTGGATATTGGTCGGGAAACCATTGGAAATAAGACATTGCAACGTCGAGCCAATTAGTCGCGCCAACGTCGACCCGATGAGCAAAATAAATAACGACGGGCCAACGTTGGCATTCGACGTCAAAGCTTTTTTCATTTGTACATGTATGATAAACTATTTCTGGAAAAGATCAATTATTTTTAGCTCTTTATTTTTATTCTGTATAACATATTTTAAATGTTTATTTTTATTTTACAGGTGTGATCGTGGCATCTCAGTAGATCATTAAGAGTTTTAAATCATTAAAATGACACTTCTGAAAGTTGATGCTGTTGATTATGATTCAGTTAATCAAATATGCATAGGATCACAAAACACACAATTTAAAGAAATCACAAAGATTTCATTTGGAATAAGTTGGTCATGAACTGGGACACAGCACTATTTGTAGTCGTCAAATGTAAAATTATAGTATATAAAGGAAAAGAGAGTGACATTGAGGACTGTTGTGAATTAAGATTATAAATAATAGTAGAAGATAACAGTTTATTGATTTGTGACAATAAAAATGATAACTTTGAAAATTTGGGACTTTCTAATCGCATGAACTGTTCGCTTAAATCAGCTAAAATTGTCAAATTTGAGGTTTTTCCCAGACAAAAAAAATGAAAATCATGTATAAAATGTGCTAATTAAATGTTTAAAAGATAAAATAACTTCAAGGCTGGCTCATAAATTGTACAGAGAACATATCTGATAATCCAAATAAGATTTTTCATGGAATATGGGGCCATAATTGAAATATTATTTTTACTAAATTTCCAGGTAGAGTGCTAATGAACCAGGACATAGTTCATACCAGTGTCAGAATTGGGGTTGCTGATAGTTTTCTCCTTGTAGTATACAGTTATAGGATCAAAATAATACCAAACACTTGAACATTTAATATTATAATATTCGACAATTATTGAAATTGTATCAATTTCGGGAATTATCTGAAATTTTTATTGAACAAAGAAAATTGACCTTTTCAATGGAAAAAATGGCAGTTTTTACACAAACTGTAATAATAACTTCATTGATGTATGGATATTGAGGTTGTTTACCATAAAAACATCAATTTGAACATACAAAATATAATTAATTCCCTAAAATAACTTATTTTTACACTTTACAGAGCTCAAAATATTAATCTGCGGAGTTTATAATTCTGGCACTACAGACTTTGAGAATTTGTTTTGCTGATAAATATAGGTGTTCCCTGTTAGAGGGTTCTTTTCCCTACCAAAATCAGTATTCAGAAAAATTCTAGTACTTTTTTCAGATTTTTTATGACCAAAAACTTGATTTTTCGAATAAAATTTGACGTTAAAATTATGGAGGCCTGCGCAAAGGAAATAATATTAAAAAAATATATATATTAATTGAATAAATGATATTCTTGATATTTTTACCTAGAGACTGGGCACTTTGTGGACAGTGCTGCAAGTTTCAGCCTTGCAAGTTAAAGGTTTTTGAAGATATTTGACCACAAACCTGGTAGTTTGAACAATCAGACGACTGACACATAAATTAAAAAAACTAAGTCCAAAGGTAATATTCAATGTTTTAAATTCTGTGACATTTTTTTCATATAACACCTACAGGTGTGTATAATACCTCTTTTTGAAGCACAAGGAGGATACATTACTATAGAAGAAAGCATGATAACCTATTAGGTAGTGAAAATAATATATTTTGGTCCAAAAATGTCATTTTTTTTACATTTTTCCAAAAAACAGAAAATCGACCACTTTTGGCTCACCGAAAAGGCCATAACTTTTGAACAGCTCAACCAATTTTAATAATTTTTGTACCAAAATTTCCCATTTTGTATGTACTGTCATATTAATCTATAATTGGATGATTTATTAGCATTTCAATTTTTGGCTTGACCACCCTACCAATCAATGTCTGACAGGAATTTTTTTTTATCTGCAACTCTGTATATATAGTGAAGCGAACGTTATCATAATTTCAAAAGTCAAAAGTCAGAAAGTTTTATTTATTTCAATCACAGGTACTTGTGGACAGGACCCTATGTTGCTCCCTTTTTTTTATTCTAAGATGTTGCCCCCCCCCCCCCCCCCTTTTTTTTTTTTTTTTTCTAACATCGACTTTTTTCATATAAACAACATTTTGTAACTTTCTATGTATCATTGTATGACATATATACAATAAATACAATCAAACAGTAGTTTCTATCCATTCCGGGTTTCTGACATGATATAAGTTAGAAGGTAAGTCACTCTTCTTTGTTTACATTGTGGTACTTGTTGTGCATTCATCTTAAATTTAGTGAATAAAAAAGGCCTACCTGTCTGGAAATTGGCTTATTCCTTCTCTGTATATATTATTCTCCCTGAAAACACACATTAATATTTATTTACAGCAGCTGACAACTCTCCATGGAACATTTTCCACTCGCGTTTTGCGATTTTCAGACGACATTTTTGAAAACTCGAATTAAAGCTACGGAAGTGTGATATTAGCGACATCTGCTGGTCATTTGAAATATTGACGATACGGTAAAACGCGAGAGTTCCGGGTAAAAAGTTCGGGAATTTTTTGGCGGAAAAATTAATTTTACCCGGGCGGCATGGATAGAAACTACTGTTTGATTGCATTTATTGTATATATGTCATACAGTGATACATGGAAAGTTGCAAAATGTTGTTTATATGAAAAAAAGTCAATATTAAAAAAAATAAAAAATAAAAAAAAGGGGGGGTGGGGGGGTGGGCAACATCTTAAAAAAAAGGGAGCAACATAGGGTCCTGTCCACAAGTACCTGTGATTTCAATATAAAAATATACAAACAACTGTAAGCTGTCAAGTGTAGTTATAAAAGCTCGTTAGAGCTTGTGTTATGCTTGTTGTACAAGCTTCGACTTTAAATTTATTTATTTATTATATACGTGTAGGTATTCAGACATAAGGTATTCAGACATAGCAGATGGAAAGTAAAGGGAGATAATTACTACAAACTTTTTCCACACTGCATTTTCCAATTCAAAGACAAAATAATATCTACTATATTGAGTGTAAGTGGACTTCAGTGTAAGTGGACATATACACAGATATATCCATACGTTTTGTCTGCGTGTGTTGCCAAAGAGGTACCAGGTCACGCAGTTACAACATTCTGTGTACACTTTAGATGCCGCAATAGTTGAAGGTTATCGTCACGGTACGGTACACTCCAAGTGTATCAACGATCATACTCTCAGGTCCGACATATTCCTCCCAAAATGTCCGACAAATTTGAGAGTCAACACTCTTAAGTCCGACTATTTGGTCGGACATCGTGGTCTTGGTCGGACGTTAGATTTTTTTTTACATTTCTCGAGGTGAATATGTCAAACATTTTGTGATCGATGCGTATTTGTAAGCGTACTTTCTTTCCGGTATGTAGAATGTGCGGGTACGTAAATACCCTAGTGTATTTTTACCTTGCACCATATTCGCGCCAGGAAAGGTAGACAAAACCATGTGTGAAGTTTTATTATGAAATATCTCCGATTTCTATGTAAATTGAGTTGAAGTGGGGAAGCACCCACAGTTAATTTTAGCCATGCATTTTTTTTTTTATCTTGGACAAGAATAATGAGCGTCCTGATTGGATGACCGATTTAAAACACACTTGACGCATGTTAAAAAGATGCATGTAAAAGAAATCTATGTTATATTTATTCATTTGTTTGATTCTGGAATATTGTTGATCAAATGTCCGACAAATTTGAGAGTCAACACTCTAAGTCCGACTATTTGGTCGGACGTGAGAGTGGATATTTAAAGATTTTTTTTTACATTTCTCGAGGTGAACATGTCAAATATTTTGTGATCGATACATATTTGTAAGCGTACTTTCTTTCCGGTATGTAGAATGTCCGGTTACGTAAATACCCTAGTGCTCTACCATGCACCATATTCGCGCCAGGAAAGGTAGCTCAAAGGTCAATATATAACTGAAATATTGTTGAAAAGTGACGTTTAAACACCCATAGCCTCATATAAATTATTGCAATAAAATATCGATTAAGTAACGAAATTGATATAAATTATTTTCCAGTATATTTAGTATAAAAAGCTTGTTCTACACGTTTACTGTGAGATGTATTGCAACCGCCATTTTTTACTACAATCACGTGCGCATGCTTGTGTTTGATTGAAAGCTATAGCTATATTTAGATATTTTGTGATAATAATTTTATATTGTAAATCGATCCACCCTGTGATTTTTTTCAACAAGATACATTTTTTATAGTATATATTTTATTATAAAATACAATATTGAACTGATTTTCGATAAAACTTCAATCATTGAATATTGATTTTTTCGGATGTTGAATATTTTATCCCCAGAATTGCACCCCCTGTTAGTATACTTTTATTGCTTTATTTAAAAAAAAATAACACCAAGAACATTGATGATACGAGTCTTCTTATTCAGAAATAAACCTACAGCAAAATAAAGGTATACATTTTTTGTACTGTAAACAAAATCGTCATTTTTATCTAGATTTATCGTCCGAAAAATACGGTACTCCTCTACTATACTAATTTGGATTAGGTGATGGGAATTAGGTGCCATCATCAAAATAAAGATTAAAAAAATGTATTTTATGATAATGATAGCTGATTAAAATTGTTTGTCATGCATTAGCTGTCAGTTGTAATATACAGGATGTAACCAATATACAGGAAGAGCCCCTACTGTGAAGCCATCTATTTTGAGATGCCATTCAATGAAAATAACAACCTGACCATATTGTTAAATAAGAATAAGAATTAGATAAGAAATAAAAATTTATAGAAGGCAAGGATTTATATAATTAACACGTTAAGTCACATTTCATTTATTTAGCTTGGGTCAGTTATCAATTAAAAAGACAAAAATGGTTTAAAAAAAAATCTGTCTAATAAGTATTTACCTAAATAACGATATCATGACGTATAATAATTTCTCACCGTAAATGTATTTATTTTATTAAGATATTTATACACATATATAAGAAAAAAGATATAAATTTATTTTTTAAGTACAAAAAGACGGCTTGAAAATCGAAAACGCAAAATAGTTATCTATGTTTACAGGCCTCTACATTAACATATTTTTCAACTTGTCCCTTCGGACAACTAACAAAAAAAGTACCTGTCCGACTCAATCTTTTAGTTGTCCGAAAAAATTAATAAAAATTACAAAAACTAGAGAATAATTATCCAGGGCTCCCACTACTTTCAAATTAGAGGGAGAAGTGATTTCTCTTTCAGAGAGCTCACAGGGAGAAGTGGGAGACAACAGAGAGAAGTGGGGAGACTTCTGGGGGAAGAAAATTGCGATTAATCGAAACATTGTTTCGCGACCCCTCTGACGTTACCCTACCCAAATTTAGTAAATAGTTAAGCTGCCTGAACTGATTTGTTCTTGTTTTTTTTTATTCATATCTCCCTTAAGGACATATATTCAATGTCACATTTTTATTTCTGTCTACCTTGATAGGAATCTTGCATACCAGTGAAATTTATATCTTTCCTTTTGAAATATTACTGTGTTGTGATCCAATTAGAAACACAAATTGTAATAACTCATATTTGTGCTATATAAATCCTTGTTTCTGGTAAAAAAAAACTAGGTATATTTTTTTTACCAGAAACAAGTGATATAAATAAAGCAAAGTATTTTATTTAAATTCACAGAGAAATAAAAATTTTAGTGGATCTTTTCAACCAGATCAGGGAAAAGCTTGTAATATTTGTCCATTTCAAAGGTTTCAATATTTCCCAAAAGCCTAAATCAAGTCCTCTATCGTATTTTGCACAAAAGACAAGTTTAAATTTGGCGCCAAATTGATATCCGATAATTTTTACGTGTCCGTTCCGGAGTGATTCTTGTTCTTATATTTCTAATATTGATATTTCCGTTCATTAAAGCGTTTTTGAGATTGCGACTTTAATTTTGTCAATGTCCTTGAACTTCATATGGTGGAACGATAAATGATACAATAAAGAGTTTTGATCTGGCATTTCACTTTAGTTTTAATCAAAATAAAATATGGACAAATTGGAGATCAAACAGGACTCTTTTATACAACAAATCCAGTATTTTATACCAGTGGAAATAGATTTGTCCGTCGTACCGACACGTTTGGGAATCTCCGATTTTTTCACTTGTCCCGTCGGACAACCGTAATACAAGATCTACTTGTCCGACGTCAGTTTTCACTGGTATCGGACAAACGTTAATGTCGAGGCCTGGTTTATAAGTCTTAGTAAAAAGAGTCTTGAGCAACGGTTTTTTTCACACCTGTGATAGGTGTATTTGTATATCATGAATGCACGATGCGACAACATGCTGAGATGGGTGATGTTTTGACAGGTAAACTGTAAAAAAAAACCCGTAGAATACACTATTAAAATATTATTTCACCTATATCAGGACTCCGCAGACTGCCAATTTTCAAGAAAAAACCCCCGGGATTTACGGATTTATGACCCATTCGCCATGAACAAAATAAAACTTAAATTTTACTAAATAATTTTAATCCAAATCTGCCTTTAAAGAAATAAATGTATAAATTAGAATTATTTACCCGGTTCGTTCGCCCTACATTTGACAAACACGTAAAAGAGCAAACGCACCCGATATTGTAAATCGGCAACTGTCTGCAGCAAGTGAAAGGGCATTGGCATCGATTGTCGTGAGTACATAGGGACATATTAATATTCACTTCTAGTGCACTTAAAACATGGATACTGCATGTTAATACATTTTATTCATGGATATTATTGTATATATCGCCCACAGGCGCTTGTGTAGAGTCAAAAATATGCTCGCTATGTACCTAAAATACCACATAACGAGCATATTTTTGACTCTACACAAGTGCCTGTGTATCGCCCGTGACAGCCGTTAACATATCTATACTTTCCGTACCACTGTATATCACTCATTTACTTCAGCTTTACTAAGATACGCATGTTTCTTTATGCACGAATTTATTGGTTAGCAGAATTTGGGGACGTTTCCTGTTTACAGTTTAACTATCTGAGAGTGGAGACTCTCACTCCGACCTGGGAGGACATTTGTCGGACAATTTGGTCGGACATTTGGCGGACAATTTTAAGGTGAAGTCCGACAAAACTCTGTGTCCGACCTGAGAGTTTGGTCGTTGATACACTTGGAGGGATCTGTATGTGTTTTCGTATGTCATGTCTTTTCGTATCATCCATTTTATTTTGATTTCCACAGCGCACGCATTATTTTTGACGTGTCCTCCGGTTTCTATTTATGGAACGTAAACAGGACTACAACGTGACATCTGTAAAAAATGTTAAAGTTTGCTTTTAAAGACGTAAGTACCAAAAACAGTGAACCTACCTATTGAACGAATCGGGGTCGTTTCGCCCCGATTACCTGTTCGCTCCGGGTCGTTTCGCCCCGGAAAGTGAATCGATTCGCCCCACTTAATCGCTATTATATTATAATAGATGAAGTCTTTTTCGACAATTTTTTTGGTAATTATTTATTTATTAGTTGTATGGCCAAAAAAATATATATGTGTGTTTACGGTCACCCGACCCACCCTATTTTTCAGCCACCGACCCTATCAATTTTTACACAGAATTTGGATAACCATTTTTGTTGTTTAATCAACAGCAATGTTTTATTTATTCAACCGCTAGCTTTTTGTCGAAATTGAGAGCAAAGAAGGTAGAAAAACTGTGTAACTCGTCATAAAACAAATGACGGCTTACCGGAAATTTCGAAAATGAAAAACCGGAACCGGGAACGACTATATCCGGTTTTGCCGATAGTTAAAAAAAAAATTAATGCCGACCGACCGACCCTAGATTTTTTTGACATGTGACAGTAAACACACATATATTTTTTTTTGGCCTATGCAAAAAAAAAAATAATTCATTCATTTTCTTCTACTTTAATTATTTATTTATTAGTTGTATATAAAAAAAATAATAATTCATTCATTTTCGTCTACTTTTGTCAAAGATCTCAGGCGAAACTTTTCTTGCAAATTACAAAAAACCACACAAGAACAGTAAAAAGGTTTTTTTTGTACCAACGCAAAAGTGCATGAAATGACTAAGATGCTGTACAAGTGTGCAAATACAAATGTAACCTCTTTTTTAATGAATTACGCATCAAATGCTAAAATAGTATAAATTTAATCAGATGTCAAACCCTGGTCAAACAAAGAGTGAAGCATAATATTAAACGTCAAGAAAGCATGTTAATTATGAGGAAGACAAAAATAAAGTACCCATGAACAAGCCTTACAACATCCAAAATACGAATATTTGCAATGGTATTTTCCATATTTCATTTTTTAAAGCACTATTAATAAATGAGGGCGAAACGACCCGGGGCGAACGGAAATAGGGGCGAAACGACTCAGGGGGCGTACAGGATTCGGGATGAAACGACCCGGTACCCTATTGAACCATACTTTTTGTAATGCTAAAAATTTATTTCATTTATAAAGTAGCTGGAAAAAAATCCAGAAGGGCTATATAAGATTTAACTATGTCGTCTGCCGCTCAGACACCGGCTCTTCCTGTCATGTAACTGTCATGCCACTCATGGGGTCACTGATCGTACTTGTAAACAAAAGAGCTGACTGAAATGTGCCTGTTTCTTATATAAAATACATGTCACTTTGCAGTGCATTGTGGTTTCAGCACTAAAGAAAACATCTAAAGTAAACACAATTTTGAAAGTGGTCATTTTCAAACATTGTGTTATTTTATTTAGATGTAGTATGATTTGGTAGATGGCCAATGTATTAAACATTTTCAAATTTGAACTCAATCCATTGGTTAATAAAAAAAAAGATGTAGGCCTTAATGTACTTTTCAGGACATTTCATGACAATTTTCAGGTCAAATTATTTCCACCTAAAAATATTTAAAGAATTTTTTTTTTTTTAAATATCATTAAATATATGCTAATGTATTTAACATTTTCAAATTTGAACTCAATCCATTGGAAAATAAAAAAGATATATAGAATCTAACACCGGGGAGAGTACAAGATAGGGAAATCTCCGACACCCGAGGGTAAGATTTCAATCGTTCTCTTTACGAGGCTTGCCGAAGTAAATTTTCCATTGCTGAAGTAAATATTCGATTTATTCATATGCAACCGTATCTCGGCAGTATTTCAAATGTATTTCATCATAAAGTACAATGTATTTAATAAATATATTATAAATGTTACTACAACAGAGATAAATACCTGTAAAAAAATATTTGAATCTGGTCAAAGGGAGGTAATTTCTTTCTTTACGTTAGTTACTAACAAGGGAGAGCACTCTATTATTTACTCAAAGTAAACAAACATTGACTGGATGAGAGCCCGAAAAAAGAATCAAACACCATGAAAGGTGCACATTAGCTAGCAGAATATAATACATAAATGAATTTAAAAATACTTATGTAGTAGAATCGTGGTTAATTGTTTATTTTAAAAAGGAAAAGCATGGAGAATTGGGGGGCAGTTGACATAAGCTGTACAGCATGCATTTGCCGGTAAAACGCACATGATTTTTTTGTCTTGCACTAGTGCAAGATAAGAAAATCTCACATGGCTAAAAATAGGAACTGGTCTGTCTCAAAAGTGAGAAATAGGCCTTTATTTTGTACTTTTCAGGACATTAGTGAACCCAATAGTTGAGAGTGTGATCGATCACCTACATGTCATTTGTATCTCGTTGAGTTTAATTAGACTTCCGAAGAAATTTTATGCTCTATATCTACAGCCTAATTTCGTAACAAGCCCTTACAAAGGTATTATGGAAATTTAAAATCTGACCCCGGTTCATTCCGATGAATATTTTAGAATGGACAGATTGTGTCACACCAAGTTTCCTTTCAAGGCTTTCTCTTTTCAGTGGTCATCGTGGCATCGATGATTTGGTAGTGATGAGGTACCTTGTATATAAAAATTATTTCAATGCAAAATTGTTTGAAAAAGTATGTCAGAGACTTGTCATTTCCTTGAGGTACTCTAGTTTCCTCCACCATTAAAACTGACTGCCACGAAACAAATATAATAATAATAATCTTTATTGCAAATAAAACCCTTGCAGGTAAAGCAATACACATCGTCGGTAACCCACGGTTGATTCCGATACGTTCCTCTCTCTCCATCACCCGTGGGTCAAATCGCTTGTAAACATTCGTTTTCATGAATATTCAAAGTTTCAAATTAACCAATCAAAATCACGTTTATGAAAGTGAAACTCTTTGGTATCGGAGGTAAAAATATGACAAATAAACATCCTTTCCCTCAAGCAAATTGTCTACAGATTCTTGTTGAAAGTCCCTCAATTCTTTCACTCCAAATTTTTGCAACAGGTCCGACATTTATAACTTTTAACCAAACTCATTATGAAAGGAACAATTTGATTGGTTGAATCGCATTTGAAGTTTGTAATGCGAAGACATATGAATTATTCATGAGTACGAATGTTTACAAGCGATTTGACCCACGGGCGATGGAGAGAGAGTAACGTATCGGAATCAACGGTGGGTTACCAACGATGAGCAATACAATACAATACAATACAACATTACAAAACATATATACATGAACAACAAAGAAATGTCATATATTCATAGTTACATGTTAAGTTATACATTGACCAATGTGAACCTCATTTTCGCAATTCTAACGATTGCTTTATATAGTCAACAACACTGAGCAAACATTCTTGATCAGGAATTAATATAATTTTTACTTGGGAAAAAAGAGTCCAGTTGGTCGAAATTAGCATGATACATTTGTACTTTTTAATATTATTTATTAAAACATTTCTAAGATTATTATTTATTTGGCATTGTAGAAAAAAATGAATCTCATCATCTAGTACTTTACAAGTTTTACAGAGTCTTTGATGTCTGGGAATTTTTTTGTATCTACCTAGTTCAATTTCTAATGGATGATCACTCGTTCTAAATTTAGTTAAAAACTGTCGATTGTTAACATTTTTTTGTAAGTTTTAAATAGTCTTCTAGTTTAATGTCTGTTTTTAATTTACTATATATAGAAACAGTTTTGAACTATCATCTAAGTTTGATATTTTTTCAAGATTGTTGGACAATGTCGAAAGTGGCATTAAACAACTAAAACCCAAGGTTATTATTATTAATAACATTCTATTTTTATTTCTAGATGAACATAATGATTTATAACATTCTATTTTTATTTCTAGATGAACATAATGATTTATAACATTCTATTTTTATTTCTAGATGAACATAATGATTTATAGCATTCTATTTTTATTTCTAGATGAACATAATGAGCCATAGCATTTGTCTTCTTTGTCGAGCGGTGAAACCAACAACATTTCAAGCCTTGGCCAACACCACTTTGGGTAACACCACACGCAACAAAATATTTCAGTCATATAGTCAACAATCTTCCATCTTGTCTTGTTCATCATTGATTCAGAGTAGATGTATGTCGTCAAAATTTAAGAAAGATGACAGAAATGTACATCGTAAAGATGCAGCTTGTATTGGAGAAGGGGATAGGATGTATGAACCACAGTCTCCCTATAGAGAACCCTGGCCTAAACATTATGGATGGGAAAATAAGTTATTTGGAGGAGGTAAAGTAATTTTTATTACCACAAAGACGAAAATTGAAGTTCACACTTCAGTTTTACGGCAGGTCGATGGTTTTCTTCAGATACTCCGGTTTCCTCTGCCAATAAAACTGACCGCCAACATATAAATGAAATTTTGTGGAAAGTGGCATTAAACAGCATAAGCCAACCAAACCAAACCACACTTCAGCTCAAATTTGTAAATTGCAATCATTAATTAATATTGTATTCAACAAAGAATTTCATTTTTGCAAAACTTTTATACATTTTTGTATACCGTATTTAGGGTTGCATAATGCGCACTCCCTCTTGGCCTTGAAAATCTCCAGAAAAAAACTAGTTCATGTCTATAATGCGTATGGACTTTCAAAAAAAAATCGCAGTCGGAAATGTAAGAATTAAATATCAATCGTATATATTTTTCAGTCCTTTGAGCATGTTTCATATGCTGGGAGAATTTAAGAACCATTTATCTCTTTTCATCTTCAATAAAGTTGCAAAATATTAAATGTGTTGGGTTTTATTGGCATTTTCATATGATGTTTTTAATATCCGGATGTTGTGTAATGGATTCGAAATCTAGTACAGCATCGGGAAATATAAGTTTAAATTCCGGATCTGAACGTAAATTAACGCAGTTGATAGTTGAAGATGACAGAAAATAATGATATAGAATAAAGAAAGGCAAACAATTGTCACTTATTATGACATTGTTGAACATTGTTAAGCTTGTGAGGAGTTGTTGAAAATACGGTTGTTACGTACATCAAAAAGTGCCGACAATCCGTTATTTTTTGTATTTTTAAAATTGACCAAATAATTAATGATCATGAATGAACTACAAACAATGCCTTATTATTTAGTGATGAAATAGCATCCAAGCCATGCAATCATAACAGATTGTTATATGCTGTAATTATGTGTTAATCGGATTTAACTTCACCTGGGAGCAATCAAGCTGTTAGACTTGACATAAAAATTGACAAATACATTTTATTGTTTCTTTTCTTTTTATTTCAATCACTATAATCTTGTGTAAACACAGTCTGTGGTTTCATTTCTTTTTATTTCAATCACTATAATCTTGTGTAAATACAGTCTGTGAAATCTTATCGGCAAGATTATTGATTATTTTAAACATGGCTAGATATAGTCAGACGTTTATATTTAGTTTATTTTCGTATCTATCAAAGGTAAATATTTATAAGTACAAAGCAAAACTGCACTAGACAGTTTTAATTCTTCAATAATTAAAACATAGTAGATGCAATTAATTATTTTGTGGAATAGTGTCCAAACAATTTAAGAAATATTTAACTTTGCATGTTGACAGTAGTAAACACAAAAACATGGCGGACATGTGATTTCCCGGTCTGGGAAAGAATGAAACACATTGTTCCTGTTTATAATGTGCACCCCTCCTACAAAATAAAGAATCTGGGCAAAATCCTGCGCATTATGCAACCCTAAATACGGTATCCGATTTTGTGCCTGTCCGAAGCCAGCACCTGTATTTAAGACCTGACTTTCCAACATCAAATGTCAAGGTCTTTTTTGTGTTCAGTGATTGTCAGTTTTGTTGATATTGGTGGAATTTTTAACATTGACAATCACTGTTTAGACTTTCTTTTACATACTGCTAAATTTCTCATGCTTTTAATAGATACATAAGATGCTACAGTGGGCTGGTAGCCATCTTGAATATCAGATCAACTAAAAAAAAGCACCAAAAAAACCCAACTCGGACTTTGTAGCTAACAGTTTTAGAAACATTCCATCTAAGTTCTAAGTGCTAACTTAACTTTCAAATGTGGTAGTGATTTATTTTGACTTCAAGAAAAAGGGGTCCAAACATGTTTTAAAAAAAATAGCAATGATTGAACCCAAGTTGTACATAGTTTTGCACAAAGATTGTCATTTTGTACCAATTAGTTATGTTGTATTTAACTTGTATTATCATGCTATTTGTCCAATATTAGCTGATCAGTAGAATATGAATCTACATTTGTAACTTGTCAATAATACACATGTCTTCTAAGGCCATACATGAAAAAAATCAACCGAACAAATTCAACGATACCCATCATGTCCATCAAATATTATTAGGTTTAGATTATTTTTTTTTACTATTTTTGGGTGTTTTTGCTGCATAATGGGTGTTTTTTGTAATCTTTTAAATTAACGAAAATAAATTAAACTCCCTACCCACTTCTCTTAAATTTTAAGTCAAGATACAGTAAACAAACTACAATAATTTTTAAGTGTGGCCTCAGGCCTAATGGCAGAGTTCTGTCTGACCTATAGGCTTTGTTTCTGTCCCTGATTGTATGGTCAAATTTAATGAAAAGCTGAATCAAAGTATGCATTGACTAAATAAGTAGCTCCTGGATTATAGGTGGTTTTTTTTCAAATTGATACATTATGAAAATTTTACATTTAAGTTTGTCATTACACAACAATTTTGTTTTCTATATATTTAGGCTTGAGTGCAACTGCTGAGACTTTCTTAATTCAATTGTGCATATTTGTGAAATAAATTTGGTATCATAGAGATTTATTAAAAGAAATAATTTCAATGATCTTTTTTTTCTAATTTTTAAAAGAACTTCAGGCTTTAAACAAGGTAGATATCAGAACTTTAGGCTTTATTATTCCTCCATTGCATATTTAGATATGCAGTAGAAGCTCAAATCTTCTGTTTGTCATAAACCAACCACGGTCGACCCTCACGCCACTTGTCATTGAATGCAGGAGCCTGGTTGCATTTTTATGCCCCTGCGACGAAGAGTCGGGGGGCATATTAATTTACCCCTGTCCATCCGTTTGTCTGTCCGGATATAGATACATGGTTTGTTCGGCTATCTCCTCCTAAAGTTTTAGAGCTACAGCTTTAATATGTTGCAGGATGTTTATACACATAATGGAGGTGTGCATGTCCACAGGATTTTGATTTTCATCAAATATTCTCAAAATGACAGGTAGTTGGACTTAGTCATTTCTTTATGCCCCTGCGACGAAAAGTCGCGGGGGGGGGGGGGGGGTGGATTTTCTCAAATATTCACAAAATGACAGGTAGTTGGACTTCATTTCCATCTTACTAGCTACATAATGGAAACATGGTTTGTATGGCTTCTACTACAGTTTTTGACTTGTTTATAATTTCTTATGGTCAGACGGGGGCATCATTTGTGTCATACAGACACACTTCATTTTTGAAAAATCACTCCTAACAAAACAACTTTGTCCATAATTATCAAGTGCGGGGGCATACTTCTTTTCTAGTTTTTTCATGCACCAAACGATCTTTTTTAGCATCATTCACTTCCTTCCTTTTTTTAAAAACACCAAGCTTGGATCCTGTCTTAAACTTGATAGGCCAGGCACTTCCATCGGGCGCTGCCATGTTTTTTTTTAACTTAAAAATTCTCGGGTCTCATTGCTTAATAAAGGTAAGCACCCGAGAATTATATCAACTGGTTTTATTGCAAGTGTCATAGATGCTATATCAATACCGGGAACCAGTAGGGAGATATGTAAAGGTCATAACTGGTTTAAATACCGGGAACCGGACGGCGAAGGAAGATAAGTAACTGTCATACGCATACAACTTTTTTATCGGGAAGGACTGACTATTTAACACATTTTGTCGGACCTAGCTGTTTTCTGCCGGTCAGGTCCGACGACTTTCGGGAACTCTGCTAATGGCTGATGTTTCATCCAATGTACCTTTATATATTCCAAATGCAAGTAAACATTAGAGAGTACCGAAGGGCAATCAAAAATGGACCATCCAGAGAAACTGGCAACATATATAGGGTACACAAGACGAAGACAAACAAAAGAAAAACACAACACAAAATGTGGTGAACACCACTATTCACAAACAAGCAAACATTACCCAACCTTCCCCATTACCCAACCTTCCCCATTTACCAACCTTCCCTTTTCCCCTCCCGCTTTCCCTACTCTTCACCCTTCCCTCCTGCTTTCCCTACCATGAACCCTTCCCTCCCACTTTCCACACCCTTAACCATTCCCCTCCAGCTTTCCCTACCCGTAACCTTTTCTTCCTGCTTTCCCTACTCTTCACCCTTCCCTCCAGTTTTACCTACCCTTAACCGTTCCCCTCCAGCTTTCCCTACCTTTAATATGAAATTTTTAGTTTTGACAACATCATATACATGTAATACTTGTTCTGTACTAATTATACCCGAATTTATTTTAGGTGCTTTACCCAAGTTAGATAAACCAATGAAATTCAAGCCAGTGAAGAAACAGAAAGATGGCTGGGATAGAGAGCATGCTTTGTTTGGACAAAATGATTACATAGGCAAGATCTTTTCTCTTAAAATTTGTTTATTTTCATAGATGTGATACAATTTTACATTTAAAACCAATAGATAATTTATAAAAGTAGAGGGGCTGTCATGGTTGTGAATGCATGGTAGTTGTATTTACAATCATTGCCTATCACCACTTAAATTGTGAGCTTGAATCCCGATTATGGCAAGGTGTACATCGATACAACTTTATGTGATAAAGTTTGTCAGTGATTTGCGACAGGTCGGTGGTTTTCTCGGGCTACTCCAGTTTCCTCCAACAATAAAACTGACAGTCACGATATAGCTGAAATATTGTTGAAAGTGGCTCTAAACACCATAACCCTAACCCTTGCATGAACATTGAAAATTTGTACCTTTTATTTTGATCAAATTGGACATATATAAAAAAACAAAAACTCAATACATATCATTTTGTCATTGTATGTAGGTACATTGTATGTGTAAGCTGTAGATGTAATAGTTTTCATTATCAAGCAAACTCTGCAGAGTGATAAAATATAAATTGAAGATGGTGATGCACCTCCTGCAAAATTATTGCAATTATATTGGTGATGTACATGTACAGTATTGTACACCTCTAAGAAATGACTTGTTGTTCTTTGGAAAATGATTTATTAGGTTTTTAATGGGTGGGTAATTTTTTCTCAACATTTCAGTGTAATTTGCAACTCCTGTCCAAAAGATAAACCACACTGTTCACCTGTATTCCATTCCTTTATAGCTAAATATTGTACACCTATATGCATTATATATAAAGCTTATTACAGTTTAAAATGTAGTCGGTGTCGTGCAGCGCCGCAGGTGCAGACCAACTGATCTTTCTTCATACAGGCAAACAAAGCTAAACAAAGTTGTAAGTTACATAGATAATATTTCAGATTAAATTGAATTTTGTTTTCATTTCAGATATATTAGGAGATGGAAACGTTAGACCGGTAGACTTAATGAGAGGACCATCGTGGCTGCGTGGCTTTAGAGGAAATGAAATGCAGCGTATCGTAAGACAGTTGAAATACCAAGAAGCAACAATACGACAACTCTATCCAACAAAATTTAAAGATATGGAAAAACGATTAGATTACTTATTTAAACATTATAATGTTCGTCGATCAAATCGCATGGGTAAAGGAATAAAGACCGTACAGAAATAGACGGCTGTTTTAACTAATGTTATTATTAAAAATCTATTAAAAAAAATCGCTCTTGTTCATTTCAGAAATTAATGTCAAACACCCAGTACCTATATACTTTGTGGGGCAGTTGGGGTCCATCAACGCTCCGAATCGCACCGAAGGCATCAATCAATCCAAAGTATTATCCCAAGCCACGGATCATTTTTCTGGATGAGTACACAAGCGAAAGAGTTGGATGTGCTTACGAAAAACAAGTCTCTTATGATTAATTGCAGGTCACGTCTTTTGCTATCAAAGTACTGTTTCTGATTTGTACCCCATACAAATCAATAACATTTTGTTTTATACAAATAAGATAGCCTTTAAAGTGATTTTAAACATTTACACAATTAAACAGTAGATGTGATTGTTCAATGTAAAGGTAAATAAATTTCAGTGACAGATCTAGTTAAATATATGATAATTAGCACAGATGATCCGTTTTTAAAATCATCCTGGATCAGGATCGGAATTTTCATTTCAGTTTATTTAAGGTATAATATTGTGTGGGCTATTTGTTCACATTTTTATTGGACAAGGTCTTTGTAAGATGATTTATCTCTGTGTTTGTAACTAGAGTTACACGACGGCTGTCACTAGTTGAGCAGGAACTGCTTACCCTTCCGGAGCACCAGAGTTCAGTAACTTCACCCCAGGTTTTTGGTTGGGTTTCGTGTTCCTCGATATTTAGTTTTCTGTGTAGTACTTTCTTTTTTTAAAATAGTTGTTTGTACTTTTTCATGATTAATCTCCGGGTTTGTAGCTGAAGTTATATGGGTATCACTAGTGCAGCAGGAAACATCTATGGAAGCTCCTCTATAAAGATTACACATTTTGTCCCGATCCATTAACAAACATGGCCGCCACAGGCAATTCTTGTTTCTGATTGGCCGATTTATAAAAATCTCCTCTTAAACCGCTTAGCCAAATGAACCGAAACTTGGTAGGAAGCATCTATGGAAGGTCCTCTATAAAGATTACTCTTTTCGTCCCAATCTTAATACAACCATGGCTGCCACAGGCTACTCTTGTTTCTGATGGGTCGATTTCTCAGAAACCTTCTCCTCTGAAACCGCATGGGCAAATGAACCGAAAGTTGGTAGGAAGCATCCATCGAAGGTTCTCTATGACATTTGCTAATTTAGTCCCAGTCAGTTAACAAACATGGCCACCATATGCAATTCATGTTACTGGTTGATCGATTTCTAAAAAATCTGCTCTAATTCTGAGGAACCAAATGAACCGAAATTTGGTAGGAAGCACCTATGGAAGGTTCTGTATTAAGTTTTCTCAAAGCAGAATGAAAGGTGAGCGACACAGGCACAGCCTCTAGTTTTAGATGGTTGTTCTTTTTCATGATTTATCTCCGGGTTTGTATCTAGAGTTACACGACGGGTGTCATTAGTGGAGCAGGAAGTGCTTTCGCTTTCAGAGCCGTCTCAGCACCAGAGTTCACCCCAGGTTTTTGGTGGGATTCGTGTTGCTCGTCTTTAGTTTTCTGTGTAGTGTTTTCTGTTTTTAGATCATTGTTTGTCCTTTTTCTTTGGCCATTGTGTTGTTTGTCGTTCTTTGAATTACGTAGGGATCCTGATTACCTTTTTGTTATCTTCATACTCTTCTTACAATAGCTCAAGGGCCGTAATGGTCATGATCGTATGGTAGTTGAATTTACAGCTACCTGTGCAGTCAGTGCCTATCACCACTAAAGTCGAGAGTTCGAACCCCGTTTATGCCAAGATGTACTCGATACAACATTATGTGATAAAGTTTGTCAGTAACTTGCGACAGGTTGGTGGCTTTCTGCGGATACCCCGGTTTCCTCCACCAATAAAACTGATCGCCACAATATAGCTGAAATAATGTTGAAAGTGGCGTTAAAAACCATAAACCAAAACCTACAATAGTTCTGTAGGAGGTATGATTTTTACAAATGGTTTTACAGGTCTGAAATTGTGTTGTGTTTTTTTTTTTGTCTTCGTGTACTCTATGTTGTCAGTTTCCCTAGGCCGGGATTGTCCATTAATGATTGCCACTTCGGTTTTCTCTAACGTTTATTTGATATAGGCAATGAAATCTTTCATAACATTATTACTAATTCTCTGAAAAGTACCTAAAATATTTCCATACTAAACTGCATGGCTTAGTACGGAAACAACCCGTCTGGTCTCACGCGGGTAACCTTTCATTAAATCAATCTGATCAAACTGGGACCGACGTGGTCGTGGTGGTATGAAGGTTGGATTTACAACTACCGATGCAATCAGTGCCTATCGCCACTGAAGTTGTGAGTTTGAACCCCATTCATGGTGACGTGTAATCGATACAACATTTATGTGATAAAGTTTGTCAGTGACTTGCGACAGGTCAGTGGTTTTCTTCGGGTATTCCGGTTTCCTGCACCGATAAGACTGACCGCCACGATCATACAAATGTAGCTGAAATATTGTTGACAGTGGCGTTAAACACCATAGCCATAATCCTCAGAATAGAGTAAAGATAAGATTTTGAAACATAATTATTATTTCTAAATAAACGTTAGAGAATACCGATGGGCAATCCAGAGAAACTGACATCATATGGTACACAAGACAAAGATCAGCTACGAAACGAAAGATTTTGTTGAGTGTAATTCCTGGGATACAGAGAAGAGAGAGATCCATTTACATCTCGATCATATCATTGTCAATCATATATTTAAAAGTTCTTCTTCTTCTTTAGGTATACAATACTCCTTCAAGACGTTGAAGATTACGTACTGTTGCATGCGTGGGTATTTACAAAAATATTTACATAAATTTCATAAAGTGAAATAAAGTGAAATCAAAAGTGTGAATAAAACAAAACAAAAAATTTAAAACTATGTACAATTGTATTTGAAATTTAAATGTTTAAGAGAACAGTGGGTGTTAGCTGTTCTCTGAAAGAGTCTATAGATGGACTTGAGATAATTATCTGTGGTAAGATGTTCCATTGTACTATAGTGTGTGGAAAAAATGACCATTTGTATGTATCTTTTTGTGTTGTTATATGCCTAAATGTCTGATTGTGTGATTTTCTAGTTCTGCTGTCAGTTGGGATCAGTATGATGTTTGGGATAGCAATTAAAGCGTGTGTTATTTTAAACAACATGATCAATCTGGTTTTAAGACGGCGCTCAGCTAAAGTTGGCCAACCTAGAGTGTCAATCATTGAAGTGACACTGCTAGTATTATGGTAATTGTTTTGAACATAGCGAGCAGCTCGTCTTTGGACCATTTCTAGTTTGTTTATGTTGTCATGTGTATAAGGGTCCCAGATACTACAGCTGTATTCAAGTTTTGGCCTCACTAGTGCTTGATATGCCCGAGATTTTACTTCAGGGTTTGATATCTGTACATTTCTTTTTAAGTATCCGAGAGATTTATTTCCATTTGAAGTGATATTGTCGATGTGGGTGTTCCATTTAAGGTTAGATTGTAGTGTAACTCCAAGGTATTTTGCTGAAGTTACTGGTTCGAGAATGTGATTGTGAAGTATATAGTCATGTTTGAAGGGTGTTTTCTTTTGAGTGATGGTGAGTACTGTACATTTATCTGGGTGGAAAGCCATAAGCCAATCGGCTTCCCACCTTGCAGCTGCATCAAGATCAGATTGTAGTTTCTTGCAGTCGTCCTGACATGTTATTTCTTTATAAATGATACTGTCATCTGCAAAGAGTCTTAGTTTGCTGTGTGTAAGAGATTCCGGAAAGTCATTGATATAAATTAGAAAAAGAATTGGGCCGAGTACTGTACCCTGTGGAACACCTGATGTTACTGGCACTGTGTTAGATGTTACTCCATCGATTACTACTGTTTGTGTTCATATCTGATAAAAATGCCTGAATCCAGTTTAGAGTATGGGTTTGTATTCCGTAATATTCCAGTTTGTATAATAATCTACGGTGGGAAACTTTATCGAAGGCTTTGGCAAAATCCATAATAATCAAGTCTGTTTGTATGTTTTTGTTATTGCTGGCATTTAATTCTTGTATGAAAGGAAGGAGTTGCGACTCACATGATCTTGCTTTTCTGAAACCATGTTGTAAATCATATAAAATATTGTTTGAGTCGAGGTGTTTCATAATGTTGCTGGTTATTATATGTTCCATCAGTTTACAGCAGATGCATGTTAGTGATATTGGTCTGTAATTTTCTGCTTTGTATCTTTCGCCCTTTTTGAATGCTGGTGCAACATTTGCGTGTTTCCAGTCTTTGGGTATGGTGCCAGTTTCTATTGATTTTGTATATATTTTGGTCAAGATTGGAGCAACTTGATCTTTTAGGTCTTTCATCACTCTACTGTTTATGTTGTCTGGACCGCATGCTTTGTGAGGGTTAAGGTTGTTTAAGAGGTTCAGTACACCTTTATCGTTTATGTGGATTTGTTCCATTATAGGATGGGGACTAGGTCCTTTGTCAGGTATGTCATGTGGTGGATCGTGTGTAAATACTGATTGGAACTGTTGGTTAAGAATGTTCGTTTTTTCTACTGTATCAGTATAGAGTATACCATCTTTTTTCAGTGGGCTTATGCCCGAGTTGTCCTTGCTAATGCTTTTGAAGTAGCTAAAAAGCTTTTTTGGTTTAAAATCCGAGTACTGATGTTGATCGGAGTCTTTAATGGGTAGGTCAAATATGATGTTCTCAATATATTTCCAGTAAGCTTTGCGTTGTTCTTTTTGTACTGTATGTTTCAGTTTTTTATACATTGAAGGATTTTGGTTTTTCTTCCTGTGGTATTTGTTCTTTTTATTTATAAGTTTGCGTAAATTGTTGTTTATCCAGGGAAGTCTTTGTTTGTAAGTAAATAGTTTATGTGGGATGTTTGATTCTATAGAATTAATTATGTCATTTTTGAATGTGTTCCAGAGTATGTTTGTATCACTCTTTTCATATATGTTATTTATGGTTGTTAAAGTATTTTCCAGATCTTTTTTAATTTGATCCCAATTTGCTTCCTTGTATTTCATTACTTTTCTTGGTGTTTCTCTGACTTTTTTTAACCATGTGTCAATTTCAGCATAGACGATGTCATGGTCTGCTAGCCCAATTGGAGGGAGAGTGCATAATTTATTAAGGTTTGATGGATTGTTCATAAGGAGAAGATCTAATGTTCTCTCATTTTGTGTTGGTTTGTCAGTTACTTGATGTAAGTTATGGTCTGCAATTATATCAAGCAGTTGGTGGTGTTGTTTTGCATCTGGTTTTCCAGTTATGAATGAAGGAATTGACCAGTCTATGTTACCTAGATTAAAGTCTCCTCCAACCCATATGTTTGAAGAATTTGTTTTGTCTAATCTACTTAATGAGATATTGAGCTGATCAAGTGCTGTGCCATCATCTGATGGTGGGCGGTAATAACTGGCTACACAGATCTTTTTTGTACCAGTGATGTTGATTTCAGCCCATACTATTTCACAGTTTGTTTTTAGCTCCGTTATTTCGGAGCTAATGAAATCTTTTGTGATGGCTAATAATACGCCACCATGGCTTTTATCTTTTGTGTTTGGTGCTCTGTCATTTCTATAGATGTTGTACATGTTATTTGGAAAGTAGTCAGTAGATGGTATCGACTTGTCTAACCAAGTCTCAGTCCCTATGATAATATATGGTTTAACTGAGTTAATAATTTCTAGAAGGTCTGGTTTTTTATTACAGATGGATTGAAAATTTATATTTATAATTTTGATAGGTTTACGTACTTGATTTCCAATTTTTTTTCTTATGTTCATTTTTATCTGGCTTCAATTTCGTTTCTTTATTTGGAGATGATGTTGCTTTTGGCAAACCAGGGCTGCTCAATTCAGAGCAGTTGCTAAGGTTTGAGTACTGATTTTCTAGTTCAATTGAATATGTCGAGTTAAATAGCGACGTTGAAAAATTTGGCATTCCGCACTGTATACATTCCCATGATATATTACTTGCATCCAAGAATCTGTAAGCATTTGAATGGATACCTTGGCAGTTAATATGGAACCAAACATCACAACTATCACAACAAATTGCTTTATGTTTCCATGTGACCGCTTTTGTACAGGCACCACAAGGAAATCTTGGTCCAGGATTTGTTTCTATATCAAATGCATTTGCTAGCAGAAGTATGAATAAGTACTTTTGAACAGGTCTACTTTTGTTCACTTTCAGTGCTAAACCAACAACACTTGTGAAATGGCTGTGGAATTTACATGTTGGTGCAGTTACATTCTTATTGGTGTTTAATTTGAGTTTTGCATGTTGGCAAACAAGTAAGATACATGAAATGATAAAGATAGTACAGTTTAGTTTCATATTGAATAAATATTAATAATGTATTAATGAGATAAATACTATATATATATACCTGAATTCTGGTGTGCTCGAGTCAAGAGTGTGATTGAGGTGTTAAATCTTCGTCCCCTCGGCTACCAAAGGGCACAGGTAATCAGAAATAGCCTTGTTAGTTAACAGGTGGGTATAAAGTAAGGTAAAGATGATAGTACCTCTATTTACTAAGCTTGACCGGATGTTGACACTTTTTTTTTTTTTTTTTTCAAGTCATGTGTCGATGTACGTGTGGTCATTAGAAACCTGATTGTTTTTGGTGATATTTCCTTTAAAATACAATGTACACGTTTGGTTTTGATAGGATACAAAAATGTGACTGGAGAT
The DNA here is from genome assembly GCA_963680875.1 of Bathymodiolus brooksi. NCBI lineage: Eukaryota > Metazoa > Mollusca > Bivalvia > Mytilida > Modiolidae > Bathymodiolus > Bathymodiolus brooksi. The sequence continues at coordinate 71,043,337 of OY804590.1, forward strand.
ATTCAAAAATATGTAAAAATTATCATGAAAAATGGATTTTGTAATGTGAAATTTTGCTTTGGGATCGCTCTGTCAAAAACAGGACGCCCTTCCTCCACGCATGCGCATCAGGAAAAAATATTGTGTTTCGTAGTAAAATGTAATGGAAAAATACTGCGTCAGAACATTTCCAAAATTTAATTCTCGATTTCGGAGTGACATCACACAATGTAATTGACCAATCAATGATTATCAATTTTTAGATAAAGAAAATATTTGGAGGTGAAGCCAAGCAAAATCCTCGGGATTCTACATTTCTACATAGACTCCAATGTATATTAATTTATTCGCTATTTTCCAACAGAAGTTAAATATTTTAATTAAAATCACCTCTGGTCCTTATAGACACTAAATCAGATATCTAGTTTGATTTTCGTCAATTATAACAGACGGGTTTATTTTAAATTAAGAAAATAAAATTCAAATTTTCCCTTGGAATCTAGGTAAAATCTGGGGGATTCCTGCTGACCTCACCCCAATGAATTATTAAATACCCGGATGTTCGGATATGAGAATAGAACAATCGTAGACAGAGACAATATCGATACCTCTAACACACATTGTTTGTACGTGGTGTCTTTTCTTTCTTCTGTGATGTCTGTCCCTCTATTTGGTATCGTCATTACTGTTCACACAAATACAAAATAAAATGAACAACTTAACAAAAAATACCACAACAACAATATTGGTTCGTAGTGGCATTAAATATAGCACCAACTACTATATTTTAGATAATTATACCCCCATTCATAGAGAGGGGGCTATATTGCAATCACCTTGTCCGTCCGTCCGTCCGTTCACACTTTCGTAACAGATATCTCAGCTTCTACTGGAAGAAATGATTGCACATCTACTTCCTGTTTACCGTGCGACTTACAAATGAACGATTGGGGGTATTCTTAGCACGACGTAGCGTGCAACATCTTGTTATCCATGTTTTCGGTTGTATGAAACTAATACAGTAGATATTTCCAATGGTCATTTATAACAAAAATATTAGGAAACATTTTTATTTCATTCTCTTTATAATGCACTCAAATTCTAATAAAATCCAAGCTAGGATAAATACAGTTTGATAGCCATAACATATACTAATTAAACTAATAAGTCTAAGCTTTGTCATACTTCCTAACAGCTACAACACCGTTTCCTGCCGTGAGCCTCTGGAAATACAAAGTTACACTCTATTAACATGGAAACGGGAATGAATTTTCCAAACGTCAATACATTACCGGTAATTGCTAGTATCCAATATTTGATTGATCAATGTGCAACATTTTTGTAGGATATCTGAATCATGCTAAAAACCTTAAAACTAGCTTAACCCCGCCACTTTTTATTGAAGTATCTGTACCAAGCCAGGAAAGTGAGCGGTCATATATATATGCGTGCTAGGGGATATCGATTTTGCTTCTTTCTCGGATTATTTTGTTGGATTGTGGAAATGTTCCGACGGTGCGATGTTTTTTCCCCTTCATTTTATATATTTTTTTAATTTGTTTAAATATGTAATGGTTATAGTGTGTTTAATTTGACGAGCCTGCATGACCGCGTTTGTATTGTCAACACATATCTGCATTCAGTTAACAATATCTTAATTATATCACTGCGCGACCATATTACCAACACGATGGGTTGGATTTTAGTGTCGCTGAATCACAAGTCCGTAGGTAGATACGTCGCTCCACTCATTGTCCTGACTGAAAACAATTAATCTTTTTTTTTCATTGCTTGGTGTTGCGGCCTTAACGGTCATTCGCAGAGACGCCGGGCTGACGAACAATTCAAAAGTTAAAGGTAACTAAATCTGGGAGATATCCACAAGTAGTTCAGATAGTGTTGTTGTAGTCGTTTATACACATAGGGCCATTTCTTTGTTTTTAATATTAATATTTTTGTGTTGCTTAACGCCATCTTTGGAAATTTTTCAGCCATATCATGGCGTAAATTTTTTTTGAACACATTAAAATTAAACGAAGAAATTTATGGGATAATGTTTTACATATATACAGTTAAAACATGTAAGTTAAGAGGTGGTCATCCTCAGGACAAAGAAAAACTGGCCTTATAAGACAGGTGACATCTTAAAAGAGGTTCAATTCATATGTCATTTTCGACAGCAGAAGAAAAAGGTAACATTTTAATGCAGGTGTCTGCTTAATAGAGGTGACCGCACGGGTAGGTTCGATTATATAACTATTAAGTGATATCAACAAATAAACATTCTAAATTAAAATGATATATTGTTTATTTGTTAAGATCAGAGTATGTATACACAGACGATTTTCTTTTTCTTCTTCAATGTTGATAAGATAGATAATTACCATGACAAGTTTTCCTTCTTCCAAGAATCTAACGTTAACAGACTCGTATGACCCTTTCTGCTTTTCCACTAATCTTTCCCCATCCAATGTGTAAGTCACCTATAAACAATACAACAATCAAATGTTCAAGACTATATCTTACAGGAATGTCGCTCCTGTGATGCTAGATACATTAATAGAGCTTTCACTTATTGCTACAAATATAATGTAAACAGATATTTTCTTGATAATTTCTTCATCGTTTCTTGATGTTCGTGTCGCTTTAACAATTACACGACGTGTGCCACTTGTGGAGCAGAAACTGCTTATTCTCCCTGGGCACCTGTAGGTTTATGTTGAGTTCGTGTTGCTCAATCTTTAGTTTTCTGTGTAGTGTTTTATCAATCCTTGTTTGTACTTTTCCTTTTGGCCAGTGTATTATCTATCCGTCTATTTACGTCTTCTGACTACCCCCTTTGGTGTCTTCAAACCTTTCCCAACGAGCTTCGAGATACATGCGATGTATTTTACAATAATTGATATAAACTAAAATGGCTGTCAATGAGAATTTGTAATTGACATGGTATCGTTTGTCTTCATGTTGTCTTGTTTGTGTAGTAGTTGGCGTGCTCGCCCCGTATATGTTGGATCAGGTGTTCGATCCTCAATTGGGGCTGTTTAAGATCTACAGCATGCAGAATTCAGTAGTAACAACAAACATTGGTTGGCTAGGAGTTTGGATAATGTGTTCGAGTGAAGTCTAGCTGGAGACTGTTAATTCAGAGAGCTGGCATTATAAAACTCCAACTCGGAAGACATCACCTTCATGTCACCAACAATGATGTAAGTGAGGAAATACTAACGTAACGTAACGCACGCACGCACGAACAGACAGACAGACAGACAGACAGACAGACGCACACACGCACGCACAGACAGACAGACAGACAGACAGACAGACAGACGCGCGCACAGACAGACAGACAGACAGGCGCAGGCAGGCACACACACACACACACACACACACACACACACACACACACACATATTTAATAAAACATTGGACACTAAGCACGTTGGTAGATAAGGCGTTTGATGTACTTGTAGGGAGATGTGATTGAGAATATCTAGCATGCTAAGACGTAAGACGAATGTTTTTGATATGATAACTACCTTTAGAGGACTTCCGTCTACTGCTGACTGCATCGATTCTTCACCAAGTGCTGCTTTAAATTCGACAGCACCCACTGGTGTTGTAGTCACGATCGTGACGTCATTTCCGTTCACGTTGATATCCTGGATAATGTTATATTTATCAGGTGAAAGCAATTTGATGGCCTTTTCCTTTACTTCATCCTTTAAATCTGAAACATGTGATACACAAAGACATATTGTTGGCTTGTGATAATTTCTATTTAACATTGAGAGGATCCTGACTGAACCCAGCGTTGAAGCTGTGATTAGCCGGAAATCAAGTGGACTCATTTCCTATTGAAGAGCATTGATGCAAATATAAATTCGACGAAATAAAATTACTACATAATTACTACAAAAAGTAGCACTAAAATCTTACAAATCGGTTCTTGCGGAAAATTTCAACCCCATTGACTTCATGTAAGTTGCTCTAGAAATTTCTCCTGTCTCTAACCTACGGTATTGTTCTAACGCAAGTTTTCTCTTCTTGGTGCGCATGACTGTAGCGGGGTTGTCAAGACCTCGAATTTTTTCATTATCAAAATAATTTTTAATAATTTTTTAAAGATCATTTATATAATAATTTTTTTTCATTTTCAAAATAATTTTTAATAATTTTTTAAAGATCATTTTTATAATAATTTCTTAAAAGTTTTATAATTTTATCTTTTTTTCTCAAGTAAGGTAAAATGCGCTCAATCGCGGATTTTTTTTGCGCTCAAACGTAGGATTTTTTGCGCTCAAATGTAGGACCAATGCGCTCAAACGTCGTGCAACGCTTAATATTTGTCTTGGGACATGCTTCATGACAATAATATGAACGATCGCTCCGTATAACAAGATCGTAAACCTCAGCAGATCAGAACTTGAACGTCGAAAGAGAGAAAAGCTTTTAAGATGCCAACGGATTAGGGAGAAAGGTAATCAGTATACGTAAATCGAAGAAGAACAGACAATACAAAGACCAAAAGAAAAAGGACAAACAACGATCTACAAAACATTAAACAGAAAAGTAAAGATCAAGCAAAACGAAATTCACGAATCACCGGGGATGACCTCATGTGTTCCGGAAGGGTAGGTAATTCCTGCTCCACATGTGGTACATGGCGTGGTGTTATTATTGTTACAAACCCGATGAGATGTCATGAAAAAGGAAAGGCCCGGATTGTGATCACGACAAACGGAACATATCCATGGTAATTTGTGACACAGATATTCCGTAACGGTTAACCAAGTCATGGTTGGTGACCGTAAGACATTCGAAGTGATGACAACAACATAACCACTAGAAACCCTTTATTGGGTAGCTTCCTTGTTAACATAATCATTCTTATGTTCAATTACAACTAATTCTTAGTGTTTTTTTAAAAATCTAATTCAAGTCGGTTTACTCAATGAAGATAACTGAAATAAGATCATATAAATTATTTTCCTAAGGGACCGACCATTTAACTTGCAAGGGGGGGGGGGGGGGGGGTTAGTTTTTTTTTCGTTCATAAATTATTTTTCGGGCAACACGAGAGTTAGAATATTTTTTTTTCTTCTAAAATGTAACATTAGGTTATATGACAAAAACTCTGAATCAATTTATTTTTTTTTCCTCCACCAAAATCAGAATATTTTTTTCAGCAACATTGGGAATCAGAATATTTTTTTTAGAAAGAAACCATAGCCATTGAGACGTGATATACATGTATAATATCTTCTTACCATTGTATTTTATATTATTTTACAATCCATTGAGACGTGATATATAATATCTTCTTACCATTGTATTTTATGTTATTTTACAAGCCATTGAGACATGATATATAATATCTTCTTACCATTGTATTTTATGTTATTTTACACGCCATTGAGACGTGATATATAATATCTTCTTATCATTGCATTTTATGTTATTTTACACGCCATTGAGACGTGATATATAATATCTTCTTACCATTGTATTTTATGTTATTTTACACGCCATTGAGACGTGATATATAATATCTTCTTACCATTGTATTTTATGTTATTTTACAAGCCATTGAGACGTGATATATAATATCTTCTTACCATTGTATTTTATGTTATTTTACACGCCATTGAGACGTGATATATAATATCTTCTTACCATTGTATTTTATGTTATTTTACAAGCCATTGAGACGTGATATATAATATCTTCTTACCATTGTATTTTATGTTATTTTACACGCCATTGAGACGTGATATATAATATCTTCTTACCATTGTATTTTATGTTATTTTACAAGTCATTGAGACGTGATATATAATATCTTCTTACCATTGTATTTTATGTTATTTTACACGCCATTGAGACGTGATATATAATATCTTCTTACCATTGTATGTTATGTTATTTTACACGCCATTGAGACGTGATATATAATATCTTCTTACCATTGTATTTTATGTTATTTTACAAGCCATTGAGACGTGATATATAATATCTTCTTACCATTGTATTTTATGTTATTTTACACGCCATTGAGACGTGATATATAATATCTTCTTACCATTGTATTTTATGTTATTTTACAAGTCATTGAGACGTGATATATAATATCTTCTTACCATTGTATTTTATGTTATTTTACACGCCATTGAGACGTGATATATAATATCTTCTTACCATTGTATGTTATGTTATTTTACACGCCATTGAGACATGATATATAATATCTTCTTATCATTGTATTTTATGTTATTTTACAAGCCATAGAGACGTGATATATAATATCTTCTTACCATTGTATTTTATGTTATTTTACACGCCATTGAGACGTGATATATAATATCTTCTTACCATTGTATTTTATGTTATTTTACAAGCCATTGAGACGTGATATATAATATCTTCTTACCATTGTATTTTATGTTATTTTACACGCCATTGAGACGTGATATATAATATCTTCTTACCATTGTATTTTATGTTATTTTACAAGCCATTGAGACGTGATATATAATATCTTCTTACCATTGTATTTTATGTTATTTTACACGCCATTGAGACGTGATATATAATATCTTCTTACCATTGTATTTTATGTTATTTTACAAGCCATTGAGACGTGATATATAATATCTTCTTACCATTGTATTTTATGTTATTTTACACGCCATTGAGACGTGATATATAATATCTTCTTACCATTGTATTTTATGTTATTTTACACGCCATTGAGACGTGATATATAATATCTTCTTACCATTGTATTTTATGTTATTTTACACGCCATTGAGACGTGATATATAATATCTTCTTACCATTGTATTTTATGTTATTTTACACGCCATTGAGACGTGATATATAATATCTTCTTACCATTGTATTTTATGTTATTTTACACGCCATTGAGACGTGATATATAATATCTTCTTACCATTGTATTTTATGTTATTTTATTATGGCAGGGGTTTCAAAGTTTTTTATAATAGGAGGTACTTCTTAAATTTTAGGAGGTACCTAAAAATTAGGCTGAGGGCCATAAGGGGTCCAGGGAGCGTTTTTTTTTATAGCTCCTGAAATCTAGCATTTTGTGGACCAAAAAATGTACTTCAGAGACTGCAAAACATTAAGTGTTTTTGAAAGAAAAATCCCATTAACATTAGAGTTCAGATTTCACCAAGAGTGAAGACCATGCATCCCCCCCCTCCCCCCCAATTTCTTTATTGAATATTTCAGTTTACAGACTTCAGCCAAGATTATTCATAGATAGTCTGCCCTATCTTAAAAAAACCCCAAAAGGACCATAAAGAGCTACGGTTCCGCAGCTAGGCTTGACCAAGCCATTGTTATCAAAGCTTAAACTTCTCAAAATTCTTTTGTTGGCTTTGTCCTTTTCTTTTTCACAATATCTTGGCTTGTGTGTTTTTTTTACTTTATTACCAGTAATTAAACTCATCAAAGACCATTGGCAGGATCAAGACATATAAGTGTCATAATTAATGAAACCAAGGACGTATATAGAATACGTCCTTGATGAAACATATAAATTTAATTTGCAATCATCAATCTTTAATAAAATTTATAATTTTTTAATAGATCAATACAAATATAATTAAACAAAAACAATACATATTGTTACTTTCACGACTTATGTGCAAAAAAAATGTTCGAACAAAAACGATTCGCGGGAAGACATTTATTAACATTTGAATCACAAAAGTTAAATTATTTTTGAAAAAAAGGGGGGCCGACGTTTTGACATTACAATGTAATTCGTATTTGAGCCATGTCCGGTCCTTTTTCAAGATTTCTAGTAATTTTCTATCCCTTATCTCCTCGTAACCCCTTTTAAAAATGTTTTTCAGCACATTTTCATTTCTGTGAACAACCGCGGTAGGGCCCCGTCAAAATATATAAATAAATTAGCCATAGGTTTTTATTTTTTTATACCGGAAGTTAAGAAACAAGACAGTACGGCCCAGAATGATTCGACCCTGGGTTTTAAATGGATAAAAAAACCGCACAAAATATTGTGTAGTCATATATTCATAATACATAATGATCATACTTATATTACTGGAGTTTACACTAAATTGTGTTTGAACTTAATTTGTAATCGGTCATTTTTTTTATTTTGAAATGATGTCAGCTTTGTTCCGATCCGAGTTTTACACAAGGATGAAAAGATATTGGGGCGAAGACATAGCTATTTACCGCATGCGCAAACTGCTATTTACGATTCTAAGGTAAAGTTATTTTTAAAACAGGGAATATCCCATCAACTTGATCGTGACGCAGTTGTTCGATTTGAATGCGAGAATTCAGCAATTGACGTGATCATTAATTTTTTATGAAAAATATTCCACAAGCCTATCGACCATCGTACTTGTGGTTTTGACCACCGCAATTTTTTTTGGGGGGGGGGGGGGTTCAGTAATTTCTGCCGGTACTATACACGATCTCAGGCGGGTAAAAGTATACTGGGTACCGGCCCACTTTGAAACCCCTGATTATGGTATGTTTGAAATAGTATAGATTTGGTTAAAAAAGAACGAAATGTCATCGATACCAGTTAGACATAGCCAAAAAATAAATATCAAATATAGGGTTATGGTTATGGTGTTTAACGCCACTTTCAACACTATTTCAGTTATATCGTGGCTGTCGATTTAACCGGTGGATGAAATCGGAATACCCGGAGAAAACCACCGAACTGCCGTAAATTACTGACAAACTTTATCACATAATGTTGCATCGAGTACACCTCGCCATGATCGGGATTCGCAATGTCAACAGTGAAAGGCACTGACTGCATAGTAAATCAAACTACCATACGATCACGACCACCATGGTCAAATTACTGACAAAGTTTATCAAACAATGTTGTATCGAGTACACCTCACCATGAGCGGGATTTGAACTCACAACTTTAGTGGTGATAGCCAGATCTAAATCAACTACCACATCGTACTCTATAATTTATGCAATAAAAGTTTATATTTTAATTGCTCTAAATTCATCACTGAAAATTGTTTCTCTTACCTAGTGCATCAAGATATTCTTTGAAGTTTTCTGCAGAAACAAGTTTCCATTTTCCGTTTAAACCTGCCATGGCTAAATTTGTATGATTCACCGTCTCGTCTAGTTCCTGTATGTTTCATGAATGAAATCGATTGTAGATTTAGTCGTAGATTACCTTAAATCTTTTAAACTTAAAAAGAATTGCAGGTTTAATCAAACAAAAAGGTGATAAATTACTTGTTATGTTTAATGTAATATCTTGAAAGACAACGAAGTTTATGACCAAAAGACAAGACATTTATTTATGCGTGTAGGAAATGTACTGAATGAAGACTATAGAATAAGATATCATATAACAGTGTAACAAAATAATTTACATGACCACTGTCGTCAAAGAGCTCCGATCGAAAATGTTTCGTCAGCATCCGGGATATTATAAAGCGATATTTTTAAAGAAGACACAGACGATTATCGTCAGTTTTTATGAATATACTGTATATATAATGTTTTGAATTACGATGCTTTATGATTCTTATTATTATTATTGTCATTTTTTGTCAAAATATCATTGCTTTTTGCAGTGTAAAATTAAATATTTTCTAAAAGTTATAAGGAATCCGGCATCAAAATCATTACGATGAATTGAAATATCGCTATATCTTGCATTTACGAATGAATGAAATGTTGCCAAAAAAAGAAAAATGATTAATGAATGATTTATTTTACTTAGAGATATTATTTGTTGAGGAAAAGTCAGTTAGTAACTAGCTATAGCCTAAAACTTGATGTCAACAGATGTTTTTGAAATCCGGCTTTGCCAAATTGTAAACATGTATAGAAACCGGTTGTGACATTTATAAGAACCGGATTTGTCAGTATGCAAATACGACTGATCGTATTATTATAGATCATTATATTGCAATTTAACAATAGTTATGATTAGGAAATATATCAAAAGTGATAAATCCTGATCCATAGTATGAATATTCACCTTAGCTCCTAATTTCAGCTACTTTGTACAATAAAAGAAATCGTTATTTCTATGTTAAATTGCTATTGTCGCGAACACTTGATTTTTTATGCTTTTGTTGCACTGACATCACGGCTGGCGCCCAATACGCTATATTCACGTGCGGTCGCTGTCCAGTTGAGTAGTGGATGATTCTTTTTATAATACAATATTTGATTTTTATACTCGTTGATAACGAAGTAAGTCACTCTGTGGAAATAACTTCGTGGAAACGAAATTTAAATTTCTTCACAGTATGATGTTTACATAAACGTTATAGATATGCAAATTAACAAAGGCTGTAGTATTGAATTCCTTTCCGCAAGGACGATTTTGGTAGTTAGTATATAAAGAAATTTTTAGGTGTACTCGATTAATGCGACGTTGGTTACAAGTTGTAATAAGACAAAAGTTCGTGATTTGGATGTTATAGTCCCCCGCCCATCCACCCAGATTAATGCCAAAAGAATTTCAACTACTCGTATATATTTTGCATTTTTAGGGGTAGAAATGACAGACTGAATGAATTTGCTATGTTGATATATGTTTATAATAAATGCTATGCGATCTTGTAGCGAACACACAATCCTACACTGTGTCCAGTCTTATTTATATTACATTATTTTAGTTAATAACAAAAAAAATTCTGAGGAGTGAAACGAGGGAGAAAATAAATAGACAATATACATACATTGTCGAAAATATAAATTTATATATACGAGTTTGACGAGTTTTCCTTACCTGTTTCTCAGCGAGTGGAAATGAATTATATATTTTCCCACAATATACGTATATTGTATTTATCGTGGTATGTCAAAAGCCCCAAAACAACTGTCAAATTGTCTAAAAAGAGCAGAAACAAGCGTCGTTCTTATCGTTTTTTATTGTGTCCTCTGTGAATTCGGCGCTTATAAGCTTATAAGCATAAATGCTGTTACCGTTTCTTACCGTCGCTCAACATGAATCGGGTACCAGAAAACTATATTTTGGTCAATAACCAAAAATAACAAAAAATATCCGGTCAATGCAACTGCTCAAATAGAACAAGTGCAGGATAATAAAAAAAACAGTAACGGGACGGCGAAGAAATACTATTAAAACATCTTATGTTTCAATCTTGCGATTACCCTCATTTTATTTGTATTAACTTCAGACATATTGATTGGTACATTTATATCATATTGTAAAATCAAGAATGTCGTTTGACAGTAGAAACAACCAAATGGCGACACGCTTCCAGTATCCATCTCTACCTGAAATGCAAGTAAAACAAAACTAGAATTTCATAACAAAATGTACAATCAAAATATTAAACAGCGTACGTATGCCATGTCTTGTACCGGTTTTAGTAATATATACTGAACAAACAAAGAGTTGCATACTAAAGGTTCATTATAACACTTATCAAACTCAAAGGGTACACTCGATATGCCAATTTTTTTTTAAGTGAGTGAGTGAGTGAGTGTTATTTAACGCCAAGTAAGCAATATTTCAGCTTTATGATGACGTCCATCTTATAGATATTTTCAAACGTCTTCTTGTCATTTATGAGCTTGTCTATGAGAAAACCATGCAAAATTTTAAATTTCGTCCAGAATCAAGGTTCGAAAATCAGTTTTATATCATACGTGTCCTGAAGGGTAACATGTAGTGACTCCATAAATACCATCAAAAGTGCAAATGGGTCGTTCTATTTTTAGAAATAGCCATTTTTATTTTTAGAACAAATTCAAATACCAGAGTAAGCATATTCAAGTATAAAATTGATCATTTTGAATACCACCGTATTCTAGATTGAAGAGACATATATTTATGTTTTAGAGGCAACTGTGACATCTTAACAACTCCTTGAAGTTAATTTTATCATTAGAACATACATGTTGGCATCGTGCCAACTTTCCAAATAAGGAGAGGTAAAAAGGGACTGATTTAGTATGGTGTTCCAAAAAGTTAATAACTTGTAAGGTAACGCCTAAATTTGTTTCTTTTTGTTATTTTTATAATGGACAGGGATAAAATATTCAGTATGTGGAAGGTTTTGCTTTGCAAATGAGTATTATAGTACTTTTAGAACAAATTAAAAGTCATGATTTTAGAGACAAAAATGGACAAATTTCTGACTGATAGTAGGATTTTTTTCTGAAAATAATCCATAAAAACTAATTGGAAGTCACATATTTATATTGATAAATTACGTAAAAATATTTGATACATAATATCAGTTTTGTAGTTGGTGCAAATCAAATAAAGGGGGGATAAAGTAACCGTAAAGAACTCCTTTTTCAACTACCAGATTAAAATATTCCTATAATCAATATAATATGCGAGCTTAAGCGAGCTCTTTATGGTATAAAATGTGTACTTAGGATTTTTTAACAAACATGGCTGAACATATTGTCGAAGAAAAAAAAATTCTACGTTTTGTAAACACCGGTTTCCGGGTAACACACTCAACTAATGAAGATTGCGAAGTAGGATGAACCAACATCGATATGATGCAAAAGATCCCAAATACAGGATTTTGTATAACCATTTCAATCAACCGGGTCATGACCGCTGTTTGACGATGAAAGTTCGAATCATCGAGAAGATTTACCATCATACAAACAGTCCTATTCTTAGTACACCTTACCGCACCGATAGAGAGTTGTTCTGGATAAAAGAATTAGGCACTGCAATGCCTTACGGTTGCAATGATAACATCAAAGGAGTGGGAAATTTGTCAAGTCCTGGATGCAACGAAATCAAAGTGATGAGCCTTTTTAATACTATTCCAAGAACTAAACGTAGCCATGGTCATAAAAGAATTCAACATCCTAATGTTAAAAAGTCCTCTAAACCAAGAACGTTACAAGATACTTTTAATGATTTACTTTCTAATATACAGAAACCTCTTGGAATTCATCATATTCGTACAATCTTATTTTCACTACCTGTAAACTACCTCAAAGATCTTAGGGATTTTGGACTTGACAAAGGAGGCGTAGATCCTTTTTCTCCTAAGTACAGATTGTCTAGTATTATATGTGACGTGGCGTCCTTTCGTCTTTTTAAACCAGTTCGATCTGAACCTCTTCATGATAACAACAGAAAATTCCTCCATATTCCGTTTGCTAACAAAGGAATCGATGCTATTAACATCAGCAACATTCTTAATAGAAAAGAGGTCGTAAAAGAAATTCCACCATATTTCAAAAATCAATCTGTTCCCATTGTCTCCTATAGTTACACTAACAGCATTGGCCGTAAAATTTTCAACTACAAAGAAGCATTGCAAGATATTAACATAGAAGAGTACCTTAAGAACCCTCTGACTTGTGACTGCTCCCACTCTCCTTTTCAATACAACCCATCTGGACATGTAATCACTGGTGATCTGAATATCATTCAACATGAGAGTCTCCGAAAGGTGATTTCTCATGGTCCTAAATTCAGAGAACCTCAACACATCAATTGGAAACATAATTTCAAGATAATTATGGATGCTGTTGAAGATTATGCCAGAAGGTGGATAAAGAGAGAAGTAGACCAAGATCCTGAGTTAGAGTCCTTGTCAGACTGGGTTAGAACAATTAGGTCTCTAGTACAAGGTCGGATTCACAAACTCAAAAATTGTGTTAATAGTCGACCTAAGTCTGTATTTAAAGACCAAGAAGCTGTTAAGTGTCTTTCCTCTCTTCATGACAAATATGTTATCGTTCCTGCGGACAAGGCTTCCAACAATATCGTGTTTGTATGTAAATCATATTACTTCGAATGCCTAATCAAGGAATTAGGTATAAATAGCAACACCTCTAGTAATACCACATACAAACCAACTTCGTTCGACAAAGATGAAATCCTAGCTAACCACAGATCATTCATGACCTCTTTAAACATTCCCTCTGGTAAAAAGTCTGAGGATTTACCCTATTTATATTGGATACCTAAACTCCATAAGACACCATACAAAGAAAGGTACATAGCGGGATCATCAACTTGTTCGACGAAAGAATTGTCTATTCACCTAACAAAGATTCTGTCTGCAGTAAAAGAGGGACAACAGAAATATTGTGAAACTGTTTACTCGCGTAGTGGCATAAATCACATGTGGATTTTGAAAAACTCTAAAGATCTTTTGGATAACCTGAAATCAAGATCTTTCTCTCAGGTATCCTCCATCAAAACCTTTGATTTTTCAACTCTATATACCACCCTACCGCATGACAAATTAAAAACCCGCTTAAAAGAAACAATTCATAAAGCTTTTAGTCATAGAAACTATGGCTCAAAATTTGTTGTGTTAGGCTACAATTCCACATATTTTTCAAACAAAATTCATAAAGGTAAAACATGCTACTCCGAGGAACAAGTGATCAGTATGCTGGAGTTCCTCATCGATAACATGTTTGTCTACTTTGGAGGGACACTGTTTCAGCAGGTCGTCGGCATACCAATGGGTACGAATTGTGCCCCTCTTCTAGCCGATTTATTTTTATACTCATATGAGTCGGAGTTTCTTCAAAAGCTTGTAAAAGATAAGAAGATTCATGAGGCTAGAGCCTTTAATTTCACATACAGGTATATTGATGACGTTTTATCTATCAATAATTCTAGATTTGCAGAATTTCTTCCATTGATATATCCTCCAGAGCTGGAAGTTAAAGAGACCACCGATACAGCTTCGTCCGCATCATTTTTGGACTTATACCTCGAATTTGACGACAGTGGTCAACTCAGTACTAAAATTTATGATAAGCGGGACGACTTCAATTTTAAAATCATAAATTTTCCAAATATGTGCAGCAATATACCAGCTTCTCCTGCATATGGTGTTTACATCTCGCAATTGATTCGCTATGCAAGGGGCAGTAGCAATTATTCTGATTTCCTGAAACGTCATCTTCATCTGAGAAACAGGCTACTGGACCAGGGCTATAAAAAGATTCGCCTTATTCGATCTCTTAAAAAGTTTATATTCCGATACCGATATCTTGTCGAAATATATTCCGTCTCTGCAGAAAAAATTATAAGCGATGCATTTTCATATAGTGAAAATGTATAAAGATAAAGAGTCAAATATGTCAAGAATTTTTTTTGTCAATGTGTGACGTAAAAATATTTTTGACATTTACGTCACCGAATATGGTACTGCTTTGACAACTATTTTACCTATTTTGTTCCTGTATTTAAATACTGTTACAGTGACAGCCGGAACCTTTGAACCGTAATGAGAGCGGGAGGTTTGGCGCCTTAAAATCTGATTCAACCCACCATTTCTTTAGAAATGCCTGTACCAAGTCAGGGTCATTACGTTTTCACAGTTTTCCGGTTGTTGACTGATTTTGTCTGTTTATATAATTATGAGTTTTGACTTTCCCTTTGTAAGATTGTTCGGAGTTCGGTAATTTTGTTATTACCTTTACTTAACATAAAGCGCAAAGGTGATCCTGAAGTCTCGTACCCTCTCTCGTACGTCCGATACCACTGAAACCCGAAACCCGTGTGTAATAAAAGTCATTTTGCTAACTTGTTTTACTTATATTGATATTTTTTAATTTATTAAATCTCTTCTGACATACTGACAAGAATTTTTGTTTCTACGCGGAAGTTAACTTTTGAGATTTCGTAACGAACGATAACTCGAATAAAGGAACGACAGCTCGATTGAATGAGACTAGATTCGGCCCTAAAAAAAAGTCGTCCCCAATATAATTTTCAGATGCGCGAGCATTCATGGCCGTGCCGGTTTCATATTATTCTTTATCTTATGCATCACTCATATACTTTCCTCTCTAATTCAGTAAACTGGTACTTACATTGCATGCATTTTAGTTTAAGTTATCAAATTATTGCATACATTTTTTTTCACTGAAATACTCTTTATGGTACTCCATCTTTTACCTAATTACCTCCCCTGATATACTCTTCAATGCTTACATTGGAAATGTCTGCTTGAAGAAAGAAAGGCGGCAAATATGCTCCATGATCCTGATGATGCAGATTATGATGACCGTGGCAAGGTTGGCATAAATGTGCTTTTTCATATATATCAGAGTGTGGCCCATCACAACATTATGCATCTACTGCTATGTGTGTCCCAGTTGTTCAATGTAATAAGACAACTCAAAGACATTTACAGACCCTAGGTTGTGGCGATGACTGCGTTATTGACCTCCCAGAAGATCTTCTCATTCTATGTAGAAGTGGAATATTTGTGATAGACACTTCTGTTGTAAATTGTCAAATATGTCCAAGACATAGAGATGATTTGGGCGTCTATTGGAAGCGACAGAAGAGGACATGCCAATCTCCAACTCGTCCTGCCAATAGTTCTGCGAAATGTGCAAGAGGCATACAGGCATCAAGATGTAAAGAATTTTGGTTGAAATCCAGAACATTTCTTGCAGTTGGAGCAGGTAAAAATCTTATCAATCGCAAATCTTTGTGTACATAAAAGCATGTAAAAAATTTAATATCATTCAAATGTAAGGCCATGGAAAATTGATTGTTGGTTTCCCCTAACATGGGAAAATTTTCTTAGCCCGGCAGGCAGGCTTTTTATTTTATTTTATTATTTTTATATTTTCATTTCTTTATAGAAAAATACATTTATACTCTTAATAATCATACTTGTTCTGTTATTCCTCTTTGGGAGGGTAAACAACTCAGTTTTATTCTTGTATCCATGGAAAGAAGGAGACCAAAAATAAAAATTTCTAATTCGTGTTGAAAAAAGTGACATGGCTGGCTTCAAAAATATTTTTTTCTACTAAAAATGCCAATAAAATTAATTGACCAAGCAGGATAAAACTGACCCGGCAGGGTTAGGGGAAACCAACAATTGTTTTTCTTTGGCCTAACTGTATCCATATAACATATTTAGTTTTTGGTGTCAGATTTTGCATATGCCTCCCTTCAAAATGATCTCTTGACTTGCTTATCATTCCCTTTTTGCCTTTAATGAATATTAAAATTGAAAAGATTTACAACCACACAGAAATGTAAATGTACACAGGACTTGAATGAAGTACAAACTTGTGCATGATTTACATAATATAAGGTTAGGGTTAAAGTGTTTAACACAACTTTCAAAAAATATATCAGTTATATTGTGGCCGTCAGTTTTATTGGTGGAGGAAACCAGGGTATCCAGAGAAAACCACCGACTTGTCTCAAGTCACTGACAAGCTTTTATCACATAATGTTGTATCGATTACACCACACCATGTTGAATATGTCTTTTTCAAAGCAATTTAATATTTTTGCTAGGGCCGTACTCTTCGACTACCAATATTATATGTATTGGTATTTTAAGGATATAGGTTTATTTTAGTCATTACCCTCCCCCCCCCCCCCCGCACACATAGTTTGAGGGGGGGGGGGGTATATAGGAATTGGCCTGTCTGTCCGGACTAACTTCCACATCTTTTGTCCGATTTCCACCAAACTTTGTGGAATTCAAGATCATGATGTGTGAACTTTGCAGTATAAAGGATTGTATTGTCCATTGAATTTTACCCCTGTTATGCCTCTTTGGACTTCCAAATTTTGAGACAATTTAGTATGCACTTTGTCATTGCAAATTCTCCTACATGATTAATCAGAAGTTCATGAAACTTTGCAGATTGCAAGATCCTAATATGAAGATGTGCACATTAGTAGGTTTTTAGTGGGGTTCGTGTGGCTCGATCTTTAGTTTTATGACTTATCACCGGTTTGTAACTAGAGTAGCACGACCCTTCCGGAGCACAAGAGTTCATCCCCGGTTTTTAGTGGGGTTCGTGTGGCTCGATCTTTAGTTTTATGTGTAGTGGTTGTTATCGTTATTTGTCCTTTTTCATTTGTCCATTGTACTGTTTGTCATTCTTCGATTTATTGCTTCTGATTACCGTTTGGTATCTTAAAACTTGCGCCCAGAAGCTACTGGTTAGCCAATAAAATGTTCTCCTTGACTGTCAAGTAAACAAATGTGCGTTAAGAATAGCACAATACACTCGAGAGGAGTGAATTTCAAAACCAAATAAACGAAAAAAAAAAAACCAACATGTAGACAGTAACTCTATCTACACACCAACAAAAATAGTTATTTATCTGCGTTTGTAATACAAACTACGACTGTAATATACTAGTAGTCAAAAATGGTTCCTTCATTTGTAGTATGTGCGATAGATGTAAGACAGTCTTAAATCAGATGAATATCATGTCCATACATTGACATCCGACATGACACCATCTCTTCTCTTTTCGTCCAAGTGAACTTTAGTAGGTCTGTTCAGTTCTCTCGGACGTTTCCCTTACTGACTACAGCCAAGCACGTTGTCTGGATAAACATTGGTTTAATCTAAGACACTGGAGATGAAGAGTTCGATGGATGGTTCAGAAATCGATGATTATCAAATACAACTCCTGTAGCCCTTTTCACAAAAATTCGTAACTATAGTCCTAGCTTTTTCACTTGAGATTATCTTACGACAAATTTTAATCTTACGACTAAAACTACACTTACGATAAAAAATTCTTCCTTAGGTGTACTCGATACAACATTATAAAGTTTGTCAGTGATTTACGACAGGTCAATGGTTTTCTCCGAGTACTCCAGTTTTCTCCACCAATAAAACTGACCGATATATTGTTGAAAGGGACGTTAAACACCATAAACCATCTTCCTTAGCAACCTAGTTTCATTTCCATAGCACAACAAAGCATTTTTTTTTAATAAAATTATTCTAAAAAATATCCCCGGCACTAATTTATAAGCAATTTTTATGCTATGATGTGTTTGTATGTTTATATTGAATTTTTATCTAATACAAAAAAATGTATATGAATCGGTCACCAATAACTGCACAAAATATGAACGGGTATGATTTTCGTATAGAGGAACATTTCTAATGCATATAAATTAAAATGATCTATAATAATTATCATTACTTGGAGTTGTGCGTCATCATCCACGCGTGGTTACTTTTGGTAGAAGTATTTTTTAAGGGAGTGCATCTGGAGTGTGAAAAAAAACCTATTCATATAATTCATTTTATCGGTTATTTGTCAGCAAAATATTTACCCCTTTTTTCCAATTAATCTCATCCCACATAAAATTAAACGCTTGTTCTTTTACTGATGAAAATTTATCCCGATTTTTCTGAGATAACCCAAATAAAGATGTGTTTATCATCTATCAATCATGAAGACGAATAAATATCCCTGTTATATATTAATATTAATATAACAGAAGAATGTACACAAGTTTATGTATTGCCAGAGTGTTCGATGATCATCGAAGTTGCCAGAAATTAATAAATTATATTACTAATATAAAGGCAAAATCAAAACGATATCATTGGATCCAGAAAATTCCAGTCCTAAAGCGGCTGTTCATACAAAACTTTTGTAAGCGAAGTAGATGTCTAAAAGAAAATCCCGTATTCCTGTTTTTATCCAAAAAAAAAAAAAATGAAAAAAAAGAATTCTCCCCAAGTTTTCAAGTACATGTAGTCTTTTCGATTGTCGATCGTTCCCAATTTGAAATCTAAAATTAATGAGAATTATCCTGATTTTTTTGCCATGTAAACGATACACTGCTGCATTGAAGAGGTAAATGTACGGAATGCATCGTTATACACAGACTCTGTTATTAGTCACGCCAAAAAGGAGTAAACAACAATGCCATTTGTAGCGTCTGTTTGTATTAAACCATATTCATTTTAATAAACATTTATCAATATGTGTAAATAGGTTTGTCATACGGTCAGAGAAAATGCGCTAACGATGAATTGCTCTCTTATTTTCAAGTCGAAGCGCCAATACATCGTCCATCTTTTTTTCTATTTTGTTCACTTACGATAAAAGATAAGACCAAAATTTCTTTTACGATCAAAATTTTACACTTAGGACAGAGTAGTTTTACACGTAAAGTTAGGACTATTTTTACACTTAAGATTATCGTAAGTATTTTTGTGAAACTCTTTTTAATCTTAGTTTTACACTTACGACAATTTTTTATCGTAAGAATTTTTGTGAAAAGGGCTACTGATCTTTACCAATCTTGCTTGTTCCCAGCCCTAAATAAAGATAGAATTAAATGAAATTAAATGCAACAGTGTCACAAAATGAAACAAGTGAAATATATTTGGTAACATCATACTTGCCACTAGTGGAGCAGGACCTCATTCCCCCTCCCGGAGCACAGGAGTTCATCCGCGTTTTTAGTGTGGTTCGTGTTGATCAATCTTTAATTTTCTGTGTGGAGTTTTATAGATCATTGTTTGTACCTTTGTCCTTCTTTATTTAATTTTTCGCCATTGTATTGTCTGTCCTTCGATTTGCGGATCCTGATTACTCCTTTGGTATCTTCAAACTACTCTTATTTAGTTCACTTGGACCAAAGGTCCAGGTGAACTATTGCCATCACTTGGCGTCCGTCGTCTGTTGTCTGTCGTCTGTTGTCTGTCGTCTGTAAACTTTTCACATTTCAAGCTTCTTCTCCGAAACCACAGGGCCGATTGGAACCAAACTTAGCAGGAATGTTCCTTGGATGGTCCTCTACAAAATTACTGTTTTTCGTTCCAGTCGGATATTCAATATGGCTGCCAAGGCCAATAATATGCTCTGATTGGCTGAAATTTCAAAGATCTTCTTCTCTGAAACTAATGAACTGACTGAACCCAAACTGTAAATGAATGATCATTGGAAGGTCCTTTACCAAGTTTCTGTTTTTTATGCCGATCGGAAATCCAAGATGGCCGCCACCGCAATACATAGATTAACATTGGACCCTATGGGAAAATGTTCAAATGCCTTCTTCTCAGAAACTACAAATATGATTAAAGCCAAACTGTACATGAATGTTCATTAGATGGTCCTCTACAAACTTTACGTTTTTTGTTCCGATATGAAATTCAAAATGGTGGCTACGCCAGGACTTAGTTTAACATTGGACCCTATGGGGAAAATGTTTCAAAACGCTTCTTCTCTGAAACCACTAGGACAGTTGAAACCAAACTGGCCAGGAATGATCATTGGAAGGTCCTCTACAAATTTTATGTTTTTTATGCCGATCGGAAATCCAAGATGGCCGCAACCGCAATACATAGATTAACATTGGACCCTATGGGAAAATGTTCAAATGCCTTCTTCTCAGAAACTACAAATATTATTAAAGCCAAACTGTACATGAATGTTCATTGGATAGTCCTCTACAAAGTTTACGTTTTTTGTTCCGATATGAAATTCAAAATGACGGCTACGGCAGGACTTAGTTTAACATTGGACCCTACGGGGAAAATGTTTCAAAACGCTTCTTCTCTGAAACCACTTGGACAGTTGAAACCAAACTGCCCAGGAATGATCATTGGAAGGTCCTCTACAAATTTTATGTTTGTTATGCCGATCGGAAATCCAAGATGGCCGCCACCGCAATACATAGATTAACATTGGACCCTATGGGAAAATGTTCAAATGCCTTCTTCTCAGAAACTACAAATATTATTAAAGCCAAACTGAAAATGAATGTTCATTGGATGGTCCTCTACAAAGTTTACGTTTTTTGTTCCGATATGAAATTCAAAATGGCGGCTACGGCAGGACTTAGTTTAACATTGGACCCTATGGGGAAAATGTTTCAAAACGCTTCTTCTCTGAAACCACTAGGACAGTTGAAACCAAACTGCCCAAGAATGATCATTGGAAGGTCCTCTACAAATTTTATGTTTTTTATGCCGATCGGAAATCCAAGATGGCCGCCACCACAGGACATAGATTAACATTGGACGCTATGGGAAAATGTTCAAATGCCTTCTTCTCAGAAACTACAAATATTATTAAAGCCAAACTGTACATGAATGTTCATTGGATGGTCCTCTACAAAGTTTACGTTTTTTGTTCCGATATGAAATTCAAAATGGCGGCTACGGCAGGACTTAGTTTAACATTGGACCCTATGGGGAAAATGTTTCAAAACGCTTCTTCTCTGAAACCACTAGGACAGTTGAAACCAAACTGCCCAGGAATGATCATTGGAAGGTCCTCTACAAATTTTATGTTTTTTATGCCGATCGGAAATCCAAGATGGCCGCCACCGCAATACTTAGATTAACATTGGACCCTATGGGAAAATGTTCAAATGCCTTCTTCTCAGAAACTACAAATATTATTAAAGCCAAACTGTACATGAATGTTCATTGGATAGTCCTCTACAAAGTTTACGTTTTTTGTTCCGATATGAAATTCAAAATGACGGCTACGGCAGGACTTAGTTTAACATTGGACCCTATGGGGAAAATGTTTCAAAACGCTTCTTCTCTGAAACCACTAGGACAGTTGAAACCAAACTGCCCAGGAATGATCATTGGAAGGTCCTCTACAAATTTTATATTTGTTATGCCGATCGGAAATCCAAGATGGCCGCCACCGCAATACATAGATTAACATTGGACCCTATGGTAAAATGTTCAAATGCCTTCTTCTCAGAAACTACAAATATTATTAAAGCCAAACTGAAAATGAATGTTCATTGGATGGTCCTCTACAAACTTTACGTTTTTTGTTCCGATATGAAATTCAAAATGGCGGCTACGGCAGGACTTAGTTTAACATTGGACCCTATGGGGAAAATGTTTCAAAACGCTTCTTCTCTGAAACCACTTGGACAGTTGAAACCAAACTGCCCAAGAATGATCATTGGAAGGTCCTCTACAAATTTATGTTTTTTATGCCGATCGGAAATCCAAGATGGCCGCCACCACAGGACATAGATTAACATTGGACGCTATGGGAAAATGTTCAAATGCCTTCTTCTCAGAAACTACAAATATTATTAAAGCCAAACTGTACATGAATGTTCATTGGATGGTCCTCTACAAAGTTTACGTTTTTTGTTCCGATATGAAATTCAAAATGGCGGCTACGGCAGGACTTAGTTTAACATTGGACCCTATGGGGAAAATGTTTCAAAACGCTTCTTCTCTGAAACCACTAGGACAGTTGAAACCAAACTGCCCAGGAATGATCATTGGAAGGTCCTCTACAAATTTTATGTTTTTTATGCCGATCGGAAATCCAAGATGGCCGCCACCGCAATACATAGATTAACATTCGACCCTATGGGAAAATGTTCAAATGCCTTCTTCTCAGAAACTACAAATATTATTAAAGCCAAACTGTACATGAATGTTCATTGGATGGTCCTCTACAAAGTTTACGTTTTTTGTTCCGATATGAAATTCAAAATGGCGGCTACGGCAGGACTTAGTTTAACATTGGACCCTATGGGGAAAATGTTTCAAAACGCTTCTTCTCTGAAACCACTAGGACAGTTGAAACCAAACTGCCCAAGAATGATCATTGGAAGGTCCTCTACAAATTTTATGTTTTTTATGCCGATCGGAAATCCAAGATGGCCGCCACCGCAGGACATAGATTATCATTGGACCCTATGGGAAAATGTTCAAATGCCTTCTTCTCAGAAACTACAAATATTATTAAAGCCAAACTGTACATGAATGTTCATTGGATGGTCCTCTACAAAGTTTACGTTTTTTGTTCCGATATGAAATTCAAAATGGCGGCTACGCCAGGACTTAGTTTAACATTGGACCCTATGGGGAAAATGTTTCAAAACGCTTCTTCTCTGAAACCACTAGGACAGTTGAAACCAAACTGCCCAGGAATGATCATTGGAAGGTCCTCTACAAATTTTAAGTTTTTTTATGCCGATCAGAAATCCAAGATGGCCGCCACCGCAGGACATAGATTAACATTCGACACTATGGGAAAATGTTCAAATGCCTTCTTCTCAGAAACTACAAATATTATTAAAGCCAAACTGTACATGAATGTTCATTGGATGGTCCTCTACAAAGTTTACGTTTTTTGTTCCCATATGAAATTCAAAATGGCGGCTACGGCAGGACTTAGTTTAACATTGGACCCTATGGGGAAAATGTTTCAAAACGCTTCTTCTCTGAAACCACTAGGACAGTTGAAACCAAACTGCCCAGGAATGATCATTGGAAGGTCCTCTACAAATTTTATGTTTTTTATGCCGATCGGAAATCCAAGATGGCCGCCACCGCAATACATAGATTAACATTGGACCCTATGGGAAAATGTTCAAATGCCTTCTTCTCAGAAACTACAAATATTATTAAAGCCAAACTGTACATGAATGTTCATTGGA
Organism: Bathymodiolus brooksi; assembly: GCA_963680875.1. Lineage (NCBI taxonomy): Eukaryota > Metazoa > Mollusca > Bivalvia > Mytilida > Modiolidae > Bathymodiolus > Bathymodiolus brooksi. The sequence continues at coordinate 71,067,519 of OY804590.1, forward strand.
TAGTCCTCTACAAAGTTTACGTTTTTTGTTCCGATATGAAATTCAAAATGGCGGCTACGGCAGGACTTAGTTTAACATTGGACCCTATGGGGAAAATGTTTCAAAACGCTTCTTCTCTGAAACCACTAGGACAGTTGAAACCAAACTGCCCAGGAATGATCATTGGAAGGTCCTCTACAAATTTATGTTTTTTATGCCGATCGGAAATCCAAGATGGCCGCCACCGCAGGACATAGATTAACATTCGACACTATGGGAAAATGTTCAAATGCCTTCTTCTCAGAAACTACAAATATTATTAAAGCCAAACTGTACATGAATGTTCATTGGATGGTCCTCTACAAAGTTTACGTTTTTTGTTCCGGTATGAAATTCCAAATGGCGGCTACGGCAGGACTTAGTTTAACATTGGACCCTATGGGGAAAATGTTTCAAAACGCTTCTTCTCTGAAACCACTAGGACAGTTGAAACCAAACTGCCCAGGAATGATCATTGGAAGGTCCTCTACAAATTTTATGTTTTTTATGCCGATCGGAAATCCAAGATGGCCGCCACCGCAATACATAGATTAACATTGGACCCTATGGGAAAATGTTCAAATGCCTTCTTCTCAGAAACTACAAATATTATTAAAGCCAAACTGTACATGAATGTTCATTGGATAGTCCTCTACAAAGTTTACGTTTTTTGTTCCGGTATGAAATTCAAAATGGCGGCTACGCCAGGACTTAGTTTAACATTGGACCCTATGGGGAAAATGTTTCAAAACGCTTCTTCTCTGAAACCACTAGGACAGTTGAAACCAAACTGCCCAGGAATGATCATTGGAAGGTCCTCTACAAATTTATGTTTTTTATGCCGATCGGAAATCCAAGATGGCCGCCACCGCAGGACATAGATTAACATTCGACACTATGGGAAAATGTTCAAATGCCTTCTTCTCAGAAACTACAAATATTATTAAAGCCAAACTGTACATGAATGTTCATTGGATGGTCCTCTACAAAGTTTACGTTTTTTGTTCCGGTATGAAATTCCTAATGGCGGCTACGGCAGGACTTAGTTTAACATTGGACCCTATGGGGAAAATGTTTCAAAACGCTTCTTCTCTGAAACCACTAGGACAGTTGAAACCAAACTGCCCAAGAATGATCATTGGAAGGTCCTCTACAAATATTATGTTTTTTATGCCGATCGGAAATCCAAGATGGCCGCCACCGCAATACATAGATTAACATTGGACCCTATGCGAAAATGTTCAAATGCCTTCTTCTCAGAAACTACAAATATTATTAAAGCCAAACTGTACATGAATGTTCATTGGATGGTCCTCTACAAAGTTTACGTTTTTTGTTCCGATATGAAATTCAAAATGGCGGCTACGGCAGGACTTAGTTTAACATTGGACCCTATGGGGAAAATGTTTCAAAACGCTTCTTCTCTGAAACCACTAGGACAGTTGAAACCAAACTGCCCAAGAATGATCATTGGAAGGTCCTCTACAAATTTTATGTTTTTTATGCCGATCGGAAATCCAAGATGGCCGCCACCGCAGGACATAGATTATCATTGGACCCTATGGGAAAATGTTCAAATGCCTTCTTCTCAGAAACTACAAATATTATTAAAGCCAAACTGTACATGAATGTTCATTGGATGGTCCTCTACAAAGTTTACGTTTTTTGTTCCGATATGAAATTCAAAATGGCGGCTACGCCAGGACTTAGTTTAACATTGGACCCTATGGGGAAAATGTTTCAAAACGCTTCTTCTCTGAAACCACTAGGACAGTTGAAACCAAACTGCCCAGGAATGATCATTGGAAGGTCCTCTACAAATTTTAAGTTTTTTTATGCCGATCGGAAATCCAAGATGGCCGCCACCGCAGGACATAGATTAACATTCGACACTATGGGAAAATGTTCAAATGCCTTCTTCTCAGAAACTACAAATATTATTAAAGCCAAACTGAAAATGAATGTTCATTGGATGGTCCTCTACAAACTTTACGTTTTTTGTTCCGATATGAAATTCAAAATGGCGGCTACGGCAGGACTTAGTTTAACATTGGACCCTATGGGGAAAATGTTTCAAAACGCTTCTTCTCTGAAACCACTTGGACAGTTGAAACCAAACTGCCCAAGAATGATCATTGGAAGGTCCTCTACAAATTTATGTTTTTTATGCCGATCGGAAATCCAAGATGGCCGCCACCACAGGACATAGATTAACATTGGACGCTATGGGAAAATGTTCAAATGCCTTCTTCTCAGAAACTACAAATATTATTAAAGCCAAACTGTACATGAATGTTCATTGGATGGTCCTCTACAAAGTTTACGTTTTTTGTTCCGATATGAAATTCAAAATGGCGGCTACGGCAGGACTTAGTTTAACATTGGACCCTATGGGGAAAATGTTTCAAAACGCTTCTTCTCTGAAACCACTAGGACAGTTGAAACCAAACTGCACAGGAATGATCATTGGAAGGTCCTCTACAAATTTTATGTTTTTTATGCCGATCGAAAATCCAAGATGGCCGCCACCGCAATACATAGATTAACATTCGACCCTATGGGAAAATGTTCAAATGCCTTCTTCTCAGAAACTACAAATATTATTAAAGCCAAACTGTACATGAATGTTCATTGGATAGTCCTCTACAAAGTTTACGTTTTTTGTTCCGATATGAAATTCAAAATGGCGGCTACGGCAGGACTTAGTTTAACATTGGACCCTATGGGGAAAATGTTTCAAAACGCTTCTTCTCTGAAACCACTAGGACAGTTGAAACCAAACTGCCCAAGAATGATCATTGGAAGGTCCTCTACAAATTTTATGTTTTTTATGCCGATCGGAAATCCAAGATGGCCGCCACCGCAATACATAGATTAACATTGGACCCTATGGGAAAATGTTCAAATGCCTTCTTCTCAGAAACTACAAATATTATTAAAGCCAAACTGTACATGAATGTTCATTGGATAGTCCTCTACAAAGTTTACGTTTTTTGTTCCGATATGAAATTCAAAATGACGGCTACGGCAGGACTTAGTTTAACATTGGACCCTATGGGGAAAATGTTTCAAAACGCTTCTTCTCTGAAACCACTAAGACAGTTGAAACCAAACTGCCCAGGAATGATCATTGGAAGGTCCTCTACAAATTTTATGTTTGTTATGCCGATCGAAAATCCAAGATGGCCGCCACCGCAATACATAGATTAACATTGGACCCTATGGGAAAATGTTCAAATGCCTTCTTCTCAGAAACTACAAATATTATTAAAGCCAAACTGAAAATGAATGTTCATTGGATGGTCCTCTACAAACTTTACGTTTTTTGTTCCGATATGAAATTCAAAATGGCGGCTACGGCAGGACTTAGTTTAACATTGGACCCTATGGGGAAAATGTTTCAAAACGCTTCTTCTCTGAAACCACTAGGACAGTTGAAACCAAACTGCCCAAGAATGATCATTGGAAGGTCCTCTACAAATTTATGTTTTTTATGCCGATCGGAAATCCAAGATGGCCGCCACCACAGGACATAGATTAACATTGGACGCTATGGGAAAATGTTCAAATGCCTTCTTCTCAGAAACTACAAATATTATTAAAGCCAAACTGTACATGAATGTTCATTGGATGGTCCTCTACAAAGTTTACGTTTTTTGTTCCGATATGAAATTCAAAATGGCGGCTACGGCAGGACTTAGTTTAACATTGGACCCTATGGGGAAAATGTTTCAAAACGCTTCTTCTCTGAAACCACTAGGACAGTTGAAACCAAACTGCCCAGGAATGATCATTGGAAGGTCCTCTACAAATTTTATGTTTTTTATGCCGATCGGAAATCCAAGATGGCCGCCACCGCAATACATAGATTAACATTCGACCCTATGGGAAAATGTTCAAATGCCTTCTTCTCAGAAACTACAAATATTATTAAAGCCAAACTGTACATGAATGTTCATTGGATGGTCCTCTACAAAGTTTACGTTTTTTGTTCCGATATGAAATTCAAAATGGCGGCTACGGCAGGACTTAGTTTAACATTGGACCCTATGGGGAAAATGTTTCAAAACGCTTCTTCTCTGAAACCACTAGGACAGTTGAAACCAAACTGCCCAAGAATGATCATTGGAAGGTCCTCTACAAATTTTATGTTTTTTATGCCGATCGGAAATCCAAGATGGCCGCCACCGCAGGACATAGATTATCATTGGACCCTATGGGAAAATGTTCAAATGCCTTCTTCTCAGAAACTACAAATATTATTAAAGCCAAACTGTACATGAATGTTCATTGGATGGTCCTCTACAAAGTTTACGTTTTTTGTTCCGATATGAAATTCAAAATGGCGGCTACGGCAGGACTTAGTTTAACATTGGACCCTATGGGGAAAATGTTTCAAAACGCTTCTTCTCTGAAACCACTAGGACAGTTGAAACCAAACTGCCCAGGAATGATCATTGGAAGGTCCTCTACAAATTTTAAGTTTTTTTATGCCGATCGGAAATCCAAGATGGCCGCCACCGCAGGACATAGATTAACATTCGACACTATGGGAAAATGTTCAAATGCCTTCTTCTCAGAAACTACAAATATTATTAAAGCCAAACTGTACATGAATGTTCATTGGATGGTCCTCTACAAAGTTTACGTTTTTTGTTCCGATATGAAATTCAAAATGGCGGCTACGGCAGGACTTAGTTTAACATTGGACCCTATGGGGAAAATGTTTCAAAACGCTTCTTCTCTGAAACCACTAGGACAGTTGAAACCAAACTGCCCAGGAATGATCATTGGAAGGTCCTCTACAAATTTTATGTTTTTTATGCCGATCGGAAATCCAAGATGGCCGCCACCGCAATACATAGATTAACATTGGACCCTATGGGAAAATGTTCAAATGCCTTCTTCTCAGAAACTACAAATATTATTAAAGCCAAACTGTACATGAATGTTCATTGGATAGTCCTCTACAAAGTTTACGTTTTTTGTTCCGATATGAAATTCAAAATGGCGGCTACGGCAGGACTTAGTTTAACATTGGACCCTATGGGGAAAATGTTTCAAAACGCTTCTTCTCTGAAACCACTAGGACAGTTGAAACCAAACTGCCCAGGAATGATCATTGGAAGGTCCTCTACAAATTTATGTTTTTTATGCCGATCGGAAATCCAAGATGGCCGCCACCGCAGGACATAGATTAACATTCGACACTATGGGAAAATGTTCAAATGCCTTCTTCTCAGAAACTACAAATATTATTAAAGCCAAACTGTACATGAATGTTCATTGGATGGTCCTCTACAAAGTTTACGTTTTTTGTTCCGGTATGAAATTCCAAATGGCGGCTACGGCAGGACTTAGTTTAACATTGGACCCTATGGGGAAAATGTTTCAAAACGCTTCTTCTCTGAAACCACTAGGACAGTTGAAACCAAACTGCCCAGGAATGATCATTGGAAGGTCCTCTACAAATTTTATGTTTTTTATGCCGATCGGAAATCCAAGATGGCCGCCACCGCAATACATAGATTAACATTGGACCCTATGGGAAAATGTTCAAATGCCTTCTTCTCAGAAACTACAAATATTATTAAAGCCAAACTGTACATGAATGTTCATTGGATAGTCCTCTACAAAGTTTACGTTTTTTGTTCCGGTATGAAATTCAAAATGGCGGCTACGCCAGGACTTAGTTTAACATTGGACCCTATGGGGAAAATGTTTCAAAACGCTTCTTCTCTGAAACCACTAGGACAGTTGAAACCAAACTGCCCAGGAATGATCATTGGAAGGTCCTCTACAAATTTATGTTTTTTATGCCGATCGGAAATCCAAGATGGCCGCCACCGCAATACATAGATTAACATTGGACCCTATGCGGAAATGTTCAAATGCCTTCTTCTCAGAAACTACAAATATTATTAAAGCCAAACTGTACATGAATGTTCATTGGATGGTCCTCTACAAAGTTTACGTTTTTTGTTCCGATATGAAATTCAAAATGGCGGCTACGGCAGGACTTAGTTTAACATTGGACCCTATGGGGAAAATGTTTCAAAACGCTTCTTCTCTGAAACCACTAGGACAGTTGAAACCAAACTGCCCAAGAATGATCATTGGAAGGTCCTCTACAAATTTTATGTTTTTTATGCCGATCGGAAATCCAAGATGGCCGCCACCGCAGGACATAGATTATCATTGGACCCTATGGGAAAATGTTCAAATGCCTTCTTCTCAGAAACTACAAATATTATTAAAGCCAAACTGTACATGAATGTTCATTGGATGGTCCTCTACAAAGTTTACGTTTTTTGTTCCGATATGAAATTCAAAATGGCGGCTACGCCAGGACTTAGTTTAACATTGGACCCTATGGGGAAAATGTTTCAAAACGCTTCTTCTCTGAAACCACTAGGACAGTTGAAACCAAACTGCCCAGGAATGATCATTGGAAGGTCCTCTACAAATTTTATGTTTTTTATGCCGATCGGAAATCCAAGATGGCCGCCACCGCAATACATAGATTAACATTCGACCCTATGGGAAAATGTTCAAATGCCTTCTTCTCAGAAACTACAAATATTATTAAAGCCAAACTGTACATGAATGTTCATTGGATGGTCCTCTACAAAGTTTACGTTTTTTGTTCCGATATGAAATTCAAAATGGCGGCTACGGCAGGACTTAGTTTAACATTGGACCCTATGGGGAAAATGTTTCAAAACGCTTCTTCTCTGAAACCACTAGGACAGTTGAAACCAAACTGCCCAAGAATGATCATTGGAAGGTCCTCTACAAATTTTATGTTTTTTATGCCGATCGGAAATCCAAGATGGCCGCCACCGCAGGACATAGATTATCATTGGACCCTATGGGAAAATGTTCAAATGCCTTCTTCTCAGAAACTACAAATATTATTAAAGCCAAACTGTACATGAATGTTCATTGGATGGTCCTCTACAAAGTTTACGTTTTTTGTTCCGATATGAAATTCAAAATGGCGGCTACGCCAGGACTTAGTTTAACATTGGACCCTATGGGGAAAATGTTTCAAAACGCTTCTTCTCTGAAACCACTAGGACAGTTGAAACCAAACTGCCCAGGAATGATCATTGGAAGGTCCTCTACAAATTTTAAGTTTTTTTATGCCGATCGGAAATCCAAGATGGCCGCCACCGCAGGACATAGATTAACATTCGACACTATGGGAAAATGTTCAAATGCCTTCTTCTCAGAAACTACAAATATTATTAAAGCCAAACTGTACATGAATGTTCATTGGATGGTCCTCTACAAAGTTTACGTTTTTTGTTCCGATATGAAATTCAAAATGGCGGCTACGGCAGGACTTAGTTTAACATTGGACCCTATGGGGAAAATGTTTCAAAACGCTTCTTCTCTGAAACCACTAGGACAGTTGAAACCAAACTGCCCAGGAATGATCATTGGAAGGTCCTCTACAAATTTTATGTTTTTTATGCCGATCGGAAATCCAAGATGGCCGCCACCGCAATACATAGATTAACATTGGACCCTATGGGAAAATGTTCAAATGCCTTCTTCTCAGAAACTACAAATATTATTAAAGCCAAACTGTACATGAATGTTCATTGGATAGTCCTCTACAAAGTTTACGTTTTTTGTTCCGATATGAAATTCAAAATGGCGGCTACGGCAGGACTTAGTTTAACATTGGACCCTATGGGGAAAATGTTTCAAAACGCTTCTTCTCTGAAACCACTAGGACAGTTGAAACCAAACTGCCCAGGAATGATCATTGGAAGGTCCTCTACAAATTTATGTTTTTTATGCCGATCGGAAATCCAAGATGGCCGCCACCGCAGGACATAGATTAACATTCGACACTATGGGAAAATGTTCAAATGCCTTCTTCTCAGAAACTACAAATATTATTAAAGCCAAACTGTACATGAATGTTCATTGGATGGTCCTCTACAAAGTTTACGTTTTTTGTTCCGGTATGAAATTCCAAATGGCGGCTACGGCAGGACTTAGTTTAACATTGGACCCTATGGGGAAAATGTTTCAAAACGCTTCTTCTCTGAAACCACTAGGACAGTTGAAACCAAACTGCCCAGGAATGATCATTGGAAGGTCCTCTACAAATTTTATGTTTTTTATGCCGATCGGAAATCCAAGATGGCCGCCACCGCAATACATAGATTAACATTGGACCCTATGGGAAAATGTTCAAATGCCTTCTTCTCAGAAACTACAAATATTATTAAAGCCAAACTGTACATGAATGTTCATTGGATAGTCCTCTACAAAGTTTACGTTTTTTGTTCCGGTATGAAATTCAAAATGGCGGCTACGCCAGGACTTAGTTTAACATTGGACCCTATGGGGAAAATGTTTCAAAACGCTTCTTCTCTGAAACCACTAGGACAGTTGAAACCAAACTGCCCAGGAATGATCATTGGAAGGTCCTCTACAAATTTATGTTTTTTATGCCGATCGGAAATCCAAGATGGCCGCCACCGCAATACATAGATTAACATTGGACCCTATGCGGAAATGTTCAAATGCCTTCTTCTCAGAAACTACAAATATTATTAAAGCCAAACTGTACATGAATGTTCATTGGATGGTCCTCTACAAAGTTTACGTTTTTTGTTCCGATATGAAATTCAAAATGGCGGCTACGGCAGGACTTAGTTTAACATTGGACCCTATGGGGAAAATGTTTCAAAACGCTTCTTCTCTGAAACCACTAGGACAGTTGAAACCAAACTGCCCAAGAATGATCATTGGAAGGTCCTCTACAAATTTTATGTTTTTTATGCCGATCGGAAATCCAAGATGGCCGCCACCGCAGGACATAGATTATCATTGGACCCTATGGGAAAATGTTCAAATGCCTTCTTCTCAGAAACTACAAATATTATTAAAGCCAAACTGTACATGAATGTTCATTGGATGGTCCTCTACAAAGTTTACGTTTTTTGTTCCGATATGAAATTCAAAATGGCGGCTACGCCAGGACTTAGTTTAACATTGGACCCTATGGGGAAAATGTTTCAAAACGCTTCTTCTCTGAAACCACTAGGACAGTTGAAACCAAACTGCCCAGGAATGATCATTGGAAGGTCCTCTACAAATTTTAAGTTTTTTTATGCCGATCGGAAATCCAAGATGGCCGCCACCGCAGGACATAGATTAACATTCGACACTATGGGAAAATGTTCAAATGCCTTCTTCTCAGAAACTACAAATATTATTAAAGCCAAACTGAAAATGAATGTTCATTGGATGGTCCTCTACAAACTTTACGTTTTTTGTTCCGATATGAAATTCAAAATGGCGGCTACGGCAGGACTTAGTTTAACATTGGACCCTATGGGGAAAATGTTTCAAAACGCTTCTTCTCTGAAACCACTTGGACAGTTGAAACCAAACTGCCCAAGAATGATCATTGGAAGGTCCTCTACAAATTTATGTTTTTTATGCCGATCGGAAATCCAAGATGGCCGCCACCACAGGACATAGATTAACATTGGACGCTATGGGAAAATGTTCAAATGCCTTCTTCTCAGAAACTACAAATATTATTAAAGCCAAACTGTACATGAATGTTCATTGGATGGTCCTCTACAAAGTTTACGTTTTTTGTTCCGATATGAAATTCAAAATGGCGGCTACGGCAGGACTTAGTTTAACATTGGACCCTATGGGGAAAATGTTTCAAAACGCTTCTTCTCTGAAACCACTAGGACAGTTGAAACCAAACTGCACAGGAATGATCATTGGAAGGTCCTCTACAAATTTTATGTTTTTTATGCCGATCGGAAATCCAAGATGGCCGCCACCGCAATACATAGATTAACATTCGACCCTATGGGAAAATGTTCAAATGCCTTCTTCTCAGAAACTACAAATATGATTAAAGCCAAACTGTACATGAATGTTCATTGGATAGTCCTCTACAAAGTTTACGTTTTTTGTTCCGATATGAAATTCAAAATGGCGGCTACGGCAGGACTTAGTTTAACATTGGACCCTATGGGGAAAATGTTTCAAAACGCTTCTTCTCTGAAACCACTAGGACAGTTGAAACCAAACTGCCCAGGAATGATCATTGGAAGGTCCTCTACAAATTTTATGTTTTTTATGCCGATCGGAAATCCAAGATGGCCGCCACCGCAATACATAGATTAACATTGGACCCTATGGGAAAATGTTCAAATGCCTTCTTCTCAGAAACTACAAATATTATTAAAGCCAAACTGTACATGAATGTTCATTGGATAGTCCTCTACAAAGTTTACGTTTTTTGTTCCGATATGAAATTCAAAATGGCGGCTACGGCAGGACTTAGTTTAACATTGGACCCTATGGGGAAAATGTTTCAAAACGCTTCTTCTCTGAAACCACTAGGACAGTTGAAACCAAACTGCCCAGGAATGATCATTGGAAGGTCCTCTACAAATTTATGTTTTTTATGCCGATCGGAAATCCAAGATGGCCGCCACCGCAGGACATAGATTAACATTCGACACTATGGGAAAATGTTCAAATGCCTTCTTCTCAGAAACTACAAATATTATTAAAGCCAAACTGTACATGAATGTTCATTGGATGGTCCTCTACAAAGTTTACGTTTTTTGTTCCGGTATGAAATTCCAAATGGCGGCTACGGCAGGACTTAGTTTAACATTGGACCCTATGGGGAAAATGTTTCAAAACGCTTCTTCTCTGAAACCACTAGGACAGTTGAAACCAAACTGCCCAGGAATGATCATTGGAAGGTCCTCTACAAATTTTATGTTTTTTATGCCGATCGGAAATCCAAGATGGCCGCCACCGCAATACATAGATTAACATTGGACCCTATGCGAAAATGTTCAAATGCCTTCTTCTCAGAAACTACAAATATTATTAAAGCCAAACTGTACATGAATGTTCATTGGATAGTCCTCTACAAAGTTTACGTTTTTTGTTCCGGTATGAAATTCAAAATGGCGGCTACGCCAGGACTTAGTTTAACATTGGACCCTATGGGGAAAATGTTTCAAAACGCTTCTTCTCTGAAACCACTAGGACAGTTGAAACCAAACTGCCCAGGAATGATCATTGGAAGGTCCTCTACAAATTTATGTTTTTTATGCCGATCGGAAATCCAAGATGGCCGCCACCGCAGGACATAGATTAACATTCGACACTATGGGAAAATGTTCAAATGCCTTCTTCTCAGAAACTACAAATATTATTAAAGCCAAACTGTACATGAATGTTCATTGGATGGTCCTCTACAAACTTTACGTTTTTTGTTCCGGTATGAAATTCCTAATGGCGGCTACGGCAGGACTTAGTTTAACATTGGACCCTATGGGGAAAATGTTTCAAAACGCTTCTTCTCTGAAACCACTAGGACAGTTGAAACCAAACTGCCCAAGAATGATCATTGGAAGGTCCTCTACAAATTTTATGTTTTTTATGCCGATCGGAAATCCAAGATGGCCGCCACCGCAATACATAGATTAACATTGGACCCTATGGGAAAATGTTCAAATGCCTTCTTCTCAGAAACTACAAATATTATTAAAGCCAAACTGTACATGAATGTTCATTGGATGGTCCTCTACAAAGTTTACGTTTTTTGTTCCGATATGAAATTCAAAATGGCGGCTACGGCAGGACTTAGTTTAACATTGGACCCTATGGGGAAAATGTTTCAAAACGCTTCTTCTCTGAAACCACTAGGACAGTTGAAACCAAACTGCCCAAGAATGATCATTGGAAGGTCCTCTACAAATTTTATGTTTTTTATGCCGATCGGAAATCCAAGATGGCCGCCACCGCAGGACATAGATTATCATTGGACCCTATGGGAAAATGTTCAAATGCCTTCTTCTCAGAAACTACAAATATTATTAAAGCCAAACTGTACATGAATGTTCACTGGATGGTCCTCTACAAAGTTTACGTTTTTTGTTCCGATATGAAATTCAAAATGGCGGCTACGCCAGGACTTAGTTTAACATTGGACCCTATGGGGAAACTGTTTCAAAACGCTTCTTCTCTGAAACCACTAGGACAGTTGAAACCAAACTGCCCAGGAATGATCATTGGAAGGTCCTCTACAAATTTTAAGTTTTTTTATGCCGATCGGAAATCCAAGATGGCCGCCACCGCAATACATAGATTAACATTCGACACTATGGGAAAATGTTCAAATGCCTTCTTCTCAGAAACTACAAATATTATTAAAGCCAAACTGTACATGAATGTTCATTGGATGGTCCTCTACAAAGTTTACGTTTTTTGTTCCGATATGAAATTCAAAATGGCGGCTACGGCAGGACTTAGTTTAACATTGGACCCTATGGGGGAAATGTTTCAAAACGCTTCTTCTCTGAAACCACTAGGACAGTTGAAACCAAACTGCCCAGGAATGATCATTGGAAGGTCCTCTACAAATTATATGTTTTTTATGCCGATCGGAAATCCAAGATGGCCGCCATCGCAATACATAGATTAACATTGGACCCTATGGGAAAATGTTCAAATGCCTTCTTCTCAGAAACTACAAATATTATTAAAGCCAAACTGTACATGAATGTTCATTGGATAGTCCTCTACAAAGTTTACGTTTTTTGTTCCGATATGAAATTCAAAATGGCGGCTACGGCAGGACTTAGTTTAACATTGGACCCTATGGGGAAAATGTTTCAAAACGCTTCTTCTCTGAAACCACTAGGACAGTTGAAACCAAACTGCCCAGGAATGATCATTGGAAGGTCCTCTACAAATTTATGTTTTTTATGCCGATCGGAAATCCAAGATGGCCGCCACCGCAGGACATAGATTAACATTCGACACTATGGGAAAATGTTCAAATGCCTTCTTCTCAGAAACTACAAATATTATTAAAGCCAAACTGTACATGAATGTTCATTGGATGGTCCTCTACAAAGTTTACGTTTTTTGTTCCGGTATGAAATTCCAAATGGCGGCTACGGCAGGACTTAGTTTAACATTGGACCCTATGGGGAAAATGTTTCAAAACGCTTCTTCTCTGAAACCACTAGGACAGTTGAAACCAAACTGCCCAGGAATGATCATTGGAAGGTCCTCTACAAATTTTATGTTTTTTATGCCGATCGGAAATCCAAGATGGCCGCCACCGCAATACATAGATTAACATTGGACCCTATGGGAAAATGTTCAAATGCCTTCTTCTCAGAAACTACAAATATTATTAAAGCCAAACTGTACATGAATGTTCATTGGATAGTCCTCTACAAAGTTTACGTTTTTTGTTCCGGTATGAAATTCAAAATGGCGGCTACGCCAGGACTTAGTTTAACATTGGACCCTATGGGGAAAATGTTTCAAAACGCTTCTTCTCTGAAACCACTAGGACAGTTGAAACCAAACTGCCCAGGAATGATCATTGGAAGGTCCTCTACAAATTTATGTTTTTTATGCCGATCGGAAATCCAAGATGGCCGCCACCGCAGGACATAGATTATCATTGGACCCTATGGGAAAATGTTCAAATGCCTTCTTCTCAGAAACTACAAATATTATTAAAGCCAAACTGTACATGAATGTTCATTGGATGGTCCTCTACAAAGTTTACGTTTTTTGTTCCGATATGAAATTCAAAATGGCGGCTACGCCAGGACTTAGTTTAACATTGGACCCTATGGGGAAAATGTTTCAAAACGCTTCTTCTCTGAAACCACTAGGACAGTTGAAACCAAACTGCCCAGGAATGATCATTGGAAGGTCCTCTACAAATTTTAAGTTTTTTTATGCCGATCGGAAATCCAAGATGGCCGCCACCGCAGGACATAGATTAACATTCGACACTATGGGAAAATGTTCAAATGCCTTCTTCTCAGAAACTACAAATATTATTAAAGCCAAACTGTACATGAATGTTCATTGGATGGTCCTCTACAAAGTTTACGTTTTTTGTTCCGATATGAAATTCAAAATGGCGGCTACGGCAGGACTTAGTTTAACATTGGACCCTATGGGGGAAATGTTTCAAAACGCTTCTTCTCTGAAACCACTAGGACAGTTGAAACCAAACTGCCCAGGAATGATCATTGGAAGGTCCTCTACAAATTATATGTTTTTTATGCCGATCGGAAATCCAAGATGGCCGCCATCGCAATACATAGATTAACATTGGACCCTATGGGAAAATGTTCAAATGCCTTCTTCTCAGAAACTACAAATATTATTAAAGCCAAACTGTACACGAATGTTCATTGGATGGTCCTCTACAAAGTTTACGTTTTTTGTTCCGATATGAAATTCAAAATGGCGGCTACGGCAGGACTTAGTTTAACATTGGACCCTATGGGGGAAATGTTTCAAAACGCTTCTTCTCTGAAACCACTTGGACAGTTGAAACCAAACTGCCCAAGAATGATCATTGGAAGGTCCTCTACAAATTTTATGTTTTTTATGCCGATCGGAAATCCAAGATGGCCGTCATCGCAGGACATAGATTAACATTGGGCCCTATGGGAAAATGTTCAAATGCCTTCTTCTCAGAAACTACAAATATGATTAAAGCCAAATTGTACACGAATGTTCATTGGATGGTCCTCTACAAAGTTTACGTTTTTTGTTCCGATATGAAATTCAAAATGGCGGCTACGCCAGGACTTAGTTTAACATTGGACCCTATGGGGAAAATGTTTCAAAACGCTTCTTCTCTGAAACCACTAGGACAGTTGAAACCAAACTGCCCAGGAATGATCATTGGAAGGTCCTCTACAAATTTTATGTTTTTTATGCCGATCGGAAATCCAAGATGGCCGCCATCGCAATACATAGATTAACATTGGACCCTATGGGAAAATGTTCAAATGCCTTCTTCTCAGAAACTACAAATATTATTAAAGCCAAACTGTACATGAATGTTCATTGGATGGTCCTCTACAAACTTTACGTTTTTTGTTCCGATATGAAATTCAAAATGGCGGCTACGGCAGGACTTAGTTTAACATTGGACCCTATGGGGAAAATGTTTCAAAACGCTTCTTCTCTGAAACCACTAAGACAGTTGAAACCAAACTCCCCAGGAATGATCATTGGGAGGTTCTCTACACATTGTATGTTTTTTATGCCGATCGGAAATCCAAGATGGCCGCCACCGCAGGACATAGATTAACATTGGACCCTATGGGAAAATGTTCAAATGCCTTCTTCTCAGAAACTACAAATATGATTAAAGCCAAACTGTACATGAATGTTCATTAGATGGTCCTCTACAAACTTTACGTTTTTTGTTCCGGTATGAAATTCAAAATGGCGGCTACGGCAGGACTTAGTTTAACATTGGACCCTATGGGGAAAAATGTTTCAAAACGCTTCTTCTCTGCAACCACTTGGACAATTGAAACCAAACTGCCCAGGAATGATCATTGGAAGGTCCTCTACAAAGTTTATGTTTTTTTTTATGCCGATCGAAAATTCAAGATGGCCGCCACCGCAGGACATAGATTAACATTGGACCCTATGGGCAAATATTCAAATGCCTTCTTCTCAGAAACTACAAATATTATTAAAGCCAAACTGTACATGAATGTTCATTAGATGGTCCTCTACAAACTTTACGTTTTTTGTTCCGGTATGAAATTCAAAATGGCGGCTACGGCAGGACTTAGTTTAACATTGGACCCTATGGGAAAAATGTTTCAAAACGCTTCTTCTCTGAAACCACTTGGACAATTGAAACCAAACTGCCCAGGAATGATCATTGGAAGGTCCTCTACAAAGTTATGTTTTTTATGCCGATCGGAAATCCAAGATGACCGTCACCGCAGGACATAGATTAACATTGGGCCCTATGGGAAAATGTTCAAATGCCTTCTTCTCAGAAACTACAAATATGATTAAAGCCAAACTGTACACGAATGTTCATTGGATGGTCCTCTACAAAGTTTACGTTTTTTGTTCCGATATGAAATTCAAAATGGCGGCTACGGCAGGACTTAGTTTAACATTGGACCCTATGGGGAAAATGTTTCAAAACGCTTCTTCTCTGAAACCACTAGGACAGTTGAAACCAAACTGCCCAGGAATGATCATTGGAAGGTCCTCTACAAATTTTATGTTTTTTATGCCGACCGGAAATCCAAGATGGCCACCACCGCAGGACATAGATTAACATTGGACCCTATGGGAAAATGTTCAAATGCCTTCTTCTCAGAAACTACAAATATTATTAAAGCCAAACTGTACATGAATGTTCATTGGATAGTCCTCTACAAAGTTTACGTTTTTTGTTCCGATATGAAATTCAAAATGGCGGCTACGGCAGGACTTAGTTTAACATTGGACCCTATGGGGAAAATGTTTCAAAACGCTTCTTCTCTGAAACCACTAGGACAGTTGAAACCAAACTGCCCAGGAATGATCATTGGAAGGTCCTCTACAAATTTATGTTTTTTATGCCGATCGAAAATCCAAGATGGCCGCCACCGCAGGACATAGATTAACATTCGACACTATGGGAAAATGTTCAAATGCCTTCTTCTCAGAAACTACAAATATTATTAAAGCCAAACTGTACATGAATGTTCATTGGATGGTCCTCTACAAAGTTTACGTTTTTTGTTCCGGTATGAAATTCCTAATGGCGGCTACGGCAGGACTTAGTTTAACATTGGACCCTATGGGGAAAATGTTTCAAAACGCTTCTTCTCTGAAACCACTAGGACAGTTGAAACCAAACTGCCCAGGAATGATCATTGGAAGGTCCTCTACAAATTTTATGTTTGTTATGCCGATCGGAAATCCAAGATGGCCGCCACCGCAATACATAGATTAACATTGGACCCTATGCGAAAATGTTCAAATGCCTTCTTCTCAGAAACTACAAATATTATTAAAGCCAAACTGTACATGAATGTTCATTGGATGGTCCTCTACAAAGTTTACGTTTTTTGTTCCGATATGAAATTCAAAATGGCGGCTACGGCAGGACTTAGTTTAACATTGGACCCTATGGGGAAAATGTTTCAAAACGCTTCTTCTCTGAAACCACTAGGACAGTTGAAACCAAACTGCCCAGGAATGATCATTGGAAGGTCCTCTACAAATTTTAAGTTTTTTTATGCCGATCGGAAATCCAAGATGGCCGCCACCGCAGGACATAGATTAACATTCGACACTATGGAAAAATGTTCAAATGCCTTCTTCTCAGAAACTACAAATATTATTAAAGCCAAACTGTACATGAATGTTCATTGGATGGTCCTCTACAAAGTTTACGTTTTTTGTTCCGATATGAAATTCAAAATGGCGGCTACGGCAGGACTTAGTTTAACATTGGACCCTATGGGGGAAATGTTTCAAAACGCTTCTTCTCTGAAACCACTTGGACAGTTGAAACCAAACTGCCCAAGAATGATAATTGGAAGGTCCTCTACAAATTTATGTTTTTTATGCCGATCGGAAATCCAAGATGACCGTCACCGCAGGACATAGATTAACATTGGGCCCTATGGGAAAATGTTCAAATGCCTTCTTCTCAGAAACTACAAATATGATTAAAGCCAAACTGTACACGAATGTTCATTGGATGGTCCTCTACAAAGTTTACGTTTTTTGTTCCGATATGAAATTCAAAATGGCGGCTACGGCAGGACTTAGTTTAACATTGGACCCTATGGGAAAAATGTTTCAAAACGCTTCTTCTCTGAAACCACTAGGACAGTTGAAACCAAACTGCCCAGGAATGATCATTGGAAGGTCCTCTACAAATTTTAAGTTTTTTTATGCCGATCGGAAATCCAAGATGGCCGCCACCGCAGGACATAGATTAACATTCGACACTATGGGAAAATGTTCAAATGCCTTCTTCTCAGAAACTACAAATATTATTAAAGCCAAACTGTACATGAATGTTCATTGGATGGTCCTCTACAAAGTTTACGTTTTTTGTTCCGATATGAAATTCAAAATGGCGGCTACGGCAGGACTTAGTTTAACATTGGACCCTATGGGGGAAATGTTTCAAAACGCTTCTTCTCTGAAACCACTTGGACAGTTGAAACCAAACTGCCCAAGAATGATAATTGGAAGGTCCTCTACAAATTTATGTTTTTTATGCCGATCGGAAATCCAAGATGACCGTCACCGCAGGACATAGATTAACATTGGGCCCTATGGGAAAATGTTCAAATGCCTTCTTCTCAGAAACTACAAATATGATTAAAGCCAAACTGTACACGAATGTTCATTGGATGGTCCTCTACAAAGTTTACGTTTTTTGTTCCGATATGAAATTCAAAATGGCGGCTACGGCAGGACTTAGTTTAACATTGGACCCTATGGGGAAAATGTTTCAAAACGCTTCTTCTCTGAAACCACTAGGACAGTTGAAACCAAACTGCCCAGGAATGATCATTGGAAGGTCCTCTACAAATTTTATGTTTTTTATGCCGATCGGAAATCCAAGATGGCCGCCACCGCAATACATAGATTAACATTGGACCCTATGCGAAAATGTTCAAATGCCTTCTTCTCAGATACTACAAATATTATTAAAGCCAAACTGTACATGAATGTTCATTGGATGGTCCTCTACAAAGTTTACGTTTTTTGTTCCGATATGAAATTCAAAATGGCGGCTACGGCAGGACTTAGTTTAACATTGGACCCTATGGGGAAAATGTTTCAAAACGCTTCTTCTCTGAAACCACTAAGACAGTTGAAACCAAACTGCCCAGGAATGATCATTGGCAGGTCCTCTACAAATTTTATGTTTTTTATGCCGATCAGAAATCCAAGATGGCCGCCACCGCAGGACATAGATTAACATTGGACCCTATGGGAAAATGTTCAAATGCCTTCTTCTCAGAAACTACAAATATTATTAAAGCCAAACTGTACATGAATGTTCATTGGATAGTCCTCTACAAAGTTTACGTTTTTTGTTCCGATATGAAATTCAAAATGGCGGCTACGCCAGGACTTAGTTTAACATTGGACCCTATGGGGAAAATGTTTCAAAACGCTTCTTCTCTGAAACCACTAGGACAGTTGAAACCAAACTGCCCAGGAATGATCATTGGAAGGTCCTCTACAAATTTATGTTTTTTATGCCGATCGGAAATCCAAGATGGCCGCCACCGCAGGACATAGATTAACATTCGACACTATGGGAAAATGTTCAAATGCCTTCTTCTCAGAAACTACAAATATTATTAAAGCCAAACTGTACATGAATGTTCATTGGATGGTCCTCTACAAACTTTACGTTTTTTGTTCCGGTATGAAATTCCAAATGGCGGCTACGGCAGGACTTAGTTTAACATTGGACCCTATGGGGAAAATGTTTCAAAACGCTTCTTCTCTGAAACCACTAGGACAGTTGAAACCAGACTGCCCAGGAATGATCATTGGAAGGTCCTCTACAAATTATATGTTTGTTATGCCGATCGGAAATCCAAGATGGCCGCCACCGCAATACATAGATTAACATTGGACCCTATGCGAAAATGTTCAAATGCCTTCTTCTCAGAAACTACAAATATTATTAAAGCCAAACTGTACATGAATGTTCATTGGATGGTCCTCTACAAACTTTACGTTTTTTGTTCCGATATGAAATTCAAAATGGCGGCTACGGCAGGACTTAGTTTAACATTGGACCCTATGGGGAAAATGTTTCAAAACGCTTCTTCTCTGAAACCACTTGGACAGTTGAAACCAAACTGCCCAAGAATGATCATTGGAAGGTCCTCTACAAATTTTATGTTTTTTATGCCGATCGGAAATCCAAGATGGCCGCCACCGCAGGACATAGATTAACATTGGACCCTATGGGAAAATGTTCAAATGCCTTCTTCTCAGAAACTACAAATATTATTAAAGCCAAACTGTACATGAATGTTCATTGGATGGTCCTCTACAAAGTTTACGTTTTTTGTTCCGATATGAAATTCAAAATGGCGGCTACGCCAGGACTTAGTTTAACATTGGACCCTATGGGGAAAATGTTTCAAAACGCTTCTTCTCTGAAACCACTAGGACAGTTGAAACCAAACTGCCCAAGAATGATCATTGGAAGGTCCTCTACAAATTATATGTTTTTTATGCCGATCGGAAATCCAAGATGGCCGCCATCGCAATACATAGATTAACATTGGACCCTATGGGAAAATGTTCAAATGCCTTCTTCTCAGAAACTACAAATATTATTAAAGCCAAACTGTACACGAATGTTCATTGGATGGTCCTCTACAAAGTTTACGTTTTTTGTTCCGATATGAAATTCAAAATGGCGGCTACGGCAGGACTTAGTTTAACATTGGACCCTATGGGGAAAATGTTTCAAAACGCTTCTTCTCTGAAACCACTTGGACAGTTGAAACCAAACTGCCCAAGAATGATCATTGGAAGGTCCTCTACAAATTTTAAGTTTTTTATGCCGATCGGAAATCCAAGATGGCCGCCACCGCAGGACATAGATTAACATTCGACACTATGGGAAAATGTTCAAATGCCTTCTTCTCAGAAACTACAAATATTATTAAAGCCAAACTGTACAAGAATGTTCATTGGATGGTCCTCTACAAACTTTACGTTTTTTGTTCTGATATGAAATTCAAAATGGCGGCTACGGCAGGACTTGTTTAACATTGGACCCTTTGGGAAAAATGTTTCAAAACGCTTCTTCTCTGAAACCAAACTGCCCAGGAATGATCATTGGAAGGTCCTCTGTTTTTTATGCCGATCGGAAATCCAAGATGGCTGCCACCACAGGTCATAGTATTAACACAGCACTATATCGGGAAAATACAGAAATATCTTCTTCTCTGAAGCTATTGCACTGATTGAACTGTGCATCAATCATTGGAAGGTCCTTTACAAACTTTGTGTTTTTTATGTTGATCGTAATTCCAAGATGACTACCACTGCAGGACATAGTTTTTACATAGGACCAATTGGTTTTTTTTTATAACCAGGTGAACGATACAGGTTCTTGAGAGCCTCTGGTTTTAGCTTATTCTATCTGTGAATCTTAAGATGAATGTAGGCTAAGGAGAGAGTTAATGCTTTTGAAATGTGTGTGTGTGTGTGTGTATGTGTGCGTGCGTGCGTTTGTTATGAAATTATGGATGCATAGTTGTTTTACACTAGTTTTACAGCGTTTTCAGTTATATTATGGCGGCCAGTTTCATTGGTGTCGAAAACCAGACTATACATGGAAAAAACACCCATCTCAAATTTATCACATAATGTTGTATCGGGTACACCTTACCATGAACGGGATTCGAACTCCGTGATATTCACTGATTGCACAGATAGTTGTAAATTCAACTACCATGCGATAAAGACCACGACGACCCCTTTAATTTTAATTAAGTTTAAATTGACAAGTGTAGTTCTTTCGAATATTCCTACAGAAAACATATGGACGGAGTCTGATGATTACTGGTTAAATACACGTAACAGAATTTCAGCTATATTCATGATCAGCACAAATTGACAAACAATAAAGATACTGGTAAAAAAGTAAATAAACTCTATAGAAAACCGAAAGGGCAATCAAGAATGGACAATCCAGAGAAACTGGCAACATCGGGTGCACTAGCAAAAATCAAAGCACAGAAAACTAAAAAGATGAGCAATAGAACCCCACCAAAAACCGGGGGATCCAGCCACCTGCGAAGGGCAAGTATCCCCTCCATCTTATAAGACACTCGCCATGTTACTAGTACATGTATTGTCAATGTGTGTTGGACACCACAATACACAAACAAACACACATAACGTAAATAAGACATGGGTAAAAAATTCCTCTACAAATAACTGGAGGTAAAAACGAACCTTACATCGTTTTTATGCGGAAATGGTAACAATCAGATGAGCCAATGAGTATTTTTAGATTGCCACAGCATCAAGAGAATCAATATATAAGGCCAGAAACGTTTATCTTACAACGGGCTTCGTACGACCTTTACAAGTTAATGTTAGAATCAATATATAGGGTCAGAAACGTTTATCTTACAACGGGCTTCGTACGACCTTTACAAGTTAATGTTAGAATCAATATATAGGGTCAGAAACTTTTATCTTACAACGGGCTTCGTACGATCATTCCTTTACAAGTTAATGTTAGAATCAATATATATAGGGTCAGAAACTTTTATCTTACAACGGGCTTCGTACGACCTTTACAAGTTAATGTTCATCAACATCGGATGCATTTTCCCTACATCAGATAATCATTTAGGTCCCAATTTAAGGACGAAATGTGCATTTGATGATCGTTTTTCATCTAAAATTCACACATGGTATACATAGACAAGTGATGGATCATTGGTCGTATGCATGTACATATACTATGATATTCTGAATAAACACGCATAAATAAGTGGTTTCTTTGGAGTTTTATTCATTGACAAAGTTAAAAAGTCTAACAGAAGTATATATCAATATATAAAATCTGAAAATTAAAATATTAATGCACTACACACATAGTTCAATGCAGAAATTATCACATTATTATGGAATGTTACAATGAAGCAAACACTGATGTCTCGAAGTATCGTTTAACTCGAAGTAAACTTCTGATCCCAAATACTTCGACACTTCCGTGTTTTACTGTACATCACATGCTTCAGTAATGATAAAAAAAAATCATGAATTATTAAAGTATGATAATTGTACATACCAAACCTTAATTTATCTCCACCCATAAAATAACAAACATTGAAGGGATGTGTATTTACATTGTTTATCTGTACTTTTATCGTTTTTATTTTTATTTTACCATTGTGTTGTCTGTCCTCCTTCGATTTAGGGCTTCTGGTTACCCCTTGGGTATCTTCATACTTTTCTGATTTTGTATTTTCTATTTGTGTAACAATAACAAAATATTTAAAATGGAAAACAGAATTGTTGTGCAATAATCATAGACAAAACTAATTTAATTTAGATTTCTACAATTTAAAAAAAATAAAAAAAAAAATAAAAAAAAATGGCTACTTCAATACCATGACTGACATGTCACACCCCATACAGCTTTGATATACTAAGTACTATACGTCTTAAATGTCATTTGCAGAAAAAAAAAATATGGGAAAAAAACTTATTCTAAAATCATTAAATTCACAAAAAAATTTTGAGATCAAATTTATTTTGCATAATGCTGATACAGTTTTATCACCATTAAATATTCGAGTTTGAAGACATCAAAGGGATAATCAGAATACGTAACACGTGACACAGAAGCCACATCTTGATTAGCCAATCAAATATCGTACTTGACTGTCAAGTAAGACAAATGTGTTTTAAGAATTACACAAAAATAATATGGCACATTTAACATGTCCGTCTTACAAATTAAGACAAGAAAAATATATTCTTTATATCCTTCTTGTGTGAATATTTGTATAACAAACATTTCATAAAAACGATATTCGGTTCGTCTTTACCTTTAGTTGTCTGTATGATGGTTCATGTCTTATTTACTTTTGCGTTTGTTTGCGTATAGTGGTGTCAAACACATATTGTGTAGCGTTTTTGTATTGTTTTTCTTCGTCTTGTTTGTACCCTATATTGCCAGTTTCTCTGGATTGTTTTTGTATTGTTTTTCTTCGTCTTGTTTGTACCCTATATTGCCAGTTTCTCTGGATTGTTTTTGTATTGTTTTTCTTCGTCTTGTTTGTACCCTATATTGCCAGTTTCTCTGGATTGTTTTTGTATTGTTTTTCTTCGTCTTGTTTGTACCCTATATTGCCAGTTTCTCTGGATTGTTTTTGCTGTGTTTTTCTTCGTCTTGTTTGTACCCTATATTGCCAGTTTCTCTGGATTGTTTTTGTATTGTTTTTCTTCGTCTTGTTTGTACCCTATATTGCCAGTTTCTCTGGATTGTTTTTGCTGTGTTTTTCTTCGTCTTGTTTGTACCCTATATTGCCAGTTTCTCTGGATTGTTTTTGTATTGTTTTTCTTCGTCTTGTTTGTACCCTATATTGCCAGTTTCTCTGGATTGTTTTTGTATTGTTTTTCTTCGTCTTGTTTGTACCCTATATTACCAGTTTCTCTGGATTGTTTTTGCTGTGTTTTTCTTCGTCTTGTTTGTACCCTATATTGCCAGTTTCTCTGGATTGTTTTTGTATTGTTTTTCTTCGTCTTGTTTGTACCCTATGTTGCCAGTTTCTCTGGATTGTTTTTGTATTGTTTTTCTTCGTCTTGTTTGTACCCTATATTGCCAGTTTCTCTGGATTGTTTTTGTATTGTTTTTCTTCGTCTTGTTTGTACCCTATATTGCCAGTTTCTCTGGATTGTTTTTGTATTGTTTTTCTTCGTCTTGTTTGTACCCTATATTGCCAGTTTCTCTGGATTGTTTTTGCTGTGTTCTTCTTCGTCTTGTTTGTACCCTATATTGCCAGTTTCTCTGGATTGTTTTTGTATTGTTTTTCTTCGTCTTGTTTGTACCCTATGTTGCCAGTTTCTCTGGATTGTTTTTGTATTGTTTTTCTTCGTCTTGTTTGTACCCTATATTGCCAGTTTCTCTGGATTGTTTTTGTATTGTTTTTCTTCGTCTTGTGTGTACCCTATATTGCCAGTTTCTCTGTGTTTTTCGTCGTCTTGTTTGTACCCTATATTGCCAGTTTCTCTGGATTGTTTTTGTATTGTTTTTCTTCGTCTTGTTTGTACCCTATATTGCCAGTTTCTCTGTGTTTTTCGTCGTCTTGTTTGTACCCTATATTGCCAGTTTCTCTGGATTGTTTTTGTATTGTTTTTCTTCGTCTTGTTTGTACCCTATGTTGCCAGTTTCTCTGTGTTTTTCTTCGTCTTGTTTGTACCCTATGTTGCCAGTTTCTCTGTGTTTTTCTTCGTCTTGTTTGTACCCTATGTTGCCAGTTTCTCTGTGTTTTTCTTCGTCTTGTTTGTACCCTATATTGCCAGTTTCTCTGGATTGTTTTTGCTGTGTTTTTCTTCGTCTTGTTTGTACCCTATATTGCCAGTTTCTCTGGATTGTTTTTGTATTGTTTTTCTTCGTCTTGTTTGTACCCTATGTTGCCAGTTTCTCTGGATTGTTTTTGTATTGTTTTTCTTCGTCTTGTTTGTACCCTATATTGCCAGTTTCTCTGGATTGTTTTTGTATTGTTTTTCTTCGTCTTGTGTGTACCCTATATTGCCAGTTTCTCTGTGTTTTTCTTCGTCTTGTTTGTACCCTATATTGCCAGTTTCTCTGGATTGTTTTTGTATTGTTTTTCTTCGTCTTGTTTGTACCCTATATTGCCAGTTTCTCTGGATTGTTTTTGTATTGTTTTTCTTCGTCTTGTTTGTACCCTATATTGCCAGTTTCTCTGGATTGTTTTTGTATTGTTTTTCTTCGTCTTGTTTGTACCCTATATTGCCAGTTTCTCTGGATTGTTTTTGCTGTGTTTTTCTTCGTCTTGTTTGTACCCTATATTGCCAGTTTCTCTGGATTGTTTTTGTATTGTTTTTCTTCGTCTTGTTTGTACCCTATGTTGCCAGTTTCTCTGGATTGTTTTTGTATTGTTTTTCTTCGTCTTGTTTGTACCCTATATTGCCAGTTTCTCTGGATTGTTTTTGTATTGTTTTTCTTCGTCTTGTTTGTACCCTATATTGCCAGTTTCTCTGGATTGTTTTTGTATTGTTTTTCTTCGTCTTGTTTGTACCCTATATTGCCAGTTTCTCTGGATTGTTTTTGCTGTGTTCTTCTTCGTCTTGTTTGTACCCTATATTGCCAGTTTCTCTGGATTGTTTTTGTATTGTTTTTCTTCGTCTTGTTTGTACCCTATGTTGCCAGTTTCTCTGGATTGTTTTTGTATTGTTTTTCTTCGTCTTGTTTGTACCCTATATTGCCAGTTTCTCTGGATTGTTTTTGTATTGTTTTTCTTCGTCTTGTGTGTACCCTATATTGCCAGTTTCTCTGTGTTTTTCGTCGTCTTGTTTGTACCCTATATTGCCAGTTTCTCTGGATTGTTTTTGTATTGTTTTTCTTCGTCTTGTTTGTACCCTATATTGCCAGTTTCTCTGTGTTTTTCGTCGTCTTGTTTGTACCCTATATTGCCAGTTTCTCTGGATTGTTTTTGTATTGTTTTTCTTCGTCTTGTTTGTACCCTATGTTGCCAGTTTCTCTGTGTTTTTCTTCGTCTTGTTTGTACCCTATGTTGCCAGTTTCTCTGTGTTTTTCTTCGTCTTGTTTGTACCCTATGTTGCCAGTTTCTCTGTGTTTTTCTTCGTCTTGTTTGTACCCTATATTGCCAGTTTCTCTGGATTGTTTTTGCTGTGTTTTTCTTCGTCTTGTTTGTACCCTATATTGCCAGTTTCTCTGGATTGTTTTTGTATTGTTTTTCTTCGTCTTGTTTGTACCCTATGTTGCCAGTTTCTCTGGATTGTTTTTGTATTGTTTTTCTTCGTCTTGTTTGTACCCTATATTGCCAGTTTCTCTGGATTGTTTTTGTATTGTTTTTCTTCGTCTTGTGTGTACCCTATATTGCCAGTTTCTCTGTGTTTTTCTTCGTCTTGTTTGTACCCTATATTGCCAGTTTCTCTGGATTGTTTTTGTATTGTTTTTCTTCGTCTTGTTTGTACCCTATATTGCCAGTTTCTCTGTGTTTTTCGTCGTCTTGTTTGTACCCTATTTTGCCAGTTTCTCTGGATTGTTTTTGTATTGTTTTTCTTCGTCTTGTTTGTACCCTATATTGCCAGTTTCTCTGTGTTTTTCTTCGTCTTGTTTGTACCCTATGTTGCCAGTTTCTCTGTGTTTTTCTTCGTCTTGTTTGTACCCTATATTGCCAGTTTCTCTGTGTTTTTCGTCGTCTTGTTTGTACCCTATATTGCCAGTTTCTCTGTGTTTTTCGTCGTCTTGTTTGTACCCTATATTGCCAGTTTCTCTGTGTTTTTCTTCGTCTTGTTTGTACCCTATGTTGCCAGTTTCCCTGGATTGTTTTTGCATTGTTTTTCTTCGTCTTGTTTGTACCCTATATTGCCAGTTTCTCTGTGTTTTTCTTCGTCTTGTTTGTACCCTATGTTGCCAGTTTCTCTGTGTTTTTCTTCGTCTTGTGTACCCTATGTTGCCAGTTTCTTTGGATTATCCATTTTTTATTGTCCTTTCGGTATTCTCTTACGTTTATTTCTCCTAATAAAAATACATACAAATATTATATGTGAAACTATTGCCAATTCTTATTGGTACACGTCAAGTAATATTTGTTCATTTTTAACAAACGACACACATAAAAAAACATCAAGAGAGTAACTCTATTTACACTATAGCAATTGTTGTTTTCCTGCAAAATGTATCTACAATGTGCATAATATAATTTGCATAAAAAAACCACTGTACATAATTATGTAAAATATTATAACATTCCATTATTTCAATATCCAATCTACTGTTATTTTTAAACCATATTCTTAATATCACATCTAACAACAAAGTGCTTACATCAATATATACATTTCATTCAACATAAAGATGTCTATTTACCACAAAGTAGTAACATTAAACATTACAGGAAATAATTTTGATATTTTATTCAAACTACTAAACGACACATTTCATTTTGACATACAAAGTAAATAAAAGTTGTGAATATTATAGCCGATTGAATATTACAATTAAAGACTATTAGGAAACAAAATGGTGAGAATGTCGAAAGTTGATCGGGACATTGCTATTGTTCTGATTATGCAGATGCATGTACAAATGAAACGTGGTGTCACCAAGCAAGCTCGGTCCATGTGAGTTAACGATAGGTTATTTAGTTAGTTATCTAATCAACGTAAAGTCAGAAGTATACATATCACACACCTCTGTAACCAATTTCAGACAGCGACGACGAGTCAGGTTGTATACATTTATAGTCGCCAAGTGTGTCATATGGCGGTAAGGAATCGGTTGCAAGATCATACGATTGTGTTAAGGAAAACGACAGATTCGTGCCAAGGTCTGTGATGTTTGGGAAGCTGGAAATTTCTCATCTCATGATCAAAACCTCTAGTGGAAATCTGACAGCTGTAAGATAACGTCGATTGTAACTGGATCAGATCATGGGATCTCATGTTCTTTCATTTATTCCTGTGCGTAATATGTCGAGGTAGTACTATATTGCGACTGTGTGTGTTGTTAGTAAGCTAAGGTCATATGAAGCAATTTATAAAATGTAGTCATTTATAGTGTACACTGATCTATCCAAGGAAAAGACATAAATCCGAGATCAATATAACGGAATGTACTTCCGGTACATAAAATGGCACTGTATTGTATACTTAAATTAATATTCATTTCTTATATAAATAGATAAATATTAAAATGAAAATCTATGAATGTAATAATATATTCCGAATAAAATTGTATCACTATGGCAACAACACTTGTTTCATGATTCAGTTAAAACTATAAAATATAACACAATTAATATATAAAGAACATATAAAATTTTTTATTGCAAATATTGAATATGGCACATTTTTAAGCAGATTTATTTATAGGAGATGGCTACAAGTAAATAGTCCTACTGAATCAAATTAAGGGGGAGACATATTTATTTCCCAATGATATGTTTTTGATTGGACAATTTCATGACATATCATGAATTTTTGAATAATTATATGAAAGAATCGTCATATAAAGTTAATGTTATATTTTATTTAGCTTCAACATATTTTATTTGCTCAAATGTGAAAAAACGACAAGTGAAACAATTCTGTGACTGCAACACTGTTGTAAAATACACTTAGAAAAAATAATATACATAAATGTTCTAATATGCAAATTCCAATGTTTAAATACATAATACAAAAAGAAATAAAAAATATTTGTAAAAATAAATGTTGCTTTATTAGAATGGTTGAAATGAATACTAAACGTATATTTTAATTACTTATAATTAGGCAAAGAAAATAAACAAAAAAAAACCGTAGATATCAAATTTAGTGCGCACTGGATTAACCTTCATCAAGTACACTCAAAATCGAAAGGTTTGAAAGCCAAATAATTTAAAGTTGTGGAAGAAAATAAAACAAAAGGGCATAACAAGTTTAAGCTAAGATAGCCGAAATGGCTGGACAATTCACAAACATAAAATACGAGATAATTAAGAAATGTTCTATATAGCAATAAACATATTCGTTTGATTAGTATTAAACACCACTGCAGATGAAGAGTTCTATGGATGTGAAGAAATCGATGATTGTCAAACTGAACACGTAACTTCCCTGTTCTTATATTTTTCAAAGTACATAAAATCCTATATAAAGATACAATGAAAAAGAAATTAAATGAAACAGTCTCACAAAAGGATACATGTTAAACCTATTTTGTAATAGCATACCTATTTTCCTTTCAGCTTATTCAAATTATCTACGAGTTTTAAAATTGAAAGTAAAATAAGTAGAATAAATATTGAAACAATTCGAATGAACTAAGATAATGCTATTGAAATAGGAGTGGGTGTGTGGTGGAGTTATGAAGGCATGTGTGCTTAACACAAATTTCAACAACATTTACGAGTTTTTGATTGATTTGATTTGATATGTCTGGTGGACCTGTTTTTCAACAGACAATCGGTATTCCTATGGGTACCAACTGTGCTCCTCTTCTCGCCATTTTTTTCCTTTATTCGTATGAGGCAGAATTCATACAGGAGCCTCTCAAGAAACACTAAAGGAACCTAGCACGATCCTTTACTTTAACATGTTATAGATGTATATTGTACTTACAATTAAGAAAACTGCTCCAAATAGTATGGCCTTCGCTTTAGGGTCAAGATTCATAGGAACTGTAATACAAAAGGCTTAGTTAAATTCGATGTATGATATTTTCAGATACAATACCATGAAACATATTTTTCTTCTAAATAACAAGTGTACCGTTGTTGTAAGATATTACTGTTTCAGGATCATACAGAATGGGTAAAACAATATTCACACAACAACTGTTTCAGGAATTAAGCAAGAAATCCAACACAAACAGCATATTGGAGCATTGAGTAAGCTGGAACATATATCCACATCCCAGGTTATAAATCCACTATTTCGTAAAATAACTCATGTGGATGAAATATAAGCTTAAAGATTTAATATTTCATAATAACATCGAAAGACCAACAGGGTGTGTTCTTAACATTTTGCAATTGGTATGATGAAATGGGGAACGGATTTTGGAAGCTAGATTATGCGGTTGTGAAAATCAATATATTATTTAATCATAAGATACGACTGGAGCATTTCCCATACACTTCTACAACAAATTGAAGATTATCAACATTAAAAATATATATCCGAAATATATCAAAGATTATACCGATATCGATCCAACTGTTGACTTCGTATTTCCTGTCAACAAAATAGATCGCGAAAACAGTGAAAAAATAGTTTCTTAAGACAAATTTGAAGTTAACCAAATACGTATTCAGAAGCTGTAACCTTTGAAAACTTTCCAAAGAACTATGTTTATACTTCTAAGGATCACTGTAATGTGCACCAGTTGTTTATCGTAACATCGCTTCAGTTGTTGCAGCATTTTTTTTTCGGTGCGGAGATTTTCAATCCGCAGAAAAAAAAATCCGCAAAAATTAAATGTCTTCTTTTTAGACCAAAACGCCAGAAATTTCACATCGCAGAAATTACCGGTTATACGGTATATACGGTATATATATCAAGAGATTATGTAGTATTTACTTACAGGTCGCTCCGAATGTGGTGCCATCTGCAAAAAATGATCCTTGTTTACAAATTGTGCCAAGTTCCTGTGTATCATCTTCTGACCAAATCTAAACAACAAGTAAATATTCGTATACAAGTAATGAATATTCATATTTAACATATCTAAACGAAAAGTCGAATTTCGTTTTGCAAATTATTTTTCTGGATAACGTGAAGTAAGATTTATTGTCCTTTCACAACAAGAAGGGTTAATGAGAATCCGTACATCGAAAAAGGACAGACGACACAATGTCCAAAAGAAAAAGGACAGACAACACAATGGCCAAAAGAAAAAGGACAGACAACACAATGGCCAAAAGAAAAGAGACAGACAACACAATGGCCAAAAGAAAAAGGACAGACGACACAATGGCCAAAAGAAAAGGGACAGACAACACAATGGCCAAAAGAAAAAGGACAGACGACACAATGGCCAAAAGAAAAGAGACAGACAACACAATGGCCAAAAGAAAAGAGACAGACAACACAATGGCCAAAAGAAAAGAGACAGACAACACAATGGCCAAAAGAAAAGAGACAGACAACACAATGGCCAAAAGAAAAGAGACAGACAACACAATGGCCAAAAGAAAAGAGACAGACAACACAATGGCCAAAAGAAAAGAGACAGACAACACAATGGCCAAAAGAAAAAGGACAGACAACACAATGGCCAAAAGAAAAGAGACAGACAACACAATGGCCAAAAGAAAAAGGAACAAAGGAACAAACAACGATCTACAAAACACTACACAGAAAAAGCAAAGATCGAACAAAACGAACCCCACTAAAAACTGGGGTGAACTCAGGTGTTCCGGAAGGGTAAACAGTTCCTGCTTCACTAGTATACCCCCTGATAACCAGAATACTCGGCTAATTAGAACTAACAGAGTAGTCTCCCTTGACTTTAGCCAAACGAGGTTCTACCAAGTTTGATTGTAAAATTTTGATACTGGAGGCCAACTTGCTCTTACCTGACAAAAACAAGGCGCCAATCGAAATGTTTAAGAGCCAACTATAAAATTGTTTGGTGGTTATTGTCAAATACATTTGTATGTGACAGAAAAGGAGTTTCTGAAGGAATTCGTGTTATGACGTACCGGTAGTTACTTAGACTACTGTATATGCTTTTGAACTGAAATTGCCACGAAATTAATTGAGATTATTTACAGATGACAAGAACATACTAACTGTATCATAGATGTTGTGACCGTTCGGACTGTTCATAGGCATTTCTAATATTTTCATACTACAATAAATTGTGCTAAAATTGCATAGCGAAGTGCACTTGATAAAACCTTACGTGATAAAGCTTGTCAGGGTCCTGGGACATCTCAAGTTACTCCGGTTTCGTCAAACTGATAACAGTGATCGCCATGATATAACTGAAGTAATGTTTACTGATAATAAACATCCTAATATATATGGCAGTTTGGAGCAAGAACTGCCTACTCGTCCGAAGCACCTGAGTTCACCCGAGTTTTTAGTGAGGTTCGTGTTACTCGATCTTTAATTTTATGTGTATGTTTTGTAGATCGTTGTTTATCCTTTTGTCCTTTTTTCTTTTGACCATTGTGTTGTCCATTCTTCTTCGATTTACGGATTCTGGTTACCCCTTTGATATCTTCAAACTCTTCTTAACAAAACAAGTGGCTAGCGTCTTCCAAACAAATTTTAAAATATTGTAAAATTAAAAATACCTTAAAAATGTCTTCACAGCAAGCCATACCAAACACACAACATGGACCATGTATTCTAAGGATCGGGTTGTGACTGGCATCTCGGATAGAAAAATTTTGTTGCCAATTACTGTATCTGAAAATAAATGTAGGAATTGATATAATTAACGTTCACATAGCATAATTATATTATAGGTGAACATTGTTGATCAGGTTGGTATGGTCATGCTGTTTGATTTTGGAATTTTTTTTTACCAAGCAAGAAAAAATGTTATGAAGCTTACAAAAGGTCTTAAGAGAATACATTAATATAAGCAAAGCTAGGAATTTATTTCTTATAATATAAGCAAAGCTAGGAATTTATTTTTTATACATCTTTTTGATAGCAACAATATGTAACTTACTCTTGTCTTATATACCCTATGATCTGTCCAACAGGTGCCTCAACCGGATGTTCATGTACGCATGCATCAGAACCTGCGCACCAACAGTTTCCGGCACAACATTTAAATTCTCTGCTTAGTCGAATTACCTCCTATTGGATTATACAAATGCATGGTTGATATATAATAAACATGTACAATTAAAGGTCAGTAAAATATTGATTAATTGGTTGGTTTATGGTGTTTAACGCCACTTTCAACAATATTTCAGCTATATCGTGGTGGTCAATTTTATTGGTGGAGGAAACCGGAGTACCTGGAGAAAACCACCGACATGTCGCAAGTCACCGACAAATTTTATCACATAATGTTGTATCCAGTACACCTCGCCATGAACGGGGTTCGAACTCACAACTCTAGTGGTGATAGGTACTGATTGCACAGGTAGTTGTATATCCAACAACCATACGATCATGACCACGGCGGCCCCTGTAAAATATTGACAATTTATAGACAACCAAATAAATAAACAACAGATTATTACATACTGTGTGTAGGATTGCCACATTTTGCTTAACATATGCTTATGGTGGACTATCAGTCCCTGAGTGTATAGTTCCCCCAGTAGTAATTATTTCGGCACTGAATCAGTTTATTAGATATATTCATTATTGAAGCTTATAGTTCCTACATAACCTAATTATTATTAACATTAAAAGGTTCGTCTCCATCAGACATCTATGTTATTTTAGCTGATTTTAGATATTTTGGTTTTGCCATTTAGCTTTCTTGCTTCCATAGATTTTTAATAATATGGCTTTCCAATCTTTTGACTGTGAGCGTACGTGCTGAATGCATTTCCAGAAAATGCGTCGTGTGCACTTATATTACATCTACATTTTCATGCAATCGCGAATGGTATTAAAACCATATAAGAGGTAGTCTTCTAACCTGATTGCTGTTATTTAAAATATGAATCACGAAACTTCTCTGGGGTCCACAACAAAAGCTCATACATATGCCCGTATCTGAAAGTAAACATACAGACAGAGTGTTGTAAAAAACAGACGGTGTATAAAACGTGTGTGTGTACATTACATATCCTTCTGTATATCGTCTTCTTTTGAAAGTATAAATGAACAAAGCATGGCATTACTCATTTTATATATAGATACACATGGACAACTATACTCTAGTGCGTGATTTTCAGCTATATCGCGACCTGAACAAATTACATTCGATGAGATGTTGATGTCCGCTTTGTATTAGAGCAACACGCTTAGTTGGATTTTTATAGTACTAGCTCACTAAAACAACAGTTCGTCCCGGATAAGCATGTCCTTCAATTTGGACATATTATCCCGATTCTGAGCCAACCAGTCTTTGCTCTAACTTGTCAATGCTGAGTGTTTTAGTGCTTTATTTGGCCGAATGGTGATCGAACAAACTATCTACCACACTTGAGTCGAGCACGTTATACATTACACTACCGATACAGTACAATTGTATTCTAAAATGGATGATAAATACGACGATTTTGTATTTCATTTCACATTGCAATTTAAAACATGACTTGGAATATTGGATAGCCGCATTACAATTGATTTCCATGAGTTTTAGTGCCACGTTCAACAGTGTTTCAGTTATACCATGGTGTATGGACCTGAACGTCATAGCGAAACATTAAGTGTTTGTATTATCTGAATCTTGATTTTGATTCCCTAATCATGATTCTGAAATTTGGTTCAGATCTGCGTAAAGGAAATGCGCTCCATGTACGTATTAAGACACGATTATCTGTTATTATATAGTCAAGAAAGGATTCTGTGTATTTACCCCTTCCACGAAAAATACTCTTTTTATTTATGTATATATTAAGGTGCACCTCCACAGTTTTTTTTTTACCGTGCATACCCCGATTTAGTCTAGACTATGAATGTGTATTATTGTCATATAAATATAAGTATTTTAACATAAATTGTTACAGCAAGTGAGTGAGTGAGTGATTGTTGTTGTTTGACCCTATATGAGCAATTTTTCAGCTATATCATGTCGAAAATTTCGGACGATTATGATATCCACTTTGTACTATACCAACACGCTTAGTTGGATTTTTTGTTCGTGCTAGGACACTGAAACAGCAATAAGAGATGAAGACATGTCTCTCCACTCAGACACATTATCCTGATACCGAACCAACCTGTCTTTGGTCTTATTCTTTAATGTTTCGTTGCAGAAAAGCAGCAAACGACAATTGTATAGTCTTTGGTTTGACTGTGGTTCGCATTTACGATCTACCGCACTACAGAAGAGCAAGGTAACCATGACAACACCAACGTGATTAGATCATTAGAACATTACCTTCAGCAGCAAAGTAAATCTGTTGTCCCTGATTGTTCATTATTTGGTATGTATTATTTTCTTCCCATCCTGTAAGCACTGTAAATTAAGATATAAACACTAATTAAATTTAGAATGATTAACATTTATTACATCATTTATGAATACTGGTTACTTCCCCTTTCTAGACATCACAAAAGATCAAATGAAAACAAAATAAAAACCTATCTTGCAAACGTTTATATTTGAAAAGAAATATTTCTGTTCTGTTAAGAGCAAATCTATTGATAACAAAAATAAATATAAATGAATACAGTGACGATGTCAATTTTTCCAAATTTCAACTTTATCACAGTGATGCTGTTATAGGTGTAAGAACAATAATTCACTAACGTGATGGGTTCCACTAATGGAACAAGAACTGCTAACCCTTCCGGAGCACCTGGGTTCACCCCCGGTTTTTAGTGGGATTCGTGTTGTTCAATGTTTAGTCTTCTGTGTTGTGTTTTGCACATTATTGTTTGTCTTTTTGTCCCTTTTTTGGTCATTGTATTGTCTGTTCTTCCTCGGTTTACGGCTTTTTATTAAGCCTTTGGCATCTTGTCTTTTTTTCATATTAGAGATGCATATGGAGTATATACCTCACAGTTGATCTGATATTACAGAGCTTTTAGTTTAAACATATTCTGTTTGCCAATTAAATAGACAAAATGGATCAGACACAAGTTAAACAAACTTATGAAGTCTTCTCCAAATTACAATTTGTTACATTAAATAAGTACATAAAAGGCATGCAATTACTATATATAGCACTAATGACGAATCAATGATGAGTATTCACAAACAGAAGGAAAAATAAAATTAAGATTAAGATGGAATCATATGATGTGCATGTTCACCCAATTCAATTCCAGTTATACCAGTTATACGATAAGGAATCTTTTTGAACGTTTAATATAATCAAAAACATATTTAAATATAATACAGTTTTGTTCATAAGTTAAATTTACATTGCCACATGTCAAAAATTTGATATTTAGAGTATAGCAGGTTGTAACCATGTTGAGATTATATATCAATGTAGTTCTGGTTTGTAAGTATATTGGACAATCAAAGAAGAAATGTCTTAAATTTTCAACGGCAGCACCACATCGACAAGATGGGTCAGATACAATTCCTACTCGAAATACGTCATAATTTAAAAACGATGCTGAACTTCTTAGCTGGGTTTAAATAATATTCAATTTCCGAGGACCATATAAGGGAACGACCATTTAACTTGAAGGGTTTTTTCTAAAAAAATATTCTGATTCCCAATGTTGCTGAAAAAAATATTCTGATTTTGATGGAGGAAAAAAAAATAATCTGATTCAGAGTTTTTGTCATATTACCTAATGTTGCATTTTGGAAAAAAAATTCGCGCTTTGCGCGACAAAAAAAATAAATATTCTAACTCTTGTGATGTCCGAGAAAAAATTTCTGATCGAAACAAAAAACCATGTTTATGAGAAGTAGTAAGGGACCGACCATTTAACTTGAAGGGGAGTTATGGTTTTTTGTTTCGTTCCGAAATTTTTTTTCGAGCAACACGAGAGTTAGAATATTAATTTTTTTGTCGCGCAAAGCGCGAATTTTTTTTCCAGAATTCAACGTTAGGTTATATGACAAAAACTCTGAATCAGATTATTATTTTTTTCCTCCACCAAAATCAGAATATTTTTTTAAGCAACATTGGGAATCAGAATATTTTTTTAGAAGAAACCATACCCCCATCCCCCCTTCAAGTTAAATGGTCGTTCCCTAATGGACACTGATTTTCCATTAAAAGAGAAATCAAGATTTTCTGGAATGCTACGATTAGAGAAAATCATGATGTCTGTTTTGTCAGGATTAAATGACATTGCATTGTATCCTGATTTGAATAACCGAACGACGTGTCATCTGCAAATAGTCTGCTCAGTGAGACAAGTTTGTCAGCAATATCATTTATATAGATAATAAATAAGAGAGAATAAGGACTGCATCTTGTGGGACTCCGGCATATATTTCACAATATGCTGAAGAATTATTTTTAATAACAAGTTTTTGTCGTCTACCTATTAAATAACTACTAAACCAATCAATTACATTTCCAGTTATCCCATATGATTTCATTTTATGTAAAAGACATCGATGCCAAACTTTATCAAATGCTTTAGAAAAGTCACAAAATACAAAGCAATTTGCTTCCTTATTCTCCAATGAATTTAAAATGTTATTATAAATTTCTAATAACTGATGTACTGTTGAATGCCTGGGAAGAAAACCGGATTGATATTCATATATAAGTCTATTTTGGTGGAGATAGTTATAAACATGTTTGTATATAACTCTCTCCATTATTTTCCCAACACAGCTTATAAGTGATATAAGTCTGTAATTAGACGGCAATGAAGAATCCCCTTTTTAAATACTGCAATAACATGAGCTAGTTTCCAGTTCGTCGGATATTTACTTTGTTGGAGAGATTTGTTGAATATTATTTGCAAAGGCAATGCTATTTTATTTGGACATAGTTTTAGCATTTTGTGGCTGATGACATCCGGTCCGAAGCCTTATTTGGATGAAGAATTTGAATTATGTCAGAAATTTCTTCGACAGTTACATTAAGATCAGTTATATTATTATTTATTTTCAATTCTATATTGGAGAGGGTCTCATTCCAGAGCTTGTGGTCCCTATCATGATTTCTTGATACAGGGTTGCCGAAAACAGGTAAGCTACAGTACCAAGAGTTCCTAGTGGCGAAATTGTTTTACGTTCGCTATTATGACTTGGTTAACCGTGACGGAGTATCCGTGTCACCGATGATAGAGGGTTGATGCAAATAGGGAAGGAACTGAAACTTAGGGCTCCCAGTGGTTAAGTTGAAGTCATTACTTTGAAATAATTAAGGTATTGTTTCTTTTGTTTATTGCATTGTCTGTCCTCGATATTAAGGTTTCTGGTTATCCCTTTGGTATCTTCAACTGTTTCATGTCCTACTACATTTATATCTGAATGGTATGTGTAGCCTATCTGTCCATTTTGGGTTACTAGTATGTTTAAACTTTCTGATTCCAAAAACATGCAAACATACATGAAATACATTGTGACATAATGTTAAGAGAACGACCATTTAACTTGAAGGGGGTGGGGGGGAGGGGGGGCTATGTTTTTTTTTTTTTTTCTAAATATTCTGATCCCCAATGTTGCTGAAAAAAATATTCAGATTTTGAAGGAGGAAAAAAAAAATAATCTGATTGAGAGTTTTTGTCATAAACTAATGTTAAATTCTGGAAAAAAAATTCGCGCTTAGCACGACAAAAAAAAATATTCTAACTTTTGTGATGTCCGAAAAAAATATTTTGAACGAACAAAAAAAACATAACCCCCCTCCACCCCCCCCTTCAAGTTAAATGGTCGGTCCCTAACTGCTAACCCTTTCAGAGTACCTGAGTTCACCACAGGTTTTTAGTTTGATTCGTGCAGCTCGATCTTTAGTTTTCTGTGTAATGCTTTGTAGATAGTTGTTTCTCCTTTTTCATTTGGCCATTGCATTGTCTGTCCTTGTTCAATTTACAGCTTCTGATCACCCCTTTGGTATCTTAAAACTTTGCTTTTCTGTTCTGTGCTCTGATTGGATGAATTAGTGTTTTTATATGTTTTATATAATAACAGCGAACCAATTTATCTACTATGGTTCATAATATAAGTTCTACAGAACGCAATTGTGTAATTAAAACAAAAATTGCTATTTATCCCATACTTTCAGGTAATTCGATTTGTTGTTTGACTAATATTTGATCCAGTGCTGTAAGATATTCTAGACCTGGTGGACATCCCGGAATAGCTTCTACAGGTGCTACCCATTCTTGTGGCTGAACTACCATTCCTACAAAGACAGAACATCACATGCAAATTAGCGCATAAACAGTTAGTGGAAATCATAATAAGGCCACTTTCAACAATATTTCAGCTATATCATTGCAGTCAGTTTTATTGGTGAGGTGAAACCGGAGAAACCCTCCGACCTGCCGCAAGTCACTGATAAACTTTATCGCGTAATGTTGAATCGAGTACACATCGCCATGAGCGTGATTTAAACTCACAACGCACAACGTTTGTGCTGATAGGCACTTAATTATTGTAAATCTAAGTACCATATGATCACGACCACGACTGTTCCTCAGCATCACGTGCTTTCAAAAGAACATCCGAGTGTAACAGTGGTGCTTTCATATGTCATTAAAAATTCCTGTCTCATTAAGAAAATAATTGAGATCTGAGACATACAGACTATCAAATTCGTCCATGCAACATTTTCTTTGTTATCCAGCCTCACACGGTGGTCAAAATAATGCCGTGGAACGGACAAAATTAGCATGTAATAAACAAAACACGTTATTGTAGATGTAAGAACGGAAAGAGGGGCCGTCGTGGCCGTGATCGTATGGTAGTTGGAATTACAACTACCTATGTCATCAGTGCCTATCACCACTTATGCTGTGAGTTCGAATCTTGATCAGGGCGAGCTGTACAACATTATGTGATAAAGTTTATCAGTGACTTGCGACAGGTCAGTGGTTTTCTCCGGATCCTCCGGTTTCCTCAACCAATAAAACTAACCGCCACGATATAACTGAAATATTGTTGAAAGTGGCGTTAAACACCATCAAACAAACAGAACGGAAAGCCAGATATGATCTAATTGTATGATCAGTAAAAAATGAACAGAATATAAAAAAGTTTAAATGTACGTACACATGGTGTCAAGAGGATGGTAAAGTTTAAATATATCAGGTATAATAATAATCAAATAGATGAATCTTCAAAGTAAAATATTATTAAATTGTTGAAAAACAGAATTGTATTCAAACATATTTCTGAGGTAAACACATATTTCTTGAATATTTTCATACATTCGTCACTTTAAAAATCTCATAATAATTGGTCGTATTCATCATTCTGACACAGCTAAGCATATACACATATTTATTTGTTAAATTTGTATCTATATAGTAATATGATTCAAAATCTAACATTACTTTGTGATTTTTTTAAATAAATAAAATTCTACTAAAATAATTTTAGGGCCGTCGTGGATGTGATCGTAGGGATGGTATGATATTTGGATTTAGATCTACATATGCAATCACACTCGTCACAACATTGATGAAATCGGTGACAATCGCCACTAAAGTTGTGAGTTCGATTCCCGTCCTATACTATTCACTTTGTCATGTATTTTATGTTCT
This sequence comes from Bathymodiolus brooksi, assembly GCA_963680875.1. Taxonomy (NCBI): domain Eukaryota; kingdom Metazoa; phylum Mollusca; class Bivalvia; order Mytilida; family Modiolidae; genus Bathymodiolus; species Bathymodiolus brooksi. The sequence continues at coordinate 71,107,905 of OY804590.1, forward strand.
TATGAATGACCGCCACAATATTAATGTATTATTGTTGAAAGTGGCGCTAAACAACATTAACCTAACCCGTTCCTGTAAAATAATACTTATTAAAAAGAAGATTACAAATCTTTATCTACATGAGTAGTTCCAATTTCTGAAACAGAGGCTATTGGTATATATATAGTATCTGCCATAGAATACATAAAATCACCTCTGGAAGGAGAGACTCCTCTAATGACGGACATTTGCGTAGAATTTCCACGAAAATAGATTACGGGAGGAGTAAATAAACGTTAGAGAACACCGAAGGGGCAATCAAAAATGGACAATCCTGAGAAACTGGCAACATAGGGTACACAAGACACAAGACGAAGACAAGCAAAACAAATTCAACACAACACAATATGCATTGGACATCACTATTCGCAAACAAACACAAATAACGTAAATAAGATATGAGCCCTCCTACTTAAACAACTGGAGGTAAATTATATTTATAAATAACAAGATGGTGGATAATGTTTACAAATTTTAAACCTTATAAGGAAAAAATGTAATGCATTCACATTAAAAAAAAATACGAATATTATTCAAAATACAGGATGACGTATGGCAGAGTTAAATTTTATAGCTGAAGTCAGTTACAGACAGTAGAGAAAACTGCAGAGAGAATCGAATGAATTTGCTGAAAGGCACACGGACGAAAGATTATTAACATATTTAGCATAGGATTTCACAATTTCTGGACTTAAAGTAATATTACACCAGTTTTGGGTGAAGAAAATGTTTCCTTGAAAATTCAATTTGGAATACGGCGGTACCTTTACTAAGCTATTCATGCATGTTTCAAGTCGAAATATGTTCCCAACAACTAGAAATCTGTAAATCCGTGTGCATGTTTATCGTCCTCGCCATTATTGTGGAGACTGATTAACTTTCTGTTGTTTTGGTCCGATGATTGCCGATCATGACCTCGTCAAGAAAAGATAAACAATCATGGATGCTGAGGTAAGCACGCACACATTCCTGACAATGATTATTGAGGAATCTGTCTGTTTCCTTCGTGTGAACCAATTTTTTGGGGGCAATTATTCTTATGTGGTACACACGGAATATGTATATATATTTTTTTTCATCAACTGAACATTGCGCATGAGCGATAATTTCCCCGAAAGAGTTCAAATCTTGTGTCACGCACATATCATTTGCATTACTGTACTGGGAAACAGAATTATCTGCTGTAAAATATTTTGCGATTTGCTCTTAAAATCTGCTTTTGAGCGGATTTTTAATGATATGCAGTTGATTTTAGTTAAAATTAAGTGACATATTAAGTGAAAATATTTAATCCAAAAATTCCACGATATTTGCCTTTCATATTACTTTAAATTAAAATATTGCAATTTAAGCTATCAGCTTACACATGTTAAAATCGTTATGTTTATTTAAAGTATTTAAAGACAGTTCTAGTAGATCACCTCTCCTTAAACGTTTTGTTGTACACACATCTATGTCATAAAAATGTCTGTGTGTGACAATAAATCGGACGTCCAGAAACAATAAAATATTGTGGACTTAAGATATCTGTTCTTGACCAATGGATAAATCAATTGAACAATAAAATGTACGACGTTTTTATGTTGTAGATAATTTAACAGATACAGAATCTAAATGTACAAATATTACCAATACAAGTTGTGTTGTCGAGAGTACAGGTTTTTGGTGGGTTCATGTTACACATCTTTTTTAGTTTTTCTGTTGTGTTGTGTTTTTTGTATTTTGTTTGTGTTCGTCTTGTGCACGATGACGTCAGTGTCTGTTAGTTGTCGATTTTTGATTTCCCGCTTCGGTTTACTCTAACGTTATTTGTATTATTTACGTGTGATGTCCAACACGATTTTCATATCAGATGATGTTCGTGTCGTTTAGCAGTATCACGACGGGTGTCACTAGTGGAGCAGAAACTGCTAACCCTTGTGGAGGTCATCCCCGGTTTTTAGTGGGGTTCGTGTTGCTCGATCTTTAGTTTTCTGTGTAGTGTTTTGTAGATCATTGTTTGTCATTTTTCTTTTGACCATTGTGGTACCGGTGTTTGTCCTTCGACTTCCGGTTAGGAGTTATGATTATGGTGTTTAACGCCACTTTGAACAATATTTCAGTTATATCATTGTGCTCAGTTTTATTAGTAGAGGAAACCAGAATACTCGGAGAAAGCTACCGACCTGTATCAAGTTACTGTCAAAATTGATCACATAATGTCGTATCGAGTACACCTCTCCATGAGCGGGATTCGAACTCACTACTTTATTTAGTGGTGATATGCACTAATTGCATAGGTATTTGTAAATCCAACTACCATATGTTGTATGAAAGCGGTCCTAAATATCCACAATACATAAATCATTCCAGGTATATCAATTATATAAAGTATTTTACCTGGTGGTGCATGTTGTGGTTGATTTGAATAAACAGGTGGCGCTCCCATTTGTTGTTGCATACCATATGCTTGCTGTCCTTGCATGCCATAGCCTTGCTGTTGTTGTGGGTCATAATCGGGAGCAACTAAATGAAGATTAAAATATTATATTTGAGTTGGAAACTATTTTATATTTGCTATTCGTCCACATGAAAGCAAATGTGGATAAACAGTGAAATCAGTTTGTAATGTTGAAACTGAACCACATCAGAAGTTTATTGATTAAGAAATAAATCATGGAAGCCAGAATGTGTTGGGAGTTTTAACATGGATTGGCGGATATTAGTATTTTATCCCGAGCCAGAAGCGAGGGATAAAATTTACTAATATCCGTCAATCCATGTTAAACCTCAAAGCACATTCTGGCTTCCATGATTTATTTCCATTCTGATATGTCTAAGAGTACAAATACGGTAGTATACTTTGATTGGAAGACGGTAACTTATATTTACGCTTGCGGAAAATGTCGCACACAATTTATGCTGCCAATGGAAAAGTCAGTCACATTCACCGGCGCATGTGCTAATGAGATTATACCGAACTCGCTCGTTTGTTAACAAAGCGAAAGAAGGAGGGCATGTTAGAATTAGAGTTATCTCCTCGAGTGTGGTAGGTAGATCATCGGTTTGAGCCCCGGGTCGAGTCAAACCAAAGACTATAAAACTGGCATTTGCTGTTTCGCCGTTTTGCACACAGCACCAATTCAAGGAGTAAGAACAAAGACTGTGTGAATCTGTGTAGTTGTTTTTACTGTTTGTTTATATCTGAATAGCCGTTGGCGAACGAATTATCACAAGGAGAGGGTTAGGACATCATCGGTAACCCGCAGCCGATCACGCTCTGATTACTCTCCACTAATAACCCGAGGGGCAACTTGCATAGAAATCTTTGTTTCGTTGAAAAAAGCCTATGAATAGTTACCAATCAAAATTATCGTTTGATATTCCTTCTTTGAGGTAGAAAAAGCTATAGAGAAAAATGGGGGCTCTCATAATTTGCAAGGAATTCCTTTCTGAATTTGGATACAACTGAAAGTAGTGACTTGGTTGGCTACAAAAACGGTCATCGAGACTTATCAACGTGTTTTAAAACGATCACATGACAATGAGGATTTCTGTACCAGTTGACCCATGTGTGATGAGTGGAGAGTAATCGATGCGTGACCAACTGTGTGCGACGATCCGGTCGGGATCCCATAAACCGGTTTAACTGCGCCACATATATGTGTCTGTCCTTAGTCATGACATGGATTTCTAATGTCATATGTGGTGGACTTTTTCATATTCAATGATTTGAAGTGAGAGGTGATTGTTCGTTTTGTTGATATTGGTGGAAATGTTGACCATCACTGTATAAGCTTTCTTTACATAACTGGTAGGCTCGTATTCAGGAATACACGCCCGAATTGAGCGTCGAATCTATCCGCGACTGTTGTTTCACTGAGCTAGCAATATGAAAATCCAACTAAGCGTATTTGTCTGAAACAAAGTTGAAATTATCATCACTTTGTCTAAATGTCACTTGCTTTTGCCAAGAAATTGCTGAAAAACTGCTCATGTGGCATTAAATAATAACCACTCACTCATTGTCGAAATTAGGGGCATGTTTATTTATTATTTTAATATTTTGTGGGAATATTTTAATTTTTAAAAGGCATGTAGCGTATACAAAATACTGGTTGGCTAATTACTGAAATTGTCACGTTTACAATTTTCCTATTCAAGGTAAAACATGCTACTCCGAGGAACAAGTGATCAGTATGCTGGAGTTCCTCATCGATAACATATTTGTCTCCTTTGGAGGGACACTGTTTCAGCAGGTCGTCGGCATACCAATGGGTGCGAATTGTGCCCCTCTTCTAGCCGATTTATTTTTATACTCATATGAGTCGGAATTTCTTCAAAAGCTTGTATAAGATAAGAAGATTCATGAGGCTAGAGCCTTTAATTTCACATACAGGTATATTGATGACGTTTTATCTATCAATAATTCTAGATTTGCAGAATTTCTGCCATTGATATATCCTCCAGAGCTGGAAGCTAAAGAGACCACCGATACAGCTTCGTCCGCATCATTTTTGGACTTATACCTCGAATTTGACGAAAGTGGTCAACTCAGTACTAAAATTTATGATAAGACTTCAATTTTAAAATCATAAATTTTCCAAACATGTGCAGCAATATACCAGCTTCTCCTGCATATGGTGTTTACATCTCGCAATTGATTCGCTATGCAAGGGCCAGTAGCAATTATTCTGATTTCCTGAAACGTCATCTTCATCTGAGAAACAGGCTACTGGACCAGGGCTATAAAAAGATTCGCCTTATTCGATCTCTTAAATTTTTTTTATTCCGATACCAATATCTTGTCGAAATATATTCCGTCTCTGCAGAAAAAATTATAAGCGATGCATTTTCATATAGTGAAAATGTATAAAGATAAAGAAGTTAAAAATGTCAATAATTTTTTTGTCAATGTGTGACGTAAAAATATTTTTGACATTTACGTCACCGAATATGGTACTGCTTTGACAACTATTTTACCTATTTTGTTCCTGTATTTAAATACTGTTACAGTGACAGCCGGAACCTTTGAACCATAATGAGAGCGGGAGGTTTGGCGCCTTAAAATCTGATTCAACCCACCATTTCTTTAGAAATGCCTGTACCAAGTCAGGGTCATTACGGTTTTCACAGTTTTCCGGTTGTTGACTGATTTTGTCTGTTTATATAATTATGAGTTTGGACTTTCCCTTTGTAAGATTGTTCGGAGTTCGGTAATTTTGTTATTACCTTTATTCACAAATATAGATTTTAACAAACAATCTAATTTGTCCTTCGTGTGTACCTCAGGGTCAGCGTTTATTTTTCAAGGGTAAATCTAGACCTACCTCTGGTTTACACAAGAGATTAAAATGAATAGATAACATACCTAAGTAAAATATTGTTTAAATACCAAAACACTACAGTGCATTAAAATATCTGTTAATTTTTTGCGTTGTAATAGAGATAAAGCATCTCATTCTTATTGCTTCGATCAGATTAAATCATGAAACATGTCTTTTATCCCCCCCTCCCGCCCCCCCCCCCCCACAAAAAAAACAACTATAACGGTAATGATTTTTTTTTAATTGTTCAATCTGGAATAAAAGGAGGGTGTTACTTTGTCAATCTGTGGTGAATTAATCTTTAGCATGTATTTTTCTTCGGCTAAATGTTCCTAATGCTCATTATACAGAGTCCTTCTTTATTATTCAAAATGAAAAATATTTATGGAATACACTCAATCAAAACTGATTATGGCAACGTATGTGAACAACCTGTTACGTTGAATGGTTGGTAAAGTTTCTCTTCCATTAAAAAAAACAAACCCAAACAAACAAACAAAAACAAAAATACACTAATTTGTAAACAGGACTTGAATATGCCAGAAGCGCTTGGGACTCTCATCTCCAAAAAACATATTCTACAGATGGAGATGGTCCAACGCCGAGCAGCACGCTTCATCAAAAGCAACTACTCAAGAGACCCCGGTACAGTGACAACATTACTTGAACAACTGGAATTACAACAACTTTCAACAAGGAGAAAAATAGCCCGTATCACACTTTTATATAAAGCCATCCATGAAAAAGTAGCGATACCAATACCATCCTACATCATTAAACCAACGAGAACTTCGAGATTCCATCATCCGAAGAGATACATACAAATTAGACCGAAAAAAGATGTTTACAAATACAGTTTCTTCCCACGTACCATCAGGGATTGGAACCAACTATCAGATGAACTGTTAGACATAGAGAGCAGTGAGGAATTTAAGAGCAGACTCACTAAGCTCTACTACGGTGGCTGAACAACATGAACAAAAGATGATGATTTTATCCTGATTTTAATCACTTGTAAATACACACACTTTTAGGACTTTACTGTATATACTAATAATTTTGTCATGTTGGAGGACGTCACAAATACTTGAGTGATGGGTCAACGACCTTTTTCAAGTCAACACCATAGATAGATAGATAGATATTATAATGAGGCTATTTGTACTCGATTTCCATTAGCAATTGTTTTTAATTAGAATGTGCTGACATAAAAACCACTGAAATCTGTTAACTTTTTCATCTTTCATATATGATTAGGTCGTACTCCGGTTTCCTCCACCAATAAATATGACCGCCACGATATAACTGAAATATAGTTGAAAGTGGCGTTTAGCACCATAAACCATCAACCGTAAATTGCCCATTTCAGTGTGAAATTTTGAGCTATGATATATCAGTTGGTCGGTTTCTATGAGCCCATACATGTAGCTTCTGTACTACTAAGACAAATTCTTCTACAGGTATAAATTCTAGTCGGAAAGCAAACCCACGATTTGACCGTTACAACTAGTGATTCTAAAACCACGCAGTCAGGGGGTGATAACCGCAAAAAATTCCCGCTGGGTGCCGCTTTACAAGTCCCGCAAAATTTTTCATTCGCGCCGTTGTAGGATAAACGTGAAATAAAGTATTAAATAGACAAAATTGTGATAGAAACGTGATTTATATAAAATATATATATATATTTTTTGCAATGACTGGCTATATCAGACAAGCGACCGAAGTTTATATTAGTCAAAAACGTCTTTCGAATCGTGCATTCTAGAATGTGTAAAAACACGAGATTCGGTTTGTTTACATTTTTCAGCCAATGAAAAAGCTGACACAATTCTATATTAGGACATAAAATTGATGATACAGGAGTGATATAGCATCATCAACCAATAGTAAATGCTCTCTCAACTGGAAATTCCGTCACCCTGAAAGGAAATCATTCCTGAAAGAAAATTCGACGAGGCATATTTTTTTTAATTTTCACCTTGTTTTAGTGTAAAATTTGCCCATTTTGGTGAACATTTCTGCCCCAAAACACCCATGTAGTCTGTATATGTCTGCCTTTTATTAGATTTATTAATATCTTCATATTTTAACCGAAAGTTTACAAGAAAACTGCATTGTTTACATCAGATTATGCCCCCCCCCCCTTTTCCCCCGTCTCGTCAATACACTTTGTTTAGACTCCTTTCCCGTTTGCTGTCAGTTAATCTTGTACATATCTAATGTGGCGATTATTTCAAAGGCAATTAGTTTATCAAATATATTTAGGAATGCTGACTTAAGTTTTACCTGATTTTCTCCTGCAAATGAATTATGAATTTATGTGTAACAGGTATACAATGATTGAATGAATGTGACTCTGAAAACAAAAACCAGCCAGTGTGTGTGTTATAAATAGAAAGTAGGCTAAATTTGTTATCTGTATGTAACTGCATATATGATATTTAATTGATTAAACAACTGTATTTTGCAAGACTGATTTTACCACAGTTGACTAGTAGTAGTAATTCCCCCAAAAAAACTTAACTGTTCTGAAGCCCAAAGTGGCAGGGACCCTCGGCTCTGTGTTGATTGTCTGCTGGCAAAGCCATTTTATGCCTTACATGTTATAAAAATTTTAACAAATTTGTGAGGTCTGATGATTCTCTAAATGAACTTTCAAAAACAATCAAAACATTGACAATTCTGAATGTTTTGGTGTAAAATTTGTTAAAATCTATCCAGAAATTACTTCACAATATTTTTTGGAAAAAATATAGTTTTGGTTGATTATATAGGGATTTTTTTTACATTTCCCAATACTTTTGACAGATGACTGTACATATTAGGGTAAGATGGTTATGAATGAATAGTAAAATGATTGGTGAAGCGATTTATATAAGGGTTTATGATAGAAAATAAAATCCGATAGCCACGAAACGTGGAAATGTGCCGACCCAGAGCTGGAAAGGCAAATCCGCTGTAATCCGTATATATTGCGCTCTGACGTCCAACGGCTACAGCAAATCCATATACGCCGTTAGACGACAGAGGAATCTCGGACTAGGAGTTATCTTTCTTGGCTGACAATTTTTCGGCACTAAAAGCTGACACAATTTTTTATTAATGAATAAAAACGTGTACCAGAGAAACATTTCGTTAAATAAATATATAACCTAGCGCAGTGTGAAGTTTGGGAATGTCACTATACTGCAAACTTAATATATTTGCATTTTATTCCAATGCGATGGCGACATTCCATCGAGGGGGTCACCCTCTAAATCATCAAAATTTTAATAATAATCTCCCGTTTTAACTCAAATCTAATAAACAAATCGTGGAAGTAATTATTGCTGAAAAGAAAACAATATAAGACGTTTCGCTATTTTCTACGGTATAAATAAACGAGGTCTTTGTTCTACAATTTTCCATGATTTTCATGACCGACGAAAATGTCAACATTTTCAAATGAGAATCACGTGACCCGTGGTTTTACCAGCGACGCCATTAATGAGTTTGCTTTCCGACTGTTCAGATATCTGTTCTTGACCAATGGATAAATCAATTGAACAATAAAATGTACGACGTTTTTATGTTGTAGATAATTTAACAGATACAGAATCTAAATGTACAAATATTACCAATACAAGTTGTATTGTCGAGAGTACAGGTTTTTGGTGGGTTCATGTTACACATCTTTTTTAGTTTTTCTGTTGTGTTGTGTATTTTGTTTGTGTTCGTCTTGTGCACGATGATATCAGTGTCTCTTAGTTGTCGATTTTTTATTTCCCGCTTCGGTTTACTCTAACGTTATTTGTATTATTTACGTGTGATGTCCAACACGATTTTCATATCAGATGATGTTCGTGTCGTTTAGCAGTATCACGACGGGTGTCACTAGTGGAGCAGAAACTGCTAACCCTTGTGGAGGTCATCCCCGTTTTTAGTGGGGTTCGTGTTGCTCGATCTTTAGTTTTCTGTGTAGTGTTTTGTAGATCATTGTTTGTAATTTTTTTTTTGGCCATTGTGGTACCGGTGTTTGTCCTTCGACTTCCGGTTAGGAGTTATCATTATGGTGTTTAACGCCACTTTGAACAATATTTCAGTTATATCATTGTGGTCAGTTTTATTAGTAGAGGAAACCAGAGTACTCGGAGAAAACTACCGACCTGTATCAAGTCACTATCAAAATTGTTCACATAATGTTGTATCGAGTACACCTCTCCATGAGCGGGATTCGAACTGACTACTTTATTTAGTGGTGATATGCACTAATTGCTTAGGTATTTGTAAATCCAACTACCACATGTTGTATGAAAGCGGTGTTAAATATCCACAATACATAAATCATTCCAGGTATATCAATTATATAAAGTAATTTACCTGGTGGTGCCTGTAGTGGTTGCATGCCATAACTGTGAGCAACTAAATGAGGATTAAAATATTATATTTGAGTTGGAAACTATTTTATATTTGCTATTCGTTCACATGAAAGCAAATGTGGATAAACAGTGAAATCAGTTTGTAATGTTGAAACTGAACCACATCAGAAGTTTATTGATTAAGAAATAAATCATGGAAGCCAGAATGTGTTGGGAGTTTTAACATGGATTGGTGGATATTAGTATTTTATCCGGAGCCAGAAGCGAGGGATAAAATTTACTAATATCCGTCAATCCATGTTAAAACTCAAAACACATTCTGGCTTCCATGATTTATTTCGATTCTGATATGTCTAAGAGTACAAATACGGTAGTATACTTTGATTGGAAGACGGTAATTTATATTTACGCTTGCGGAAAATGTCACACACAATTTATGCTGCCAATGGAAAAGTCGGTCACATTCACCGTCGCATGTGCTAATGAGATTTGTTAACAAAGCGAAAGAAGGAGGGCATGTTAGAATTAGAGTTATCTCCTCGAGTGTGGTAGGTAGATCATCGGTTTGAGCTCCGGGTCGAGTCAAACCAAAGACTATAAAACTGGCATTTGCTGTTTCGCCGTTTTGCACACAGCACCAATTCAAGGAGTAAGAACAAAGACTGTGTGAATCTGTGTAGTTGTTTTTACTGTTTGTTTATATCTGAATAGCCGTTGGCGAACGAATTATCACAAGGAGAGGGTTAGGACATCATCGGTAACCCGCAGCTGATCACGCTCTGATTACTCTCCACTAATAACCCGAGGGGCAACTTGCATAGAAATCTTTGTTTCGTTGATAAAAGCCTATGAATAGTTACCAATCAAAATTATCGTTTGATATTGTTAATTTCCTTCTTTGAGGTAGAAAAAGCTATACAGAAAAATGGGGGCTCTCATAATTTGCAAAGAATTCCTTTCTGAATTTGGATACAACTGAAAGTAGTGACTTGGTTGGCTACAAAAACGGTCATCGAGACTTATCAACGTGTTTTAAAACGATCACATGACAATGAGGATTTCTGTACCAGTTGACCCATGTGTGATGAGTGGAGAGTAATCGATGCGTGACCAACTGTGTGCTATTGACGATCCGGTCGGGATCCCATAAACCGGTTTAACTGCGCCACATATGTGTCTGTCCTTAGTCATGACATGGATTTCTAATGTCATATGTGGTGGACTTTTTCATATTCAATGATTTGAAGTGAGAGGTGATTGTTCGTTTTGTTGATATTGGCGAAAATGTTGACCATCACTGTTTAAGCTTTCTTTACATAACTGGTAGGCTCGTATTCAGGAATACACGCCCGAATTGAGCGTCAAATCTACCCGCGACTGTTGTTTCACTGAGCTAACAATATGAAAATCCAACTAAGCGTATTTGTCTGATACAAAGTTGAAATTATCATCACTTTGTCTAAATGTCACTTGCTTTTGCCAAGAAATTGCTGAAAAACTGCTCATTTGGCATTAAATAATAACCACTCACTCATTGTCGAAATTAGGGGCATGTTTATTTATTATTTTAATATTTTGTGGGAATATTTTAATTTTTAAAAGGCATGTAGCGTATACAAAATACTGGTTGGCTAATTACTGAAAATGTCACGTTTACAATTTTCCTATTCACAAATATAGATTTTATCAAACATTCTAATTTGTCCTTCGTGTGTACCTAAGGGTCAGCGGTTATTTTTCAAGGGAAAATCTAGACCCACCTCCTTTAAAATGAATAGATAACTTACCTAAGTAAAATATTGTTTAAATACCAAAACATTCCAGTGCATTAAAATATCTGTTAAATTTTTGCGTTGTAATAGAGATAAAGCATCTCATTCTTATTGCTTCGATCAGATTAAATCATGAAACATGTATTTTATTCCCCCCCCCCCCCCCCCCCCCCCCCCCCCCACAAAAAAACTCAACTATAACGGTAATGATTTATTTTTAATTGTTAAATCTTGAATAAAAGGAGGGTGTTACTTTGTCAATCAGTGGTGAATTAACCTTTAGCATGTATTTTTCTTGGGCTAACTGTTCCTAATGCTCATCATACAGAGTCCTTCTTTATTATTCAAAATGAAAAATATTTATGGAATACACTCAATCAAAACTGATTATGGCAACGTATGTGATCAACCTGTTACGTTGAATGGTTGGTAAAGTTTCTCTTCCATAAAAAAAAAACAAACCCAAACAAACAAAAACAAAAATACACTAATTTGTAAACAGGACTATTATAATGAGGCTATTTGTACTCGATTTCCATTAGCAATTGTTTTTAATTAGAATGTGTTGACATAAAAACCACTGAAATCTGTTAACTTTTTCATCTTTCATATATGATTAGGTCGTACTCCGAATTACTCCACCAATAAATATGACCGCCACGATATAACTGAAATTATCATCACTTCGTCTACATGTCACTTGCTTTTGCCAAGATATTGCTGAACAACTGCTCATTTGGCATTAAATAATAACCACTCACTCATTGTCGAAATTAGGGGATATGTTTATTTATTATTTTAATATTTTGTGGGAATATTTAAATTTTTAAAAGGCATGTAGCGTATACAAAATACTGGTTGGCTAATTGCTGAAAATGTCACATATACAATTTTCCTATTCACAAATATAGATTTTAACAAACAATCTAATTTCTCCTTCGTGTGTATCTAAGGGTCAAAGTTTATTTTTCAATGGAAAGTCTAGACCCACCTCTGGTTTACACAAGAGATTAAAATGAATAGAAAACATACCTAAGTAAAATATTGTTTAAATACCAAAACACTACAGTGCATTAAAATATCTGTTAAATTTTTGCGTTGTAATAGAGATAAATCAACTCATTCTTATTGCTTCGATTAGATTAAACCATGAAACATGAAACATGTCTTTTATCACCCCCCCCCTCCCCCCCCAACAAAAAAACCTAACTATAACGGTAATGATTGTTTTTTAATTGTAAAATCTGGAATAATAGGAGGGTGTTACTTTGTCAATCTGTGGTGAATTAATCTTTAGCATGTATTTTTCTTCGGCTAAATGTTTCTAATGCTCATCATACAGAGTCCTTCTTTATTATTCAAAATGAAAAATATTTATGGAATACACTCAACCAAAACTGATTATGGCAACGTATGTGGGTCAACATGTTAGGTTGAATGGTTGGTAAAGTTTCTCTTCCATAAAAAAACCCCGAAAAAACCCAACCAAACGAAAACAAAAATACACTAATTTGTAAACAGGACTATTATAAAGAGGCTATTTGTATCGATTTCCATTAGCAATTCTTTTTAATAAGAATGTGTTGACATAAAAGCCACTGAAATCTGTTAACTTTTTCATCTTTCATATATGATTAGGTCGTACTCCGAATTCCTCCACCAATAAATATGACCGCCACGATATAACTGAAATATAGTTGAAAGTGGCGTTTAGCACCATAAACCATCAACCGTAAATTGCCCATTTCAGTGTGAAATTTTGAGCTATGATATATCAGTTGGTCGGTTTCTATGAGCCCATACATGTAGCTTCTGTACTACTAAGACAAATTCTTCTACAGGTATAAATTCTAGATATCTGTTCTTGACCAATGGATAAATCAATTGAACAATAAAATGTACGACGTTTTTATGTTGTAGATAATTTAACAGATACAGAATCTAAATGTACAAATATTACCAATACAAGTTGTGTTGTCGAGAGTACAGGTTTTTGGTGGGTTCATGTTACACATCTTTTTTAGTTTTTCTGTTGTGTTGTGTTTTTTGTATTTTGTTTGTGTTCGTCTTGTGCACGATGACGTCAGTGTCTCTTAGTTGTCGATTTTTGATTTCCCGCTTCGGTTTACTCTAACGTTATTTGTATTATTTACGTGTGATGTCCAACACGATTTTCATATCAGATGATGTTCGTGTCGTTTAGCAGTATCACGACGGGTGTCACTAGTGGAGCAGAAACTGCTAACCCTTGTGGAGGTCATCCCCGGTTTTTAGTGGGGTTCGTGTTGCTCGATCTTTAGTTTTCTGTGTAGTGTTTTGTAGATCATTGTTTGTCATTTTTCTTTTGGCCATTGTGGTACCGGTGTTTGTCCTTCGACTTCCGGTTAGGAGTTATGATTATGGTGTTTAACGCCACTTTGAACAATATTTCAGTGATATCGTTGTGGTCAGTTTTATTAGTAGAGGAAACCAGAGTACTCGGAGAAAACTACCGACCTGTATCAAGTCACTATCAAAATTGTTCACATAATGTTGTATCGAGTACACCTCTCCATGAGCGGGATTCGAACTGACTACTTTATTTAGTGGTGATATGCACTAATTGCTTAGGTATTTGTAAATCCAACTACCACATGTTGTATGAAAGTGGTGTTAAATATCCACAATACATAAATCATTCCAGGTATATCAATTATATAAAGTAATTTACCTGGTGGTGTCTGTTGTTGTTGCATGCCATAACTGTGAGCAACTAAATGAGGATTAAAATATTATATTTGAGTTGGAAACTATTTTATATTTGCTATTCGTCCACATGAAAGCAAATGTGGATAAACAGTGAAATCAGTTTGTAATGTTGAAACTGAACCACATCAGAAGTTTATTGATTAAGAAATAAATCATGGAAGCCAGAATGTGTTGGGAGTTTTAACATGGATTGGTGGATATTAGTATTTTATCCCGAGCCAGAAGCGAGGGATAAAATTTACTAATATCCGTCAATCCATGTTAAAACTCAAAACACATTCTGGCTTCCATGATTTATTTCGATTCTGATATGTCTAAGAGTACAAATACGGTAGTATACTTTGATTGGAAGACGGTAATTTATATTTACGCTTGCGGAAAATGTTGCACACAATTTATGCTGCCAATGGAAAAGTCAGTCACATTCACCGGCGCATGTGCTAATGAGATTATACCGAATGGATAACTCGCTCGTTTGTTAACAAAGCGAAAGAAGGAGGGCATGTTAGAATTAGAGTTATCTCCTCGAGTGTGGTAGGTAGATCATCGGTTTGAGCCCCGGGTCGAGTCAAACCAAAGACTATAAAACTGGCATTTGCTGTTTCGCCGTTTTGCACACAGCACCAATTCAAGGAGTAAGAACAAAGACTGTGTGAATCTGTGTAGTTGTTTTTACTGTTTGTTTATATCTGAATAGCCGTTGGCGAACGAATTATCACAAGGAGAGGGTTAGGACATCATCGGTAACCCGCAGCTGATCACGCTCTGATTACTCTCCACTAATAACCCGAGGGGCAACTTGCATAGAAATCTTTGTTTCGTTGATAAAAGCCTATGAATAGTTACCAATCAAAATTATCGTTTGATATTGTTAATTTCCTTCTTTGAGGTAGAAAAAGCTATACAGAAAAATGGGGGCTCTCATAATTTGCAAGGAATTCCTTTCTGAATTTGGATACAACTGAAAGTAGTGACTTGGTTGGCTACAAAAACGGTCATCGAGACTTATCAACGTGTTTTAAAACGATCACATGACAATGAGGATTTCTGTACCAGTTGACCCATGTGTGATGAGTGGAGAGTAATCGATGCGTGACCAACTGTGTGCTATTGACGATCCGGTCGGGATCCCATAAACCGGTTTAACTGCGCCACATATGTGTCTGTCCTTAGTCATGACATGGATTTCTAATGTCATATGTGGTGGACTTTTTCATATTCAATGATTTGAAGTGAGAGGTGATTGTTCGTTTTGTTGATATTGGTGGAAATGTTGACCATCACTGTTTAAGCTTTCTTTACATAACTGGTAGGCTCGTATTCAGGAATACACGCCCGAATTGAGCGTCAAATCTACCCGCGACTGTTGTTTCACTGAGCTAACAATATGAAAATCCAACTAAGCGTATTTGTCTGATACAAAGTTGAAATTATCATCACTTTGTCTAAATGTCACTTGCTTTTGCCAAGAAATTGCTGAAAAACTGCTCATTTGGCATTAAATAATAACCACTCACTCATTGTCGAAATTAGGGGCATGTTTATTTATTATTTTAATATTTTGTGGGAATATTTTAATTTTTAAAAGGCATGTAGCTTATACAAAATACTGGTTGGCTAATTACTGAAAATGTCACGTTTACAATTTTCCTATTCACAAATATAGATTTTATCAAACATTCTAATTTGTCCTTCGTGTGTACCTAAGGGTCAGCGGTTATTTTTCAAGGGAAAATCTAGACCCACCTCCTTTAAAATGAATAGATAACTTACCTAAGTAAAATATTGTTTAAATACCAAAACATTCCAGTGCATTAAAATATCTGTTAAATTTTTGCGTTGTAATAGAGATAAAGCATCTCATTCTTATTGCTTCGATCAGATTAAATCATGAAACATGTATTTTATTCCCCCCCCCCCCCCCCCCCCCACAAAAAAACCCAACTATAACGGTAATGATTCATTTTTAATTGTTAAATCTTGAATAAAAGGAGGGTGTTACTTTGTCAATCAGTGGTGAATTAACCTTTAGCATGTATTTTTCTTGGGCTAACTGTTCCTAATGCTCATCATACAGAGTCCTTCTTTATTATTCAAAATGAAAAATATTTATGGAATACACTCAATCAAAACTGATTATGGCAACGTATGTGATCAACCTGTTACGTTGAATGGTTGGTAAAGTTTCTCTTCCATAAAAAAAAAACAAACCCAAACAAACAAAAACAAAAATACACTAATTTGTAAACAGGACTATTATAATGAGGCTATTTGTACTCGATTTCCATTAGCAATTGTTTTTAATTAGAATGTGTTGACATAAAAACCACTGAAATCTGTTAACTTTTTCATCTTTCATATATGATTAGGTCGTACTCCGAATTACTCCACCAATAAATATGACCGCCACGATATAACTGAAATTATCATCACTTCGTCTACATGTCACTTGCTTTTGCCAAGATATTGCTGAACAACTGCTCATTTGGCATTAAATAATAACCACTCACTCATTGTCGAAATTAGGGGATATGTTTATTTATTATTTTAATATTTTGTGGGAATATTTAAATTTTTAAAAGGCATGTAGCGTATACAAAATACTGGTTGGCTAATTGCTGAAAATGTCACATATACAATTTTCCTATTCACAAATATAGATTTTAACAAACAATCTAATTTCTCCTTCGTGTGTATCTAAGGGTCAAAGTTTATTTTTCAATGGAAAGTCTAGACCCACCTCTGGTTTACACAAGAGATTAAAATGAATAGAAAACATACCTAAGTAAAATATTGTTTAAATACCAAAACACTACAGTGCATTAAAATATCTGTTAAATTTTTGCGTTGTAATAGAGATAAATCAACTCATTCTTATTGCTTCGATTAGATTAAACCATGAAACATGAAACATGTCTTTTATCACCCCCCCCTCCCCCCCCCAACAAAAAAACCTAACTATAACGGTAATGATTGTTTTTTAATTGTAAAATCTGGAATAATAGGAGGGTGTTACTTTGTCAATCTGTGGTGAATTAATCTTTAGCATGTATTTTTCTTCGGCTAAATGTTTCTAATGCTCATCATACAGAGTCCTTCTTTATTATTCAAAATGAAAAATATTTATGGAATACACTCAACCAAAACTGATTATGGCAACGTATGTGGGTCAACATGTTAGGTTGAATGGTTGGTAAAGTTTCTCTTCCATAAAAAAACCCCGAAAAAACCCAACCAAACGAAAACAAAAATACACTAATTTGTAAACAGGACTATTATAAAGAGGCTATTTGTATCGATTTCCATTAGCAATTCTTTTTAATAAGAATGTGTTGACATAAAAGCCACTGAAATCTGTTAACTTTTTCATCTTTCATATATGATTAGGTCGTACTCCGAATTCCTCCACCAATAAATATGACCGCCACGATATAACTGAAATATAGTTGAAAGTGGCGTTTAGCACCATAAACCATCAACCGTAAATTGCCCATTTCAGTGTGAAATTTTGAGCTATGATATATCAGTTGGTCGGTTTCTATGAGCCCATACATGTAGCTTCTGTACTACTAAGACAAATTCTTCTACAGGTATAAATTCTAGATATCTGTTCTTGACCAATGGATAAATCAATTGAACAATAAAATGTACGACGTTTTTATGTTGTAGATAATTTAACAGATACAGAATCTAAATGTACAAATATTACCAATACAAGTTGTGTTGTCGAGAGTACAGGTTTTTGGTGGGTTCATGTTACACATCTTTTTTAGTTTTTCTGTTGTGTTGTGTTTTTTGTATTTTGTTTGTGTTCGTCTTGTGCACGATGACGTCAGTGTCTCTTAGTTGTCGATTTTTGATTTCCCGCTTCGGTTTACTCTAACGTTATTTGTATTATTTACGTGTGATGTCCAACACGATTTTCATATCAGATGATGTTCGTGTCGTTTAGCAGTATCACGACGGGTGTCACTAGTGGAGCAGAAACTGCTAACCCTTGTGGAGGTCATCCCCGGTTTTTAGTGGGGTTCGTGTTGCTCGATCTTTAGTTTTCTGTGTAGTGTTTTGTAGATCATTGTTTGTCATTTTTCTTTTGGCCATTGTGGTACCGGTGTTTGTCCTTCGACTTCCGGTTAGGAGTTATGATTATGGTGTTTAACGCCACTTTGAACAATATTTCAGTTATATCGTTGTGGTCAGTTTTATTAGTAGAGGAAACCAGAGTACTCGGAGAAAACTACCGACCTGTATCAAGTCACTATCAAAATTGTTCACATAATGTTGTATCGAGTACACCTCTCCATGAGCGGGATTCGAACTGACTACTTTATTTAGTGGTGATATGCACTAATTGCTTAGGTATTTGTAAATCCAACTACCACATGTTGTATGAAAGTGGTGTTAAATATCCACAATACATAAATCATTCCAGGTATATCAATTATATAAAGTAATTTACCTGGTGGTGTCTGTTGTTGTTGCATGCCATAACTGTGAGCAACTAAATGAGGATTAAAATATTATATTTGAGTTGGAAACTATTTTATATTTGCTATTCGTCCACATGAAAGCAAATGTGGATAAACAGTGAAATCAGTTTGTAATGTTGAAACTGAACCACATCAGAAGTTTATTGATTAAGAAATAAATCATGGAAGCCAGAATGTGTTGGGAGTTTTAACATGGATTGGTGGATATTAGTATTTTATCCCGAGCCAGAAGCGAGGGATAAAATTTACTAATATCCGTCAATCCATGTTAAAACTCAAAACACATTCTGGCTTCCATGATTTATTTCGATTCTGATATGTCTAAGAGTACAAATACGGTAGTATACTTTGATTGGAAGACGGTAATTTATATTTACGCTTGCGGAAAATGTTGCACACAATTTATGCTGCCAATGGAAAAGTCAGTCACATTCACCGGCGCATGTGCTAATGAGATTATACCGAATGGATAACTCGCTCGTTTGTTAACAAAGCGAAAGAAGGAGGGCATGTTAGAATTAGAGTTATCTCCTCGAGTGTGGTAGGTAGATCATCGGTTTGAGCCCCGGGTCGAGTCAAACCAAAGACTATAAAACTGGCATTTGCTGTTTCGCCGTTTTGCACACAGCACCAATTCAAGGAGTAAGAACAAAGACTGTGTGAATCTGTGTAGTTGTTTTTACTGTTTGTTTATATCTGAATAGCCGTTGGCGAACGAATTATCACAAGGAGAGGGTTAGGACATCATCGGTAACCCGCAGCTGATCACGCTCTGATTACTCTCCACTAATAACCCGAGGGGCAACTTGCATAGAAATCTTTGTTTCGTTGATAAAAGCCTATGAATAGTTACCAATCAAAATTATCGTTTGATATTGTTAATTTCCTTCTTTGAGGTAGAAAAAGCTATACAGAAAAATGGGGGCTCTCATAATTTGCAAGGAATTCCTTTCTGAATTTGGATACAACTGAAAGTAGTGACTTGGTTGGCTACAAAAACGGTCATCGAGACTTATCAACGTGTTTTAAAACGATCACATGACAATGAGGATTTCTGTACCAGTTGACCCATGTGTGATGAGTGGAGAGTAATCGATGCGTGACCAACTGTGTGCTATTGACGATCCGGTCGGGATCCCATAAACCGGTTTAACTGCGCCACATATGTGTCTGTCCTTAGTCATGACATGGATTTCTAATGTCATATGTGGTGGACTTTTTCATATTCAATGATTTGAAGTGAGAGGTGATTGTTCGTTTTGTTGATATTGGTGGAAATGTTGACCATCACTGTTTAAGCTTTCTTTACATAACTGGTAGGCTCGTATTCAGGAATACACGCCCGAATTGAGCGTCAAATCTACCCGCGACTGTTGTTTCACTGAGCTAACAATATGAAAATCCAACTAAGCGTATTTGTCTGATACAAAGTTGAAATTATCATCACTTTGTCTAAATGTCACTTGCTTTTGCCAAGAAATTGCTGAAAAACTGCTCATTTGGCATTAAATAATAACCACTCACTCATTGTCGAAATTAGGGGCATGTTTATTTATTATTTTAATATTTTGTGGGAATATTTTAATTTTTAAAAGGCATGTAGCTTATACAAAATACTGGTTGGCTAATTACTGAAAATGTCACGTTTACAATTTTCCTATTCACAAATATAGATTTTATCAAACATTCTAATTTGTCCTTCGTGTGTACCTAAGGGTCAGCGGTTATTTTTCAAGGGTAAATCTAGACCTACCTCCTTTAAAATGAATAGATAACTTACCTAAGTAAAATATTGTTTAAATACCAAAACATTCCAGTGCATTAAAATATCTGTTAAATTTTTGCGTTCTAATAGAGATAAAGCATCTCATTCTTATTGCTTCGACCAGATTAAATCATGAAACATGTATTTTATTCCCTCCCCACCCCCCCCCCCCCCCCCCCCCCCACAAAAAAACCAACTATAACGGTAATGATTTTTTTTTAATTGTTAAATCTTGAATAAAAGGAGGGTGTTACTTTGTCAATCAGTGGTGAATTAACCTTTAGCATGTATTTTTCTTGGGCTAACTGTTCCTAATGCTTATCATACAGAGTCCTTCTTTATTATTCAAAATGAAAAATATTTATGGAATACACTCAATCAAAACTGATTATGGCAACGTATGTGATCAACCTGTTACATTGAATGGTTGGTAAAGTTTCTCTTCCATAAAAAAAAAACAAGACCAAACAAACAAAAACAAAAATACACTAATTTGTAAACAGGACTATTATAATGAGGCTATTTGTACTCGATTTCCATTAGCAATTGTTTTTAATTAGAATGTGTTGACATAAAAACCACTGAAATCTGTTAACTTTTTCATCTTTCATATATGATTAGGTCGTACTCCGAATTACTCCACCAATAAATATGACCGCCACGATATAACTGAAATTATCATCACTTCGTCTACATGTCACTTGCTTTTGCCAAGATATTGCTGAACAACTGCTCATTTGGCATTAAATAATAACCACTCACTCATTGTCGAAATTAGGGGATATGTTTATTTATTATTTTAATATTTTGTGGGAATATTTAAATTTTTAAAAGGCATGTAGCGTATACAAAATACTGGTTGGCTAATTGCTGAAAATGTCACATATACAATTTTCCTATTCACAAATATAGATTTTAACAAACAATCTAATTTCTCCTTCGTGTGTATCTAAGGGTCAAAGTTTATTTTTCAATGGAAAGTCTAGACCCACCTCTGGTTTACACAAGAGATTAAAATGAATAGAAAACATACCTAAGTAAAATATTCTTTAAATACCAAAACACTACAGTGCATTAAAATATCTGTTAAATTTTTGCGTTGTAATAGAGATAAAGCATCTCATTCTTATTGCTTCGATCAGATTAAATCATGAAACATGAAACATGTCTTTTATCCCCCCCCCCTCCCTCCCCAACAAAAAAACCTAACTATAACGGTAATGATTGTTTTTTAATTGTAAAATCTGGAATAATAGGAGGGTGTTACTTTGTCAATCTGTGGTGAATTAATCTTTAGCATGTATTTTTCTTCGGCTAAATGTTTCTAATGCTCATCATACAGAGTCCTTCTTTATTATTCAAAATGAAAAATATTTATGGAATACACTCAACCAAAACTGATTATGGCAACGTATGTGGGTCAACATGTTAGGTTGAATGGTTGGTAAAGTTTCTCTTCCATAAAAAAACCCCGAAAAAACCCAACCAAACGAAAACAAAAATACACTAATTTGTAAACAGGACTATTATAAAGAGGCTATTTGTATCGATTTCCATTAGCAATTCTTTTTAATAAGAATGTGTTGACATAAAAGCCACTGAAATCTGTTAACTTTTTCATCTTTCATATATGATTAGGTCGTACTCCGAATTCCTCCACCAATAAATATGACCGCCACGATATAACTGAAATATAGTTGAAAGTGGCGTTTAGCACCATAAACCATCAACCGTAAATTGCCCATTTCAGTGTGAAATTTTGAGCTATGATATATCAGTTGGTCGGTTTCTATGAGCCCATACATGTAGCTTCTGTACTACTAAGACAAATTCTTCTACAGGTATAAATTCTAGATATCTGTTCTTGACCAATGGATAAATCAATTGAACAATAAAATGTACGACGTTTTTATGTTGTAGATAATTTAACAGATACAGAATCTAAATGTACAAATATTACCAATACAAGTTGTGTTGTCGAGAGTACAGGTTTTTGGTGGGTTCATGTTACACATCTTTTTTAGTTTTTCTGTTCTGTTGTGTTGTGTTTTTTGTATTTTGTTTGTGTTCGTCTTGTGCACGATGACGTCAGTGTCTGATTTCCCGCTTCGGTTTACTCTAACGTTATTTGTATTATTTACGTGTGATGTCCAACACGATTTTCATATCAGATGATGTTCGTGTCGTTTAGCAGTATCACGACGGGTGTCACTAGTGGAGCAGAAACTGCTAACCCTTGTGGAGGTCATCCCCGGTTTTTAGTGGGGTTCGTGTTGCTCGATCTTTAGTTTTCTGTGTAGTGTTTTGTAGATCATTGTTTGTCATTTTTCTTTTGGCCATTGTGGTACCGGTGTTTGTCCTTCGACTTCCGGTTAGGAGTTATGATTATGGTGTTTAACGCCACTTTGAACAATATTTCAGTTATATCATTGTGCTCAGTTTTATTAGTAGAGGAAACCAGAATACTCGGAGAAAGCTACCGACCTGTATCAAGTCACTATCAAAATTGTTCACATAATGTTGTATCGAGTACACCTCTCCATGAGCGGGATTCGAACTCACTACTTTAGTTAGTGGTGATATGCACTAATTGCATAGGTATTTGTAAATCCAACTACCATATGTTGTATGAAAGCGGTGTTAAATATCCACAAAACATAAATCATTCCAGGTATATCAATTATATAAAGTAATTTACCTGGTGGTGTCTGTTGTTGTTGCATACCATATGCTTGCTGTCCTTGCATGCCATAGCCTTGCTGCTGTTGTGGGTCATAACCGGGAGCAACTAAATGAATATTAAAATATTATATTTGAGTTGGAAACTATTTTATATTTGCTATTCGTCCACATGAAAGCAAATGTGGATAAACAGTGAAATCAGTTTGTAATGTTGAAACTGAACCACATCAGAAGTTTATTGATTAAAAAATAAATCATGGAAGCCAGAATGTGTTGGGAGTTTTAACATGGATTGGCGGATATTAGTATTTTATCCCGAGCCAGAAGCGAGGGATAAAATTTACTAATATCCGTCAATCCATGTTAAAACTCAAAACACATTCTGTCTTCCATGATTTATTTCGATTCTGATATGTCTAAGAGTACAAATACGGTAGTATACTTTGATTGGAAGACGGTAACTTATATTTACGCTTGCGGAAAATGTCGCACACAATTTATGCTTCCAATGGAAAAGTCAGTCACATTCACCGGCGCATGTGCTAATGAGATTATACCGAATGGATAACTCGCTCGTTTGTTAACAAAGCGAAAGAAGGAGGGCATGTTAGAATTAGAGTTATCTCCTCGAGTGTGGTAGGTAGATCATCGGTTTGAGCTCCGGGTCGAGTCAAACCAAAGAATATAAAACTGGCATTTGCTGTTTCGCCGTTTTGCACACAGCACCAATTCAAAGAACAAAGACTGTGTGAATCTGTGTAGTTGTTTTTACTGTTTGTTTATATCTGAATAGCCGTTGGCGATCGAATTATCACAAGGAGAGAGTTAGGACATCATCGGTAACCCGCAGCTGATCACGCTCTGATTACTCTCCACTAATAACCCGAGGGGCAACTTGCATAGAAATCTTTGTTTCGTTGAAAAAAGCCTATGAATAGTTACCAATCAAAATTATCGTTTGATATTGTTAATTTCCTTCTTTGAGGTAGAAAAAACTATACAGAAAAATGGGGGCTCCTATAATTTGCAAGGAATTCCTTTCTGAATTTGGATACAACTGAAAGTAGTGATTTGGTTGGCTACAAAAACGATCATCGAGACTTATCAACGTGTTTTAAAACGATCACATGACAATGAGGATTTCTGTACCAGTTGACCCATGTGTGATGAGTGGAGAGTAATCGATGCGTGACCAACTGTGTGCTATTGACGATCCGGTCGGGATCCCATAAACCGGTTTAACTGCGCCACATATGTGTCTGTCCTTAGTCATGACATGGATTTCTAATGTCATATGTGGTGGACTTTTTCATATTCAATGATTTGAAGTGAGAGGTGATTGTTCGTTTTGTTGATATTGGTGGAAATGTTGACCATCACTGTATAAGCTTTCTTTACAAAACTGGTAGGCTCGTATTCAGGAATACACGTCCGAATTGAGCGTCAAGTTTACCCGCGACTGTTGTTTCACTGAGCCAGCAATATGAAAATCCAACTAAGCGTATTTGTCTGATACAAAGTTGAAATTATCATCACTTCGTCTACATGTCACTTGCTTTTGCCAAGATATTGCTGAACAACTGCTCATTTGGCATTAAATAATAACCACTCACTCATTGTCGAAATTAGGGGATATGTTTATTTATTATTTTAATATTTTGTGGGAATATTTTAATTCTTAAAAGGCAGGTAGCGTATACAAAATACCGGTTGGCTAATTACTGAATATGTCACGCTTACAATTTCCTATTCACAAATATAGATTTTAACAAACAATCTAATGTGTCCTTCGTGTGTCAGCGTTTATTTTTCAAGGGTAAATCTAGACCTACCTCTGGTTTACAAAATACTTGTTGGCTAATTGCCGAAAATGTCACATATACAATTTTCCCATTCACAAATATAGATTTTAACAAACAATCTCAGTTCCGTAGCTTGGGTCTTTTTTCTAGTGAGGCAATTCGCCGAGCGCAGCGAGACGAAAAAATGCTAGGGGGGTCCGGAAATTAAAAAAAAATGGGCGATTGAAACGCATTTTCCCGAGTTCAAGTGGATAATTTATGATTTCAATAACAACCGAAATAACACGCAGAAAACTATTTCGATAAGCGTCAAATGACTGTGTTTGTGAATTTATTTCAGAACCTTGGGAGTGCATAGCTACATGAAGCTTCTTCCCGAGTTTCAGATAGAATCTATATCTGCAATCGAAAAAAAAAAACAAAACGAGAAGATAAAATACGCTTGTATCTCAGAGCGGATTTAAGCCCGGCGTAATGGGCGTGCTTCGCCACTTTGGCACACGGCAACAAACTATACTAAATTATGCAACATGACGGAGCCGAAAGTTTCCGTAAACGATTTCAATTAATGATGTAGAATATATTTTTAATAAAAACTTTGACAAAGGTTTTTAATTCTCGTATTTTAATCAACTTTTATAATATTAATCACATTAATTTGTTTTCTGCAAAAAAATCTAGTGAGGCAGTTGCCGCATTGCCTCAATGGAAGCTACGCCACTGAATCTAATCAGTTTGTCCTTCGTGTGTACCTAAGGGTCAGAGTTTATTTTTCAAGGGTAAATCTAGACCTACCTCTGGTTTACACAAGAGATTAAAATGAATAGATAACATACCTAAGTAAAATATTGTTTAAATACCAAAACGCTACAGTGCATTAAAATATCTGTTAAATTTTTGCGTTGTAATACAGATAGAGCATCTCATTCTTATTGCTTCGATCAGATTAAATCATGAAACATGTTTAAACACTGGCTTTGTATCAATACAATAAATATATGATAATTTTTTTGACATTTACAGTTGTATTCCTGTGTGTGATTGTGTAGGTATGGGCCCCCAGAGCACTGCTTTGCCCTGGGGCCTATAATGCTGTTAAGACGGCCCTGTGTATAATCACTAAGGAGGGTTTCTGTTACATCTAATCCGAAACAGTGTAAAATTGCTGTTTATGTGTTTAATTTGGATTTTTACTAAATATATGAATTGGTTACCAATAACTGTATAATATATGATTAAGTATGCATGTTTGCGTACTGCAGTCTGCAAATATATGAAACTGTATTGTTTTCATGAAGAGAGAATATATAATGAAACCCCATGCAGCTGAACCGCAAATCTAAATTTTGCCTAAAGTGCACACCCCACACACAATGATTAAAGCATTCAAGTGCATCTAAAGCATTGTATTTGCATTTTGTGCCTGTCGGAGCAGATACTATACTTAATAATAACATGGAATACAATTGGCATATTTACTAAAAAATTTAAATACTGGTATTGCCACGGCTGGTAATCGGCACAAGCAGAACAGTTGGTTCTGCAAAGAAATTCGTGAGGATAACTTCCGGTTTTGGTGGAGGAGAGTTCAGAAGACGCTTCGCAAGGTATGTACATGTCAAAAATTGAAATTTTCTTTTTTACTGCTCGAATATTGCAAAATCAGAGAATGCTATGCTGTGGCGAATGCTTTCACGATTGGAAACATGTATAGTTTATTCTTGTATATGAAGTGTAACTCTCACAAAATCAATCGTCCCACGAAAAACATGACGAAAATTGTGACACTCTTACATTTCTAAGTTGTTCTTGAGAAAGATGCAAGTTAAATTTTCAATATTTTTTCATCATGGGAGTCTAAATATAATCGGGGATAAATTCCGTCTTGAGAAAGATGCAAGTTAAATTTTCAATATTTTTTCATCATGGGAGTCTAAATGTAATCGGGGATAAATTCCGATCCGAATCGGAATTTATCCCCGATTACATTTAGACTCCCATGATGAAAAAATATTGAAAATTTAACTTGCATCTTTCTCAAGAACAACTTAGAAATGTAAGAGTGTCACAATTTTCGTCATGTTTTTCGTGGGACGATTGATTTTGCGAGAGTTACATTTCATATACAAGAATAAACTATACAGGTTTCTGATCGTGAAAGCATTCGCCACAGCATAGCATTCTCTGATTTTGCAATATTCGAGCAGTAAGAAAGAAAATTTCAATTTTTGACATGTACATACCTTGCGAAGCGTCTTCGTGAACTCTCCTCCACCAAAACCGGAAGTTATTCTCACGAATTTCTTTGCAGAACTAACTGTTCTGCATGTGCCGATTACCAGCCGTGATTGCGTAGTTCTAAAAACGCACTTAATACATATATATGTCGATTCCATATCGATTTAAACCATTGAATATTGATCGAAGGCAATTGTATGACACTTTATTACAGTTTTAGGATTAACAATTCTGAACAATAATATTTTCATTTATTATTAATTCTTACCTTTCTGATTGTTCATTTTTATTTTTGATTCTGGTGTCGTACGTATCCCCTTCGGGTAAAACCACCTTACGTGTTTATTTTTGTTTACATTGGTTACGGATTGAATGTATTATTGAACATGACATTAGGTCAATTTAAAACAAATTAGGATGTTCATAGGAGTGTACATTGTAGCACGTGACACTAATTAAAAATTGTGTTTCAGTATCAGTCAAATGTATTGATTGAATGTGGACGTGACGACTTGTCTAATTTTATAGGTTGCTTGATTGATTGATTGTTTGTTTGGTGGTGTTTAACTAGCTTCAATAATGTAGCTCCTGTGACAAACTTGTGTCTCGGCAGAGCTACAACGCGGTCCCATTCGTCACAATGGAGCAAAAAAAAATTTGCAGTTGAAACGTAAAAACTCACTATTTACGCTTCAAACATTTCATTATAACTATTACTGATGATCCCAGTCCTTTTTAAATCGGCTTGGCTGAGAAATATATGCTTTTCAAAGGTAGCAACAACCTTGTTCAAATTTATCGATTGTTTGTCATAACCGGAAACTACGGAAGGCGGAGCTTTTCTAAATATGGTATTTTTTACTACGATGTTTACGACTGCTGATGTAAATATTCACGCCTTAATCGCCAAATATGGTATCGACATCCAAATAGTGAGGCCGGAAATGACGAAATATAAAATTTTCAGAGCATTTAGTAAACATGGATTTTTATTTTGTGGGAATTACATTCTAAAATACTGGTAGGTGATAAAAACTTGTTATAATAATGGACAAAAGGAAAGGTTATGTCTTATTATTCATCAATGCAGGCGTCAGAAACTCTGTAAGCGAGCGCAAAAAATCTCGGCGGCTGCTCCATTACGTGTAATGGCATCCCGTTATAACCCTTGCGAGTAAGCGAGCATTTAGGGTTTTATTATTAGAACTAGTGTTTAACGCCACTTTCAACAATATTTCAGTTATATCGTGGCGGTCAGTTTTATAGGTGGAAGAAACCTGAGGACCCGGGGAAAACCACAGACCTGTCGCAAGTCACTGATAAACTTTATCACATAATGTTGTACACCTCGCCCTGGACGAGATTCGAACTCACAACATCAGTGGTGATTGGCACTGATTGCATAGGTAGTTGTAAATCCAACTACCATACGATCATGACAACGACGTCCCTCTAATTGTATAGGTCATAAACACCAATTAACAATAAAATATAAAACAAAATATACCACACTGTCGAAACATTTCCAAAATCTAATTTAAACTAGAGGTTCAGCCCACTGAGCCTGTATCGCTCACCTGACAATAGAATGATACTGAAGCAAATTTCAAAGGGAGATAATCATTACCTTAAAAAACAGCAGCCATCTTCAATGGAGGGTGGGGCTGTCGGACACAATTTTAAAAGGGACACACCCAAGGGACCATCTATGCCAAGTTTGGCTCCATTTGGCCAAGCTGTTTCAGAGGAGAAGATTTTTTTAACATTAGCCAATCAGAAAAAAGAATTATTCTTGGCAGCCATGTTTATAGGCCAAATGGAACGAAATGGAGAAACTTTATAGAGGACCTTACATAGATGCTTACTGCCAAGTTTGGTTCCATTTGGCCAAGTTGTTTCAGAGGAGAAGATTAAAATATGAAAAGTTAACGGACGGACGACGGACGCCAAGTGATGGCAATACCTCACATGGCCCTTTGGGTCAGGTGAGCTAAAAAATGATGAACAAAGGGCAATAACTCCTAGACGGGTAATCAGATTTACTTTAAAATTGCAGGGCATGTAGATCTTGACAAGCTGAACATGTTTTCAGTTTACACTCAACATCTATCTCTTATAGTTTTTGAAATAAAGGATGAAAAGTATTAACATTTTGAAAATTTGACGAAAAAAAGGGCAATAACTCCAAATTGGGTACTCAAATTAACTTCAAAATTACAGGGTAGGTAGATCTAAATATGCTGCACATATTTGCAATTTAAACTTAACCTTTATCTCTAATAATTTTTGAAATATCAGACAAAAATGTTTAAATTAAAAAAATAAAAAATGCCAATAACTCCTAGACGAGTAATCAGATTTACTTCAAAATTGCAGGGCATGTAGATCTTGACATGCTGCACATGTTTGCTGTTTAAACTTAACGTCTATCTCTTATAGTGTTTTAAATAAAAAACGAAAAGTATTAAAATTTTGAAAATTTGACGAAAAAAGGGCAATAACTCCAAGATAGGTAATCAGATTTTCTTCAAAATTTCAGGGTAGTTAGATCTTTCTGTGTTGATCATTTTTACCCTTGTCAGATTTCTGATATTATTAACGGTTTTTGAGTTGTTACCAAAAACGTGCAATTTTACCCTATGTTCTATTTTTAGTAACAGTGGCCATGCTTGTTGGCCGAATGGAATTAAATGAAGAAGTTTTATAGAGGATCTTACATAGATGCTTCCTGCCAAGTTTGGCTCCATTTGGCCAAGCAGTTTCAGAGGAGAAGATTTTTTTAACATTAGCCAATCAGAAACAAGAATTTCCCTTGGCGGCCATATTTGTTGGTGGAATGGGACGAAATGAAGAAACTTTATAGAGGACCTTATATAGATGCTTTCTGCCAAGTTTGGTTCCATTTGGTCTAGTTGTTTCAGAGGATTAGATTAAAATATGAAAAGTTAACGGACGGACGACGGACGGACGCCAAGTGATGGCAATACCTCACTTGACCCTTTGGGTCAGGTGAGCTAAAAATCGTAGAAAGAGTTAAAATCAATATCTCTAACACACCAGTACATGACCGGCCACTTTACTTGCTTTGTACAGACACTTCAATAAAGAGTGGCAGAGTTAACCTAGTTTTATGAGCCCAAACCTCTCATTGTGAAATGATGCGGTCAATTGATATAATAAATGATAATGAAATCATCATAAACATGTACCCTCTTGATTTATAGACTGATATATATTTGGTTATTATTTGAAATCGACGAATCAAATGATCACAGACACTTAGAGGTAATAAATGACTCTTCCCCTTTTTGTATACTTTTTTAAGTTTAATTACCATTAACACATATGGGGTGGTCGTGGTCGTGATCGTATGGTAGTTGGATTTACAGCTACCTATGTAATCAGTGCCTATCACCACTAACGTTGTGAGTTCGAATCGACGGTTCCTTTATTCGGATGAATCAGACTTCACGCAGAGGCCTCCCATGAAAAACGAAAAGAATCTAATCCGGTCCTTAATAAATTTCACTGAGACGTTCCACTATATATAGATGATGTCCTTTCACTAAATGATCCAAAGTTTGGTGACTATGTCGATCGAATCTGTCCCTTTGACTTGAAATAAAGGATGCCACAGATACAGATAGGTCTGATTCATACCTTGACATACAACAAGAAATTGAAAGCAATGGTCGGTTGAGAACGACTGAAGCTTTATGCCAAGAGAAATTATTTCAATTTTCCCATTGTGAACTTTTCATTTATATGTACATGTATCAACATTCCAGCAGCATCTGCATATGGGGAATATATCACAGTTGATAAGATATTTCAGAGTTTTAATTTAGTTCCTATAATAATTTCCTTCATTGGAATGTAACCTATTCTCGTCATGATATAGACTAAGAAGTATTTGAAGATACCAAAGGGGTAATGAGAATCCGCAAATCGAAGAACAGACAACACAATGGCTAAAAGAAAAAGGACAAAAGGACAAACAACTAACATTTAGTGTTAAACAACAATCACTCACTCTACTCAATTAAAACGCCACAGGTACCAATATCAATATATATGTACATGTAATACACCAGATTTGTGTTTCTTTATTTCGATCAGTTCTTCAGTGGTACTCGACCCAAAACAGTTAGAAAACCAAATTTAAATAAAGAACATTGAAAAGTTCGGAACAAGCAAAATGTTCAAATTTACAACCATCCCAAATTAAGGCCAATGTCAAGATTTTCCTCCACTAATGTCTATCTTCCTCTCTCGGTCATTCGCCATCTACTTAAAATTAGATCTCCACACTTTCTCTCTATTTTCTATCGGTTGTTTTGAGGTCGCCGCGTGGAAGCTTGTTTTGAGGTCGCCGCGTGGAAGCTTCCACTTCCACGCGGCGACTACAACACAACTGATAGAAAATAGGGAGCAAGTGCGGAGATCTAATTTTAATTAGATTGGGTCATGAATTCGTATTCTTAAAGCATATGCACTAGACCCAATATCACATATTAATTCCACGAGCCAATCAGCCAGAAGAAAATAGTGTCAACGATATGAGAAAAAAGAGCTTACCCTATCATTGACACTAATTTCTTCCTATTGGTCTAACGGGATTAATATTGATATGTACAAGTAGTGTCTAGTGCCAAGATCGGTTTCCTCAACCAATAAAACTGACTGCCATGGTATGAAATATTGTTGAAAGTGGCGTTAAACACCATAAACCATCCTGCCTGAGAGGAAGATAAACATTTGGTTAAGAAATAAGTCCTGGAAGCCATACCTATTTGATAGCAGTATTAACATTGGTTGGAAACGTATTTAAGTATTTTATCTCGAGCGTTAGCGAGGTATAAAATTTACTAATATCATGTCAATCCATGTTAAAATACCCAACGAATTATGACTTCCATCAATTATTTCGATTCTAATCTAATGAAAACGTCCGTCATCATTCAGGGAGCTAGCACTATATATACAGAGATGCAGCTAACCGTCGGCCCTGTCGGACCTAGGGGGCAGAATTTTAGAGGGTCCGGCAAATGACGTCTTTGTGTCAGACCTAATGACCGGCAAACATTTTTACTGCTTGGGGCTGTCAAAAATCAAATTGCTGTCGGTCCTGGTTACCTGTTAGACCCCTAAGCGAAGGATCTTTGATTATCGTTAATAAAGTCAAAAGTCGTAAACAAATCGGTAAAAATTTCTGTTCCTTTCTGTTTATGCTAAATTTCGGGAACCAGTTCCCATTCCGGATTTTATTTCGTATCCTATCGGTAATCATTGTAAATTGTAATTTGATCATTTCCGTTATGGCTGCATGGCCAATTAAAGGACTGGGAGCTATAAGAGCCAAAATCGGCCCCACCTCAGATGTCGATAAAATTTTCTCCAAAATGTATTCACAATATGTGCTTTTCATAAATAAATACAGTTAGTTAATATGTGCATCTAATTCCTCACAGCGGACCGACAAAGTCAGGTAATGAAAAGCACTGAACGTCATTTTTGTCAGAATACAGAATGTACGTATCATTGTATTATAATGCATATCTTTAAAAAACAAAAAGAAAAAGAAAAACAAAGCATAATAAAACTCAATAAACAAAGCATAAATTTGACTTAATATGCATTGTGGATTGATTTCAGGAATAAAAACATGTTCTGAAACTATTATGAAATTAAAGTGACCGAATAGTAATGTCGCAACGTCACCCATTTTCGACGTTCTCCTGTTTTCGACGGTTTGTTTCACGTGATAAAATCTCTCATTATTTTGATCGCTTCATTTGTCAGAGGTTATATTATGATGCTGAAATTGCATGAATGATCTCAAGAAATCTGATATAAAAATGTCATCTTTAAATGTAAGAACTACGTACATGTACCACATCTATTATTTCACGTTCAAATTGTATTTTTTCGTAATTCATTTTTTCGTCACCTTAACAAAGCTTTAATCATTTAAAAAATATATCTCATACAGACCAATTTTGGTTTCATCGTCTGCTATGACATTGATAATGTACATATTGAG
Source organism: Bathymodiolus brooksi (assembly GCA_963680875.1). Lineage (NCBI taxonomy): Eukaryota > Metazoa > Mollusca > Bivalvia > Mytilida > Modiolidae > Bathymodiolus > Bathymodiolus brooksi. Next base: position 71,141,148 of record OY804590.1, read on the forward strand.
ATCATATCAATTCAGAAACTTATTAACATTGATTGTCGAAAACTGGCCGAAGTTTTGGTATTAACCTTAAAGAAGTAATAGATAGATTTATTTGAGGAATAGAACTTTGTCATATTTGAAATTTGTTTAAACACCTTTTTAACCGTACTTTATTCTTAACGACAACCAATGTTATGATATATTCCAGTACATTTTTACGAACAACCATCATAAATCTATAAAAAAAAAAATGCCAAGGTGCGGGTTGAGAAAACTTGATAACGTAAAATAAAGCATTTGGTTTTGCAGTTTCTAAGAAAAAGATTAAATATTAACATGAAAAGTTATGGATAACAGACGACGGACACTAAATTATATTATTTCTACGATTTTTTTATCGACAGTGTGATATATATTTTTTCATTTTATTATATGCTATGAAAAAAAACAGCTGAGTTGCAATTGTTAAAAAAAAATATGGTTTTGTTCGTCTTCCGTAATTAAAATCGTCAAAATGAAATACAACCGAATTGATATCAAATGGCAACATGTTTCAACCTCATTTAAAATATACCTTGAAATATTTTCATACTTTTACATCATGTTCACGATATTTTATTACAATACTATTTAACTCAAGGGTAAACAAATTTCTGTTCTAGTTAAAGGACTTTATCAAACAGAATAATACAGTTTACATGTAATGCAGTTAATACGCATTTAAACCACAGAAGAATATTTCTATTTTCCACACCTTGTGGTGGTGGGTCGCTATTGTGCATGCGAAATATTAATTGGAAACCCCATTGACTGGTTATATGCTGCCTGTCTAGAATATTTAATTTTTTTCTCGATCGACAGTTCAGAAGCTAGAAAACAATATGATGGATATTGTCTGTCAATCATGCAAACAATAACTTATGCACATGACAGAACGCATATACGGATTCTGATTGCCCCCGTGGTATCTTCAAACTCTTCTTAAGGATATGTTGGATTGTGCCCAAAAAATATCTACTCCTTTTGGATCAAACTATTTTAATTCATTTTAGAAGTAGCATCGATAGACCATTAAACCTACCTCAGTTTCCCGGTAGTAATAACTATTTCAGTATCCCGAAAGAAAATATATAATCAATAAAAACTATTTTGGATGAAGTGGTGTTTATTTTATTTTTATGTTATATAACTTCTCAAACATCAAAACGTCATCTAAGCGCTTGTAATATTTGAACATTTTCCCGTCGTTTTTCAAGAAATTTAACACCTCGTGCACCAAAAAATACTTTAACAGTAGTTGTGTTTTATTTATTTTAATAATCTGGTAAAATATTGTCTGGTGCACGACTACGAAGGTGCTTAATTTCTTCGAAAACCGTCGAAATATCGCGGGCAAAATTCCACGAAATACAGAAAAAAAATAACGCTCATGACGTCACAATGACGTCAAATACGTATCGATTTTATTGGAAACAAGCTTTAACATCAAAAGTATGATGTCGTCTATAAAATAAAACACATCAAATTTTAATCAAGTATTTTCTAAAATAATGATTCATTAAATAGGGGGCCATATATGGAACTTATAGTCCCCAGTTCTTTTTATCGCGTTGACGCCGGACTGCATGCACTGAGTTTTTCTTCTGGTTTCAATGTATACAAACTGTATTTAAAATAAATACAATTTTTTATAGAAACAAGTTATTTACTGATGAATTTCATTACTTGAAATGAATCATACAATGTACAGAGATTGTGTATATATACATAATGGTATCATATATACAATCAGAAGAGTGAACATATTGATTTTAAGGGTCTGGCCGAGGTTATAAATAAATTAATATTTAAAGGGATATTGTCTACCAGCTGCGTAATTTTTTCATACCCAAAATTATTGTCGATTTCCGTACTGATCTTCATAAAATGATGATTCAACACCGAATTATTGACGAATACGCTCCGAAACGTTGTTTTTTTCGACTAAAAAAGCTGACCATCGTTACCGGAAGCTAATTAATTATGCACTGACCTGGGCGAGGCCAACTCTATTTATTTATCTATTTTTATGTCAGTAGCCCGGATGCTGCAGCATGGATATTGAGGTAAGTTTCTATAAAAGTTGAGGAAAAAAGCTATTTGCGAACCGATTGTATCTAAAAGAAGTAGAATAAATAATTTCTGTATCAGGAATATATTTTCTTTAATGAAAACTACATGCCTTAACAGATTCAGCCGATATTTCCACGATAACCATTGAAAACATGTCAGGAGGCACCCCATGGGGACAAGCTCAACTACGTATTTTCGATCGGAAATTTTTCCCGGCGTTAAAAATAACTAGATTAGTTTTTTTCTTCTTACAAGTTATGAAGTTGTTCCCCGAGATTTTGATACGTGTTAAATTAATTTATTTTAGCCAGTTTTACCGACAATATGAAAACAGAGACATACATGTCACGTTTTTTCGCCGTAGAAAATTTTTTTTCAGACGCCACAGAAATAATATTTTCTTATTTTCCGGCGAAGTGCCAATCTAATTAAAACAAGGTGAACTGTGATCTAATGCTCACTTATGATACCCCTGCCACTTCCCATGATATGGGGTACCTATATGAAGCTTGTGACCAAATACCGGATTTCTGCCATCAATAGTTGTTGAGAAAAATGTGCATATATGTTCAATGTGTATAAAAACCAACTAAGTCGGCAAACAGGAAGTAGGAATCTGATGGTTCCAAAAACGCTTCCCACGATATGGCATACCTATGTGAAGCTTGTGGCCAAATATCAGATTTCTGCCACCAATAGTTGCTGAGAAAAATATTTTGGAAGGACGGACGGACAGAGGTTAAACAATATACCCCCCTCCCCCTTCGGGGAGCGGGGGTATAATTAGATCTAAAATAGGGAGCAAGTGCGTAGATCTAATTTTAATTAGATTGGCGAAGTGCTGGAATAATTTTTTTTCTTCAAAATTTTGTATACGATTATACTGTGAAAATGGCAAGTATATGATTATACTGTGAAAATGTCAAGTCGGAATATATTTTTTTCTCCTGTCCAGCCAAATTTTTTTCTTCAAGATTCAGAATCAAAATATTTTTTTAGAAAAAAATAATATAAAATTAAAATTGAATAAGCTTGAGGGGTAAATTGATAAAAAAATTTGCAAGACCAAAATGGTTCTCCCATATACCAACAAAAAAAAACGAAATAAAACTGTGGTCATAAGAAAGTCCCACGAGAAAATCTTTCCTTCCAAAATAAGACTTTTTTTTATTTCTCTAAACTGTATTTGTGCAAACTATTTCACTTATAATGAATTATATTTCTTTTTTAAATAGAGCTCATTTTTATAGATGAATGTATAACCATCTGTCTTTACTCTGTTTTTATTAAATCTCTTGTCTTTATTACAGGACTTTGATCGGATTGTCCTTGATGAGGAAGTGTTGGGGGTTGCTAGAATGTTTCGAGAGGAACTTGTACTAATGCCCCCAATGACGAGGATTACAACAGATCCAATAGGTATGCAGCCTACCGCCAGTATACCATTTGGGCACATGGCCGACTTGGAGCTGGGGTCAGATGTGTGATCCCAAGCTGTTGTACTTGGAAAATTAGGGACAAGTATCCTGATCTATATGGACAATACAAGGGTTTCATTCCTAGACGATTTAATTAAAACTTGTTCATGAAATATTTTGTATTTTATCCCATATACCCTAATGATAAAGTTTACCACTTGCTTCCCTATGGTCGGTGGTTGTCTGGGTACTCTGGCTTCCTCCACCACTAAAACTGGTCGCCATGATATAGCTGAAATATTGCTGAAAGTGGCATTAAAACACCAACAATTAAAAATAAATCAACCCTAATGAGTCGTTAATTTCACAAGTTGGTCAGTTGGAATTGTAAATTTAATTTGAAAGTTTTGCCATCTTATTATTATTTTTTGTTCTATCAGCACTGACAACTTCTTCTAAAATGGACTGACAGTCTTTTATATAATTCAAAACCAAACTTGGCAGAGATGTTTTCTATGAGGTCCTACACAAGAGTTGTTACTTTTGTGCAGATTCGTCAAAAAACATTGCCACCATGTGACTTTGAAAATTCGGATTGGTCGATTTTCAAGAAACTTCTTCTCAAGAACTGCTGAAGGGATTGAATTGAAATCTGGTATATATGTTCCTATGAATGTCTTTAACATGTGTTGTTACTGTTTGCACCATTTGAAAATTCAAAATGGCCACCAGCGGAGGTCAAAGTTTGCATTGAAACCCTATGGGAAACAACATTTTCATCTTCTTCTTGAGAACAGCCGAACAGAATTTAACCAAATTTGGCAGAGATGTTTCTTGTGAGGTCCTAAAAAGTTGTCCTGGTTTGTACTAACTAGACCAACACATTGAGTGCTATCATTATTGTGCATTGGACAATTTGTAATGCCCATTATCCTGACTTGGGTACTTTTCTGCTCTAAATGTGCAGAACTTCTGCTAGACCAGTAAAAACAAAGAGTGACAATCTAAATTTATTTTATGCAACAATAAAGTCAATTGTTTTGTCTTGGTCTTCAAATCTGGATTTCTGAGATGCTACAATATTATCCCGAGTTGGAGGTTGTGGAATTGGTGCAAGATGGACCTAGATTCTTCTGGGATTATTTACTTCCAACTGCACATGTTAATTCATTCTTTCATTATCTTGCAGTCTCATACAAATGATGACCCTTAATTGTCTTGGAACATAGGAATATGACTTGTCAACTTTAACAGGCTGCACAGACCATCTAGCTGTCTTTTTGTTGTAACTTCTCGGCCACCTGAAGTAGAAAAATACATACAATGTAATTCACAAGAATAAAACAATAGAATTGAGATTATGATCTATGGAGCCTTAACTTTCAATTCAAGATGAATATCTCGAATGTATAGTGAATGAGCAACTAAACATATCATTACAAGTCCACTTTATGAAGGATTTGAGTGATTTGTAGACAGATTTTAGGTTGTGGTCATCCCTCAAGAAGTTCTATGGCAGGCATCACGTGCTGGTCAATGGTTACAGGGTGTCTGTTACCCAAATCAGAACTGATCTTCATTTGTTGTTGATGTCTTTCCCTTCATTGGATGGGACTTCTACCAGACATGGGGTAATCGTAATTTGTAATTGTAATCAGTTGTAATCGATTACATTTTTTCATGTAATCGGATGTAATCTGTAATCGGCCATTTTTTAGATTACATGTAATCGTAATGTAATCGATTACATTCATTTTGACCCTGTAATCATGATTACTTTCTGATGACATTTAGATGACTTTTCATCATTTTGACTTAATTTTTCTTAACTGAAACATATATCTCCTTAGATATTTAATGTATGATTTATGTAAATGAATTTTCTTCATGGAATTTATTTAACAAATAATGTAGAATGGTTTACTAGAAAACATATAAAGTTTATTGACATCTAAATAAAAAAATATGTTATGAAATTTAAAAAAAAAACTCTATTAAAATAAAGTGGCAATCACAACATGATCAAAAGATATTCTTCTATGTTTAATTGCAATCAAAACTATCACAAGTACAAAAAAAATATTAAGTATGGCTTCAAAGACTTGATATCCAAACAAATAATATCTCAATTTCAATGGGGTTTAAAAATTTCAGTGAAAACAGCTCTAAAATTTTAAATTATATTTCATTAAACCTATTTACATAAATTAAAGATTTAATTTTCATATTTAGACTGAGAAATTATGCATATTTTTAAGCAAATGTTTAGAATCAGAATGACTTGGTTTTTTTTATCTTCTGAATTATAGGTGGGGTGGGGTGGGGTGTTCCCGGAACGCCAACATTCTTCTTCTTTTTCTTCCGTGTACAGAGTGTACTCATCATTGAGCGTTATACTCCAGCATGACAGTCAAGATAAAAGCCCTGCAGGGCAATATTTACAGTTAAAAACAGGTGGGAATCTTATCTATACGGTCAGGAACTGGGCAGGTGGTAAGTTGCCCAGCGTTTCCCTGAACTCCTCCACGGAACTGGCTGTTGTTGCTGCCGATGGAAGGTTGTTCCAATCCCGGATGGATCTTGGGAAAAAGGAGTTTCGGTAGACATCCTTCCTGGTTGATGGAATCTGAAAGGTATTCTGACCTCTAGTCCTGGAGTCTGATGGAAGAAGATATGCTTCTGCCGGAATAGCCACTAGGTTATGCTGGGTCTTAAATAGCAAAAGGAGGCGGATCTTAACTCTCCTAACCTGGAGTGGTTCCCATCCAAGTTGGGTTACCATCTGAGTGACACTTCCTGGCTGTCTGTCTGTGTAGTTCTTAGTGGTAAATCATTAAAACAACATATAGTGTAGATTGTTGTTTTAGCAATTAAGTTGAGGCCACTTGAAGGTTTTTTTAAAGTAATTAATCAGTGAAATATTATATGCTAAATTTGATTAAAATATAATGAGAAATGAAATAAAATATTTTTTGTAATTAAAAAAAATATATAAATATATATGAAGAATAATTGAAATAAACAAAAGGACAAATTTAATAAGAAATTAAATAATATATTTTTGTGATTCATTAAAAAAAAAAATATATATATATATATTGAAATTGAAGTAAAGAAAATGACAAATTTAATGAGAAATAAAATAATTTATTTGTTGTAATTTAGTTTTAAAAAAGTAATTAATAAGTGAAATATGACATGCTATATTTAATTAAAATATAATGAAAATGAAGTAAAATATATTGATTTTAAAAAGAAAATTGAATTAAAGAAAATGACAAAGTAATGAGAAAATAAGCCATTAATTAAAACTTTAATATATGGAGAGCAGATGATCCAAGGGCTACCCATCCAAGCTAAATACCAACATCATTGACATTTATATATTTCTAAATGTAGTGCTTATAATAGTTTTAAAGTTTATTATTACGTTTTCATATTTCATATATATAGTTTTAAAATTGAAAAATAAATATTCATTCTTCTTCTTCTTTATCTTTAACCCCCTCTGTAGGAGAACCATACGTCAGTATGTAGAGCAGGTGCTCCGTTTATGTACAGTGCTCGTATTCCCTCCACCATTAGATTTTGTGCACATATATACAGTGAAGTCCTACCCACACACACTTAGCATAAAAATCCTTCTATATACAGTTAAGATTTTACAATTTGTCAGATTGCTGCTAAAAGTTAATTACAGGAATAGGATAGTCTAAAATTTGTCATTGGCATACATGAATATTATATCACTTTGCTGTATTTCACATCTGTTTCCCCCAACCGTGTCGCCATTTAAAAAGTTCATTAAAATTATAGATTCGCATCTGATTGACTACTTTAGATATAAAAATATGCATTTCACTACTAATTCTAAAAAGTTATCATCTCATCAGCTAAAAGATAAGATCCATTTTATTACAGTTCACATAATACGTATAAAACCTTTTATTAACACAGTTAAAAAGTCGTCTAAAAAGAATATTCATAATGTTTCATATTTCATGTCTGCTTATATAGTTTGAAAATTTAATATAAATAGTAACTATAATGTTCTCATATTTTATGTGTGCTTATATAGTTTGAAAATTTAATAATAAATATTCCTTATTATTTTTTTCATATTTCATGTGAGCTTATATTATAGTTTTAAAATTTAATAATAAATATTCATTGATTATTATGTTTTCGTATTTTATTTTATTCCATTTATATAGAAAATACAAATAAGAGAATCAAATTTACCTTTATTTACCTGTGATTGCTCTGATCATCCACCCTTAATGGGACCCCTTAATCCCTCTTAATTAGGAAGGACAACTTTCTTTGATCTTTCAAAATGTTGGCTTCCAGGATACAGCCCTCAGGTTAACTGCTAGTTTATTATCCACAATAAACTATTGACAGGATGTTTGAAATTATTTGATATATATTATTAAAATGTGCAAATGTATTATAATATTTACTAATACTAGTAGTATAAGATGGAATGAATATTGGTCATAGTAATAAGACACAACTTATTTTATGAAAAAAGGAAAATGAGAATTGCTATTTATAATTTACAACGTAAATGATATATTTATTAATTAACCATAAAATTTTATCTTATAATGGGTAATTATAAAATCATAAACTCGGCCAATATAAACTAGAGGCTCCCAGGAGCCTGTATAGCTCACCTGGGTATAATAATAACATCAGTCAATAAAACTTGATAACTTCGGTAAAAAAAATTAACAATTGTAGCCTTCGTCATTTTTATAAATTTGATGAAAAAAGGGCAAGAACTCCAAGATGGGTAATCGGATTTACTTCAAAATTGCAGGTAAATAAAAATTGATCGAAGGGTCGAACCACCAGACACATTTTTGGAAGAGAACCATTCAATGACTATTTCATCAAAATTTTGTTCTTATTGAGCAAATGGTTTCAGACAAAAAGATTTTTATGGGAATTTCCCATAGGGTCCTATGTTAAATTAAGTTCGGCTGTGGCGGCCATCTTGGTCGGTGTTCTGAAATGCTGGACACAATTTTGGAAGAGGACCACCCAAGAATCATTTCAGCAAAGTTTGGTTGAGATTGGCTCTGTAGTTTCAGAGAAGAAGATTTTTTTAATTTCATCCCCCCTTTTTTCTAATTTGCATAATCGGTCAAACTCGGTAAAAGTTCAAAGTTCATAAAAAATCCCGTAATATATGTTAACCAGAGGCTCTCAAGAGCCTGTATCGTTCACCTGGTAATAAAAAAAAACAATTGGTCCTATGTAAAAACTATGTCCTGCAGTGGTAGTCATCTTGGAATTACGATCAACATAAAAAACACAAAGTTTGTAAAGGACCTTCCAATGATTGATGCACAGTTTAGGTTCAATCAGTGCAATAGCTTCCGAGAAGAATATATTTCTGTATTTTCCCCATATGGTTCTGTGTTAATACTATGACCTGTGGTGGCAGCCATCTTGGATTTCCGCTCGGCATAAAAAACACACACCTTGTAGAGGACCTTCCAATGATAATTCCTGGGCAGTTTGGTTTCAACTGTCCAAGTGGTTTCAGAGAAGAAGCATTTTGAAACATTTTTCCCATAGGGTCCAATGTTAAACTAAGTCCTGCCGTAGCCGCCATTTTGAATTTCATATCAGAATAAAAAACGTAAATTTTGTAGAGGACCATTCAATGAACATTCATGTACAGTTTGGCTTTAATCATATTTGTAGTTTCTGAGAAGAAGGCATTTGAACATTTTCCCATAGGGTCCAATGTTAATCTATGTCCTGCGGTGGTGGCCATCTTGGATTTCCGATCGGCATAAAAAACACACACCTTGTAGAGGACCTTCCAATGATCATTCCTGGGCAGTTTGGTTTCAATTATCCAAGTGGTTTCAGAGAAGAAGCGTTTTGAAACATTTTTCCCATAGGGTCCAATGTTAAACTAAGTCCTGCCGTAGCCGCCATTTTGAATTTCATATCGGAACAAAAAACGTAAATTTGTAGAGGACCATCCAATGAACGTTCATGTACAGTTTGGCTTTAATCATATTTGTAGTTTCTGAGAAGAAGGTATTTGAACATTTTCCCATAGGGTCCAATGTTAATCTATGTCCTGCGGTGGCGGCCATCTTGGATTTCCGACCGGCATAAAAAACAGAAAATTTGTAGAGGACCTTCCAATGATCATTCCTAAGCAGTTTGGTTTCAACTGTCCTAGTGGTTTCAGAGAAGAAGCATTTTGAAACATTTTTCCCATAGGGTCCAATGTTAAACTAAGTCCTGCCGTAGCTGCCATTTTGAATTTCATATCGGAACAAAAAACCTTAAGATTGTAGAGGACCATCCAATGAACATTCATGTACAGTTTGGCTTTAATCATATTTGTAGTTTCTGAGAAGAAGGCATTTGAACATTTTCCCATAGGGTCCAATGTTAATCTATGTATTGCGGTGGCGGCCATCTTGGATTTCCGATCGGCATAAAAAACATAAAATTTGAAGAGGACCTTCCAATGATCATTCCTAGGCAGTTTGGTTTCAATTATCCAAGTGGTTTCAGAGAAGAAGCGTTTTGAAACATTTTTCCCATAGGGTCCAATGTTAAACTAAGTCCTGCTGTAGCCGCCATTTTGAATTTCATACCGGAACAAAAAACGTAAAGTTTGTAGAGGACCATCTAATGAACATTCATGTACAGTTTGGCTTTAATCATATTTGTAGTTTCTGAGTAGAAGGCATTTGAATATTTTCCCATAGGGTCCAATGTTAATCTATGTCCTGCGGTGGCGGCCATCTTGGATTTCCGACCGTCATAAAAAACACAAAATTTGTAGAGGACCTTCCAATGATCATTCCTGGGCAGTTTGGTTTCAACTGTCCAAGTGGTTTCAGAGAAGAAGCATTTTGAAACATTTTTCCCATAGGGTCCAATGTTAAACTAAGTCCTGCCGTAGCCGCCATTTTGAATTTCATATCGGAACAAAAAACCTTAAGATTGTAGAGGACCATCCAATGAACATTCATGTACAGTTTGGCTTTAATCATATTTGTAGTTTCTGAGAAGAAGGCATTTGAACATTTTCCCATAGGGTCCAATGTTAATCTATGTATTGCGGTGGCGGCCATCTTGGATTTCCGATCGGCATAAAAAACATAAAATGTGTAGAGGACCTTCCAATGATCGTTCATGTACAGTTTGGCTTTAATCATATTTGTAGTTTCTGAGAAGAAGGCATTTGAACATTTTCCCATAGGGTCCAATGTTAATCTATGTCCTGCGGTGGTGGCCATCTTGGATTTCCGATCGGCATAAAAAACACACACCTTGTAGAGGACCTTCCAATGATCATTCCTGGGCAGTTTGGTTTCAATTATCCAAGTGGTTTCAGAGAAGAAGCGTTTTGAAACATTTTTCCCATAGGGTCCAATGTTAAACTAAGTCCTGCCGTAGCCGCCATTTTGAATTTCATATCGGAACAAAAAACGTAAATTTGTAGAGGACCATCCAATGAACGTTCATGTACAGTTTGGCTTTAATCATATTTGTAGTTTCTGAGAAGAAGGCATTTGAATATTTTCCCATAGGGTCCAATGTTAATCTATGTCCTGCGGTGGCGGCCATCTTGGATTTCCGACCGGCATAAAAAACATAAATTTGTAGAGGACCTTCCAATGATCATTCCTAAGCAGTTTGGTTTCAACTGTCCTAGTGGTTTCAGAGAAGAAGCATTTTGAAACATTTTTTCCATAGGGTCCAATGTTAAACTAAGTCCTGCCGTAGCCGCCATTTTGAATTTCATATCGGAACAAAAAACCTTAAGATTGTAGAGGACCATCCAATGAACATTCATGTACAGTTTGGCTTTAATCATATTTGTAGTTTCTGAGAAGAAGGCATTTGAACATTTTCCCATAGGGTCCAATGTTAATCTATGTATTGCGGTGGCGGCCATCTTGGATTTCCGATCGGCATAAAAAACATAAAATTTGTAGAGGACCTTCCAATGATCATTCCTAGGCAGTTTGGTTTCAATTATCCAAGTGGTTTCAGAGAAGAAGCGTTTTGAAACATTTTTCCCATAGGGTCCAATGTTAAACTAAGTCCTGCCGTAGCCGCCATTTTGAATTTCATACCAGAACAAAAAACGTAAAGTTTGTAGAGGACCATCTAATGAACATTCATGTACAGTTTGGCTTTAATCATATTTGTAGTTTCTGAGTAGAGGGCATTTGAATATTTTCCCATAGGGTCCAATGTTAATCTATGTCCTGCGGTGGCGGCCATCTTGGATTTCCGACCGGCATAAAAAACAGAAACTTTGTAGAGGACCTTCCAATGATCATTCCTGGGCAGTTTAGTTTCAACTGTCCAAGTGGTTTCAGAGAAGAAGCATTTTGAAACATTTTTCCCATAGGGTCCAATGTTAAACTAAGTTCTGCCATAGCCGCCATTTTGAATTTCATACCAGAACAAAAAACCTTAAGATTGTAGAGGACCATCTAATGAACATTCATGTACAGTTTGGCTTTAATCATATTTGTAGTTTCTGAGAAGAAGGCATTTGAACATTTTCCCATAGGGTCCAATGTTAATCTATGTATTGTGGTGGCGGCCATCTTGGATTTCCGATTGGCATAAAAAACATAACATTTCTAGAGGACCTTCCAATGATCATTCCTAGGCAGTTTGGTTTCAATTATCCAAGTGGTTTCAGAGAAGAAGCGTTTTGAAACATTTTTCCCATAGGGTCCAATGTTAAACTAAGTCCTGCCGTAGCCGCCATTTTGAATTTCATATCGGAACAAAAAACCTTAAGATTGTAGAGGACCATCCAATGAACATTCATGTACAGTTTGGCTTTAATAATATTTGTAGTTTCTGAGAAGAAGGCATTTGAACATTTTCCCATAGGGTCCAATGTTAATCTATGTCCTGCGGTGGCGGCCATCTTGGATTTCCGACCGGCATAAAAAACAGAAAATTTGTAGAGGACCTTCCAATGATCATTCCTGGGCAGTTTGGTTTCAACTGTCCAAGTGGTTTCAGAGAAGAAGCATTTTGAAACATTTTTCCCATAGGGTCCAATGTTAAACTAAGTCCTGCCGTAGCCGCCATTTTGAATTTCATATCGGAACAAAAAACCTTAAGATTGTAGAGGACCATCCAATGAACATTCATGTACAGTTTGGCTTTAATCATATTTGTAGTTTCTGAGAAGAAGGCATTTGAACATTTTCCCATAGGGTCCAATGTTAATCTATGTCTTGCGATGGCGGCCATCTTGGATTTCCGATCGGCATAAAAAACAGTAACTTGGTAAAGGACATTCCAATGATCATTCCTTTACAGTTTGGGTTCAGTCAGTTCATTAGTTTCGGAGAAGAAGATCTTTGAAATTTCAGCCAATCAGAGCATATTATTGGCCCTGGCAGCCATATTGAATATCCGACTGGAACGAAAAACAGTAACTTTGTAGAGAACCATCCAAGGAACATTCCTGCTAAGTTCGGTTCCAATCGGCCAAGTGGTTTCAGAGAAGAAGCTTGAAATGTGAAAAGTTTACAGACGACAGACGACAGACGACAGACTACAGACGACAGACGACAGACGACGGACGCCAAGTGATGGCAATAGTTCACCTGGACCTTTGGTCCAGGTGAACTAAAAAGCTCATCATTATGCTTATACAGTTCAAATTTGGGCACTTTCTGGCTTAAAATAGAGCAGTTTTGGCCATTTGAAGAAATTTCTATTTTTAGTAATGGTGGCCATCTTGGATACAGGACGGCGCTGACGGACACAATTTTGAAAGGGGACCACCTAAGGATCATTTCAGCAAAGTTTGGTTGAGATTGACTCAGTAGTTTCAGAGGAGAAGATTTTTTTTTAATTCCATCCCCCCTTTTTCTAATTTGCATAATCGGTCAAAATCAGTAAAAGTTCAAAGTTCATAAAAAATCCGTAATATATGTTAAAAAGATCATCATTATGCTTATACAGTTCAAATTTGAGCACTTTCTGGCTTAAAATAGAGCAGTTTTGGCCATTTGAAGAAATTTCTATTTTTAATAATGGTGGCCATCTTGGATATAGGACGGCGCTGACGGACACAATTTTAAAAGGGGACCACCTAAGGATCATCTCAGCAAAGTTTGGTTGAAATTGGCTCAGTAGTTTCAGAGGAGAAGATTTTTTTTTAATTTCATCCCCCCTTTTTTTAAATTTCATAATCGGTCAAAATCGGTAAAAGTTCAAAGTTCATAAAAAAATCCCGTAATATATGTTAAAAAGTTCATCATTATGCTTATACAGTTCAAATTTGGGCACTTTCTGGCTTAAAATAGAGCAGTTTTGACCATTTGAAGAAATTTCTATTTTTAGTAATGGCGGCCATCTTGGATACAGGACGGGGCTAATGGACACAATTTTGAAAGGGGACCACCTAAGGATCATTTCAGCAAAGTTTGGTTGAGATTGGTTCAGTAGTTTCAGAGGAGAAGATTTTTTTTTAATTTCATCCCCCCTTTTTTCTAATTTGCATAATCGGTCAAAATGGGTAATGGGATTTACTTCAAAATTGCAGGGTAGGTAGATCTTGATATGCTGCACATTTTTGCAATAAACTTAACATCTATCTCTAAATAGTTTTTGAAATATAAGACGAAAAGTATTAAAAGGAAAAAAAAAAATTGATGAAAAAGGGGCAATAACTCCAAGATGGGTAATCAAATTTACTTCAAAATTGCAGGGTAGGTAGATCTTGACATGCTGAGCATGTTTGCAGTTTCAACTTACCATCTGTCTGTTATAGTTTTTGAAATAAAGGACGAAAAGTATTAAAATTTTGAAAATTTGATGAAAAAAGGGAAATAACTCCAAAATGAGTAATGGGATTTACTTCAAAATTGCAGGGTAGGTAGATCTTAATATGCCGCACATTTTTGCAATTTAAAGTTAACCTTTATCTCTTATAGTTTTTGAAATATAAGACGAAAAGCATTAAAATTTTACAAATTTGATGAAAAAAGGGCAATAACTCCAAGATGGGTAATCAGATTTACTTCAAAATTGCAGGGTAGGTAGATCTTGATGTGCTGATCATTTTTACCCCATGTCAGATTTTTGATATTACTAACGGTTTTTGAGATATTACCAAAAACCTGCAATTTTACCATATGTTCTATTTTTAGTAACAGCGGCCATGTTGGTTGGTGCACGGCATCACCGGACACAATTTTGAAACTAGATACCCTAGTAATGATTCAGACCAAGTTTGGTTTCCATTGGTCTAGTACTTTCAGAGGAGAAGATTTTTGAAAAAGTTTACGACGTACGACGGACGACGGACGGACGACGGACGACGGACGGACGACGGACGACGGACGACGACGACGGACGCCAAGTGATGAGAATAGCTCACATGACCCTTTGGGTCAGGTGAGCTAAAAAAACTAAGCCAATATCGATATTGGTTTAGTTTTTTTTATATTGGCCGAGTTTATGATTTTATATTGTAAAGACAGTTTAGGTTGTATTGACAACAATAATATAGAGTCAATTAATAATGTATCTTATTGCATGTAATGATCACATTAAAACTGAATTGTAATTCATTGTTCTGAGTAAGAAATACATTAAAAAAGGAGATATTGGATAGATGCATATGAGACAAAATTATAACATAAAACACTAATATTGGTTGTCATGACATTAAATGTAATCAGTAATGTAATCGATTACATTTACAAAGTAATTGTAATTCAATCGATTACATTTGAAAATTGATGTAATCGTAATGTAATGTAATCATGAAAATTGCAAAGTAATTGTAATGTAATCGATTACATTTGAAAGTAATTGACCCCAAGTCTGACTTCTACCGGACTTGACCATGGACAACACAGCAGGTTTGCGACTTTCGATTGACCCTTCTGAAGCCTATGACCAAATATCAGATTGCTGCCATAAATAATTACTGAGAAAAATGTTATGAACATCTTGGGACGAACGGACGGACAGAGGTAAAACAGTATATCCCCCCCTTCCGTTGGAGCGGGGGTATAATAAAGCTCCTATGACATATGATCATGCATGGTTCTGTTATTAGAACAAAATTTCAAGTATGTAAGCTACAACTGAAACATATGAAATTAACATGACAAACCTTAGAGTGAAGTTGAGGCTAGGTTCAAAATCTTCATCGTCAGAATCATCACCAACATCACTGCCCTCTTCAATAATATCTATTGAGAGACTAAGAATAAAAAATAATCATTTATTACAGTGTATGTGTATAATATCGAAACAAATTTTGTTATATGGTTCTGATGTGCAGCTGTATAACGAAAAAGCTTTTCAAAATAATATTAAATCTATAATCTAAATACATGTATCCTGCACACATCTACACAACCCAATATAAAGAGACAAAATTACATCAAAGTTCCAGGAAAAAATTTGGTGCGCCAGACGTGCGTCAATTCTGTCCCAGTTTGGTTTCATTCCGTTTCAGCTTGTGGATTGATGAAAATGTAACAATGACGCAGAAGCCAACATGATCCCTATATAATATAGTTCTAGTAGTATCACTATGCAAGCCACAATAATTAATAGGAAACTGTTATACAAGTGACTGTGTTGAACAATATTGACAATGTTACCTATAAACATAATGTAGAATATGTCTAATCTTTAACAATATGAACATACTCAAATGGGTTCACAAATGAACTCGATTTCTCCAGTTTCATCCGTTTCGTTGAAATGTGATGGCTGCTCATTTCTTCTACTCTAGAAATACCTTGGTCAGAATATCTAAATCAAAAGTACAAATATCAATCGCTACAAAATCACATTTGTCTGAAATTACCAGTTTTTGTAGTAATTTGCCTAAAAAATTTAGATAATTTTACAAAAACCTGCATGATTTTAACACAAACATGGGCCATCGGTCTACTGTTAAATTCACACACTGTGAAACATGCAAATTGCTATGGATCTTCACATTATTTCTTAAAAATCTTGTTTATAAATCATACTTACAAGATCCAAACAAACAAGAGCAAAGCGTGGCGTATCCCCTCGCCTAAAAATTTGACCCAGTGACCTTGACCTTTGACTTTGAAAATCAATAGGGTTCCAGATTCTCTTAAGGACCAAATATGTACCAAGTTTGGTCAAAATCCATTGAAGGATGTTGATTCTAGAGTGTTCACAAGGATGTTACGTGGTAAAATTTTGACCTATGACCTTGAAAATCAATAGCGACCATGATATTGCAGGACCGCACAGAATAATTAATAAAAGAAAACTAGATATAAAAAGAATTACGACCGATTACTGGACAATTGAACTAAAAGATATACATTTTATTTAGTTGGTAAGCTTCTGACATTTTTTTGTGACCAGTAAGCGGTCGTAATTTTTTTTATATCTAGTTTTCTTTTATTAATTATTCTGTGCGGTCCTGCAATATCATGGTCGCTCCACAATGGAAGTCGAATATTTCTGGGGACGTCACAAAAGTATGGTTTAGTGAAGTATGATCGTCTGCTCTCTAATAAATGATGCGGCGGAGAAACTATTAGGTAGGTCTCCATCCATAAATACTGCAAAGGTCAAGCGAAAACCGTATACGAAAAAATAAACCGATTTGTTTACATGTGTGCCGAAAAATGCATTGGAAGCCTTCTCTTTATTTCACATACAGGTATATTGATGACGTTTTATCTATCAATAATTCTAGATTTGCAGAATTTCTTCCATTGATATATCCTCCAGAGCTGGAAGTTAAAGAGACCACCGATACAGCTTCGTCCGCATCATTTTTGGACTTATACCTCGAATTTGACAACAGTGGTCAACTCAGTACTAAAATTTATGATAAGCGGGACGACTTCAATTTTAAAATCATAAATTTTCCAAATATGTGCAGCAATATACCAGCTTCTCCTGCATATGGTGTTTACATCTCGCAATTGATTCGCTATGCAAGGGGCAGTAGCAATTATTCTGATTTCCTGAAACGTCATCTTCATCTGAGAAACAGGCTACTGGACCAGGGCTATAAAAAGATTCGCCTTATTCGATCTCTTAAAAAGTTTATATTCCGATACCAATATCTTGTCGAAATATATTCCGTCTCTGCAGAAAAAATTATAAGCGATGCATTTTCATATAGTGAAAATGTATAAAGATAAAGAGTCAAATATGTCAAGAATTTTTTTTGTCAATGTGTGACGTAAAAATATTTTTGACATTTACGTCACCGAATATGGTACTGCTTTGACAACTATTTTACCTATTTTGTTCCTGTATTTAAATACTGTTACAGTGACAGCCGGAACCTTTGAACCGTAATGAGAGCGGGAGGTTTGGCGCCTTAAAATCTGATTCAACCCACCATTTCTTTAGAAATGCCTGTACCAAGTCAGGGTCATTACGGTTTTCACAGTTTTCCGGTTGTTGACTGATTTTGTCTGTTTATATATTTATGAGTTTTGACTTTCCCTTTGTAAGATTGTTCGGAGTTCGGTAATTTTGTTATTACCTTTATTTATAACAGTGACACTATTTTTTTCCCACATTGACCCTACATTTTATTCATTGAACGTCGAGTGCCTGTGTACCAGTATTGCAGATACTGGAAGATTCTGGAAAATACTGGTTATACCAGTATTGCAGATATTGGAAGATTAGGTAGAATTCCGGTTAACCCGAGTTTTTATGTCTACATTATACTAAAAGAATTGAATATAATTCATACTCGTACGTCATTTCTGCTGTACATAACATAAGAGGCAAAAGCCCTGTAATGTCAAAATATTTTGTATGGTCCCTTAGAGTTTGATATATATTGGTAAGGTAATTTGATATGACTGGGCGGAGCCTAATACTAACGGTAAATACAATGAGCTGTGATTTACAGTTAGAATTAGGCTCTGCCCACTCTGTCAAATTACCAGATACTAGAGTTTCCAATATTGTGTGTTTTGCAATACTAGTATTACCAGTATTGCTGGATGAAGAATACTGGAGCTTCCAGTATTGTGTGTTTTACAATACTAGTATGACCAGTATTGTGTGCTTTACAATACTAGTATTACCAGTATTGTTGGATGAAGAATACTGGAGCTTCCAGTATCGTGTGTTTTACAATACTATTATTACCAGTATTGTTGGATGAAGAATACTGGAGCTTCCGGTATTGTGTATAGATCAACGATTCTGGTACATCCAGTATTGTAAATGCATGATACTGGTACATCCAGTATTGTATATGTACGATACTGGTATTACCAGTATTGTAACATTACAATACTGGTATTTCTAGTATTGTACAGTGTTACAATACTGGTATTACCAGTATTGTAATATTTACAATACTGGTATTTCCAGTATTGTGAATATTATAATACTGGTAATACCAGTATTGTAAATATTACAATACTGGTAATACCAGTATCGCGGCCGGCTGCTTCACATTATCCGATTTTTTTGTTGGGGGGAGATCGTGCGGGAGATTAATGTCTCCCGCGCAGGAGACTCACTTCATGCGGGAGACTCCCGTGAAAAGGGGGAGGGTTAACAGGTATGCATATATAGAAAAGTTTCTGAAACTTGCAAATTTCTATGGATCTTCATATTATTTTTTAAAAACCTTGTTTATGTATCATACTTACAGGATCCAAACTAAAAATGCTACTGAAATGACACTTATTTAAATGGAAAGCTTTTTATATGAAAGATACATACTGATTTTCCACTATGGAGATAATTCACAGAAAGGAAGATATAATTTTGGCTCCCATAACAAAGTTTTATGTTCAAACTTGTTGAAAAGTACTTAAAACCTTATATATGTAATGTATTTCCAGTACCTAAGATATAAACTTGTTTGCATATTGAAATTGAAAATGATTTTCATTTAGCCATGGTCTAAAATATGCATTTTAGGACATTTCTGAAATTTTCAGTAAAATTTTGTAGTCATATATAAAAAAAGTTCTGAAACTTTTCAATGGATATTATTCATATCATTTCTTCAAAACCTTGTTTATAATTATATATTATACTTACAGGATCCAAACTAAAAGTGCAATTGAAATGAAGCTTCTTTAAATAGAAAGCTTTTATTTGAAAAATACATACTGTCTTACTGATTTTCCATTATAGTGATAATTCGCAGAAAGTAAGGTATATACTTTTTGTTCCCAAAACTAAGTTTCATGTCCAATTTGTTGAAATTTGATAAAATTAAAAGCCTAATTATATGTTGTACCGGTATATCAAAGAAATAAATTTGCTTGTATAAAAAGAACTTTATAGGGTTTTCATTAAGCCATGTAGAGTTTTAATTCTTGCATTAAAAATGAATTGATTCGATATTTTTTCCTAAATTGATAATAATAAACTGCATTGCCATTGATATCAATTTTGCACTCCCATTTCCCCTTTGCTGGCCTCTTAAAATTTGTGTTTGTTTACTTCGCAAATACGGCCGTTTTATGCTACTCATTGACAATAATTTGCTGTTGCCAGGTGCAAAATTACATATATTGATTAATATCTACCGAAAATGATCATAGGCATCATCATAAATTCATAAAATATGAAAAACGATTGAGAAAAGAAGGCAACATGCTCGACTTACCTATCAACAATAATCAAGCAAAATCTTTGCCACTTCAGCGTGAGATTTGACGCGTAGCACTTCTTTGAGTTCGCTCCATCCAACGGCAACGGTCCAACTGATCCCCTACATTTGTTCCATTTGGAAGATACTTCACTTCTATTCATCTTTCTCTCTGAATCCGTCAAAGTCCGTTTTCTTCCACGCGTTGACAGTTTCTCTTTTGCCCAAGAACCACATGTTGTTTATTGTTTCTAAACAGTGCGCATGCTCAAGACGTGTTCACATAGAAGGCCATATGAACAGTCGGGAAGCCACGCACAGATTCCGTACCTCCAACAATGCAAAGTCAAATCCCGAAATCAAGGGACGTAACTCTATTTTTTTTAGACATGACGCTTTACGAGTGAGCGGCCATGGATTGTTTACGTCGACACCCCATGTGTTTTTACTGAATATCTTCATAAATAAAACTGAAAGAAGTATTCATTTTTATTGAATCCATTTTTTAAATAAAATTGTAACGTGACTGACGCGTGAATACGTGTATTTATGATATCGTTTGCTTGAAATCAACGTTGGAACTCGGGATACCGCTGCTGATGAAATGTTGTAAAAAAAAATGGCGCTAAAAATAGACTCTTTTACTAAGTGGAACAATTGCATCCCATTGGCTGTTTATTAGTAAATTTGGTAAAAATAGCTAGAATCACGTATTAGAGTATGGATTATTTGCATATTTCCCCATCATTCGTCACTAGAATTCCATATTTGGATGTAAACAAGAAGCACTATATTTCGAGATTCTAACCAAATATTTCTGGGTTTTTTCCATAGATTGATCGATCTATTAGGATGAAAATGTGACTGTTTCTGTTTAAACACAAAAGAACCACTTGACCAATCATAGCCACACATATATAGAGTCATTTTATTCCAGTTTTAACAACAAATCTTTCATTTTCGTTGACTCGTTCCATGGCATTTATGGACATGTCAAAATATTGACATAATTAATAAATACATTTTAGAAATAAAAAGGTCTGCATTAAAATGTATGATCTTGTCATGCAGAGAATGGTGAACGATTATGTTAAATTCACTCTAGATTAACATGGCATAGCATAAGGTTGATGTGTGTACATGCTACTTTTCAGTGCCAATGGTATTGACAACCTCCAGTTTTAGTTAGTTTTAGATCATTGTAGGTAGATATATATATACAGACTGGACATGGGATGTTTATTTTTTTTTAACAAGAGTCTGAAGATACCAAAGGGGCAAAGTTACAGATTCTATTAAATAAAATGGATGTTTATTTTCTGTTAGTTTCAGATTCTATGAGTATAAATGCAAAGTTTCCTGTGATGTTTATTGGTTGAATATTTGAATAAATAAAAATAAGAATATATGATAAATCTTATATATATATTCATACAGGTTTGAAAATCAATATATATATGTTTTTTTTCTTCTAAAATATCCATGAAGTAAAAAAAATGGACCAGCATTCCAATTATTTTTAAAGTACATCATCAAACAAATGCCATGAGTTTTCAAGACACCTTGTGTCATACATTCAGAAAAGAACTTTTTGATTGTGTAATTTGTGAAACTTCATCTGAAAGTCAAAAGGTTTATTTCAATTTCAATTGAAAACCAGGACTTGTCTTAAACATTTCAAGAATGAATTAAATTTCTGTAAAGAATTTGGCTCAGAAGGTAAATTATATTGTGGTACATATTGTTATAACAGTTGTAACACATTTTCTAGGTCAGAAAGTGGAGCTGAAACAAGATCTCAAACTTTTCAATTTCTTATAGATATATTGAACCAGAACCAAGTTGTTGAACAAGTTTCTACAGACATTTAGACCTGTATACACTCCAACATGTTGTTGAATTTGTTATTCATGCTTTTTTTTTAGATGAAAAGGTACTTATGTTGCCTGTTGTTTATGAGAAATATAATTATCTTTTATCTATGAATATTAATGCCGAAATTTATAAAAAAAAAAAATTACAGAAAAGAATTTTTCAAAATGTGCCCATTTATTAACTTTTTTCCAGTCATTGGAACAAATAAAATAATTTTTTTAACTTCAATTTTAAACAATATTAACCAATACTTGGTTATTTTGCCAACAGAAAACATATTCATTCTATTCTAGTTATTTAATTTACTTAGTGAAATTTGGAATTCTGGTTTGTTCTTTCATGTGAATGCAAGTATTCTGTATGTGTCTTAAAATTATGTGAATGGTTTTCCGGTTGTTGACTGATTTTGTCTGTTTATATATTTATGAGTTTTGACTTTCCCTTTGTAAGATTGTTCGGAGTTCGGTAATTTTGTTATTACCTTTATTTATAACAGTGACACTATTTTTTTCCCACATTGACCCTACATTTTATTCATTGAACGTCGAGTGCCTGTGTACCAGTATTGCAGATACTGGAAGATTCTGGAAAATACTGGTTATACCAGTATTGCAGATATTGGAAGATTAGGTAGAATTCCGGTTAACCCGAGTTTTTATGTCTACATTATACTAAAAGAATTGAATATAATTCATACTCGTACGTCATTTCTGCTGTACATAACATAAGAGGCAAAAGCCCTGTAATGTCAAAATATTTTGTATGGTTCCTTAGAGTTTGATATATATTGGTAAGGTAATTTGATATGACTGGGCGGAGCCTAATACTAACGGTAAATACAATGAGCTGTGATTTACAGTTAGAATTAGGCTCTGCCCACTCTGTCAAATTACCAGATACTAGAGTTTCCAATATTGTGTGTTTTGCAATACTAGTATTACCAG
Source organism: Bathymodiolus brooksi (assembly GCA_963680875.1). Taxonomy (NCBI): domain Eukaryota; kingdom Metazoa; phylum Mollusca; class Bivalvia; order Mytilida; family Modiolidae; genus Bathymodiolus; species Bathymodiolus brooksi. The sequence goes on from OY804590.1 coordinate 71,164,103, forward strand.
TATTGCTGGATGAAGAATACTGGAGCTTCCAGTATTGTGTGTTTTACAATACTAGTATGACCAGTATTGTGTGCTTTACAATACTAGTATTACCAGTATTGTTGGATGAAGAATACTGGAGCTTCCAGTATCGTGTGTTTTACAATACTATTATTACCAGTATTGTTGGATGAAGAATACTGGAGCTTCCGGTATTGTGTATAGATCAACGATTCTGGTATTCCAGTATTGTAAATGCATGATACTGGTACATCCAGTATTGTAAATGCATGATACTGGTACATCCAGTATTGTATATGTACGATACTGGTATTACCAGTATTGTAACATTACAATACTGGTATTTCTAGTATTGTACAGTGTTACAATACTGGTATTACATAAGAGGCAAAAGCCCTGTAATGTCAAAATATTTTGTATGGTTCCTTAGAGTTTGATATATATTGGTAAGGTAATTTGATATGACTGGGCGGAGCCTAATACTAACGGTAAATACAATGAGCTGTGATTTACAGTTAGAATTAGGCTCTGCCCACTCTGTCAAATTACCAGATACTAGAGTTTCCAATATTGTGTGTTTTGCAATACTAGTATTACCAGTATTGCTGGATGAAGAATACTGGAGCTTCCAGTATTGTGTGTTTTACAATACTAGTATGACCAGTATTGTGTGCTTTACAATACTAGTATTACCAGTATTGTTGGATGAAGAATACTGGAGCTTCCAGTATCGTGTGTTTTACAATACTGGTATTACCAGTATTGTAATATTTACAATACTGGTATTTCCAGTATTGTGAATATTATAATACTGGTAATACCAGTATTGTAAATATTACAATACTGGTAATACCAGTATCGCGGCCGGCTGCTTCACATTATCCGATTTTTTTGTTGGGGGGAGATCGTGCGGGAGATTAATGTCTCCCGCGCAGGAGACTCACTTCATGCGGGAGACTCCCGTGAAAAGAGGGAGGGTTAACAGGTATGCATATATAGAAAAGTTTCTGAAACTTGCAAATTTCTATGGATCTTCATATTATTTTTTAAAAACCTTGTTTATGTATCATACTTACAGGATCCAAACTAAAAATGCTACTGAAATGACACTTATTTAAATGGAAAGCTTTTTATATGAAAGATACATACTGATTTTCCACTATGGAGATAATTCACAGAAAGGAAGATATAATTTTGGCTCCCATAACAAAGTTTTATGTTCAAACTTGTTGAAAAGTACTTAAAACCTTATATATGTAATGTATTTCCAGTACCTAAGATATAAACTTGTTTGCATATTGAAATTGAAAATGATTTTCATTTAGCCATGGTCTAAAATATGCATTTTAGGACATTTCTGAAATTTTCAGTAAAATTTTGTAGTCATATATAAAAAAAGTTCTGAAACTTTTCAATGGATATTATTCATATCATTTCTTCAAAACCTTGTTTATAATTATATATTATACTTACAGGATCCAAACTAAAAGTGCAATTGAAATGAAGCTTCTTTAAATAGAAAGCTTTTATTTGAAAAATACATACTGTCTTACTGATTTTCCATTATAGTGATAATTCGCAGAAAGTAAGGTATATACTTTTTGTTCCCAAAACTAAGTTTCATGTCCAATTTGTTGAAATTTGATAAAATTAAAAGCCTAATTATATGTTGTACCGGTATATCAAAGAAATAAATTTGCTTGAATAAAAAGAACTTTATAGGGTTTTCATTAAGCCATGTAGAGTTTTAATTCTTGCATTAAAAATGAATTGATTCGATATTTTTTCCTAAATTGATAATAATAAACTGCATTGCCATTGATATCAATTTTGCACTCCCATTTCCCCTTTGCTGGCCTCTTAAAGTTTGTGTTTGTTTACTTCGCAAATACGGCCGTTTTATGCTACTCATTGACAATAATTTGCTGTTGCCAGGTGCAAAATTACATATATTGATTAATATCTACCGAAAATGATCATAGGCATCATCATAAATTCATAAAATATGAAAAACGATTGAGAAAAGAAGGCAACATGCTCGACTTACCTATCAACAATAATCAAGCAAAATCTTTGCCACTTCAGCGTGAGATTTGACGCGTAGCACTTCTTTGAGTTCGCTCCATCCAACGGCAACGGTCCAACTGATCCCCTACATTTGTTCCATTTGGAAGATACTTCACTTCTATTCATCTTTCTCTCTGAATCCGTCAAAGTCCGTTTTCTTCCACGCGTTGACAGTTTCTCTTTTGCCCAAGAACCACATGTTGTTTATTGTTTCTAAACAGTGCGCATGCTCAAGACGTGTTCACATAGAAGGCCATATGAACAGTCGGGAAGCCACGCACAGATTCCGTACCTCCAACAATGCAAAGTCAAATCCTGAAATCAAGGGACGTAACTCTATTTTTTTTAGACATGACGCTTTACGAGTGAGCGGCCATGGATTGTTTACGTCGACACCCCATGTGTTTTTACTGAATATCTTCATAAATAAAACTGAAAGAAGTATTCATTTTTATTGAATCCATTTTTTAAATAAAATTGTAACGTGACTGACGCGTGAATACGTGTATTTATGATATCGTTTGCTTGAAATCAACGTCGGAACTCGGGATACCGCTGCTGATGAAATGTTGTAAAAAAAAATGGCGCTAAAAATAGACTCTTTTACTAAGTGGAACAATTGCATCCCATTGGCTGTTTATTAGTAAATTTGGTAAAAATAGCTAGAATCACGTATTAGAGTATGGATTATTTGCATATTTCCCCATCATTCGTCACTAGAATTCCATATTTGGATGTAAACAAGAAGCACTATATTTCGAGATTCTAACCAAATATTTCTGGGTTTTTTCCATAGATTGATCGATCTATTAGGATGAAAATGTGACTGTTTCTGTTTAAACACAAAAGAACCACTTGACCAATCATAGCCACACATATATAGAGTCATTTTATTCCAGTTTTAACAACAAATCTTTCATTTTCGTTGACTCGTTCCATGGCATTTATGGACATGTCAAAATATTGACATAATTAATAAATACATTTTAGAAATAAAAAGGTCTGCATTAAAATGTATGATCTTGTCATGCAGAGAATGGTGAACGATTATGTTAAATTCACTCTAGATTAACATGGCATAGCATAAGGTTGATGTGTGTACATGCTACTTTTCAGTGCCAATGGTATTGACAACCTCCAGTTTTAGTTAGTTTTAGATCATTGTAGGTAGATATATATATACAGACTGGACATGGGATGTTTATTTTTTTTTAACAAGAGTCTGAAGATACCAAAGGGGCAAAGTTACAGATTCTATTAAATAAAATGGATGTTTATTTTCTGTTAGTTTCAGATTCTATGAGTATAAATGCAAAGTTTCCTGTGATGTTTATTGGTTGAATATTTGAATAAATAAAAATAAGAATATATGATAAATCTTATATATATATTCATACAGGTTTGAAAATCAATATATATATGTTTTTTTTCTTCTAAAATATCCATGAAGTAAAAAAAATGGACCAGCATTCCAATTATTTTTAAAGTACATCATCAAACAAATGCCATGAGTTTTCAAGACACCTTGTGTCATACATTCAGAAAAGAACTTTTTGATTGTGTAATTTGTGAAACTTCATCTGAAAGTCAAAAGGTTTATTTCAATTTCAATTGAAAACCAGGACTTGTCTTAAACATTTCAAGAATGAATTAAATTTCTGTAAAGAATTTGGCTCAGAAGGTAAATTATATTGTGGTACATATTGTTATAACAGTTGTAACACATTTTCTAGGTCAGAAAGTGGAGCTGAAACAAGATCTCAAACTTTTCAATTTCTTATAGATATATTGAACCAGAACCAAGTTGTTGAACAAGTTTCTACAGACATTTAGACCTGTATACACTCCAACATGTTGTTGAATTTGTTATTCATGCTTTTTTTTTAGATGAAAAGGTACTTATGTTGCCTGTTGTTTATGAGAAATATAATTATCTTTTATCTATGAATATTAATGCCGAAATTTATAAAAAAAAAAAAATTACAGAAAAGAATTTTTCAAAATGTGCCCATTTATTAACTTTTTTCCAGTCATTGGAACAAATAAAATAATTTTTTTAACTTCAATTTTAAACAATATTAACCAATACTTGGTTATTTTGCCAACAGAAAACATATTCATTCTATTCTAGTTATTTAATTTACTTAGTGAAATTTGGAATTCTGGTTTGTTCTTTCATGTGAATGCAAGTATTCTGTATGTGTCTTAAAATTATGTGAATGGTAGTCATTCAATATGCTCTTTTATGTGAATGCTAGTTATTCTGTATGTGTCTTTTATGTGAATGCTAGTCATTTTGTGTCTGTCTTTTATGTGAATGCTATAGTCATTCTGTTTGTGAATGTCATGGTGGAAAAATTATTGCAATCTAAGTATCCATATTTGTAAATGCTGGTAATTTTGTGAATGTCCTGGAGAAAGAATTATTGCAACCTAAGTACTCATATTTGTAAATGCTGGTCATTTTGTGAATGTCATGGGGAAAGAATTGTTACAACTTGACAACCCATATATGTTATAAAAGCTAGTTTGTAGTTGTGTCAAACACATGAATATTCCAAATACATTGATATTTACATTGTGAGATAAACATGAAACTTGGTAGCTTTCATTCAGATAATAAAATTTCCTAATTTCAAGAAAAATATTTGCTTACACTGATTTTTTTTAAATTTGCCTTGATATAATAGGAAAGGTTAAGATATCTGAATACAATTTTTTATGCCCCTTTTTGTCTCAAGGTTTCACTTTTTTTTAGATTTTAAAAAAATTATTAATTTTGTTACATGTTTTTTTTTTTTTTATAATATTTTCATATTGTTTCAATTTGCTTAATTTTTGTTTACATGCTTTTATTTTTTCCACACATGTATTTCTTTCTATTTATCTTGTACCTGTTGTATTGAAATTAAATTAAATTGAAATTATTAATTGTTGTACATTCCCTGTGCAAGTCTAGTATCATAGATGATTTTTAAAAAAATTTAAAGTGATAATAAATAGTAATTCCCCAGTCTAAATTACAAAATGCACAATGTCTAAAACAATATTGCAATACAAATAATTCAATTAAACTGAAAAATACGGTATTAATACAAGAAAATTAAAAAAAGACATAGACACCCCTTTCCCAAATGAAATATACTCTTTCGGATGTACGCTTAGGTGTCGTTTATTGTTGATGTTAAGAAACACCACCGATGTGTTCCGAAAGACAATGAATTTCGATGTTTGGCAAATGGTCGATCCGATCAAGGTGGGTGTAGGGCTAAGTGGAACAATTGCATCCCACAAGACATTAACACTAGTTGTCGGTATGACAATGATCCTAGATGATTTCCTCAGGCATTGTATGTTACAGAAAGCCATCATATTGTTTTAATTAAATGTTCTCTTTTAAATAGAACCACCTTGACATTTGTTTTGAAATTGAGTCCACTTCAAGTAGCAAAATTCGATGTTTGTACACAATATAAATAAAAACTGAAGTGATACAATAAATTTCTATTTATCCATAGACATCTTCCGTATATTTTAATTGATTTCAAGCATAAATATTTATTGTAAACCGACGTATTTTAAGCGAAGGGTTGAACGTCATTTTTCATCAAAAATGAAGCGAAAGTCACGTGACTGGGACTTGACTTTGGAGCTCTCCTGTCACGCTGGCTGTCCTACTGGAATATATTTGAATATTGTCATCCAGACAATAATTCTGATAACGATAGTTTTGGGTCTTTTTTGTCCAAAAATTTTTATCTTTTGCAGCATAACTAGGTGTTAATCTTCATTTTATGAAGGTCAGTACGGAAATCGACAATAATTTTGGGTATGAAAAAATTACGCAGCTGGTAGACAATATCCCTTTAACAACCTCCACAATCCTCCACCAACAAAATATGTTGATACAATCATTAACCCTCTATACTCTAAACAACTGCTCAATTTGGTGTTGGTGGAAGACTGTGGAGGTATATAAAATAGCTAAAATGTACATTGAATATGTCGTTTATAGTTCATTGTTAGCATTATCCGTCTAATCATGATGTCATTATGACGTCATAGCGCACCCAATCTCACGGAAAGATATATTTTTTGAAAATTTGTAAATATAACAATTAAATTAGTAAATTGTTTTTATTCTATGTGAAGCATTATTTTTTGATAAAATGTGGGGCCAATTTTGCACCTTAACGCCTCTCCCTCTTTACGGAGGGGTCTAAATCTGGAAAAAAGCACCCACTACCTATCGATTTATCTACAGAGAATAAAAAAGCCAAAAGGTCGGCATATGAAAAGGAGAGGCGACCGGGGCGGTCCTTTAATCGAAAATGGAAGGACAAAATGAACAAACAAATGACGACTTGATATCAAAATACTCATTAGAGGAATAATAAAATCTTACTAATATGAAGTATTGATTATTTGATGTTGCAGGGCTATCTAAATTGAATGTGGTCTCAGTCACTAACCCCCTTTGGCAATATCCTTAATCTGATTCTGGTCGTAGTAGTCGTTAGCTGTGTCAAGGCTTTAAGCTTGTCCGTTTAATCATACTCTATCATCACGGTATGTGTTTTCGGTTGTCATGTCTTCGTATCATCCATTTTATTTTGATTTCCACAGCGCACGCATTATTTTTGACGTGTCCTTCGGTTTCCATTTATGGAACGTAAACAGGACTACAACGTGACATCTGTGAAAAATGTTAAAGTTTGCTTTTAAAGACGTAAGTAACAAAAACAGTGAACCTACCTACTGAACCATACTTTTTGTAATGCTAAAAATTTACTTCATTTATAAAGCAGCTGGAAAAAAATCCAGAAGGGCTATATAAAATTGAGCTATGTCGTCTGCCTCTCCGACACCGACTCTTCCTGTCATGTAACTGTCATGGGGTCACTGATCGTACTTGTAAACAAAAGAGCTGACTGAAATGTGCCTGTTTTTTATATAAAATACATGTCACTTTGCAGTGCATTGTGGTTTCAGCACTAAAAAAAACATCAAAAGTAAACACAATTTTGAAAGTGGTCATTTTCAAACATTCAGTTATTTTAGTTAGATGTAGTATGATTTGGTAGATGGCCAGAACCATGAAATTTTAAAACCAGCCATTTCCGGATTATATATTCGTTTCCATCCCGTATATCAGCCTTGTTTTTACTTCACACGAAAACAGATGACGCCATTTTACTGACAGCAAAAGTTGCCAGATAATCGAGAGTATATTAAAATACAAGAATGGCTTTAAAAACAATCTTATGTACAAAGAAATATTTAATTAGCCATTCTTTGAAAATTCCAGTCGTCATATGAATGAAGGGTTAACACTGTTAATCGTTATATTGGAAAATCGATAATAGCACGAAAACCGATAACACGATGCTATTGAAAGTGAAATAATATGAAACCGGCACGGCCATGAATGCTCGCGCATCTGAAAATTATCTGGCAATTTCACGCTCATCCAGTGCATCAAAAAGTGTCGAGATTTTTTGGGCCGAGATATATTGGGGACGACTTATTTTTAGGGCCGAATCTAGTCTCATTCAATCGAGCTGTCGTTCCTTTATTGGAGTTATCGTTCCTTACGAAATCTCAAAAGTTAACTTCCGCGTAGAAACAAAAATTCTTGTCAGATTAAATAAATTAAAAAATAAATGACTTTTATTACACACGGGTTCCGAGTTTCAGTGGTATCAGACGTACGAGAGAGGGTACGAGACTTCAGGATCACCTTTGCGCTTTATGTTAAGAAGATCTTCATTAGTTGAGTGTGTTAGTGTGTTACTCGGAAACCGGTGTTTACAAAACGTTGAATTTTTTTTCTTCGACAATATGATCAGCCATGTTTGTTAAAAAATCCTAAGTACACATTTTATACCATAAAGAGCTCGCATATTAAAAAATTTCTAAAAAAATTAAGGTCTGGCAAAAAGTTGATAGGTCTGACAAAACTCTCTTACTTGCAGGACCCAATGTTAGGGAGGACAAACGTAGTCGTCGATAGCGTTATTATTTTCTGTCGGAGTAGAAAAACCCGAATTTTCACCTTTTTCATTTCATTAGAAAAACACCTAAAATTTATTATTTCGTGATAAAAAACATATCAGATAAAACTTGAAAACTAGATCTTCATTAATTTGGTAGTTATAAGCATTAAAAATATGATTGGGTACTACTACTGAACGTCCAAAGTGAAGTCGTTTCGAGAAAATCGGACGCCATCTTGATTTATGTGTCAACGAAAAGCCCATTTTCAAAAATAATTCCGGGAGCTATCCCTGGACCAATATTCTTCATGCATGGCTTAAAATTTGCAGAAAGTCTTCAATTTTACCAATCCGACTGTTAAGAATTTTTTAAAAGTCAAAATCGTAACGTAAAATATAAAAGTTTACAAAACAGTGTTTTAAACTCGCTTACCGCTTTTCCGCAAAAAGTTAACAGTCAGATATCAATAATCTGGACCTTCCTCTAAAGATATGTCGCCAAGGTTTCAATGGATAAGCAGTAATAGCTCCCGGAAATCATTGGATGTTCGGTCCATATTTTCTGACTTTGCAATCAGAGTTGAGCGGGAAGAGTTATCGGACATTGTGTGGCGCATGACCGGGATGTATGTCTTCCGCCATCTTGGCCAGGACAATTTCAGAGTTGTACCAAAGAAAAATGGAATTTACCGACGTATTGTTCTACCAATTGATACAATAATTATCTAGCATTGATGTATTCAGACCACGGAGGTCAATCATGCACGGTAAGTAACAAAACTTCTTCTAAAATATAGTTTTATTCTCAAAAGAAATATCGTTTTCAACCGGATCAAATGGGGGTTAATTTTGAAAACAAAAGATGCACAAAAAACGCACAGAAACTTTACACGAACTGAATAAATATATATCTTTGCTTCAATAAATGAAAAAGAGATGGGATTTAATTCACGATTTTATTATTTTACTCGAAAAATGGCGAAAACGGCAAGCATCAATACAAAGTTGTCAAATTCTCCCAATCTATAAATAACTTTATCCAAGCAGAGCTTTGGTGACGTAATCATGCCTGTTCGGAAATTATCGGGATTTATTAATACATCTATATAAAGGAGTTGTTCCGGTATTCTTTGATATTTTTAGAAAAGGGGGGATCTTTTGTGAAATGTTCAAGATTTTTTATATTTTTTGGTTTTAAATGAAATTTGTCTACATGAAAACTTTTTATGCATTTCTCATTAAGTTCCTAGTGTATATTGTAGCAATACATAGGACAATTGTTTTTAAATAGTAACATGAATTTCCATGCAACATTTTTGAAACAATTTATTTAAATTGCTATAAAACATAATTATTATGTTTCAGTGCTATTAGGGAAGCTTTATGAAATATATGCTTAATGCATACATTACAGTATGTGAATGTATTAACATTCTGGCTATATACAATGTAATCAGTGGCAGTGCATGTGATATGCTAAGTTTAATTAATTACATTTTTTTCATTACACCATTACTGTGTGCAAACTTGTTTGGTATGACAGAACATTTATGATGCATGCAGCAAACATTTCTGGAATAATGCTATTTTTCATATAGAATCTATTTGCCACCTAGCATATATGCATAAAGATAATTTTTAGTCGAAGAGTGCATTGTATTCCCAGTCTGCAGGGTGACGTCGAACCAACGTCTGTAAAAGGTCGTAATGGTCGGGTGTAGGTCGGCGTCGGCTTGACGACGTTGAACCAACGTAGGATTAGTGTAGGCAAAGCGACAGTCGAGTTTCCGTACTTCAGCCGACGTTGGGCTAGATATGGCATAACGACGGTCGGGTTCTCGGTTCCTCGCCAACGTCGAGTTAGATTTGACAGACCAACGGTTGGGTTCTCGTCTTTTCACCAACGTTGGGTTAACTTTGACAAAACGACGGTCGGCATTAGGTTATTTGCCGACGCTTGGTTTGAATATTTGACGTATGATTGTTTATATCTTAATTCTAGATTTAAAACCCGTATTTAAAACACACACACACAAAACAATGATTGTAAATGCACGGCCGTAGGCCGGGTCTGAATAAAGTGAGGCAAAAGGGGTGAATTTAGACAAATTTTGAAGAAAAAAAAGATTTTATTTGCTTTCAAAAGGTTACACTTGCCGTTTCAAAAGTGAGGCATTTGCCTCATTTGCCTCCATTGCGTTACGGCCATGAAATGAAATCTAGTACGTGGGGATTTCATTTATCATCATTAACAACATCGATACTGATTCCTGTGGTTTTCCCGCGCGACCATTTTCATTTTGAGACTCGCGGCTAGCAGAAACTCGTGTAAGTTATCTCTTAATTTTATTTATGCTTTAAGTCATACGTGTAACTGATTTATATGGAATTTTGTTAGCAACGATTTATTAAGACTACTTTTTTTTTAAACAAAAGGCTGAGTAAGATTTTTATATAACCAAAATGGCTTTTGATTTATTTAGCTTGTGGTGATCCAGCTATTTTAAATATAGGAGTGATGATAGATCCTGCAAGTAGTGACTGAAAAAAATGGGTTAATTATAGCCTAATTTTGTCAAAATTTAAGTAATATATTAAGAAAGGCGAAGTTAATTTGCAACACTTCCCCCTTCTGAATAAAACTTTAAATAGAAGTTTAAATCGAGAGTTTTTATAAAACTTTTAGGGATATTTTGAATTTGATAGGTTATTTTTCAAATTTGTTTATGAAATTGAAATTATTCAGAGAGCGATTATGCAGTTACAATTTACTAAAATATAAATCTGGTGGGTCACATTCTTCAAAGTTTATTGCTATATAAATGTAACCGTCTCAAAGGTCAAACATGAAATTTAATGCTAGTTTTATTGCGTGTGTGTAATGATCAAGACAGTTTAGCTGATAGAATATATTGTTTAATACTAAGGGAAGAGGTCAGATACATAAAAGGTTGCCATAGCAACCATATTTATGAAGGAATCTCGGAGAATTAATGCATGGGACACATGTGGGAATAACTTACATAACAATGATAAAGGAATACACATTGTCTGTTGTGTTTTGTTATGTTCAACAGTTTTGGAGGGAAAATCAACTAGTAGAAGATTAGATCAGAATTACTGCAGATAATTTTTATTGGGTGATTGTAGGCCATATTCACTATTGTGATTTAAGAAAAAAAAAGAGATTCTGAAAACAGGATAGAAACTTTAAAAGTTGTGTGTCTTTAGGATTAATTAGGAGATGAAATTTTAATAAAGGTAAGAGCATGTGACTATGCATGGCTGCATGACAACATTTACTTCCTGTGTAAACAAAAACAATACTTAGTATACGCCCATCTGTCTGTCAAAACGAATTTCAAATCAAAACTGCTCTGCCTCACCACTTTTTCTTGTTCAAACATAAAATATAATTTTTAATTTTTTATTTTTTATAATTATTTGGGTTCTTCAAATCAGTTCTAGGACACACAACAAAAAGTTTATTGAATATTGCTTGTTTAAATGAGCTATTTCAAAAACCCTGTCTCTGATATGAATGTGACCAGAAAAATTGAATTCCCCACCTTTCCTTTCATTGGCTGCTATTTATACTCCTTCCCTGGCCTTTAAGAGGTCAATTGGATGGTGTCTAAGCATTTATATTATAGTCAATGTGTATGTCGTGTATATATTTGTATGTGTAACTATGTAAATAAGACACAAACTATGACAGGTGTTTGTGAGCACCTGTGACAACTATAAGACAAATGCAGTACTAAAGTGAAATAGTAGATGCGGTATTACATTACAACTTATTACTTTATCCCAAACCGAACAGATGTTGATCTTGCTTTACACGAAATCCCCAGATGTTGTGTATCAAATATAAAATATACTTGTGGGAATATTTTAAAGTGATTAATGATTACTCATGTAAACGTAATTCGTGGTAAACGGTTTAAAAGTATTGGCCATGTAGTGAGTCTGCACACATAAATAGTTATGATATTTTAACTCAAATTCATTTTTATTCTCGTAGATGAATGTCTTATAATTTATAATAAGCGACAAAATACAAATTATTCGTTTTGACCTGTCACTAGTAAGGTCAGTTGCATACAGAGAAAGCGACTTCAAATTATTTGCTTGCAAGGAATAAATCGATGGTAATTTTCGTTCTCAAAAGGCGAAAAGTGATACGATAAGCTGCTTAATGTGAAATAGTTACCTTTATTTCATCATTGTAAAGCTATTTACCAATTTCCAAAACATTTATTTTTTTGGGGTCAAAATCGTAGCTAATGCCTCTTTCAGTTTATTTGAACATGCAATGTCATTGAACATTTTTAGAAAACAAATCAGAACAAATTTGTATCTATACTGCAACTGTATCTTTTTAAATCATTTTCTGATAATATCCTAGTAACAATTATGGTACTTTGTAGATAAGCTATTTGGGTAGAATTGGTGGAGACAATGTAAGAGATTGTGGGAGACGGATTCTGAACGCCCTGATGACCACAGATGTTGCCATCACCCTGAACTGGAAAGGGGTTCAAAAATCATTCGAGGCACTAAGTGTATGCAGCATCGTAAAAGGTAAAAATAATTCCCTAACCAGTTTGTTACTTTTTGAATCTTTACACCTTTACAAAACATGCAAGGTCGACTTGATCAGCGTGGAGACAATAGCTAGAAGTGTCAAAAATCTAATAAAACCTGCGCTATTTAAAGAATGTTTTCGTCAATGGAAGCCTTGCTGATTTAAAAACTAAATCTGTTTGAATTTGCCTTCCAAGAGCAGTGTTCAAAGTTAAAAATCCCTAACCTCTTTTTTTTAAATCATGTTTCATTTCATTTTACATTAATTTATCGAGTTTAACCATCGCTAGTTTAACAGATACATTTGATATCTTTTCTAAATCCTATTTTCTTATTTTACAGCTGCAGTACGAAAGAACAACACGACTAAAAACGAAACGGATGACAGAATTGAAGGTGTAATAAAAAAACTGGCTGAAACGGCGGCAGGAAGGCAAGAACATGTAAATAAAAATGCATAACTGTGTTTTCTTCTCATTTAATGGCACATTAATTATAAAGGGTTTCCGAATTGATATTAACAATTTATGATTTGATTTGATTTTTGGTGTTTTAACGCCACTTTCAACAATATTTCAGCTAGTGGTGGAGGAAGCCGGAGTACCCAGAGAGAACCACCGACCATGGGCAAGCAACTGGTAAACTTTATCACTTGCGGCTGCGAGTCGAGTGCACCCTTTTTGTAATTTACAATGCAGGCGCGAACCTACTCCGTATTGGTGATAGGCTTGTATGAGTTGTTAGATCCAACGACTTAACTCATTGAGCCACCCGGGCCCCCTAGTAATAATTTAACGTTTATAAATGAGTAAAAGGAGTATTAACCTCCTAAAAAGATTAAGTAAGACAAACGACATCAAAATTGTTCTAATTTTTGGAGTAAAGTGACGGCAGTGTACCGTTATTCAATAAGTATTGAACAAGCTAAGTACTACACGAATCAGAAAGGCATACAAGACTAATACACCCTAACGTTTGTGTGTACACTAAATGTTACACATAAGGTGATGGTTTGCTTTGTGGTTATACAAGAAAGATGTTGGATTATACTGATTTGACGTCGGCCCAACGATCAAACATACCGTCGGGGCAGACGTGTTGCCGACCAATGCACAGTATTTGAACGTTGGATATTGGTCGGGAAACCATTGGAAATAAGACATTGCAACGTCGGGGCAACGTCGAGCCAATTAGTCGCGCCAACGTCGACCCGATGAGCAAAATAAATAACGACGGGCCAACGTTGGCATTCGACGTCAAAGCTTTTTTCATTTGTACATGTATGATAAACTATTTCTGGAAAAGATCAATTATTTTTAGCTCTTTATTTTTATTCTGTATAACATATTTTAAATGTTTATTTTTATTTTACAGGTGTGATCGTGGCATCTCAGTAGATCATTAAGAGTTTTAAATCATTAAAATGACACTTCTGAAAGTTGATGCTGTTGATTATGATTCAGTTAATCAAATATGCATAGGATATGCATAGGATCACAAAACACACAATTTAAAGAAATCACAAAGATTTCATTTGGAATAAGTTGGTCATGAACTGGGACACAGCACTATTTGTAGTCGTCAAATGTAAAATTATAGTATATAAAGGAAAAGAGAGTGACATTGAGGACTGTTATGAATTAAGATTATAAATAATAGTAGAAGATAACAGTTTATTGATTTGTGACAATAAAAATGATAACTTTGAAAATTTGGGACTTTCTAATCGCATGAACTGTTCGCTTAAATCAGCTAAAATTGTCAAATTTGAGGTTTTTCCCAGACAAAAAAAATGAAAATCATGTATAAAATGTGCTAATTAAATGTTTAAAAGATAAAATAACTTCAAGGCTGGCTCATAAATTGTACAGAGAACATATCTGATAATCCAAATAAGATTTTTCATGGAATATGGGGCCATAATTGAAATATTATTTTTACTAAATTTCCAGGTAGAGTGCTAATGAACCAGGACATAGTTCATACCAGTGTCAGAATTGGGGTTGCTGATAGTTTTCTCCTTGTAGTATACAGTTATAGGATCAAAATAATACCAAACACTTGAACATTTAATATTATAATATTCGACAATTATTGAAATTGTATCAATTTCGGGAATTATCTGAAATTTTTATTGAACAAAGAAAATTGACCTTTTCAATGGAAAAAATGGCAGTTTTTACACAAACTGTAATAATAACTTCATTGATGTATGGATATTGAGGTTGTTTACCATAAAAACATCAATTTGAACATACAAAATATAATTAATTCCCTAAAATAACTTATTTTTACACTTTACAGAGCTCAAAATATTAATCTGCGGAGTTTATAATTCTGGCACTACAGACTTTGAGAATTTGTTTTGCTGATAAATATAGGTGTTCCCTGTTAGAGGGTTCTTTTCCCTACCAAAATCAGTATTCAGAAAAATTCTAGTACTTTTTTCAGATTTTTTATGACCAAAAACTTGATTTTTCGAATAAAATTTGACGTTAAAATTATGGAGGCCTGCGCAAAGGAAATAATATTAAAAAAATATATATATTAATTGAATAAATGATATTCTTGATATTTTTACCTAGAGACTGGGCACTTTGTGGACAGTGCTGCAAGTTTCAGCCTTGCAAGTTAAAGGTTTTTGAAGATATTTTACCACAAACCTGGTAGTTTGAACAATCAGACGACTGACACATAAATTAAAAAAACTAAGTCCAAAGGTAATATTCAATGTTTTAAATTCTGTGACATTTTTTTCATATAACACCTACAGGTGTGTATAATACCTCTTTTTGAAGCACAAGGAGGATACATTACTATAGAAGAAAGCATGATAACCTATTAGGTAGTGAAAATAATATATTTTGGTCCAAAAATGTCATTTTTTTTACATTTTTCCAAAAAACAGAAAATCGACCACTTTTGGCTCACCGAAAAGGCCATAACTTTTGAACAGCTCAACCAATTTTAATAATTTTTGTACCAAAATTTCCCATTTTGTATGTACTGTCATATTAATCTATAATTGGATGATTTATTAGCATTTCAATTTTTGGCTTGACCAACCTACCAATCAATGTCTGACAGGAATTTTTTTTTATCTGCAACTCTGTATATATAGTGAAGCGAACGTTATCATAATTTCAAAAGTCAAAAGTCAGAAAGTTTTATTTATTTCAATCACAGGTACTTGTGGACAGGACCCTATGTTGCTCCCTTTTTTTTATTCTAGGATGTTGCCCCCCCCCCCTTTTTTTTTTTTTTTTTTCTAACATCGACTTTTTTCATATAAACAACATTTTGTAACTTTCTATGTATCATTGTATGACATATATACAATAAATACAATCAAACAGTAGTTTCTATCCATTCCGGGTTTCTGACATGATATAAGTTAGAAGGTAAGTCACTCTTCTTTGTTTACATTGTGGTACTTGTTGTGCATTCATCTTAAATTTAGTGAATAAAAAAGGCCTACCTGTCTGGAAATTGGCTTATTCCTTCTCTGTATATATTATTCTCCCTGAAAACACACATTAATATTTATTTACAGCAGCTGACAACTCTCCATGGAACATTTTCCACTCGCGTTTTGCGATTTTCAGACGACATTTTTGAAAACTCGAATTAAAGCTACGGAAGTGTGATATTAGCGACATCTGCTGGTCATTTGAAATATTGACGATACGGTAAAACGCGAGAGTTCCGGGTAAAAAGTTCGGGAATTTTTTGGCGGAAAAATTAATTTTACCCGGGCGGCATGGATAGAAACTACTGTTTGATTGCATTTATTGTATATATGTCATACAGTGATACATGGAAAGTTGCAAAATGTTGTTTATATGAAAAAAAGTCAATGTTAAAAAAAATAAAAAATAAAAAAATAAAAAAAAGGGGGGGTGGGGGGGTGGGCAACATCTTAAAAAAAAGGGAGTAACATAGGGTCCTGTCCACAAGTACCTGTGATTTCAATATAAAAATATACAAACAACTGTAAGCTGTCAAGTGTAGTTATAAAAGCTCGTTAGAGCTTGTGTTATGCTTGTTGTACAAGCTTCGACTTTAAATTTATTTATTTATTATATACGTGTAGGTATTCAGACATAAGGTATTCAGACATAGCAGATGGAAAGTAAAGGGAGATAATTACTACAAACTTTTTCCACACTGCATTTTCCAATTCAAAGACAAAATAATATCTACTATATTGAGTGTAAGTGGACTTCAGTGTAAGTGGACATATACACAGATATATCCATACGTTTTGTCTGCGTGTGTTGCCAAAGAGGTACCCGGTCACGCAGTTACAACATTCTGTGTACACTTTAGATGCCGCAATAGTTGAGGGTTATCGTCACGGTACGGTACACTCCAAGTGTATCAACGATCATACTCTCAGGTCCGACATATTCCTCCCAAAATGTCCGACAAATTTGAGAGTCAACACTCTTAAGTCCGACTATTTGGTCGGACATCGTGGTCTTGGTCGGACGTTAGATTTTTTTTTACATTTCTCGAGGTGAATATGTCAAACATTTTGTGATCGATGCGTATTTGTAAGCGTACTTTCTTTCCGGTATGTAGAATGTGCGGGTACGTAAATACCCTAGTGTATTTTTACCTTGCACCATATTCGCGCCAGGAAAGGTAGACAAAACCATGTGTGAAGTTTTATTATGAAATATCTCCGATTTCAATGTAAATTGAGTTGAAGTGGGGAAGCACCCACAGTTAATTTTAGCCATGCATTTTTTTTTTTTATCTTGGACAAGAATAATGAGCGTCCTGATTGGATGACCGATTTAAAACACACTTGACGCATGTTAAAAAGATGCATGTAAAAGAAATCTATGTTATATTTATTCATTTGTTTGATTCTGGAATATTGTTGATCAAATGTCCGACAAATTTGAGAGTCAACACTCTATAAGTCCGACTATTTGGTCGGACGTGAGAGTGGATATTTAAAGATTTTTTTTTACATTTCTCGAGGTGAACATGTCAAATATTTTGTGATCGATACATATTTGTAAGCGTACTTTCTTTCCGGTATGTAGAATGTCCGGTTACGTAAATACCCTAGTGCTCTACCATGCACCATATTCGCGCCAGGAAAGGTAGCTCAAAGGTCAATATATAACTGAAATATTGTTGAAAAGTGACGTTTAAACACCCATAGCCTCATATAAATTATTGCAATAAAATATCGATTAAGTAACGAAATTGATATAAATTATTTTCCAGTATATTTAGTATAAAAAGCTTGTTCTACACGTTTACTGTGAGATGTATTGCAACCGCCATTTTTTACTACAATCACGTGCGCATGCTTGTGTTTGATTGAAAGCTATAGCTATATTTAGATATTTTGTGATAATAATTTTATATTGTAAATCGATCCACCCTGTGATTTTTTTCAACAAGATACATTTTTTATAGTATATATTTTATTATAAAATACAATA
The DNA here is from genome assembly GCA_963680875.1 of Bathymodiolus brooksi. Classification (NCBI taxonomy): domain Eukaryota; kingdom Metazoa; phylum Mollusca; class Bivalvia; order Mytilida; family Modiolidae; genus Bathymodiolus; species Bathymodiolus brooksi. The sequence continues at coordinate 71,182,218 of OY804590.1, forward strand.
TTGAACTGATTTTCGATAAAACTTCAATCATTGAATATTGATTTTTTCGGATGTTGAATATTTTATCCCCAGAATTGCACCCCCTGTTAGTATACTTTTATTGCTTTATTTAAAAAAAAATAACACCAAGAACATTGATGATACGAGTCTTCTTATTCAGAAATAAACCTACAGCAAAATAAAGGTATACATTTTTTGTACTGTAAACAAAATCGTCATTTTTATCTAGATTTATCGTCCGAAAAATACGGTACTCCTCTACTATACTAATTTGGATTAGGTGATGGGAATTAGGTGCCATCATCAAAATAAAGATTAAAAAAATGTATTTTATGATAATGATAGCTGATTAAAATTGTTTGTCATGCATTAGCTGTCAGTTGTAATATACAGGATGTAACCAATATACAGGAAGAGCCCCTACTGTGAAGCCATCTATTTTGAGATGCCATTCAATGAAAATAACAACCTGACCATATTGTTAAATAAGAATAAGAATTAGATAAGAAATAAAAATTTATAGAAGGCAAGGATTTATATAATTAACACGTTAAGTCACATTTCATTTATTTAGCTTGGGTCAGTTATCAATTAAAAAGACAAAAATGGTTTAAAAAAAAATCTGTCTAATAAGTATTTACCTAAATAACGATATCATGACGTATAATAATTTCTCACCGTAAATGTATTTATTTTATTAAGATATTTATACACATATATAAGAAAAAAGATATAAATTTATTTTTTAAGTACAAAAAGACGGCTTGAAAATCGAAAATGCAAAATAGTTATCTATGTTTACAGGCCTCTACATTAACATATTTTTCAACTTGTCCCTTCGGACAACTAACAAAAAAAGTACCTGTCCGACTCAATCTTTTAGTTGTCCGAAAAAATTAATAAAAATTACAAAAACTAGAGAATAATTATCCAGGGCTCCCACTACTTTCAAATTAGAGGGAGAAGTGATTTCTCTTTCAGAGAGCTCACAGGGAGAAGTGGGAGACAACAGAGAGAAGTGGGGAGACTTCTGGGGGAAGAAAATTGCGATTAATCGAAACATTGTTTCGCGACCCCTCTGACGTTACCCTACCCAAATTTAGTAAATAGTTAAGCTGCCTGAACTGATTTGTTCTTGTTTTTTTTTATTCATATCTCCCTTAAGGACATATATTCAATGTCACATTTTTATTTCTGTCTACCTTGATAGGAATCTTGCATACCAGTGAAATTTATATCTTTCCTTTTGAAATATTACTGTGTTGTGATCCAATTAGAAACACAAATTGTAATAACTCATATTTGTGCTATATAAATCCTTGTTTCTGGTAAAAAAAAACTAGGTATATTTTTTTTACCAGAAACAAGTGATATAAATAAAGCAAAGTATTTTATTTAAATTCACAGAGAAATAAAAATTTTAGTGGATCTTTTCAACCAGATCAGGGAAAAGCTTGTAATATTTGTCCATTTCAAAGGTTTCAATATTTCCCAAAAGCCTAAATCAAGTCCTCTATCGTATTTTGCACAAAAGACAAGTTTAAATTTGGCGCCAAATTGATATCCGATAATTTTTACGTGTCCGTTCCGGAGTGATTCTTGTTCTTATATTTCTAATATTGATATTTCCGTTCATTAAAGCGTTTTTGAGATTGCGACTTTAATTTTGTCAATGTCCTTGAACTTCATATGGTGGAACGATAAATGATACAATAAAGAGTTTTGATCTGGCATTTCACTTTAGTTTTAATCAAAATAAAATATGGACAAATTGGAGATCAAACAGGACTCTTTTATACAACAAATCCAGTATTTTATACCAGTGGAAATAGATTTGTCCGTCGTACCGACACGTTTGGGAATCTCCGATTTTTTCACTTGTCCCGTCGGACAACCGTAATACAAGATCTACTTGTCCGACGTCAGTTTTCACTGGTATCGGACAAACGTTAATGTCGAGGCCTGGTTTATAAGTCTTAGTAAAAAGAGTCTTGAGCAACGGTTTTTTTCACACCTGTGATAGGTGTATTTGTATATCATGAATGCACGATGCGACAACATGCTGAGATGGGTGATGTTTTGACAGGTAAACTGTAAAAAAAACCCCGTAGAATACACTATTAAAATATTATTTCACCTATATCAGGACTCCGCAGACTGCCAATTTTCAAGAAAAAAAACCCGGGATTTACGGATTTATGACCCATTCGCCATGAACAAAATAAAACTTAAATTTTACTAAATAATTTTAATCCAAATTTGCCTTTAAAGAAATAAATGTATAAATTAGAATTATTTACCCGGTTCGTTCGCCCTACATTTGACAAACACGTAAAAGAGCAAACGCACCCGATATCGTAAATCGGCAACTGTCTGCAGCAAGTGAAAGGGCATTGGCATCGATTGTCGTGAGTACATAGGGACATATTAATATTCACTTCTAGTGCACTTAAAACATGGATACTGCATGTTAATACATTTTATTCATGGATATTATTGTATATATCGCCCACAGGCGCTTGTGTAGAGTCAAAAATATGCTCGCTATGTACCTAAAATACCACACAACGAGCATATTTTTGACTCTACACAAGTGCCTGTGTATCGCCCGTGACAGCCGTTAACATATCTATACTTTCCGTACCACTGTATATCACTCATTTACTTCAGCTTTACTAAGATACGCATGTTTCTTTATGCACGAATTTATTGGTTAGCAGAATTTGGGGACGTTTCCTGTTTACAGTTTAACTATCTGAGAGTGGAGACTCTCACTCCGACCTGGGAGGACATTGGTCGGACATTTGGCGGACAATTTTAAGGTGAAGTCCGACAAAACTCTGTGTCCGACCTGAGAGTTTGGTCGTTGATACACTTGGAGGGATCTGTATGTGTTTTCGTATGTCATGTCTTTTCGTATCATCCATTTTATTTTGATTTCCACAGCGCACGCATTATTTTTGACGTGTCCTCCGGTTTCTATTTATGGAACGTAAACAGGACTACAACGTGACATCTGTAAAAAATGTTAAAGTTTGCTTTTAAAGACGTAAGTACCAAAAACAGTGAACCTACCTATTGAACGAATCGGGGTCGTTTCGCCCCGATTACCTGTTCGCTCCGGGTCGTTTCGCCCCGGAAAGTGAATCGATTCGCCCCACTTAATCGCTATTATATTATAATAGATGAAGTCTTTTTCGACAATTTTTTTGGTAATTATTTATTTATTAGTTGTATGGCCAAAAAAATATATATGTGTGTTTACGGTCACCCGACCCACCCTATTTTTCAGCCACCGACCCTATCAATTTTTACACAGAATTTGGATAACCATTTTTGTTGTTTAATCAACAGCAATGTTTTATTTATTCAACCGCTAGCTTTTTGTCGAAATTGAGAGCAAAGAAGGTAGAAAAACTGTGTAACTCGTCATAAAACAAATGACGGCTTACCGGAAATTTCGAAAATGAAAAACCGGAACCGGGAACGACTATATCCGGTTTTGCCGATAGTTAAAAAAAAAATTAATGCCGACCGACCGACCCTAGATTTTTTTGACATGTGACAGTAAACACACATATATTTTTTTTTGGCCTATGCAAAAAAAAAAATAATTCATTCATTTTCTTCTACTTTAATTATTTATTTATTAGTTGTATATAAAAAAAATAATAATTCATTCATTTTCGTCTACTTTTGTCAAAGATCTCAGGCGAAACTTTTCTTGTAAATTACAAAAAACCACACAAGAACAGTAAAAAGGTTTTTTTTGTACCAACGCAAAAGTGCATGAAATGACTAAGATGCTGTACAAGTGTGCAAATACAAATGTAACCTCTTTTTTAATGAATTACGCATCAAATGCTAAAATAGTATAAATTTAATCAGATGTCAAACCCTGGTCAAACAAAGAGTGAAGCATAATATTAAACGTCAAGAAAGCATGTTAATTATGAGGAAGACAAAAATAAAGTACCCATGAACAAGCCTTACAACATCCAAAATACGAATATTTGCAATGGTATTTTCCATATTTCATTTTTTAAAGCACTATTAATAAATGAGGGCAAAACGACCCGGGGCGAACGGAAATAGGGGCGAAACGACTCAGGGGGCGTACAGGATTCGGGATGAAACGACCCGGTACCCTATTGAACCATACTTTTTGTAATGCTAAAAATTTATTTCATTTATAAAGTAGCTGGAAAAAAATCCAGAAGGGCTATATAAGATTTAACTATGTCGTCTGCCGCTCAGACACCGGCTCTTCCTGTCATGTAACTGTCATGCCACTCATGGGGTCACTGATCGTACTTGTAAACAAAAGAGCTGACTGAAATGTGCCTGTTTCTTATATAAAATACATGTCACTTTGCAGTGCATTGTGGTTTCAGCACTAAAGAAAACATCTAAAGTAAACACAATTTTGAAAGTGGTCATTTTCAAACATTGTGTTATTTTATTTAGATGTAGTATGATTTGGTAGATGGCCAATGTATTAAACATTTTCAAATTTGAACTCAATCCATTGGTTAATAAAAAAAAAGATGTAGGCCTTAATGTACTTTTCAGGACATTTCATGACAATTTTCAGGTCAAATTATTTCCACCTAAAAATATTTAAAGAATTTTTTTTTTTTTAAATATCATTAAATATATGCTAATGTATTTAACATTTTCAAATTTGAACTCAATCCATTGGAAAATAAAAAAGATATATAGAATCTAACACCGGGGAGAGTACAAGATAGGGAAATCTCCGACACCCGAGGGTAAGATTTCAATCGTTCTCTTTACGAGGCTTGCCGAAGTAAATTTTCCATTGCTGAAGTAAATATTCGATTTATTCATATGCAACCGTATCTCGGCAGTATTTCAAATGTATTTCATCATAAAGTACAATGTATTTAATAAATATATTATAAATGTTACTACAACAGAGATAAATACCTGTAAAAAAATATTTGAATCTGGTCAAAGGGAGGTAATTTCTTTCTTTACGTTAGTTACTAACAAGGGAGAGCACTCTATTATTTACTCAAAGTAAACAAACATTGACTGGATGAGAGCCCGAAAAAAGAATCAAACACCATGAAAGGTGCACATTAGCTAGCAGAATATAATACATAAATGAATTTAAAAATACTTATGTAGTAGAATCGTGGTTAATTGTTTATTTTAAAAAGGAAAAGCATGGAGAATTGGGGGGCAGTTGACATAAGCTGTACAGCATGCATTTGCCGGTAAAACGCACATGATTTTTTTGTCTTGCACTAGTGCAAGATAAGAAAATCTCACATGGCTAAAAATAGGAACTGGTCTGTCTCAAAAGTGAGAAATAGGCCTTTATTTTGTACTTTTCAGGACATTAGTGAACCCAATAGTTGAGAGTGTGATCGATCACCTACATGTCATTTGTATCTCGTTGAGTTTAATTAGACTTCCGAAGAAATTTTATGCTCTATATCTACAGCCTAATTTCGTAACAAGCCCTTACAAAGGTATTATGGAAATTTAAAATCTGACCCCGGTTCATTCCGATGAATATTTTAGAATGGACAGATTGTGTCACACCAAGTTTCCTTTCAAGGCTTTCTCTTTTCAGTGGTCATCGTGGCATCGATGATTTGGTAGTGATGAGGTACCTTGTATATAAAAATTATTTCAATGCAAAATTGTTTGAAAAAGTATGTCAGAGACTTGTCATTTCCTTGAGGTACTCTAGTTTCCTCCACCATTAAAACTGACTGCCACGAAACAAATATAATAATAATAATCTTTATTGCAAATAAAACCCTTGCAGGTAAAGCAATACACATCGTCGGTAACCCACGGTTGATTCCGATACGTTCCTCTCTCTCCATCACCCGTGGGTCAAATCGCTTGTAAACATTCGTTTTCATGAATATTCAAAGTTTCAAATTAACCAATCAAAATCACGTTTATGAAAGTGAAACTCTTTGGTATCGGAGGTAAAAATATGACAAATAAACATCCTTTCCCTCAAGCAAATTGTCTACAGATTCTTGTTGAAAGTCCCTCAATTCTTTCACTCCAAATTTTTGCAACAGGTCCGACATTTATAACTTTTAACCAAACTCATTATGAAAGGAACAATTTGATTGGTTGAATCGCATTTGAAGTTTGTAATGCGAAGACATATGAATTATTCATGAGTACGAATGTTTACAAGCGATTTGACCCACGGGCGATGGAGAGAGAGTAACGTATCGGAATCAACGGTGGGTTACCAACGATGAGCAATACAATACAATACAATACAACATTACAAAACATATATACATGAACAACAAAGAAATGTCATATATTCATAGTTACATGTTAAGTTATACATTGACCAATGTGAACCTCATTTTCGCAATTCTAACGATTGCTTTATATAGTCAACAACACTGAGCAAACATTCTTGATCAGGAATTAATATAATTTTTACTTGGGAAAAAAGAGTCCAGTTGGTCGAAATTAGCATGATACATTTGTACTTTTTAATATTATTTATTAAAACATTTCTAAGATTATTATTTATTTGGCATTGTAGAAAAAAATGAATTTCATCATCTAGTACTTTACAAGTTTTACAGAGTCTTTGATGTCTGGGAATTTTTTTGTATCTACCTAGTTCAATTTCTAATGGATGATCACTCGTTCTAAATTTAGTTAAAAACTGTCGATTGTTAACATTTTTTTGTAAGTTTTAAATAGTCTTCTAGTTTAATGTCTGTTTTTAATTTACTATATATAGAAACAGTTTTGAACTATCATCTAAGTTTGATATTTTTTCAAGATTGTTGGACAATGTCGAAAGTGGCATTAAACAACTAAAACCCAAGGTTATTATTATTAATAACATTCTATTTTTATTTCTAGATGAACATAATGATTTATAACATTCTATTTTTATTTCTAGATGAACATAATGATTTATAACATTCTATTTTTATTTCTAGATGAACATAATGATTTATAGCATTCTATTTTTATTTCTAGATGAACATAATGAGCCATAGCATTTGTCTTCTTTGTCGAGCGGTGAAACCAACAACATTTCAAGCCTTGGCCAACACCACTTTGGGTAACACCACACGCAACAAAATATTTCAGTCATATAGTCAACAATCTTCCATCTTGTCTTGTTCATCATTGATTCAGAGTAGATGTATGTCGTCAAAATTTAAGAAAGATGACAGAAATGTACATCGTAAAGATGCAGCTTGTATTGGAGAAGGGGATAGGATGTATGAACCACAGTCTCCCTATAGAGAACCCTGGCCTAAACATTATGGATGGGAAAATAAGTTATTTGGAGGAGGTAAAGTAATTTTTATTACCACAAAGACGAAAATTGAAGTTCACACTTCAGTTTTACGGCAGGTCGATGGTTTTCTTCAGATACTCCGGTTTCCTCTGCCAATAAAACTGACCGCCAACATATAAATGAAATTTTGTGGAAAGTGGCATTAAACAGCATAAGCCAACCAAACCAAACCACACTTCAGCTCAAATTTGTAAATTGCAATCATTAATTAATATTGTATTCAACAAAGAATTTCATTTTTGCAAAACTTTTATACATTTTTGTATACCGTATTTAGGGTTGCATAATGCGCACTCCCTCTTGGCCTTGAAAATCTCCAGAAAAAAACTAGTTCATGTCTATAATGCGTATGGACTTTCAAAAAAAAATCGCAGTCGGAAATGTAAGAATTAAATATCAATCGTATATATTTTTCAGTCCTTTGAGCATGTTTCATATGCTGGGAGAATTTAAGAACCATTTATCTCTTTTCATCTTCAATAAAGTTGCAAAATATTAAATGTGTTGGGTTTTATTGGCATTTTCATATGATGTTTTTAATATCCGGATGTTGTGTAATGGATTCGAAATCTAGTACAGCATCGGGAAATATAAGTTTAAATTCCGGATCTGAACGTAAATTAACGCAGTTGATAGTTGAAGATGACAGAAAATAATGATATAGAATAAAGAAAGGCAAACAATTGTCACTTATTATGACATTGTTGAACATTGTTAAGCTTGTGAGGAGTTGTTGAAAATACGGTTGTTACGTACATCAAAAAGTGCCGACAATCCGTTATTTTTTGTATTTTTAAAATTGACCAAATAATTAATGATCATGAATGAACTACAAACAATGCCTTATTATTTAGTGATGAAATAGCATCCAAGCCATGCAATCATAACAGATTGTTATATGCTGTAATTATGTGTTAATCGGATTTAACTTCACCTGGGAGCAATCAAGCTGTTAGACTTGACATAAAAATTGACAAATACATTTTATTGTTTCTTTTCTTTTTATTTCAATCACTATAATCTTGTGTAAACACAGTCTGTGGTTTCATTTCTTTTTATTTCAATCACTATAATCTTGTGTAAATACAGTCTGTGAAATCTTATCGGCAAGATTATTGATTATTTTAAACATGGCTAGATATAGTCAGACGTTTATATTTAGTTTATTTTCGTATCTATCAAAGGTAAATATTTATAAGTACAAAGCAAAACTGCACTAGACAGTTTTAATTCTTCAATAATTAAAACATAGTAGATGCAATTAATTATTTTGTGGAATAGTGTCCAAACAATTTAAGAAATATTTAACTTTGCATGTTGACAGTAGTAAACACAAAAACATGGCGGACATGTGATTTCCCGGTCTGGGAAAGAATGAAACACATTGTTCCTGTTTATAATGTGCACCCCTCCTACAAAATAAAGAATCTGGGCAAAATCCTGCGCATTATGCAACCCTAAATACGGTATCCGATTTTGTGCCTGTCCGAAGCCAGCACCTGTATTTAAGACCTGACTTTCCAACATCAAATGTCAAGGTCTTTTTTGTGTTCAGTGATTGTCAGTTTTGTTGATATTGGTGGAATTTTTAACATTGACAATCACTGTTTAGACTTTCTTTTACATACTGCTAAATTTCTCATGCTTTTAATAGATACATAAGATGCTACAGTGGGCTGGTAGCCATCTTGAATATCAGATCAACTAAAAAAAAGCACCAAAAAAACCCAACTCGGACTTTGTAGCTAACAGTTTTAGAAACATTCCATCTAAGTTCTAAGTGCTAACTTAACTTTCAAATGTGGTAGTGATTTATTTTGACTTCAAGAAAAAGGGGTCCAAACATGTTTTAAAAAAAATAGCAATGATTGAACCCAAGTTGTACATAGTTTTGCACAAAGATTGTCATTTTGTACCAATTAGTTATGTTGTATTTAACTTGTATTATCATGCTATTTGTCCAATATTAGCTGATCAGTAGAATATGAATCTACATTTGTAACTTGTCAATAATACACATGTCTTCTAAGGCCATACATGAAAAAAATCAACCGAACAAATTCAACGATACCCATCATGTCCATCAAATATTATTAGGTTTAGATTATTTTTTTTTACTATTTTTGGGTGTTTTTGCTGCATAATGGGTGTTTTTTGTAATCTTTTAAATTAACGAAAATAAATTAAACTCCCTACCCACTTCTCTTAAATTTTAAGTCAAGATACAGTAAACAAACTACAATAATTTTTAAGTGTGGCCTCAGGCCTAATGGCAGAGTTCTGTCTGACCTATAGGCTTTGTTTCTGTCCCTGATTGTATGGTCAAATTTAATGAAAAGCTGAATCAAAGTATGCATTGACTAAATAAGTAGCTCCTGGATTATAGGTGGGTTTTTTTCAAATTGATACATTATGAAAATTTTACATTTAAGTTTGTCATTACACAACAATTTTGTTTTCTATATATTTAGGCTTGAGTGCAACTGCTGAGACTTTCTTAATTCAATTGTGCATATTTGTGAAATAAATTTGGTATCATAGAGATTTATTAAAAGAAATAATTTCAATGATCTTTTTTTTCTAATTTTTAAAAGAACTTCAGGCTTTAAACAAGGTAGATATCAGAACTTTAGGCTTTATTATTCCTCCATTGCATATTTAGATATGCAGTAGAAGCTCAAATCTTATGTTTGTCATAAACCAACCACGGTCGACCCTCACGCCACTTGTCATTGAATGCAGGAGCCTGGTTGCATTTTTATGCCCCTGCGACGAAGAGTCGGGGGGCATATTAATTTACCCCTGTCCATCCGTTTGTCTGTCCGGATATAGATACATGGTTTGTTCGGCTATCTCCTCCTAAAGTTTTAGAGCTACAGCTTTAATATGTTGCAGGATGTTTATACACATAATGGAGGTGTGCATGTCCACAGGATTTTGATTTTCATCAAATATTCTCAAAATGACAGGTAGTTGGACTTAGTCATTTCTTTATGCCCCTGCGACGAAAAGTCGCGGGGGGGGGTGTGGATTTTCTCAAATATTCACAAAATGACAGGTAGTTGGACTTCATTTCCATCTTACTAGCTACATAATGGAAACATGGTTTGTATGGCTTCTACTACAGTTTTTGACTTGTTTATAATTTCTTATGGTCAGACGGGGGCATCATTTGTGTCATACAGACACACTTCATTTTTGAAAAATCACTCCTAACAAAACAACTTTGTCCATAATTATCAAGTGCGGGGGCATACTTCTTTTCTAGTTTTTTCATGCACCAAACGATCTTTTTTAGCATCATTCACTTCCTTCCTTTTTTTAAAAACACCAAGCTTGGATCCTGTCTTAAACTTGATAGGCCAGGCACTTCCATCGGGCGCTGCCATGTTTTTTTTTAACTTAAACATTCTCGGGTCTCATTGCTTAATAAAGGTAAGCACCCGAGAATTATATCAACTGGTTTTATTGCAAGTGTCATAGATGCTATATCAATACCGGGAACCAGTAGGGAGATATGTAAAGGTCATAACTGGTTTAAATACCGGGAACCGGACGGCGAAGGAAGATAAGTAACTGTCATACGCATACAACTTTTTTATCGGGAAGGACTGACTATTTAACACATTTTGTCGGACCTAGCTGTTTTCTGCCGGTCAGGTCCGACGACTTTCGGGAACTCTGCTAATGGCTGATGTTTCATCCAATGTACCTTTATATATTCCAAATGCAAGTAAACATTAGAGAGTACCGAAGGGCAATCAAAAATGGACCATCCAGAGAAACTGGCAACATATATAGGGTACACAAGACGAAGACAAACAAAAGAAAAACACAACACAAAATGTGGTGAACACCACTATTCACAAACAAGCAAACATTACCCAACCTTCCCCATTACCCAACCTTCCCCATTTACCAACCTTCCCTTTTCCCCTCCCGCTTTCCCTACTCTTCAACCTTCCCTTTTCCCCTCCCGCTTTCCCTACTCTTCACCCTTCCCTCCTGCTTTCCCTACCATGAACCCTTCCCTCCCACTTTCCACACCCTTAACCATTCCCCTCCAGCTTTCCCTACCCGTAACCTTTTCTTCCTGCTTTCCCTACTCTTCACCCTTCCCTCCAGTTTTACCTACCCTTAACCGTTCCCCTCCAGCTTTCCCTACCTTTAATATGAAATTTTAGTTTTGACAACATCATATACATGTAATACTTGTTCTGTACTAATTATACCCGAATTTATTTTAGGTGCTTTACCCAAGTTAGATAAACCAATGAAATTCAAGCCAGTGAAGAAACAGAAAGATGGCTGGGATAGAGAGCATGCTTTGTTTGGACAAAATGATTACATAGGCAAGATCTTTTCTCTTAAAATTTGTTTATTTTCATAGATGTGATACAATTTTACATTTAAAACCAATAGATAATTTATAAAAGTAGAGGGGCTGTCATGGTTGTGAATGCATGGTAGTTGTATTTACAATCATTGCCTATCACCACTTAAATTGTGAGCTTGAATCCCGATTATGGCAAGGTGTACATCGATACAACTTTATGTGATAAAGTTTGTCAGTGATTTGCGACAGGTCGGTGGTTTTCTCGGGCTACTCCAGTTTCCTCCAACAATAAAACTGACAGTCACGATATAGCTGAAATATTGTTGAAAGTGGCTCTAAACACCATAACCCTAACCCTTGCATGAACATTGAAAATTTGTACCTTTTATTTTGATCAAATTGGACATATATAAAAAAACAAAAACTCAATACATATCATTTTGTCATTGTATGTAGGTACATTGTATGTGTAAGCTGTAGATGTAATAATTTTCATTATCAAGCAAACTCTGCAGAGTGATAAAATATAAATTGAAGATGGTGATGCACCTCCTGCAAAATTATTGCAATTATATTGGTGATGTACATGTACAGTATTGTACACCTCTAAGAAATGACTTGTTGTTCTTTGGAAAATGATTTATCAGGTTTTTAATGGGTGGGTAATTTTTTCTCAACATTTCAGTGTAATTTTCAACTCCTGTCCAAAAGATAAACCACACTGTTCACCTGTATTCCATTCCTTTATAGCTAAATATTGTACACCTATATGCATTATATATAAAGCTTATTACAGTTTAAAATGTAGTCGGTGTCGTGCAGCGCCGCAGGTGCAGACCAACTGATCTTTCTTCATACAGGCAAACAAAGCTAAACAAAGTTGTAAGTTACATAGATAATATTTCAGATTAAATTGAATTTTGTTTTCATTTCAGATATATTAGGAGATGGAAACGTTAGACCGGTAGACTTAATGAGAGGACCATCGTGGCTGCGTGGCTTTAGAGGAAATGAAATGCAGCGTATCATAAGACAGTTGAAATACCAAGAAGCAACAATACGACAACTCTATCCAACAAAATTTAAAGATATGGAAAAACGATTAGATTACTTATTTAAACATTATAATGTTCGTCGATCAAATCGCATTGGTAAAGGAATAAAGACCGTACAGAAATAGACGGCTGTTTTAACTAATGTTATTATTAAAAATCTATTAAAAAAAATCGCTCTTGTTCATTTCAGAAATTAATGTCAAACACCCAGTACCTATATACTTTGTGGGGCAGTTGGGGTCCATCAACGCTCCGAATCGCACCGAAGGCATCAATCAATCCAAAGTATTATCCCAAGCCACGGATCATTTTTCTGGATGAGTACACAAGCGAAAGAGTTGGATGTGCTTACGAAAAACAAGTCTCTTATGATTAATTGCAGGTCACGTCTTTTGCTATCAAAGTACTGTTTCTGATTTGTACCCCATACAAATCAATAACATTTTGTTTTATACAAATAAGATAGCCTTTAAAGTGATTTTAAACATTTACACAATTAAACAGTAGATGTGATTGTTCAATGTAAAGGTAAATAAATTTCAGTGACAGATCTAGTTAAATATATGATAATTAGCACAGATGATCCGTTTTTAAAATCATCCTGGATCAGGATCGGAATTTTCATTTCAGTTTATTTAAGGTATAATATTGTGTGGGCTATTTGTTCACATTTTTATTGGACAAGGTCTTTGTAAGATGATTTATCTCTGTGTTTGTAACTAGAGTTACACGACGGCTGTCACTAGTTGAGCAGGAACTGCTTACCCTTCCGGAGCACCAGAGTTCAGTAACTTCACCCCAGGTTTTTGGTTGGGTTTCGTGTTCCTCGATATTTAGTTTTCTGTGTAGTACTTTCTTTTTTTAAAATAGTTGTTTGTACTTTTTCATGATTAATCTCCGGGTTTGTAGCTGAAGTTATATGGGTATCACTAGTGCAGCAGGAAACATCTATGGAAGCTCCTCTATAAAGATTACACATTTTGTCCCGATCCATTAACAAACATGGCCGCCACAGGCAATTCTTGTTTCTGATTGGCCGATTTATAAAAATCTCCTCTTAAACCGCTTAGCCAAATGAACCGAAACTTGGTAGGAAGCATCTATGGAAGGTCCTCTATAAAGATTACTCTTTTCGTCCCAATCTTAATACAACCATGGCTGCCACAGGCTACTCTTGTTTCTGATGGGTCGATTTCTCAGAAACCTTCTCCTCTGAAACCGCATGGGCAAATGAACCGAAAGTTGGTAGGAAGCATCCATCGAAGGTTCTCTATGACATTTGCTAATTTAGTCCCAGTCAGTTAACAAACATGGCCACCATATGCAATTCATGTTACTGGTTGATCGATTTCTAAAAAATCTGCTCTAATTCTGAGGAGCCAAATGAACCGAAATTTGGTAGGAAGCACCTATGGAAGGTTCTGTATTAAGTTTTCTCAAAGCAGAATGAAAGGTGAGCGACACAGGCACAGCCTCTAGTTTTAGATGGTTGTTCTTTTTCATGATTTATCTCCGGGTTTGTATCTAGAGTTACACGACGGGTGTCATTAGTGGAGCAGGAAGTGCTTTCGCTTTCAGAGCCGTCTCAGCACCAGAGTTCACCCCAGGTTTTTGGTGGGATTCGTGTTGCTCGTCTTTAGTTTTCTGTGTAGTGTTTTCTGTTTTTAGATCATTGTTTGTCCTTTTTCTTTGGCCATTGTGTTGTTTGTCGTTCTTTGAATTACGTAGGGATCCTGATTACCTTTTTGTTATCTTCATACTCTTCTTACAATAGCTCAAGGGCCGTAATGGTCATGATCGTATGGTAGTTGAATTTACAGCTACCTGTGCAGTCAGTGCCTATCACCACTAAAGTCGAGAGTTCGAACCCCGTTTATGCCAAGATGTACTCGATACAACATTATGTGATAAAGTTTGTCAGTAACTTGCGACAGGTTGGTGGCTTTCTGCGGATACCCCGGTTTCCTCCACCAATAAAACTGATCGCCACAATATAGCTGAAATAATGTTGAAAGTGGCGTTAAAAACCATAAACCAAAACCTACAATAGTTCTGTAGGAGGTATGATTTTTACAAATGGTTTTACAGGTCTGAAATTGTGTTGTGTTTTTTTTTTTGTCTTCGTGTACTCTATGTTGTCAGTTTCCCTAGGCCGGGATTGTCCATTAATGATTGCCACTTCGGTTTTCTCTAACGTTTATTTGATATAGGCAATGAAATCTTTCATAACATTATTACTAATTCTCTGAAAAGTACCTAAAATATTTCCATACTAAACTGCATGGCTTAGTACGGAAACAACCCGTCTGGTCTCACGCGGGTAACCTTTCATTAAATCAATCTGATCAAACTGGGACCGACGTGGTCGTGGTGGTATGAAGGTTGGATTTACAACTACCGATGCAATCAGTGCCTATCGCCACTGAAGTTGTGAGTTTGAACCCCATTCATGGTGACGTGTAATCGATACAACATTTATGTGATAAAGTTTGTCAGTGACTTGCGACAGGTCAGTGGTTTTCTTCGGGTATTCCGGTTTCCTGCACCGATAAGACTGACCGCCACGATCATACAAATGTAGCTGAAATATTGTTGACAGTGGCGTTAAACACCATAGCCATAATCCTCAGAATAGAGTAAAGATAAGATTTTGAAACATAATTATTATTTCTAAATAAACGTTAGAGAATACCGATGGGCAATCCAGAGAAACTGACATCATATGGTACACAAGACAAAGATCAGCTACGAAACGAAAGATTTTGTTGAGTGTAATTCCTGGGATACAGAGAAGAGAGAGATCCATTTACATCTCGATCATATCATTGTCAATCATATATTTAAAAGTTCTTCTTCTTCTTTAGGTATACAATACTCCTTCAAGACGTTGAAGATTACGTACTGTTGCATGCGTGGGTATTTACAAAAATATTTACATAAATTTCATAAAGTGAAATAAAGTGAAATCAAAAGTGTGAATAAAACAAAACAAAAAATTTAAAACTATGTACAATTGTATTTGAAATTTAAATGTTTAAGAGAACAGTGGGTGTTAGCTGTTCTCTGAAAGAGTCTATAGATGGACTTGAGATAATTATCTGTGGTAAGATGTTCCATTGTACTATAGTGTGTGGAAAAAATGACCATTTGTATGTATCTTTTTGTGTTGTTATATGCCTAAATGTCTGATTGTGTGATTTTCTAGTTCTGCTGTCAGTTGGGATCAGTATGATGTTTGGGATAGCAATTAAAGCGTGTGTTATTTTAAACAACATGATCAATCTGGTTTTAAGACGGCGCTCAGCTAAAGTTGGCCAACCTAGAGTGTCAATCATTGAAGTGACACTGCTAGTATTATGGTAATTGTTTTGAACATAGCGAGCAGCTCGTCTTTGGACCATTTCTAGTTTGTTTATGTTGTCATGTGTATAAGGGTCCCAGATACTACAGCTGTATTCAAGTTTTGGCCTCACTAGTGCTTGATATGCCCGAGATTTTACTTCAGGGTTTGATATCTGTACATTTCTTTTTAAGTATCCGAGAGATTTATTTCCATTTGAAGTGATATTGTCGATGTGGGTGTTCCATTTAAGGTTAGATTGTAGTGTAACTCCAAGGTATTTTGCTGAAGTTACTGGTTCGAGAATGTGATTGTGAAGTATATAGTCATGTTTGAAGGGTGTTTTCTTTTGAGTGATGGTGAGTACTGTACATTTATCTGGGTGGAAAGCCATAAGCCAATCGGCTTCCCACCTTGCAGCTGCATCAAGATCAGATTGTAGTTTCTTGCAGTCGTCCTGACATGTTATTTCTTTATAAATGATACTGTCATCTGCAAAGAGTCTTAGTTTGCTGTGTGTAAGAGATTCCGGAAAGTCATTGATATAAATTAGAAAAAGAATTGGGCCGAGTACTGTACCCTGTGGAACACCTGATGTTACTGGCACTGTGTTAGATGTTACTCCATCGATTACTACTGTTTGTGTTCATATCTGATAAAAATGCCTGAATCCAGTTTAGAGTATGGGTTTGTATTCCGTAATATTCCAGTTTGTATAATAATCTACGGTGGGAAACTTTATCGAAGGCTTTGGCAAAATCCATAATAATCAAGTCTGTTTGTATGTTTTTGTTATTGCTGGCATTTAATTCTTGTATGAAAGGAAGGAGTTGCGACTCACATGATCTTGCTTTTCTGAAACCATGTTGTAAATCATATAAAATATTGTTTGAGTCGAGGTGTTTCATAATGTTGCTGGTTATTATATGTTCCATCAGTTTACAGCAGATGCATGTTAGTGATATTGGTCTGTAATTTTCTGCTTTGTATCTTTCGCCCTTTTTGAATGCTAGTGCAACATTTGCGTGTTTCCAGTCTTTGGGTATGGTGCCAGTTTCTATTGATTTTGTATATATTTTGGTCAAGATTGGAGCAACTTGATCTTTTAGGTCTTTCATCACTCTACTGTTTATGTTGTCTGGACCGCATGCTTTGTGAGGGTTAAGGTTGTTTAAGAGGTTCAGTACACCTTTATCGTTTATGTGGATTTGTTCCATTATAGGATGGGGACTAGGTCCTTTGTCAGGTATGTCATGTGGTGGATCGTGTGTAAATACTGATTGGAACTGTTGGTTAAGAATGTTCGTTTTTTCTACTGTATCAGTATAGAGTATACCATCTTTTTTCAGTGGGCTTATGCCCGAGTTGTCCTTGCTAATGCTTTTGAAGTAGCTAAAAAGCTTTTTTGGTTTAAAATCCGAGTACTGATGTTGATCGGAGTCTTTAATGGGTAGGTCAAATATGATGTTCTCAATATATTTCCAGTAAGCTTTGCGTTGTTCTTTTTGTACTGTATGTTTCAGTTTTTTATACATTGAAGGATTTTGGTTTTTCTTCCTGTGGTATTTGTTCTTTTTATTTATAAGTTTGCGTAAATTGTTGTTTATCCAGGGAAGTCTTTGTTTGTAAGTAAATAGTTTATGTGGGATGTTTGATTCTATAGAATTAATTATGTCATTTTTGAATGTGTTCCAGAGTATGTTTGTATCACTCTTTTCATATATGTTATTTATGGTTGTTAAAGTATTTTCCAGATCTTTTTTAATTTGATCCCAATTTGCTTCCTTGTATTTCATTACTTTTCTTGGTGTTTCTCTGACTTTTTTTAACCATGTGTCAATTTCAGCATAGACGATGTCATGGTCTGCTAGCCCAATTGGAGGGAGAGTGCATAATTTATTAAGGTTTGATGGATTGTTCATAAGGAGAAGATCTAATGTTCTCTCATTTTGTGTTGGTTTGTCAGTTACTTGATGTAAGTTATGGTCTGCAATTATATCAAGCAGTTGGTGGTGTTGTTTTGCATCTGGTTTTCCAGTTATGAATGAAGGAATTGACCAGTCTATGTTACCTAGATTAAAGTCTCCTCCAACCCATATGTTTGAAGAATTTGTTTTGTCTAATCTACTTAATGAGATATTGAGCTGATCAAGTGCTGTGCCATCATCTGATGGTGGGCGGTAATAACTGGCTACACAGATCTTTTTTGTACCAGTGATGTTGATTTCAGCCCATACTATTTCACAGTTTGTTTTTAGCTCCGTTATTTCGGAGCTAATGAAATCTTTTGTGATGGCTAATAATACGCCACCATGGCTTTTATCTTTTGTGTTTGGTGCTCTGTCATTTCTATAGATGTTGTACATGTTATTTGGAAAGTAGTCAGTAGATGGTATCGACTTGTCTAACCAAGTCTCAGTCCCTATGATAATATATGGTTTAACTGAGTTAATAATTTCTAGAAGGTCTGGTTTTTTATTACAGATGGATTGAAAATTTATATTTATAATTTTGATAGGTTTACGTACTTGATTTCCAATTTTTTTTCTTATGTTCATTTTTATCTGGCTTCAATTTCGTTTCTTTATTTGGAGATGATGTTGCTTTTGGCAAACCAGGGCTGCTCAATTCAGAGCAGTTGCTAAGGTTTGAGTACTGATTTTCTAGTTCAATTGAATATGTCGAGTTAAATAGCGACGTTGAAAAATTTGGCATTCCGCACTGTATACATTCCCATGATATATTACTTGCATCCAAGAATCTGTAAGCATTTGAATGGATATCTTGGCAGTTAATATGGAACCAAACATCACAACTATCACAACAAATTGCTTTATGTTTCCATGTGACCGCTTTTGTACAGGCACCACAAGGAAATCTTGGTCCAGGATTTGTTTCTATATCAAATGCATTTGCTAGCAGAAGTATGAATAAGTACTTTTGAACAGGTCTACTTTTGTTCACTTTCAGTGCTAAACCAACAACACTTGTGAAATGGCTGTGGAATTTACATGTTGGTGCAGTTACATTCTTATTGGTGTTTAATTTGAGTTTTGCATGTTGGCAAACAAGTAAGATACATGAAATGATAAAGATAGTACAGTTTAGTTTCATATTGAATAAATATTAATAATGTATTAATGAGATAAATACTATATATATATACCTGAATTCTGGTGTGCTCGAGTCAAGAGTGTGATTGAGGTGTTAAATCTTCGTCCCCTCGGCTACCAAAGGGCACAGGTAATCAGAAATAGCCTTGTTAGTTAACAGGTGGGTATAAAGTAAGGTAAAGATGATAGTACCTCTATTTACTAAGCTTGACCGGATGTTGACACTTTTTTTTTTTTTTTTTTCAAGTCATGTGTCGATGTACGTGTGGTCATTAGAAACCTGATTGTTTTTGGTGATATTTCCTTTAAAATACAATGTACACGTTTGGTTTTGATAGGATACAAAAATGTGACTGGAGATATTCAAAAATATGTAAAAATTATCATGAAAAATGGATTTTGTAATGTGAAATTTTGCTTTGGGATCGCTCTGTCAAAAACAGGACTCCCTTCCTCCACGCATGCGCATCAGGAAAAAATATTGTGTTTCGTAGTAAAATGTAATGGAAAAATACTGCGTCAGAACATTTCCAAAATTTAATTCTCGATTTCGGAGTGACATCACACAATGTAATTGACCAATCAATGATTATCAATTTTTAGATAAAGAAAATATTTGGAGGTGAAGCCAAGCAAAATCCTCGGGATTCTACATTTCTACATAGACTCCAATGTATATTAATTTATTCGCTATTTTCCAACAGAAGTTAAATATTTTAATTAAAATCACCTCTGGTCCTTATAGACACTAAATCAGATATCTAGTTTGATTTTCGTCAATTATAACAGACGGGTTTATTTTAAATTAAGAAAATAAAATTCAAATTTTCCCTTGGAATCTAGGTAAAATCTGGGGGATTCCTGCTGACCTCACCCCAATGAATTATTAAATACCCGGATGTTCGGATATGAGAATAGAACAATCGTAGACAGAGACAATATCGATACCTCTAACACACATTGTTTGTACGTGGTGTCTTTTCTTTCTTCTGTGATGTCTGTCCCTCTATTTGGTATCGTCATTACTGTTCACACAAATACAAAATAAAATGAACAACTTAACAAAAAATACCACAACAACAATATTGGTTCGTAGTGGCATTAAATATAGCACCAACTACTATATTTTAGATAATTATACCCCCATTCATAGAGAGGGGGCTATATTGCAATCACCTTGTCCGTCCGTCCGTCCGTTCACACTTTCGTAACAGATATCTCAGCTTCTACTGGAAGAAATGATTGCACATCTACTTCCTGTTTACCGTGCGACTTACAAATGAACGATTGGGGGTATTCTTAGCACGACGTAGTGTGCAACATCTTGTTATCCATGTTTTCGGTTGTATGAAACTAATACAGTAGATATTTCCAATGGTCATTTATAACAAAAATATTAGGAAACATTTTTATTTCATTCTCTTTATAATGCACTCAAATTCTAATAAAATCCAAGCTAGGATAAATACAGTTTGATAGCCATAACATATACTAATTAAACTAATAAGTCTAAGCTTTGTCATACTTCCTAACAGCTACAACACCGTTTCCTGCCGTGAGCCTCTGGAAATACAAAGTTACACTCTATTAACATGGAAACGGGAATGAATTTTCCAAACGTCAATACATTACCGGTAATTGCTAGTATCCAATATTTGATTGATCAATGTGCAACATTTTTGTAGGATATCTGAATCATGCTAAAAACCTTAAAACTAGCTTAACCCCGCCACTTTTTATTGAAGTATCTGTACCAAGCCAGGAAAGTGAGCGGTCATATATATATGCGTGCTAGGGGATATCGATTTTGCTTCTTTCTCGGATTATTTTGTTGGATTGTGGAAATGTTCCGACGGTGCGATGTTTTTTCCCCTTCATTTTATATATTTTTTTAATTTGTTTAAATATGTAATGGTTATAGTGTGTTTAATTTGACGAGCCTGCATGACCGCGTTTGTATTGTCAACACATATCTGCATTCAGTTAACAATATCTTAATTATATCACTGCGCGACCATATTACCAACACGATGGGTTGGATTTTAGTGTCGCTGAATCACAAGTCCGTAGGTAGATACGTCGCTCCACTCATTGTCCTGACTGAAAACAATTAATCTTTTTTTTTCATTGCTTGGTGTTGCGGCCTTAACGGTCATTCGCAGAGACGCCGGGCTGACGAACAATTCAAAAGTTAAAGGTAACTAAATCTGGGAGATATCCACAAGTAGTTCAGATAGTGTTGTTGTAGTCGTTTATACACATAGGGCCATTTCTTTGTTTTTAATATTAATATTTTTGTGTTGCTTAACGCCATCTTTGGAAATTTTTCAGCCATATCATGGCGTAAATTTTTTTTGAACACATTAAAATTAAACGAAGAAATTTATGGGATAATGTTTTACATATATACAGTTAAAACATGTAAGTTAAGAGGTGGTCATCCTCAGGACAAAGAAAAACTGGCCTTATAAGACAGGTGACATCTTAAAAGAGGTTCAATTCATATGTCATTTTCGACAGCAGAAGAAAAAGGTAACATTTTAATGCAGGTGTCTGCTTAATAGAGGTGACCGCACGGGTAGGTTCGATTATATAACTATTAAGTGATATCAACAAATAAACATTCTAAATTAAAATGATATATTGTTTATTTGTTAAGATCAGAGTATGTATACACAGACGATTTTCTTTTTCTTCTTCAATGTTGATAAGATAGATAATTACCATGACAAGTTTTCCTTCTTCCAAGAATCTAACGTTAACAGACTCGTATGACCCTTTCTGCTTTTCCACTAATCTTTCCCCATCCAATGTGTAAGTCACCTATAAACAATACAACAATCAAATGTTCAAGACTATATCTTACAGGAATGTCGCTCCTGTGATGCTAGATACATTAATAGAGCTTTCACTTATTGCTACAAATATAATGTAAACAGATATTTTCTTGATAATTTCTTCATCGTTTCTTGATGTTCGTGTCGCTTTAACAATTACACGACGTGTGCCACTTGTGGAGCAGAAACTGCTTATTCTCCCTGGGCACCTGTAGGTTTATGTTGAGTTCGTGTTGCTCAATCTTTAGTTTTCTGTGTAGTGTTTTATCAATCCTTGTTTGTACTTTTCCTTTTGGCCAGTGTATTATCTATCCGTCTATTTACGTCTTCTGACTACCCCCTTTGGTGTCTTCAAACCTTTCCCAACGAGCTTCGAGATACATGCGATGTATTTTACAATAATTGATATAAACTAAAATGGCTGTCAATGAGAATTTGTAATTGACATGGTATCGTTTGTCTTCATGCTGTCTTGTTTGTGTAGTAGTTGGCGTGCTCGCCCCGTATATGTTGGATCAGGTGTTCGATCCTCAATTGGGGCTGTTTAAGATCTACAGCATGCAGAATTCAGTAGTAACAACAAACATTGGTTGGCTAGGAGTTTGGATAATGTGTTCGAGTGAAGTCTAGCTGGAGACTGTTAATTCAGAGAGCTGGCATTATAAAACTCCAACTCGGAAGACATCACCTTCATGTCACCAACAATGATGTAAGTGAGGAAATACTAACGTAACGTAACGCACGCACGCACGAACAGACAGACAGACAGACAGACAGACAGACAGACGCACGCACGCACGCACGCACAGACAGACAGACAGACAGACAGACAGACAGACGCGCGCACAGACAGACAGACAGACAGGCGCAGGCAGGCACACACACACACACACACACACACACACACACACACACACACACACATATTTAATAAAACATTGGACACTAAGCACGTTGGTAGATAAGGCGTTTGATGTACTTGTAGGGAGATGTGATTGAGAATATCTAGCATGCTAAGACGTAAGACGAATGTTTTTGATATGATAACTACCTTTAGAGGACTTCCGTCTACTGCTGACTGCATCGATTCTTCACCAAGTGCTGCTTTAAATTCGACAGCACCCACTGGTGTTGTAGTCACGATCGTGACGTCATTTCCGTTCACGTTGATATCCTGGATAATGTTATATTTATCAGGTGAAAGCAATTTGATGGCCTTTTCCTTTACTTCATCCTTTAAATCTGAAACATGTGATACACAAAGACATATTGTTGGCTTGTGATAATTTCTATTTAACATTGAGAGGATCCTGACTGAACCCAGCGTTGAAGCTGTGATTAGCCGGAAATCAAGTGGACTCATTTCCTATTGAAGAGCATTGATGCAAATATAAATTCGACGAAATAAAATTACTACATAATTACTACAAAAAGTAGCACTAAAATCTTACAAATCGGTTCTTGCGGAAAATTTCAACCCCATTGACTTCATGTAAGTTGCTCTAGAAATTTCTCCTGTCTCTAACATAAGGTATTGTTCTAACGCAAGTTTTCTCTTCTTGGTGCGCATGACTGTAGCGGGGTTGTCAAGACCTCGAATTTTTTCATTATCAAAATAATTTTTAATAATTTTTTAAAGATCATTTATATAATAATTTTTTTTCATTTTCAAAATAATTTTTAATAATTTTTTAAAGATCATTTTTATAATAATTTCTTAAAAGTTTTATAATTTTATCTTTTTTTCTCAAGTAAGGTAAAATGCGCTCAATCGCGGATTTTTTTTGCGCTCAAACGTAGGATTTTTTGCGCTCAAATGTAGGACCAATGCGCTCAAACGTCGTGCAACGCTTAATATTTGTCTTGGGACATGCTTCATGACAATAATATGAACGATCGCTCCGTATAACAAGATCGTAAACCTCAGCAGATCAGAACTTGAACGTCGAAAGAGAGAAAAGCTTTTAAGATGCCAACGGATTAGGGAGAAAGGTAATCAGTATACGTAAATCGAAGAAGAACAGACAATACAAAGACCAAAAGAAAAAGGACAAACAACGATCTACAAAACATTAAACAGAAAAGTAAAGATCAAGCAAAACGAAATTCACGAATCACCGGGGATGACCTCATGTGTTCCGGAAGGGTAGGTAATTCCTGCTCCACATGTGGTACATGGCGTGGTGTTATTATTGTTACAAACCCGATGAGATGTCATGAAAAAGGAAAGGCCCGGATTGTGATCACGACAAACGGAACATATCCATGGTAATTTGTGACACAGATATTCCGTAACGGTTAACCAAGTCATGGTTGGTGACCGTAAGACATTCGAAGTGATGACAACAACATAACCACTAGAAACCCTTTATTGGGTAGCTTCCTTGTTAACATAATCATTCTTATGTTCAATTACAACTAATTCTTAGTGTTTTTTTAAAAATCTAATTCAAGTCGGTTTACTCAATGAAGATAACTGAAATAAGATCATATAGACTATTTTCCTAAGGGACCGACTATTTAACTTGCAAGGGGGGGGGGGGGGGGTTAGTTTTTTTTTCGTTCATAAATTATTTTTCGGGCAACACGAGAGTTAGAATATTTTTTTTTCTTCTAAAATGTAACATTAGGTTATATGACAAAAACTCTGAATCAATTTATTTTTTTTTCCTCCACCAAAATCAGAATATTTTTTTCAGCAACATTGGGAATCAGAATATTTTTTTTAGAAAGAAACCATAGCCATTGAGACGTGATATATAATATCTTCTTACCATTGTATTTTATATTATTTTACAATCCATTGAGACGTGATATATAATATCTTCTTACCATTGTATTTTATGTTATTTTACAAGCCATTGAGACATGATATATAATATCTTCTTACCATTGTATTTTATGTTATTTTACACGCCATTGAGACGTGATATATAATATCTTCTTATCATTGCATTTTATGTTATTTTACACGCCATTGAGACGTGATATATAATATCTTCTTACCATTGTATTTTATGTTATTTTACACGCCATTGAGACGTGATATATAATATCTTCTTACCATTGTATTTTATGTTATTTTACAAGCCATTGAGACGTGATATATAATATCTTCTTACCATTGTATTTTATGTTATTTTACACGCCATTGAGACGTGATATATAATATCTTCTTACCATTGTATTTTATGTTATTTTACAAGCCATTGAGACGTGATATATAATATCTTCTTACCATTGTATTTTATGTTATTTTACACGCCATTGAGACGTGATATATAATATCTTCTTACCATTGTATTTTATGTTATTTTACAAGTCATTGAGACGTGATATATAATATCTTCTTACCATTGTATTTTATGTTATTTTACACGCCATTGAGACGTGATATATAATATCTTCTTACCATTGTATGTTATGTTATTTTACACGCCATTGAGACGTGATATATAATATCTTCTTACCATTGTATTTTATGTTATTTTACAAGCCATTGAGACGTGATATATAATATCTTCTTACCATTGTATTTTATGTTATTTTACACGCCATTGAGACGTGATATATAATATCTTCTTACCATTGTATTTTATGTTATTTTACAAGTCATTGAGACGTGATATATAATATCTTCTTACCATTGTATTTTATGTTATTTTACACGCCATTGAGACGTGATATATAATATCTTCTTACCATTGTATGTTATGTTATTTTACACGCCATTGAGACATGATATATAATATCTTCTTATCATTGTATTTTATGTTATTTTACAAGCCATAGAGACGTGATATATAATATCTTCTTACCATTGTATTTTATGTTATTTTACACGCCATTGAGACGTGATATATAATATCTTCTTACCATTGTATTTTATGTTATTTTACAAACCATTGAGACGTGATATATAATATCTTCTTACCATTGTATTTTATGTTATTTTACAAGCCATTGAGACGTGATATATAATATCTTCTTACCATTGTATTTTATGTTATTTTACAAGCCATTGAGACGTGATATATAATATCTTCTTACCATTGTATGTTATGTTATTTTACACGCCATTGAGACATGATATATAATATCTTCTTATCATTGTATTTTATGTTATTTTACAAGCCATAGAGACGTGATATATAATATCTTCTTACCATTGTATTTTATGTTATTTTACACGCCATTGAGACGTGATATATAATATCTTCTTACCATTGTATTTTATGTTATTTTACACGCCATTGAGACGTGATATATAATATCTTCTTACCATTGTATTTTATGTTATTTTACAAGCCATTGAGACGTGATATATAATATCTTCTTACCATTGTATTTTATGTTATTTTACACGCCATTGAGACGTGATATATAATATCTTCTTACCATTGTATTTTATGTTATTTTACAAGCCATTGAGACGTGATATATAATATCTTCTTACCATTGTATTTTATGTTATTTTACACGCCATTGAGACGTGATATATAATATCTTCTTACCATTGTATTTTATGTTATTTTACACGCCATTGAGACATGATATATAATATCTTCTTACCATTGTATTTTATGTTATTTTACACGCCATTGAGACGTGATATATAATATCTTCTTACCATTGTATTTTATGTTATTTTACAAGCCATTGAGACGTGATATATAATATCTTCTTACCATTGTATTTTATGTTATTTTACAAGCCATTGAGACGTGATATATAATATCTTCTTACCATTGTATTTTATGTTATTTTACAAGCCATTGAGACGTGATATATAATATCTTCTTACCATTGTATTTTATGTTATTTTACAAGTCATTGAGACGTGATATATAATATCTTCTTACCATTGTATGTTATGTTATTTTACACGCCATTGAGACATGATATATAATATCTTCTTATCATTGTATTTTATGTTATTTTACAAGCCATAGAGACGTGATATATAATATCTTCTTACCATTGTATTTTATGTTATTTTACACGCCATTGAGACGTGATATATAATATCTTCTTACCATTGTATTTTATGTTATTTTATTATGGCAGGGGTTTCAAAGTTTTTTATAATAGGAGGTACTTCTTAAATTTTAGGAGGTACCTAAAAATTAGGCTGAGGGCCATAAGGGGTCCAGGGAGCGTTTTTTTTTATAGCTCCTGATATCTAGCATTTTGTGGACCAAAAAATGTACTTCAGAGACTGCAAAACATTAAGTGTTTTTGAAAGAAAAATCCCATTAACTTTAGAGTTCAGATTTCACCAAGAGTGAAGACCATGCATCCCCCCCCCCCCCCTCCCCCCCAATTTCTTTATTGAATATTTCAGTTTACAGACTTCAGCCAAGATTATTCATAGATAGTCTGCCTTATCTTAAAAAAACCCCAAAAGGACCATAAAGAGCTACGGTTCCGCAGCTAGGCTTGACCAAGCCATTGTTATCAAAGCTTAAACTTCTCAAAATTCTTTTGTTGGCTTTGTCCTTTTCTTTTTCACAATATCTTGGCTTGTGTGTTTTTTTTACTTTATTACCAGTAATTAAACTCATCAAAGACCATTGGCAGGATCAAGACATATAAGTGTCATAATTAATGAAACCAAGGACGTATATAGAATACGTCCTTGATGAAACATATAAATTTAATTTGCAATCATCAATCTTTAATAAAATTTATAATTTTTTAATAGATCAATACAAATATAATTAAACAAAAACAATACATATTGTTACTTTCACGACTTATGTGCAAAAAAAATGTTCGAACAAAAACGATTCGCGGGAAGACATTTATTAACATTTGAATCACAAAAGTTAAATTATTTTTGAAAAAAAGGGGGGCCGGCGTTTTGACATTACAATGTAATTCGTATTTGAGCCATGTCCGGTCCTTTTTCAAGATTTCTAGTAATTTTCTATCCCTTATCTCCTCGTAACCCCTTTTAAAAATGTTTTTCAGCACATTTTCATTTCTGTGAACAACCGCGGTAGGGCCCCGTCAAAATATATAAATAAATTAGCCATAGGTTTTTATTTTTTTATACCGGAAGTTAAGAAACAAGACAGTACGGCCCAGAATGATTCGACCCTGGGTTTTAAATGGATAAAAAAACCGCACAAAATATTGTGTAGTCATATATTCATAATACATAATGATCATACTTATATTACTGGAGTTTACACTAAATTGTGTTTGAACTTAATTTGTAATCGGTCATTTTTTTTATTTTGAAATGATGTCAGCTTTGTTCCGATCCGAGTTTTACACAAGGATGAAAAGATATTGGGGCGAAGACATAGCTATTTACCGCATGCGCAAACTGCTATTTACGATTCTAAGGTAAAGTTATTTTTAAAACAGGGAATATCCCATCAACTTGATCGTGACGCAGTTGTTCGATTTGAATGCGAGAATTCAGCAATTGACGTGATCATTAATTTTTTATGAAAAATATTCCACAAGCCTATCGACCATCGTACTTGTGGTTTTGACCACCGCAAATTTTTTGGGGGGGGGGGTTCAGTAATTTCTGCCGGTACTATACACGATCTCAGGCGGGTAAAAGTACTGGGTACCGGCCCACTTTGAAACCCCTGATTATGGTATGTTTGAAATAGTATAGATTTGGTTAAAAAAGAACGAAATGTCATCGATACCAGTTAGACATAGCCAAAAAATAAATATCAAATATAGGGTTATGGTTATGGTGTTTAACGCCACTTTCAACACTATTTCAGTTATATCGTGGCTGTCGATTTAACCGGTGGATGAAATCGGAATACCCGGAGAAAACCACCGAACTGCCGTAAATTACTGACAAACTTTATCACATAATGTTGCATCGAGTACACCTCGCCATGATCGGGATTCGCAATGTCAACAGTGAAAGGCACTGACTGCATAGTAAATCAAACTACCATACGATCACGACCACCATGGTCAAATTACTGACAAAGTTTATCAAACA
Source organism: Bathymodiolus brooksi (assembly GCA_963680875.1). Classification (NCBI taxonomy): domain Eukaryota; kingdom Metazoa; phylum Mollusca; class Bivalvia; order Mytilida; family Modiolidae; genus Bathymodiolus; species Bathymodiolus brooksi. The sequence goes on from OY804590.1 coordinate 71,211,217, forward strand.
ATGTTGTATCGAGTACACCTCACCATGAGCGGGATTTGAACTCACAACTTTAGTGGTGATAGCCAGATCTAAATCAACTACCACATCGTACTCTATAATTTATGCAATAAAAGTTTATATTTTAATTGCTCTAAATTCATCACTGAAAATTGTTTCTCTTACCTAGTGCATCAAGATATTCTTTGAAGTTTTCTGCAGAAACAAGTTTCCATTTTCCGTTTAAACCTGCCATGGCTAAATTTGTATGATTCACCGTCTCGTCTAGTTCCTGTATGTTTCATGAATGAAATCGATTGTAGATTTAGTCGTAGATTACCTTAAATCTTTTAAACTTAAAAAGAATTGCAGGTTTAATCAAACAAAAAGGTGATAAATTACTTGTTATGTTTAATGTAATATCTTGAAAGACAACGAAGTTTATGACCAAAAGACAAGACATTTATTTATGCGTGTAGGAAATGTACTGAATGAAGACTATAGAATAAGATATCATATAACAGTGTAACAAAATAATTTACATGACCACTGTCGTCAAAGAGCTCCGATCGAAAATGTTTCGTCAGCATCCGGGATATTATAAAGCGATATTTTTAAAGAAGACACAGACGATTATCGTCAGTTTTTATGAATATACTGTATATATAATGTTTTGAATTACGATGCTTTATGATTCTTATTATTGTTATTGTCATTTTTTGTCAAAATATCATTGCTTTTTGCAGTGTAAAATTAAATATTTTCTAAAAGTTATAAGGAATCCGGCATCAAAATCATTACGATGAATTGAAATATCGCTATATCTTGCATTTACGAATGAATGAAATGTTGCCAAAAAAAGAAAAATGATTAATGAATGATTTATTTTACTTAGAGATATTATTTGTTGAGGAAAAGTCAGTTAGTAACTAGTTATAGCCTAAAACTTGATGTCAACAGATGTTTTTGAAATCCGGCTTTGCCAAATTGTAAACATGTATAGAAACCGGTTGTGACATTTATAAGAACCGGATTTGTCAGTATGCAAATACGACTGATCGTATTATTATAGATCATTATATTGCAATTTAACAATAGTTATGATTAGGAAATATATCAAAAGTGATAAATCCTGATCCATAGTATGAATATTCACCTTAGCTCCTAATTTCAGCTACTTTGTACAATAAAAGAAATCGTTATTTCTATGTTAAATTGCTATTGTCGCGAACACTTGATTTTTTATGCTTTTGTTGCACTGACATCACGGCTGGCGCCCAATACGCTATATTCACGTGCGGTCGCTGTCCAGTTGAGTAGTGGATGATTCTTTTTATAATACAATATTTGATTTTTATACTCGTTGATAACGAAGTAAGTCACTCTGTGGAAATAACTTCGTGGAAACGAAATTTAAATTTCTTCACAGTATGATGTTTACATAAACGTTATAGATATGCAAATTAACAAAGGCTGTAGTATTGAATTCCTTTCCGCAAGGACGATTTTGGTAGTTAGTATATAAAGAAATTTTTAGGTGTACTCGATTAATGCGACGTTGGTTACAAGTTGTAATAAGACAAAAGTTCGTGATTTGGATGTTATAGTCCCCCGCCCATCCACCCAGATTAATGCCAAAAGAATTTCAACTACTCGTATATATTTTGCATTTTTAGGGGTAGAAATGACAGACTGAATGAATTTGCTATGTTGATATATGTTTATAATAAATGCTATGCGATCTTGTAGCGAACACACAATCCTACACTGTGTCCAGTCTTATTTATATTACATTATTTTAGTTAATAACAAAAAAAATTCTGAGGAGTGAAACGAGGGAGAAAATAAATAGACAATATACATACATTGTCGAAAATATAAATTTATATATACGAGTTTGACGAGTTTTCCTTACCTGTTTCTCAGCGAGTGGAAATGAATTATATATTTTCCCACAATATACGTATATTGTATTTATCGTGGTATGTCAAAAGCCCCAAAACAACTGTCAAATTGTCTAAAAAGAGCAGAAACAAGCGTCGTTCTTATCGTTTTTTATTGTGTCCTCTGTGAATTCGGCGCTTATAAGCTTATAAGCATAAATGCTGTTACCGTTTCTTACCGTCGCTCAACATGAATCGGGTACCAGAAAACTATATTTTGGTCAATAACCAAAAATAACAAAAAATATCCGGTCAATGCAACTGCTCAAATAGAACAAGTGCAGGATAATAAAAAAAACAGTAACGGGACGGCGAAGAAATACTATTAAAACATCTTATGTTTCAATCTTGCGATTACCCTCATTTTATTTGTATTAACTTCAGACATATTGATTGGTACATTTATATCATATTGTAAAATCAAGAATGTCGTTTGACAGTAGAAACAACCAAATGGCGACACGCTTCCAGTATCCATCTCTACCTGAAATGCAAGTAAAACAAAACTAGAATTTCATAACAAAATGTACAATCAAAATATTAAACAGCGTACGTATGCCATGTCTTGTACCGGTTTTAGTAATATATACTGAACAAACAAAGAGTTGCATACTAAAGGTTCATTATAACACTTATCAAACTCAAAGGGTACACTCGATATGCCAATTTTTTTTTAAGTGAGTGAGTGAGTGAGTGTTATTTAACGCCAAGTAAGCAATATTTCAGCTTTATGATGACGTCCATCTTATAGATATTTTCAAACGTCTTCTTGTCATTTATGAGCTTGTCTATGAGAAAACCATGCAAAATTTTAAATTTCGTCCAGAATCAAGGTTCGAAAATCAGTTTTATATCATACGTGTCCTGAAGGGTAACATGTAGTGACTCCATAAATACCATCAAAAGTGCAAATGGGTCGTTCTATTTTTAGAAATAGCCATTTTTATTTTTAGAACAAATTCAAATACCAGAGTAAGCATATTCAAGTATAAAATTGATCATTTTGAATACCACCGTATTCTAGATTGAAGAGACATATATTTATGTTTTAGAGGCAACTGTGACATCTTAACAACTCCTTGAAGTTAATTTTATCATTAGAACATACATGTTGGCATCGTGCCAACTTTCCAAATAAGGAGAGGTAAAAAGGGACTGATTTAGTATGGTGTTCCAAAAAGTTAATAACTTGTAAGGTAACGCCTAAATTTGTTTCTTTTTGTTATTTTTATAATGGACAGGGATAAAATATTCAGTATGTGGAAGGTTTTGCTTTGCAAATGAGTATTATAGTACTTTTAGAACAAATTAAAAGTCATGATTTTAGAGACAAAAATGGACAAATTTCTGACTGATAGTAGGATTTTTTTCTGAAAATAATCCATAAAAACTAATTGGAAGTCACATATTTATATTGATAAATTACGTAAAAATATTTGATACATAATATCAGTTTTGTAGTTGGTGCAAATCAAATAAAGGGGGGATAAAGTAACCGTAAAGAACTCCTTTTTCAACTACCAGATTAAAATATTCCTATAATCAATATAATATGCGAGCTTAAGCGAGCTCTTTATGGTATAAAATGTGTACTTAGGATTTTTTAACAAACATGGCTGAACATATTGTCGAAGAAAAAAAAATTCTACGTTTTGTAAACACCGGTTTCCGGGTAACACACTCAACTAATGAAGATTGCGAAGTAGGATGAACCAACATCGATATGATGCAAAAGATCCCAAATACAGGATTTTGTATAACCATTTCAATCAACCGGGTCATGACCGCTGTTTGACGATGAAAGTTCGAATCATCGAGAAGATTTACCATCATACAAACAGTCCTATTCTTAGTACACCTTACCGCACCGATAGAGAGTTGTTCTGGATAAAAGAATTAGGCACTGCAATGCCTTACGGTTGCAATGATAACATCAAAGGAGTGGGAAATTTGTCAAGTCCTGGATGCAACGAAATCAAAGTGATGAGCCTTTTTAATACTATTCCAAGAACTAAACGTAGCCATGGTCATAAAAGAATTCAACATCCTAATGTTAAAAAGTCCTCTAAACCAAGAACGTTACAAGATACTTTTAATGATTTACTTTCTAATATACAGAAACCTCTTGGAATTCATCATATTCGTACAATCTTATTTTCACTACCTGTAAACTACCTCAAAGATCTTAGGGATTTTGGACTTGACAAAGGAGGCGTAGATCCTTTTTCTCCTAAGTACAGATTGTCTAGTATTATATGTGACGTGGCGTCCTTTCGTCTTTTTAAACCAGTTCGATCTGAACCTCTTCATGATAACAACAGAAAATTCCTCCATATTCCGTTTGCTAACAAAGGAATCGATGCTATTAACATCAGCAACATTCTTAATAGAAAAGAGGTCGTAAAAGAAATTCCACCATATTTCAAAAATCAATCTGTTCCCATTGTCTCCTATAGTTACACTAACAGCATTGGCCGTAAAATTTTCAACTACAAAGAAGCATTGCAAGATATTAACATAGAAGAGTACCTTAAGAACCCTCTGACTTGTGACTGCTCCCACTCTCCTTTTCAATACAACCCATCTGGACATGTAATCACTGGTGATCTGAATATCATTCAACATGAGAGTCTCCGAAAGGTGATTTCTCATGGTCCTAAATTCAGAGAACCTCAACACATCAATTGGAAACATAATTTCAAGATAATTATGGATGCTGTTGAAGATTATGCCAGAAGGTGGATAAAGAGAGAAGTAGACCAAGATCCTGAGTTAGAGTCCTTGTCAGACTGGGTTAGAACAATTAGGTCTCTAGTACAAGGTCGGATTCACAAACTCAAAAATTGTGTTAATAGTCGACCTAAGTCTGTATTTAAAGACCAAGAAGCTGTTAAGTGTCTTTCCTCTCTTCATGACAAATATGTTATCGTTCCTGCGGACAAGGCTTCCAACAATATCGTGTTTGTATGTAAATCATATTACTTCGAATGCCTAATCAAGGAATTAGGTATAAATAGCAACACCTCTAGTAATACCACATACAAACCAACTTCGTTCGACAAAGATGAAATCCTAGCTAACCACAGATCATTCATGACCTCTTTAAACATTCCCTCTGGTAAAAAGTCTGAGGATTTACCCTATTTATATTGGATACCTAAACTCCATAAGACACCATACAAAGAAAGGTACATAGCGGGATCATCAACTTGTTCGACGAAAGAATTGTCTATTCACCTAACAAAGATTCTGTCTGCAGTAAAAGAGGGACAACAGAAATATTGTGAAACTGTTTACTCGCGTAGTGGCATAAATCACATGTGGATTTTGAAAAACTCTAAAGATCTTTTGGATAACCTGAAATCAAGATCTTTCTCTCAGGTATCCTCCATCAAAACCTTTGATTTTTCAACTCTATATACCACCCTACCGCATGACAAATTAAAAACCCGCTTAAAAGAAACAATTCATAAAGCTTTTAGTCATAGAAACTATGGCTCAAAATTTGTTGTGTTAGGCTACAATTCCACATATTTTTCAAACAAAATTCATAAAGGTAAAACATGCTACTCCGAGGAACAAGTGATCAGTATGCTGGAGTTCCTCATCGATAACATGTTTGTCTACTTTGGAGGGACACTGTTTCAGCAGGTCGTCGGCATACCAATGGGTACGAATTGTGCCCCTCTTCTAGCCGATTTATTTTTATACTCATATGAGTCGGAGTTTCTTCAAAAGCTTGTAAAAGATAAGAAGATTCATGAGGCTAGAGCCTTTAATTTCACATACAGGTATATTGATGACGTTTTATCTATCAATAATTCTAGATTTGCAGAATTTCTTCCATTGATATATCCTCCAGAGCTGGAAGTTAAAGAGACCACCGATACAGCTTCGTCCGCATCATTTTTGGACTTATACCTCGAATTTGACGACAGTGGTCAACTCAGTACTAAAATTTATGATAAGCGGGACGACTTCAATTTTAAAATCATAAATTTTCCAAATATGTGCAGCAATATACCAGCTTCTCCTGCATATGGTGTTTACATCTCGCAATTGATTCGCTATGCAAGGGACAGTAGCAATTATTCTGATTTCCTGAAACGTCATCTTCATCTGAGAAACAGGCTACTGGACCAGGGCTATAAAAAGATTCGCCTTATTCGATCTCTTAAAAAGTTTATATTCCGATACCGATATCTTGTCGAAATATATTCCGTCTCTGCAGAAAAAATTATAAGCGATGCATTTTCATATAGTGAAAATGTATAAAGATAAAGAGTCAAATATGTCAAGAATTTTTTTTGTCAATGTGTGACGTAAAAATATTTTTGACATTTACGTCACCGAATATGGTACTGCTTTGACAACTATTTTACCTATTTTGTTCCTGTATTTAAATACTGTTACAGTGACAGCCGGAACCTTTGAACCGTAATGAGAGCGGGAGGTTTGGCGCCTTAAAATCTGATTCAACCCACCATTTCTTTAGAAATGCCTGTACCAAGTCAGGGTCATTACGTTTTCACAGTTTTCCGGTTGTTGACTGATTTTGTCTGTTTATATAATTATGAGTTTTGACTTTCCCTTTGTAAGATTGTTCGGAGTTCGGTAATTTTGTTATTACCTTTACTTAACATAAAGCGCAAAGGTGATCCTGAAGTCTCGTACCCTCTCTCGTACGTCCGATACCACTGAAACCCGAAACCCGTGTGTAATAAAAGTCATTTTGCTAACTTGTTTTACTTATATTGATATTTTTTAATTTATTAAATCTCTTCTGACATACTGACAAGAATTTTTGTTTCTACGCGGAAGTTAACTTTTGAGATTTCGTAACGAACGATAACTCGAATAAAGGAACGACAGCTCGATTGAATGAGACTAGATTCGGCCCTAAAAAAAAGTCGTCCCCAATATAATTTTCAGATGCGCGAGCATTCATGGCCGTGCCGGTTTCATATTATTCTTTATCTTATGCATCACTCATATACTTTCCTCTCTAATTCAGTAAACTGGTACTTACATTGCATGCATTTTAGTTTAAGTTATCAAATTATTGCATACATTTTTTTTCACTGAAATACTCTTTATGGTACTCCATCTTTTACTTAATTACCTCCCCTGATATACTCTTCAATGCTTACATTGGAAATGTCTGCTTGAAGAAAGAAAGGCGGCAAATATGCTCCATGATCCTGATGATGCAGATTATGATGACCGTGGCAAGGTTGGCATAAATGTGCTTTTTCATATATATCAGAGTGTGGCCCATCACAACATTATGCATCTACTGCTATGTGTGTCCCAGTTGTTCAATGTAATAAGACAACTCAAAGACATTTACAGACCCTAGGTTGTGGCGATGACTGCGTTATTGACCTCCCAGAAGATCTTCTCATTCTATGTAGAAGTGGAATATTTGTGATAGACACTTCTGTTGTAAATTGTCAAATATGTCCAAGACATAGAGATGATTTGGGCGTCTATTGGAAGCGACAGAAGAGGACATGCCAATCTCCAACTCGTCCTGCCAATAGTTCTGCGAAATGTGCAAGAGGCATACAGGCATCAAGATGTAAAGAATTTTGGTTGAAATCCAGAACATTTCTTGCAGTTGGAGCAGGTAAAAATCTTATCAATCGCAAATCTTTGTGTACATAAAAGCATGTAAAAAATTTAATATCATTCAAATGTAAGGCCATGGAAAATTGATTGTTGGTTTCCCCTAACATGGGAAAATTTTCTTAGCCCGGCAGGCAGGCTTTTTATTTTATTTTATTATTTTTATATTTTCATTTCTTTATAGAAAAATACATTTATACTCTTAATAATCATACTTGTTCTGTTATTCCTCTTTGGGAGGGTAAACAACTCAGTTTTATTCTTGTATCCATGGAAAGAAGGAGACCAAAAATAAAAATTTCTAATTCGTGTTGAAAAAAGTGACATGGCTGGCTTCAAAAATATTTTTTTCTACTAAAAATGCCAATAAAATTAATTGACCAAGCAGGATAAAACTGACCCGGCAGGGTTAGGGGAAACCAACAATTGTTTTTCTTTGGCCTAACTGTATCCATATAACATATTTAGTTTTTGGTGTCAGATTTTGCATATGCCTCCCTTCAAAATGATCTCTTGACTTGCTTATCATTCCCTTTTTGCCTTTAATGAATATTAAAATTGAAAAGATTTACAACCACACAGAAATGTAAATGTACACAGGACTTGAATGAAGTACAAACTTGTGCATGATTTACATAATATAAGGTTAGGGTTAAAGTGTTTAACACAACTTTCAAAAAATATATCAGTTATATTGTGGCCGTCAGTTTTATTGGTGGAGGAAACCAGGGTATCCAGAGAAAACCACCGACTTGTCTCAAGTCACTGACAAGCTTTTATCACATAATGTTGTATCGATTACACCACACCATGTTGAATATGTCTTTTTCAAAGCAATTTAATATTTTTGCTAGGGCCGTACTCTTCGACTACCAATATTATATGTATTGGTATTTTAAGGATATAGGTTTATTTTAGTCATTACCCTCCCCCCCCCCCCCCGCAAACATAGTTTGAGGGGGGGGGGGGGTATATAGGAATTGGCCTGTCTGTCCGGACTAACTTCCACATCTTTTGTCCGATTTCCACCAAACTTTGTGGAATTCAAGATCATGATGTGTGAACTTTGCAGTATAAAGGATTGTATTGTCCATTGAATTTTACCCCTGTTATGCCTCTTTGGACTTCCAAATTTTGAGACAATTTAGTATGCACTTTGTCATTGCAAATTCTCCTACATGATTAATCAGAAGTTCATGAAACTTTGCAGATTGCAAGATCCTAATATGAAGATGTGCACATTAGTAGGTTTTTAGTGGGGTTCGTGTGGCTCGATCTTTAGTTTTATGACTTATCACCGGTTTGTAACTAGAGTAGCACGACCCTTCCGGAGCACAAGAGTTCATCCCCGGTTTTTAGTGGGGTTCGTGTGGCTCGATCTTTAGTTTTATGTGTAGTGGTTGTTATCGTTATTTGTCCTTTTTCATTTGTCCATTGTACTGTTTGTCATTCTTCGATTTATTGCTTCTGATTACCGTTTGGTATCTTAAAACTTGCGCCCAGAAGCTACTGGTTAGCCAATAAAATGTTCTCCTTGACTGTCAAGTAAACAAATGTGCGTTAAGAATAGCACAATACACTCGAGAGGAGTGAATTTCAAAACCAAATAAACGAAAAAAAAAAAACCAACATGTAGACAGTAACTCTATCTACACACCAACAAAAATAGTTATTTATCTGCGTTTGTAATACAAACTACGACTGTAATATACTAGTAGTCAAAAATGGTTCCTTCATTTGTAGTATGTGCGATAGATGTAAGACAGTCTTAAATCAGATGAATATCATGTCCATACATTGACATCCGACATGACACCATCTCTTCTCTTTTCGTCCAAGTGAACTTTAGTAGGTCTGTTCAGTTCTCTCGGACGTTTCCCTTACTGACTACAGCCAAGCACGTTGTCTGGATAAACATTGGTTTAATCTAAGACACTGGAGATGAAGAGTTCGATGGATGGTTCAGAAATCGATGATTATCAAATACAACTCCTGTAGCCCTTTTCACAAAAATTCGTAACTATAGTCCTAACTTTTTCACTTGAGATTATCTTACGACAAATTTTAATCTTACGACTAAAACTACACTTACGATAAAAAATTCTTCCTTAGGTGTACTCGATACAACATTATGTGATAAAGTTTGTCAGTGATTTACGACAGGTCAATGGTTTTCTCCGAGTACTCCAGTTTTCTCCACCAATAAAACTGACCGATATATTGTTGAAAGGGACGTTAAACACCATAAACCATCTTCCTTAGCAACCTAGTTTCATTTCCATAGCACAACAAAGCATTTTTTTTTAATAAAATTATTCTAAAAAATATCCCCGGCACTAATTTATAAGCAATTTTTATGCTATGATGTGTTTGTATGTTTATATTGAATTGTTATCTAATACAAAAAAATGTATATGAATCGGTCACCAATAACTGCACAAAATATGAACGGGTATGATTTTCGTATAGAGGAACATTTCTAATGCATATAAATTAAAATGATCTATAATAATTATCATTACTTGGAGTTGTGCGTCATCATCCACGCGTGGTTACTTTTGCTAGAAGTATTTTTTAAGGGAGTGCATCTGGAGTGTGAAAAAAAACCTATTCATATAATTCATTTTATCGGTTATTTGTCAGCAAAATATTTACCCCTTTTTTCCAATTAATCTCATCCCACATAAAATTAAACGCTTGTTCTTTTACTGATGAAAATTTATCCCGATTTTTCTGAGATAACCCAAATAAAGATGTGTTTATCATCTATCAATCATGAAGACGAATAAATATCCCTGTTATATATTAATATTAATATAACAGAAGAATGTACACAAGTTTATGTATTGCCAGAGTGTTCGATGATCATCGAAGTTGCCAGAAATTAATAAATTATATTACTAATATAAAGGCAAAATCAAAACGATATCATTGGATCCAGAAAATTCCAGTCCTAAAGCGGCTGTTCATACAAAACTTTTGTAAGCGAAGTAGATGTCTAGAAGAAAATCCCGTATTCCTGTTTTTATCCCCCAAAAAAATGAAAAAAAAAGAATTCTCCCCAAGTTTTCAAGTACATGTAGTCTTTTCGATTGTCGATCGTTCCCAATTTGAAATCTAAAATTAATGAGAATTATCCTGATTTTTTTGCCATGTAAACGATACACTGCTGCATTGAAGAGGTAAATGTACGGAATGCATCGTTATACACAGACTCTGTTATTAGTCACGCCAAAAAGGAGTAAACAACAATGCCATTTGTAGCGTCTGTTTGTATTAAACCATATTCATTTTAATAAACATTTATCAATATGTGTAAATAGGTTTGTCATACGGTCAAAGAAAATGCGCTAACGATGAATTGCTCTCTTATTTTCAAGTCGAAGCGCCGATACATCGTCCATCTTTTTTTCTATTTTGTTCACTTACGATAAAAGATAAGACCAAAATTTCTTTTACGATCAAAATTTTACACTTAGGACAGGATAGTTTTACACGTAAAGTTAGGACTATTTTTACACTTAAGATTATCGTAAGTATTTTTGTGAAACTCTTTTTAATCTTAGTTTTACACTTACGACAATTTTTTATCGTAAGAATTTTTGTGAAAAGGGCTACTGATCTTTACCAATCTTGCTTGTTCCCAGCATTAGTAGCCAATACAATATAACCCTAAATAAAGATAGAATTAAATGAAATTAAATGCAACAGTGTCACAAAATGAAACAAGTGAAATATATTTGGTAACATCATACTTGCCACTAGTGGAGCAGGACCTCATTCCCCCTCCCGGAGCACAGGAGTTCACCCGCGTTTTTAGTGTGGTTCGTGTTGATCAATCTTTAATTTTCTGTGTAGAGTTTTATAGATCATTGTTTGTACCTTTGTCCTTCTTTATTTAATTTTCGCCATTGTATTGTCTGTCCTTCGATTTGCGGATCCTGATTACTCCTTTGGTATCTTCAAACTACTCTTTTTTAGTTCACCTGGACCAAAGGTCCAGGTGAACTATTGCCATCACTTGGCGTCCGTCGTCTGTTGTCTGTCGTCTGTAAACTTTTCACATTTCAAGCTTCTTCTCCGAAACCACAGGGCCGATTGGAACCAAACTTAACCAAATGTTAAATGGAGTACACCTCGCCATGAGCGTGATTTAAACTCACAACGTTAGTGCTGATAGGCACTTAATTATTGTAAATCTAAGTACCATACGATCACGACCACGACTGTCCCTCAGCATCACGTGATCACGAACACGACTGTCCCTCAGCATCACGTGCTTTCAAAAGAATATCAGAGAAGCTCCGAGTGTAACAGTGGTGCTTTCATATGTCATTAAAAATTCCTGTCTCATTAAGAAAATAATTGAGATCTGAGACATACAGACTATCAAATTCGTCCATGCAACATTTTCTTTGTTGTCCAGCCTCACACGGTGGTCAAAATAATGCTGTGGAACAGATAAAATTAGCATGTAATAAACAAAACACGTTATTGTAGATGTAAGAACGGAAAGAGGGGCCGTCGTGGCCGTGATCGTATGGTAGTTGGAATTACAACTACCTATGTCATCAGTGCCTATCACCACTTTATGCTGTGAGTTCGAATCTCGATCAGGGCGAGCTGTACAACATTATGTGATAAAGTTTATCAGTGACTTGCGACAGGTCGGTGGTTTTCTTCGGATCCTCCGGTTTCCTCAACCAATAAAACTAACCGCCACGATATAACTGAAATATTGTTGAAAGTGGCGTTAAACACCATCAAACAAACAGAACGGAAAGCCAGATATGATCTAATTGTATGATCAGTGAAAAATGAACAGAATATAAAAAAAAGTTTAAATGTACGTACAAATGGTGTCAAGAGGATGGAAAAGATTAAATATATCGGGTATAATAATAATCAAATAGATGAATCTTCAAAGTCAAATATTATTAAATTGTTGAAAAACAGAACGTGTTCAAACATATTTCTGAGGTAAACAAATATTTCTTGAATATTTTCATACATTCGTCACTTTAAAAATCTCATAATAATTGATCGTATTCATCATTCTGACAAAGCTAAACATATACACATATTTATTTGTTAAATTTGTATCTATATAATAATATAATTCAAAATTTAATATTACTTTGTGATTTTTTTTAAATAAATAAAATTCTACGAAAATAATTTCAGGGCCATCGTGGATGTGATCGTAGGGATGGTATGATATTTGGATTTAGATCTACATATGCAATCACACTCGTCACAACATTGATGAAATCGGTGACAATCGCCACTAAAGTTGTGAGTTCGATTCCCGTCCTATACTATTCACTTTGTCATGTATTCTATGTTCTTATGAATGACCGCCACATTATTAATGTAATATTGTTGAAAGTGGCGCTAAACAACATTAACCTAACCCGTTCCTGTAAAATAATACTTATTAAAAAGAAGATTACAAATCTTTATCTACATGAGAGTTTCCAATTTCTGAAACAGAGGCTATAGGTATATATATAGTATCTGCCATAGAATACATAACATCACCTCTAGAAGGAGAGATTCCTCTCATGACGGACATTTGCGTAGGATTTCCACGAAAATAGATTACGGGATGAGTAAATAAACGTTAGAGAACACAGAAGGGGCAATCAAAAATGGACAATCCAGAGAAACTGGCAACATAGGGTACACAAGACGAAGACAAGCAAAACAAATTCAACACAACACAATATGCATTGGACACCACTATTCGCAAACAAACACAAATAACGTAAATAAGATATGAGCCCTCCTACTTAAACAACTGGAGGTAAATTATATTTATAAATAACAAGATGGTGGATAATGTTTACAAATTTTAAACCTTATAAGGAAAAAACGTAATGCATTCACATTAAAAAAAAATACGAATATTATTCAAAATACAGGATGACGTATGGCAGAGTTAAATTTTATAGCTGAAGTCAGTTACAGACAGTAGAGAAAACTGCAGAGAGAATCGAATGAATTTGCTGAAAGGCACACGGACGAAAGGTTATTAACATATTTAGCATAGGATTTCACAATTTCTGGACTTAAAGTAATATTACACCAGTTTTGGGTGAAGAAAATGTTTCCTTGAAAATTCAATTTGGAATACGGCGGTACCTATTCATGCATGTTTCAAGTCGAAATATGTTCCCAACAACTAGAAATCTGTAAATCTGTGTGCATGTTTATCGTCCTCGCCATTGTTGTGGAGACTGATTAACTTTCGGTTGTTTTGTTCCGATGATTGCTTATCATAACCTCGTGAAGAACAATTTTGGTCCGATGATTGCCGATCATGACCTCGTCAAGAAAAGATAAACAATCATGGATGCTGAGGTAAGCACGCACACATTCCTGACAATGATTATTGAGGAATCTGTCTGTTTCCTTCGTGTGAACAAATTTTTTGGGGGCAATTATTCTTATGTGGTACACACGGAATATTTATATATATTTGTTTTCATCAACTGAACATTGCGCATAAGCGATAATCTCCCCGAAAGAGTTCAAATCTTGTGTCACGCGCATATCATTTGCATTACTGTACTGGAAAACAGAATTATCTGCTGTCAAATATTTTGCGATTTGCTCTTAAAATCTGTTTTTGAGCAGATTTTTAATGATATGCAGTTGATTTTAGTTAAAATTAAGTGACATATTAAGTGAAAATATTTAATCCAAAAATTCCACGATATTTGCCTTTCATATTACTTTAAATTAAAATATTGCAATTTAAGCTATCAGCTTACACATGTTAAAATCGTTATGTTTATTTAAAGTATTTACAGACAGTTCTAGTAGATCACCTCTCCTTAAACGTTTTATTGTACACACATCTATGTCATAAAATGTTTGTGTGTGACAATAAATCGGACGTCCAGAAACAATAAAATATTGTGGACTTCAGATATCTGTTCTTGACCAATGGATAAATCAGTTGAACAATAAAATGTACGACGTTTTTATGTTGTAGATAATTTAACAGATACAGAATCTAAATGTACAAACAGTACCAACATAAGTTGTGTTGTCGAGAGTACAGGTTTTTGGTGGGTTCATGTTACACATCTTTTTTAGTTTTTCTGTTGTGTTGTGTTTTTTGTATTTTTTTTGTGTTCGTCTTGTGCACGATGATATCAGTGTCTGTTAGTTGTCCATTTTTGATTTCCCGCTTCGGTTTACTCTAACGTTATTTGTATTATTTACGTGTGATGTCCAACACGATTTTCATATCAGATGATGTTCGTGTCGTTTAGCAGTGTCACGACGGTTGTCACTAGTGGAGCAGAAACTGCTAACCCTTGTGGAGGTCATCCTCGGTTTTTAGTGGGGTTCGTGTTGCTCGATCTTTAGTTTTCTGTGTAGTGTTTTGTAGATCATTGTTTGTCATTTTTCTTTTTGCCATTGTGGTACCGGTGTTTGTCCTTCGACTTCCGGTTAGGAGTTATGATTATGGTGTTTAACGCCACTTTGAACAATATTTCAGTTATATCATTGTGGTCAGTTTTATTAGTAGAGGAAACCAGAGTACTCGGAGAAAACTACCGACCTGTATCAAGTTACTATCAAAATTGATCACATAATGTCGTATCAAGTACACCTCTCCACGAGCGGGATTCGAACTCACTACTTTATTTAGTGGTGATATGCACTAATTGCATAGGTATTTGTAAATCCAACTACCATATGTTGTATGAAATCGGTGTTAAATATCCACAATACATAAATCATTCCAGGTATATCAATTATATAAAGTAATTTACCTGGTGGTGCCTGTTGTGGTTGATTTGAATAAACAGGTGGCACTCCCATTTGTTGTTGCATACCATATGCTTGCTGTCCTTGCATGCCATAGCCTTGCTGCTGTTGTGGGTCATCACCGGGAGCAACTAAATGAAGATTAAAATATTATATTTGAGTTGGAAACTATTTTATATTTGCTATTCGTCCACATGAAAGCAAATGTGGATAAACAGTGAAATCAGTTTGTAATGTTGAAACTGAACCACATCAGAAGTTTATTGATTAAGAAATAAATCATGGAAGCCAGAATGTGTTGGGAGTTTTAACATGGATTGGTGGATATTAGTATTTTATCCCGAGCCAGAAGCGAGGGATAAAATTTACTAATATCCGTCAATCCATGTTAAAACTCAAAATACATTCTGGCTTCCATGATTTATTTCGATTCTGATATGTCTAAGAGTACAAATACGGTAGTATACTTTGATTGGAAGACGGTAATTTATATTTACGCTTGCGGAAAATGTCGCACACAATTTATGCTGCCAATGGAAAAGTCAGTCACATTCACCGGCGCATGTGCTAATGAGATTATACCGAATGGATAACTCGCTCGTTTGTTAACAAAGCGAAAGAAGGAGGGCATGTTAGAATTAGAGTTATCTCCTCGAGTGTGGTAGGTAGATCATCGGTTTGAGCCCCGGGTCGAGTCAAACCAATTCAAGGAGTAAGAACAAAGACTGTGTGAATCTGTGTAGTTGTTTTTACTGTTTGTTTATATCTGAATAGCCGTTGGCGATCGAATTATCACAAGGAGAGGGTTAGGACATCATCGGTAACCCGCAGCTGATCACGCTCTGATTACTCTCCACTAATAACCCAAGGGGCAACTTGCATAGAAATCTGTGTTTCGTTGAAAAAAGCCTATGAATAGTTACCAATCAAAATTATCGTTTGATATTGTTAATTTCCTTCTTTGAGGTAGAAAAAATTATACAGAAAAATGGGGGCTCCCATAATTTGCAAGGAATTCCTTTCTGAATTTGGATACAACTGAAAGTAGTGACTTGGTTGGCTACAAAAACGGTCATCGAGACTTATCAACGTGTTTTAAAACGATCACATGACAATGAGGATTTCTGTACCAGTTGACCCATGTGCGATGAGTGGAGAGTAATCGATGCGTAACCAACTGTGTGCTATTGACGATCCGGTCGGGATCCCATAAACCGGTTTAACTGCGCCACATATATGTGTCTGTCCTTAGTCATGACATGGATTTCTAACGTCATATGTGGTGGATTCATTTCATATTCAATGATTTGAAGTGAGAGATGATTGTTCGTTTTGTTGATATTGGTGGAAATGTTGACAATCACTGTTTAAGCTTTCTTTACATAACTGGTAGGCTCGTATTCAGGAATACACGCCCGAATTGAGCGTCAAGTTTACCCGCGACTGTTGTTTCACTGAGCTAGCAATATGAAAATCCAACTAAGCGTATTTGTCTGATACAAAGTTGAAATTATCATCACTTTGTCTAAATGTCACTTGCTTTTGCCAAGAAATTGCTGAAAAACTGCTCATTTGGCATTAAATAATAACCACTCACTCATTGTCGAAATTAGGGGCATGTTTATTTATTATTTTAATATTTTGTGGGAATATTTTAATTTTTAAAAGGCATGTAGCGTATACAAAATACTGGTTGACTAATTACTGAAAATGTCACGTTTACAATTTTCCTATTCACAAATATAGATTTTAACAAACAATCTAATTTGTCCTTCGTGTGTACCTAAGGGTCAGCGTTTATTTTTCAAGGGTAATTCTAGACCTACCTCTGGTCTACACAAGAGATTAAAATGAATAGAAAACTTACCTAAGTAAAATATTGTTTAAATACCAAAAACCTTAAAATACCTGTTAAATTGTTGCGTTGTAATAGAGATTAAGACTCTCATTCTTATTGCTTCGATCAGATTAAATCATGAAACATGTCTTTTACCCCCCCCCCCCCCCCCCCCCCTCCCCGAACAATCATCTCTCACTTCAAAGTGTAACTTTGTCAATCAGTGGTGAATTAATCTTTAACATGTATTTTTCTTCGGCTAAATGTTCCTAATGCTCATCATACAGAGTCCTTCTTTATTATTCAAAATGAAAAATATTTATGGAATACACTCAATCAAAACTGATTATGGCAACGTATGTGATCAACCCGTTACGTTGAATGGTTGGTAAAGTTTCTCTTCCATAAAAAAACAAACCCAAACAAACAAAAACAAAAATACACTAATTTGTAAACAGGACTATTATAATGAGGCTATTTGTACTCGATTTCCATTAGCAATTGTTTTTATTTAGAATGTGTTGACATAAAAACCACTGAAATCTGTTAACTTTTTCATCTTTCATATATATGATTAGGTCGTACTCCGATTTCCTCCACCAATAAATATGACCGCCACGATATAACTGAAATATAGTTGAAAGTGGCATTCAGCACCATAAACCATCAACCGTAAATTGCCCATTTCAGTGGGAAATTTTGAGCTATGATATAACAGTTGGTCGGTTTCTATGAGCCCATACATGTAGCTTCTGTACTACTAAGACAAATTCTTCTACACGTATAAATTATACGTCTCAACGCATGGGCAAGCTGGGCAGTTGCCGGAGGGGGGGGGGGGAGACAACGAGCACAGGGGCCCCATACTAATTTATGTATGTTGTGTACGACATGGCTTTTAATGTTTAAACACTGGCTTTGTATCAATACAATAAATATATGATAATTTTCTCGACATTTACAGTTGTATTCCTGTGTGTGATTGTGTAGGTATGGGCCCCCAGAGCACTGCTTTGCCCGGGGGCCTATAATGCTGTTAAGACGGCCCTGTGTATAATCACTAAGGAGGGTTTCTGTTACATCTAATCAGAAACAGTGTAAAATTGCTGTTTATGTGTTTAATTTGGATTTTTACTAAATATATGAATTGGTTACCAATAACTGTATAATATATGATTAAGTATGCATGTTTGCGTACTGCAGTCTGCAAATATATGAAACTGTATTGTTTTCATGAAGAGAGAATATATAATGAAACCCCATGCAGCTGAACCGTAAATCTAAATTTTGCCTAAAGTGCACACCCCACACACAATGATTAAAGCATTCAAGTGCATCTAAAGCATTGTGTTTGCATTTTGTGCCTGTCGGAGCAGGTACTATACTTAATAATAACATGGAATACAATAGGCATATTTACTAAAAATTTAAATACTAGTATTGCGTAGTTCTAAAAACGCACTTAATACATACTTAATAACATACACGAATTATGTTAAAACATTCATTTCTCAAGCACAAAACGATAAAATTCCGACAAAAAATACGTTTTCTCTGAATATACAAGCCGATATCGTTCAACGAGCTCTAGTTTCATTGAAATCTGGCAAAGCGGTTGGTCTTGACGGAATTCCAAACGAGTTTCTAAAATTCGGTGGTGATGTCATGATTACCTCTCTTACAAATCTGTTCATAACCATAAGTGATCTTGAACAGACCCCATCAGATTGGCAAAAAGGTATCATTATTCCGATTCATAAGTCCGCATCTATGTATGATCTAAATAACTATAGAGGTATTACTCTGACCTCAAACGTGTACAAAATTTATGCAAGCATTATGGAAAATACTATTATGGCTTTCCTCGAGGATAAAAATGTACTCGGTGAAAGCCAGAGGGTGCCTTTAGAAAAAACAGACGTCCCGAGGACCACTTATTCACATTAAACGGTATATGCTCCCAAAGAAAGTCATCTAAACTAAAAACTTATATAGCTTTCCTTGATCTATCAAAAGCATTTGATAGAGTTTGGCGTGACGGTCTTTTTTACTTATTGTGGAAAAATGGGGTACAGGGGAAAATATGGCGTCTCTTAAAAGAAATTTACAGTAATGTAGAGAACAAAGTAATTTTTGGATCGTATAAATCTGAATGGTTCGATCAAGACTTTGGAGTTAAACAGGGATGTATTCTCTCCCCTACTCTGTTCTCAATTTTGATGAAGGACCTTTCAGATATGCTTGAAAAAGAGAACATAGGAGTCTCTTTTTCGTCCAAAATTATAAATGCCCTGATGTACGCCGATGATGTCGCTCTTATCGCAGAATCTGAATCCGACCTCCGGAAAATGTTAAAAATTTCCCATGATTTTGCTTGTAAGTGGAATCTAAAATTTAACCACTCAAAATCGAAAGTTTTAGTGGTAGGTCAACGCATTGACAAAAACAGGAAATGGTATCTCGGAAATGAAAAAATTGATGAAACCGATAATTACAAATATTTAGGTGTATATTTGTCTAGAAATCTTAAGCCAACTCATCATATTCTTAAGTACCTAAAAGAAAATTTAGAAAATAAACTAAACGGTATGGTAAGGATCCTAGGAAAACACGGCGAGTTTAATAGGGTAGAATTCGGAAACGCTTTATGGACCTCAGTAATACGTCCATGTATTGCACATGGCTGTTCCATATGGCTTCCGTCGTCGGAAGCGCAGCGTAATTTACTACAAAGTATACAATACAAAGCGGCAAAAATTATTTTACGTACAAAAATTAATATTCCTATAAGTGCTTTATTATTAGAGTTAGGATGGGAACCAATCAATGCTTTTTTAGATAGGCAGAGAATTTCTTATTTTTCAAGATTCTCTGAACTAAATTCAACAAGACTGTGCAAGCAAACATTTGATGAACTGTTTAGTAAAAATATAAAGGAATGGCCTTATTTTGATTACATACGATCTTTATTTGAGTCGGTTGGTCTAGATCATTTTATAAATGGAAGTTTTAATAAAGGTACATTCTATACATTTTTTGGTGAATTTACACGAAGAAAAGAACTTGACAATATAGATACGAAGTCAAGCTTGCATTTGTACAAAACGTTTAATATCACAGGTAGAACCCAAAAATATTTAATCAATATAAATGATTTTCGCGGTTCAAGGCTCAAACTTCTAGCAAGGACCAACTGCTTGCCAGTAAACAGTACCTTATGTCGTATGCAAATTCGCACTAATCCTCAATGTACAATATGTACAAACAATTATGAAGAAAATGTGAATCACGTGCTACTTGAATGTGAAGCATATACTAATTTGAGAAATGAGTTAA
Source organism: Bathymodiolus brooksi (assembly GCA_963680875.1). Lineage (NCBI taxonomy): Eukaryota > Metazoa > Mollusca > Bivalvia > Mytilida > Modiolidae > Bathymodiolus > Bathymodiolus brooksi. The sequence goes on from OY804590.1 coordinate 71,231,722, forward strand.
ACTCGGACATAACAACCCTATTTTGTGGACAAAACGTAGATGCTGACTTCACTGGATTGCCGCCACATGGAAAAATGATGTTTTTAATCGGTGATTTGGGATATCATTTCTCTAATTTTATAGTAGATGAAATTGATAAACTATGTAAGAGGTTTTTGTGCAATATTTTTATGCTAAGGTCCCAAATCGCCGAATGACTAAGTGACATAATATATATTTTACTATAATATATGTTTTATAATATATATTTTACTATAATTGTATGTTTTATAATATATATTTTACTATAATTGTATGTTTTATAATATATATTTTACTATAATTGTATGTTTTATAATATATATTTTACTATAATTGTATGTTTTATAATATATATTTTACTATAATTGTATGTTATTATATTTGGTTTTTTTTTTTCTATCTAAAAATGTTAAATGATAATTGTCAATAGGGTTTTTGTTTGATATTTTACTAAGAAAATATTTAGGGAAATTTTATGTGATCTGTGTTTGTAACATATTTTTCTACAATTCAGTTTGTGTTTTACATGTACTAAATACGATCTTAACAGAAAGAGAGACATTTTAAACTGAAATTGTGTGACATTTCACTGTATATATTATTTTTAGTATGTACTGTATATAGTTTTATAATATGTAAGCATATCTTGGACGCGGCCACTGCTACCCCGGTGGTGGTTGCCCCCGTTGTAAAGGGGTAGTTTTTCCAAATAAATATATATATATATATATATATATATGTCGATTCCATATCGATTTAAACCATTGAATATTGATCGAAGGCAATTGTATGACACTTTATTACAGTTTTAGGATTAACAATTCTGAACAATAATATTTTCATTTATTATTAATTCTTACCTTTCTGATTGTTCATTTTTATTTTTGATCCTGTCGTACGTATCCCCTTCAGGTAAAACCACCTTACGTGTTTTTTTTTGTTTACATTGGTTACGGGTTGAATGTATTATTGAACATGACACTATTAACTATGACATATTTGTATAATATGGAAATAATGTTGAAATCATAACTAGGTCAATTTAAAAAAAAATAGGCTGTTCATAGGGGTGTACATTGTAGCACGTGAAACTAATTAAAAATTGCGTTTCAGTATCAGTCAAATGTATTGATTGAATGTGGACGTGACGACTTGTCTAATTTTATAGGTTGCTTGATTGATTGATTGATTGTTTGTTTGGTGGTGTTTAACGCCACTTTCAACAATATTTCAGTTATATCGTGGCGGTCAGTTTTATTGGTGGAAGAAACCGGAGGACCCGGAGAAAACCACAGACCTGTCGCAAGTCACTGATAAACTTTATCACATAATGTTGTACACCTCGCCCTGGTGGAGATTCGAACTCACAACATCAGTGGTGATTGGCACTGATTGCATAGGTAGTTGTAAATCCAACTACCATACGATCATGACAACGACGTCCCTCTAATTGTATAGGTTATAAACACCAATTAACAATAAAATATAAAACAAAATATACCACACTGTCGAAACATTTCCAAAATCTAATTTAAAAAATCGTAGAAAGATTTAAAATCAATATCTCTAACACACCAGTACATGACCGGCCACTTTACTTGCTTTGTACAGACACTTCAATAAAGAGTGGCGGAGTTAACCTAGTTTTATGAGCCCAAACCTCCTCTCATTGTGAAATGATGCGGTCAATTGATATAATAAATGATAATGAAATCACCATAAACATGTACCTCTTGATTTATAGACTTCTTTGTCGACTGATATATATTTGGTTATTATTTGAAATCGACGAATCAAATGATCACAGACACTTAGAGGTAATAAATGACTCTTCCCCTTTTTGTATACTTTTTTAAGTTTAATTACCATTAACACATATGGGGTGGTCGTGATCGTATGATAGTTGGATTTACAGCTACCTATGTAATCAGTGCCTATCACCACTAACGTTGTGAGTTCGAATCGACGGTTCCTTTATTCGGACGAATCAGACTTCACGCAGAGGCCTCCCATGAAAAACGAAAAGAATCTAATCCGGTCCTTAATAAATTTCACTGAGACGTTCCACTATATATAGATGATGTCCTTTCACTAAATGATCCAAAGTTTGGTGACTATGTCGATCGAATCTGTCCCTTTGACTTGAAATAAAGGATGCCACAGATACAGATAGGTCTGATTCATACCTTGACCTACAACAAGAAATTGAAAGCAATGGTCGGTTGAGAACGACTGAAGCTTTATGCCAAGAGAGATTATTTCAATTTTCCCATTGTGAACTTTTCATTTATATGTACATGTATCAACATTCCAGCAGCATCTGCATATGTGGAATATATCACAGTTGATAAGATATTTCAGAGCTTTAATTTAGTTCCTATAATAATTTCCTTCATTGGAATGTAACCTATTCTCGTCATGATATAGACTAAGAAGTATTTGAAGATACCAAAGGGGTAATCAGAATCCACAAATCGAAGAAGAACAGACAACACAATGGCTAAAAGAAAAAGGACAAAAGGACAAACAACTAAAATGTGCTCATTTAGTGTTAAACAACAATCGCTCACTCTACTCACTTAAAACGCCACAGGTACCAATATCAATATATATGTACATGTAATACACCAGATTTGTGTTTCTTTATTTCGATCAGTTCTTCAGTGGTGCTCGACCCAAAACAGTTAGAAAACCAAATCTAAATAAAGAACATTGAAAAGTTCGGAACAAGCAAAATGTTCAAATTTACAACCATCCCAAATTAAGGCCAATATCAAGATTTTCCTCCACTAATGTCTATCTTCCTCTCTCGGTCATTCGCCAATCTACTTAAAATTAGATCTCCGCACTTTCTCTCTATTTTCTATCGGTTGTTTTGTGGTCGCCGCGTGGAAGCTTGTTTTGAGGTCGCCGCGTGGAAGCTTCCACTTCCACGCGGCGACTACAAAACAACTGATAGAAAATAGGGAGCAAGTGCGGAGATCTAATTTTAATTAGATTGGGTCATGAATTCGTATTCTTAAAGCATATGCACTAGACCCAATATCACATATTAATTCCACGAGCCAATCAGCCAGAAGAAAATAGTGTCAACGATATGAGAAAAAAGAGCTTACCCTATCATTGACACTAATTTCTTCCTATTGGTCTAACGGGATTAATTTTGATATGTACAAGTAGTGTCTAGTGCCAAGATCGGTTTCCTCAACCAATAAAACTGACTGCCATGGTATGAAATATTGTTGAACGTGGCGTTAAACACCATAAACCATCCTGCCTGAGAGGAAGATAAACATTTGGTTAAGAAATAAGTCCTGGAAGCCATACCTATTTGATAGCAGTATTAACATTGGTTGGAAACGTATTTAAGTATTTTATCTCGAGCGTTAGCGAGGTATAAAATTTACTAATATCATGTCAATCCATGTTAAAATACCCAACGAATTATGACTTCCATCAATTATTTCGATTCTAATCTAATGAAAACGTCCGTCATCATTCAGGGAGCTAGCACTATATATATAGTGAAGCGAACGTTAGTAGTATAGAAGCACCATCCACCTCGCATTTGTGGTGGTGCTGTGTGGTGGTGCCGGAAGTGATCATGTGCGCATGCGCGACCGTCAGTTGCATCACCGGATATGACGTCACCGGAAGTCGTGAACCGGAAATGAAAGGGAGATAATTTCCCGCGTTTTTCCCCCGCGGTTTTTCCGGAACTCCTCTAGAGTCTAGGTACGAACAATGGAATTGTGGATCCAACCTGTATCGAGTCACTATAGCGCTATTACCCCTTATTACCGGGTAAATTTACATAATTTTGTGTTGCTTAATTAAAGACCTCTCATTATTATTCTATTATTCTAAGTATTGTACCATTCATAGGGGTTTTAACACCGTGTTTTATTTACCAATAATAATGCATACTTTAATACAAATAATTACACACTGAATATATTACCAGACCATAAAAATCAATCATGAACTTAAACACTCATACTGTCTTTCTAAGGTTATAACAGTTCCCCCTCCCAATAATGGGTTGAAGGTCAATACACCTATGAAAAAAAAACAGCTGTTCAATCTTCGTGTAAAACGACAAATTGTATGATTTTATAAGATGTATTTTTTATTACGGTCTATTAGGCAACCCTTAAATTTGATATTGGTTTTTCTAAAGAGACCCCGCGTTTAATTATTCATACGCGTGCCAGTGAAGTGGGTATTCGATACGTGAAGTAATCAAAAAGATATTAACCCCAATGATCAGACAAGTTGAAACATGAATGTATTTACTACGTATGCCCTTAGGTGAACTTTAGGTGATTTAAATATAGACATAATACACAAACAAATCAATACCAAGTATTGCTAAATTGATTTCAACCGTACCCGACTGTTAAAATATGCAGATTATGTAGGGAAAACAACAGATATTTTTGTACCCGTGTGCTGTAACTATATTCTTTCGAAATCCAATAAGAATTTTTCTTTTGAAGAATTTAATTAGCGTTATATTTTTGACAAACTTTTCGTCTGCTAAATCTATTGATTTTATGTTATCGGATAACCGAGATATTTAAAATGTCCTTTCGTAAAAGTCGCGTGGCGTCTGCTGCATTCCTTACACGGTTTAGCTAAATTTACTCGGGTGAAACCAAATGACGTTTATTTTACAGGATTTGTCATTGTAACATGAACTTTTACTTTTCTTTTTTTTTTTGAGTTGAAGTTTTTCGCTCGCCACCATGACTCGGTTAACCGTTACGGAATACCTGTGTCACAAATGACCACAGATATGTTCCACTTGTCGTAAGCACTTCCCGGTCCTTTCCTCATTAATGTGTATAACATTATTGTAAAGAGCGGATATACTAAGTTGATATAACTTGTTTCTAATTGTACATGTATGACAATAAAATATGTTTAAACTAAATTAATGGCTTATCGCCGAGTTCGTAACTATGGTTACACGATGGGTGCCACTAGTGGTACAGAAACCCCTAACTCTTCCAGAGCACCCGAGTACACCCCTAGGTTTTATTTAGATTCGTGTTACTCGATCTTTAGTTTTCTGTTTATTCTTTTGTCAATCGCTGTTTGTCCATTTTTCTTTGCCCATTGTGTTGTCTGTCCTTCGATTTTGTTTACCCCTTTGGTATCTTCAAACTCTTCCTGTAATAATCGACCTTGATTGCAATGTGATATAGCTTTATCTTGTCGCATCAAATGGTTATATCAAGATATAAATATATTTAATATTATTAACGTGTTTCGCTATTTAATGAATGTGTTCAAACAGGTGGTGTATTATATACACATGGTTATTTCCTTTCAATAATTTAAATATCGTCTGTTAGCGAATGACTTATTTACCTATCAACAGACATCATAATGACCTTTTAATCGGATCATGTTTAAACTTGTCGAAACGCGTTGAGGCATGAACAATTACAGTTCTGATATGGATGTGATGTGTAAACTGGATCAATCCAATTGAAAAATCAATAACCCACCCCATTTCAATGGATTATATTTAAAATGTTGTATTTAAATTGAATGAAATTCACGGGGGTTTTTTGTTGTTTTTTTTTTTTTTTTTGTTGTTGTTTTTACGTCATTTAATATTCACTTTTGTAAGATAAATAAAAACTGTATACATATTTAGCGTACCCTACCCACATTCGCGTTTGCATCCGTGTTCAATATGTTCGTCATACATTCGTTTTGTTTTTGTTTTTGGTGTTTACTTTTTGAGGTATCACTCGGATTTTCGTGTTTATTCAACATCTTAATTACTGTTTTGTTGACTTGTTGGAGATTTTTTCATAGATGTTTACGTTAGTATTCGATATTTTCATAATGTGTTTCATTCTGTCTGAGATTTTGTCGTTTACTTTTTTTTGTTTGATTCCTTCCTCCAATTTTCGTGTTTATTCAACATCTTAATCACTCTTTTTGTTGACTTGTTACAGCTTTGTCATACTCTGTACTTTAATGTGCTGTCCTTTGTTGTATGTGTATGTTGTTGTCCTTCGATTTTGTCATTGGAGGATGAGGAGGGGTATAATGGTAACCTGATACCTTCGGCGGCGGCGCCGCCGCAGCGGCGGAACCGCCGCCACCCTGGCGCAGCAGCGGCGGAACCGCCACCGCCGCCGCATCGTATTGTTTTTGTTATATTTTTTCTTGAACTTTCATTAATTATTCGTTTTGTTTTTGTTTTTGTTATATTTTTTTCTTGAACTTTCACTAATTATTCGTTTTTGTTATATTTTTTCTTGAACTTTCACTAATTATTCGTTTGTTTTTGTTATATTTTTTCTTAAACTTTCATTAATTATTCGTATTGTTTTTGTTTTTGTTATATTTTTTCTTAAACTTTCACTAATCATTCGTATTGTTTTTGTTTTTGTTATATTTTTTTTTCTTGAACTTTCACTAATTATTCGTTTTGTTTTTGTTTTTGTTATATTTTTTCTTGAACTTTCATTAATTATTCGTTTTGTTTTTGTTTTTGTTATATATTTTTTCTTGAACTTTCACTAATTATTCGTTTGTTTTTGTTTTTTGTTATATTTTTTCTTAAACTTTCACTAATCATTCGTATTGTTTTTGTTTTTGTTATATTTTTTTTTCTTGAACTTTCACTAATTATTCGTTTTGTTTTTGATTTTGTTATATTTTTTCTTGAACTTTCACTAATTATTCGTATTGTTTTTGTTTTTGTTATATTTTTTTTTCTTGAACTTTCACTAATTATTCGTTTTGTTTTTGCTTTTGTTATATTTTTTCTTGAACTTTCTATCTATAAGGACGTTTCTTGATTCCGTCCTCTAATTTTTGGTATTTATTCAACATCTTAATCACTATTTTGTTGACCGTGTCTTAATTACCAATAATTACACACTGAATATATTACCATACCATAAAAATCAATCATGAACTTAAAAACTCATACTGTCTTTATAAGGTTATAACAGTTCCCCCTCCCAATAATGGGTTGAAGGTCAATACACCTATGAAAAAAAAAAACCCAGCTGTTCAATCTTCGTGTAAAACGACAAATTGTATGATTTTATAAGATGTATTTTTTATTACGGTCTATTAGACAACCCTTAAATTTTATATTGGTTTTTCTAAAGAGGCCCCGCGTTTAATTATTCATACGCGTGCCAGTGAAGTGGGTATTCGATACGTGAAGTAATTATTAAACCTCCAATCTGTTACAACAATGCACACAAAACAGTCATCACTATATTGTAAGTTTAAATGGCAGTCAAGATTAACAGAGAAAACATAACTATATGTATTAATGTATTATGTGGGGAAAACAACAGATATTTTGTACCCGTGTGCTGTAACTATATTCTTTCGAAATATTTGGTGGGACTTAATTATAGAAAATTTCTGTTTAGAACTTTATGTTGAAGTAGCTACGAGGCTGAGGTATTATACCAACTGTTTGAAGTTCAAACGGACCGATCTGGTTACTTTGTAACATCAATATCTATTAATTAATTTGTACGATAACTAAGGGGTTTTTCCTCAAGAACAAAGCAAAATGTTCACCATAATGAGTCATGTTCCTAAAACAAGTCTGGGCACGACCATTTATAGCTTCCATCTTTTATTTCTATCTACGTTACTCTGTTATTTCTATAAAGACATATAAAACAACATCCCTAATCGCTGTACTCTGTAATTAGTTCACTTGGATTTATCCAATAACAATCTAGATTCTTTTTTGAAAAATATTGGTGGCCCTGAAAAGGGCCGTTTTACCCTACTAGGATATCCTAGCAGGGATAAAGTGTTCTTACGAACACGCATGCGTTGCTTAGTCCACATACAACCTCCGCCACGACCATTAGGTCACTGGTCCAACACCACACCCCATCCTTGAGTGTCACACCGATGGATTCAGACATCTCCATTTTCTTTACATAGGTGGCATCGTGTGAGGGTAAACCCTCACACCACTCCAGGGCTTTTCTGATGCAGTCGTTCATTGACTCCTCGTCCAGGAACGTTGAAGCCAACGACACGACATAGAGATGCCTTAATCTAATGTGGTGTTTGTCTACGTAGACCTCCATTTTCGTCTCTTGAATGATGGTAGCTTCAAAACACATGTTTTTATATGGAGGGAGGGGATTAGTCACGTATTTTGGCGCAGTGGGAAAGAGAGGGAGGTGGGGTTTTACAATCAAGTAAAATCCGATAGGTAGAATGTTTAACCCTGCCCTGTCTTTTGATTGATATGGTTTGTCTTTGAAAGGGACGTTATTTGGCGCGACATAAATTTTAAAGGACGGTACAACAGCTGTTCAAACGTTCGTGTAAAACGCATTATAAAATGTATTTTAATTAAGGTCTATCGTGCAACATTATATTTATACTGGTTCCTAAAGAAGCCTTTTAGTTCACTTGAATTTGGCTCTTCACAGGAACACCTGTCTCAATGGAAATGTCTAACCCTAACTCTAACCCTAACTCTAACTCTAACCCTAACCCTAACTCTAACCCTAACCCTAATCCTAACTCTAACCCTAACCCTAACCCTAACTCTAACCCTAACTCTAACCCTAACCCTAACTCTAACTCTAACCCTAACCCTAACCCTAACCCTAACTCTAACCCTAATCCTAACCCTAGTCCTAACTCTAACCCTAATCCTAACTCTAACCCTAACCCTAACTCTAACCCTAATCCTAATCCTAACTCTAACTCTAACCCTAACTCTAACCCTAACCCTAACCCTAACCCTAACTCTAACCCTAACCCTAACTCTAACCCTAACTCTAACCCTAACCCTAACCCTATTTATTGTTTTAATAATTGTAAATGTCAATAAAGATGAAAATAAATCACTCATTTCAAATCAATTCTCTCTTAAAAATGATTTGTGATCGTTTTTTTAATTTTTACCTCCGCAAAATAGTTCTCCAAGAAGTGGGAGGAAAATCATTTTTAAGCGAGAATTGATTTGAAATGAGTGATTTATTTTCATCTTTATTGACATTTACAATTATTAAAACAATAAATAGGGTTAGGGTTAGGGTTAGAGTTAGGGTTAGAGTTAGGGTTAGGGTTAGAGTTAGAGTTAGGGTTAGGGTTAGAGTTAGAGTTAGGATTAGGATTAGGGTTAGAGTTAGGGTTAGGATTAGGGTTAGAGTTAGGACTAGGGTTAGGGTTAGGGTTAGGATTAGGGTTAGAGTTAGGGTTAGGGTTAGGGTTAGGGTTAGAGTTAGAGTTAGGGTTAGGGTTAGGGTTAGAGTTAGGGTTAGGGTTAGGGTTAGAGTTAGGATTAGGGTTAGAGTTAGGGTTAGAGTTAGGGTTAGGGTTAGAGTTAGAGTTAGGGTTAGACATTTCCATTGAGACAGGTGTTCCTGTGAAGAGCCAAATTCAAGTGAACTAAAAGGCTTCTTTAGGAACCAGTATAAATATAATGTTGCACGATAGACCTTAATTAAAATACATTTTATAATGCGTTTTACACGAACGTTTGAACAGCTGTTGTACCGTCCTTTAAAATTTATGTCGCGCCAAATAACGTCCCTTTCAAAGACAAACCATATCAATCAAAAGACAGGGCAGGGTTAAACATTCTACCTATCGGATTTTACTTGATTGTAAAACCCCACCTCCCTCTCTTTCCCACTGCGCCAAAATACGTGACTAATCCCCTCCCTCCATATAAAAACATGTGTTTTGAAGCTACCATCATTCAAGAGACGAAAATGGAGGTCTACGTAGACAAACACCACATTAGATTAAGGCATCTCTATGTCGTGTCGTTGGCTTCAACGTTCCTGGACGAGGAGTCAATGAACGACTGCATCAGAAAAGCCCTGGAGTGGTGTGAGGGTTTACCCTCACACGATGCCACCTATGTAAAGAAAATGGAGATGTCTGAATCCATCGGTGTGACACTCAAGGATGGGGTGTGGTGTTGGACCAGTGACCTAATGGTCGTGGCGGAGGTTGTATGTGGACTAAGCAACGCATGCGTGTTCGTAAGAACACTTTATCCCTGCTAGGATATCCTAGTAGGGTAAAACGGCCCTTTTCAGGGCCACCAATATTTTTCAAAAAAGAATCTAGATTGTTATTGGATAAATCCAAGTGAACTAATTACAGAGTACAGCGCTTAGGGATGTTGTTTTATATGTCTTTATAGAAATAACAGAGTAACGTAGATAGAAATAAAAGATGGAAGCTATAAATGGTCGTGCCCAGACTTGTTTTAGGAACATGACTCATTATGGTGAACACTTTGCTTTGTTCTTGAGGAAAAACCCCTTAGTTATCGTACAAATTAATTAATAGATATTGATGTTACAAAGTAACCAGATCGGTCCGTTTGAACTTCAAACAGTTGGTATAATACCTCAGCCTCGTAGCTACTTCAACATAAAGTTCTAAACAGAAATTTTCTATAATTAAGTCCCACCAAATATTTCGAAAGAATATAGTTACAGCACACGGGTACAAAATATCTGTTGTTTTCCCCACATAATACATTAATACATATAGTTATGTTTTCTCTGTTAATCTTGACTGCCATTTAAACTTACAATATAGTGATGACTGTTTTGTGTGCATTGTTGTAACAGATTGGAGGTTTAATAATTACTTCACGTATCGAATACCCACTTCACTGGCACGCGTATGAATAATTAAACGCGGGGCCTCTTTAGAAAAACCAATATAAAATTTAAGGGTTGTCTAATAGACCGTAATAAAAAATACATCTTATAAAATCATACAATTTGTCGTTTTACACGAAGATTGAACAGCTGGGTTTTTTTTTTTCATAGGTGTATTGACCTTCAACCCATTATTGGGAGGGGGAACTGTTATAACCTTATAAAGACAGTATGAGTTTTTAAGTTCATGATTGATTTTTATGGTATGGTAATATATTCAGTGTGTAATTATTGGTAATTAAGACACGGTCAACAAAATAGTGATTAAGATGTTGAATAAATACCAAAAATTAGAGGACGGAATCAAGAAACGTCCTTATAGATAGAAAGTTCAAGAAAAAATATAACAAAATCAAAAACAAAACGAATAATTAGTGAAAGTTCAAGAAAAAAAAATATAACAAAAACAAAAACAATACGAATGATTAGTGAAAGTTCAAGAAAAAATATAACAAAAAACAAAAACAAACGAATAATTAGTGAAAGTTCAAGAAAAAATATATAACAAAAACAAAAACAAAACGAATAATTAATGAAAGTTCAAGAAAAAATATAACAAAAACAAAAACAAAACGAATAATTAGTGAAAGTTCAAGAAAAAAAAATATAACAAAAACAAAAACAATACGAATGATTAGTGAAAGTTTAAGAAAAAATATAACAAAAACAAAAACAATACGAATAATTAATGAAAGTTTAAGAAAAAATATAACAAAAACAAACGAATAATTAGTGAAAGTTCAAGAAAAAATATAACAAAAACGAATAATTAGTGAAAGTTCAAGAAAAAAATATAACAAAAACAAAAACAAAACGAATAATTAATGAAAGTTCAAGAAAAAATATAACAAAAACAATACGATGCGGCGGCGGTGGCGGTTCCGCCGCTGCTGCGCCAGGGTGGCGGTGGTTCCGCCGCTGCGGCGGCGCCGCCGCCGAAGGTATCAGGTTACCATTATACCCCTCCTCATCCTCCAATGACAAAATCGAAGGACAACAACATACACATACAACAAAGGACAGCACATTAAAGTACAGAGTATGACAAAGCTGTAACAAGTCAACAAAAAGAGTGATTAAGATGTTGAATAAACACGAAAATTGGAGGAAGGAATCAAACAAAAAAAAGTAAACGACAAAATCTCAGACAGAATGAAACACATTATGAAAATATCGAATACTAACGTAAACATCTATGAAAAAATCTCCAACAAGTCAACAAAACAGTAATTAAGATGTTGAATAAACACGAAAATCCGAGTGATACCTCAAAAAGTAAACACCAAAAACAAAAACAAAACGAATGTATGACGAACATATTGAACACGGATGCAAACGCGAATGTGGGTAGGGTACGCTAAATATGTATACAGTTTTTATTTATCTTACAAAAGTGAATATTAAATGACGTAAAAACAACAACAAAAAAAAAAAAAAAAACAACAAAAAACCCCCGTGAATTTCATTCAATTTAAATACAACATTTTAAATATAATCCATTGAAATGGGGTGGGTTATTGATTTTTCAATTGGATTGATCCAGTTTACACATCACATCCATATCAGAACTGTAATTGTTCATGCCTCAACGCGTTTCGACAAGTTTAAACATGATCCGATTAAAAGGTCATTATGATGTCTGTTGATAGGTAAATAAGTCATTCGCTAACAGACGATATTTAAATTATTGAAAGGAAATAACCATGTGTATATAATACACCACCTGTTTGAACACATTCATTAAATAGCGAAACACGTTAATAATATTAAATATATTTATATCTTGATATAACCATTTGATGCGACAAGATAAAGCTATATCACATTGCAATCAAGGTCGATTATTACAGGAAGAGTTTGAAGATACCAAAGGGGTAAACAAAATCGAAGGACAGACAACACAATGGGCAAAGAAAAATGGACAAACAGCGATTGACAAAAGAATAAACAGAAAACTAAAGATCGAGTAACACGAATCTAAATAAAACCTAGGGGTGTACTCGGGTGCTCTGGAAGAGTTAGGGGTTTCTGTACCACTAGTGGCACCCATCGTGTAACCATAGTTACGAACTCGGCGATAAGCCATTAATTTAGTTTAAACATATTTTATTGTCATACATGTACAATTAGAAACAAGTTATATCAACTTAGTATATCCGCTCTTTACAATAATGTTATACACATTAATGAGGAAAGGACCGGGAAGTGCTTACGACAAGTGGAACATATCTGTGGTCATTTGTGACACAGGTATTCCGTAACGGTTAACCGAGTCATGGTGGCGAGCGAAAAACTTCAACTCAAAAAAAAAAAAAAAGTAAAAGTTCATGTTACAATGACAAATCCTGTAAAATAAACGTCATTTGGTTTCACCCGAGTAAATTTAGCTAAACCGTGTAAGGAATGCAGCAGACGCCACGCGACTTTTACGAAAGGACATTTTAAATATCTCGGTTATCCGATAACATAAAATCAATAGATTTAGCAGACGAAAAGTTTGTCAAAAATATAACGCTAATTAAATTCTTCAAAAGAAAAATTCTTATTGGATTTCGAAAGAATATAGTTACAGCACACGGGTACAAAAATATCTGTTGTTTTCCCTACATAATCTGCATATTTTAACAGTCGGGTACGGTTGAAATCAATTTAGCAATACTTGGTATTGATTTGTTTGTGTATTATGTCTATATTTAAATCACCTAAAGTTCACCTAAGGGCATACGTAGTAAATACATTCATGTTTCAACTTGTCTGATCATTGGGGTTAATATCTTTTTGATTACTTCACGTATCGAATACCCACTTCACTGGCACGCGTATGAATAATTAAACGCGGGGTCTCTTTAGAAAAACCAATATCAAATTTAAGGGTTGCCTAATAGACCGTAATAAAAAATACATCTTATAAAATCATACAATTTGTCGTTTTACACGAAGATTGAACAGCTGTTTTTTTTTCATAGGTGTATTGACCTTCAACCCATTATTGGGAGGGGGAACTGTTATAACCTTAGAAAGACAGTATGAGTGTTTAAGTTCATGATTGATTTTTATGGTCTGGTAATATATTCAGTGTGTAATTATTTGTATTAAAGTATGCATTATTATTGGTAAATAAAACACGGTGTTAAAACCCCTATGAATGGTACAATACTTAGAATAATAGAATAATAATGAGAGGTCTTTAATTAAGCAACACAAAATTATGTAAATTTACCCGGTAATAAGGGGTAATAGCGCTATAGTGACTCGATACAGGTTGGATCCACAATTCCATTGTTCGTACCTAGACTCTAGAGGTGTTCCGGAAAAACCGCGGGAAATTATCTCCCTTTCATTTCCGGTTCACGACTTCCGGTGACGTCATATCCGGTGATGCAACTTCTGGTCGCGCATGCGCACACGATCACTTCCGGCACCACCACAAATGCGAGGTGGATGGTGCTTCTATACTACTAACGTTATCATAATTTCAAAAGTCAAAAGTCAGAAAGTTTTATTTATTTCAATATAAAAATATACAAACAACAGTATTCGACGAATATAGCTTATTCTTGTTATGATAACTTGAGAGCTGAAAAATGCTCATTTAGTGTTAAACTACAATCACTCAATCATGCACCAATCACTGTAAGCTGTCAAGTGTAGTTATAAAAGCTCGTTAGAGCTTGTATTATGCTTGTTGTACAAGCTTTGACTTTAAATAAAACTTATTTATTTATTTATTTATTTATTTATTTATTTATTTATTATATACGTGTAGGTATAACATGACGAAAAATACTTAGAAACCGTTTATAAAGAATTTACACACTTGAAACAGCTTACAAAGAATGGTAATATCTGGATAGCAGGAGACTTTAATCTCCCTGACATTGATTGGAAGAGCATGTCCGTTGCTACATCAATTTATCCAACCCGACTGAATAAATTCTTACTTGACACCATCCAAGAACTGGACTTGGAACAAGTTGTAAATTTCCCAACTAGACAGGATAACATCTTGGACTTGGTACTAACATCACACCCCAGTTTAGTCAACAGATGCAAACCGCTACCTGGTATAAGCGATCATGATATTGTACTCATTGACGCAAATGTAAGAGCAACTAGAACAAGGACACCAAAACGAAACATGGAAGACAGCAAATACACAGGAATTACAAGATGAAGTTAGAACAAACATGGAGGATTTTTCCTCCAATGAATTTCCTACTATTGATGACATGTGGACCTCATTTAAGAACATTCTATTGAATGCCATGGAGGAATCTGTACCTTCAAAATTATCAAGGTCAAAACCAACACATCCGTGGATTACGACAGAAGTCCGAAGAATTATTAACAAGAAAAATAAAGCAGGGAATAAAGCACGCAAAACAAAATCACAGAGAGACAAAGACAGATATAGAAAACTTAAATCGCTTACACAACGAACAACAAGGGAAGCTTACAACGACTATGTAACCAACATCATCTGTCCAAAACAAACAAATAACCCTAAACGTTTCTGGTCATTCATTAAGTCAAAGAAACAAGACAACTCTGGAGTAGCTCCCTTGCGTGCTAAAAATGGTATAATATACAGTGACAATAACAACAAAGCTGAGATACTCAACAATCAATTTAAGTCAGCATACACACTAGAAGACACAACATCTCTACCCAACCTTGGTGAAAGTAAAATACCATCAATGCCAAACATACACATCTCAGAGAATGGAGTACACAAATTGCTATCGAAGCTGAATGACCATAAAGCAGCTGGTCCAAACGCCGTACCACCTAGACTTCTGCGACAGTTAGCCGATATAATTGCACCTGCTCTTACACGCATATTTCAGACTTCACTAGACAAAGAGGCAGTACCAAAAGAATGGAGAACAGCTAGCGTTGTACCCATATTTAAAAAAGGAGATAAATCAAATGCAGCCACCCTACTAGCCAAATTACGTTGTCAAAACGTTGTGACAACGTAACTTTTTCGTTGTTACAACGTAATAATTTTACGTTTTAACTACGCCGATTTGTAGACTCCCCTAGACGTAAATACCACGCTGTGGTACTACGTAGTAAAAGACCATTCTACAACCAAACGACAACCATGACCATGTAAGGACGTTTACACAACGTAACCACCAACCATCACAAGACCTTTATACGAGGTAATTACAACTAATTAAGGACGTTTACACAACGTAACTACCAACCATCATAAGACCTTTATACGAGGTAATTACAACCACCAAAGGACCTTTACATGACGTAATTACAACCACATAGGGACCTTTCGACAACGTAACTACAACCACCTAGGGAGCTTTTCACAACGCAACTACGACCACCTAGGGACCTTTACACAACGCAACTACGACCACCTAGGGATCTTTACACAATGTAACTACGACGACCTAAAGACCTTTAGACGACGCAACTACAACCATCTCTTTATAGTTATACAACTACAATATACAACCCTAAAAGGACTTTTATAGCCAAATTACGTTGTCAAAGTATTGTGACAACCTAATTTGGATAGTAGGGTAACTATAATCACATTAAGACCGTTACACCATGCAACTACCAACTACATTATTTTTTTTGTATTTAAGGACCTTTTGTGATGTTCTTATTTCCATCCCATGTTCTTAATTTTTTTGAGTTAACTAATAAAATATAAAGTTCTAAACATTTATTAATCCAAATTATTGCAACTTTTACAGATGATGAAACACTCTTTCTACTCTCAGACTCCTCCCATCATAATCTATTTTAAAGATGCCAAAATGTTTAGATGTAATTATTATACAAATATAAATATGTCCAGTAATAATAAATATATCAGATTAAAAAACATGTATAATAAATGTACTAAAAATCTTTATCTTGTGAATGTTGCATTTGACAAAATTTTAGATGTATATAGATAACATTTCTAGAAGTAATGAATAGGTACACATCCAGTGGAGGACACACATTTTAAGCTCCCTGAACTATTATGTGGGCCCTTTTGCAGCCAGCAAGAATAACCAACAAGGTCAAAAGGGCCATGAACAGGGTGTTGGGGTGGAGTCCTTGACAATGGGCCAAACATTGATCCCTTTCCCACCAGCAAAGAGGTCTGGGTAACGGAAGGTATCTTCTTCAATGGTGTTGTTCCATGGGAGATCTTGATAATTGTTTTTTTTTTAATTTAACCACTATATCTCAGATTTTTATTAAAATTGCTGTACTGGGTTATAAGCATTTTATGCTAGAAAACAGAAATATCTCAATAAATATGGGAACTGAAGCACTAGTTGCTGGCTAAGGAAACAGCAGAAATACATGTATACATATAAAAATATCACCCTGCTTAGGCCTGCTAACTATGGACCAAACTTATAAGAACAACTTGACTTGTACATCTATTCTTTAATTTAACATTAAACACTAAAAAAAATATAATAGAAAATTACCAAAAACGAAGAAAAATTTGTAGGAACCAAGATCACACCACCCAACATCAATACACAGAAAAAAGAATTTGTTCATTCTTTAAATTACTAGAGATGAAGGTCATTAGAGGGGGATCGTTAGGATAAAGAGGTGATAGTCTTGATTTTTGGTGTTTGAATGCACAAGCCAGAGGAGTGCAGCCTGAATTAAGAATTCATGTCTGTTTGTGGTTCTGATTGGTTCTAACATAAGGACTGAGCTGTCAAACTATTAAGCTGTGCACCAACGAAGGATTCGAGGATCCAACTGCCAAAATGTAGGCTATGAATAGATTCTGGCTAAGTCAAGGAGCCCATACAGCTTGGGATTCAAGTGCTGAAACCCCCCATACAAGTTTGGAAATTTTACTAATTACAGGGACATTTTGAGGCCATATGAAATTGGAATTGGAGCATATTCTAAGGTCAATATTAAGTACTTTAACCCATTGACTTATGATTCTATTACTAAAATAGCCTTATTTTAATAACAAAGACTTAAAAAAACTCCATTAATTTTGTTGAAAAGTTAGTTCATTAAAAAAGTTGTTTCCAGGATATAAGGGGCCCTGAAGCGTAAGCTTCATAGTAAGATCTACCAGTGTACACATCCCAATCCTGAAAAAGCTGTAACCCCAAAATATTCTTGTTAATTGTATGTAAAAATATAACAAAGAACAATAATCTTTTAAGCTTAGCAATTCAAAATAAAAATATCAAAACCAATATATCACATCCCCTACACAGTACAGAGAAAAAAATATAAAGAAATAAAAGAACTGCCTAGCGCATAAATGCATGACGTATCCCCCGCACTTGCATAATATTTAGTTTTATATATTTATAGAAAGCAGCCTTGCAGTCTTAATGTATAACATACTTTATTGAAGGATGGAGTAAATTGCAGCATGACCTGAATAATATACAGGAAGTACTCCACTTTGAACACTGTGTAAACCTCTGATGTAAATATAGATTTTCTCCCAAAACCCTTGCTTCAAATATTTTCATGTAAGAACCCATCCAAGATAATGATAATTACAAGCCACATGCAAAAAATTATTCAAATCTATCCATGTTTACTAAAGTTATCGCATAAACAAGACACAATTCTCAAAATTGGTGATTTTTCAACCAAAAACTATGATTTCCCCCCAAAACCCTTGCTTCAAATATTACCATGTAAGAACCCATCCAAGATAATGATAATTACAAGCCACATGCAAAAAATTATTCAAATCCATCCATGTTTACTAAGTTATCGCATAAACAAGAAAGTGTGATGGCGGACAGACGGACGGTGGCTATTTCTATATCCCCCACCGCTATCGCGGGGAGATAAAAATATATATTATTAAATATGGGGGCAGTCGTGATTGTATGGTTGTGGGATTTATAACTACCTATGCAATCAGTGCACATCACCACTAATGTTGTGAGTTCGAATCCGCTTAGATGAGGTGTACTTGATACAACATTATGTGATAAAGTTTGTCAGTGACTTACGGCAGGTCAGTGATTTTCTCTGGGTACTCCGGTTTTTCAACCAATAAAACTGACTGCCATGATATAAATTAAATATCGTCGAAAGTGGTGTTAAACACCATATGGCATAACCCTAACTCTATCTATTAATTATCCGTTTAACATGATAAATCCAATAAGAAAAACATGAAACTTGTATAAATACACACAATCATATAAATCTGAAAACAAATCAAATACATTTGGGTGATTTTCAAAAAAATGAAGACTTTGTGTGACATAGAGGGTGAAATTTCAAATTGGACAAATTGACATAATTTTGGTCGTAAAATAATGTCAATATGATATATTTTTCAGATTCAGTTGCTCAGTGCAATATATGAAGGCAAAAAATTTTTTTTCAACTTTTATTAGCAACAAAGTGTTAAAATGATAACAAATACAGACTTACTTCCTCAGAGGTATCATTTTTTTTGGGGTATGGTAAAAGACCTAAATGTATATCCATTTGATAATGATATGAAAAAGGCACATTTTGGTACCAAACTTTGTATATATCATTAGAAAACTGTTTCAGTATATCAAAGAAACACTATTTTTACTGTATATTTAAAAAAATCTGGTAATTAAAGTTTTCATACGAGCATACAAAATATGATCTAATGTGGCTTAATAGTTGTAAATCAATTATTTATATATGCCTAATAAATATAACAAAATTTAAGTTAAGTTGATCATTGGTGGTATAAACTAGAGGTAACCAAATGAAAATACTGTCCATTTTTTGAAGTTTTGTCACACTCCTGACACATTTTTCTAAAAGATATATACACCAAATATCAAGCTAAATGCAATCATTGTTGGTCACAATAACTTTTTTAAGTAGTAGTACATAATCTATTTTGACTGAAAAAAGGTTTCCCTTGAATATATTTCATTTTTGCATTGTTATGATGTTATTTCAATCATATTTTATCATATTCTAAGTAATACTATCATAATTATAAAAAATGACAACTAAATTTTCAACCATTTATACATCTTTTCAAGAGTATAGTGCTTGTTGAGAATTAAATAATTCCCCGAGACAATTACAAGCAGTTTTATGGAGGCTATATGCTTACAAAATAATCTATTTCTTAAATAAAATTGCCACACTCCTGACTCCCTCTCGAAAATAAACCTGTCAAGCTGAAAATAATATAACCAACTTATTCTTTCCAAACTAAAAGTTATATTTCTTCAAAAGCTTATATTTCTTACAGTTAACAGTAAATATTAAAAGAAGATTCAATTTTTTTTCTAATGATTAGTGTGCTAATTATTTGCCCTTTAGGAATTTATCTCATCAACCAGAGGCTCCCAGGAGCCTGTAATCGCTCACCTGGATCAAAGCTGCTTTCAATAACAACGCAACTGCACTGTGGCAGCCATCTTGGCGGGAGAGCGCAACTGCTGGACACCATTTTGGAAGAGGACCATCCAATGACTATTCCATCAAAGTTTGGTTTTAATTGAGCTACTGGTTCCAGACAAGATGGTTTTTATGTGAATTTCCCATAGGGTCCTATGTTAAACTAAGTACAGCTGTGCAGCCATCTTGGTCAGAGGGCGGGACCACCAGACACAAATTTGGTTCAGCGGTTTCAGAGGAGAAGATTTAAATGTGATCTTTTATCAAAATATGCCTAATTTGCATAATCGGTATAAATCGGCTGAAAGAAAAATTTCAAAAAAACCCACCGAACATATGCTAAACTACTCCTTGCCATGTAGCTGCAGTTTAAATTTGAGCTCATTTTGACTTATACTAAAGCAGCAATGGACAATTGAAGAAATTTCTATTTTTAGTAACAGCGGCCATCTTGAATGGAGGGCGGGGCTGTCGGACACAATTTTGAAAGGGACCCACCCAGGGACCATCCCTGCCAGGTTTGGTTTAATTTGGTTCAGCGGTTTCAGAGGAGAAGATTTAAATGCGATCTTTTATCAAAATATGCCTAATTTGCATAATCGGTATATCTCGGCTGAAAGAAAAATTTCACAGAAAAACCCGGAATATATGCTAAACTACTTCTTGCCATGTAGCTGCAGTTAAAATTTGAGCTCATTTTGACTTACACTAGAGCAGCAATGGACAATTAAAATTTCATCCCCCCCCTTTTTTCTATTTTGAGCTTGGCGGCCATCTTGGTTGGAAGTCGGGATCGCCGGACACAATTTTGGAAGGGGGCCATCCAAGAATCATTTCAGCAAAGTTTGGTTGAGATTGGCTCAGTAGTTTCAGAGGAGAAGATTTTTTTTTAAATTTCATCCCCCCTTTTTTCTAATTTGCATAATCGGTCAAAATCGGCAAAAGTTCAAAGTTCATAAAAAATCCTGTAATACATGTTAAAAAGCTCATCATTATGCTTATACAGTTCAAATTTGGGCACATTCTGGCTTAAAATAGAGCAGTTTTGGCCATTTGAAGAAATTTCTATTTTTAGTAACAGTGGCCATCTTGAATGGAGGGCAGGGCTGTCGGTCACAATTTTGAAAGGGACCCACCCTGCCAGGTTTGGTTTAATTTGGTTCAGCGGTTTCAGAGGAGAAGATTTAAATGTGATCTTTTATCAAAATATGCCTAATCGGTATATATCGGCTGAAAGAAAAATTTCACAGAAAAACCCGGAATATATGTTAAACTACTCCTTGCCATGTAGCTGCAGTTAAAATTTGAGCTCATTTTGACTTGCACTAAAGCAGCAATGGACAATTAAAATTTCATCCCCCCTTTTTCTATTTTTAGCTTGGTGGCCATCTTGGTTGGAAGTCGGGATCACCGGACACAATTTTGAAAGGGGGCCATCCAAGGACCATTCCACCAAAGTTTGGTTGCAATTGGTCCAGTGGTTTCTGAGGAGAAGATTAAAATGTGAAATGTTGACGGACGGACGACAGACGAAAAGTGATGACAATAGCTCACATGGCCTAAAGGCCAGGTGAGCTAAAAATGGTTAAAATGGATTTGAAATTTATTAAAACTAGCAATAGATCATCTTTTCTTAGTATAAAATTACTTTTTAGTGGTTTTCAAATTAGTTTCCCCATGTTTCTCAATAATTTACTCTGCAAAAAAACTTCCTACTGCAATTGTAATCGACATTTAATGTTTTTATGTCAGGAGTGTGACATATTACTGTTGAATGAAAAATTATTGATAAATTTTCAAAAATGCTATATCAAAAGAATGAAAATGTTTTATGAAAGGCAAGATATATTAAAGTAAGTATTCTGTTTATCTAAAGCAACATACATCAATTTTTCATTTAGAAAAAAAAATCCATATTTTGACATGTTTTAAGAAAATATAACCCTTTATCATCACTTATTATGAGAAAGGTGTCCTGCAATATACAAAAATACTACAATTATTACTTATTGTTTATATATGATTAAATTGAAAACATTGTGGAAGTTTGTAGAAGCATTGTTTATTTATTTTTTTATTTAAAAGATATGCCCATTAAAAGTGTCACACTCCTGACATTAGTTATTTTGATTTCCTAGCTATGATATGTTATATATCAGAACTATTTCCATTTTTTTTTTTTGATTGGGTCTGGAGCTTTAGGAAAATAATGAAAATTGTGAACTATTAAAGCATACAACATAGTACTATACAACTAAGATCAAATGTCACACTCCTGACATTTTTTGTGTCTCTCCTTATGCAAGCCCAATTTTACAACTATCATATTCATCCAGTCTAATACTACTAAATTATTTTAACTAATGTTTTTTTACAACATATTTTGACTTTTCTTAACTAATTAGTCTCAACAATGAAAAACTATTAAGGTTTAATTTGACATTTGTACAATTTTCCAAGATAAATTTATTCACGTACACTAATTTAAAAAATAGAATCATTTTTTGTCGATAGAAATCACAAAACTTGCATACAAAAAAAAACCACATACAAATTCTAACATTTGGTCACCAAAAAAATGTAAGATATAAAAAAACAATAAAGTTAAATGAACAATGAAAGGTTTCCTTAAATTATAAAGTTTTTTTTCTCCATCAAGCATCTGGAAAGCTCCCCTAATTGGTGGATTGGTTCGGAAAAAAATAATATGATATTAATATTTTCAGCTAAATCGAACAACTTTAGGGGTGAAAGTATTTTTTAGTAACTATTTTATTCATGATCAGAAGCTTGAAATTATTATATTTAGGAGATCATAACTGTATTGTATTTTAAGCTTTGTGGATGTAAATCGTCGGTTTTACGGTCGCAAAATGTGTTTACCTAGCGACGCATAGCGTAGTTAGGTAAACAGATATTTGTGACTGTAAGTGAAGACATATTGTAAAACCTATAATTAATTGATTATAACTCGGAAATATATTGCATGGATATATATTACAGAGCTAAAGAAAGAAATCCAAAAACAGTGACCAAACATATAGTTATGTAAAATTTTATTGATAGGACAAATCTAGAAAAGATACATCTCCATTTATGTAAAAAAAAAAACACCATGGGAACAGAGGAGAATTAGAAGAGAAATAGTGCAGTTCAAACATTTAGATCTATTGCAAGACTACAATATTATCAAAATTAAAACCTAATTTTATAAGAAGCATTACAGTATGTAAAACATTAGACTCGGAAAGGAACTTACACTTAATATGCAACAAACTAAACATCTCTATATTAAAAATTGATTTAAGACAGCACTTATCTTCCAGTTTTTGATATTTGTTGTTGATATAAACATATCATGTAAAATGTTTTTCATGATCTCATTTCATTAACGAGAAATTACGAAAATTACAAAAGCACATATAAGCAATCAGTGGGGACGAAATTTATATCGATCAATTAGTGGTGTGTTCTAATTAAATAGCAATTAAGCTGCATAATCACCCATGCCCAGTACTTCTCTACTGACCAATATTACAAAAAAAATGTATCTTCATTTATTATACTTTTATTATTTCTACACTTAATATAGAAAACTTTAAAAAGAAAAGAAGAAAAAAAATAAGTCCATGTTACAAAGCTCTGACAAAGGATCATATTTAATATAATTATTTACTCTTGGGAATGTTAGGCATTTTTTCTGCAGTTTTTTTTACATAACTATATTCCTTATTAATTGATTTCTCAAAATTTCATTACAGGTACTGTAGTTAATTTGTTTTTGAGGTGGGATCTCTATCAGATACATTTTTTGTAGGTTGACCTTTTTAAAATTGGTTTATTTTGATTTTATAGTCAACTGTAACTCATGATATCTAACATACATGTAAATCTCTTCTTAAGAAATGTTCTGTATTTGAAGTAGATTGTGTACATGTAATTAAATGTAACAAGTTCATCTAAAGAACCCTTTGTTTCTGTAATAGCCACACACTGTAAATATGGGAGGAGCTCTATTGGTATAAGTGTATGCATGTACAAATAATGTATCATTAACTTACTTTCATTAGTTTTATATATATCAATATGTCCTTTGTGCATGAAATCTAATTTCTGGTTCATCATGGTAGCTTTCGTGATCCGATAGAGTTTAATCCCTATAAAATCGCCTCAGGACTAGATTATTTGATAGTAAAATATAATGTTGATGTCTGGCTAGAAGAACATGAACTTGATTACCTCTGATTACATGATGGTGAAATTTGCTATTGTCTAGCTATAGCTATGTGTTGATCGGTCTGACATTACAGGACATGAAACAGGTGACATCTGTGGTTTCCAATATTACATGGGGGCAGGAATTATTTCGACTGGTTTGCTATGTTGAAAAGTCACATGGTCATGATCAGTTACATTTGTACATGTACATGTATGTGCCTATAACAGCTTATAACCTCAAATCCAATTGTACTTGTTTACCACTTTTACAGAAATGAACCAGCTCTGAAATTATAAAGAAGAAATTTAAGTTATTTTATTCAGTCTCATTTATATATATCATCATACTGTCTTAACAATAAAAAAAAAAAGAGGCTACTGCCCCCTGCCTCCTAATACAAATGTAATATAGCCAGAAATGAGGTGCCATTTGATAATTTGCATATCTAAGATGGGGACATCATAAGGAAGTCTGCAATTTTCATATGATCTACATTAAAGATATAATTTCTAATTGCATGCATGTTATTTTCTGAACTTGAAAATGATACCTTTGGCTTAAAATAAAAATTTAAGTTAAATCAAGCTGAATTAATAAAATAAATGAAATACAAATTAAATGTTCGAGGTTCCTGGACAAAATGAAAATCGCATGCCTCTAACCTTCATCTGATCTATGTAAAAATGTCTGTAATACATGCAATTGAGACCAATGAGGCAGACTTGGGGTCAATTACTTTCAAATGTAATCGATTACATTACAATTACTTTGCAATTTTCATGATTACATTACGAATACATCAATTTTCAAATGTAATCGATTACATTACTGATTACATTTAATGTCATGACAACGAATATATTAGTGTTTTATGTTATTTTGTCTCGTGTGCATCTGTCCAATATCTCTTCTTTTTTTTTTAATGTATTTCTTAATCAGAACTATGAATTACAATTCAGTTGTAATGTGATCATTACATGCAATAACAAACAGTACATTGTAAATTAATAACAGCAATTCTCATTTTCCTATTTTTCGTAAAATATGTCTTCTCTTATTACTATATATGACCAATATTGATTCCATCTTATACTATTAGTAAATATTATAACATACATTTGCACATTTTAATAATATATATCAAATAATTTCAAACATCCTGTGAAAGTCTATTGGGGATAATAAACTAGCAGTTAATTACCTGATAAAATTTGTAATTAAGGTATAATATTTATGACACCAAATTATGTAACAATCACCATTACTAAATTTCACACCATTTGAATGTTTGTCCTTGATATATAATTCAGAAGATAATAAAACAAAAATCATTCTGATTCTAAAAACTTGCTTAAAAATGTACATAATTTCTCAGTCTAGTAAATATGAAAACTAAATCCTTAATTTATGTAAAAAGGTTTAATAAAATATCCATTACAAGTTGCATAGTAACCCACAAGTAATGAACAAATTATCATATAATCCAATATTAAAAGGAAAATCAGCACCAAAATAAAATGCAGAAATATCACATATCGTCACGGTATGTGTTTTCGTTTTATCCATTTTATTTTGATTTCCACAGCGCACGCATTATATTTGACATGTCTTACGGTTTCTATTTATGGAACATAAACAAGACTACAGCATGACATCTGTAAAAGATGTTAAAGTTTGCTTTTAAAGACGTAAGTACCAAGAACAGTGAACTTACCTACTGAACCATACTTTTTGTAATGCTAAAAAATTACTTCATTTAAAAAGTAGCTGGAAAAAAATCCAGAAGGGCTATATAAAATTTAACTATGTCATCTGCCTCTCAGACACCGCCTCTTCCTGTCATGGGGTCACTGATCGTACTTGTAAACAAAAGAGCTGACTAAAATGTGCCTGTTTCTTATATAAAATACATGTCACTTTGCAGTGCATTGTGGTTTCAGCACTAAAAAAAACATCAAAAGTAAACACAATTTTGAAAGTGGTAATTTTCAAACATTCTGTTATTTTATTTAGATGTAGTATGATTTGGTAGATGGCCAGAACCATGAAATTTTAAAATCAGCCATTTCCGGATTATATATTCGTTTCCATCCCGTATATCGGTCTTGTTTTTACTTCACACGAAAACAGATGACGCCATTTTACTGACAACAAAAGTTGCCAGATAATCGAGAGTATATTAAAATACAAGAATGGCTTTAAAAACAATCTTATGTACAGAGAAATATTTAACTAGCCATTCTTTGAAAAATGAAGGGTTAACACTGTTAATCGCTATATCTGAAAATCGATAATAGCACGAAAACCGATAACACGATGCTATATTATCACATATATCTGAATATCAGATAGCCCCATTAGCATATTCTTTAAAAAAAATTCCAAAATTTTACAAATATTACAACTTGTTATTTATCAGTTAATTTGTAATATACTAGCTGCGGAACCGTAGCCCTTTATGGTCCTTTATATATCCTCGTCTGACAATAAGTCGGTCAGTCATTGGATAATGTTTGATTATTTTTTTCATGTTTGAAAAGGAAACATTTTTTTCTTTTTAATTATGTTCCTCATCTATTCTTGCTCACATGTGTAAAGTTCCATGGAAAAAAGATCGATAATAATAACTCACTGACCTGTATTTGTTTACCATCCATTTTCCAAATGGCGTCGTATGACGTCACATAAAGCCGGTCAAAGTTCAATAAAGCACATGATTTTGTCATAGGCCAACCAAACTTAAAAAGTAAACCAGATTAAGAAAGTACAGTATTTTAGCTTTTTCAGTGTAATTGATTTGTCTGAAAATTTTCAAAAGATGTTTTTTTTTAAATAGTTTGAAATTGAAATATTAAAAATTAATTATGTGATGCAAAAATTAAACTTGCTTACCCACATAAAAAGTATTTAATCCAGTGAATTTTGTGTTTTTGCTTTTGTCAATACAATCTATTAGACGGACATATTTTGGTAAAACAATTAATGACTGATTTCAATTTATTTTAATCACATTTATTATCACAGAGTGGTAACAATACAGTTTTGTTGATGCTATTTGTAATAATGACAGGTTTTTTTTAACCCAGATAATCTCATTTTTCTGTCTGGTTTAATTTAATTCTCTGTTCAATTTATGCTATAAATTTTGATTATTGCTGTTAAATTAATTCTTTTTCTATCTTCTCTGTGAATTTCATTTCAATACCCCAAGAAGTAAGGGGTATATTTGTTATTAAAGCAGCAGTGGAAATGCAAAATAATCTGCCATTTTGTGACTAATGGAGAGCACTTCCATGTATTTTCCCGGTAAAAAACAATTTGCTTGGCCTACATTCCAGAAACGGTTATGAACTGTGATGACGATTATGTCAACAAACCGGAAAAATACAAATGTTTGGGGAATACCATCATGGAAACATATTTTACAAGCATAATGATCAGGAAAAAAAGACATTAGTAAAAAGGATCTTTTTTACTTGCATGGAATTTATTCAATTCAAACTTCTCTGTTTTAATCTCATCTTGTAATTTTGACGTTGAAAAGTATTCCCTCAGTGTTTATGTACGCTATGAATATACAGAATGACGTCATTGGTCTCGTGCTGCGCGAGAATTGTAAATCAAAACAAGTGATTGACTTTATTGCATGACCGAGCAGATGTCACGGTAGGATATATATATTTTTTTTTTGGCGAATCATAGGCATAGGTCAAAATGAATGTAATCAATTACATTACGATTACATGTAATCTAAAAAATGTCCGATTACAGATTACATTTCATTACATGAAAAATGTAATCGATTACAACCGATTACGATTACCCCATGTCTGCAATGAGGCTCGACACAAAATTTAACAATGATTGAAATTCTGAATGACATTTGGCGTCAACACAGTATTTTCTTAAATCAATTTGGATTGCTCATTCATAGATGTAATTCTATTGACTAACCTTATATTTCTAGCTTCTAAACTCGAGGCTGTTGTATGTTCGGGACATCAAAGAAATTGTTAAAATTGTCACAAAACATCAAAATGATTTGAATTTTGGTAGCAAATTCAAACTCCGGAAATAGCAATAACTTTCTATTATCGAATCGTTGACGGACACACTGAATTTCCGCATTGTAGGAAAAGTACTTCTAATTTTTGGATATGGTAATTTTATTGCAAGTAATTAAATCTTGGAGATACAGACAATGGTCAAAAATATGCACACGCTTCCAATTTACCCTATATATTTCATATAAAACCACAGTTTTTCAAAATATTATCTTGAAATCAATTCACGTCCGATTTTAATCATTATTTCATCAAGGAAAGCAGAAAGATATATAGTTTATAGTAGTAATTTTGAAATAACTTTTTGAAGCATGTTTTTCAAATCGCCATGATTTAAACACAAACGTAAATAATTTTTCTACAAAGGTACTATCTATTAAAGCATTGTATTTCGAAAGAAATTAATTCAGTTGTGTGTTTAGCTTGTATATTCTAAAAATGTTTATCATAGAAAATTATATTGAAATTATACAGTAAAACTACATACAATTCTGTTTTTATTGATATAAAAATTATCGAAATCGGGTGTGAATTGACTTCAGGATAAGCTTCTGAAAAATTGTAGTTTTATATGAAATATATAGGGAAAATTGGAAGCATGCGAATACTTTTGTCCATTGTCTGTACATTTGTATATATTGCCTTATATATCACGTTCTACTAAGTTCAGGGGAAAGAAGAACGATTAACGATCAAGAGGCCACCTTTGTCTTTGTCTTTGCCACCGATTCGATCCTCGTACATGGCGTTTTTGTTATGTTTTTTTTTTATTGCTATTGATATACAACTATAGCCAGTTGTATCATCTTAACGCAAACTTTGAATGTAGCTAAATAACAACACAACTTAGTCACATTTTTACTGATGAACCTGGAAATGCAAAAAGTCCCTATCAACCATGCATTTTTGGAATCAGGAGATCAACTACTATCAAATTCAAAGTCATATCTAGGGAATACCTTCCAATTTGAACAATTCACTTTTTTAATTAAGATCATTTCCCTTTTCCAGTGAAATACCTTAATGATTTATCTTTATATTAAAATACGGTTGTCTGACAACGACTTGCATATAAAATATATCCTGAAATACGTTACCAGGACGTACAAATTACGTTTGAGCTTTTACGTTAACATCAAGACCATATCCGTACGTAACAAAAACGTTCAAACTACAGTGTCACAACGACTTGCATATAACGTATTCTGAATACGTTACCAGGACGTAATAATTACGTTTGAGTTTTTACGTTAGCATCAAAACCATATCCGTACGTAACAAAAACGTTGGAAAGTACGATGTCACAACGTCTTGCATATAACGTATTCTGAATACGTTACCAGGACGTACAAATTACGTTTGAGCTTTTACGTTAGCATCAAGACCATATCCGTACGTAACAAAAACGTTGGAAAATACGTTGTCACAACGACTTGCATATCACGTATCTAAAATACGTTGTGGCAACGTAATTTTCACGTAAGAAAGGGGCCTGACCAAACAGCAACCAAACTGCAACGTTGTGAATACGTAGTGTGCTAGCTGGGCAACTATAGACCGGTATCTCTAACAGCCATATGCAGCAAGCTGCAAGAACACATCTTATGCAGTAATATTATGGACCACCTAACAACACATAACATACTATCAAATAGTCAGTATGGATTTAGATCGCGACGATCTTGCGAGACGCAATTAATCACTACCATACAAGACATTGCGAAAAATCTATCAGAAGGTAAACAGGTGGATGCCATACTTTTAGACTTTTCAAAGGCATTTGATAAGGTGCCTCATGAGAGACTGCTCCTAAAACTTCACCATTATGGAATACGAGGGCTTACACTGCAGTGGATTAAAAACTTCCTGCTGGACCGAACTCAACAAGTACTCTTGGAAGGAACACAATCAAAGACTTGCCCTGTTGACTCTGGTGTACCACAAGGTACAGTATTAGGCCCTATACTGTTCCTATTATTTATAAACGACCTCCCTGATGTTGTATCATCTCAGGCACGATTGTTCGCCGATGACTCTTTACTATATCGAGTGATAAATAATCCATCAGATCTAGTTAGACTACAAGAAGACCTCAAAAGCTTAGAAATATGGGAAAAAACCTGGCAGATGTCCTTCAACACAGACAAATGCTTCACTCTCCACATCACAAAGAAGCGCAAAACAACTGAATATGATTATAAGCTGCATGATCAGAAGCTAGAAGTAACGAAAGACAGCAAATACTTAGGCGTCACCATCAGCACCGACCTAAGCTGGAATTCCCACATCAACAACATCTATGCAAAAGCAAACCGCACCATCAGTTTCCTAAGACGCAACATCCACTCATGTCCAAAGGAAGTAAAAAGGAACGCTTATACCACCCTCGTCCGTCCATCAGTTGAATATGCTAGTGCTGTGTGGGACCCTTACACAAGAAATCAGATTAACCAACTAGAACAAGTACAACGGAGAGCTGCCAGATTTGTAAAAAACAACTTTTACAATAGAGAACCTGGAGCCGTAACAGCAATGTTAAGTGAACTCAGTTGGGAAACATTAGAGCAGAGACGAGCTAAGACAAGGGCCGTCCTCATGTATAAGATCATAAACAATTTAGTAGATATACCATCACACACATTACTTATACCACCCGATGGAATAACCCGAGGAACTACTGTATGTAGAGTAATCTACACCCGAATTGACGCTTATAAATACCCCTTCTTTCCGCGTACCATACTCACCTGGAGTCACATACCTCAAGAACTTAGACTGGTCCCTACCATCGACCAGTTCCGAGCAGGACTTGGGTCTGTCACTCTCCCAGTGCAGTCCCAAGTGTAAATAACAGTCAGTTTTTAATTGTATATAGGATTGGTTTTTACCTGTACTGTTTGGTCATGCTCGGAGTATCAACACTCAACTATGAGTACACTCCTGACGGGAAGAAGAAGAAGAAGAAGGTATTCAGACATAAGGTATTCAGACAAAGCAGATGGAAAGTAAAGGGAGATAATTACTACAAACTTTTTCAACACTGCTTTTTCCAATTCAAAGACAAAATAATATCTACTATATTGAGTGTAAGTGGACTTCAGTGTAAGTGGACATATACACAGATATATCCATACGTTTTGTCTGCGTGTGTTGCCAAAGAGGTACCAGGTCACGCAGTTACAACATTCTGCTATTTTTCTGTGTACACTTTAGATACCGCAATACTGCCAATAGTTGAGGGTTATCGTCACGGTACAGTACACTCCAAGTGTAATATGAAACCGGCACGGCCATGAATACTCGCGCATCTGAAAATTATATTGGGGACGACTTTTTTTTAGGGCCGAATCTAATCTCATTCAATCGAGCTGTCGTTCCTTTATTCGAGTTATCGTTCCTTACGAAATCTCAAAAGTTAACTTACGCGTAGAAACAAAAATTCTTGTCAGTATGTCAGAAGAGATTTAATAAATTAAAAAATATCAATATAAGTAAAACAAGTTAGCAAAATGACTTTTATTACACACGGGTTTCGGGTTTCAGTGGTATCTGACGTACGAGAGAGGGTACGAGACTTCAGGATCACCTTTGCGCTTTATGTTAAGAAGATCTTCATTAGTTGAGTGTGTTAGTGTGTTACCCGGAAACCGGTGTTTACAAAACGTAGAATTTTTTTTTCTTCGACAATATGTTCAGCCATGTTTGTTAAAAAATCCCAAGTACACATTTTATACCATAAAGAGCTCGCTTAAGCTCGCATAATATGAAACCGGCACGGCCATGAATGCTCGCTCAGCTGAAAATTATCTGGCAATTTCATCAAAAAGTGTCGAGATTTTTTGGGCCGAGATATATTTGGGACGACTCTTTTTAGGGCCGAATCTAGTCTCATTCAATCGAGCTGTCGTTCCTTTATTCGAGTTATCGTTCCTTACGAAATCTCAAAAGTTAACTTCCGCGTAGAAACATAATTCTTGTCAGTATGTCAGAAGAGATTTAATAAATTAAAAAATATCAATATAAGTAAAACAAGCTAGCAAAATTACTTTTATTACACACGAGTTCCGGGTTTCAGTGGTAGCGGACGTACGAGAGAGGGTACGAGACTTCAGGATCACATTTGCGCTTTATGTTAAGAAGATCTTCATTAGTTGAGCGTGTTAGTGTGTTACCCGGAAACCGGTGTTTACAAAACGTAGAATTTTTTTTTCTTCGACAATATGTTCAACCATGTTTGTTAAAAAATCCTAAGTACACATTTTATACCATAAAGAGCTCGCTTAAGCTCGCATATCAACGATCATACTCTCAGGTCCGACATATTCCTCCCAAAATGTCCGACAAATTTGAGAGTCAACACTCTTAAGTCCGACTATTTGGTCGGACATCGTGGTCTTGGTCGGACGTGAGAGTGGATATTTAAAGATTTGTTTTTACATTTCTCGAGGTGAATATGTCAAACATTTTGTGATCGATGCGTATTTGTAAGCGTACTTTCTTTCCGGTATGTAGAATGTGCGGGTAGTAAATACCCTAGTGTATTTTTACCTTGCACCATATTCGCGCCAGGAAAGGTAGACAAAACCATGTGTGAAGTTTTATGATGAAATATCTCGATTTCTATGTAAATTTATGAGTTGAAGTGGGGAAACACCCACAGTTAATTTTAGCCATGCATTTTTTTTTATTATCTTGGACAAGAATAATGAACGTCCTGATTGGATGACCGATTTAAAACACACTTGACGCATGTTAAAAAGATGCATGTAAAAGAAATCTATGTTATATTTATTCATTTGTTTGATTCTGGAATATTGTTGATCAAATGTCCGACAAATTTGAGAGTCAACACTCTAAGTCCGACCATTTGGTCGGACGTGAGAGTGGATATTTAAAGATTTTTTTTAAATTTCTCGAGGTGAACATGTCAAATATTTTGTGATCGATACATATTTGTAAGCGTACTTTCTTTCCGGTATGTAGAATGTCCGGTTACGTAAATACCCTAGTGCTCTACCATGCACCATATTCGCGCCAGGAAAGGTAGCTCAAAGGTCAATATATAACTGAAATATTGTTGAAAAGTGACGTTTAAACACCCATAGCCTCATATAAATTATTGCAATAAAATATCGATTAAGTAACGAAATTGATATAAATTATTTTCCAGTATATTTAGTATAAAAAGCTTGTTCTACACGTTTACTGTGAGATGTATTGCAACCGCCATTTTTTACTACAATCACGTGCGCATGCTCGTGTTTGATTGAAAGTTATAGCTATATTTAGATATTTTGTGATAATAATTTTATATTGTAAATCGATCCACCCTGTGATTTTTTTCAACAAGATACATTTTTTATAGTATATATTTTATTATAAAATACAATATTGAACTGATTTTCGATAACACTTCAATCATTGAATATTGATTTTTTCGGATGTTGAATATTTTATCCCCAGAATTGCACCCCCTGTTAGTATACTTTTATTGCTTTATTTAAAAAAAAATAACACCAAGAACATCGATGATACGAGTCTTCTTATTCAGAAATAAACCTACAGCAAAATAAAGGTATACATTTTTTGTACTGTAAACAAAATCGTCATTTTTATCTAGATTTATCGTCCGAAAAATACGGTACTCCTCTACTATACTAATTTGGATTAGGTGATGGGAATTAGGTGCCATCGTCAAAATAAAGATTAAAATTTTTTATTTTATGATAATGATAGCTGATTAAAATTGTTTGTCATGCATTAGCTGTCAGTTGTAATATACAGGATGTAACCAATATACAGGAAGAGCTCCTACTGTGAAGCCATCTATTTTGAGATGCCATTCAATGAAAATAACAACCTGACCATATTGTTAAATAAGAATAAGAATTAGATAAGAAATAAAAATTTATAGAAGGCAAGGATTTATATAATTAACACGTTAAGTCACATTTCATTTATTTAGCTTGGGTCAGTTATCAATTAAAAAGACAAAAATGGTTTTAAAAAAAATCTGTCTAATAAATATTTACCTAAATAACGATATCATGACGTATAATAATTTCTCACTGTAAATGTATTTATTTTATTAAGATATTTATACACATATATAAGAAAAAAGATATAAATTTATTTTTTAAGTACAAATAAATTGGAAGACGGCTTGAAAATTGAAAACGCAAAATAGTTATCTATGTTTACAGGCCTCTACATTAACATATTTTTCAACTTGTCCCTTCAGACAACTAACTAAAAAAAGTACTTGTCCGACTCAATCTTTTAGTTGTCCGAAAAAATTAATAAAAATTACAAAAACTAGAGAATAATTATCCAGGGCTCCCACTACTTTCAAATTAGAGGGAGAAGTGATTTCTCTTTCAGAGAGCTCACAGGGAGAAGTGGGAGACAACAGAGAGAAGTGGGGAGACTTCTGGGGGAAGTCAATTGCGATTAATCGAAACATTGTTTCGCGACCCCTCTGACGTTACCCTACCCAAATTTAGTAAATAGTTAAGCTGCCTGAACTGATTTGTTCTTGTTTTTTTTATTCATATCTCCCTTAAGGACATATATTCAATGTCACATTTTTATTTCTGTCTACCTTGATAGGAATCTTGCATACCAGTGATTTTTATATGTAGTGTACCCCCCCCCCCCCCCCCCCTCTTTCCTTTTGAAATATTACTGTGTTGTGATCCAATACCACACAAATTGTAATAATTCATATTTGTGCTATATAAATCCTTGTTTCTGGTAAAAAAAAACTAGGTATATTTTTTTTACCAGAAACAAGTGATATAAATAAAGAAAAGTATTTTATTTAAATTCACAGAGAAATACAAATTTTAGTGGATCTTTTCAACCAGATCAGGAAAAAGCTTGTAATATTTGTCCATTTCAAAGGTTTCAATATTTCCCAAAAGCCTAAATCAAGTCCTCTATCGTATTTTGCACAAAAGACAAGTTTAAATTTGGCGCCAAATTGATATCCGATAATTTTTACGTGTCCGTTCCGGAGTGATTCTTGTTCTTATATTTCTAATATTGATATTTCTGTTCATTAAAGCGTTTTTGAGATTGCGACTTTAATTTTGTCAATGTCCTTGAACTTCATATGGTGGAACGATAAATGATACAATAAAGAGTTTTGATCTGGCATTTCACTTTAGTTTTAATCAAAATAAATTATGGACAAATTGGAGATCAAACAGGACTCTTTTATACAACAAATCCAGTATTTTATACCAGGGGAAATAGATTTGTCCGTCGTACCGACACGTTTGGGAATCTCCGATTTTTTCACTTGTCCCGTCGGACAACCGTAATACAAGATCTACTTGTCCGATGTCAGTTTTCACTGGTATCGGACAAACGTTAATGTCAAGGCCTGGTTTATAAGTCTTAGTAAAAAGAGTCTTGAGCAACGTTTTTTTTCACACCTGTGATAGGTGTATTTGTATATCATGAATGCACGATGCGACAACATGCTGAGATGGGTGATGTTTTGACAGGTAAACTGTAAAAAAAAACCCGTAGAATACACTAATAAAATATTATTTCACCTATATCAGGACTTCGCAGACTACCAATTTTCAAGAAAAAAAACCTGGGATTTACGGATTTATGACCCATTCGCCATGAACAAAATAAAACTTAAATTTTACTAAATAATTTTAATCCAAATTTGCCTTTAAAGAAATAAATGTATAAATTAGAATTATTTACCCGGTTCGTTCGCCCTACATTTGACAAACACGTAAAAGAGCAAACGCACCCGATATCGTAAACCGGCAACTGTCTGCAGCAAGTGAAAGGGCCTTGGCATCGATTGTCGCGAGTACATAGGGACATATTAATATTCACTTCTAGTGCACTTAAAACATGGATACTGCATGTTAATACATTTTATTCATGGATATCATTGTATATATCGCCCACAGGCACTTGTGTAGAGTCAAAAATATGCTCGCTATGTACCTAAAATACCACATAGCGAGCATATTTTTGACTCTACACAAGTGCCTGTGTATCGCCCGTGACAGCCATTAACATATCTATACTTTCCGTACCACTGTATATCATTCATTTACTTCAGCTTTACTAAGATACGCATGTTTCTTTATGCACGAATTTATTGGTTAGCAGAATTTGGGGACGTTTCCTGTTTACAGTTTAACTATCTGAGAGTGGAGACTCTCACTCCGACCTGGGAGGACATTTGTCGGACAATTTGGTCGGACATTTGTCGGACAATTTGGTCGGACATTTGTCGGACAATTTTAAGGTGAAGTCCGACAAAACTCTGTGTCCGACCAGAGAGTTTGGTCGTTGATACACTTGGAGGGATCTGTATGTGTTTTCGTATGTCATGTCTTTTCGTATCATCCATTTTATTTTGATTTCCACTGCGCACGCATTATTTTTGACGTGTCCTCTGGTTTCTATTTATGGAACGTAAACAGGACTACAACGTGACATCTGTAAAAAATGTTAAAGTTTGCTTTTAAAGACGTAAGTACCAAAAACAGTGAACCTACCTATTGAACGATTCTGGGTCGTTTCGCCCCGATTACCTGTTCGCTCCGGGTCGTTTCGCCCCACTTAATCGCTATTATATTATAATAGATGAAGTCTTTTACGACAATTTTTTTGGTAATTATTTATTTATTAGTTGTATGGCCAAAAAAAAATATATGTGTGTTTACGGTCACCCGACCCACCCTATTTTTCAGCCACCGACCCTATCAATTTTTACACAGAATTTGGATAACCATTTTTGTTGTTTAATCAGCAGCAATGTTTTATTTATTCAACCGCTAGCTTTTTGTCGAAATTGAGAGCAAAGAAGATAGAAAAACTGTGTAACTCGTCATAAAACAAATGACGGCTTATCGGAAATTTCGAAAATGAAAAACCGGAACCGGGAACGACTATATCCGGTTTTGCCGATAGTTAAAAAAAAAATTAATGCCGACCGACCGACCCTAGATTTTTTTGACATGTGACAGTAAACACACATATATTTTTTTTTGGCCTATGCAAAAAAAAAAAATAATTCATTCATTTTGGTCTACTTTAATTATTTATTTATTAGTTGTATACAAAAAAAATAATAATTCATTCATTTTCGTCTACTTTTGTCAAAGATCTCGGGCGAAACTTTTCTTGCAAATTACAAAAAACCACACAAGAACAGTAAAAAGGTTTTTTTTTTTTGTACCAACGCAAAAGTGCATGAAATGACTAAGATGCTGTACAAGTGTGCAAATACAAATGTAACCTCTTTTTTAATGAATTACGCATCAAATGCTAAAATAGTATAAATTTAATCAGATGTCAAACCCTGGTCAAACAAAGAGTGAAGCATAATATTAAACGTCAAGAAAGCATGTTAATTATGAGGAAGACAAAAATAAAGTACCCTTGAACAAGCCTTACAACATCCAAAATACGAATATTTGCAATGGTATTTTCCATATTTCATTTTTTAAAGCACTATTAATAAATGAGGGCGAAACGACCCGGGGCGAACGGGAATAGGGGCGAAACGACTCAGGAGGCGAACAGGATTCGGGGTGAAACGACCCGGTACCCTATTGAACCATACTTTTTGTAATGCTAAAAATTTATTTCATTTATAAAGTAGCTGGAAAAAATCCAGAAGGGCTATATAAGATTTAACTATGTCGTCTGCCGCTCAGACACCGGCTCTTCCTGTCATGTAACTGTCATGCCACTCATGGGGTCACTGATCGTACTTGTAAACAAAAGAGCTGACTGAAATGTGCCTGTTTCTTATATAAAATACATGTCACTTTGCAGTGCATTGTGGTTTCAGCACTAAAGAAAACATCTAAAGTAAACACAATTTTGAAAGTGGTCATTTTCAAACATTGTGTTATTTTATTTAGATGTAGTATGATTTGGTAGATGGCCAATGTATTAAACATTTTCAAATATGAACTCAATCCATTGGTTAATAAAAAAAAAAGATATAGGCCTTAATGTACTTTTCAGGACATTTCATGACAATTTTCAGGTCAAATTATTTCCACCTAAAAATATTTAAAGAATTTCTTTTCTTCTAAATATCATTAAATATATGCTATTGTATTTAACATTTTCAAATATGAACTCAATCCATTGGTTAATAAAAAAAAAAGATATAGGCCTTAATGTACTTTTCAGGACATTTCATGACAATTTTCAGGTCAAATTATTTCCACCTAAAAATATTTAAAGAATTTTTTTTCTTCTAAATATCATTAAATATATGCTATTGTATTTAACATTTTCAAATATGAACTCAATCCATTGGTTAATAAAAAAAAAAGATATAGGCCTTAATGTACTTTTCAGGACATTACATGACAATTTTCAGGTCAAATTATTTCCACCTAAAAATATTTAAAGAATTTTTTTTCTTCTAAATATCATTAAATATATGCTATTGTATTTAACATTTTCAAATTTGAACTCAATCCATTGGATAATAAAAAAGATATATAGAATCTAACACCGGGGAGAGTACAAGATAGGGAAATCTCAGACACCCGAGGGTAAGATTTCAATCGTTCTCTTTACGAGGCTTGCCGAAGTAAATTTTCCATTGCTGAAGTAAATATTCGATTTATCCATATGCAACCGTATCTCGGCAGTATTTCAAATGTATTTCATCATAAAGTACAATGTATTTAATAAATATATTATAAATGTTACTACAACAGAGATAAATACCTGTAAAAAAATATTTGAATCTGGTCAAAGGGAGGTAATTTCTTTCTTTACGTTAGTTACTAACAAGGGAGAGCACTCTATTATTTACTCAAAGTAAACAAACATTGACTGGATGAGAGCCCGAAAAAAGAATCAAACACCATGAAAGGTGCACATTAGCTAGCAGAATATAATACATAAATGAATTTAAAAATACTTATGTAGTAGAATCGTGGTTAATTGTTTATTTTAAAAAGGAAAAGCATGGAGAATTGGGGGGCAGTTGACATAAGCTGTACAGCATGCATTTGCCGGTAAAACGCACATGATTTTTTTGTCTTGCACTAGTGCAAGATAAGAAAATCTCACATGGCTAAAAATAGGAACTGGTCTGTCTCAAAAGTGAGAAATAGGCCTTTATTTTGTACTTTTCAGGACATTTCAGGTCAATTTTCAGGACATTAGTGAACCCAATAGTTGAGAGTGTGATCGATCACCTACATGTCATTTGTATCTCGTTGAGTTTAATTAGACTTCCGAAGAAATTTTCTGCTCTATATCTACAGCCTAATTTCGTAACAAGCCCTTACAAAGGTATTATGGAAATTTAAAATCTGACCCCGGTTCATTCCGATGAATATTTTAGAATGGACAGATTGTGTCACACCAAGTTTCCTTTCAAGGCTTTCTTTTTTCAGTGGTCATCGTGGCATCGATGATTTGGTAGTGATGAGGTACCTTGTATATACAAATTATTTCAAAACAAAATTGTTTGAAAAGTATGTCAGAGACTTGTCATTTCCTTGAGGTACTCTAGTTTCCTCCACTATTAAAACTGACTGCCACGAAACAAATATAATAATAATAATCTTTATTGCAAATAAAACCCTTGCAGGTAAAGCAATACACATCGTCAGTAACCCACGGTTGATTCCGATACGTTCCTCTCTCTCCATCGCCCGTGGGTCAAATCGCTTGTAAACATTCGTTTTCATGAATATTCAAAGTTTCAAATTAACCAATCAAAATCACGTTTATGAAAGTGAAACTCTTTGGTATCGGAGGTAAAAATATGACAAATAAACATCCTTTCCCTCAAGCAAATTGTCTACAGATTCTTGTTGAAAGTCCCTCAATTCTTTCACTCCAAATTTTTGCAACAGGTCCGACATTTATAACTTTTAACCAAACTCATTATGAAAGGAACGATTTGATTGGTTGAATCGCATTTGAAGTTTGTAATGCGAAGACATATGAATTATTCATGAGTACGAATGTTTACAAGCTATTTGACCCACGGGTGATGGAGAGAGAGTAACGTATCGGAATCAACCGTGGGTTACCAACGATGAGCAATACAATACAATACAACATTACAAAACATATACATGAACAACATAAAGAAATGTCATATATTCATAGTTACATGTAAAGTTATACATTGACCAATGTGAACCTCATTTTCGCAATTCTAACGATTGCTTTATATAGTCAACAACACTGGGCAAAAATTCTTGATCAGGAATTAATATAATTTTTACTTTGGTAAAAGAGTCCAGTTGGTCGAAATTAGCATGATATGTACTTTTTAATATTATTTATTAAAACATTTCTAAGATTATTATTTATTTAGCATTGTAGAAAAAAATGAATCTCATCATCTAGTACTTTACAAGTTTTACAGAGTCTGATGTCTGGGAATTTTCTTGTATCTACCTAGTTCAATTTCTAATGGATGATCACTCGTTCTAAATTTAGTTAAAAACTGTCGATTGTTAACATTTGTTTGTAAGTTTTAAATAGTCTTCTAGTTTAATGTCTGTTTTTAATTTACTATATATAGAAACAGTTTTGAACTATCATCTAAGTTTGATATTTTTTCAAGATTGTTGAACAATGTCGAAAGTGGCATTAAACAACTAAAACCCAACGTTATTATTATTAATAACATTCTATTTTTATTTCTAGATGAACATAATGATTTATAACATTCTATTTTTATTTCTAGATGAACATAATGAGCCATAACATTTGTCTTCTTTGTCGAGCGGTGAAACCAACAACATTTCAAGCTTTGGCCAACACCACTTTGGGTAACACCACACGCAACAAAATATTTCAGTCATATAGTCAACAATCTTCCATCTTATCTTGTTCGTCATTGATTCAGAGTAGATGTATGTCGTCAAAATTTAAGAAAGATGACAGAAATGTACATCGTAAGGATGCAGCTTGTATTGGAGAAGGGGATAGGATGTATGAACCACAGTCTCCCTATAGAGAACCCTGGCCTAAACATTATGGATGGGAAAATAAGTTATTTGGAGGAGGTAAAGTAGTTTTTATTACCACAAAACGAAAATTGAAGTTCACACTTCAGTTTTACGGCAGGTCGATGGTTTTCTTCAGATACTCCGGTTTCCTCTGCCAATAAAACTGACCGCCAACATATAAATGAAATTTTGTGGAAAGTGGCATTAAACACCATAAGCCAACCAAACCAAACCACACTTCAGCTCAAATTTGTAAATTGCAATCATTAATTAATATTGTATTCAACAAAGAATTTCATTTTTGCAAAACTTTTATACATTTTGTATACCGTATTTAGGGTTGCATAATGCGCACCCCCTCTTGGCCTTGAAAATCTCCAGAAAAAAAACTAGTTCGTGTCTATAATGCGTATGGACTTTAAAAAAAAATCGCAGTCGGAAATGTAAGAATTAAATATCAATCGTATATATTTTTCAGTCCTTTGAGCATGTTTCATATGCTGGGAGAATTTAAGAACCATTTATCTCTTTTCATCTTCAATAAAGTTGCAAAATATTAAATGTGTTGGGTTTTATTGGCGTTTTCATATGATGTTTTTAATATCCGGATGCTGTGTAATGGATCTAGTACAGCATCGGGAAATATAAGTTTAAATTCCGGATCTGAATGTAAATTAACGCAGTTGATAGTTGAAGATGACAGAAAATAATGATAAAGAATAAAGAAAGGCAAACAATTGTCACTTATTAAGACATTGTTGAACATTGTTAAGCTTGTGAGGAGTTGTTGAAAATACGGTTGTTACGTACATCAAAAAGTGCCGACAATCCGTTATTTTTTTGTATTTTTAAAATTGACCAAATAATTAATGATCATGAATGAACTACAAACAATGCCTTATTATTTAGTGATGAAATAGCATCCAAGTCATGCAATCATAACAGATTGTTATATGTTGTAATTATGTGTTAATCGGATTTAACTTCACCTGGGAGCAATCAAGCTGTTATGACTTGACATAAAAATTGACAAATACATTTTATTGTTTCTTTTCTTTTTATTTCAATCACTATAATCTTGTGTAAACAAGTCTGTGGTTTCATTTCTTTTTATTTCAATCACTATCAGTTGAAGAGCAGACTCGCAAAAATTCTAATTTTCCGGTCCGTGGAATATTTAAAAATCCAAGGGAGATAATCGTAAATATTTTCCGCTAGATGGCGCTTCACAAACCCAAACAATTATACATACTTGGAAAACTACGTTTTTGTTCTATTAAACCAATGAAAATGATTGAAATATGATTAAAAATCACATTTATATTTATTAATGGTCATGATTTTCAGTCTGGTATAAAATCGGTCTGCGATGAATGTAAAAATAACGTTTTTTTTTCTTTACCTCGGAAAATCGTAATTTTTTTTTGACGCGTATGTTTACACTTTTTGCATCGGACAGAATAAAGTTCCCGTGGAGGGAAAAATTTTAAAACTGGTTCCTTGGACAGAATAATATCTACACTTCATCGGGTAAAAGGGAATTTACATCACTCGTCAGAGTTTAAGAAAAATAGTCCATATTCCAACGTCACCCAAACAGAGTCAAGGTTGAACAATTTGCTCCTCCCATTTTACTCTTACAATCAATATTTACACATGTAAACAATGGAATAACGGTAGGCATGTGAGGTAAAACACACTGTTTTGATGTACAATGCAAATTGTCTAGAAATTCGATGCATTTATCCCATTCTGTCAATCTCGTGGGTTCACAACTACAACCCGAACTTGGTTATATGCACCCCCCTTTTCTGAAATATGCCACCAAAGTAAAACTGTCAACGGGTGCAGGCCTTTTAGTTTTAGTAAGGGACGATACCAGGTACCCACTTAAAATGGTAATTGGTACCTCCTAATTTCAAAGAATGTTGTACAGCATGTTTATTTGCTCATTTGTTTATATGACTGAGTGGTTTTTATTTGTAGATAATTTAACCAGGTTGTTAATTTTTAGGTTTTATTTTTAGTTGAAATATATAGGAAAATCAAAGTCAATTTTTATTTGTTATATTTAAATTATGTACAAATAAAAACCACTCATATAAACATAATGAGCAAATAAACAGTCAAAATATAGACAATTCTGAATGTTTTGTGTAAAATTTGTTAAAATCTATCCAGAAATGACTTCACAATAATATTTTGAATATTCAAAATATGGTTTTGGTTGATTATATAGGGATTTTTTTTTTACATGTGGCAATATTTTTGGCCACATGCTGTATAAGATATTCATGAAAAATGTTCAATTTTTAAGAAAAAGTACTGCCTGTAAATAGTGAAGTACTGGTACATTTGAAAAATGTTGATAGCCCTGCAGGGTGCATGAAGCCAGTCCACCAAGCCCTTGCATAAACTGTAAACGAGAAGATGTGACTAAGTGCTACTGGCACCCCTCACAGGGGCGAAATCAACCACTGTTTTATACTTTTGTCAAAAATGCATATGCATTCAAAGATGATGACTGTATTTGTAGAATGTGTGAGGCTTGATTTAGAAAATCACTCGAAATGTCCCACGATACAGAAGCAACATCAAGCAAAAGAAAATATGATTCAGCCATAGATACAAGCTGTGCATTTGAAACAAATGATTTAAATTTAACAACAGCAAA
This sequence comes from Bathymodiolus brooksi, assembly GCA_963680875.1. Lineage (NCBI taxonomy): Eukaryota > Metazoa > Mollusca > Bivalvia > Mytilida > Modiolidae > Bathymodiolus > Bathymodiolus brooksi. The sequence goes on from OY804590.1 coordinate 71,275,779, forward strand.
CTTTGACAGCTATGGTAATGTGTCATTTGACCCATGTGAATTTACACTCCATACTGCAGCTAATGCAGAAAATAATGACTGTAGTAAAAAACGTGTATGCTTTTTGCAACACATGAACATGTGTGAAAAAAATGGTGACCATTCGACATCAGTTAATGTTGACTTATGCAAGTCATGCTTTCAGATTTAGCTAGATCAGAATAACAACGAAGCATGTACATCTAATCAATTTTTTCTCTATTGATCACTACAAGAAATATAGAAATTTCAAACCCCAACTAGAATGTTGCTTTTGTGACAAAAGTATACACAGTCAAAGAAAGACCATTTAATTTAAGGGAAAGGGTCTTCTAGAAAGAATAAAGTTAATTTTAAATTCTGATGCATTTGTGTATGCAAATTTTCTATGGTAATGGCATCAGCATATTCAGTTAGAATTTAAATTAGAGCCCCATCTGGTTTTCTCCTATTATTCACATGTTTTATTATTTTTAATAAATAAATTTAGTTGAAGTTTTTGTGAATTTTATTTTGTAAAAAGTTATCAAATAATGGATCTTAGTACAGTATGATCTGCTTTTGTTTAAAAACAAAAGGTTAAAAACATTACACCCCTCACCCCTTTTTATAAAGAAACATCTATAAAATATAACACGAGTTCTGCTCAAGAGTCATTACGAGGATGTACTATGCATGTGATAATTTTTTTTATTTTTTTCATTATCATCATTTTCTTTCATTTGTCTTTTATAAGATCATTTACATTGAAAAAAGTATCACTTGTATCAAGTACATTGACATCAACATGCTCGTGGTGGGTTGCTAGGGGGCGCTATGCATGATTTGTATGGTGAATCCACCAATAAAACCGGTGGACGTGTTTGAATAGCCTTATATGTTAAAAAACAGTTGAAAGTAATTTTTAATATTCCAAGATTTACCATTGCATATGAAAATATGACTGTTTTTTTTTTCTCAAGTTCATTCGATAAATTTAGTAGACCATTACAGTTGATTCTTGTTTTGTTATACCTTCATGGAACAACTTTACATGTATTTCGACCGAAAAGTCAGCTTACCAGGATTACTTTTACAGTAATATAATTGCTCCTTACTTAATACTGTTGAGGAACGAGAACGAGGCAAAGAAGAAGGACGTGCATCAAAAGCTCTGCTGATTTTTATTGGAAACAGGAAATTTTTAATGAGTTATAGTGTGCTGTGAAACTGATAACCTACCACAATAACATTTTTAGCTTCTTTACAAGCTTTTAACGTAATAACCCCACTAAATTTGCCGGAAAAAACCAACACACGTGGTGATAGACATTTTTGAGCTTTCCCGCCTGGTGTCGGCCATCTTAAATATTTTATCAAAAGCAGACTGATGTCCACTGTCCATGGTGATAGTCACTATATATATGAGCACAACCCTTATTAATATTTTTATATATTGTATGTCTTTAATCTTATTAATATTTTATACGTTTTAATCTTATTATTATATATATGTTTTTGTGTTTCGTTTTTGTTTTGTTTTATTTTCTCGCTGATATTTTAAGGTAAGATATTATTTTATAATATTACGTTGACATTTGTGCATTTTGCAAAAGATTAGGTATAAATAATATTATTTTGCCTTGTACTTCCTGGCAGTCCCTACCCATTAAATACCCATTGTCAATAAGCCCTTATCCAAAAACCATGCCCTCCAGTTTAAGAGTCTCAAGTCTAAGGTACCGTTTTCACCAAGTAGAGGAATAAAGATGTCACAGACAAACTATAATGTAATGAGAAAGAAGGCTCTTCAGCAAAAATTTGATGCGACAGATAGAATACATCTTACATGTGAACTTAAAAAGGGGAACTTAGTATTGACATTCTCAACAGCGGCCTTTGAATCATTCCGATCTATTCTCAGAAATTGTGCTAATCATAGCCCATTTAGTGGCTTTAATTTTGAAGCAGAAATACGTTTCTCTAAAGATAAAACTGCCTCAGCCGAAGAAGCATATTCAGTTAAAAGAGATAGTCGACAACTTTATAAAATAAACTTATATCTGACTACATCAAGAGTAAATATAAATGGGGCCAATATCAACATATTTATTGATGATCATTTCCCACTTATAATATCTGAAATGAAAGTCCATGGAAACTTTAGTGATTTAAATAACATACTAAAAGATAGCCTGATGAATTCTTTAAAAATTGAAGAAAATGAAGTCGCAAACATTAACAAGTCAGTTAACAAACTGAACGATAAATCATCATCGATCCGAAACAGAAAGTGCTCGAACATAGTCCCTCTTGATAAAAAGAAAATATGTGTATCCGATGCAATGTATTTACTGCAGATTGACGGTAATAAATCAGCACGTGACTCAAATCTACCGATTGATTATACAAATAACCCAAAAGTTGATGGAACAGATATAAATTGCTTAGTTTGTGACCAAGAGTGTCAGGATGAAGCTGTGTATTGTGACTGTTGTAATACTTGGATCCATTATAAATGTGAACAACTCTCAAAAAGTGATATAAAATACTTCAAACAGACTCCATCAGAATTATATACTTGTATGGTATGCATGGATTTACTTATGTTTGATTCCTACAATCGTGATAATACGAATATTGAAATTATACAAACGTCGCCGGATATAGCTATAGCTAAAGATAAACAATCTAACGTACAAACGTCACCGGATATAGTTATAACTAAAAATAAACAATCTAACATACATTCTGTACCAACTATATTGCAACCAAAAACCCAGAATATGGAAACCAATACTGATATGGGATTGAAAGATTTAGATAAGCTTGAAGAGTTACAGCGGGTCCAGAAGAGACTTACATCTAGAGAAAAGGAGATATCAACTAAAGAAAAGGCAATAAAAGAGAAAGAAAAAGATCTTAATGAGGTAACCTTGAAATTGGCTTCAGCTCAAACATATATATTAAATCTTGAGAAAAGGATAAATGATATGGAATCATCTATATTGTATAAGAAAACAGGCCCGAATATAACTACTTCCAATGATGATAGTGATAGACTTATCTCTACAACACTTGAACGTCGTTTAATTGAAATTGAGCACAAACTGAGTGAAACATATAGAGCTCCACCTTGTTACCAGGTTCCGAATATCGTAATAAACAACAATATTGATGGCAACAAAAGTGAGACTGCTACAAGCAAATATGAGGTAAAACAGAATACAAACTGTACACAAACTCAAACCGATAGTGTGAACTTAAACATGACCCAAAATAGTACCTATAATGATGAAAATTTAGTTGATGACAATATTAATTGTCAGCCTCACCCTAGTGCTGTAAACCTATTACATATATTAAATCTCAATCAAATGAGTTCTGCTGATATATCCTATCAAAGGAACCAACAAAATCCCGAAAATAAGTCTTATACTTCGATCCCTGACAATAAACAAAACCATTTTTTAGGGAAGCGAAAAACAGAATCGACCACCATACCCGAATCCTCAGCACCAAAGACCGGCGATACAATATTACACAGGTATGCCACTATATCAACGTTCAATGTGGAGAACTTCTCATTCAATGCCGTATACCTTCACAGACTTCCCGAAACTTGCTGAGAAGTTGTCAGTCATTCGGACTGACAGACATGAAAATCTTGTCAGTCCGAAAAATATTTTGCCGGTCCGAAAAAAAAGTCCCAAAAAATTCACTGTCAAAAAACATGCATAATGTTTAGTTTGGCCTTTTTAGAGTGATTTACCCTAGTATTAGCAATTGGGCACCTGATTTCACCTCTGGTTTTTATAGAGGTTAAAGTAATTCAATTTTCAGTTTTCAGTGTTGTTCAAAATTGTATATGTTATGTCTTTTATAGTGTGTGTCTCGAGTTTTGTTGTTTTGATAACCTTGTACTATAGGTCAATGGTTGTATGAAAGACGTCATGTCATTGGCTAATATATATACAAATAACCAATCGTGTCGTGATCGTCTTCACAAATGGGTTTGATTGAAACTGGAAATATATAAAAGGGTGAAAACAATGAAAATTATGTAATTTAAAAATAAAATTAAACACTGATTAATGCCTTTCGGAAAAAATCTGAGGTAACTATTATACCAAACATTCGGTATTACAGAGTTGGCGAAACTTTTTTTCTGTCTGACATTGGGTCAGACAGGAACTGGGGTTCTGTCTTACCCATGGGCTTTGTGTCTGTCCCAACATTTTTTTTGTAATATTGTATATAACCTGTCAAATTTTTTTTTTTTTTATACAGAACTGAATGCAAGATTACCTATAGTCATGATCATTAAACAGCTCACTTAAATGTTTTTCTATATACATATTTTTATCTAAAAAGATAAGGCAGATATAGCCAACCATCCGTATCTAATGGTCCGATCACGTTCCGAATATTATACATCAATGTCAGTTTCCGGTTTACCTACATTTTTAATTTCAGTTAAGAATATGAATCTGCTGTCATCTTCAATATATAAGCATCTCAAAACATATTTAATTAAACACAAACAATCTTTGATACTTGGGGAGTGTGGAAGTCAACTTATTTCTGTGCTCAGTAATATATTTCAGTCTTAATGTTCCACGTTTTGCAGGTGCTGGTTCCTACTAAAAGGATGTTTACATTTACGTACATTTGTATAGGAGTTTCGATTACAAAGAGGAACGTGTCGGTCTGACAGAATAAATAAACAAATTTCAAGTCTCTGTCTGACATTTTAATAAAACTGAAAATGGAATTTAATGCCATTGGCAGTGAAATCTGGGAGGGAATAAATTTCAATCGCCGTTCCTTTCAAATTTTACCGAAATATCCCAATAACTTACCGAAATCTCCCCTGTATGTGGAATAATCCCCCCAGAAGTGATATATATACAACTTATTTAGGTTCCTATGTAGTTTTTAAATAAAAATAATACGCTTTGAAAGTTGTAGAGCCGATTTAGTGTTGTCAATATAAGAAATGTGCATATTCCAAGATGGCGGAAATTTTTGATGGGAGATAACTCTATTTACCTGTGACGTTAGCACTGTTTATGTACTTGTAATATATAATAACAAAATTATATTAAATGAATTTTTAAATGCTCATATTGGATTAAATTATTCACAATGAATGTAAATAATTTAAAGCCCACTCGCCACGACAAGGCTATGAGCATGTGAAGGGGGCAAGGAATTTAATGGGAAATTTAGTCGTCATTACTTGTATTTACAGTGTCCTTTTGCAAATGTTCCCACGATATTGGATGTTTTTGTGCATGAAGATGCATGAAAACGGTTATTTTTCGGGTATTCTTTTCTTTCTGTTTCAAGACTTTTTTGCTTAAAAAAAGCAAGGTATGTGTATTTGTTATGTCAAGAATTTCTTTTATGTCTTGTAAAGTGTCCATTACTTCTTTGTGAACTACGTGTCTCATATTACTGATATTTCGATCACAAGAATAATAAAATCATTCCTGTTACAGAAGAATGTTTATGTCGCCATATTCTTTCGTCTAGGTAGCTGGGTAGTAGGTGTGATGATACACCTTTCATTTCTTTTAATCGGTACTTTGCCTTTACTACATCTTGGCTGTCTCGTTGTATGGGTGTGTTGAGTAACTTAGTGGTGCAGATATCACGGAGGTACTGCATGGTACATCTGGATCACCGTCTTCTCTCCAATCTCTACCTGCTTTACAGTTGTACTGACTTTGGTTTGGTAACTCCATAAGTAGATGATATACATTTGTACAACCATTTCCCTAGTGGAACTCTGGATTTCTCGAAGAAGGACCCAGTTCGTATAGTTCTGTACGTGTGTAGAATCGGGTATTGACAATACTAGTAGTAGTAAGCATCAATGAAAGTATCCAAATCTGTTTCGAAGGCTTTCTCGTCAAAATATTTATTACTGCAATCGTTGCCCCCTATTTGGCATACAGTACACTCCAAGTGTATCAACGATCATACTCTCAGGTCCGACATATTCCTCCTAAAATGTCCGACAAATTTGAGAGTCAACACTCTCTAAGTCCGACTATTTGGTCGGACATTTTGGTCTTGGTTGGACGTGAGAGTGGATATTAAAAGATTTTTTTTTACATTTCTCGAGGTGAATATGTCAAACATTTTGTGATCGATGCGTATTTATAAGCGTACTTTCTTTCCGGTGTGTAGAATGTGCGGGTAGTAAATACCCTAGTGTATTTTTACCTTGCACCATATTCGCGCCAGGAAAGGTAGCTCCAAGGTCAATATTTGTCAGGCTCGGGCACAACAGTCGTTCGATGCATAGGAGCACCTGATAATCAAAGAATTGTACAATAATTTCGAGTTACACCGTTTGTGTTTCTTTAATCTGTTTAATTTTAATAGATCTTTCTAGTACATTTAAATTTTACGATTACAATCGGAATGCTAGAAATATCGTAACTTTTCCGAAATCTAAACTTTAAAATTATCTACGCCGAGTCCAGCCGTGGCTTGGATTTCTCGAAAAAAGTTTTCTTAACAAACCAAATTAAATTTGAGTAAAAACTCGACTTAAGTTTGCGTTTTGACTTTGTTTGTTTGTAGAAATCACTGACGATTCAAAAAAAAAAATCTGTTGTCACTTAGAACAGAGTCAGTGAGGCCGGTACGCTATGTACATGAATGAATAAGAGATAATTCTTTCGGAGTGTGATATCCATATAAAGGTGAAATAACGGATGCAAAAATCACCGGCTAAAGTTACACAATATTCCGTTTACAAATATTTCAAGTCCCTATACTTGTTCATCTGTGACGGCAATATGTGTATTGGACTAGGTATTACAGCCAGCTTGATATGAATTAATTAGCTCAGGTTACAGGTGTCAATAATGGAAGGAACATCTTGTTGACACAAATTTCCAGGTGCCAGGGGGAGAACAATTATAATTAATTCTATTTAATGTTGTTGTTTTTTATTACTATTTGTTTGTAGGTACATTTGCAATCATTGAAGTAAATTTAATTTGGGAGTCAATACTCTCTAAGTCCTACTATTAGGTCGGACGTGAGAGTGGATATTTAAAGATTTTTTTTTACATTTCTCGAGGTGAACATGTCAAACATTTTGTGATCGATGGATATTTGTAAGCGTACTTTCTTTCCGGTATGTAGAATGCACTGCCGTAGCACTCGGTACGGTTGGTACGGTTCCGACCGTACCACTTTTTTTGGCTGGTACGGCAAACCGTACCACAATTTCGAAAGAAAAAAAATATTTTGAGATGAAAAAAGGATATTCTTTGATATTACGAATTTAATTTGCTACACAATGGTATAATACGGGATAATAAATGTATTTTTACCAAATTAAATGCTGTTTTTATACTCAAAACGGCTGCATGAACAAAAAATATTACAACGGTTAATTCCGTCACAAATACCTGATCGATTCAGCAAACTCCTATGTTCCACGGCTGTACCACAACAAATAAACAAAACGTTGAGCCTTGAAAACTTTCGACGTCATGGGGCTACACCAAGGTTTAATTACATGTAGTTAACATTTAAATTATTGAAACTGTTTCGCAAGCCCGTTGTTTTGTTATGTGATATATTAATGTTATATTTATAAAGTTTATAAAATTTACTACATATGAAACTGTATTGATTTAGAAATTTAGTACAATATTTTCCTTCATTGAAGAATGACGTCAAAGGTACGGACATCTAGAGATACGAAAAATGAAAATAAAAGAGGCAAATTTATTTAATACAGTTGGATGTTGTATTTTAAAAAAAATAGGTTAAATCCATAATATATATCAGCATATCAGATATCAGACAGGGTATATAATGTGACATTTCCGGCTTAGGATCTAGACATGGTATATAATGTGACTTTTCCGGCTTAGGATCTATATTCCTTGAGGCACGCACAGCCTCATGGAATATAGATACTAAGCCGGAAATGTCACATTATATACCCTGTCTGATAGCTGAATAACATATATTAATGTCGTAATATTTTTTTTTTAAATGTCTGTCTACCATTGCGTTTCAGAAACCAAAAATCGGAAAGGGAACTACAAATACAATTCCAAATATTTTTCTTCATAAAGGAAATTGGTGGAGGAATGGCTTCAACATATTTTTTGGAAGAAAGATGAAATAACATAGAAGGTAAGGGGGGGGGGGGTCCGATCGGAAATCAGGAATACTTATGTCCATTGACCGTACTAACTTAACCGTTGCAAGACATCTTAAACTGAAAGAAAACACAGAAAACTAAAGTAAAAGAGTAACTAGGACTCCACAAAAATATGGGAGCATGGACCAGGTGCACCGGTAGGTAAGCGTTATTTTTTATTTGGCTGAAAATACACAAGAATTTATCTTTGTGCATTTACCTAAAACAATATGGGAGATAACCCCCTCCGACAAAAAAAATTGGCCGTACCACTTTTTTTTAAGGTACTACGCCTATGGAATGTCCGGTTACGTAAATATCTTAGTGCATTTCTACCTTGCACCATATTCGCGCCAGGAAAGGTAGCTCAAAGGTCAATATATAACTGAAATATTGTTGAAAAGTGACGTTTAAACACCCATAGCCACATATAAATTATTGCAATAAAATATCGATTAAGTAACGAAATTGATATAAATTATTTTCCAGTATATTTAGTATAAAAAGCTTGTTTACTGTGAGATGTATTGCAACCGCCATTTTTTACAACAATCACGTGCGCATGCTCGTGTTTGATGGAAAGCTATAGCTATATTTAGATATTTTGTGATAATAATTTTATATTGTAAATCGATCCACCCTGTGATTTTTTTCAACAAGATACATTTTTTATAGTATATATTTTATTATAAAATACAATATTGAACTGATTTTCGATAACACTTCAATCATTGAATATTGATTTTTTTCGGGTGTTGAATATTTTATCCCCAGAATTGCACCCCCTGTTAGTATACTTTTATTGCTTTATTTAAAAAAAAAATAACACCAAGAACATCGATGATACGAGTCTTCTTATTCAGAAATAAACCTACAGCAAAATAAAGGTATACATTTTTTGTATTGTAAACAAAATCGTCATTTTTATCTAGATTTGTCGTCCGAAAAATACGGTACTCCTCTACTATACTAATTTGGATTAGGTGATGGGAATTAGGTGCCATCATCAAAATAAAGATTAAAAAAATGTATTTCATGATAATGATGGCTGATTAAAATTGTTTGTCATGCATTAGCTGTCAGTTGTGATATACAGGATGTAACCAATATACAGGAAGAGCCCCTACTGTGAAGCCATCTATTTTGAGATGCCATTCAATGAAAATAACAACTGATATTGTTAAATAAGAATAAGAATTAGATAAGAAATTAAAATTTATTGAAGGAAAGGATTTACATAATTAACACATTAAGTCACATTTCATTTATTTAGCTTGGGTCAGTTATCAATTAAAAAGACAAAAATGGTTTTAAAAAAAATCTGTCTAATAAATATTTACCTAAATAACGATATCATGACGTATAATAATTTCTCACCGTAAATGTATTTATTTTATTAAGATATAAATTAATTTTTTAAGTACAAATAAATTGGAAGACGGCTTGAAAATCGAAAACGCAGAATAAGTCTTAGTAAAAAGAGTCTTGAGCAACGTTTTTTTCACACCTGTGATAGGTGTATTTGTATATCATGAATGCACGATGCGACAACATGCTGAGATGGGTGATGTTTTGACAGTGATGGATCGTTGTATTCGAATACATAGAAAAAAAATGAGACAAAAAATACATAACCTAAGATCTATTAATCCAAAAGAATATTGGAAAATTATCAATAGTGGTAGAAAACAAATAAGTCCAAATATATCCATTAATGTGTTATTTGATTTCTTTAAAACTCTAAATACTGGTGAACCTGAGAATGAGGGCGACCCACCCGTGTTTAATCAAGATACTGATGATTTGAATAATATCATTAATGCGCCAATCACCATAGATGAAATAAAATCTGCTATGAAAAATTTGAAAAATAACAAAGCTTCAGGTGAAGACTTAATTGCAAACGAATACTTAAAACACTCATTTGAAATTATGTCTGACATGTATGTTAAATTGTTTAATCTGATTTTTGATAAAGGTTTGATTCCAGAACAGTGGTTATATGGTGATATTATACCTATTTTCAAGAACAAAGGTGACAAGTCTGACCCGAAAAACTATAGACCAATTACAATCGTAAGCTGCTTTGGAAAACTGTTCACTTCTGTTCTAAATAATCGGTTAAATAAATTCTCTGATCAATATCATGTTATATTAGAAAACCAAGGGGGATTCCGAAAAGGGTATTCGACAAATGATAATCTGTTTATTCTTCATATATTGATACATATTATGAAAAAGAAAAAGAAAAAGCTATACTGCGCATTTATAGATTTTGCCAAAGCTTTTGATACAGTGTGGAGAAATGGTTTATGGAATAAATTACTTATAAATCAGATAAATGGGAAGATGCATAATGTTATTTTTAATATGTACCAAGACATCAAGTCTCGCATACAGTATAATAAAGAGACTTCAAACTATTTTGAATGCAATGCTGGAGTTAGACAAGGGGAAAATTTATCCCCCTTTTTGTTTTCTTTATATTTAAACGACTTGGAAGATTTTTTACAGAGCAAAAATTCTTTAGGACTAAATTGTATTACTGATGAAATAGAAAATGAGCTAGATATTTTTATTAAAATGTTAGTAATACTATATGCTGATGATACAGTTTTATTTGCAGACTCTGCAGTTGAGATGCAAATACAGCTTGATAATTTTTCAGAATATTGTAGTTTATGGAAACTAAATGTCAATTCCAGTAAAACAAAGGTTGTTATTTTTGCTGGTGGTCGATTTCCCACAAATAACTTTAATTTTAATTTTGATGGTAATAATTTAGAAATTGTATCAGATATTGTATATCTTGGAGTAAATTTCTCAAGAACTGGGAGTTATTTGAATACTAAAAAGCGTAACATCGATAAAGCCTACAAAGCTATATATGCAGTACTAAAAAAGGGCGTCTTCATAACTTGTCTATACAATGTCAGTACGATCTTTTTGATAAGATAGTTAAACCAATTCTATTATATGGTTGTGAAATTTGGGGTTTTTAAAACTTGGATACAATAGAGCGTGTCCATCTTAAATTTTGTAAACTCTTACTCCATTTGAAGAAATATACTCCAAACTTTATGATTTATGGTGAGCTAGGTGCTTGCCCTATGTCTGTATATATCCAAACACGCATTGTAAATTTTTGGTCAAAGTTTGTGAACTGTGAAAATAGTAAATTGTCAAGTATTATTTATAAATACGCATATTTACAGCATACACAAAATGGTTTGAAAATGCCTTGGATAAAAGCTGTCAAAAATATATTAGATAGTTGTGGATTTAGTAATATATGGGAAAATCAAGGAAATTTTAATTCAAAGTGGCTTAGTTTAAGTTTAAAACAGTTTCAGCAAAAATGGCGTTCTGACATGAATAATTCATCAAAAGGGTTATGCTATAAAATTTTTAAGGATTGTTTTGAATTCGAAAATTATCTAAATTTACTTGATGACAAAGACAGACAGTTACTTTGTAAATTTAGGACATGCAATCATAGATTGCCTATTGAAATTGGTCGGTGGCAAGGCATTGAGAGACAAAATAGGACATGTAACATATGTGATAAAAATGAGATTGGTGATGAATTCCATTATGTACTACAGTGCCCATCTCTTCACGACGATAGACGACGTCTATTGGATTCTACCTATTTGACTAGAGTTAATGTTTTAAAATTTGCTAATTTATTCCAATCTAGAAATAAAATTAAGTTAAGACACCTTTGTAAATTTATCAAAATTATTTGTTCAAAAACACGTCCTCCTGGTTAGTCACCTCTCTCTCCTTCTTTGTTGTGTTTTTATTGTGTTACATCCATCATCTTGTCATGTGCATGCAAATATTGATATTGAATGTTTGTATCTATCTCTGTACCATTGTAATGCATTGGTTTATGAGAATAAAGAATCTTGAATCTTAAAGAATCTTGACAGGTAAACTGTAAAAAAAAACAAACGTAGAATACACTAATAAAATATTATTTCACCTATATCAGGACTCCGCAGACTACCAATTTGCAAGAAAAAAAACCCGGGATTTACGGATTGATGACCCATTCGCCATGAACAAAATAAAACTTAAATTTTACTAAATAATTTTAATCCAAATTTGCCTTTAAAGAAATAAATGTATAAATTAGAATTATTTACCCGGGTTCGTTCGCCCTACATTTGGCAAACACGTAAAAGAGCAAACGCACCCGATATCGTAAACCGGCAACTGTCTGCAGCAAGTGAAAGGGCCTTGGCATCGATTGTCGCGAGTACATAGGGACATATTAATATTCACTTCTAGTGCACTTAAAACATGGGTACTGCATGTTAATACATTTTATTTATGGATATTATTGTATATATCGCCCGTGACAGCCGTTAACATATCTATGCTTTCCGTACCACTGTATATCACTCATTTACTTCAGCTTTACTAAGATACGCATGTTTCTTTATGCACGAATTTATGATGCTACCGAATTTATTGGTTAGCAGAATTTGGGGACGTGTCCTGTTTACAGTTTAACTATCTGAGAGTGGAGACTCTCACTCCGACCTGGGAGGATTTTGTCGGACAATTTGGTCGGACAATTTGGTCGGACATTTGAAGAGTGAAGTCCGACAAAACTCTGTGTCCGACCTGAGAGTTTGATCGTTGAAACACTTGGAGGGATCTGTATAACCACATGTGGAGTATAATGGACAAATAAGCCAGCCTCAATTGCCGTAATCAATGTCTTGACGCGTCCACCGGGATAGCCATGCATTTGAACAGAGACCTTTCCACGAGCATTGCCAGGGTCTTCCCATTCATGGGGTTTCTCTGGATTCTCACACAAACGTCTCAAATTGGTAACAAAGCTATGCCCGAGGATCAAAACGTTCATCATACTTGCGGATATGAAGAACTGAATGCACTTAATTTAAAATAAATTTGAAAATTAACGGTATATAACGATTGAGTAGTAAATGATCTTTGGATCAAAATAAAATTAGATAATAAACTATGATATAGATTCTCTTAGATACTGAGTCAGTAAACTACCATGTGACAGTATTGTTGAAATTGATTTGAGTTTTGAGAAATTGCGCCGTTAAAAAAAAAATTATTAAGAGTTTTTGGTGATTCTCTTATTATTTACTTACTTTTTATGCCTTATTATTACATATTGTGAGATTTTAGAATAATTGAAATTTGCAAATGATGAAGTTTATTTTAAATATTTAATTAAATGATTGACTTTAATATACAGTTTGTCATATATATTATGTGAACCAAAAATTTGAATTGCTGTCATTTATGAATTTAGCATACAAGTTGTTTAAATAGTGTGACAAATCCCAGTTTTATAGGTATAGTGTATCATAATGAGTTGGGCACTACGACCTTCCTCTAGATACACATTAACCCTATTTTGGTGTTAATGAGGTACTTGACATCGATAGCATCTCCGCGCAAAAATTGCCAAAATTATAACTTTGGTAACATAGAGTTGGTAATATACAGTATTGTTCTTACAGCTGACGGTATATATACACAAATTTGTGACTACTCCAAGCCGGTGACGACCATAAGCACATCACATAAAGTGACATATGTTCAATATGACACGATAATTTGATTTTTACTATGGCTTCATTATGTAATTTGATAATTAATGAAGTAAACAGCATAATTAAATGATTCCTTTGATGTTGACGACATGTTAACAAAATTCACAAAACTGTCATATTTTAAAATTTATTTACAATGATAATTGAATTAATTTAGCGAATTATCAGCTTTGAACAATGTTCACATTAAGATATAAATATGTCCTGCAAATTTATTCTGTCATTCCACATTGATAACTCAAATGTACTCAATACTCAGTTTATACCAACATCAGTAGGATATCTAAGTAGTTTTAAATTTCCCTTAAAAAATAAATAACATTTTCTCGCGGACTATGATGGGTATGCCCGTGCCTTGTGCAGAATATCTAAGTAGTTTTAAATTTCCCTAAAAGAAATCCTTGGTTTATGTTGTATCAATTTTTAATTATAAACATATTTATAAAATATCAAATTATTAAATACATACAATTCATAAATAATAATGACATTATGAAAACCATGCTCATATAAATGTTGTCTTAATATTTAATTACATGATATTTGTATCTTAAAACAAAATAAATTATAAAGAAAAGATAAATTATTAAATTTAAAAAATCCATAAATAAAAGTAATGACGACTAAATTTCCCATTAAAATCCCTGCCCCCTTCACATGCTCATAGCCTTGTCGTGGCGAGTGGGCTTTAAATTATTTACATTCATTGTGAATAATTTAATCCAATATGAGCATTTAAAAATTCATTTAATATAATTTTGTTATTATATATTACAAGTACATAAACAGTGCTAACGTCACAGGTAAATAGAGTTATCTCCCATTAAAAATTTCCGCCATCTTGGAATATGCACATGTCATATATTGACAACACTAAATCGGCTCTACAACTTTCAAAGCGTATTATTTTATTTAAAAACTACATAGGAACCTAAATAAGTTGTATATATATCACTTCTGGGGGGATTATTCCACATACAGGGGAGATTTCGGTAAATTCTAGGGAGATTTCGGTAATATAGGGAGATTTCGGTAAGTCGTGGTACCGGTCCGATATATATTTTGAAATCGTCGGTCCTACTGCATTTCTGTCGGTCAGGACCGACGGACCGACGGTTTTCGGGAAGTCTGCCTTCAACAAATTTTAAATAGATCTGACATTGTGAGCATTCAAGAACATTGGCTATTCACCTTTGAGAAACAGAAATTAATCGACTATTGCTTGGAAAATAACTATATTTGCTTTTTGAAATGTTGTGATGAAATGGAACCTATATCACCAAAAATTAGGACAAGGGGATTTGGCGGGAGTGGAATTCTACGGAGAAAGTCTTTCGACCCTTTTGTTACGAAACTGAGCGATGGGTGCGAAAGAACCTGTGCA
Organism: Bathymodiolus brooksi; assembly: GCA_963680875.1. Lineage (NCBI taxonomy): Eukaryota > Metazoa > Mollusca > Bivalvia > Mytilida > Modiolidae > Bathymodiolus > Bathymodiolus brooksi. The sequence continues at coordinate 71,290,951 of OY804590.1, forward strand.
ATCAAGATTGATTGTGAAGATATATCTATTTGTATCATCTCTGCATATATGCCTACAAATAATGGTAACCATAGCGATGACTTGTACAGAAAATGTCTAGACGAGCTTTCCGAAATAGTAGCAAAATATGACTCTTGTAACATTGTGTTAACTGGTGATCTAAATGCATCTTTTATTAGACCAACACCAACAGTTAGAGATAAACTCTTCATGCAGGATATTGTGGAAATGGGATTTATACTGCCAGAAAAATACCCAAGGGATAGTACCTTTCACCACTTTAACGGTTAGTGTATCTCAAATTGACTATATTTTACCTTTTAAACATTGTGATTTTATAACTGATATAAAGATACACCATAGAGAAAGCCTGAATACCTCAACTCATGATCCTGTCTCGGGGAGATTCATTATAAAGCCATATATAAATGCATGTCAAAATGAAGAACAACCAATCAACTTTAAACTAAATTGGAAGAAGTGTGATGTTCAAAACTATCAAAAACTTGTAACTGATCAAATTACAGATATGGACTTACTTAGTATCAGAGATTGCGAAGAGCAAATCTCGAAATTGATAAAAATTCTAAATAATAGTGCAGATAAGTGTTCAAAAAAGTCAAAATGTCGGTCCAAGAGGTCAAATCCATGGACTCCAGAAATAAACTCATTATGTAAGTTAAGCAAAAGAAGTCATTGGAAATGGAGGGAAAGTGGAACTCCGAAAAATAAGGACAGTCCATTATGGATGGACTGTATTACTGCCAAAAGGAATTTACGTCGAGCTCAATGACAGGAAGAAGCTAGAAAAAGAAATCAATTATACTCAGATATTATGGAATCGCATATGATTAATGACAAACATTTCTATAAAATAGTTAATTCACAGAGAGATTGTAGAGCGCAAAAACTAACTCAACTTCAGGTCGATGGTGAAATGCTACAAAAATCAGATGACATAGCAGAAGGGTGGGTAAGATACTTCCAAAATTTAAGTAAGCGATTGGAAAGTGATAACTTCAATGCAAAGTATCAAGAATTTGTTCAACTAGATTATAAAGAAATTGAAGACTTTTGTCGTAATAATTATAAATCAGATACAGAATTTGTGAGTCTAGAATTATTGGACAAATTAGTGTGTGAAATGAAAAATGGCAAATACCAAGATGAACAATTATTATCTGCTGAACACTTTAAATTCGGTGGGCCATCTCTTATATATTTATTGAAGTCTATTTTTGAAAAAATATTTAAAGAAGGAACTGTACCAAATTGTTTTAAATCTGGAATAATTACTCCTGTATATAAGAAACAGGATAAACCAATAAATAATCCTAATTCCTACAGAAGGATAACTGTGTCAAGCGTTATCGGAAAATTGTTTGAGAAAGTAATTCTACATAAAATTAGTCCGTTACTGAAAGAGAGTCAGAACCCCCTACAGAGAGGTTTCAGCAAGGATGTCGCACCTACTAATGCTAGTCTATTGTTAACCGAGGCAATAGCAGAATCTCTAGATAATAACGTATCTTTATATGCAGCCTACATTGATGCTTCAAAGGCTTTTGATGTTGTATGGCATGAATCAATGTTACGTAAACTTTTCTACACTGGAATAAGTAAGGAAACATGGATATTGACAAAGATGCTTTATCAAGATTTACACTCTAAGGTTAAATGGGAGGGAAAAATATCTAGTCCATTTTATGAACAACAAGGTGTCCGTCAGGGTGGAATATTATCCCCGGAATTATATAAAGTCTTCATAAACCCGTTATTAGATTTCTACAAGAATAACTATCTTGGTTTCCGAATTGGTTCCATTCAAGTTAACAGTCCGACCTGTGCTGATGACATTGTTCTATTAGGACGATCACAGTTAGAACTTCAAACAATGCTACTAGGCCAAGAACAATATGCGAATGACGAAAGATGTATAATTAGCGAAGCCAAAAGCAAGGTAATGATCTTCAACCAAAAGAAACAACATATTGATGAAAATTGTACACTTCACGATCGCCAAATAGCTCATACGGAATCTTATACCCACATTGGAATTGATAGAAAACTACGAGGACATGATATGATAGAAAAGAGAATCAAACTTGCACGAAGAACAACATACGCGCTGATGGGTACAGGAATGCATGGGTATAATGGAATAAACCCCAGTGTTATTATACGTATGTGGAATATGTATGTGAGACCAAGAATGTTATTTGGACTTGACTGTGTATTACTTTCTAAGAAGGACTACTCAAAACTATCATCATATCATAAATCCTTTTTGAAGATGATCATGAATCTGTCGGATGCTGCTATTTATATTCTATCTGGTGAATTACCATTAGAATCGTTCATACACTCTCAAATACTTTTGAAGTTGTGTTCCATTATTAGATATGGAGGGATTGAAAAGGAATTATGTATGCGACAGGTGTTAATAAAAGACGTCTCTTCACACAGCTGGTTTTTATATGCAAAGGAAATTCTGGATTTTTATGATCTTCCATCTGTCTTTGAGCTGATATCTGTCACCCCCGCAAAAGAGAAATGGAAAACTTGTATAAAGAATAAGATTCATGAATATTGGAAAATGCAAATTGAAAAATGGTCTGTAGGTAAATCTACTATCAGATACTTGATTCCAAGGACGAAAGAAAATGGAACTGTACACAATGTTTGGAAAAATGCAGGCATGAATCGGATAGCTATTATGAAAGCGAGCACAAAGGCCAAACTATTATCTGGCACATATATCTTGCAACAAACACAGTCGAAATTCAAAAAGAGACAAATCTCAGCAATATGTTTAATGTGCAATAGTGATATTGAAGACACTCCTCACTTTCTAATAAAATGTTCGTCATTGGAACGAACTAGACAACCATTCATAGATAAAATTAAAGCACTACTAAATACAGTGGATAAGAAACTTTACAAGAGTATTTATAAAAATGACATTAGACTCACTCAGTTAATACTGGATGTCACCAGTCCTACTCTTCCAATGAGGTTTCAAACAGATGAACTGATACATGAAATTGAATCTCTTACAAGAGGACTGTGCTTTGCATTACATCATGAGCGTTGCAGACTGCTAGATATTGCTGTAAGGCCTTATTGACATGGGTATCCTCAGGGCTCCTGTCATTACTAGTTCTATATGGATGTTAAAGAAAACTATACCTTTTAAAAATAAGAAATGAATACAGTTAAACTTAATTTTACCTTTTTAAGAATAAGAAATGGTTACAGATAAACTTAATCTTACCTTTTATGAACTTAGAAATGGTTATAGTTAAACTTAATTTTACCTTTTAAGAATAAGAAATGGTTACAGTTAAACTTAATTTTACCTTTTAAGAATAAGTAATGATAAATTTATTATAAATTTTGCCTTAAGGATAAGACTATGGTCACTTTAATATATTTTACTTTTTATGGATAGAATAACTGTCGATTTTACCTTTTAAAGATAAAGATTAATTTAATAAAAATTTAATCTGAATTTTTAGTATGGATGTTATTAAAGTCGACCTATACCTTTAAGGATGTGATTATGGTTACTTTATTATATTTTACCTTTTAAGAATAAGACATCTGTCAGTTTTACCTTTTAAAGATAAGGGTTAGTTATATAAAAATTTAGCCTGATTTTTAAAATATGGATATTATTACAATACCTAGTATAAATTCTTCAATACTTGTTAGGTGGTTTTATCTTTTAAAAATTGAGAGATCCTAATAAATCAAGGGTGCTCGACATATATATACTAGGGTGACATACATGTATGAGCATAAACCATTGTGTTAATTGAAGGAAATGGAAATGAACCAATTTATATTATCAGTGAAAGGCTAATCAAGTGCTTTGTCCAAGGAACTGCAGAATACTGCTTATGCAGCTTACATAGAGACATTGTATATAAATTACAAACTGTGAATATGCGAAATTATATCTGCGGTGGCGGAATACATGTATAGATCATATTAACGGTGGTGGTTACCGATAGAAACTAGTGGTGGAGGTTATTGGTCTTTTAAATTCCTGAATTATACTGAACTTAGATTCCTGAATTCTGAAATTGGTAAAGAATTTTCCTGAACTAATTAATACATATTAGCAGCACACTTGCAGAAGTGGTTCTCCGAGTAGCGGAGGGATATACACATAAAGAAGAAGAAGGTGTGGTTCCATAAAATCTCAAATTTGGACTCATCTGTTAAATTATATTTGATCAATTTAATAGCTGTAGATATAATAAACAATTATTCTGACTAATTTCAACATTTTTAATACAAAATAATATTTGTTTTATTTAGAAAACGCATTTACTTACACTCGTTATATAAATAGAATGTTAAAAATTACGGAGTATGTGATGATTCTAGTTATCTCCCTTGAATCCAACCAAAATGTGACACGATCCATCTGACAGAAAAAAGTTCTATTGTATGTTTGATTACAGAAAATGTTTCTTTGAAATACTAATATAGAAATCTTTGGAACTATATATATGATTTTCCATCACCCTTTCGGCAAATATTTTAATTTTTAATTTGTCGTGTTTTTTTAAACAACTTCCGCCATTTCCGTGTCGTTTTAATTTCTGCATTACTCCTTTGTTACAAGAAGTTCAAGCACGGGGCCTCAAATTTATATGAAAGAAACAATGTTCTATGTTTTTCTCGCTTCTTCGGTTATATTTGACGCTCGCAACGATTAAAACGAGTGAATTTTCAACACTTGGTCGATGTATTCTAAAACGTGTCCGATTCCGGTAAAAAATGTACGTGACAAATTAATTGAAATGACGCCATTATCGAGTCTGCTCTCCGACTGTATAATCTTGTGTAAATACAGTCTGTGAAATCTTTATTTTACACATGGCTAGATATAGTCAGACGTTTATATTTAGTTTATTTTCGTATCTATCAAAGGTAAATATTTACAAGTACAAAACAAAACTGCACTAGCCAGTTTTAATTCTTCAATAATTAAAACATAGTAGATGCAATTAATTATTTGGTGGAATAGTGTCCAAACAATTTAAGAAATATTTAACTTTGCATGTTGACAATAGTAAACAAAAAAACATGGCGGACATGTGATTTCCCGGTCTGGGAAAGAATGAAACACATTGTTCCTGTTTATAATGTGCACCCCTCCTACATTATAAGGAATCTGGGCAAAATCCTAAGCATTATGCAACCCTAAATACGGTATCCGATTTTGTGCCTGTCCGAAGCCAGCACCTGTATTTAAGACCTGGCTTTCCAACATCAAATGTCAAGGTCTTTTTTGTGTTCAGTGATTGTCAGTTTTGTTGATATTGGTGGAATTTTTAACATTGACAATCACTGTTTAAACTTTCCTGGATGCAACGAAATCAACGTGATGAGCCTTTTTAATACTATTCCAAGAACTAAACGTAGCCATGGTCATAAAAGAATTCAACATCCTAATGTTAAAAAGTCCTCTAAACCAAGAACGTTACAAGATACTTTTAATGATTTACTTTCTAATATACAGAAACCTCTTGGAATTCATCATATTCGTACAATCTTATTTTCACTACCTGTAAACTACCTCAAAGATCTTAGGGGTTTTGGACTTGACAAAGGAGGCGTAGATCCTTTTTCTCCTAAGTACAGATTGTCTAGTATTATATGTGACGTGGCGTCCTTTCGTCTTTTTAAACCAGTTCGATCTGAACCTCTGCATGATAACAACAGAAAATTCCTCCATATTCCGTTTGCTAATAAAGGAATCGATGCTATTAACATCAGCAACATTCTTAATAGAAAAGAGGTCATAAAAGAAATTCCACCATATTTCAAAAATCAATCTGTTCCCATTGTCTCCTATAGCTACACTAACAGCATTGGCCGTAAAATTTTCAACTACAAAGAAGCATTGCAAGATATTAACATAAAAGAGTACATTAAGAACCCTCTGACTTGTGACTGCTCCCACTCTCCTTTTCAATACAACCCATCTGGACATGTAATCACTGGTGATCTGAATATCATTCAACATGAGAGTCTCCGAAAGGTGATTTCTCATGGTCCTAAATTCAGAGAACCTCAACACATCAATTGGAAACATAATTTCAAGATAATTATGGATGCTGTTGAAGATTATGCCAGAAGGTGGATAAAGAGAGAAGTAGACCAAGATCCTGAGTTAGAGTCCTTGTCAGACTGGGTTAGAACAATTAGGTTTCTAGTACAAGGTCGGATTCACAAACTAAAAAATTGTGTTAATAGTCGACCTAAGTCTGTATTTAAAGACCAAGAAGCTGTTAAGTGTCTTTCCTCTCTTCATGACAAATATGTTGTCGTTCCTGCGGACAAGGCTTCCAACAATATCGTGTTTGTATGTAAGTCATATTACTTCGAATGTCTAATCAAGGAATTAGGCATAAATAGCAACACCTCTAGTAATACCACATACAAACCAACTTCGTTCGACAAAGATGAAATCCTAGCTAACCACAGATCATTCATGACCTCTTTAAACATTCCCTCTGGTAAAGAGTCTGAGAATTTACCCTATTTATATTGGATACCTAAACTCCATAAGACACCATACAAAGAAAGGTACATAGCGGGATCATCAACTTGTTCGACGAAAGAATTGTCTATTCACCTGACAAAGATTCTGTCTACAGTAAAAGAGGGACAACAGAAATATTGTGAAACTGTTTACTCGCGTAGTGGCATAAATCACATGTGGATTTTGAAAAACTCTAAAGATCTTTTGGATAACCTGAAATCAAGATCTTTCTCTCAGGTATCCTCCATCAAGACTTTTGATTTTTCAACTCTATATACCACCCTACCGCATGACAAATTAAAAACCCGCTTTAAAGAAACAATTCATAAAGCTTTTAGTCATAGAAACTATGGCTCAAAATTTGTTGTGTTAGGCTACAATTCCACATATTTTTCAAACAAAATTCATAAAGGTAAAACATGCTACTCCGAGGAACAAGTGATCAGTATGCTGGAGTTCCTCATCGATAACATATTTGTCTCCTTTGGAGGGACACTGTTTCAGCAGGTCGTCGGCATACCAATGGGTACGAATTGTGCCCCTCTTCTAGCCGATTTATTTTTATACTCATACGAGTCGGAGTTTCTTCAAAAGCTTGTAAAAGATAAGAAGATTCATGAGGCTAGAGCCTTTAATTTCACATACAGGTATATTGATGACGTTTTATCTATCAATAATTCTAGATTTGCAGAATTTCTTCCATTGATATATCCTCCAGAGCTGGAAGTTAAAGAGACCACCGATACAGCTTCGTCCGCATCATTTTTGGACTTATACCTCGAATTTGACGACAGTGGTCAACTCAGTACTAAAATTTATGATAAGCGGGACGACTTCAATTTTAAAATCATAAATTTTCCAAACATGTGCAGCAATATACCAGCTTCTCCTGCATATGGTGTTTACATGTCGCAATTGATTCGCTATGCAAGGGCCAGTAGCAATTATTCTGATTTCCTGAAACGTCATCTTCATCTGAGAAACAGGCTACTGGACCAGGGCTATAAAAAGATTCGCCTTATTCGATCTCTTAAAAAGTTTATATTCCGATACCAATATCTTGTCGAAATATATTCCGTCTCTGCAGAAATAATTATAAGCGATGCATTTTCATATAGTGAAAATGTATAAAGATAAAGAAGTCCAAAATGTCAAGAATTTTTTTGTCAATGTGTGACGTAAAAATATTTTTGACATTTACGTCACCGAATATGGTACTGCTTTGACAACTATTTTACCTATTTTGTTCCTGTATTTAAATACTGTTACAGTGACAGCCGGAACCTTTGAACCGTAATGAGAGCGGGAGGTTTGGCGCCTTAAAATCTGATTCAACCCACCATTTCTTTAGAAATGCCTGTACCAAGTCAGGGTCATTACGGTTTTCACAGTTTTCCGGTTGTTGACTGATTTTGTCTGTTTATATAATTATGAGTTTTGACTTTCCCTTTATAAGATTGTTCGGAATTCGGTAATTTTGTTATTACCTTTATTAAATACTGCTAAATTTTTCATGCTTTTAATAGATACATAAGATGTTACAGTGGGCTGGTAGCAATGCATCTTGAATATCAGATCAACTAAAAAAAAACACCAAAAAAACCCAACTCGGACTTTGTAGCTAACAGTTTTAGAAACATTCCTTCTAAGTTCTAAGTGCTAACTTAACTTTCAAATGTGGTAGTGGTTTATTTTGACTTCAAGAAAAAGGGGTCCAAACATGTTTTAAAAAAAATAGCAATGATTGAACCCAAGTTGTACATAGTTTTGCACAAAGATTGTCATTTTGTACCAATTAGCTATGTTGTATTTAACTTGTATTATCATGCTATTTGTCCAATATTAGCTGATCAGTAGAATGTGAATCTACATTTGTAACTTGTCAATAATACACATGTCTTCTAAGGCCATACATGAAAAAAATCTACTGAACAAATTCAACGATGCCCAACATGTCCATCAAATATTATTAGGTTTAGATTTTTTTTTTTCTATTTTTGGTTGTTTTTGCTGCATAATGGGTGTTTTTTGTAATCTTTTAAATTAATTTCTCTTAAATTTTAAGTCAAGATACAGTAAACAAACTACAGTAATTTTTAAGTGTGGCCTCAGGCCTAATGGCAGAGTTCTGTCTGACCTATAGGCTTTGTTTCTGTCCCTGATTGTATGGTCAAATTTAATGAAAAGCTGAATCAAAGTATGCATTGACTAAATAAGTAGCTCCTGGATTATAGGTGTTTTTTTTTTCAAATTGATACATTATGAAAATTTTACATTTAAGTAACTAATGTATAGCTCTATTCTTAGCTAGGCTTTACTTCTACCTTGTTTGTCATTACACAACAATTTTGTTTTCTATATATTTAGGCTTGAGTGCAACTGCTGAGACTTTCTTAATTCAATTGTGCATATTTGTGAAATAAATTTGGTATCATAGAGATTTATTAAAAGAAATAATTTCAATGATCTTTTTTTTCTAATTTTCAAAAGAACTTCAGGCTTTAAACAAGGTAGATATCAGAACTTTAGGCTTTATTTTTCCTCCATTGCATATTTAGATATGCAGTAGAAGTTCAAATCTTCAGTTTGTCATAAACCAACCACGGTCGACCCTCACGCCACTTGTCATTGAATGCAGGAGCCTGGTTGCATTTTTATGCCCCTGCGACGAAGAGTCGGGGGGCATATTAATTTACCCCTGTCCATCCGTTTGTCTGTCCGGATATAGATACATGGTTTGTTCGGCTATCTCCTCCTAAAGTTTTAGAGCTACAGCTTTAATATGTTGCAGGATGTTTATACACATAATGGAGGTGTGCATGTCCACAGGATTTTGATTTTCATCAAATATTCTCAAAATGACAGGTAGTTGGACTTAGTCATTTTGTTCGTCCGTCCGGATATAGATACATGGTTTGTCCGGCTATCTCCTCCTACAGTTTTGGAGCTACAGCTTTAATATTTTGTATGATGTTTATACACATAATGGAGGTGTGCATGTCCACAGGATTTTGATTTTCATCAAATATTTGATAATGACAGGTACTTGGACATAGTCATTTCTTTATGCCCCTGCGACGAAAAGTCGGGGGGGTGGGGTGGATTTTCTCAAATATTCACAAAATGACAGGTAGTTGGACTTCATTTCCATCTTACTAGCTACATAATGGAAACATGGTTTGTATGGCTTCTACTACAGTTTTTGACTTGTTTATAATTTCTTATGGTCAGACGGGGGCATCATTTGTGTCATACAGACACACTTCATTTTTGAAAAATCACTCCTAACAAAACAACTTTGTCCATAATTATCAAGTGCGGGGGCATACTTCTTTTCTAGTTTTCTCATGCACCGAACGATCTTTTTTAGCATCATTCACTTCCTTCCTTTTTTTAAAAACACCAAGCTTGGATCCTGTCTTAAACTTGATAGGCCAGGCACTTCCATCGGGCGCTGCCATAAAAGGTAAACACCCGAGAATTATATCAACTGGTTTTATTGCAAGTGTCATAGATGCTATATCAATACCGGGAACCAGTAGGGAGATATGTAAAGGTCATAACTGGTTTAAATACCGGGAACCGGACGGCGAAGGAAGATAAGTAACTGTCATACGCATACAACTTTTTTATCGGGAAGGACTGACCATTTAACACATTTTGTCGGACCTAGCTGTTTTCTGCCGGTCAGGTCCCACGACTTTCGGGAACTCTGCTAATGGCTGATGTTTCATCCAATGTACCTTTATATATTCCAAATGCAAGTAAACATTAGAGAGTACCGAAGAGCAATCAAAAATGGACCATCCAGAGAAACTGGCAACATATATAGGGTACACAAGACGAAGACAAACAAAAGAAAAACACAACACAAAATGTGGTGAACACCACTATGCACAAACAAGCAAACATTACCCAACCTTCCCTTTTCCTCTCCCGCTTTCCCTACTCTTCACCCTTCCCTCCTGCTTTCCCTACCATGAACCCTTCCCTCCCACTTTCCACACCCTTAACCATTCCCCTCCAGCTTTCCCTACCCTTAACCTTTTCTTCCTGCTTTCCCTACTCTTCACCCTTCCCTCCAGTTTTACCTACCCTTAGCCGTTCCCCTCCAGCTTTCCCTACCTTTAATATGAAATTTTTAGTTTTGACAACATCATATACATGTAATACTTGTTCTGTACTAATTATACCCGAATTTATTTTAGGTGCTTTACCCAAGTTAGATAAACCAATGAAATTCAAGCCAGTGAAGAAACAGAAAGATGGCTGGGATAGAGAGCATGCTTTGTTTGGACAAAATGATTACATAGGCAAGATCTTTTCTCTTAAAATTTGTTTATTTTCATAGATGTGATACAATTTTACATTTAAAACCAATAGATAATTTATAAAAGTAGAGGGGCTGTCATGGTTGTGAATGCATGGTAGTTGTATTTACAATCATTGCCTATCACCACTTAAATTGTGAGTTTGAATCCCGATTATGGCAAGGTGTACATCGATACAACTTTATGTGATAAAGTTTGTCAGTGATTTGCGACAGGTCGGTGGTTTTCTCGGGCTACTCCAGTTTCCTCCAACAATAAAACTGACAGTCACGATATAGCTGAAATATTGTTGAAAGTGGCTCTAAACACCATAACCCTAACCCTTGCATGAACATTGAAAATTTGTACCTTTTATTTTGATCAAATTGGAAATATATAAAAAAACAAAAACTCAATACATATCATTTTGTCATTGTATGTAGGTACATTGTATGTGTAAGCTGTAGATGTAATAATTTTCATTATCAAGCAAACTCTGTATAGTGATAAAATATAAATTGAAAATGGTGATGCACCTCCTGCAAAGTTATTGCAATTATATTGGTGATGTACATGTACAGTATTGTACACCTCTAAGAAATGACTTGTTCTTTGGAAAATGATTTATCAGGTTTTTAATGGGTGGGTAATTTTTTCTCAACATTTAAGTGTAATTTGCAACTCCTGTCCAAAAGATAAACCACACTGTTCCCCTGTATTCCATTCCTTTATAGCTAAATATTGTACACCTATATGCATTATATATAAAGCTTATTACAGTTTAAAATGTAGTCAGTGTCGTGCAGCGACGCATGTGCAGACCAACTTTGATCTTTCTTCATACAGGCGAACAAAGCTAAACAAAGTTGTAAGTTACATAGATAATATTTCAGATTAAATTGAATTTTGTTTTCATTTCAGATATATTAGGAGATGGAAACGTTAGACCGGTAGACTTAATGAGAGGACCATCGTGGCTGCGTGGCTTTAGAGGAAATGAAATGCAGCGTATCATAAGACAGTTGAAATACCAAGAAGCAACAATACGACAACTCTATCCAACAAAATTTAAAGATATGGAAAAACGACTAGATTACTTATTTAAACATTATAATGTTCGTCGATCGAATCGCATTGGTAAAGGAATAAAGACCGTACAGAAATAGACGGCTGTTTTAACTAATGTTATTATTAAAAATCTATTAAAAAAAATCGCTCTTGTTCATTTCAGAAATTAATGTCAAACACCCAGTACCTATATACTTTGTGGGGCAGTTGGGGTCCATCAGCGCTCCGAATTGCACCGAAGGCATCAATCAATCCAAAGTATTATCCCAAGCCACGGATCATTTTTCTGGATGAGTACACAAGCGAAAGAGTTGGATGTGCTTACGAAAAACAAGTCTCTTATGATTAATTGCAGGTCACGTCTTTTGCTATCAAAGTACTGTTTCTGATTTGTACCCCATAAAAATCAATAACATTTTGTTTTATACAAATAAGATAGCCTTTAAAGTGATTTTAAACATTTACACAGTTAAACAGTAGATGTGATTGTTCAATGTAAAGGTAAATAAATTTCAGTGACAGATCTAGTTAAATATATGATAATTAGCACAGATCATCCGTTTTTAAAATCATCCTGGATCAGGATCGGAATTTTCATTTCAGTTTATTTAAGGTATAATATTGTGTGGGCTATTTGTTCACATTTTTATTGGACAAGGTCTTTGTAAGATGATATATCTCTGTGTTTGTAACTAGAGTTACACGACGGCTGTCACTAGTTGAGCAGGAACTGCTTACCCTTCCGGAGCACCAGAGTTCAGTAACTTCACCCCAGGTTTTTGGTTGGGTTTCGTGTTGCTCGATATTTAGTTTTCTGTTTAGTACTTTCTTTTTTTAAAATAGTTGTTTGTACTTTTTCATGATTAATCTCCGGGTTTGTAGCTGAAGTTATATGGGTATCACTAGTGCAGCAGGAAACATCTATGGAAGCTCCTCTATAAAGATTACACATTTTGTCCCGATCCATTAACAAACATGGCCGCCACAGGCAATTCTTGTTTCTGATTGGCCGATTTATAGAAATCTCCTCTTAAACCGCTTAGCCAAATTAACCGAAACTTGGTAGGAAGCATCTATGGAAGGTCCTCTATAAAGATTACTCTTTTCGTCCCAATTTTAATACAACCATGGCTGCCACAGGCTATTCTTGTTTCTGATGGGTCGATTTCTCAGAAACCTTCTCCTCTGAAACCGCATGGGCAAATGAACCGAAAGTTGGTAGGAAGCATCCATCGAAGGTTCTCTATGAAATTTGCTAATTTAGTACCAGTCAGTTAACAAACATGGCCACCATATGCAATTCATGTTACTGGTTGATCGATTTCTAAAAAATCTTCTCTAATTCTGAGGAGCCAAATGAACCGAAATTTGGTAGGAAGCACCTATGGAAGGTTCTGTATTAAGTTTTCTCAAAGCAGAATGAAAGGTGAGCGACACAGGCTCAGCCCACAGCCTCTAGTTTTAGATGGTTGTTCTTTTTCATGATTTATCTCCGGGTTTGTATCTAGAGTTACACGACGGGTGTCACTAGTGGAGCAGGAAGTGCTTTCGCTTTCGGAGCAGTCTCAGCACCAGAGTTCACCCCAGGTTTTTGGTGGGATTCGTGTTGCTCGTCTTTAGTTTTCTGTGTAGTGTTTTCTGTTTTTAGATCATTGTTTGTCCTTTTTCTTTGGCCATTGTGTTGTTTGTCGTTCTTTGAATTACGTAGGGATCCTGATTACCTTTTTGTTATCTTCATACTCTTCTTACAATAGCTCAAGGGCCGTAATGGTCATGATCGTATGGTAGTTGAATTTACAGCTACCTGTGCAGTCAGTGCCTATCACCACTAAAGTCGAGAGTTCGAACCCCGTTTATGCCAAGATGTACTCGATACAACATTATGTGATAAAGTTTGTCAGTAACTTGCGACAGGTTGGTGGCTTTCTTCTGCGGATACCCCGGTTTCCTCCACCAATAAAACTGATCGCCACAATATAGCTGAAATATTGTTGAAAGTGGCGTTAAAAACCATAAACCAAAACCTACAATAGTTCTGTAGGAGGTATGATTTTTACAAATGGTTTTACAGGTCTGAAATTGTGTTGTGTTTTTTTTTTTGTCTTCGTGTACTCTATGTTGTCAGTTTCCCTAGGCCGGGATTGTCCATTAATGATTGCCACTTCGGTTTTCTCTAACGTTCATTTGATATAGGCAATGAAATCTTTCATAACATTATTACTAATTCTCTGAAAAGTACCTAAAATATTTCCATACTAAACTGCATGGCTTAGTACGGAAACAACCCGTCTGGTCTCACGCGGGTAACCTTTCATTAAATCAATCTGATGAAACTGGGACCGACGTGGTCGTGGTGGTATGAAGGTTGGATTTACAACTACCGATGCAATCAGTGCCTATCGCCACTGAAGTTGTGAGTTTGAACCCCATTCATGGTGACGTGTAATCGATACAACATTTATGTGATAAAGTTTGTCAGTGACTTGCGACAGGTCAGTGGTTTTCTTCGGGTATTCCGGTTTCCTGCACCGATAAGACTGACCGCCACGATCATACAAATGTAGCTGAAATATTGTTGACAGTGGCGTTAAACACCATAGCCATAATCCTCAGAATAGAGTAAAGATAAGATTTTGAAACATAATTATTATTTCTAAATAAACGTTAGAGAATACCGATGGGCAATCCAGAGAAACTGACATCATATGGTACACAAGACAAAGATCAGCTACGAAACGAAAGATTTTGTTGAGTGTAATTCCTGGGATACAGAGAAGAGAGAGATCCATTTACATATCGATCATATCATTGTCAATCATATATTTAAAAGTTCTTCTTCTTCTTTAGGTATACAATACTCCTTCAAGACGTTGAAGATTACGTACTGTTGCATGCGTGGGTATTCACAAAAATATTTACATAAATTTCATAAAGTGAAATAAAGTGAAATCAAAAGTGTGAATAAAACAAAACAAAAAATTTAAAACTATGTACAATTGTATTTGAAATTTAAATGTTTAAGAGAACAGTGGGTGTTAGCTGTTCTCTGAAAGAGTCTATAGATGGACTTGAGATAATTATCTGTGGTAAGATGTTCCATTGTACTATAGTGTGTGGAAAAAATGACCATTTGTATGTATCTTTTTGTGTTGTTATATGCCTAAATGTCTGATTGTGTGATTTTCTAGTTCTGCTGTCAGTTGGGATCAGTATGATGTTTGGGATAGCAATTAAAGCGTGTGTTATTTTAAACAACATGATCAATCTGGTTTTAAGACGGCGCTCAGCTAAAGTTGGCCAACCTAGAGTGTCAATCATTGAAGTGACACTGCTAGTATTATGGTAATTGTTTTGAACATAGCGAGCAGCTCGTCTTTGGACCATTTCTAGTTTGTTTATGTTGTCATGTGTATAAGGGTCCCAGATACTACAGCTGTATTCAAGTTTTGGCCTCACTAGTGCTTGATATGCCCGAGATTTTACTTCAGGGTTTGATATCTGTACATTTCTTTTTAAGTATCCGAGAGATTTATTTCCATTTGAAGTGATATTGTCGATGTGGGTGTTCCATTTAAGGTTAGATTGTAGTGTAACTCCAAGGTATTTTGCTGAAGTTACTGGTTCGAGAATGTGATTGTGAAGTATATAGTCATGTTTGAAGGGTGTTTTCTTTTGAGTGATGGTGAGTACTGTACATTTATCTGGGTGGAAAGCCATAAGCCAATCGGCTTCCCACCTTGCAGCTGCATCAAGATCAGATTGTAGTTTCTTGCAGTCGTCCTGACATGTTATTTCTTTATAAATGATACTGTCATCTGCAAAGAGTCTTAGTTTGCTGTGTGTAAGATATTCCGGAAAGTCATTGATATAAATTAGAAAAAGAATTGGACCGAGTACTGTACCCTGTGGAACACCTGATGTTACTGGCACTGTGTTAGATGTTACTCCATCGATTACTACTGTTTGTGTTCTATCTGATAAAAATGCCTGAATCCAGTTTAGAGTATGGGTTTGTATTCCGTAATATTCCAGTTTGTATAATAATCTACGGTGGGAAACTTTATCGAAGGCTTTGGCAAAATCCATAATAATCAAGTCTGTTTGTATGTTTTTGTTATTGCTGGCATTTAATTCTTGTATGAAAGGAAGGAGTTGCGACTCACATGATCTTGCTTTTCTGAAACCATGTTGTAAATCATATAAAATATTGTTTGAGTCGAGGTGTTTCATAATGTTGCTGATTATTATATGTTCCATCAGTTTACAGCAGATGCATGTTAGTGATATTGGTCTGTAATTTTCTGATTTGTATCTTTCGCCCTTTTTTAATGCTGGTGCAACATTTGCGTGTTTCCAGTCTTTGGGTATGGTGCCAGTTTCTATTGATTTTGTATATATTTTGGTCAAGATTGGAGCAACTTGATCTTTTAGGTCTTTCATCACTCTACTGTGTATGTTGTCTGGACCGCATGCTTTGTGAGGGTTAAGGTTGTTTAAGAGGTTCAGTACACCTTTATCGTTTATGTGGATTTGTTCCATTATAGGATGGGGACTAGGTCCTTTGTCAGGTATGTCATGTGGTGGATCGTGTGTAAATACTGATTGGAACTGTTGGTTAAGAATGTTCGTTTTTTCTACTGTATCAGTATAGAGTATACCATCTTTTTTCAGTGGGCTTATGCCCGAGTTGTCCTTGCTAATGCTTTTGAAGTAGCTAAAAAGCTTTTTTGGTTTAAAATCCGAGTACTGATGTTGATCGGAGTCTTTAATGGGTAGGTCAAATATGATGTTCTCAATATATTTCCAGTAAGCTTTGCGTTGTTCTTTTTGTACTGTATGTTTCAGTTTTTTATACATTGAAGGATTTTGGTTTTTCTTCCTGTGGTATTTGTTCTTTTTATTTATAAGTTTGCGTAAATTGTTGTTTATCCAGGGAAGTCTTTGTTTGTAAGTAAATAGTTTATGTGGGATGTTTGATTCTATAGAATTAATTATGTCATTTTTGAATGTGTTCCAGAGTATGTTTGTATCACTCTTTTCATATATGTTATTTATGGTTGTTAAAGTATTTTCCAGATCTTTTTTAATTTGATCCCAATTTGCTTCCTTGTATTTCATTACTTTTCTTGGTGTTTCTCTGACTTTTTTTAACCGTGTGTCAATTTCAGCATAGACGATGTCATGGTCTGCTAGCCCAATTGGAGGGAGAGTGCATAATTTATTAAGGTTTGATGGATTGTTCATAAGGAGAAGATCTAATGTTCTCTCATTTTGTGTTGGTTTGTCAGTTACTTGATGTAAGTTATGGTCTGCAATTATATCAAGCAGTTGGTGGTGTTGTTTTGCATCTGGTTTTCCAGTTATGAATGAAGGAATTGACCAGTCTATGTTACCTAGATTAAAGTCTCCTCCAACCCATATGTTTGAAGAATTTGTTTTGTCTAATCTACTTAATGAGATATTGAGCTGATCAAGTGCTGTGCCATCATCTGATGGTGGGCGGTAATAACTGGCTACACAGATCTTTTTTGTACCAGTGATGTTGATTTCAGCCCATACTATTTCACAGTTTGTTTTTAGCTCCGTTATTTCGGAGCTAATGAAATCTTTTGTGATGGCTAATAATACGCCACCATGGCTTTTATCTTTTGTGTTTGGTGCTCTGTCATTTCTATAGATGTTGTACATGTTATTTGGAAAGTAGTCAGTAGATGGTATCGACTTGTCTAACCAAGTCTCAGTCCCTATGATAATATATGGTTTAACTGAGTTAATAATTTCTAGAAGGTCTGGTTTTTTATTACAGATGGATTGAAAATTTATATTTATAATTTTGATAGGTTTACGTACTTGATTTCCAATTTTTTTTCTTATGTTCATTTTTATCTGGCTTCAATTTCGTTTCTTTATTTGGAGATGATGTTGCTTTTGGCAAACCAGGGCTGCTCAATTCAGAGCAGTTGCTAAGGTTTGAGTACTGATTTTCTAGTTCAATTGAATATGTCGAGTTAAATAGCGACGTTGAAAAATTTGGCATTCCGCACTGTATACATTCCCATGATATATTACTTGCATCCAAGAATCTGTAAGCATTTGAATGGATACCTTGGCAGTTAATATGGAACCAAGCATCACAACTATCACAACAAATTGCTTTATGTTTCCATGTGACCGCTTTTGTACAGGCACCACAAGGAAATCTTGGTCCAGGATTTGTTTCTATATCAAATGCATTTGCTAGCAGAAGTATGAATAAGTACTTTTGAACAGGTCTACCTTTGTTCACTTTCAGTGCTAAACCAACAACACTTGTGAAATGGCTGTGGAATTTACATGTTGGTGCAGTTACATTCTTATTGGTGTTTAATTTGAGTTTTGCATGTTGGCAAACAAGTAAGATACATGAAATGATAAAGATAGTACAGTTTAGTTTCATATTGAATAAATATTAATAATGTATTAATGAGATAAATACTATATATATATACCTGAATTCTGGTGTGCTCGAGTCAAGAGTGTGATTGAGGTGTTAAATCTTCGTCCCCTCGGCTACCAAAGGGCACAGGTAATCAGAAATAGCCTTGTTAGTTAACAGGTGGGTATAAAGTAAGGTAAAGATGATAGTACCTCTATTTACTAAGCTTGACCGGATGTTGACACTTTTTTTTTTTTTTTTTTTCAAGTCATGTGTCGATGTACGTGTGGTCATTAGAAACCTGATTGTTTTTGGTGATATTTCCTTTAAAATACAATGTACACGTTTGGTTTTGATAGGATACAAAAATGTGACTGGAGATATTCAAAAATATGTAAAAATTATCATGAAAAATGGATTTTGTAATGTGAAATTTTGCTTTGGAATCGCTCTGTCAAAAACAGGACGCCCTTCCTCCACGCATGCGCATCAGGAAAAAATATTGTGTTTCGTAGTAAAATGTAATGGAAAAATACTGCGTCAGAACATTTCCAAAATTTAATTCTCGATTTCGGAGTGACATCACACAATGTAATTGACCAATCAATGATTATCAATTTTTAGATGAAGAAAATATTTGGAGGTGAAGCCAAGCAAAATCCTCGGGATTCTACATTTCTACATAGACTCCAATGTATATTAATTTATTCGCTATTTTCCAACAGAAGTTAAATATTTTAATTAAAATCACCTCTGGTCCTTATAGACACTAAATCAGATATCTAGTTTGATTTTCGTCAGTTTATAACAGACGGGTTTATTTTAAATTAAGAAAATAAAATTCAAATTTTCCCTTGGAATCTAGGTAAAATCTGGGGGATTCCTGCTGACCTCACCCCAATGAATTATTAAATACCCGGATGTTCGGATATGAGAATAGAACAATCGTAGACAGAGACAATATCGATACCCCTAACACACATTGTTTGTACGTGGTGTCTTTTCTTTCTTCTGTGATGTCTGTCCCTCTATTTGGTATCGTCATTACTGTTCACACAAATACAAAATAAAATGAACAACTTAACAAAAAATACCACAACAACAATATTGGTTCGTAATGGCATTAAATATAGCACCAACTACTATATTTTAGATAATTATACCCCCATTCATAGAGAGGGGGCTATATTGCAATCACCTTGTCCGTCCGTCCGTCCGTTCACACTTTCGTAACAGATATCTCAGCTTATACTGGAAGAAATGATTGCACATCTACTTCCTGTTTACCGTGCGACTTACAAATGAACGATTGGGGGTATTCTTAGCACGACGTAGCGTGCAACATCTTGTTATCCATGTTTTCGGTTGTATGAAACTAATACAGTAGATATTTCCAATGGTCATTTATAACAAAAATATTAGGAAACATTTTTATTTCATTCTCTTTATAATGCACTCAAATTCTAATAACATCCAAGCTAGGATAAATACAGTTTAATAGCCATAACATATACTAATTAAACTAATAAGTCTAAGCTTTGTCATACTTCCTAACAGCTACAACACCGTTTCCTGCCGTGAGCCTCTGGAAATACAAAGTTACACTCTATTAACATGGAAACGGGAATGAATTTTCCAAACGTCAATACATTACCGGTAATTGCTAGTATCCAATATTTGATTGATCAATGTGCAACATTTTTGTAGCATATCTGAATCATGCTAAAAACCTTAAAACTAGCTTAACCCCGCCACTTTTTATTGAAGTATCTGTACCAAGCCAGGAAAGTGAGAGGTCATATATATATGCGTGCTAGGGGATATCGATTTTGCTTCTTTCTCGGATTATTTTGTTGGATTGTGGAAATGTTCCGACGGTGCGATGTTTTTTCCCCTTCATTTTATATATTTTTTTAATTTGTTTAAATATGTAATGGTTATAGTGTGTTTAATTTGACGAGCCTGCATGACCGCGTTTGTATTGTCAACACATATCTGCATTCAGTTAACAATATCTTAATTATATCACTGCGCGACCATATTACCAACACGATGGGTTGGATTTTAGTGTCGCTGAATCACAAGTCAGTAGGTAGATACGTCGCTCCACTCATTGTCCTGACTGAAAACAATTAATCTTTTTTTTTCATTGCTTGGTGTTGCGGCCTTAACGGTCATTCGCAGAGACGCCGGGCTGACGAACAATTCAAAAGTTAAAGGTAACTAAATCTGGGAGATATCCACAAGTAGTTCAGATAGTGTTGTTGTAGTCGTTTATACACATAGGGCCATTTCTTTGTTTTTAATATTAATATTTTTGTGTTGCTTAACGCCATCTTTGGAAATTTTTCAGCCATATCATGGCGTAAATTTTTTTTGAACACATTAAAATTAAACGAAGAAATTTATGGGATAATGTTTTACATATATACAGTTAAAACATGTAAGTTAAGAGGTGGTCATCCTCAGGACAAAGAAAAACTGGCCTTATAAGACAGGTGACATCTTAAAAGAGGTTCAATTCATATGTCATTTTCGATAGCAGAAGAAAAAGGTAACATTTTAATGCAGGTGTCTGCTTAATAGAGGTGACCGCACGGGTAGGTTCGATTATATAACTATTAAGTGATATCAACAAATAAACATTCTAAATTAAAACGATATATTGTTTATTTGTTAAGATCAGAGTATGTATACACAGACGATTTTCTTTTTCTTCTTCAATGTTGATAAGATAGATAATTACCATGACAAGTTTTCCTTCTTCCAAGAATCTAACGTTAACAGACTCGTATGACCCTTTCTGCTTTTCCACTAATCTTTCCCCATCCAATGTGTAAGTCACCTATAAACAATACAACAAT
Source organism: Bathymodiolus brooksi (assembly GCA_963680875.1). NCBI lineage: Eukaryota > Metazoa > Mollusca > Bivalvia > Mytilida > Modiolidae > Bathymodiolus > Bathymodiolus brooksi. The sequence goes on from OY804590.1 coordinate 71,312,170, forward strand.
CAAATGTTCAAGACTATATCTTACAGGAATGTCGCTCCTGTGATGCTAGATACATTAATAGAGCTTTCACTTATTGCTACAAATATAATGTAAACAGATATTTTCTTGATAATTTCTTCATCGTTTCTTGATGTTCGTGTCGCTTTAACAATTACACGACGTGTGCCACTTGTGGAGCAGAAACTGCTTATTCTCCCTGGGTACCTGTAGGTTTATGTTGAGTTCGTGTTGCTCAATCTTTAGTTTTCTGTGTAGTGTTTTATCAATCCTTGTTTGTACTTTTCCTTTTGGCCAGTGTATTATCTATCCGTCTATTTACGTCTTCTGACTACCCCCTTTGGTGTCTTCAAACCTTTCCCAACGAGCTTCGAGATACATGCGATGTATTTTACAATAATTGATATAAACTAAAATGGCTGTCAATGAGAATTTGTAATTGACATGGTATCGTTTGTCTTCATGCTGCCTTGTTTGTGTAGTAGTTGGCGTGCTCGCCCCGTATATGTTGGATCAGGTGTTCGATCCTCAATTGGGGCTGTTTAAGATCTACAGCATGCAGAATTCAGTAGTAACAACAAACATTGGTTGGCTAGGAGTTTGGATAATGTGTTCGAGTGAAATCTAGCTGGAGACTGTTAATTCAGAGAGCTGACATTATAAAACTCCAACTCGGAAGACATCACCTTCATGTCAGCAACAACGATGTAAGTGAGGAAATACTAACGTAACGTAACGCACGCACGCACGAACAGACAGACAGACAGACAGACAGACAGACAGACAGACAGACAGACAGACAGACAGACAGACGCACGCACGCACGCACAGACAGACAGACAGACAGACAGACAGACGCGCGCACAGACAGACAGACAGACGCAGGCAGGCACACACACACACACACACACACACACACACACACACACACACACACACACACACACACACACATTTTTAATAAAACATTGGACACTAAGCACGTTGGTAGATAAGGCGTTTGATGTACTTGTAGGGAGATGTGATTGAGAATATCTAGCATGCTAAGACGAAATACGAATGTTTTTGATATGATAACTACCTTTAGAGGACTTCCGTCTACTGCTGACTGCATCGATTCTTCACCAAGTGCTGCTTTAAATTCGACAGCCCCCACTGGTGTTGTATTCACGATCGTGACGTCATTTCCGTTCACGTTGATATCCTGGATAATGTTATATTTATCAGGTGAAAGCAATTTGATGGCCTTTTCCTTTACTTCATCCTTTAAATCTGAAACATGTGATACACAAAGACATATTGTTGGCTTGTGATAATTTCTATTTAACATTGAGAGGATCCTGACTGAACCCAGCGTTGAAGCTGTGATTAGCCGGAAATCAAGTGGACTCATTTCCTATTGAAGAGCATTGATGCAAATATAAATTCGACGAAATAAAATGACTACATAATTGAGTCTACATACTTGATTCATATACCATTCATTACAGCCAAAGATTACTAAAATGATTAAGACATAATATACCATTCATTACAGTCAAAGATTAATAAAATGATTAAGACATAATATACCATTCATTACAGCCAAAGATTAATAAAATGATTAAGATATAATATACCATTCATTACAGTCAAAGATTACTAAAATGATTAAGACATAATATACCATTCATTACAGCCAAAGATTACTAAAACGATTAAGACATAATATACCATTCATTACAGCCAAAGATTAATAAAATGATTAAGACATAATATACCATTCATTACAGCCAAAGATTAATAAAATGATTAAGACATAATATACCATTCATTACAGCCAAAGATTACTAAAATGATTAAGACATAATATACCATTCATTACAGCCAAAGATTACTAAAATGATTAAGACATAATATACCAGTCATTACAGCCAAAGATTAATAAAATGATTAAGACATATAATATGAACTATTCTTACAATCTTTGGGGTTTCTTAAGACATTTTACGCGTCGGGAAGATGTTTCTGATGACGTTCAGAAAATTGCGATTAAAATTAACTGTTCTTTAAACGTTATGTACAATGGGGCATTTGAAAATGTAGGCAATGCATTGTATGTCAAAACACAACTTGTCTGGCAAACCACAAACATTTAAACACAGAAATATGATGTTTACGTCACCCATTGACTGTAAGTCTAAAACATCTGAATTAAGTTATGAAAGAAAGTTTAAATAGCGATAGTCAACACTCCCATAAAAAACGAGCAATCACCTCTCACCCAACTCACTAATCACACAAAAAGGGACCACGACATACATGTATAATGTATAAGAATCGAGATCTATATTTTGTCTTGTGGCGGAATGTCTTAATATGGGCGCACTACGTTTGAGCGCATTTTCAATTTTAGGTGTGTTACGTTTGAGCGCAAATTTTTCCTACGTTTGAGCGCATTTTACGGGGAATTTAATATCTAAAAATGTGAAAAATAGAAATAAAAATATATATACTTTATCATAAAAGATTACAGCACTAAAAACACATCATAAAAACATCATAGGATTTATTTAAAATGTTCTATGAAATAGATTTAAGAATGTTTAAAAATGTCTATAAAAGTAGCACTAAAATCTTACAAATCGGTTCTTGCGGAAAATTTCAACCCCATTGACTTCATGTAAGTTGCTCTAGAAATTTCTCCTGTCTCTAACCTACGGTATTGTTCTAGCGCAAGTTTTCTCTTCTTGGTGCGCATGACTGTAGCGGGGTTGTCAAGACCTCGAATTTTTTCATTATCAAAATAATTTTTAATAATTTTTTAAAGATCATTTATATAATAATTTTTTTTCATTTTCAAAATAATTTTTAATAATTTTTTAAAGATCATTTTTATAATAATTTCTTAAAAGTTTTATAATTTTATCTTTTTTTCTCAAGTAAATAGCTAAGGTAAAATGCGCTCAATCGTGGATTTTTTTTGCGCTCAAACGTAGGATTTTTTGCGCTCAAATGTAGGACCAATGCGCTCAAACGTCGTGCAACGCTTAATATTTGTCTTGGGACATGCTTCATGACAATAATATGAACGATCGCTCCGTATAACAAGATCGTAAACCTCAGCAGATCAGAACTTGAACGTCGAAAGAGAGAAAAGCTTTTAAGATGCCAACGGATTAGGGAAAAAGGTAATCAGAATACGTAAATCGAAGAAGAACAGACAATACAAAGACCAAAAGAAAAAGGACAAACAACGATCTACAAAACATTAAACAGAAAAGTAAAGATCAAGCAAAACGAAATTCACGAATCACCGGGGATGACCTCATGTGTTCCGGAAGGGTAGGTAATTCCTGCTCCACATGTGGTACATGGCGTGGTGTTATTATTGTTACAAACCCGATGAGAAGTCATGAAAAAGGAAAGGCCCGGATTGTGATCACGACAAACGGAACATATCCATGGTAATTTGTGACACAGATATTCCGTAACGGTTAACCAAGTCATGGTTGGTGACCGTAAGACATTCGAAGTGATGACAACAACATAACCACTAGAAACCCTTTATTGGGTAGCTTCCTTGTTAACTTAATCATTCTTATGTTCAATTACAACTAATTCTTAGTGTTTTTTTAAAAATCTAATTCAAGTCGGTTTACTCAATGAAGATAACTGAAATAAGATCATATAAACTATTTTCCTAAGGGACCGACCATTTAACTTGCAAGGGGGGGGGGGGGGGGGGAGGTTAGTTTTTTTTTCGTTCATAAATTATTTTTCGGGCAACACGAGAGTTAGAATATTTTTTTTTCTTCTAAAATGTAACATTAGGTTATATGACAAAAACTCTGAATCAATTTATTTTTTTTTCCTCCACCAAAATCAGAATATTTTTTTCAGCAACATTGGGAATCAGAATATTTTTTTTAGAAAGAAACCATAGCCATTGAGACGTGATATATAATATCTTCTTACCATTGTATTTTATATTATTTTACAATCCATTGAGACGTGATATATAATATCTTCTTACCATTGTATTTTATGTTATTTTACAAGCCATTGAGACATGATATATAATATCTTCTTACCATTGTATTTTATGTTATTTTACACGCCATTGAGACGTGATATATAATATCTTCTTATCATTGCATTTTATGTTATTTTACACGCCATTGAGACGTGATATATAATATCTTCTTACCATTGTATTTTATGTTATTTTACACGCCATTGAGACGTGATATATAATATCTTCTTACCATTGTATTTTATGTTATTTTACAAGCCATTGAGACGTGATATATAATATCTTCTTACCATTGTATTTTATGTTATTTTACACGCCATTGAGACGTGATATATAATATCTTCTTACCATTGTATTTTATGTTATTTTACAAGCCATTGAGACGTGATATATAATATCTTCTTACCATTGTATTTTATGTTATTTTACACGCCATTGAGACGTGATATATAATATCTTCTTACCATTGTATGTTATGTTATTTTACACGCCATTGAGACGTGATATATAATATCTTCTTACCATTGTATTTTATGTTATTTTACAAGCCATTGAGACGTGATATATAATATCTTCTTACCATTGTATTTTATGTTATTTTACACGCCATTGAGACGTGATATATAATATCTTCTTACCATTGTATTTTATGTTATTTTACAAGTCATTGAGACGTGATATATAATATCTTCTTACCATTGTATTTTATGTTATTTTACACGCCATTGAGACGTGATATATAATATCTTCTTACCATTGTATGTTATGTTATTTTACAAGCCATTGAGACATGATATATAATATCTTCTTATCATTGTATTTTATGTTATTTAACAAGCCATAGAGACGTGATATATAATATCTTCTTACCATTGTATTTTATGTTATTTTACACGCCATTGAGACGTGATATATAATATCTTCTTACCATTGTATTTTATGTTATTTTACAAGCCATTGAGACGTGATATATAATATCTTCTTACCATTGTATTTTATGTTATTTTACACGCCATTGAGACGTGATATATAATATCTTCTTACCATTGTATTTTATGTTATTTTACAAGCCATTGAGACGTGATATATAATATCTTCTTACCATTGTATTTTATGTTATTTTACACGCCATTGAGACGTGATATATAATATCTTCTTACCATTGTATTTTATGTTATTTTACAAGCCATTGAGACGTGATATATAATATCTTCTTACCATTGTATTTTATGTTATTTTACACGCCATTGAGACGTGATATATAATATCTTCTTACCATTGTATTTTATGTTATTTTACACGCCATTGAGACGTGATATATAATATCTTCTTACCATTGTATTTTATGTTATTTTACACGCCATTGAGACGTGATATATAATATCTTCTTACCATTGTATTTTATGTTATTTTACACGCCATTGAGACGTGATATATAATATCTTCTTACCATTGTATTTTATGTTATTTTACACGCCATTGAGACGTGATATATAATATCTTCTTACCATTGTATTTTATGTTATTTTATTATGGCAGGGGTTTCAAAGTTTTTTATAATAGGAGGTACTTCTTAAATTTTAGGAGGTACCTAAAAATTAGGCTGAGGGCCATAAGGGGTCCAGGGAGCGTTTTTTTTTATAGCTCCTGAAATCTAGCATTTTGTGGACCAAAAAATGTACTTCAGAGACTGCAAAACATTAAGTGTTTTTGAAAGAAAAATCCCATTAACTTTAGAGTTCAGATTTCACCAAGAGTGAAGACCATGCATCCCCCCCCCCTCCCCCCCCCAATTTCTTTATTGAATATTTCAGCTTACAGACATCAGCCAAGATTATTCATAGATAGTCTGCCCTATCTTAAAAAACCCCCAAAAGGACCATAAAGAGCTACGGTTCCGCAGCTAGGCTTGACCAAGCCATTGTTATCAAAGCTTAAACTTCTCAAAATTCTTTTGTTGGCTTTGTCCTTTTCTTTTTCACAATATCTTGGCTTGTGTGTTTTTTTTACTTTATTACCAGTAATTAAACTCATCAAAGACCATTGGCAGGATCAAGACATATAAGTGTCATAATTAATGAAACCAAAGACGTATATAGAATACGTCCTTGATGAAACATATAAATTTAATTTGCAATCATCAATCTTTAATAAAATTTATAATTTTTTAATAGATCAATACAAATATAATTAAACAAAAACAATACATATTGTTACTTTCACGACTTATGTGCAAAAAAAATGTTCGAACAAAAACGATTCGCGGGAAGACATTTATTAACATTTGAATCACAAAAGTTAAATTATTTTTGAAAAAAAGGGGGGCCGGCGTTTTGACATTACAATGTAATTCGTATTTGAGCCATGTCCGGTCCTTTTTCAAGATTTCTAGGAATTTTCTATCCCTTATCTCCTCGTAACCCCTTTTAAAAATGTTTTTCAGCACATTTTCATTTCTGTGAACAACCGCGGTAGGGCCCCGTCAAAATATATAAATAAATTAGCCATAGGTTTTTATTTTTTTATACCGGAAGTTAAGAAACAAGACAGTACGGCCCAGAATGATTCGACCCTGGGTTTTAAATGGATAATAAAACCGCACAAAATATTGTGTAGTCATATATTCATAATACATAATGATCATACTTATATTACTGGAGTTTACACTAAATTGTGTTTGAACTTAATTTGTAATCGGTCATTTTTTTTATTTTGAAATGATGTCAGCTTTGTTCCGATCCGAGTTTTACACAAGGATGAAAAGATATTGGGGCGAAGACATAGCTATTTACCGCATGCGCAAACTGCTATTTACGATTCTAAGGTAAAGTTATTTTTAAAACAGGGAATATCCCATCAACTTGATCGTGACGCAGTTGTTCGATTTGAATGCGAGAATTCAGCCATTGACGTGATCATTAATTTTTTATGAAAAATATTCCACAAGCCTATCGACCATCGTACTTGTGGTTTTGACCACCGCAAATTTTGGGGGGGGGGGGGGGTTCAGTAATTTCTGCCGGTACTATACACGATCTCAGGCGGGTAAAAGTACTGGGTACCGGCCCACTTTGAAACCCCTGATTATGGTATGTTTGAAATAGTATAGATTTGGTTAAAAAAGAACGAAATGTCATCGATACCAGTTAGACATAGCCAAAAAATAAATATCAAATATAGGGTTATGGTTATGGTGTTTAACGCCACTTTCAACACTATTTCAGTTATATCGTGGCTGTCGATTTAACCGGTGGATGAAATCGGAATACCCGGAGAAAACCACCGAACTGCCGTAAATTACTGACAAACTTTATCACATAATGTTGCATCGAGTACACCTCGCCATGATCGGGATTCGCAATGTCAACAGTGAAAGGCACTGACTGCATAGTAAATCAAACTACCATACGATCACGACCACCATGGTCAAATTACTGACAAAGTTTATCAAACAATGTTGTATCGAGTACACCTCACCATGAGCGGGATTTGAACTCACAACTTTAGTGGTGATAGCCAGATCTAAATCAACTGCCACATCGTACTCTATAATTTATGCAATAAAAGTTTATATTTTAATTGCTCTAAATTCATCACTGAAAATTGTTTCTCTTACCTAGTGCATCAAGATATTCTTTGAAGTTTTCTGCAGAAACAAGTTTCCATTTTCCGTTTAAACCTGCCATGGCTAAATTTGTATGATTCACCGTCTCGTCTAGTTCCTGTATGTTTCATGAATGAAATCGATTGTAGATTTAGTCGTAGATTACCTTAAATCTTTTAAACTTAAAAAGAATTGCAGGTTTAATCAAACAAAAAGGTGATAAATTACTTGTTATGTTTAATGTAATATCTTGAAAGACAACGAAGTTTATGACCAAAAGACAAGACATTTATTTATGCGTGTAGGAAATGTACTGAATGAAGACTATAGAATAAGATATCATATAACAGTGTAACAAAATAATTTACATGACCACTGTCGTCAAAGAGCTCCGATCGAAAATGTTTCGTCAGCATCCGGGATATTATAAAGCGATATTTTTAAAGAAGACACAGACGATTATCGTCAGTTTTTATGAATATACTGTATATATAATGTTTTGAATTACGATGCTTTATGATTCTTATTATTATTATTGTCATTTTTTGTCAAAATATCATTGCATTTTGCAGTGTAAAATTAAATATTTTCTAAAAGTTATAAGGAATCCGGCATCAAAATCATTACGATGAATTGAAATATCGCTATATCTTGCATTTACGAATGAATGAAATGTTGCCAAAAAAAGAAAAATGATTAATGAATGATTTATTTTACTTAGAGATATTATTTGTTGAGATAAAGTCAGTTAGTAACTAGTTATAGCCTAAAACTTGATGTCAACAGATGTTTTTGAAATCCGGCTTTGCCAAATTGTAAACATGTATAGAAACCGGTTGTGACATTTATAAGAACCGGATTTGTCAGTATGCAAATACGACTGATCGTATTATTATAGATCATTATATTGCAATTTAACAATAGTTATGATTAGGAAATATATCAAAAGTGATAAATCCTGATCCATAGTATGAATATTCACCTTAGCTCCTAATTTCAGCTACTTTGTACAATAAAAGAAATCGTTATTTCTATGTTAAATTGCTATTGTCGCGAACACTTGATTGTTTATGCTTTTGTTGCACTGACATCACGGCTGGCGCCCAATACGCTATATTCACGTGCGGTCGCTGTCCAGTTGAGTAGTGGATGATTCTTTTTATAATACAATATTTGATTTTTATACTCGTTGATAACGAAGTAAGTCACTCTGTGGAAATAACTTCGTGGAAACGAAATTTAAATTTCTTCACAGTATGATGTTTACATAAACGTTATAGATATGCAAATTAACAAAGGCTGTAGTATTGAATTCCTTTCCGCAAGGACGATTTTGGTAGTTAGTATATAAAGAAATTTTTAGGTGTACTCGATTAATGCGACGTTGGTTACAAGTTGTAATAAGACAAAAGTTCGTGATTTGGATGTTATAGTCCCCCGCCCATCCACCCAGATTAATGCCAAAAGAATTTCAACTACTCGTATATATTTTGCATTTTTAGGGGTAGAAATGACAGACTGAATGAATTTGCTATGTTGATATATGTTTATAATAAATGCTATGCGATCTTGTAGCGAACACACAATCCTACACTGTGTCCAGTCTTATTTATATTACATTATTTTAGTTAATAACAAAAAAAATTCTGAGGAGTGAAACGAGGGAGAAAATAAATAGACAATATACATACATTGTCGAAAATATAAATTTATATATACGAGTTTGACGAGTTTTCCTTACCTGTTTCTCAGCGAGTAGAAATGAATTATATATTTTCCCACAATATACGTATATTGTATTTATCGTGGTATGTCAAAAGCCCCAAAACAACTGTCAAATTGTCTAAAAAGAGCAGAAACAAGCGTCGTTCTTATCGTTTTTTATTGTGTCCTCTGTGAATTCGGCGCTTATAAGCTTATAAGCATAAATGCTGTTACCGTTTCTTACCGTCGCTCAACATGAATCGGGTACCAGAAAACTATATTTTGGTCAATAACCAAAAATAACAAAAAATATCCGGTCAATGCAACTGCTCAAATAGAACAAGTGCAGGATAATAAAAAAAACAGTAACGGGACGGCGAAGAAATACTATTAAAACATCTTATGTTTCAATCTTGCGATTACCCTCATTTTATTTGTATTAACTTCAGAAATATTGATTGGTACATTTATATCATATTGTAAAATCAAGAATGTCGTTTGACAGTAGAAACAACCAAATGGCGACACGCTTCCAGTATCCATCTCTACCTGAAATGCAAGTAAAACAAAACTAGAATTTCATAACAAAATGTACAATCAAAATATTAAACAGCGTACGTATGCCATGTCTTGTACCGGTTTTAGTAATATATACTGAACAAACAAAGAGTTGCATACTAAAGGTTCATTATAACACTTATCAAACTCAAAGGGTACACTCGATATGCCAATTTTTTTTTAAGTGAGTGAGTGAGTGAGTGTTATTTAACGCCAAGTAAGCAATATTTCAGCTTTATGATGACGTCCATCTTATAGATATTTTCAAACGTCTTCTTGTCATTTATGAGCTTGTCTATGAGAAAACCATGCAAAATTTTAAATTTCGTCCAGAATCAAGGTTCGAAAATCAGTTTTATATCATACGTGTCCTGAAGGGTAACATGTAGTGACTCCATAAATACCATCAAAAGTGCAAATGGGTCGTTCTATTTTTAGAAATAGCCATTTTTATTTTTAGAACAAATTCAAATACCAGAGTAAGCATATTCAAGTATAAAATTGATCATTTTGAATACCACCGTATTCTAGATTGAAGAGACATATATTTATGTTTTAGAGGCAACTGTGACATCTTAACAACTCCTTGAAGTTAATTTTATCATTAGAACATACATGTTGGCATCGTGCCAACTTTCCAAATAAGGAGAGGTAAAAAGGGACTGATTTAGTATGGTGTTCCAAAAAGTTAATAACTTGTAAGGTAACGCCTAAATTTGTTTCTTTTTGTTATTTTTATAATGGACAGGGATAAAATATTCAGTATGTGGAAGGTTTTGCTTTGCAAATGAGTATTATAGTACTTTTAGAACAAATTAAAAGTCATGATTTTAGAGACAAAAATGGACAAATTTCTGACTGATAGTAGGATTTTTTTCTGAAAATAATCCATAAAAACTAATTGGAAGTCACATATTTATATTGATAAATTACGTAAAAATATTTGATACATAATATCAGTGTTGTAGTTGGTGCAAATCAAATAAAGGGGGGATAAAGTAACCGTAAAGAACTCCTTTTTCAACTACCAGATTAAAATATTCCTATAATCAATATAATATGCGAGCTTAAGCGAGCTCTTTATGGTATAAAATGTGTACTTAGGATTTTTTAACAAACATGGCTGAACATATTGTCGAAGAAAAAAAAATTCTACGTTTTGTAAACACCGGTTTCCGGGTAACACACTCAACTAATGAAGATTGCGAAGTAGGATGAACCAACATCGATATGATGCAAAAGATCCCAAATACAGGATTTTGTATAACCATTTCAATCAACCGGGTCATGACCGCTGTTTGACGATGAAAGTTCGAATCATCGAGAAGATTTACCATCATACAAACAGTCCTATTCTTAGTACACCTTACCGCACCGATAGAGAGTTGTTCTGGATAAAAGAATTAGGCACTGCAATGCCTTACGGTTGCAATGCTAACATCAAAGGAGTGGGAAATTTGTCAAGTCCTGGATGCAACGAAATCAACGTGATGAGCCTTTTTAATACTATTCCAAGAACTAAACGTAGCCATGGTCATAAAAGAATTCAACATCCTAATGTTAAAAAGTCCTCTAAACCAAGAACGTTACAAGATACTTTTAATGATTTACTTTCTAATATACAGAAACCTCTTGGAATTCATCATATTCGTACAATCTTATTTTCACTACCTGTAAACTACCTCAAAGATCTTAGGGATTTTGGACTTGACAAAGGAGGCGTAGATCCTTTTTCTCCTAAGTACAGATTGTCTAGTATTATATGTGACGTGGCGTCCTTTCGTCTTTTTAAACCAGTTCGATCTGAACCTCTTCATGATAACAACAGAAAATTCCTCCATATTCCGTTTGCTAACAAAGGAATCGATGCTATTAACATCAGCAACATTCTTAATAGAAAAGAGGTCGTAAAAGAAATTCCACCATATTTCAAAAATCAATCTGTTCCCATTGTCTCCTATAGTTACACTAACAGCATTGGCCGTAAAATTTTCAACTACAAAGAAGCATTGCAAGATATTAACATAGAAGAGTACCTTAAGAACCCTCTGACTTGTGACTGCTCCCACTCTCCTTTTCAATACAACCCATCTGGACATGTAATCACTGGTGATCTGAATATCATTCAACATGAGAGTCTCCGAAAGGTGATTTCTCATGGTCCTAAATTCAGAGAACCTCAACACATCAATTGGAAACATAATTTCAAGATAATTATGGATGCTGTTGAAGATTATGCCAGAAGGTGGATAAAGAGAGAAGTAGACCAAGATCCTGAGTTAGAGTCCTTGTCAGACTGGGTTAGAACAATTAGGTCTCTAGTACAAGGTCGGATTCACAAACTCAAAAATTGTGTTAATAGTCGACCTAAGTCTGTATTTAAAGACCAAGAAGCTGTTAAGTGTCTTTCCTCTCTTCATGACAAATATGTTATCGTTCCTGCGGACAAGGCTTCCAACAATATCGTGTTTGTATGTAAATCATATTACTTCGAATGCCTAATCAAGGAATTAGGTATAAATAGCAACACCTCTAGTAATACCACATACAAACCAACTTCGTTCGACAAAGATGAAATCCTAGCTAACCACAGATCATTCATGACCTCTTTAAACATTCCCTCTGGTAAAAAGTCTGAGGATTTACCCTATTTATATTGGATACCTAAACTCCATAAGACACCATACAAAGAAAGGTACATAGCGGGATCATCAACTTGTTCGACGAAAGAATTGTCTATTCACCTAACAAAGATTCTGTCTGCAGTAAAAGAGGGACAACAGAAATATTGTGAAACTGTTTACTCGCGTAGTGGCATAAATCACATGTGGATTTTGAAAAACTCTAAAGATCTTTTGGATAACCTGAAATCAAGATCTTTCTCTCAGGTATCCTCCATCAAAACCTTTGATTTTTCAACTCTATATACCACCCTACCGCATGACAAATTAAAAACCCGCTTAAAAGAAACAATTCATAAAGCTTTTAGTCATAGAAACTATGGCTCAACATTTGTTGTGTTAGGCTACAATTCCACATATTTTTCAAACAAAATTCATAAAGGTAAAACATGCTACTCCGAGGAACAAGTGATCAGTATGCTGGAGTTCCTCATCGATAACATGTTTGTCTACTTTGGAGGGACACTGTTTCAGCAGGTCGTCGGCATACCAATGGGTACGAATTGTGCCCCTCTTCTAGCCGATTTATTTTTATACTCATATGAGTCGGAGTTTCTTCAAAAGCTTGTAAAAGATAAGAAGATTCATGAGGCTAGAGCCTTTAATTTCACATACAGGTATATTGATGACGTTTTATCTATCAATAATTCTAGATTTGCAGAATTTCTTCCATTGATATATCCTCCAGAGCTGGAAGTTAAAGAGACCACCGATACAGCTTCGTCCGCATCATTTTTGGACTTATACCTCGAATTTGACGACAGTGGTCAACTCAGTACTAAAATTTATGATAAGCGGGACGACTTCAATTTTAAAATCATAAATTTTCCAAATATGTGCAGCAATATACCAGCTTCTCCTGCATATGGTGTTTACATCTCGCAATTGATTCGCTATGCAAGGGACAGTAGCAATTATTCTGATTTCCTGAAACGTCATCTTCATCTGAGAAACAGGCTACTGGACCAGGGCTATAAAAAGATTCGCCTTATTCGATCTCTTAAAAAGTTTATATTCCGATACCGATATCTTGTCGAAATATATTCCGTCTCTGCAGAAAAAATTATAAGCGATGCATTTTCATATAGTGAAAATGTATAAAGATAAAGAGTCAAATATGTCAAGAATTTTTTTTGTCAATGTGTGACGTAAAAATATTTTTGACATTTACGTCACCGAATATGGTACTGCTTTGACAACTATTTTACCTATTTTGTTCCTGTATTTAAATACTGTTACAGTGACAGCCGGAACCTTTGAACCGTAATGAGAGCGGGAGGTTTGGCGCCTTAAAATCTGATTCAACCCACCATTTCTTTAGAAATGCCTGTACCAAGTCAGGGTCATTACGTTTTCACAGTTTTCCGGTTGTTGACTGATTTTGTCTGTTTATATAATTATGAGTTTTGACTTTCCCTTTGTAAGATTGTTCGGAGTTCGGTAATTTTGTTATTACCTTTACTTAACATAAAGCGCAAAGGTGATCCTGAAGTCTCGTACCCTCTCTCGTACGTCCGATACCACTGAAACCCGAAACCCGTGTGTAATAAAAGTCATTTTGCTAACTTGTTTTACCTATATTGATATTTTTTAATTTATTAAATCTCTTCTGACATACTGACAAGAATTTTTGTTTCTACGCGGAAGTTAACTTTTGAGATTTCGTAACGAACGATAACTCGAATAAAGGAACGACAGCTCGATTGAATGAGACTAGATTCGGCCCTAAAAAAAAGTCGTCCCCAATATAATTTTCAGATGCGCGAGCATTCATGGCCGTGCCGGTTTCATATTATTCTTTATCTTATGCATCACTCATATACTTTCCTCTCTAATTCAGTAAACTGGTACTTACATTGCATGCATTTTAGTTTAAGTTATCAAATTATTGCATACATTTTTTTTCACTGAAATACTCTTTATGGTACTCCATCTTTTACTTAATTACCTCCCCTGATATACTCTTCAATGCTTACATTGGAAATGTCTGCTTGAAGAAAGAAAGGCGGCAAATATGCTCCATGATCCTGATGATGCAGATTATGATGACCGTGGCAAGGTTGGCATAAATGTGCTTTTTCATATATATCAGAGTGTGGCCCATCACAACATTATGCATCTACTGCTATGTGTGTCCCAGTTGTTCAATGTAATAAGACAACTCAAAGACATTTACAGACCCTAGGTTGTGGCGATGACTGCGGTATTGACCTCCCAGAAGATCTTCTCATTCTATGTAGAAGTGGAATATTTGTGATAGACACTTCTGTTGTAAATTGTCAAATATGTCCAAGACATAGAGATGATTTGGGCGTCTATTGGAAGCGACAGAAGAGGACATGCCAATCTCCAACTCGTCCTGCCAATAGTTCTGCGAAATGTGCAAGAGGCATACAGGCATCAAGATGTAAAGAATTTTGGTTGAAATCCAGAACATTTCTTGCAGTTGGAGCAGGTAAAAATCTTATCAATCGCAAATCTTTGTGTACATAAAAGCATGTAAAAAATTTAATATCATTCAAATGTAAGGCCATGGAAAATTGATTGTTGGTTTCCCCTAACATGGGAAAATTTTCTTAGCCCGGCAGACAGGCTTTTTGTTTTATTTTATTATTTTTATATTTTCATTTCTTTATAGAAAAATACATTTATACTCTTAATAATCATACTTGTTCTGTTATTCCTCTTTGGGAGGGTAAACAACTCAGTTTTATTCTTGTATCCATGGAAAGAAGGAGACCAAAAATAAAAATTTCTAATTCGTGTTGAAAAAAGTGACATGGCTGGCTTCAAAAATATTTTTTTCTACTAAAAATGCCAATAAAATTAATTGACCAAGCAGGATAAAACTGACCCGGCAGGGTTAGGGGAAACCAACAATTGTTTTTCTTTGGCCTAACTGTATCCATATAACATATTTAGTTTTTGGTGTCAGATTTTGCATATGCCTCCCTTCAAAATGATCTCTTGACTTGCTTATCATTCCCTTTTTGCCTTTAATGAATATTAAAATTGAAAAGATTTACAACCACACAGAAATGTAAATGTACACAGGACTTGAATGAAGTACAAACTTGTGCATGATTTACATAATATAAGGTTAGGGTTAAAGTGTTTAACACAACTTTCAAAAAATATATCAGTTATATTGTGGCCGTCAGTTTTATTGGTGGAGGAAACCAGGGTATCCAGAGAAAACCACCGACTTGTCTCAAGTCACTGACAAGCTTTTATCACATAATGTTGTATCGATTACACCACACCATGTTGAATATGTCTTTTTCAAAGCAATTTAATATTTTTGCTAGGGCCGTACTCTTCGACTACCAATATTATATGTATTGGTATTTTAAGGATATAGGACTAACTTCCACATCTTTTGTCCGATTTCCACCAAACTTTGTGGAATTCAAGATCATGATGTGTGAACTTTGCAGTATAAAGGATTGTATTGTCCATTGAATTTTACCCCTGTTATGCCTCTTTGGACTTCCAAATTTTGAGACAATTTAGTATGCACTTTGTCATTGCAAATTCTCCTACATGATTAATCAGAAGTTCATGAAACTTTGCAGATTGCAAGATCCTAATATGAAGATGTGCACATTAGTAGGTTTTTAGTTGGGTTCGTGTGGCTCGATCTTTAGTTTTATGACTTATCACCGGTTTGTAACTAGAGTAGCACGACCCTTCCGGAGCACAAGAGTTCATCCCCGGTTTTTAGTGGGGTTCGTGTGGCTCGATCTTTAGTTTTATGTGTAGTGGTTGTTATCGTTATTTGTCCTTTTTCATTTGTCCATTGTACTGTTTGTCATTCTTCGATTTATTGCTTCTGATTACCGTTTGGTATCTTAAAACTTGCGCCCAGAAGCTACTGGTTAGCCAATAAAATGTTCTCCTTGACTGTCAAGTAAACAAATGTGCGCTAAGAATAGCACAATACACTCGAGAGGAGTGAATTTCAAAACCAAATAAACGAAAAAAAAAAAACCAACATGTAGACAGTAACTCTATCTACACACCAACAAAAATAGTTATTTATCTGCGTTTGTAATACAAACTACGACTGTAATATACTAGTAGTCAAAAATGGTTCCTTCATTTGTAGTATGTGCGATAGATGTAAGACAGTCTTAAATCAGATGAATATCATGTCCATACATTGACATCCGACATGACACCATCTCTTCTCTTTTCGTCCAAGTGAACTTTAGTAGGTCTGTTCAGTTCTCTCGGACGTTTCCCTTACTGACTACAGCCAAGCACGTTGTCTGGATAAACATTGGTTTAATCTAAGACACTGGAGATGAAGAGTTCGATGGATGGTTCAGAAATCGATGATTATCAAATACAACTCCTGTAGCCCTTTTCACAAAAATTCGTAACTATAGTCCTAACTTTTTCACTTGAGATTATCTTACGACAAATTTTAATCTTACGACTAAAACTACACTTACGATAAAAAATTCTTCCTTAGGTGTACTCGATACAACATTATGTGATAAAGTTTGTCAGTGATTTACGACAGGTCAATGGTTTTCTCCGAGTACTCCAGTTTTCTCCACCAATAAAACTGACCGATATATTGTTGAAAGGGACGTTAAACACCATAAACCATCTTCCTTAGCAACCTAGTTTCATTTCCATAGCACAACAAAGCATTTTTTTTTAATAAAATTATTCTAAAAAATATCCCCGGCACTAATTTATAAGCAATTTTTATGCTATGATGTGTTTGTATGTTTATATTGAATTGTTATCTAATACAAAAAAATGTATATGAATCGGTCACCAATAACTGCACAAAATATGAACGGGTATGATTTTCGTATAGAGGAACATTTCTAATGCATATAAATTAAAATGATCTATAATAATTATCATTACTTGGAGTTGTGCGTCATCATCCACGCGTGGTTACTTTTGCTAGAAGTATTTTTTAAGGGAGTGCATCTGGAGTGTGAAAAAAAACCTATTCATATAATTCATTTTATCGGTTATTTGTCAGCAAAATATTTACCCCTTTTTTCCAATTAATCTCATCCCACATAAAATTAAACGCTTGTTCTTTTACTGATGAAAATTTATCCCGATTTTTCTGAGATAACCCAAATAAAGATGTGTTTATCATCTATCAATCATGAAGACGAATAAATATCCCTGTTATATATTAATATTAATATAACAGAAGAATGTACACAAGTTTATGTATTGCCAGAGTGTTCGATGATCATCGAAGTTGCCAGAAATTAATAAATTATATTACTAATATAAAGGCAAAATCAAAACGATATCATTGGATCCAGAAAATTCCAGTCCTAAAGCGGCTGTTCATACAAAACTTTTGTAAGCGAAGTAGATGTCTAGAAGAAAATCCCGTATTCCTGTTTTTATCCCCCAAAAAAATGAAAAAAAAAGAATTCTCCCCAAGTTTTCAAGTACATGTAGTCTTTTCGATTGTCGATCGTTCCCAATTTGAAATCTAAAATTAATGAGAATTATCCTGATTTTTTTGCCATGTAAACGATACACTGCTGCATTGAAGAGGTAAATGTACGGAATGCATCGTTATACACAGACTCTGTTATTAGTCACGCCAAAAAGGAGTAAACAACAATGCCATTTGTAGCGTCTGTTTGTATTAAACCATATTCATTTTAATAAACATTTATCAATATGTGTAAATAGGTTTGTCATACGGTCAAAGAAAATGCGCTAACGATGAATTGCTCTCTTATTTTCAAGTCGAAGCGCCGATACATCGTCCATCTTTTTTTCCATTTTGTTCACTTACGATAAAAGATAAGACCAAAATTTCTTTTACGATCAAAATTTTACACTTAGGACAGGATAGTTTTACACGTAAAGTTAGGACTATTTTTACACTTAAGATTATCGTAAGTATTTTTGTGAAACTCTTTTTAATCTTAGTTTTACACTTACGACAATTTTTTATCGTAAGAATTTTTGTGCAAAGGGCTACTGATCTTTACCAATCTTGCTTGTTCCCAGCATTAGTAGCCAATACAATATAACCCTAAATAAAGATAGAATTAAATGAAATTAAATGCAACAGTGTCACAAAATGAAACAAGTGAAATATATTTGGTAACATCATACTTGCCACTAGTGGAGCAGGACCTCATTCCCCCTCCTGGAGCACAGGAGTTCACCCGCGTTTTTAGTGTGGTTCGTGTTGATCAATCTTTAATTTTCTGTGTAGAGTTTTATAGATCATTGTTTGTACCTTTGTCCTTCTTTATTTAATTTTTCGCCATTGTATTGTCTGTCCTTCGATTTGCGGATCCTGATTACTCCTTTGGTATCTTCAAACTACTCTTTTTTAGTTCACCTGGACCAAAGGTCCAGGTGAACTATTGCCATCACTTGGCGTCCGTCGTCTGTTGTCTGTCGTCTGTTGTCTGTCGTCTGTAAACTTTTCACATTTCAAGCTTCTTCTCCGAAACCACAGGGCCGATTGGAACCAAACTTAGCAGGAATGTTCCATGGATGGTCCTCTACAAAGTTACTGTTTTTCGTTCCAGTCGGATATTCAATATGGCTGCCAGGGCCAATAATATGCTCTGATTGGCTGAAATTTCAAAGATCTTCTTCTCTGAAACTAATGAACTGACTGAACCCAAACTGTAAATGAATGATCATTGGAATGTCCTTTACCAAGTTTCTGTTTTTTATGCCGATCGGAAATCCAAGATGGCCGCCATCGCAGGACATAGATTAACATTGGACCCTATGGGAAAATTTTCAAATGCCTTCTTCTCAGAAACTACAAATATGATTAAAGCCAAACTGTACATGAATGTTCATTGGAGGGTCCTCTACAATCTCAAGGTTTTTTGTTCCGATATGAAATTCAAAATGGCGGCTACGGCAGGACTTAGTTTAACATTGGACCCTATGGGGAAAATGTTTCAAAATGCTTCTTCTCTGAAACCACTAGGACAGTTGAAACCAAACCGCCCAGGAATGATCATTGGAAGGTCCTCTACACATTTTATGTTTTTTATGCCGATCGGAAATCCAAGATGGCCGCCACCGCAATACATAGATTAACATTGGACCCTAAGGGAAAATGTTCAAATGCCTTCTTCTCAGAAACTACAAATATTATTAAAGCCAAACTGTACATGAATGTTCATTGGATAGTCCTCTATAAAGTTTACCTTTTTTGTTCCGATATGAAATTCAAAATGGCGGCTACGGCAGGACTTAGTTTAACATTGGACCCTATGGGGAAAATGTTTCAAAACGCTTCTTCTCTGAAACCACTAGGACAGTTGAAACCAAACTGCCCAGGAATGATCATTGGAAGGTCCTCTACAAATTTTATGTTTTTTATGCCGATCGGAAATCCAAGATGGCCGCCACCGCAGGACATAGATTAACATTGGACCCTATGGGAAAATGTTCAAATGCCTTCTTCTCAGAAACTACAAATATGATTAAAGCCAAACTGTACAGGAATGTTCATTGGATGGCCCTCTACAAAGTTTACGTTTTTTGTTCCGATATGAAATTCAAAATGGCGGCTACGGCAGGACTTAATTTAACATTGGACCCTATGGGAAAAATGTTTCAAAACGCTTCTTCTCTGAAACCACTAGGACAGTTGAAACCAAACTGCCCAGGAATGATCATTGGAAGGTCCTCTACAAATTTATGTTTTTTATGCCGATCAGAAATCCAAGATGGCAGCCACCGCAATACATAGATTAATATTGGACCCTATGGGAAAATGTTCAAATGCCCTCTTCTCAGAAACTACAAATATTATTAAAGCCAAACTGTACAGGAATGTTCATTGGATGGTCCTCTACAAACTTTACGTTTTTTGTTCCGATATGAAATTCAAAATGGCGGCTACGGCAGGACTTAGTTTAACATTGGACCCTAGGGGGAAAATGTTTCAAAACGCTTCTTCTCTGAAACCACTAGGACAGTTGAAACCAATCTGCCCAGGAATGATCATTGGAAGGTCCTCTACAAATTTTTTGTTTTTTATGCCGATCGAAATCCAAGATGGCCGCCACCGCAATACATAGATTAACATTGGACCCTATGGGAAAATGTTCAAATGCCTTCTTCTCAGAAACTACAAATATTATTAAAGCCAAACTGTACATGAATGTTCATTGGATAGTCCTCTACAAAGAAAATGCGGCTACGGCAGGATTTAGTTTAACATTGGACCCTATGGGGAAAATGTTTCAAAACGCTTCTTCTCTGAAACCACTAAGACAGTTGAAACCAAACTGCCCAGGAATGATCATTGGAAGGTCCTCTACACATTTATGTTTTTTATGCCGATCGGAAATCCAAGATGGCCGCCACCGCAATACATAGATTAACATTGGACCCTATGGGAAAATGTTTCAAAACGCTTCTTCTCTGAAACCACTAGGACAGTTGAAACCAAACTGCCCAGGAATGATCATTGGAAGGTCCTCTACAAATTTATGTTTTTTATGCCGATCGGAAATCCAAGATGGCCGCCACCGCAGGACATAGATTAACATTGGACCCTATGGGGAAAATGTTCAAATGCCTTCTTCTCAGAAACAACAAATATTATTAAAGCCAAACTGTACATGAATGTTCATTGGATGGTCCTCTACAAAGTTTACGTTTTTTGTTCCGATATGAAATTCAAAATGGCGGCTACGGCAGGACTTAGTTTAACATTGGACCCTATGGGGAAAATGTTTCAAAACGCTTCTTCTCTGAAACCACTAGGACAGTTGAAACCAAACTGCCCAGGAATGATCATTGGAAGGTCCTCTATAATTTATATGTTTTTTAAGCCGATCGAAAATCCAAGATGGCCGCCACCGCAATACATAAATTAACATTGGACCCTATGGGAAAATGTTCAAATGCCTTCTTCTCAGAAACTACAAATATTATTAAAGCCAAACTGTACATGAATGTTCATTGGATGGTCCTCTACAAAGTTTACGTTTTTTGTTCCGATATGAAATTCAAAATGGCGGCTACGGCAGGACTTAGTTTAACATTGGACCCTATGGGGAAAATGTTTCAAAACGCTTCTTCTCTGAAACCACTAGGACAGTTGAAACCAAACTGCCCAGGAATGATCATTGGAAGGTCCTCTATAATTTATATGTTTTTTAAGCCGATCGAAAATCCAAGATGGCCGCCTCCGCAATACATAGATTAACATTGGACCCTATGGGAAAATGTTCAAATGCCTTCTTCTCAGAAACTACAAATATTAACTGTACATGAATGTTCATTGGATGGTCCTCTACAAACTTTACGTTTTTTGTTCCGATATGAAATTCAAAATGGCGGCTACGGCAGGACTTAATTTAACATTGGACCCTATGGGGAAAATGTTTCAAAACGCGTCTTCTCTGAAATCACTAGGACAGTTGAAACCAAACTGCCCAGGAATGATCATTGGAAGGTCCTCTACAAATTTTATGTTTTTTATGCCGATCGGAAATCCAAGATGGCCGCCACCGCAATACATAAATTAACATTGGACCCTATGGGAAAATGTTCAAATGCCTTCTTCTCAGAAACTGCAAATATTATTAAAGCCAAACTGTACAGGAATGTTCATTGGATGGTCCTCTACAAACTTTACGTTTTTGTTCCGATATGAAATTCAAAATGGCGGCTACGGCAGGACTTAGTTTAACATTGGACCCTATGGGGAAAATGTTTCAAAACGCTTCTTCTCTGAAACCACTAGGACAGTTGAAACCAAACTGCCCAAGAATGATCATTGGAAGGTCCTCTACAAATTTTATGTTTTTTATGCCGATCGGAAATCGAAGATGGCCGCCACCGCAATACATAGATTAACATTGGACCCTATGGGGAAAATGTTTCAAAACGCTTCTTCTCTGAAACCACTAGGACAGTTGAAACCAAACTGCCCAGGAATGATCATTGGAAGGTCCTCTACAAATTTATGTTTTTTATGCGATCGGAAATCCAAGATGGCCGCCACCGCAGGACATAGATTAACATTGGACCCTATGGGAAAATGTTCAAATGCCTTCTTCTCAGAAACTACAAATATTATTAAAGCCAAACTGTACCTGAATGTTCATTGGATGGTCCTCTACAAAGTTTACGTTTTTTGTTCCGATATGAAATTCAAAATGGCGGCTACGGCAGGACTTAGTTTAACATTGGACCCTATGGGGAAAATGTTTCAAAACGCTTCTTCTCTGAAACCACTAGGACAGTTGAAACCAAACTGCCCAGGAATGATCATTGGAAGGTCCTCTACAATTTATATGTTTTTTAAGCCGATCGAAAATCCAAGATGGCCGCCACCGCAATACATAGATTAACATTGGACCCTATGGGAAAATGTTCAAATGCCTTCTTTTCAGAAACTACAAATATTATTAAAGCCAAACTGTACATGAATGTTCATTGGATGGTCCTCTACAAAGTTTACGTTTTTTGTTCCGATATGAAATTCAAAATGGCGGCTACGGCAGGACTTAGTTTAACATTGGACACTATGGGGAAAATGTTTCAAAACGCTTCTTCTCTGAAACCACTAGGACAGTTGAAACCAAACTGCCCAGGAATGATCATTGGAAGGTCCTCTACAAATTTTATGTTTGCTGTGCCGATCGAAAATCCAAGATGGCCGCCAACGCAATACATAGATTAACATTGGACCCTATGGGAAAATGTTCAAATGCCTTCTTCTCAGAAACTACAAATATTATTAAAGCCAAACTGTACATGAATGTTCATTGGATGGTCCTCTACAAACTTTACTTTTTTTGTTCCGATATGAAATTCAAAATGGCGGCTACGGCAGGACTTAGTTTAACATTGGACCCTATGGGGAAAATGTTTCAAAACGCTTCTTCTCTGAAACCACTAGGACAGTTGAAACCAAACTGCCCAGGAATGATCATTGGAAGGTCCTCTACAAATTTTATGTTTGTTATGCCGATCGGAAATCCAAGATGGCCGCCACCGCAGGACATAGATTAACATTGGACCCTATGGGAAAATGTTCAAATGCCTTCTTCTCAGAAACTACAAATATTATTAAAGCCAAACTGTACATGAATGTTCATTGGATAGTCCTCTACAAACTTTAAGTTTTATGTTCCGATATGAAATTCAAAATGGCGGCTACGGCAGGACTTAGTTTAACATTGGACCCTATGGGGAAAATGTTTCAAAACGCTTCTTCTCTGAAACCACTAGGACAGTTGAAACCAAACTGCCCAGGAATGATCATTGGAAGGTCCTCTACAAATTTATGTTTTTTATGCCGATTGGAAATCCAAGATGGCCGCCACCGCAATACATAGATTAACATTCGACCCTATTGGAAAATGTTCAAATGCCTTCTTCTCAGAAACTACAAATATTATTAAAGCCAAACTGTACATGAATGTTCATTGGATGGTCCTCTACAAAGTTTACGTTTTTTGTTCCGATATGAAATTCAAAATGGCGGCTACGGCAGGACTTAATTTAACATTGGACCCTATGGGGAAAATGTTTCAAAACGCTTCTTCTCTGAAACCACTAAGACAGTTGAAACCAAACTGCCCAAGAATGATCATTGGAAGGTCCTCTACAAATTTATGTTTTTTATGCCGATCGGAAATCCAAGATGGCCGCCACCGCAGGACATAGATTAACATTGGACCCTATGGGAAAATGTTCAAATGCCTTCTTCTCAGAAACTACAAATATTATTAAAGCCAAACTGTACATGAATGTTCATTGGATGGTCCTCTACAAACTTTACGTTTTTTGTTCCGATATGAAATTCAAAATGGCGGCTACGGCAGGACTTAGTTTAACATTGGACCCTATGGGGAAAATGTTTCAAAACGCTTCTTCTCTGAAACCACTAGGACAGTTGAAACCAAACTGCCCAGGAATGATCATTGGAAGGTCCTCTACAAATTTTATGTTTTTTATGCCGATCGGAAATCCAAGATGGCCGCCACCGCAATACATAGATTAACATTGGACCCTATGGAAAAATGTTCAAATGCCTTCTTCTCAGAAACTACAAATATGATTAAAGCCAAACTGTACATGAATGTTCATTGGATTGTCCTCTACAAAGTTTACGTTTTTTGTTCCGATATGAAATTCAAAATGGCGGCTACGGCAGGACTTAATTTAACATTGGACCCTATGGGGAAAATGTTTCAAAACGCTTCTTCTCTGAAACCACTAGGACAGTTGAAACCAAACTGCCCAAGAATGATCATTGGAAGGTCCTCTACAAATTATATGTTTTTTATGCCGATCGGAAATCCAAGATGGCCGCCACCGCAATACATAGATTAACATTGGACCCTATGGGAAAATGTTCAAATGCCTTCTTCTCAGAAACTACAAATATTATTAAAGCCAAACTGTACATGAATGTTCATTGGATAGTCCTCTACAAACTTTAAGTTTTATGTTCCGATATGAAATTCAAAATGGCGGCTACGGCAGGACTTAGTTTAACATTGGACCCTATGGGGAAAATGTTTCAAAACGCTTCTTCTCTGAAACCACTAGGACAGTTGAAACCAAACTGCCCAGGAATGATCATTGGAAGGTCCTCTACAAATTTATGTTTTTTATGCCGATTGGAAATCCAAGATGGCCGCCACCGCAATACATAGATTAACATTCGACCCTATTGGAAAATGTTCAAATGCCTTCTTCTCAGAAACTACAAATATTATTAAAGCCAAACTGTACATGAATGTTCATTGGATGGTCCTCTACAAAGTTTACGTTTTTTGTTCCGATATGAAATTCAAAATGGCGGCTACGGCAGGACTTAATTTAACATTGGACCCTATGGGGAAAATGTTTCAAAACGCTTCTTCTCTGAAACCACTAAGACAGTTGAAACCAAACTGCCCAAGAATGATCATTGGAAGGTCCTCTACAAATTTATGTTTTTTATGCCGATCGGAAATCCAAGATGGCCGCCACCGCAGGACATAGATTAACATTGGACCCTATGGGAAAATGTTCAAATGCCTTCTTCTCAGAAACTACAAATATTATTAAAGCCAAACTGTACATGAATGTTCATTGGATGGTCCTCTACAAACTTTACGTTTTTTGTTCCGATATGAAATTCAAAATGGCGGCTACGGCAGGACTTAGTTTAACATTGGACCCTATGGGGAAAATGTTTCAAAACGCTTCTTCTCTGAAACCACTAGGACAGTTGAAACCAAACTGCCCAGGAATGATCATTGGAAGGTCCTCTACAAATTTTATGTTTTTTATGCCGATCGGAAATCCAAGATGGCCGCCACCGCAATACATAGATTAACATTGGACCCTATGGAAAAATGTTCAAATGCCTTCTTCTCAGAAACTACAAATATGATTAAAGCCAAACTGTACATGAATGTTCATTGGATTGTCCTCTACAAAGTTTACGTTTTTTGTTCCGATATGAAATTCAAAATGGCGGCTACGGCAGGACTTAATTTAACATTGGACCCTATGGGGAAAATGTTTCAAAACGCTTCTTCTCTGAAACCACTAGGACAGTTGAAACCAAACTGCCCAAGAATGATCATTGGAAGGTCCTCTACAAATTATATGTTTTTTATGCCGATCGGAAATCCAAGATGGCCGCCACCGCAATACATAGATTAACATTGGACCCTATGGGAAAATGTTCAAATGCCTTCTTCTCAGAAACTACAAATATTATTAAAGCCAAACTGTACATGAATGTTCATTGGATAGTCCTCTACAAACTTTAAGTTTTATGTTCCGATATGAAATTCAAAATGGCGGCTACGGCAGGACTTAGTTTAACATTGGACCCTATGGGGAAAATGTTTCAAAACGCTTCTTCTCTGAAACCACTAGGACAGTTGAAACCAAACTGCCCAGGAATGATCATTGGAAGGTCCTCTACAAATTTATGTTTTTTATGCCGATTGGAAATCCAAGATGGCCGCCACCGCAATACATAGATTAACATTCGACCCTATTGGAAAATGTTCAAATGCCTTCTTCTCAGAAACTACAAATATTATTAAAGCCAAACTGTACATGAATGTTCATTGGATGGTCCTCTACAAACTTTACGTTTTTTGTTCCGATATGAAATTCAAAATGGCGGCTACGGCAGGACTTAGTTTAACATTGGACCCTATGGTGAAAATGTTTCAAAACGCTTCTTCTCTGAAACCACTAGGACAGTTGAAACCAAACTGCCCAGGAATGATCATTGGAAGGTTCTCTACAAATTATATGTTTTTTATGCCGATCGGAAATCCAAGATGGCCGCCACCGCAGGACATAGATTAACATTGGACCCTAAGGGAAAATGTTCAAATGCCTTCTTCTCAGAAACTACAAATATGATTAAAGCCAAACTGTACATGAATGTTCATTGGATGGTCCTCTACAAAGTTTACGTTTTATGTTCCGATATGAAATTCAAAATGGCGGCTACGGCAGGACTTAGTTTAACATTGGACCCTATGGGGAAAATGTTTCAAAACGCTTCTTCTCTGAAACCACTAGGACAGTTGAAACCAAACTGCCCAAGAATGATCATTGGAAGGTCCTCTACAAATTTTATGTTTTTTATGCCGATCGGAAATCCAAGATGGCCGCCACCGCAATATATAGATTAACATTGGACCCTAAGGGAAAATGTTCAAATGCCTTCTTCTCAGAAACTACAAATATTATTAAAGCCAAACTGTACATGAATGTTCATTGGATAGTCCTCTACAAACTTTAAGTTTTATGTTCCGATATGAAATTCAAAATGGCGGCTACGGCAGGACTTAGTTTAACATTGGACCCTATGGGGAAAATGTTTCAAAACGCTTCTTCTCTGAAACCACTAGGACAGTTGAAACCAAACTGCCCAGGAATGATCATTGGAAGGTGCTCTACAAATTTATGTTTTTTATGCCGATTGGAAATCCAAGATGGCCGCCACCGCAGGACATAGATTAACATTCGACCCTATGGGAAAATGTTCAAATGCCTTCTTCTCAGAAACTACAAATATTATTAAAGCCAAACTGTACATGAATGTTCATTGGATGGTCCTCTACAAAGTTTACGTTTTTTGTTCCGATATGAAATTCAAAATGGCGGCTACGGCAGGACTTAGTTTAACATTGGACCCTATGGGGAAAATGTTTCAAAACGCTTCTTCTCTGAAACCACTAGGACAGTTGAAACCAAACTGCCCAGGAATGATCATTGGAAGGTCCTCTACAAATTTTAGGTTATTTATGCCGATCGGAAATCCAAGATGGCCGCCACCGCAATACATAAATTAACATTGGACCCTATGGGAAAATGTTAAAATGCCTTCTTCTCAGAAACTACAAATATTATTAAAGCCAAACTGTACATGAATGTTCATTGGATGGTCCTCTACAAACTTTACGTTTTTTGTTCCGATATGAAATTCAAAATGGCGGCTACGGCAGGACTTAGTTTAACATTGGACCCTATGGGGAAAATGTTTCAAAACGCTTCTTCTCTGAAACCACTAGGACAGTTGAAACCAAACTGCCCAGGAATGATCATTGGAAGGTCCTCTACAAATTATATGTTTTTTATGCCGATCGGAAATCCAAGATGGCCGCCACCGCAGGACATAGATTAACATTGGACCCTAAGGGAAAATGT
Organism: Bathymodiolus brooksi; assembly: GCA_963680875.1. Classification (NCBI taxonomy): domain Eukaryota; kingdom Metazoa; phylum Mollusca; class Bivalvia; order Mytilida; family Modiolidae; genus Bathymodiolus; species Bathymodiolus brooksi. The sequence goes on from OY804590.1 coordinate 71,340,407, forward strand.
TCAAATGCCTTCTTCTCAGAAACTACAAATATGATTAAAGCCAAACTGTACATGAATGTTCATTGGATGGTCCTCTACAAAGTTTACGTTTTTTGTTCCGATATGAAATTCAAAATGGCGGCTACGGCAGGACTTAGTTTAACATTGTACCCTATGGGGAAAATGTTTCAAAACGCTTCTTCTCTGAAACCACTAGGACAGTTGAAACCAAACTGCCCAAGAATGATCATTGGAAGGTCCTCTACAAATTATATGTTTTTTATGCCGATCGGAAATCCAAGATGGCCGCCACCGCAATACATAGATTAACATTGGACCCTATGGGAAAATGTTCAAATGCCTTCTTCTCAGAAACTACAAATATTATTAAAGCCAAACTGTACATGAATGTTCATTGGATAGTCCTCTACAAACTTTAAGTTTTATGTTCCGATATGAAATTCAAAATGGCGGCTACGGCAGGACTTAGTTTAACATTGGACCCTATGGGGAAAATGTTTCAAAACGCTTCTTCTCTGAAACCACTAGGACAGTTGAAACCAAACTGCCCAGGAATGATCATTGGAAGGTCCTCTACAAATTTATGTTTTTTATGCCGATTGGAAATCCAAGATGGCCGCCACCGCAGGACATAGATTAACATTCGACCCTATGGGAAAATGTTCAAATGCCTTCTTCTCAGAAACTACAAATATTATTAAAGCCAAACTGTACATGAATGTTCATTGGATGGTCCTCTACAAACTTTACGTTTTTTGTTCCGATATGAAATTCAAAATGGCGGCTACGGCAGGACTTAGTTTAACATTGGACCCTATGGGGAAAATGTTTCAAAACGCTTCTTCTCTGAAACCACTAGGACAGTTGAAACCAAACTGCCCAGGAATGATCATTGGAAGGTCCTCTACAAATTTTAGGTTATTTATGCCGATCGGAAATCCAAGATGGCCGCCACCGCAATACATAAATTAACATTGGACCCTATGGGAAAATGTTCAAATGCCTTCTTCTCAGAAACTACAAATATTATTAAAGCCAAACTGTACATGAATGTTCATTGGATGGTCCTCTACAAACTTTACGTTTTTTGTTCCGATATGAAATTCAAAATGGCGGCTACGGCAGGACTTAGTTTAACATTGGACCCTATGGGGAAAATGTTTCAAAACGCTTCTTCTCTGAAACCACTAGGACAGTTGAAACCAAACTGCCCAGGAATGATCATTGGAAGGTCCTCTACAAATTTATGTTTTTTATGCCGATTGGAAATCCAAGATGGCCGCCACCGCAGGACATAGATTAACATTCGACCCTATGGGAAAATGTTCAAATGCCTTCTTCTCAGAAACTACAAATATTATTAAAGCCAAACTGTACATGAATGTTCATTGGATGGTCATCTACAAACTTTACGTTTTTTGTTCCGATATGAAATTCAAAATGGCGGCTACGGCAGGACTTAGTTTAACATTGGACCCTATGGGGAAAATGTTTCAAAACGCTTCTTCTCTGAAACCACTAGGACAGTTGAAACCAAACTGCCCAGGAATGATCATTGGAAGGTCCTCTACAAATTTTAGGTTTTTTATGCCGATCGGAAATCCAAGATGGCCGCCACCGCAATACATAAATTAACATTGAACCCTATGGGAAAATGTTCAAATGCCTTCTTCTCAGAAACTACAAATATTATTAAAGCCAAACTGTACATGAATGTTCATTGGATGGTCCTCTACAAACTTTACGTTTTTTGTTCCGATATGAAATTCAAAATGGCGGCTACGGCAGGACTTAGTTTAACATTGGACCCTATGGGGAAAATGTTTCAAAACGCTTCTTCTCTGAAACCACTAGGACAGTTGAAACCAAACTGCCCAGGATTGATCATTGGAAGGTCCTCTACAAATTATATGTTTTTTATGCCGATCGGAAATCCAAGATGGCCGCCACCGCAGGACATAGATTAACATTGGACCCTAAGGGAAAATGTTCAAATGCCTTCTTCTCAGAAACTACAAATATGATTAAAGCCAAACTGTACATGAATGTTCATTGGATGGTCCTCTACAAACTTTACGTTTTTTGTTCCGATATGAAATTCAAAATGGCGGCTACGACAGGACTTAGTTTAACATTGGACCCTATGGGGAAAATGTTTCAAAACGCTTCTTCTCTGAAACCACTAGGACAGTTGAAACCAAACTGCCCAGGAATGATCATTGGAAGGACCTCTACAAGGTGTGTGTTTGTTATGCCGATCGGATATCCAAGATGGCCACCACCGCAGGACATATATTAGCATTGGACCCTATGGGAAAATGTTCAAATGCCTTCTTCTCAGAAACTACAAATATGATTAAAGCCAAACTGTACATGAATGTTCATTGGATGGTCCTCTACAAACTTTACGTTTTTTGTTCTGATATGAAATTCAAAATGGCGGCTACGGCAGGACTTGTTTAACATTGGACCCTTTGGGAAAAATGTTTCAAAACGCTTCTTCTCTGAAACCAAACTGTCCAGGAATGATCATTGGAAGATCCTCTGTTTTTTATGCCGATCGGAAATCCAAGATGGCTGCCACCACAGGTCATAGTATTAACACAGGACCATATCGGGAAAATACAGAAATATCTTCTTCTCTGAAGCTATTGCACTGATTGAACCTAAACTGTGCATCAATCATTGGAAGGTCCTTTACAAAATTTGTGTTTTTTATGTTGATCGTAATTCCAAGATAACTACCACTGCAGGACATAGTTTTTACATAGGACCAATTGGTTTTTTTTATAACCAGGTGAACGATACAGGCTCTTGAGAGCCTCTGGTTTTAGCTTATTCTATCTGTGAATCTTAAGATGAATGTAGGCTAAGGAGAGAGTTAATGCTTTTGAAATGTGTGTGTGTGTGTGTGTGTATGTGTGCGTGCGTGCGTGTGTTATGAAATTATGGATGCATAGTTGTTTTGCACTAGATTTACAGCGTTTTCAGTTATATCATGGCGGCCAGTTTCATTGGTGTCGAAAACCAGACTATACATGGAAAAAACACCCATCTCAAATTTATCACATAATGTTGTATCGGGTACACCTTACCATGAACGGGATTCGAACTCCGTGATATTCACTGATTGCACAGATAGTTGTAAATTCAACTACCATGCGATAAAGACCACGACGACCCCTTTAATTTTAATTAAGTTTAAATTGACAAGTGTAGTTCTTTCGAATATTCCTACAGAAAACATATGGACGGAGTCTGATGATTACTGGTTAAATACACGTAACAGAATTTCAGCTATATTCATGATCAGCACAAATTGACAAACAATAAAGGTACTGGTAAAAAAGTAAATAAACTCTAGAGAAAACCGAAGGGGCAATCAAGAATGGACAATCCAGAGAAACTGGCAACATCGGGTGCACTAGCAAAAATCACAGCACAGAAAACTAAAAAGATGAGCAATAGAACCCCACCAAAAACCGGGGGATCCAGCCACCTGCGAAGGGCAAGTATCCCCTCCATCTTATAAGATACTCGCCATGTTACTAGTATTGTCAATGTGTGCTGGACACCACAATACACAAACAAACACACATAAATAAGACATGGGTAAACAATACCCCTACAAATAACTGGAGGTAAAAACGAACCTTACATCGTTTTTATGCAGAAATCGTAACAATCAGATGAGCCAATGAGTATTTTAGATTGTCACAGCAGCAAGAGAATAAATATATAGGGTCAGAAACTTTTATCTTACAACGTACGACCATTCCTTTACAAGCTAATGTTCATCAACATCGGATGCATTTTCCCAACATGAAATAATCATTTAGGTCCCAATTTAAGGACGAAATGTGCATTTGATGATCGTTTTGTGTAAAAATATCTAAAATTCACACATGGTATACATAGACAAGTGATGGATCATTGGTCGTATGCATGTACATATATTATGATATTCTGGATAAACACGCATAAGTAAGTGGTATCTTTGGAGTTTTATTGACACAGTTACACAGTCTAACAGAAGTATATATAATATATAAAGTGAAAATTAAAGTATTAATGCACTACACACATAGTTCAATGCAGAAATTATCACATTATTACATTATTATTGATTATGGAATGTTACAATGAAACAAACACTGATGTCTCGAAGTATGTTTAACTCAAAGTAAACTTCTGATCCCAAATACTTCGACACATCCGTGTTTTACTGTACATCACATGCTTCAGTTATGATAAAAAAAAATCATGAATTATTAAAGCTATGATAATTGTACATACCAAACCTTAATTTATCTCCACCCATAAAATAACAAACAGTGAAGGGATGTGTATTTACACTGTTTATCTGTACTTTTATCGTTTTTATTTTTATTTTACCATTGTGTTGTCTGACCTCCTTCGATTTAGGGCTTCTGGTTACCCCTTGGGTATCTTCATACTTTTCTAATTTTGTATTTTCTATTTGTGTAACATGAACAAAATATTTAAAATGGAAAACAGAATTGTTGTGCAGTAATCATAGACAAAACTAATTTAATTTAGATTTCTACGATCTAAAAAAAAAAAAAAAAAAAAAATAACAAAATGGCTACTTCAATACCATGACTGACATGTCACACCCCATACAGCTTTGATATACTAAGTACTATACGTCTTAAATGTCATTTGCAGAAAAAAATATGGGAAAAAAACTTATTTTAAAATCATTAAATTCACAAAAAATTTTGAGATCAAATTTATTTTACATAATGCTGATACAGTTTTATCACCATTAAATATTCGAGTTTGAAGATATCAAAGGGATAATCAGAATACGTATAACGTGACACAGAAGCCACATCTTGATTAGCCAATCAAATGTCGTACTTGACTGTCAAGTTAAACAAATGTGTTTTAAGAATTGCACAAAAATAATATGGCACATTTAACATGTCCGTCTTACAAATTAAGACAAGACAAATATATCCTTTATATCCTTCTTGTGTGAATATTTGTAAAACAAACATTTCATAAAAACGATATTCGGTTCGTCTTTACCTCTAGTTGTCTGTATGATGGTTCATGTCTTATTTACGTTTGTTTGCTATAAAAACGATATTCGGTTCGTCTTTACCTCTAGTTGTCTGTATGATGGTTCATGTCTTATTTACGTTTGTTTGCTATAAAAACGAAATTCGGTTCGTCTTTACCTCTAGTTGTCTGTATGATGGTTCATGTCTTATTTGCGTTTGTTTGCTATAGTGGTGTCAACACATATTGTGCTGTGTTTTTGCATTGTTTTTCTTCGTCTTGTTTGTACCCTATATTGCCAGTTTCTCTGGATTATCCATTTTTGTATTGCCCTTTCGATATTCTCTTACGTTTATTTCCCCTAATAAAAATACATACAAATATTATATGTGAAACTATTGCCAATTCTTATTGGTACACGTCAAGTAATATTTGTTCATTTTTACAAACGACACACATAAACAAAACCATCAAGAAAGTAACTCTATTTACACTATAACAATTGTTGTTTTCCTGCAAAATGTATCATAATATATTTTGCATAAAAGAACTACTGTACATAATTATGTAAAATATTATAACATTCCATTATTTCAATATCTAATCTACTGTTATTTTTATACCATATTCTTAATATCACATCTAAAAACAAAGTGCTTACATCAATATATACATTTAACTCAACATAAAGATGTCTATATACCACAAAGTAGTAACATTAAACATTGAAGGAAATAATTTTGATATTTTAATCAAACTACTAAACGACACATTTTGACATACAAAGTTACAATAATAGGGGGGGGGGGGTAGGGGGGGAACACAAGTCCAATTCTAGTACTTCTACCAAATACTGATTTGCCTTCAACAAGTTGATGAAAATTGTAATATTCCTTTTTCTTAAACAAATGCAGGGGCGGATTCAGGGGGGGCGCACCCGGTGCGCGCCCCCCCCTAAAATTGGAAAAAAATATGATTTTTTTGGCGTAAAATCATGATTTTTCACATGAAATGCCCAAAAAATTTTGCGCGCCTCCCCTAAAATTGGAAAAATATGATTTTCTGGCGTAAAATCGTGATTTTTCACACGAAATACCCCAAATATTTTCGCACCTCCCTCCGCTCGGCGCAATTTTTTTAAGTCAACCCCCCCCCCTAACTTGAAATCCTGGATCCTCCCCTGAAATGGACTAAAAACATTAAAAAATATTTCGTAACCTTAGTGTACTGTTTAATAAATCTTTGGTAAAAATTGAACAACTATGACCATATATGAACCGATTGTCCTTAAAAACACCTGCATCACAGGCACTCCACAGGGGTATTGACTAGTCGATGATACCAAATAAAAGTTGTGAATATTATAGCGGATTGGATATTACAATTAAAGACTTATTAGGAAACAAAATGGTTGGAATGTCGAAAGTTGATCGGGACATGGCTATTGTTCTGATTATGCAGATGTATGTACAAATGCAACGTGGTGTCACCAAGCAAGCTCGGTCCATGTGAGTTAACGATAGGTTATTTAGTTAGTTATCTAATCAACGTAAAGTCAGAGGTATACATATCACACACTTCTGTAACCAATTTCAGACAGCGACGACGAGTCAGGTTGTATACATTTATAGTCGCCAAGTGTGTCATAGGGTGGTAAGGAATCGGTTGCAAGATCATACGATTGTGTTAAGGAAAACGACAGATTCGTGCCAGGGTCTGTGATGTTTTGGGAAGCTGGAAATTTCTCATCTCGTGATCAAAACCTCTAGTGGAAATCTGACAGATGTAAGATAACGTCGGTTGTAACTGGATCAGATCATGGGATCTCATGTTCTTTCATTTATTCCTGTGCGTAATATGTCGTGGTAGTACTATATTGCGACTGTGTGTGTTGCTGGTAAGCTAAGGTCATATGAAGCAATTTATAAAATGTAGTCATTTATAGTGTACACTGATCTATCCAAGGAAAAAACATAAATCCGAGATCAATATAACGGAATGTACTTCCGGTACATAAAATGGCACTGTATTGTATACTTAAATTAATATTCATTTCTTATATAAATAGATAAATAGTAAAATGAAAATCTATGAATGTAATAATATATTCCGAATAAAATTGTATCACTATGGCAACAACACTTGTTTCATGATTCAGTTAAATATATAAAATATAACACAATTAATATATAAAGAACATATAAAAAAAAATAAAAAAATATTGCAAATATTGAATATGGCACATTTTTAAGCAGAATTATTTATAGGAGATGGCTACAAGTAAATAGTCCCACTGAATCAAATTAAGGGGGAGACATGTTCAATTCCCAATGATATGTTTTTGATTGGACAATTTCATGATATATCATGAATTTTTAAATAATTATATGAAAGAATCGTCATATAAAGTTAATGTTATATTTTATTTAGCTTCAACATATTTTATTTGCTCAAATGTGAAAAAACGACAAGTGAAACAATTCGTTGACTGCAATACTGTTGTAAAATACACTTAGAAAAAGAATATGCGTAAATGTTCTGATATGTAAATTCCAATGTTTAAAAACATAATACAAAAAAAAATTGTAAAAATAAATGTTACTTAATTAGAATGGTTGAAATGAATACCAAACGTATATTTTAATTACTTATAATTAGGCAAAGAAAAAAAAACAAAAAAAACGTAGATATCAAATTTAGTGCGCACTGGATTAACCTTCATCAAGTACGCTCAAAATCGAAAGGTTTGAAAGCCAAATAATTTAAAGTTGTGGAAGCAATAAAACAAAAGGGCATAAAAAGTTTAAGCTAAGATGGCCGAAATGGCTGGACATTTCACAAACATAAAATACGAGATAATTAAGAAATGTTTCTATATAACAATAAACATATTCGTTTGATTAGTATTAAACACCACTGCAGATGAAGAGTTCTATGGATGTGAAGAAATAGATGATTGTCAAACTAAACACGTGCTCTTTAAAAACCTTACTTGTTCCCAGATTTTTCAAAGTACATAAAATCCTATATAAAGATACAATGAAAAAGAAATTAAATGAAACAGTCTCACAAAAGGATACATGTTAAACCTATTTTGTAATAGCATACCTATTTTCCTTTCAGCTTATTCAAATTATCTCTGAGTTTTAAAATTGAAAGTAAAATAAGTAGAATAAATATTGAAACAATTCGAATGAACTAAGATAATGCTATTGAAATAGGAGTGGGTGTGTGGTGGAGTTATGAAGGCATGTGTGCTTAACACAAATTTCAACAACATTTACGAGTTTTTGATTGATTTGATTTGATATGTCTGGTGGACCTGTTTTTCAACAGACAATCGGTATTCCTATGGGTACCAACTGTGCTCCTCTTCTCGCCATTTTTTTCCTTTATTCGTATGAGGCAGAATTCATACAGGAGCCTCTCAAGAAACACTAAAGGAACCTAGCACGATCCTTTACTTTAACATGTTATAGATGTATATTGTACTTACAATTAAGAAAACTGCTCCAAATAGTATGGCCTTCGCTTTAGGGTCAAGATTCATAGGAACTGTAATACAAAAGGCTTAGTTAAATTCGATGTATGATATTTTCAGATACAATACCATGAAACATATTTTTCTTCTAAATAACAAGTGTACCGTTGTTGTAAGATATTACTGTTTCAGGATCATACAGAATGGGTAAAACAATATTCACACAACAACTGTTTCAGGAATTAAGCAAGAAATCCAACACAAACAGCATATTGGAGCATTGAGTAAGCTGGAACATATATCCACATCCCAGGTTATAAATCCACTATTTCGTAAAATAACTCATGTGGATGAAATATAAGCTTAAAGATTTAATATTTCATAATAACATCGAAAGACCAACAGGGTGTGTTCTTAACATTTTGCAATTGGTATGATGAAATGGGGAACGGATTTTGGAAGCTAGATTATGCGGTTGTGAAAATCAATATATTATTTAATCATAAGATACGACTGGAGCATTTCCCATACACTTCTACAACAAATTGAAGATTATCAACATTAAAAATATATATCCGAAATATATCAAAGATTATACCGATATCGATCCAACTGTTGACTTCGTATTTCCTGTCAACAAAATAGATCGCGAAAACAGTGAAAAAATAGTTTCTTAAGACAAATTTGAAGTTAACCAAATACGTATTCAGAAGCTGTAACCTTTGAAAACTTTCCAAAGAACTATGTTTATACTTCTAAGGATCACTGTAATGTGCACCAGTTGTTTATCGTAACATCGCTTGAGTTGTTGCAGCATTTTTTTTTCGGTGCGGAGATTTTCAATCCGCAGAAAAAAAAAATCCGCAAAAATTAAATGTCTTCTTTTTAGACCAAAACCGCAGAAATTTCACATCGCAGAAATTACCGGTTATACGGTATATACGGTATATATATCAAGAGATTATGTAGTATTTACTTACAGGTCGCTTCGATTGTGGTGGCATCTGCAATCAATTCTAGAAGTGATGCTTGTTTACAAATTGTGCCAAGTTCCTGTGTATCATCTTCTGACCAAATCTAAACAACAAGTAAATATTCGTATACAAGTAATGAATATTCATATTTAACATATCTAAACGAAAAGTCGAATTTCGTTTTGCAAATTATTTTTCTGGATAACGTGAAGTAAGATTTATTGTCCTTTCACAACAAGAAGGGTTAATGAGAATCCGTACATCGAAAAAGGACAGAAAACACAATGGCCAAAAGAAAAAGGACAGACAACACAATGGCCAAAAGAAAAAGGACAGACAACACAATGGCCAAAAGAAAAGGGACAGACAACACAATGGCCAAAAGAAAAGGGACAGACAACACAATGGCCAAAAGAAAAAGAACAAAGGAACAAACAACGATCGACAAAACACTACACAGAAAAAGCAAAGATCGAACAAAACGAACCCCACTAAAAACTGGGGTGAACTCAGGTGTTCCGGAAGGGTAAACAGTTCCTGCTTCACTAGTGTACCCCCTGATAACCAGAATACTCGGCTAATTAGAACTAACAGGGTAGTCTCCCTTGACTTTAACCAAACGAAGTTCTATCAAGTTTGATTGTAAAATTTTGATACTGGATGCCAACTGGCTCTTACCTGACAAAAACAAGGCGCCAATCGAAATGTTTAAGAGCCAACTATAATATTGTTTGGTGGTTATTGTCAAATACATTTGTATGTGACAGAAAAGGAGTTTCTGAAGGAATTCGTGTTATGACGTACCGGTAGTTACTTAGACTACTGTATATGCTTTTGAACTGAAATTTCCACGAAATTAATTGAGATTATTTACAGATGACAAGAACATACTAACTGTATCATATATGTTGTGACCGTTCGGACTGTTCATAGGCATTTCTAATATTTTCATACTACAATAAATTGTGCTAAAATTGCATAGCGAAGTGCACTTGATAAAACCTTACGTGATAAAGCTTGTCAGGGTCCTGGGACATCTCAAGTTACTCCGGTTTCGTCAAACTGATAACAGTGATCGCCATGATATAACTGAAGTAATGTTTACTGATAATAAACATCCTAATATATATGGCAGTTTGGAGCAAGAACTGCCTACTCGTCCGGAGCACCTGAGTTCACCCGAGTTTTTAGTGAGGTTCGTGTTACTCGATCTTTAGTTTTATGTGTATGTTTTGTAGATCGTTGTTTATCCTTTTGTCCTTTTTTCTTTTGGCCATTGTGTTGTCCATTCTTCTTCGATTTACGGATTCTGGTTACCCCTTTGATATCTTCAAACTCTTCTTAACAAAACAAGTGGCTAGCGTCTTCCAAACAAATTATAAAATATTGTAAAATTAAAAATACCTTAAAAATGTCTTCACAGCAAGGCATACTAAGAACACAACATGGACCATGTATTCTAAGGATCGGGTTGTGACTGGCATCTCGGATAGAAAAATTTGGTTGCCAATTACTGTATCTGAAAATAAATGGAGGAATTGATATAATTAACGTTCACATAGCATAAATATATTATAGGTGAACATTGTTGATCAGGTTGGTATGGTCATGCTGTTTGATTTTGGAAATTTTTTTTACCAAGCAAGAAAAAAAATGTTATGAAGCTTACAAAAGGTCTTAAGAGAATACATTAATATAAGCAAAGCTAGGAATTTATTTCTTATACATCTTTTTGATAGCAACAATATGTAACTTACTCTTGTCTTATATACCCTATGATCTGTCCAACAGGTGCCTCAACCTGAACTTCATGTGCGCATGCATCAGAACCTGCGCACCAACAGTTTCCGGCACAACATTTAAATTCTCTGCTTAGTCGAATTACCTCCTATTGGATTATACAAATGCATGGTTGATATATAATAAACATGTACCATAAAAGGTCAGTAAAATATTGATTAGTTGGTTGGTTTATGGTGTTTAACGCCACTTTCAACAATATTTCAGCTATATCGTGGTGGTCAATTTTATTGGTGGAGGAAACCGGAGTACCTGGAGAAAACCACCGACATGTCGCAAGTCACCGACAAATTTTATCACATAATATTGTATCCAGTACACCTCGCCATGAACGGGGTTCAAACTCACAACTCTAGTGGTGATAGGTACTGATTGCACAGGTAGTTGTATATCCAACTACCATACGATTACGACCACGGCGGCCCCTGTAAAATATTGACAATTTATAGACAACCAAATAAATAAACAACAGATTATTACATACTGTGTGTAGGATTGCCACATTTTGCTTAACATATGCTTATAGTGGACTATCAGTCCCTGAGTGTATAGTTCCCCCAGTAGTAATTATTTCGGCACTGAATCAGTTTATTAGATATATTTATTATTGAAGCTTATAGTTCCTACATAACCTAATCATTATTAAAATTAAAAGGTTCGTCTCCATCAGACATCTATGTTATTTTAGCTGATTTTGGATATATGGCTTTCCAATCTTTTGACTGTGAGCGTACGTGCTGAATGCATTTCCAGAAAATGCGTCGTGTGCACTTATATTACATCTACATTTTCATGCAATCGCGAATGGTATTAAAACCATATAAGAGGTAGTCTTCTAACCTGATTGCTGTTATCTAAAATATGAATCGTGAAACCTCTCTGGGGTCCACAACATAGTCTCATACACGTGTTCGTATCTGAAAGTAAACATACAGACAGAGTGTTGTAAAAAACAGACGGTGTATAAAACGTGTGTGTGTACATTACATATCCTTCTGTATATCGTCTTCTTTTGAAAGTATAAATGAACAAACTCATTTTATATATAGATACACATGGACAACTATACTCTAGGGCATGATTTTCAGCTATATCACGACCTGAACAAGTTACATTCGATGAGATGTTGATGTCCACTTTGTATTAGAGCAACAGTTGGATTTTTATAGTACTAGCTCACTAAAACAACAGTTCGTCCCGGATAAGCATGTCCTTCAATTTGGACATATTATCCTGATTCTGAGCCAACCAGTCTTTGCTCTAACTTGTCAATGCTGAGTGTTTTAGTGCTTTATTTGGCCGAATGGTGATCGAACAAACTATCTACCACACTTGAGTCGAGCACGTTATACATTACACTACCGATACAGTACAATTGTATTCTAAAATGGATGATAAATACGAGGATTTTGTATTTCATTACACATTGCAATTTAAAACATGACTTTGAGTATTGGGTGGGTGAGTGAGTGAGTGAGCAATTTTTCAGCTATATCATGTCGAAAATTTCGGACAATTATGATATCCACTTTGTACTATACCAACATGCTTAGTTGGATTTTTTGTTCGTGCTAGGTCACTGAAACAGCAATAAGAGATGAAGACATGTCTCTCCACTCAGACACATTATCCTGATACCGAACCAACCTGTCTTTGGTCTTATTCTTTAATGTTTCGTTGCTTAGCAGAAAAGCAGCAAATGACAATTGCATAGTCTTTGGTTTGACTGTGGTTCGCATTTACGATCTACCGCACTACAGAAGAGCAAGGTAACCATGACAACACCAACGTGGTTAAATCATTAGAGCATTACCTTCAGCAGCAAAGTAAATCTGTTGTCCTTGGTTGTTCATGATTTTATATTTATTATTTTTCTCAAATCCTGTAAACACTGTAAATAAAGATATAAAAAGACTAATTAGTATGATTAACATTTATTACATCATTTATGAATACTGGTTACTTCCCCTTTCTAGACATCACAAAAGATCAAATGAAAACAAAATAAAAACCTATCTTGCAACCGTTTATACATGTAAAGAAATATTTCTGTTCTGTTAAGAGCAAATCTATTGATAACAAAAATAAATATAAATGAATACAGTGACGATGTCAATTTTTCCAAATTTCAACTTTATCACAGTGATGCTGTTATAGGTGTAAGAACAATAATTCACTAACGTGATGGGTCCCACTTGTGGAACAAGAACTGCTAACCCTTCCGGAGCACCTGGGTTCACCCCCGGTTTTTAGTGGGATTCATGTTGTTCAATGTTTAGTCTTCTGTGTTGTGTTTTGCACATTATTGTTTGTCCTTTTGTCCCTTTTTTTGGTCATTGTATTGTCTGTTCTTCCTCGGTTTACGGCTTTTTATTAAGCCTTTGTTATCTTGTCTTTTTATTAAGCCTTTGTTATCTTGTCTTATTATTAAGCCTTTGCTATCTTGTCTTTTTATTAAGCCTTTGTTATCTTGTCTTTTTATTAAGCCTTTGTTATCTTGTCTTTTTATTAAGCCTTCGTTATCTTGTCTTTTTATTAAGCCTTTGTTATTTTGTCTTTTTATTAAGCCTTTGTTATCTTGTCTTTTTATTAAGCCTTTGTTATCTTGTCTTTTTATTAAGCCTTTGTTATCTTGTCTTTTTATTAAGCCTTTGCTATCTTGTCTTTTTATTAAGTCTTTGTTATCTTGTCTTTTTATTAAGCCTTTGTTATCTTGTCTTTTTATTAAGCCTTTGCTATCTTGTCTTTTTATTAAGCCTTTGTTATCTTGTCTTTTTATTAAGCCTTTGCTATCTTGTCTTTTTATTAAGCCTTTGTTATCTTGTCTTTTTATTAAGCCTTTGTTATCTTGTCTTTTTATTAAGCCTTTGTTATCTTGTCTTTTTATTAAGCCTTTGTTATCTTGTCTTTTTATTAAGCCTTTGCTATCTTGTCTTTTTATTAAGCCTTTGCTATCTTGTCTTTTTATTAAGCCTTTGTTATCTTGTCTTTTTATTAAGCCTTTGTTATCTTGTCTTTTTATTAAGCCTTTGTTATCTTGTCTTTTTATTAAGCCTTTGCTATCTTGTCTTTTTATTAAGCCTTTGTTATCTTGTCTTTTTGTTAAGCCTTTGTTATCTTGTCTTTTTATTAAGCCTTTGTTATCTTGTCTTTTTATTAAGCCTTTGCTATCTTGTCTTTTTATTAAGCCTTTGTTATCTTGTCTTTTTATTAAGCCTTTGTTATCTTGTCTTTTTATTAAGCCTTTGTTATCTTGTCTTTTTATTAAGCCTTTGTTATCTTGTCTTTTTATTAAGCCTTTGTTATCTTGTCTTTTTATTAAGCCTTTGCTATCTTGTCTTTTTATTAAGCCTTTGCTATCTTGTCTTTTTATTAAGCCTTTGCTATCTTGTCTTTTTATTAAGCCTTTGTTATCTTGTCTTTTTATTAAGCCTTTGTTATCTTGTCTTTTTATTAAGCCTTTGTTATCTTGTCTTTTTATTAAGCCTTTGTTATCTTGTCTTTTTATTAAGCCTTTGCTATCTTGTCTTTGTTATCTTGTCTTTTTATTAAGCCTTTGTTATCTTGTCTTTTTATTAAGCCTTTGTTATCTTGTCTTTTTATTAAGCCTTTGTTATCTTGTCTTTTTATTAAGCCTTTGCTATCTTGTCTTTTTATTAAGCCTTTGCTATCTTGTCTTTTTATTAAGCCTTTGCTATCTTGTCTTTTTATTAAGCCTTTGTTATCTTGTCTTTTTATCATATTAGAGATGCATATGGAGTATATACCTCACAGTTGATCTGATATTCCAGAGCTTTTAGCTTAAACATATTCTATTTGCCAATTAAATAGACAAAATGGATCAGACACAAGTTAAACAAACTTATGAAGTCTTCTCTAAATTACAATTTGTTACATTAAATAAGTACATAAAAGGCAGGCAATTACTATATATAGCACTAATGACGAATCAATGATGAGTATTCACAAACAGAAGGAAAAATAAAATTAAGATTAAGATGGAATCATATGATGTGCATGTTCACCCAATTCAATTCCAGTTATACCAGTTATACGATAAGGAATCTTTTTGAACGTTTAATATAATCAAAAACATATTCAAATATAATTTAGTTTTGTTCATAAGTTAAATTTACATTGCCACATGTCATAAATTTGATATCTAGAGTATAGCAGGATGTAACCATGTTGAGATTATATTTCAATGTAGTTCTGGTTTGTAAGTATATTGGACAATCAAAGAAGAAATGTCTTAAATTTTCAACGGCAGCACCACATCGACAAGATGGGTCAGATACAATTCCTACTCGAAATAAATTATAATTTAAAAACGATGCTGAATTTCTTAGCTGGGTTTAAATATTATATTTCCGAGGACCATATAAGGGAACGACCATTTAACTTGAAGGGGGGGGTATGTTTTTTTTCTAAAAAAATATTCTGATTCCCAATGTTGCTGAAAAAAATATTCTGATTTTGGTGACAAAAAAAATAAATATTCTAACTCTCGTGTTGTCAGAAATTTTTTTTCTGTACGAAACAAAAAACCATAACCCCCCCCCCCCCCCCCCCCTGAAAATTAAATGTTCAGTCCCTAAATAATGTATAGCATGATTTTCAGTTTTATCAATTTTCATTAATTCTGATTTAAATTTTGATAAGGTATCAACGTTTCGAATAGTGTTATTTAAACTATTCCACATTTTTATTGTGGAGGGGATAAAAGAATCTCTAGTTGAAGACAGTCTACAGAAAGGTATAATAATATCATTACCATTTCTCAATGGATACACTGCTGTACTTTGTATAGTGGGGGGAATCAATGTACAAAGATAATTAGGGGTATTTTTATTAACTATATTATAAAAGAAGTTGAAGTTTCCTTCTCTTCCGTCTCACAGATAGTAATTCCTAACCTGTCTCTATATAAAATGTCAGTTTTTGTGAAAATAGGTATGCCTGTAACAATCCTGGAAGCTTCCAGTTGAAGTTGTTCTAATTTTTGTGAATCTCCTATCCCACAGTTATCTCATAGTTCGCATGCATATTCAAAAAGTGGTCTAATATACACAAAATATAGTTTATCTAAGTTAGTGCGACTAAGATCATGCAGGGGCGGATCCAGGATTTGTGGTTAGGGGGGCGTGAGTAGGCGAGGGGTCTGGGGACCGCTTAAGATCCCCAGCGGGTCCAAGGCAGAGCCCTGGTAAGGGGCCCAGGGGGGCTAAGCCCCCCGGAAGCTCTGGGGTTTGAGGAATTACAGACATTTATTTGAACGACAATTTTGAACCAACCACACCATTTTTATCAGACCAAAAAAACTTGACTTTGAGTCTTAATTTTGTCGGATAATTGTTAACAGTATGTTTTTGTCAGATTATAAGAACCTAAAGTAAAGCTTTTCTTTAACAACCGTGATGCGGATTGTTCAACTCATGACTGATCGATCACGATATATTAACCCTTCAAAGAAGTATTGGTTTAGTTTTAACGCATTCCTCATTTCACTAATTGGTCTGTACTTTCGGCGCTTGTCCTTTCGTGTGGTTCTAGTTAATACTGCCCGTCCGTATGGAGCTTTTCTTTTCGTCGTTTGATTCATTCATTGAAAACGTATGATTCGACAGTTCTTGTTTATAGACAAACAAAAGTGGAAATTGTCAATACATGAACTAGTTATTGATTTCTGATAAGCGAACGTAACTAAATTAGATGATCAGAATCGTTTCATGCGGCATTAATGTTAACATTTTCGCCTTTGTTTGTTTATAAACAAGAACGAATCATACGTTTTCAATGAATGAACCAACGGCGAAACGAAAAGCTTCATCCGGACGGACAGTATACTGATCATTTATCAATGGGTAGAGCTTTTTAGAATGATATCCCAAATTTACTCCTAATATCATTACTATTCATTTTGACTTACAGGTCACGAGTTAACCATTCATGAAAAAGTTGTTTGTTGAACTGCTTAATTAACGTTGTATAACATGCTTTGCGAATTTTAGGGGGGGGGGCGCACGCCCCCTCTAAATCTGCCTTTGAAGACGGTACTTCAATCTACGTAGAATATTCAGATGTTTAGATACACTACTCTGAATATTATCAACATGGGTGTTCCATTTAGCATCGTTACTAAATGTAACACCTAAGTGTTTATGAGAAGTAGTAAGGGGTTTCAAAGTGGGCCGGTACCTGGTACTTTTACCCGTCTGAGATCGTGTATAGTACCGGCAGAAATTACTGAACCCCCCCAAAATTAGTGGTGGTCAAAACCACAAGTACGATAGGCTTGTGGAATATCTTTCATAAAAAATTAATGATCACGTCAGTTGCTGAATTCTCGCATTCAAATCGAACAACTGCGTTCAGCCACGACCAAGTTGACGGGATATTCCCTGTTTTAAAAAGGCACAGGCTACGAATACGACGGAAACGTATTCGTAGCCTGGGTTCTACAAGTACGACGGGCGGAAGTTGTGACTAAATGATCAACCGGTTTCCGGACATGGACATCTATTTTACAGAAATTAATCACGTATTGCTAGCATCTAGAGGCTACGAATACGACGGATTTCTCGATTTTCTTAATTCTATTGTTTTTATTTCATTAAATGACAATTTATGAATTTTTTTATATAATTTTCTGTTTGTAGTTTATTTTTGTTCCAATAAAATCTGATGCATTGAACAACTAGTCTTACAATACACGATTAAGCCCATAGATTTCACTGGTATGAGTACTTCTCAGAGTACAACTCACACTTCCCAATATTAATTATTTTCAAAATAGACGACGATGGTAGTGCGCTCCGTGTTGGAGCAAAGTATAAATCTTTTACAGATTTAGAGAGTGCCTTAAAAAAATTCCAGGAGGATAACTACGTCCAACTTTATAAGCGTATCTTAAGGAAGCTTGGTACGGGGTCCAAATATAAAAACATAGAAGTTGCAGAAAGTGCAGCGGGTCTTTTAATTTATAAGGAGTTGGATTATTCCTGTATTCATGGAGGGAAAAATTGTAGTTCCATTTCCAGCGGTCAACGCCCAAACACAAGGTAAACTCACATACAATATACCTTGAATAAGCAAATGATCATCACTTTGATTGCAGTTCTTCATATTAAATTTGCGGCGATGTCTTCAATCATGTTCTGTATAGCAGCAAATACATGTTTCTAGAATGTTTAAGTCATTACAATACTATCGTAAGTCATATGATAAAACACACAAGTTTGCCCTTTTTGTATGGTACCATCTAAGATGTATTCACAATTGAACTACGTTTTGCGCCGAAAAAAACCTATTGGTGTTGCTGAAATTGCTTAAAATAACTATAAACATTATTAATTTAATACATTGTATTTACCTATTGTCTTAGCAATACGTGATTAATTTCCGTAAAATAGGTATCCATGTCCGGAAACCGGTTGATCATTTAGTCACAGCTTCCGCCCGTCGTACTCGTAGAACCCTAACTCGAATAATACTGCGCCCTCTATCGGCACTATCGCTGGATGAGGGCTTGAACTCTCCTTGTGATAAAAACGCGTCAGCTGCTCTCCGAAAGAGAGAGCCAATCAGCGATGATTATTTGCCGATTATGCGCAAGGCGGTTCTTTCAATTTCCGGTAATGTTTACAAACAACAAGAAATGGAGATCGACAAGTTGATAAACGATGTTTAATTCATTATATAGTTTTCCTACATTTCTTCTCTTTTCACCTTTTAGATTAGTAAGGTCAAACACGTGGGTACATTGAAAACATTTGACACCTGAACGCTCCATTGACCTTTGTTTACAAACATTTCTTAAGCTCCTCCTTCTTTTAGTGTCAAAAGTCACCACACGTAGTTTAAACCCAGAATGCATTGCTAATTTGAAGCTTCCGATTGACGCGTTTTATCGAAAAAATCGTTCAGGCGTTAATATAGCAAAGCGTAATATAACGACTGGATTATTCTGGTTAGTAGAACTCAGGCTACGAATATGTTTCCGTCGTATTCGTAGCCTGTGCCTTTTAAAAATAACTTTACCTTAGAATCGTAAATAGCAGTTTGCGCATGCGGTAAACAGATGTTTTCGCCCCAATATCTTTTCATCCTTGTGTAAAAGTCGGACCGGAAGAAAGCTGACATCATTTCAAAATAAAAAATGACCGATTACAAATTATGTTCAAACACAAACTAGTGTAATCTTCAGTAATATAAGTATGATCATTTATGTATTATGAATATATGACTACACAATATTTTGTGCGATTTTTTTTATCCATTTAAAACCCAGGGTCGAATCATTTTTGGGCATACTGTCTTGTTGCTTAACTACATCCATATTGTTTAACTTCCGGTATAAAAAAATAAAAACCTACATGGCTAATTTTATTTACATATTTTGACGGGGCCCTACCGCGGTTGTTCACAGAAATGAAAGTGTGCTGAAAAGCATTTTTAAAAGAGGGTACGAGGAGATAAGTGATAGAAAATTACTAGGAATCTTGAAAAAGGACCGGACATTGCTCAAATACGAATTACATTGTAATATCAAAACGCAGGCCCACTTTTTTTCAAAAATAATTTAACTTTTGTGATTCAAATGTTAATAAATGTCTTCCCGCGAATCGTTTTTGTTTTTTTTGCACTTAAGTCGTGTCAATGGTCTTTGATGAGTCTAATTACTGGTAATAAAGTAAAAAAACACGCAAGCCAAGGTATTGTGAAAAAGAAAAGAACAAAGCCAACAAAACAATGGCTTGGTCAAGCCTAGCTGCGGAATCGTAGCTCTTTATGGTCCTTTTGGTTTTTTTTTAAGATATGGCGGACTATCCACGAATAATCTTGGCTGAAGTTTGTAAACTGAAATATTCAATAACGAAATGGGGGGGGGGGTGTCCATTATGCATGGTCTTGGTGAAATCTGAACTCTAAAGAGAAAGTTAATGGGATTTTTCTTTCAAAAACACTTAATGTTTTGCAGTCTCTGAAGTACATTTTTTGGTCCACAAAATGCTAGATTTCAGGAGCTTCCGGGGGACAAAGCCCCCCTGGGCCCCTTACAGCCCTCAGGTGGGCCCCAGACCCCCGGCCTAATTTTTTAGGTACCTCCTAAAATTTAAGAAGTACCTCCTGTTATAAAAATCTTTTAAACCCCTGCCATTTAACTTGAAGTGGGGGGGGTTATATTTTTGTTTCGTTCAGAAATTCTTTTTCGGACAACACGAGAGTTAGAATATTTTTTTTTTGTCGCGCAAAGTGCCAATTTTTTTGCCAGAATACAACATTAGGTTATATGACAAAAACTCTGAATCAGATTATTTTTTTTTTCCTCCACCAAAATCAGAATATTTTTTTAAGCAACATTGGGAATCAGAATATCTTTTTAGAAAAAAACCTTACCCCCCCCCCCCCCTTTCAAGTTAAATGGTCGTTCCCTAATGGGCATTGATTTTCCATTAAAAGAGAAATCAAGATTTTCTGGAATGCTATGATTAGAGAAAATCATGATGTCTGTTTTGTCAGGATTAAATGACATTGCATTGTATCCTGATTTGAATAACGTGTCATCTGCAAATAGTCTGCTCAGTGAGACAGGTTTGTCAGCAATATCATTTATATAGATATTAAATAAGAGGGGATCAAGGACTGCACCTTGTGTAACTCCGGCATATATTTCCCAATATGCTGAAGAATTATTTTTAATAACAAGTTTGTGTCGTCTACCTTTTAAATAACTACTAAACCAATCGATTACATTTCCAGTTATCTCATATGATTTCATTTTATGTAAAAGAAATCGATGCCAAACTTTATCAAATGCTTTAGAGAAGTCACAAAATACAAAGCAATTTGCTTCCTTATTCTCCAATGAATTTAAAATGTTATTATACATTTCTAATAACTGATGTACTGTTGAATGCCTGGGAAGAAAACCGGATTGATATTCATATATAAGTCTATTTTGGTGGATATAGTAATAAACATGTTTGTATATAACTCTCTCCATTATTTTCCCAACACAGCTTATAAGTGATATAGGTCTGTAATTAGACGGCAATGAAGAATCCTCCTTTTTAAATACTGCAATAACATGAGCTAGTTTCCAGTTCGTCGGATATTTACTTTGTTGGAGAGATTTGTTGAATATTATTTGCAAAGGCAATGCTATTTTATTTGGACATAATTTTAGCATTTTGTGGTTGATGACATCCGGTCCGATGCCTTATTTGGATGAAGAATTTGAATTATGTCAGAAATTTCTTCGACACTCACATTAGGGAACGACCATTTAACTTGAAGGGGGGGGGGGGGGTTATGGTTTTTTCTAAAAAAATATTCTGATTCCCAATGTTGCTGAAAAAAATATTCTGATTTTGGTGGAGGGAAAAAAAAAATAATCTGATTCAGAGTTTTTGTCATATAACCTAATGTTAAATTCTGGTAAAAAATTTAATTAAATGGTCGGTCCCTTAAGATCAGTTATATTATTATTTGTTTTCAATTCTATATTGGAGAGGGTCGCATTCCAGAGCTTGTGGTCCCTATCATGATTTCTTGATATAGGGTTGCGGAAAACAGGTAAGCTACAATACCAAGAGTCCCTAGTGGCGAAATTGTTTTACGTTCGCTATTATGACTTGGTTAACCGTGACGGAGTATCCGTGTCACCGATGATAGAGGGTTGATGCAAATAGGGAAGGAACTGAAACTTAGGGCTCCCAGTGGTTAAGTTGAGGTCATTACTTTGAAATAATTAAGGTATTGTTTCTTTTGTTTATTGCATTGTCTGTCCTCCGTATTAAGGTTTCTTGTTATCCCTTTGCCAAAGGCTTTCTTGTTATCCCTTTGCCAAAGGCTTTCTTGTTATCCCTTTGATATCTTCAACTGTTTCATGTCCTACTACATTTATATCTGAATGGTATGTGTAGCCTATCTGTCCATTTTGGGTTACTAGTATGTTTAAACTTTCTGATTCCAAAAACATGCAAACATACATGAAATACATTGTGACATAATGTTAACTGCTAACCCTTCCAGAGTACCTGAGTTCACCACAGGGTTTTAGTTTGATTCGTGCAGCCCGATCTTTAGTTTTCTGTGTAATGCTTTGTAGATCGTTGTTTCTCTTTTTTCATGTGGCCATTGCATTGTCTGTCCTTGTTCAATTTACAGCTTCTGATCACC
Source organism: Bathymodiolus brooksi (assembly GCA_963680875.1). NCBI lineage: Eukaryota > Metazoa > Mollusca > Bivalvia > Mytilida > Modiolidae > Bathymodiolus > Bathymodiolus brooksi. Next base: position 71,362,874 of record OY804590.1, read on the forward strand.
CCTTTGGTATCTTAAAGCTTTGCTTTTCTGTTCTGTGCTCTGATTGGATGAATTAGTGTTTTTATATGTTTTATATAACAACAGCGAACCAATTTATCTACTATGGTTCATAATATAAGTTCTACAGAACGCAATTGTGTAATTAAAATAAAAATTGCTATTTATCCCATACTTTCAAGTAAATCGATTTGTTGTTTGACTAATATTTGATCCAGTCCTGTAAGATATTCTAGTCCTGGTGGACATCCCGGAATAGCTTCTACAGGTGCTACCCATTGTTGTGGCTGAACTACCTTTCCTACAAAGACAGAACATCACATGCAAATTAGCGCATAAACAGTTAGTGGAAATCATAATAAGGTCACTTTCAACAATATTTCAGCTATATCGTTGCAGTCAGTTTTATTGGTAAGGGGAAACCGGAGAAACCCACCGACCTGCCGTAAGTCACTGATAAACTTTATCGCGTAATGTTAAATGGAGTACACCTCGCCATGAGCGTGATTTAAACTCACAACGTTAGTGCTGATAGGCACTTAATTATTGTAAATCTAAGTACCATACGATCACGACCACGACTGTCCCTCAGCATCACGTGATCACGAACACGACTGTCCCTCAGCATCACGTGCTTTCAAAAGAATATCAGAGAAGCTCCGAGTGTAACAGTGGTGCTTTCATATGTCATTAAAAATTCCTGTCTCATTAAGAAAATAATTGAGATCTGAGACATACAGACTATCAAATTCGTCCATGCAACATTTTCTTTGTTGTCCAGACTCACACGGTGGTCAAAATAATGCTGTGGAACAGATAAAATTAGCATGTAATAAACAAAACACGTTATTGTAGATGTAAGAACGGAAAGAGGGGCCGTCGTGGCCGTGATCGTATGGTAGTTGGAATTACAACTACCTATGTCATCAGTGCCTATCACCACTTTATGCTGTGAGTTCGAATCTCGATCAGGGCGAGCTGTACAACATTATGTGATAAAGTTTATCAGTGACTTGCGACAGGTCGGTGGTTTTCTTCGGATCCTCCGGTTTCCTCAACCAATAAAACTAACCGCCACGATATAACTGAAATATTGTTGAAAGTGGCATTAAACACCATCAAACAAACAGAACGGAAAGCCAGATATGATCTAATTGTATGATCAGTGAAAAATGAACAGAATATAAAAAAAAGTTTAAATGTACGTACAAATGGTGTCAAGAGGATGGAAAAGATTAAATATATCGGGTATAATAATAATCAAATAGATGAATCTTCAAAGTCAAATATTATTAAATTGTTGAAAAACAGAACGTGTTCAAACATATTTCTGAGGTAAACAAATATTTCTTGAATATTTTCATACATTCGTCACTTTAAAAATCTCATAATAATTGATCGTATTCATCATTCTGACAAAGCTAAACATATACACATATTTATTTGTTAAATTTGTATCTATATAATAATATAATTCAAAATTTAATATTACTTTGTGATTTTTTTTAAATAAATAAAATTCTACGAAAATAATTTCAGGGCCATCGTGGATGTGATCGTAGGGATGGTATGATATTTGGATTTAGATCTACATATGCAATCACACTCGTCACAACATTGATGAAATCGGTGACAATCGCCACTAAAGTTGTGAGTTCGATTCCCGTCCTATACTATTCACTTTGTCATGTATTCTATGTTCTTATGAATGACCGCCACATTATTAATGTAATATTGTTGAAAGTGGCGCTAAACAACATTAACCTAACCCGTTCCTGTAAAATAATACTTATTAAAAAGAAGATTACAAATCTTTATCTACATGAGAGTTTCCAATTTCTGAAACAGAGGCTATAGGTATATATATAGTATCTGCCATAGAATACATAACATCACCTCTAGAAGGAGAGATTCCTCTCATGACGGACATTTGCGTAGGATTTCCACGAAAATAGATTACGGGATGAGTAAATAAACGTTAGAGAACACAGAAGGGGCAATCAAAAATGGACAATCCAGAGAAACTGGCAACATAGGGTACACAAGACGAAGACAAGCAAAACAAATTCAACACAACACAATATGCATTGGACACCACTATTCGCAAACAAACACAAATAACGTAAATAAGATATGAGCCCTCCTACTTAAACAACTGGAGGTAAATTATATTTATAAATAACAAGATGGTGGATAATGTTTACAAATTTTAAACCTTATAAGGAAAAAACGTAATGCATTCACATTAAAAAAAAATACGAATATTATTCAAAATACAGGATGACGTATGGCAGAGTTAAATTTTATAGCTGAAGTCAGTTACAGACAGTAGAGAAAACTGCAGAGAGAATCGAATGAATTTGCTGAAAGGCACACGGACGAAAGGTTATTAACATATTTAGCATAGGATTTCACAATTTCTGGACTTAAAGTAATATTACACCAGTTTTGGGTGAAGAAAATGTTTCCTTGAAAATTCAATTTGGAATACGGCGGTACCTATTCATGCATGTTTCAAGTCGAAATATGTTCCCAACAACTAAAAATCTGTAAATCTGTGTGCATGTTTATCGTCCTCGCCATTGTTGTGGAGACTGATTAACTTTCGGTTGTTTTGTTCCGATGATTGCTTATCATAACCTCGTGAAGAACAATTTTGGTCCGATGATTGCCGATCATGACCTCGTCAAGAAAAGATAAACAATCATGGATGCTGAGGTAAGCACGCACACATTCCTGACAATGATTATTGAGGAATCTGTCTGTTTCCTTCGTGTGAACAAATTTTTTGGGGGCAATTATTCTTATGTGGTACACACGGAATATTTATATATATTTGTTTTCATCAACTGAACATTGCGCATAAGCGATAATCTCCCCGAAAGAGTTCAAATCTTGTGTCACGCGCATATCATTTGCATTACTGTACTGGAAAACAGAATTATCTGCTGTCAAATATTTTGCGATTTGCTCTTAAAATCTGTTTTTGAGCAGATTTTTAATGATATGCAGTTGATTTTAGTTAAAATTAAGTGACATATTAAGTGAAAATATTTAATCCAAAAATTCCACGATATTTGCCTTTCATATTACTTTAAATTAAAATATTGCAATTTAAGCTATCAGCTTACACATGTTAAAATCGTTATGTTTATTTAAAGTATTTACAGACAGTTCTAGTAGATCACCTCTCCTTAAACGTTTTATTGTACACACATCTATGTCATAAAATGTTTGTGTGTGACAATAAATCGGACGTCCAGAAACAATAAAATATTGTGGACTTCAGATATCTGTTCTTGACCAATGGATAAATCAGTTAAACAATAAAATGTACGACGTTTTTATGTTGTAGATAATTTAACAGATACAGAATCTAAATGTACAAACAGTACCAACATAAGTTGTGTTGTCGAGAGTACAGGTTTTTGGTGGGTTCATGTTACACATCTTTTTTAGTTTTTCTGTTGTGTTGTGTTTTTTGTATTTTTTTTGTGTTCGTCTTGTGCACGATGATATCAGTGTCTGTTAGTTGTCCATTTTTGATTTCCCGCTTCGGTTTACTCTAACGTTATTTGTATTATTTACGTGTGATGTCCAACACGATTTTCATATCAGATGATGTTCGTGTCGTTTAGCAGTGTCACGACGGTTGTCACTAGTGGAGCAGAAACTGCTAACCCTTGTGGAGGTCATCCTCGGTTTTTAGTGGGGTTCGTGTTGCTCGATCTTTAGTTTTCTGTGTAGTGTTTTGTAGATCATTGTTTGTCATTTTTCTTTTTGCCATTGTGGTACCGGTGTTTGTCCTTCGACTTCCGGTTAGGAGTTATGATTATGGTGTTTAACGCCACTTTGAACAATATTTCAGTTATATCATTGTGGTCAGTTTTATTAGTAGAGGAAACCAGAGTACTCGGAGAAAACTACCGACCTGTATCAAGTTACTATCAAAATTGATCACATAATGTCGTATCAAGTACACCTCTCCACGAGCGGGATTCGAACTCACTACTTTATTTAGTGGTGATATGCACTAATTGCATAGGTATTTGTAAATCCAACTACCATATGTTGTATGAAATCGGTGTTAAATATCCACAATACATAAATCATTCCAGGTATATCAATTATATAAAGTAATTTACCTGGTGGTGCCTGTTGTGGTTGATTTGAATAAACAGGTGGCACTCCCATTTGTTGTTGCATACCATATGCTTGCTGTCCTTGCATGCCATAGCCTTGCTGCTGTTGTGGGTCATCACCGGGAGCAACTAAATGAAGATTAAAATATTATATTTGAGTTGGAAACTATTTTATATTTGCTATTCGTCCACATGAAAGCAAATGTGGATAAACAGTGAAATCAGTTTGTAATGTTGAAACTGAACCACATCAGAAGTTTATTGATTAAGAAATAAATCATGGAAGCCAGAATGTGTTGGGAGTTTTAACATGGATTGGTGGATATTAGTATTTTATCCCGAGCCAGAAGCGAGGGATAAAATTTACTAATATCCGTCAATCCATGTTAAAACTCAAAATACATTCTGGCTTCCATGATTTATTTCGATTCTGATATGTCTAAGAGTACAAATACGGTAGTATACTTTGATTGGAAGACGGTAATTTATATTTACGCTTGCGGAAAATGTCGCACACAATTTATGCTGCCAATGGAAAAGTCAGTCACATTCACCGGCGCATGTGCTAATGAGATTATACCGAATGGATAACTCGCTCGTTTGTTAACAAAGCGAAAGAAGGAGGGCATGTTAGAATTAGAGTTATCTCCTCGAGTGTGGTAGGTAGATCATCGGTTTGAGCCCCGGGTCGAGTCAAACCAATTCAAGGAGTAAGAACAAAGACTGTGTGAATCTGTGTAGTTGTTTTTACTGTTTGTTTATATCTGAATAGCCGTTGGCGATCGAATTATCACAAGGAGAGGGTTAGGACATCATCGGTAACCCGCAGCTGATCACGCTCTGATTACTCTCCACTAATAACCCAAGGGGCAACTTGCATAGAAATCTGTGTTTCGTTGAAAAAAGCCTATGAATAGTTACCAATCAAAATTATCGTTTGATATTGTTAATTTCCTTCTTTGAGGTAGAAAAAATTATACAGAAAAATGGGGGCTCCCATAATTTGCAAGGAATTCCTTTCTGAATTTGGATACAACTGAAAGTAGTGACTTGGTTGGCTACAAAAACGGTCATCGAGACTTATCAACGTGTTTTAAAACGATCACATGACAATGAGGATTTCTGTACCAGTTGACCCATGTGCGATGAGTGGAGAGTAATCGATGCGTAACCAACTGTGTGCTATTGACGATCCGGTCGGGATCCCATAAACCGGTTTAACTGCGCCACATATATGTGTCTGTCCTTAGTCATGACATGGATTTCTAACGTCATATGTGGTGGATTCATTTCATATTCAATGATTTGAAGTGAGAGATGATTGTTCGTTTTGTTGATATTGGTGGAAATGTTGACAATCACTGTTTAAGCTTTCTTTACATAACTGGTAGGCTCGTATTCAGGAATACACGCCCGAATTGAGCGTCAAGTTTACCCGCGACTGTTGTTTCACTGAGCTAGCAATATGAAAATCCAACTAAGCGTATTTGTCTGATACAAAGTTGAAATTATCATCACTTTGTCTAAATGTCACTTGCTTTTGCCAAGAAATTGCTGAAAAACTGCTCATTTGGCATTAAATAATAACCACTCACTCATTGTCGAAATTAGGGGCATGTTTATTTATTATTTTAATATTTTGTGGGAATATTTTAATTTTTAAAAGGCATGTAGCGTATACAAAATACTGGTTGACTAATTACTGAAAATGTCACGTTTACAATTTTCCTATTCACAAATATAGATTTTAACAAACAATCTAATTTGTCCTTCGTGTGTACCTAAGGGTCAGCGTTTATTTTTCAAGGGTAATTCTAGACCTACCTCTGGTCTACACAAGAGATTAAAATGAATAGAAAACTTACCTAAGTAAAATATTGTTTAAATACCAAAAACCTTAAAATACCTGTTAAATTGTTGCGTTGTAATAGAGATTAAGACTCTCATTCTTATTGCTTCGATCAGATTAAATCATGAAACATGTCTTTTACCCCCCCCCCCCCCCCCCCCCCCCCCCGAACAATCATCTCTCACTTCAAAGTGTAACTTTGTCAATCAGTGGTGAATTAATCTTTAACATGTATTTTTCTTCGGCTAAATGTTCCTAATGCTCATCATACAGAGTCCTTCTTTATTATTCAAAATGAAAAATATTTATGCAATACACTCAATCAAAACTGATTATGGCAACGTATGTGATCAACCTGTTACGTTGAATGGTTGGTAAAGTTTCTCTTCCATAAAAAAACAAACCCAAACAAACAAAAACAAAAATACACTAATTTGTAAACAGGACTATTATAATGAGGCTATTTGTACTCGATTTCCATTAGCAATTGTTTTTATTTAGAATGTGTTGACATAAAAACCACTGAAATCTGTTAACTTTTTCATCTTTCATATATATGATTAGGTCGTACTCCGATTTCCTCCACCAATAAATATGACCGCCACGATATAACTGAAATATAGTTGAAAGTGGCATTCAGCACCATAAACCATCAACCGTAAATTGCCCATTTCAGTGGGAAATTTTGAGCTATGATATAACAGTTGGTCGGTTTCTATGAGCCCATACATGTAGCTTCTGTACTACTAAGACAAATTCTTCTACACGTATAAATTATACGTCTCAACGCATGGGCAAGCTGGGCAGTTGCCGGAGGGGGGGGGGGGGGGGGGGGGAGACAACGAGCACAGGGGCCCCATACTAATTTATGTATGTTGTGTACGACATGGCTTTTAATGTTTAAACACTGGCTTTGTATCAATACAATAAATATATGATAATTTTCTCGACATTTACAGTTGTATTCCTGTGTGTGATTGTGTAGGTATGGGCCCCCAGAGCACTGCTTTGCCCGGGGGCCTATAATGCTGTTAAGACGGCCCTGTGTATAATCACTAAGGAGGGTTTCTGTTACATCTAATCAGAAACAGTGTAAAATTGCTGTTTATGTGTTTAATTTGGATTTTTACTAAATATATGAATTGGTTACCAATAACTGTATAATATATGATTAAGTATGCATGTTTGCGTACTGCAGTCTGCAAATATATGAAACTGTATTGTTTTCATGAAGAGAGAATATATAATGAAACCCCATGCAGCTGAACCGTAAATCTAAATTTTGCCTAAAGTGCACACCCCACACACAATGATTAAAGCATTCAAGTGCATCTAAAGCATTGTGTTTGCATTTTGTGCCTGTCGGAGCAGGTACTATACTTAATAATAACATGGAATACAATAGGCATATTTACTAAAAATTTAAATACTAGTATTGCGTAGTTCTAAAAACGCACTTAATACATACTTAATAACATACACGAATTATGTTAAAACATTCATTTCTCAAGCACAAAACGATAAAATTCCGACAAAAAATACGTTTTCTCTGAATATACAAGCCGATATCGTTCAACGAGCTCTAGTTTCATTGAAATCTGGCAAAGCGGTTGGTCTTGACGGAATTCCAAACGAGTTTCTAAAATTCGGTGGTGATGTCATGATTACCTCTCTTACAAATCTGTTCATAACCATAAGTGATCTTGAACAGACCCCATCAGATTGGCAAAAAGGTATCATTATTCCGATTCATAAGTCCGCATCTATGTATGATCTAAATAACTATAGAGGTATTACTCTGACCTCAAACGTGTACAAAATTTATGCAAGCATTATGGAAAATACTATTATGGCTTTCCTCGAGGATAAAAATGTACTCGGTGAAAGCCAGAGGGTGCCTTTAGAAAAAACAGACGTCCCGAGGACCACTTATTCACATTAAACGGTATATGCTCCCAAAGAAAGTCATCTAAACTAAAAACTTATATAGCTTTCCTTGATCTATCAAAAGCATTTGATAGAGTTTGGCGTGACGGTCTTTTTTACTTATTGTGGAAAAATGGGGTACAGGGGAAAATATGGCGTCTCTTAAAAGAAATTTACAGTAATGTAGAGAACAAAGTAATTTTTGGATCGTATAAATCTGAATGGTTCGATCAAGACTTTGGAGTTAAACAGGGATGTATTCTCTCCCCTACTCTGTTCTCAATTTTGATGAAGGACCTTTCAGATATGCTTGAAAAAGAGAACATAGGAGTCTCTTTTTCGTCCAAAATTATAAATGCCCTGATGTACGCCGATGATGTCGCTCTTATCGCAGAATCTGAATCCGACCTCCGGAAAATGTTAAAAATTTCCCATGATTTTGCTTGTAAGTGGAATCTAAAATTTAACCACTCAAAATCGAAAGTTTTAGTGGTAGGTCAACGCATTGACAAAAACAGGAAATGGTATCTCGGAAATGAAAAAATTGATGAAACCGATAATTACAAATATTTAGGTGTATATTTGTCTAGAAATCTTAAGCCAACTCATCATATTCTTAAGTACCTAAAAGAAAATTTAGAAAATAAACTAAACGGTATGGTAAGGATCCTAGGAAAACACGGCGAGTTTAATAGGGTAGAATTCGGAAACGCTTTATGGACCTCAGTAATACGTCCATGTATTGCACATGGCTGTTCCATATGGCTTCCGTCGTCGGAAGCGCAGCGTAATTTACTACAAAGTATACAATACAAAGCGGCAAAAATTATTTTACGTACAAAAATTAATATTCCTATAAGTGCTTTATTATTAGAGTTAGGATGGGAACCAATCAATGCTTTTTTAGATAGGCAGAGAATTTCTTATTTTTCAAGATTCTCTGAACTAAATTCAACAAGACTGTGCAAGCAAACATTTGATGAACTGTTTAGTAAAAATATAAAGGAATGGCCTTATTTTGATTACATACGATCTTTATTTGAGTCGGTTGGTCTAGATCATTTTATAAATGGAAGTTTTAATAAAGGTACATTCTATACATTTTTTGGTGAATTTACACGAAGAAAAGAACTTGACAATATAGATACGAAGTCAAGCTTGCATTTGTACAAAACGTTTAATATCACAGGTAGAACCCAAAAATATTTAATCAATATAAATGATTTTCGCGGTTCAAGGCTCAAACTTCTAGCAAGGACCAACTGCTTGCCAGTAAACAGTACCTTATGTCGTATGCAAATTCGCACTAATCCTCAATGTACAATATGTACAAACAATTATGAAGAAAATGTGAATCACGTGCTACTTGAATGTGAAGCATATACTAATTTGAGAAATGAGTTAAACTCGGACATAACAACCCTATTTTGTGGACAAAACGTAGATGCTGACTTCACTGGATTGCCGCCACATGGAAAAATGATGTTTTTAATCGGTGATTTGGGATATCATTTCTCTAATTTTATAGTAGATGAAATTGATAAACTATGTAAGAGGTTTTTGTGCAATATTTTTATGCTAAGGTCCCAAATCGCCGAATGACTAAGTGACATAATATATATTTTACTATAATATATGTTTTATAATATATATTTTACTATAATTGTATGTTTTATAATATATATTTTACTATAATTGTATGTTTTATAATATATATTTTACTATAATTGTATGTTATTATATTTGTTTTTTTTTTTCTATCTAAAAATGTTAAATGATAATTGTCAATAGGGTTTTTGTTTGATATTTTACTAAGAAAATATTTAGGGAAATTTTATGTGATCTGTGTTTGTAACATATTTTTCTACAATTCAGTTTGTGTTTTACATGTACTAAATACGATCTTAACAGAAAGAGAGACATTTTAAACTGAAATTGTGTGACATTTCACTGTATATATTATTTTTAGTATGTACTGTATATAGTTTTATAATATGTAAGCATATCTTGGACGCGGCCACTGCTACCCCGGTGGTGGTTGCCCCCGTTGTAAAGGGGTAGTTTTTCCAAATAAATATATATATATATATATATATATATGTCGATTCCATATCGATTTAAACCATTGAATATTGATCGAAGGCAATTGTATGACACTTTATTACAGTTTTAGGATTAACAATTCTGAACAATAATATTTTCATTTATTATTAATTCTTACCTTTCTGATTGTTCATTTTTATTTTTGATCCTGTCGTACGTATCCCCTTCAGGTAAAACCACCTTACGTGTTTTTTTTTGTTTACATTGGTTACGGGTTGAATGTATTATTGAACATGACACTATTAACTATGACATATTTGTATAATATGGAAATAATGTTGAAATCATAACTAGGTCAATTTAAAAAAAAATAGGCTGTTCATAGGGGTGTACATTGTAGCACGTGAAACTAATTAAAAATTGCGTTTCAGTATCAGTCAAATGTATTGATTGAATGTGGACGTGACGACTTGTCTAATTTTATAGGTTGCTTGATTGATTGATTGATTGTTTGTTTGGTGGTGTTTAACGCCACTTTCAACAATATTTCAGTTATATCGTGGCGGTCAGTTTTATTGGTGGAAGAAACCGGAGGACCCGGAGAAAACCACAGACCTGTCGCAAGTCACTGATAAACTTTATCACATAATGTTGTACACCTCGCCCTGGTGGAGATTCGAACTCACAACATCAGTGGTGATTGGCACTGATTGCATAGGTAGTTGTAAATCCAACTACCATACGATCATGACAACGACGTCCCTCTAATTGTATAGGTTATAAACACCAATTAACAATAAAATATAAAACAAAATATACCACACTGTCGAAACATTTCCAAAATCTAATTTAAAAAATCGTAGAAAGATTTAAAATCAATATCTCTAACACACCAGTACATGACCGGCCACTTTACTTGCTTTGTACAGACACTTCAATAAAGAGTGGCGGAGTTAACCTAGTTTTATGAGCCCAAACCTCCTCTCATTGTGAAATGATGCGGTCAATTGATATAATAAATGATAATGAAATCACCATAAACATGTACCTCTTGATTTATAGACTTCTTTGTCGACTGATATATATTTGGTTATTATTTGAAATCGACGAATCAAATGATCACAGACACTTAGAGGTAATAAATGACTCTTCCCCTTTTTGTATACTTTTTTAAGTTTAATTACCATTAACACATATGGGGTGGTCGTGATCGTATGATAGTTGGATTTACAGCTACCTATGTAATCAGTGCCTATCACCACTAACGTTGTGAGTTCGAATCGACGGTTCCTTTATTCGGACGAATCAGACTTCACGCAGAGGCCTCCCATGAAAAACGAAAAGAATCTAATCCGGTCCTTAATAAATTTCACTGAGACGTTCCACTATATATAGATGATGTCCTTTCACTAAATGATCCAAAGTTTGGTGACTATGTCGATCGAATCTGTCCCTTTGACTTGAAATAAAGGATGCCACAGATACAGATAGGTCTGATTCATACCTTGACCTACAACAAGAAATTGAAAGCAATGGTCGGTTGAGAACGACTGAAGCTTTATGCCAAGAGAGATTATTTCAATTTTCCCATTGTGAACTTTTCATTTATATGTACATGTATCAACATTCCAGCAGCATCTGCATATGTGGAATATATCACAGTTGATAAGATATTTCAGAGCTTTAATTTAGTTCCTATAATAATTTCCTTCATTGGAATGTAACCTATTCTCGTCATGATATAGACTAAGAAGTATTTGAAGATACCAAAGGGGTAATCAGAATCCACAAATCGAAGAAGAACAGACAACACAATGGCTAAAAGAAAAAGGACAAAAGGACAAACAACTAAAATGTGCTCATTTAGTGTTAAACAACAATCGCTCACTCTACTCACTTAAAACGCCACAGGTACCAATATCAATATATATGTACATGTAATACACCAGATTTGTGTTTCTTTATTTCGATCAGTTCTTCAGTGGTGCTCGACCCAAAACAGTTAGAAAACCAAATCTAAATAAAGAACATTGAAAAGTTCGGAACAAGCAAAATGTTCAAATTTACAACCATCCCAAATTAAGGCCAATATCAAGATTTTCCTCCACTAATGTCTATCTTCCTCTCTCGGTCATTCGCCAATCTACTTAAAATTAGATCTCCGCACTTTCTCTCTATTTTCTATCGGTTGTTTTGTGGTCGCCGCGTGGAAGCTTGTTTTGAGGTCGCCGCGTGGAAGCTTCCACTTCCACGCGGCGACTACAAAACAACTGATAGAAAATAGGGAGCAAGTGCGGAGATCTAATTTTAATTAGATTGGGTCATGAATTCGTATTCTTAAAGCATATGCACTAGACCCAATATCACATATTAATTCCACGAGCCAATCAGCCAGAAGAAAATAGTGTCAACGATATGAGAAAAAAGAGCTTACCCTATCATTGACACTAATTTCTTCCTATTGGTCTAACGGGATTAATTTTGATATGTACAAGTAGTGTCTAGTGCCAAGATCGGTTTCCTCAACCAATAAAACTGACTGCCATGGTATGAAATATTGTTGAACGTGGCGTTAAACACCATAAACCATCCTGCCTGAGAGGAAGATAAACATTTGGTTAAGAAATAAGTCCTGGAAGCCATACCTATTTGATAGCAGTATTAACATTGGTTGGAAACGTATTTAAGTATTTTATCTCGAGCGTTAGCGAGGTATAAAATTTACTAATATCATGTCAATCCATGTTAAAATACCCAACGAATTATGACTTCCATCAATTATTTCGATTCTAATCTAATGAAAACGTCCGTCATCATTCAGGGAGCTAGCACTATATATATAGTGAAGCGAACGTTAGTAGTATAGAAGCACCATCCACCTCGCATTTGTGGTGGTGCTGTGTGGTGGTGCCGGAAGTGATCATGTGCGCATGCGCGACCGTCAGTTGCATCACCGGAAGTCGTGAACCGGAAATGAAAGGGAGATAATTTCCCGCGTTTTTCCCCCGCGGTTTTTCCGGAACTCCTCTAGAGTCTAGGTACGAACAATGGAATTGTGGATCCAACCTGTATCGAGTCACTATAGCGCTATTACCCCTTATTACCGGGTAAATTTACATAATTTTGTGTTGCTTAATTAAAGACCTCTCATTATTATTCTATTATTCTAAGTATTGTACCATTCATAGGGGTTTTAACACCGTGTTTTATTTACCAATAATAATGCATACTTTAATACAAATAATTACACACTGAATATATTACCAGACCATAAAAATCAATCATGAACTTAAACACTCATACTGTCTTTCTAAGGTTATAACAGTTCCCCCTCCCAATAATGGGTTGAAGGTCAATACACCTATGAAAAAAAAACAGCTGTTCAATCTTCGTGTAAAACGACAAATTGTATGATTTTATAAGATGTATTTTTTATTACGGTCTATTAGGCAACCCTTAAATTTGATATTGGTTTTTCTAAAGAGACCCCGCGTTTAATTATTCATACGCGTGCCAGTGAAGTGGGTATTCGATACGTGAAGTAATCAAAAAGATATTAACCCCAATGATCAGACAAGTTGAAACATGAATGTATTTACTACGTATGCCCTTAGGTGAACTTTAGGTGATTTAAATATAGACATAATACACAAACAAATCAATACCAAGTATTGCTAAATTGATTTCAACCGTACCCGACTGTTAAAATATGCAGATTATGTAGGGAAAACAACAGATATTTTTGTACCCGTGTGCTGTAACTATATTCTTTCGAAATCCAATAAGAATTTTTCTTTTGAAGAATTTAATTAGCGTTATATTTTTGACAAACTTTTCGTCTGCTAAATCTATTGATTTTATGTTATCGGATAACCGAGATATTTAAAATGTCCTTTCGTAAAAGTCGCGTGGCGTCTGCTGCATTCCTTACACGGTTTAGCTAAATTTACTTGGGTGAAACCAAATGACGTTTATTTTACAGGATTTGTCATTGTAACATGAACTTTTACTTTTTTTTTTTTTTTGAGTTGAAGTTTTTCGCTCGCCACCATGACTCGGTTAACCGTTACGGAATACCTGTGTCACAAATGACCACAGATATGTTCCACTTGTCGTAAGCACTTCCCGGTCCTTTCCTCATTAATGTGTATAACATTATTGTAAAGAGCGGATATACTAAGTTGATATAACTTGTTTCTAATTGTACATGTATGACAATAAAATATGTTTAAACTAAATTAATGGCTTATCGCCGAGTTCGTAACTATGGTTACACGATGGGTGCCACTAGTGGTACAGAAACCCCTAACTCTTCCAGAGCACCCGAGTACACCCCTAGGTTTTATTTAGATTCGTGTTACTCGATCTTTAGTTTTCTGTTTATTCTTTTGTCAATCGCTGTTTGTCCATTTTTCTTTGCCCATTGTGTTGTCTGTCCTTCGATTTTGTTTACCCCTTTGGTATCTTCAAACTCTTCCTGTAATAATCGACCTTGATTGCAATGTGATATAGCTTTATCTTGTCGCATCAAATGGTTATATCAAGATATAAATATATTTAATATTATTAACGTGTTTCGCTATTTAATGAATGTGTTCAAACAGGTGGTGTATTATATACACATGGTTATTTCCTTTCAATAATTTAAATATCGTCTGTTAGCGAATGACTTATTTACCTATCAACAGACATCATAATGACCTTTTAATCGGATCATGTTTAAACTTGTCGAAACGCGTTGAGGCATGAACAATTACAGTTCTGATATGGATGTGATGTGTAAACTGGATCAATCCAATTGAAAAATCAATAACCCACCCCATTTCAATGGATTATATTTAAAATGTTGTATTTAAATTGAATGAAATTCACGGGGGTTTTTTGTTGTTTTTTTGTTGTTTTTTTTTGTTGTTGTTGTTTTTACGTCATTTAATATTCACTTTTGTAAGATAAATAAAAACTGTATACATATTTAGCGTACCCTACCCACATTCGCGTTTGCATCCGTGTTCAATATGTTCGTCATACATTCGTTTTGTTTTTGTTTTTGGTGTTTACTTTTTGAGGTATCACTCGGATTTTCGTGTTTATTCAACATCTTAATTACTGTTTTGTTGACTTGTTGGAGATTTTTTCATAGATGTTTACGTTAGTATTCGATATTTTCATAATGTGTTTCATTCTGTCTGAGATTTTGTCGTTTACTTTTTTTTGTTTGATTCCTTCCTCCAATTTTCGTGTTTATTCAACATCTTAATCACTCTTTTTGTTGACTTGTTACAGCTTTGTCATACTCTGTACTTTAATGTGCTGTCCTTTGTTGTATGTGTATGTTGTTGTCCTTCGATTTTGTCATTGGAGGATGAGGAGGGGTATAATGGTAACCTGATACCTTCGGCGGCGGCGCCGCCGCAGCGGCGGAACCGCCACCGCCGCCGCATCGTATTGTTTTTGTTATATTTTTTCTTGAACTTTCATTAATTATTCGTTTTGTTTTTGTTTTTGTTATATTTTTTTCTTGAACTTTCACTAATTATTCGTTTTTGTTATATTTTTTCTTGAACTTTCACTAATTATTCGTTTGTTTTTGTTATATTTTTTCTTAAACTTTCATTAATTATTCGTATTGTTTTTGTTTTTGTTATATTTTTTCTTAAACTTTCACTAATCATTCGTATTGTTTTTGTTATATTTTTTTTTCTTGAACTTTCACTAATTATTCGTTTTGTTTTTGTTTTTGTTATATTTTTTCTTGAACTTTCATTAATTATTCGTTTTGTTTTTGTTTTTTGTTATATTTTTTTCTTGAACTTTCACTAATTATTCGTTTGTTTTTGTTATATTTTTTCTTGAACTTTCATTAATTATTCGTTTTGTTTTTGTTTTTGTTATATATTTTTTCTTGAACTTTCACTAATTATTCGTTTGTTTTTGTTTTTTGTTATATTTTTTCTTAAACTTTCACTAATCATTCGTATTGTTTTTGTTTTTGTTATATTTTTTTTTTTTTTTTTTTTTCTTGAACTTTCACTAATTATTCGTTTTGTTTTTGATTTTGTTATATTTTTTCTTGAACTTTCATTAATTATTCGTTTTGTTTTTGCTTTTGTTATATTTTTTCTTGAACTTTCTATCTATAAGGACGTTTCTTGATTCCGTCCTCTAATTTTTGGTATTTATTCAACATCTTAATCACTATTTTGTTGACCGTGTCTTAATTACCAATAATTACACACTGAATATATTACCATACCATAAAAATCAATCATGAACTTAAAAACTCATACTGTCTTTATAAGGTTATAACAGTTCCCCCTCCCAATAATGGGTTGAAGGTCAATACACCTATGAAAAAAAAAAAACCAGCTGTTCAATCTTCGTGTAAAACGACAAATTGTATGATTTTATAAGATGTATTTTTTATTACGGTCTATTAGACAACCCTTAAATTTTATATTGGTTTTTCTAAAGAGGCCCCGCGTTTAATTATTCATACGCGTGCCAGTGAAGTGGGTATTCGATACGTGAAGTAATTATTAAACCTCCAATCTGTTACAACAATGCACACAAAACAGTCATCACTATATTGTAAGTTTAAATGGCAGTCAAGATTAACAGAGAAAACATAACTATATGTATTAATGTATTATGTGGGGAAAACAACAGATATTTTGTACCCGTGTGCTGTAACTATATTCTTTCGAAATATTTGGTGGGACTTAATTATAGAAAATTTCTGTTTAGAACTTTATGTTGAAGTAGCTACGAGGCTGAGGTATTATACCAACTGTTTGAAGTTCAAACGGACCGATCTGGTTACTTTGTAACATCAATATCTATTAATTAATTTGTACGATAACTAAGGGGTTTTTCCTCAAGAACAAAGCAAAGTGTTCACCATAATGTGTCATGTTCCTAAAACAAGTCTGGGCACGACCATTTATAGCTTCCATCTTTTATTTCTATCTACGTTACTCTGTTATTTCTATAAAGACATATAAAACAACATCCCTAAGCGCTGTACTCTGTAATTAGTTCACTTGGATTTATCCAATAACAATCTAGATTCTTTTTTGAAAAATATTGGTGGCCCTGAAAAGGGCCGTTTTACCCTACTAGGATATCCTAGCAGGGATAAAGTGTTCTTACGAACACGCATGCGTTGCTTAGTCCACATACAACCTCCGCCACGACCATTAGGTCACTGGTCCAACACCACACCCCATCCTTGAGTGTCACACCGATGGATTCAGACATCTCCATTTTCTTTACATAGGTGGCATCGTGTGAGGGTAAACCCTCACACCACTCCAGGGCTTTTCTGATGCAGTCATTCATTGACTCCTCGTCCAGGAACGTTGAAGCCAACGACACGACATAGAGATGCCTTAATCTAATGTGGTGTTTGTCTACGTAGACCTCCATTTTCGTCTCTTGAATGATGGTAGCTTCAAAACACATGTTTTTATATGGAGGGAGGGGATTAGTCACGTATTTTGGCGCAGTGGGAAAGAGAGGGAGGTGGGGTTTTACAATCAAGTAAAATCCGATAGGTAGAATGTTTAACCCTGCCCTGTCTTTTGATTGATATGGTTTGTCTTTGAAAGGGACGTTATTTGGCGCGACATAAATTTTAAAGGACGGTACAACAGCTGTTCAAACGTTCGTGTAAAACGCATTATAAAATGTATTTTAATTAAGGTCTATCGTGCAACATTATATTTATACTGGTTCCTAAAGAAGCCTTTTAGTTCACTTGAATTTGGCTCTTCACAGGAACACCTGTCTCAATGGAAATGTCTAACCCTAACTCTAACTCTAACCCTAACCCTAACTCTAACCCTAACTCTAACCCTAATCCTAACTCTAACCCTAACCCTAACCCTAACCCTAACTCTAACCCTAACCCTAACCCTAACTCTAACTCTAACCCTAACCCTAACCCTAACCCTAATCCTAACCCTAACCCTAACCCTAGTCCTAACTCTAACCCTAATCCTAACCCTAACTCTAACCCTAATCCTAATCCTAACTCTAACTCTAACCCTAACCCTAACCCTAACTCTAACCCTAACTCTAACCCTAACCCTAACCCTATTTATTGTTTTAATAATTGTAAATGTCAATAAAGATGAAAATAAATCACTCATTTCAAATCAATTCTCGCTTAAAAATGATTTTCCTCCCACTTCTTGGAGAACTATTTTGCGGAGGTAAAAATTAAAAAAACGATCACAAATCATTTTTAAGAGAGAATTGATTTGAAATGAGTGATTTATTTTCATCTTTATTGACATTTACAATTATTAAAACAATAAATAGGGTTAGGGTTAGGGTTAGAGTTAGGGTTAGAGTTAGGGTTAGGGTTAGAGTTAGGGTTAGGGTTAGGGTTAGGGTTAGAGTTAGGGTTAGGGTTAGAGTTAGAGTTAGGATTAGGATTAGGGTTAGGGTTAGAGTTAGGGTTAGAGTTAGGACTAGGGTTAGGATTAGGGTTAGAGTTAGGGTTAGGGTTAGGGTTAGGGTTAGAGTTAGAGTTAGGGTTAGGGTTAGAGTTAGGGTTAGAGTTAGGGTTAGGGTTAGAGTTAGAGTTAGGATTAGGGTTAGGGTTAGAGTTAGGGTTAGGGTTAGAGTTAGAGTTAGGGTTAGAGTTAGGGTTAGACATTTCCATTGAGACAGGTGTTCCTGTGAAGAGCCAAATTCAAGTGAACTAAAAGGCTTCTTTAGGAACCAGTATAAATATAATGTTGCACGATAGACCTTAATTAAAATACATTTTATAATGCGTTTTACACGAACGTTTGAACAGCTGTTGTACCGTCCTTTAAAATTTATGTCGCGCCAAATAACGTCCCTTTCAAAGACAAACCATATCAATCAAAAGACAGGGCAGGGTTAAACATTCTACCTATCGGATTTTACTTGATTGTAAAACCCCACCTCCCTCTCTTTCCCACTGCGCCAAAATACGTGACTAATCCCCTCCCTCCATATAAAAACATGTGTTTTGAAGCTACCATCATTCAAGAGACGAAAATGGAGGTCTACGTAGACAAACACCACATTAGATTAAGGCATCTCTATGTCGTGTCGTTGGCTTCAACGTTCCTGGACGAGGAGTCAATGAATGACTGCATCAGAAAAGCCCTGGAGTGGTGTGAGGGTTTACCCTCACACGATGCCACCTATGTAAAGAAAATGGAGATGTCTGAATCCATCGGTGTGACACTCAAGGATGGGGTGTGGTGTTGGACCAGTGACCTAATGGTCGTGGCGGAGGTTGTATGTGGACTAAGCAACGCATGCGTGTTCGTAAGAACACTTTATCCCTGCTAGGATATCCTAGTAGGGTAAAACGGCCCTTTTCAGGGCCACCAATATTTTTCAAAAAAGAATCTAGATTGTTATTGGATAAATCCAAGTGAACTAATTACAGAGTACAGCGCTTAGGGATGTTGTTTTATATGTCTTTATAGAAATAACAGAGTAACGTAGATAGAAATAAAAGATGGAAGCTATAAATGGTCGTGCCCAGACTTGTTTTAGGAACATGACACATTATGGTGAACACTTTGCTTTGTTCTTGAGGAAAAACCCCTTAGTTATCGTACAAATTAATTAATAGATATTGATGTTACAAAGTAACCAGATCGGTCCGTTTGAACTTCAAACAGTTGGTATAATACCTCAGCCTCGTAGCTACTTCAACATAAAGTTCTAAACAGAAATTTTCTATAATTAAGTCCCACCAAATATTTCGAAAGAATATAGTTACAGCACACGGGTACAAAATATCTGTTGTTTTCCCCACATAATACATTAATACATATAGTTATGTTTTCTCTGTTAATCTTGACTGCCATTTAAACTTACAATATAGTGATGACTGTTTTGTGTGCATTGTTGTAACAGATTGGAGGTTTAATAATTACTTCACGTATCGAATACCCACTTCACTGGCACGCGTATGAATAATTAAACGCGGGGCCTCTTTAGAAAAACCAATATAAAATTTAAGGGTTGTCTAATAGACCGTAATAAAAAATACATCTTATAAAATCATACAATTTGTCGTTTTACACGAAGATTGAACAGCTGGTTTTTTTTTTTTCATAGGTGTATTGACCTTCAACCCATTATTGGGAGGGGGAACTGTTATAACCTTATAAAGACAGTATGAGTTTTTAAGTTCATGATTGATTTTTATGGTATGGTAATATATTCAGTGTGTAATTATTGGTAATTAAGACACGGTCAACAAAATAGTGATTAAGATGTTGAATAAATACCAAAAATTAGAGGACGGAATCAAGAAACGTCCTTATAGATAGAAAGTTCAAGAAAAAATATAACAAAAGCAAAAACAAAACGAATAATTAATGAAAGTTCAAGAAAAAATATAACAAAATCAAAAACAAAACGAATAATTAGTGAAAGTTCAAGAAAAAAAAAAAAAAAAAAAAATATAACAAAAACAAAAACAATACGAATGATTAGTGAAAGTTTAAGAAAAAATATAACAAAAAACAAAAACAAACGAATAATTAGTGAAAGTTCAAGAAAAAATATATAACAAAAACAAAAACAAAACGAATAATTAATGAAAGTTCAAGAAAAAATATAACAAAAACAAACGAATAATTAGTGAAAGTTCAAGAAAAAAATATAACAAAAAACAAAAACAAAACGAATAATTAATGAAAGTTCAAGAAAAAATATAACAAAAACAAAAACAAAACGAATAATTAGTGAAAGTTCAAGAAAAAAAAATATAACAAAAACAATACGAATGATTAGTGAAAGTTTAAGAAAAAATATAACAAAAACAAAAACAATACGAATAATTAATGAAAGTTTAAGAAAAAATATAACAAAAACAAACGAATAATTAGTGAAAGTTCAAGAAAAAATATAACAAAAACGAATAATTAGTGAAAGTTCAAGAAAAAAATATAACAAAAACAAAAACAAAACGAATAATTAATGAAAGTTCAAGAAAAAATATAACAAAAACAATACGATGCGGCGGCGGTGGCGGTTCCGCCGCTGCGGCGGCGCCGCCGCCGAAGGTATCAGGTTACCATTATACCCCTCCTCATCCTCCAATGACAAAATCGAAGGACAACAACATACACATACAACAAAGGACAGCACATTAAAGTACAGAGTATGACAAAGCTGTAACAAGTCAACAAAAAGAGTGATTAAGATGTTGAATAAACACGAAAATTGGAGGAAGGAATCAAACAAAAAAAAGTAAACGACAAAATCTCAGACAGAATGAAACACATTATGAAAATATCGAATACTAACGTAAACATCTATGAAAAAATCTCCAACAAGTCAACAAAACAGTAATTAAGATGTTGAATAAACACGAAAATCCGAGTGATACCTCAAAAAGTAAACACCAAAAACAAAAACAAAACGAATGTATGACGAACATATTGAACACGGATGCAAACGCGAATGTGGGTAGGGTACGCTAAATATGTATACAGTTTTTATTTATCTTACAAAAGTGAATATTAAATGACGTAAAAACAACAACAACAAAAAAAAACAACAAAAAAACAACAAAAAACCCCCGTGAATTTCATTCAATTTAAATACAACATTTTAAATATAATCCATTGAAATGGGGTGGGTTATTGATTTTTCAATTGGATTGATCCAGTTTACACATCACATCCATATCAGAACTGTAATTGTTCATGCCTCAACGCGTTTCGACAAGTTTAAACATGATCCGATTAAAAGGTCATTATGATGTCTGTTGATAGGTAAATAAGTCATTCGCTAACAGACGATATTTAAATTATTGAAAGGAAATAACCATGTGTATATAATACACCACCTGTTTGAACACATTCATTAAATAGCGAAACACGTTAATAATATTAAATATATTTATATCTTGATATAACCATTTGATGCGACAAGATAAAGCTATATCACATTGCAATCAAGGTCGATTATTACAGGAAGAGTTTGAAGATACCAAAGGGGTAAACAAAATCGAAGGACAGACAACACAATGGGCAAAGAAAAATGGACAAACAGCGATTGACAAAAGAATAAACAGAAAACTAAAGATCGAGTAACACGAATCTAAATAAAACCTAGGGGTGTACTCGGGTGCTCTGGAAGAGTTAGGGGTTTCTGTACCACTAGTGGCACCCATCGTGTAACCATAGTTACGAACTCGGCGATAAGCCATTAATTTAGTTTAAACATATTTTATTGTCATACATGTACAATTAGAAACAAGTTATATCAACTTAGTATATCCGCTCTTTACAATAATGTTATACACATTAATGAGGAAAGGACCGGGAAGTGCTTACGACAAGTGGAACATATCTGTGGTCATTTGTGACACAGGTATTCCGTAACGGTTAACCGAGTCATGGTGGCGAGCGAAAAACTTCAACTCAAAAAAAAAAAAAAAGTAAAAGTTCATGTTACAATGACAAATCCTGTAAAATAAACGTCATTTGGTTTCACCCAAGTAAATTTAGCTAAACCGTGTAAGGAATGCAGCAGACGCCACGCGACTTTTACGAAAGGACATTTTAAATATCTCGGTTATCCGATAACATAAAATCAATAGATTTAGCAGACGAAAAGTTTGTCAAAAATATAACGCTAATTAAATTCTTCAAAAGAAAAATTCTTATTGGATTTCGAAAGAATATAGTTACAGCACACGGGTACAAAAATATCTGTTGTTTTCCCTACATAATCTGCATATTTTAACAGTCGGGTACGGTTGAAATCAATTTAGCAATACTTGGTATTGATTTGTTTGTGTATTATGTCTATATTTAAATCACCTAAAGTTCACCTAAGGGCATACGTAGTAAATACATTCATGTTTCAACTTGTCTGATCATTGGGGTTAATATCTTTTTGATTACTTCACGTATCGAATACCCACTTCACTGGCACGCGTATGAATAATTAAACGCGGGGTCTCTTTAGAAAAACCAATATCAAATTTAAGGGTTGCCTAATAGACCGTAATAAAAAATACATCTTATAAAATCATACAATTTGTCGTTTTACACGAAGATTGAACAGCTGTTTTTTTTTCATAGGTGTATTGACCTTCAACCCATTATTGGGAGGGGGAACTGTTATAACCTTAGAAAGACAGTATGAGTGTTTAAGTTCATGATTGATTTTTATGGTCTGGTAATATATTCAGTGTGTAATTATTTGTATTAAAGTATGCATTATTATTGGTAAATAAAACACGGTGTTAAAACCCCTATGAATGGTACAATACTTAGAATAATAGAATAATAATGAGAGGTCTTTAATTAAGCAACACAAAATTATGTAAATTTACCCGGTAATAAGGGGTAATAGCGCTATAGTGACTCGATACAGGTTGGATCCACAATTCCATTGTTCGTACCTAGACTCTAGAGGAGTTCCGGAAAAACCGCGGGAAATTATCTCCCTTTCATTTCCGGTTCACGACTTCCGGTGACGTCATATCCGGTGATGCAACTTCTGGTCGCGCATGCGCACACGATCACTTCCGGCACCACCACAAATGCGAGGTGGATGGTGCTTCTATACTACTAACGTTATCATAATTTCAAAAGTCAAAAGTCAGAAAGTTTTATTTATTTCAATATAAAAATATACAAACAACAGTATTCGACGAATATAGCTTATTCTTGTTATGATAACTTGAGAGCTGAAAAATGCTCATTTAGTGTTAAACTACAATCACTCAATCATGCACCAATCACTGTAAGCTGTCAAGTGTAGTTATAAAAGCTCGTTAGAGCTTGTATTATGCTTGTTGTACAAGCTTTGACTTTAAATAAAACTTATTTATTTATTTATTTATTTATTTATTTATTTATTTATTTATTATATACGTGTAGGTATAACATGACGAAAAATACTTAGAAACCGTTTATAAAGAATTTACACACTTGAAACAGCTTACAAAGAATGGTAATATCTGGATAGCAGGAGACTTTAATCTCCCTGACATTGATTGGAAGAGCATGTCCGTTGCTACATCAATTTATCCAACCCGACTGAATAAATTCTTACTTGACACCATCCAAGAACTGGACTTGGAACAAGTTGTAAATTTCCCAACTAGACAGGATAACATCTTGGACTTGGTACTAACATCACACCCCAGTTTAGTCAACAGATGCAAACCGCTACCTGGTATAAGCGATCATGATATTGTACTCATTGACGCAAATGTAAGAGCAACTAGAACAAGGACACCAAAACGAAACATGGAAGACAGCAAATACACAGGAATTACAAGATGAAGTTAGAACAAACATGGAGGATTTTTCCTCCAATGAATTTCCTACTATTGATGACATGTGGACCTCATTTAAGAACATTCTATTGAATGCCATGGAGGAATCTGTACCTTCAAAATTATCAAGGTCAAAACCAACACATCCGTGGATTACGACAGAAGTCCGAAGAATTATTAACAAGAAAAATAAAGCAGGGAATAAAGCACGCAAAACAAAATCACAGAGAGACAAAGACAGATATAGAAAACTTAAATCGCTTACACAACGAACAACAAGGGAAGCTTACAACGACTATGTAACCAACATCATCTGTCCAAAACAAACAAATAACCCTAAACGTTTCTGGTCATTCATTAAGTCAAAGAAACAAGACAACTCTGGAGTAGCTCCCTTGCGTGCTAAAAATGGTATAATATACAGTGACAATAACAACAAAGCTGACATACTCAACAATCAATTTAAGTCAGCATACACACTAGAAGACACAACATCTCTACCCAACCTTGGTGAAAGTAAAATACCATCAATGCCAAACATACACATCTCAGAGAATGGAGTACACAAATTGCTATCGAAGCTGAATGACCATAAAGCAGCTGGTCCAAACGCCGTACCACCTAGACTTCTGCGACAGTTAGCCGATATAATTGCACCTGCTCTTACACGCATATTTCAGACTTCACTAGACAAAGAGGCAGTACCAAAAGAATGGAGAACAGCTAGCGTTGTACCCATATTTAAAAAAGGAGATAAATCAAATGCAGCCACCCTACTAGCCAAATTACGTTGTCAAAACGTTGTGACAACGTAACTTTTTCGTTGTTACAACGTAATAATTTTACGTTTTAACTACGCCGATTTGTAGACTCCCCTAGACGTAAATACCACGCTGTGGTACTACGTAGTAAAAGACCATTCTACAACCAAACGACAACCATGACCATGTAAGGACGTTTACACAACGTAACCACCAACCATCACAAGACCTTTATACGAGGTAATTACAACTAATTAAGGACGTTTACACAACGTAACTACCAACCATCATAAGACCTTTATACGAGGTAATTACAACCACCAAAGGACCTTTACATGACGTAATTACAACCACATAGGGACCTTTCGACAACGTAACTACAACCACCTAGGGAGCTTTTCACAACGCAACTACGACCACCTAGGGACCTTTACACAACGCAACTACGACCACCTAGGGATCTTTACACAATGTAACTACGACGACCTAAAGACCTTTAGACGACGCAACTACAACCATCTCTTTATAGTTATACAACTACAATATACAACCCTAAAAGGACTTTTATAGCCAAATTACGTTGTCAAAGTATTGTGACAACCTAATTTGGATAGTAGGGTAACTATAATCACATTAAGACCGTTACACCATGCAACTACCAACTACATTATTTTTTTTGTATTTAAGGACCTTTTGTGATGTTCTTATTTCCATCCCATGTTCTTAATTTTTTTGAGTTAACTAATAAAATATAAAGTTCTAAACATTTATTAATCCAAATTATTGCAACTTTTACAGATGATGAAACACTCTTTCTACTCTCAGACTCCTCCCATCATAATCTATTTTAAAGATGCCAAAATGTTTAGATGTAATTATTATACAAATATAAATATGTCCAGTAATAATAAATATATCAGATTAAAAAACATGTATAATAAATGTACTAAAAATCTTTATCTTGTGAATGTTGCATTTGACAAAATTTTAGATGTATATAGATAACATTTCTAGAAGTAATGAATAGGTACACATCCAGTGGAGGACACACATTTTAAGCTCCCTGAACTATTATGTGGGCCCTTTTGCAGCCAGCAAGAATAACCAACAAGGTCAAAAGGGCCATGAACAGGGTGTTGGGGTGGAGTCCTTGACAATGGGCCAAACATTGATCCCTTTCCCACCAGCAAAGAGGTCTGGGTAACGGAAGGTATCTTCTTCAATGGTGTTGTTCCATGGGAGATCTTGATAATTGTTTTTTTTTTAATTTAACCACTATATCTCAGATTTTTATTAAAATTGCTGTACTGGGTTATAAGCATTTTATGCTAGAAAACAGAAATATCTCAATAAATATGGGAACTGAAGCACTAGTTGCTGGCTAAGGAAACAGCAGAAATACATGTATACATATAAAAATATCACCCTGCTTAGGCCTGCTAACTATGGACCAAACTTATAAGAACAACTTGACTTGTACATCTATTCTTTAATTTAACATTAAACACTAAAAAAAATATAATAGAAAATTACCAAAAACGAAGAAAAATTTGTAGGAACCAAGATCACACCACCCAACATCAATACACAGAAAAAAGAATTTGTTCATTCTTTAAATTACTAGAGATGAAGGTCATTAGAGGGGGATCGTTAGGATAAAGAGGTGATAGTCTTGATTTTTGGTGTTTGAATGCACAAGCCAGAGGAGTGCAGCCTGAATTAAGAATTCATGTCTGTTTGTGGTTCTGATTGGTTCTAACATAAGGACTGAGCTGTCAAACTATTAAGCTGTGCACCAACGAAGGATTCGAGGATCCAACTGCCAAAATGTAGGCTATGAATAGATTCTGGCTAAGTCAAGGAGCCCATACAGCTTGGGATTCAAGTGCTGAAACCCCCCATACAAGTTTGGAAATTTTACTAATTACAGGGACATTTTGAGGCCATATGAAATTGGAATTGGAGCATATTCTAAGGTCAATATTAAGTACTTTAACCCATTGACTTATGATTCTATTACTAAAATAGCCTTATTTTAATAACAAAGACTTAAAAAAACTCCATTAATTTTGTTGAAAAGTTAGTTCATTAAAAAAGTTGTTTCCAGGATATAAGGGGCCCTGAAGCGTAAGCTTCATAGTAAGATCTACCAGTGTACACATCCCAATCCTGAAAAAGCTGTAACCCCAAAATATTCTTGTTAATTGTATGTAAAAATATAACAAAGAACAATAATCTTTTAAGCTTAGCAATTCAAAATAAAAATATCAAAACCAATATATCACATCCCCTACACAGTACAGAGAAAAAAATATAAAGAAATAAAAGAACTGCCTAGCGCATAAATGCATGACGTATCCCCCGCACTTGCATAATATTTAGTTTTATATATTTATAGAAAGCAGCCTTGCAGTCTTAATGTATAACATACTTTATTGAAGGATGGAGTAAATTGCAGCATGACCTGAATAATATACAGGAAGTACTCCACTTTGAACACTGTGTAAACCTCTGATGTAAATATAGATTTTCTCCCAAAACCCTTGCTTCAAATATTTCCATGTAAGAACCCATCCAAGATAATGATAATTACAAGCCACATGCAAAAAATTATTCAAATCTATCCATGTTTACTAAAGTTATCGCATAAACAAGACACAATTCTCAAAATTGGTGATTTTTCAACCAAAAACTATGATTTCCCCCCAAAACCCTTGCTTCAAATATTACCATGTAAGAACCCATCCAAGATAATGATAATTACAAGCCACATGCAAAAAATTATTCAAATCCATCCATGTTTACTAAGTTATCGCATAAACAAGAAAGTGTGATGGCGGACAGACGGACGGTGGCTATTTCTATATCCCCCACCGCTATCGCGGGGAGATAAAAATATATATTATTAAATATGGGGGCAGTCGTGATTGTATGGTTGTGGGATTTATAACTACCTATGCAATCAGTGCACATCACCACTAATGTTGTGAGTTCGAATCCGCTTAGATGAGGTGTACTTGATACAACATTATGTGATAAAGTTTGTCAGTGACTTACGGCAGGTCAGTGATTTTCTCTGGGTACTCCGGTTTTTCAACCAATAAAACTGACTGCCATGATATAAATTAAATATCGTCGAAAGTGGTGTTAAACACCATATGGCATAACCCTAACTCTATCTATTAATTATCCGTTTAACATGATAAATCCAATAAGAAAAACATGAAACTTGTATAAATACACACAATCATATAAATCTGAAAACAAATCAAATACATTTGGGTGATTTTCAAAAAAATGAAGACTTTGTGTGACATAGAGGGTGAAATTTCAAATTGGACAAATTGACATAATTTTGGTCGTAAAATAATGTCAATATGATATATTTTTCAGATTCAGTTGCTCAGTGCAATATATGAAGGCAAAAAATTTTTTTTCAACTTTTATTAGCAACAAAGTGTTAAAATGATAACAAATACAGACTTACTTCCTCAGAGGTATCATTTTTTTTGGGGTATGGTAAAAGACCTAAATGTATATCCATTTGATAATGATATGAAAAAGGCACATTTTGGTACCAAACTTTGTATATATCATTAGAAAACTGTTTCAGTATATCAAAGAAACACTATTTTTACTGTATATTTAAAAAAATCTGGTAATTAAAGTTTTCATACGAGCATAAAAAATATGATCTAATGTGGCTTAATAGTTGTAAATCAATTATTTATATATGCCTAATAAATATAACAAAATTTAAGTTAAGTTGATCATTGGTGGTATAAACTAGAGGTAACCAAATGAAAATACTGTCCATTTTTTGAAGTTTTGTCACACTCCTGACACATTTTTCTAAAAGATATATACACCAAATATCAAGCTAAATGCAATCATTGTTGGTCACAATAACTTTTTTAAGTAGTAGTACATAATCTATTTTGACTGAAAAAAGGTTTCCCTTGAATATATTTCATTTTTGCATTGTTATGATGTTATTTCAATCATATTTTATCATATTCTAAGTAATACTATCATAATTATAAAAAATGACAACTAAATTTTCAACCATTTATACATCTTTTCAAGAGTATAGTGCTTGTTGAGAATTAAATAATTCCCCGAGACAATTACAAGCAGTTTTATGGAGGCTATATGCTTACAAAATAATCTATTTCTTAAATAAAATTGCCACACTCCTGACTCCCTCTCGAAAATAAACCTGTCAAGCTGAAAATAATATAACCAACTTATTCTTTCCAAACTAAAAGTTATATTTCTTCAAAAGCTTATATTTCTTACAGTTAACAGTAAATATTAAAAGAAGATTCAATTTTTTTTCTAATGATTAGTGTGCTAATTATTTGCCCTTTAGGAATTTATCTCATCAACCAGAGGCTCCCAGGAGCCTGTAATCGCTCACCTGGATCAAAGCTGCTTTCAATAACAACGCAACTGCACTGTGGCAGCCATCTTGGCGGGAGAGCGCAACTGCTGGACACCATTTTGGAAGAGGACCATCCAATGACTATTCCATCAAAGTTTGGTTTTAATTGAGCTACTGGTTCCAGACAAGATGGTTTTTATGTGAATTTCCCATAGGGTCCTATGTTAAACTAAGTACAGCTGTGCAGCCATCTTGGTCAGAGGGCGGGACCACCAGACACAAATTTGGTTCAGCGGTTTCAGAGGAGAAGATTTAAATGTGATCTTTTATCAAAATATGCCTAATTTGCATAATCGGTATAAATCGGCTGAAAGAAAAATTTCAAAAAAACCCACCGAACATATGCTAAACTACTCCTTGCCATGTAGCTGCAGTTTAAATTTGAGCTCATTTTGACTTATACTAAAGCAGCAATGGACAATTGAAGAAATTTCTATTTTTAGTAACAGCGGCCATCTTGAATGGAGGGCGGGGCTGTCGGACACAATTTTGAAAGGGACCCACCCAGGGACCATCCCTGCCAGGTTTGGTTTAATTTGGTTCAGCGGTTTCAGAGGAGAAGATTTAAATGCGATCTTTTATCAAAATATGCCTAATTTGCATAATCGGTATATCTCGGCTGAAAGAAAAATTTCACAGAAAAACCCGGAATATATGCTAAACTACTTCTTGCCATGTAGCTGCAGTTAAAATTTGAGCTCATTTTGACTTACACTAGAGCAGCAATGGACAATTAAAATTTCATCCCCCCCCTTTTTTCTATTTTGAGCTTGGCGGCCATCTTGGTTGGAAGTCGGGATCGCCGGACACAATTTTGGAAGGGGGCCATCCAAGAATCATTTCAGCAAAGTTTGGTTGAGATTGGCTCAGTAGTTTCAGAGGAGAAGATTTTTTTAAAAATTTCATCCCCCCTTTTTTCTAATTTGCATAATCGGTCAAAATCGGCAAAAGTTCAAAGTTCATAAAAAATCCTGTAATACATGTTAAAAAGCTCATCATTATGCTTATACAGTTCAAATTTGGGCACATTCTGGCTTAAAATAGAGCAGTTTTGGCCATTTGAAGAAATTTCTATTTTTAGTAACAGTGGCCATCTTGAATGGAGGGCAGGGCTGTCGGTCACAATTTTGAAAGGGACCCACCCTGCCAGGTTTGGTTTAATTTGGTTCAGCGGTTTCAGAGGAGAAGATTTAAATGTGATCTTTTATCAAAATATGCCTAATCGGTATATATCGGCTGAAAGAAAAATTTCACAGAAAAACCCGGAATATATGTTAAACTACTCCTTGCCATGTAGCTGCAGTTAAAATTTGAGCTCATTTTGACTTGCACTAAAGCAGCAATGGACAATTAAAATTTCATCCCCCCTTTTTCTATTTTTAGCTTGGTGGCCATCTTGGTTGGAAGTCGGGATCACCGGACACAATTTTGAAAGGGGGCCATCCAAGGACCATTCCACCAAAGTTTGGTTGCAATTGGTCCAGTGGTTTCTGAGGAGAAGATTAAAATGTGAAATGTTGACGGACGGACGACAGACGAAAAGTGATGACAATAGCTCACATGGCCTAAAGGCCAGGTGAGCTAAAAATGGTTAAAATGGATTTGAAATTTATTAAAACTAGCAATAGATCATCTTTTCTTAGTATAAAATTACTTTTTAGTGGTTTTCAAATTAGTTTCCCCATGTTTCTCAATAATTTACTCTGCAAAAAAACTTCCTACTGCAATTGTAATCGACATTTAATGTTTTTATGTCAGGAGTGTGACATATTACTGTTGAATGAAAAATTATTGATAAATTTTCAAAAATGCTATATCAAAAGAATGAAAATGTTTTATGAAAGGCAAGATATATTAAAGTAAGTATTCTGTTTATCTAAAGCAACATACATCAATTTTTCATTTAGAAAAAAAAATCCATATTTTGACATGTTTTAAGAAAATATAACCCTTTATCATCACTTATTATGAGAAAGGTGTCCTGCAATATACAAAAATACTACAATTATTACTTATTGTTTATATATGATTAAATTGAAAACATTGTGGAAGTTTGTAGAAGCATTGTTTATTTATTTTTTTATTTAAAAGATATGCCCATTAAAAGTGTCACACTCCTGACATTAGTTATTTTGATTTCCTAGCTATGATATGTTATATATCAGAACTATTTCCATTTTTTTTTTTTGATTGAGCTTTAGGAAAATAATGAAAATTGTGAACTATTAAAGCATACAACATAGTACTATACAACTAAGATCAAATGTCACACTCCTGACATTTTTTGTGTCTCTCCTTATGCAAGCCCAATTTTACAACTATCATATTCATCCAGTCTAATACTACTAAATTATTTTAACTAATGTTTTTTTACAACATATTTTGACTTTTCTTAACTAATTAGTCTCAACAATGAAAAACTATTAAGGTTTAATTTGACATTTGTACAATTTTCCAAGATAAATTTATTCACGTACACTAATTTAAAAAATAGAATCATTTTTTGTCGATAGAAATCACAAAACTTGCATACAAAAAAAAACCACATACAAATTCTAACATTTGGTCACCAAAAAAATGTAAGATATAAAAAAACAATAAAGTTAAATGAACAATGAAAGGTTTCCTTAAATTATAAAGTTTTTTTTCTCCATCAAGCATCTGGAAAGCTCCCCTAATTGGTGGATTGGTTCGGAAAAAAATAATATGATATTAATATTTTCAGCTAAATCGAACAACTTTAGGGGTGAAAGTATTTTTTAGTAACTATTTTATTCATGATCAGAAGCTTGAAATTATTATATTTAGGAGATCATAACTGTATTGTATTTTAAGCTTTGTGGATGTAAATCGTCGGTTTTACGGTCGCAAAATGTGTTTACCTAGCGACGCATAGCGTAGTTAGGTAAACAGATATTTGTGACTGTAAGTGAAGACATATTGTAAAACCTATAATTAATTGATTATAACTCGGAAATATATTGCATGGATATATATTACAGAGCTAAAGAAAGAAATCCAAAAACAGTGACCAAACATATAGTTATGTAAAATTTTATTGATAGGACAAATCTAGAAAAGATACATCTCCATTTATGTAAAAAAAAAACATCATGGGAACAGAGGAGAATTAGAAGAGAAATAGTGCAGTTCAAACATTTAGATCTATTGCAAGACTACAATATTATCAAAATTAAAACCTAATTTTATAAGAAGCATTACAGTATGTAAAACATTAGACTCGGAAAGGAACTTACACTTAATATGCAACAAACTAAACATCTCTATATTAAAAATTGATTTAAGACAGCACTTATCTTCCAGTTTTTGATATTTGTTGTTGATATAAACATATCATGTAAAATGTTTTTCATGATCTCATTTCATTAACGAGAAATTACGAAAATTACAAAAGCACATATAAGCAATCAGTGGGGAGGAAATTTATATCGATCAATTAGTGGTGTGTTCTAATTAAATAGCAATTAAGCTGCATAATCACCCATGCCCAGTACTTCTCTACTGACCAATATTACAAAAAAAATGTATCTTCATTTATTATACTTTTATTATTTCTACACTTAATATAGAAAACTTTAAAAAGAAAAGAAGAAAAAAAATAAGTCCATGTTACAAAGCTCTGACAAAGGATCATATTTAATATAATTATTTACTCTTGGGAATGTTAGGCATTTTTTCTGCAGTTTTTTTTACATAACTATATTCCTTATTAATTGATTTCTCAAAATTTCATTACAGGTACTGTAGTTAATTTGTTTTTGAGGTGGGATCTCTATCAGATACATTTTTTGTAGGTTGACCTTTTTAAAATTGGTTTATTTTGATTTTATAGTCAACTGTAACTCATGATATCTAACATACATGTAAATCTCTTCTTAAGAAATGTTCTGTATTTGAAGTAGATTGTGTACATGTAATTAAATGTAACAAGTTCATCTAAAGAACCCTTTGTTTCTGTAATAGCCACACACTGTAAATATGGGAGGAGCTCTATTGGTATAAGTGTATGCATGTACAAATAATGTATCATTAACTTACTTTCATTAGTTTTATATATATCAATATGTCCTTTGTGCATGAAATCTAATTTCTGGTTCATCATGGTAGCTTTCGTGATCCGATAGAGTTTAATCCCTATAAAATCGCCTCAGGACTAGATTATTTGATAGTAAAATATAATGTTGATGTCTGGCTAGAAGAACATGAACTTGATTACCTCTGATTACATGATGGTGAAATTTGCTATTGTCTAGCTATAGCTATGTGTTGATCGGTCTGACATTACAGGACATGAAACAGGTGACATCTGTGGTTTCCAATATTACATGGGGGCAGGAATTATTTCGACTGGTTTGCTATGTTGAAAAGTCACATGGTCATGATCAGTTACATTTGTACATGTACATGTATGTGCCTATAACAGCTTATAACCTCAAATCCAATTGTACTTGTTTACCACTTTTACAGAAATGAACCAGCTCTGAAATTATAAAGAAGAAATTTAAGTTATTTTATTCAGTCTCATTTATATATATCATCATACTGTCTTAACAATAAAAAAAAAAAGAGGCTACTGCCCCCTGCCTCCTAATACAAATGTAATATAGCCAGAAATGAGGTGCCATTTGATAATTTGCATATCTAAGATGGGGACATCATAAGGAAGTCTGCAATTTTCATATGATCTACATTAAAGATATAATTTCTAATTGCATGCATGTTATTTTCTGAACTTGAAAATGATACCTTTGGCTTAAAATAAAAATTTAAGTTAAATCAAGCTGAATTAATAAAATAAATGAAATACAAATTAAATGTTCGAGGTTCCTGGACAAAATGAAAATCGCATGCCTCTAACCTTCATCTGATCTATGTAAAAATGTCTGTAATACATGCAATTGAGACCAATGAGGCAGACTTGGGGTCAATTACTTTCAAATGTAATCGATTACATTACAATTACTTTGCAATTTTCATGATTACATTACGAATACATCAATTTTCAAATGTAATCGATTAAATTACAATCACTTTGTAAATGTAATCGATTACATTACTGATTACATTTAATGTCATGACAACGAATATATTAGTGTTTTATGTTATTTTGTCTCGTGTGCATCTGTCCAATATCTCTTCTTTTTTTTTTAATGTATTTCTTAATCAGAACTATGAATTACAATTCAGTTGTAATGTGATCATTACATGCAATAACAAACAGTACATTGTAAATTAATAACAGCAATTCTCATTTTCCTATTTTTCGTAAAATATGTCTTCTCTTATTACTATATATGACCAATATTGATTCCATCTTATACTATTAGTAAATATTATAACATACATTTGCACATTTTAATAATATATATCAAATAATTTCAAACATCCTGTGAAAGTCTATTGGGGATAATAAACTAGCAGTTAATTACCTGATAAAATTTGTAATTAAGGTATAATATTTATGACACCAAATTATGTAACAATCACCATTACTAAATTTCACACCATTTGAATGTTTGTCCTTGATATATAATTCAGAAGATAATAAAACAAAAATCATTCTGATTCTAAAAACTTGCTTAAAAATGTACATAATTTCTCAGTCTAGTAAATATGAAAACTAAATCCTTAATTTATGTAAATAGGTTTAATAAAATATCCATTACAAGTTGCATAGTAACCCACAAGTAATGAACAAATTATCATATAATCCAATATTAAAAGGAAAATCAGCACCAAAATAAAATGCAGAAATATCACATATCGTCACGGTATGTGTTTTCGTTTTATCCATTTTATTTTGATTTCCACAGCGCACGCATTATATTTGACATGTCTTACGGTTTCTATTTATGGAACATAAACAAGACTACAGCATGACATCTGTAAAAGATGTTAAAGTTTGCTTTTAAAGACGTAAGTACCAAGAACAGTGAACTTACCTACTGAACCATACTTTTTGTAATGCTAAAAAATTACTTCATTTATAAAGTAGCTGGAAAAAAATCCAGAAGGGCTATATAAAATTTAACTATGTCATCTGCCTCTCAGACACCGCCTCTTCCTGTCATGGGGTCACTGATCGTACTTGTAAACAAAAGAGCTGACTAAAATGTGCCTGTTTCTTATATAAAATACATGTCACTTTGCAGTGCATTGTGGTTTCAGCACTAAAAAAAACATCAAAAGTAAACACAATTTTGAAAGTGGTAATTTTCAAACATTCTGTTATTTTATTTAGATGTAGTATGATTTGGTAGATGGCCAGAACCATGAAATTTTAAAATCAGCCATTTCCGGATTATATATTCGTTTCCATCCCGTATATCGGTCTTGTTTTTACTTCACACGAAAACAGATGACGCCATTTTACTGACAACAAAAGTTGCCAGATAATCGAGAGTATATTAAAATACAAGAATGGCTTTAAAAACAATCTTATGTACAGAGAAATATTTAACTAGCCATTCTTTGAAAAATGAAGGGTTAACACTGTTAATCGCTATATCTGAAAATCGATAATAGCACGAAAACCGATAACACGATGCTATATTATCACATATATCTGAATATCAGATAGCCCCATTAGCATATTCTTTAAAAAAAATTCCAAAATTTTACAAATATTACAACTTGTTATTTATCAGTTAATTTGTAATATACTAGCTGCGGAACCGTAGCCCTTTATGGTCCTTTATATATCCTCGTCTGACAATAAGTCGGTCAGTCATTGGATAATGTTTGATTATTTTTTTCATGTTTGAAAAGGAAACATTTTTTTCTTTTTAATTATGTTCCTCATCTATTCTTGCTCACATGTGTAAAGTTCCATGGAAAAAAGATCGATAATAATAACTCACTGACCTGTATTTGTTTACCATCCATTTTCCAAATGGCGTCGTATGACGTCACATAAAGCCGGTCAAAGTTCAATAAAGCACATGATTTTGTCATAGGCCAACCAAACTTAAAAAGTAAACCAGATTAAGAAAGTACAGTATTTTAGCTTTTTCAGTGTAATTGATTTGTCTGAAAATTTTCAAAAGATGTTTTTTTTTAAATAGTTTGAAATTGAAATATTAAAAATTAATTATGTGATGCAAAAATTAAACTTGCTTACCCACATAAAAAGTATTTAATCCAGTGAATTTTGTGTTTTTGCTTTTGTCAATACAATCTATTAGACCGACATATTTTGGTAAAACAATTAATGACTGATTTCAATTTATTTTAATCACATTTATTATCACAGAGTGGTAACAATACAGTTTTGTTGATGCTATTTGTAATAATGACAGGTTTTTTTTAACCCAGATAATCTCATTTTTCTGTCTGGTTTAATTTAATTCTCTGTTCAATTTATGCTATAAATTTTGATTATTGCTGTTAAATTAATTCTTTTTCTATCTTCTCTGTGAATTTCATTTCAATACCCCAAGAAGTAAGGGGTATATTTGTTATTAAAGCAGCAGTGGAAATGCAAAATAATCTGCCATTTTGTGACTAATGGAGAGCACTTCCATGTATTTTCCCGGTAAAAAACAATTTGCTTGGCCTACATTCCAGAAACGGTTATGAACTGTGATGACGATTATGTCAACAAACCGGAAAAATACAAATGTTTGGGGAATACCATCATGGAAACATATTTTACAAGCATAATGATCAGGAAAAAAAGACATTAGTAAAAAGGATCTTTTTTACTTGCATGGAATTTATTCAATTCAAACTTCTCTGTTTTAATCTCATCTTGTAATTTTGACGTTGAAAAGTATTCCCTCAGTGTTTATGTACGCTATGAATATACAGAATGACGTCATTGGTCTCGTGCTGCGCGAGAATTGTAAATCAAAACAAGTGATTGACTTTATTGCATGACCGAGCAGATGTCACGGTAGGATATATATTTTTTTTTTTGGCGAATCATAGGCATAGGTCAAAATGAATGTAATCAATTACATTACGATTACATGTAATCTAAAAAATGTCCGATTACAGATTACATTTCATTACATGAAAAATGTAATCGATTACAACCGATTACGATTACCCCATGTCTGCAATGAGGCTCGACACAAAATTTAACAATGATTGAAATTCTGAATGACATTTGGCGTCAACACAGTATTTTCTTAAATCAATTTGGATTGCTCATTCATAGATGTAATTCTATTGACTAACCTTATATTTCTAGCTTCTAAACTCGAGGCTGTTGTATGTTCGGGACATCAAAGAAATTGTTAAAATTGTCACAAAACATCAAAATGATTTGAATTTTGGTAGCAAATTCAAACTCCGGAAATAGCAATAACTTTCTATTATCGAATCGTTGACGGACACACTGAATTTCCGCATTGTAGGAAAAGTACTTCTAATTTTTGGATATGGTAATTTTATTGCAAGTAATTAAATCTTGGAGATACAGACAATGGTCAAAAATATGCACACGCTTCCAATTTACCCTATATATTTCATATAAAACCACAGTTTTTCAAAATATTATCTTGAAATCAATTCACGTCCGATTTTAATCATTATTTCATCAAGGAAAGCAGAAAGATATATAGTTTATAGTAGTAATTTTGAAATAACTTTTTGAAGCATGTTTTTCAAATCGCCATGATTTAAACACAAACGTAAATAATTTTTCTACAAAGGTACTATCTATTAAAGCATTGTATTTCGAAAGAAATTAATTCAGTTGTGTGTTTAGCTTGTATATTCTAAAAATGTTTATCATAGAAAATTATATTGAAATTATACAGTAAAACTACATACAATTCTGTTTTTATTGATATAAAAATTATCGAAATCGGGTGTGAATTGACTTCAGGATAAGCTTCTGAAAAATTGTAGTTTTATATGAAATATATAGGGAAAATTGGAAGCATGCGAATACTTTTGTCCATTGTCTGTACATTTGTATATATTGCCTTATATATCACGTTCTACTAAGTTCAGGGGAAAGAAGAACGATTAACGATCAAGAGGCCACCTTTGTCTTTGTCTTTGCCACCGATTCGATCCTCGTACATGGCGTTTTTGTTATGTTTTTTTTTATTGCTATTGATATACAACTATAGCCAGTTGTATCATCTTAACGCAAACTTTGAATGTAGCTAAATAACAACACAACTTAGTCACATTTTTACTGATGAACCTGGAAATGCAAAAAGTCCCTATCAACCATGCATTTTTGGAATCAGGAGATCAACTACTATCAAATTCAAAGTCATATCTAGGGAATACCTTCCAATTTGAACAATTCACTTTTTAATTAAGATCATTTCCCTTTTCCAGTGAAATACCTTAATGATTTATCTTTATATTAAAATACGGTTGTCTGACAACGACTTGCATATAAAATATATCCTGAAATACGTTACCAGGACGTAAAAATTACGTTTGAGCTTTTACGTTAACATCAAGACCATATCCGTACGTAACAAAAACGTTCAAACTACAGTGTCACAACGACTTGCATATAACGTATTCTGAATACGTTACCAGGACGTAATAATTACGTTTGAGTTTTTACGTTAGCATCAAAACCATATCCGTACGTAACAAAAACGTTGGAAAGTACGATGTCACAACGTCTTGCATATAACGTATTCTGAATACGTTACCAGGACGTACAAATTACGTTTGAGCTTTTACGTTAGCATCAAGACCATATCCGTACGTAACAAAAACGTTGGAAAATACGTTGTCACAACGACTTGCATATCACGTATCTAAAATACGTTGTGGCAACGTAATTTTCACGTAAGAAAGGGGCCTGACCAAACAGCAACCAAACTGCAACGTTGTGAATACGTAGTGTGCTAGCTGGGCAACTATAGACCGGTATCTCTAACAGCCATATGCAGCAAGCTGCAAGAACACATCTTATGCAGTAATATTATGGACCACCTAACAACACATAACATACTATCAAATAGTCAGTATGGATTTAGATCGCGACGATCTTGCGAGACGCAATTAATCACTACCATACAAGACATTGCGAAAAATCTATCAGAAGGTAAACAGGTGGATGCCATACTTTTAGACTTTTCAAAGGCATTTGATAAGGTGCCTCATGAGAGACTGCTCCTAAAACTTCACCATTATGGAATACGAGGGCTTACACTGCAGTGGATTAAAAACTTCCTGCTGGACCGAACTCAACAAGTACTCTTGGAAGGAACACAATCAAAGACTTGCCCTGTTGACTCTGGTGTACCACAAGGTACAGTATTAGGCCCTATACTGTTCCTATTATTT
Source organism: Bathymodiolus brooksi (assembly GCA_963680875.1). Lineage (NCBI taxonomy): Eukaryota > Metazoa > Mollusca > Bivalvia > Mytilida > Modiolidae > Bathymodiolus > Bathymodiolus brooksi. The sequence goes on from OY804590.1 coordinate 71,402,628, forward strand.
ATAAACGACCTCCCTGATGTTGTATCATCTCAGGCACGATTGTTCGCCGATGACTCTTTACTATATCGAGTGATAAATAATCCATCAGATCTAGTTAGACTACAAGAAGACCTCAAAAGCTTAGAAATATGGGAAAAAACCTGGCAGATGTCCTTCAACACAGACAAATGCTTCACTCTCCACATCACAAAGAAGCGCAAAACAACTGAATATGATTATAAGCTGCATGATCAGAAGCTAGAAGTAACGAAAGACAGCAAATACTTAGGCGTCACCATCAGCACCGACCTAAGCTGGAATTCCCACATCAACAACATCTATGCAAAAGCAAACCGCACCATCAGTTTCCTAAGACGCAACATCCACTCATGTCCAAAGGAAGTAAAAAGGAACGCTTATACCACCCTCGTCCGTCCATCAGTTGAATATGCTAGTGCTGTGTGGGACCCTTACACAAGAAATCAGATTAACCAACTAGAACAAGTACAACGGAGAGCTGCCAGATTTGTAAAAAACAACTTTTACAATAGAGAACCTGGAGCCGTAACAGCAATGTTAAGTGAACTCAGTTGGGAAACATTAGAGCAGAGACGAGCTAAGACAAGGGCCGTCCTCATGTATAAGATCATAAACAATTTAGTAGATATACCATCACACACATTACTTATACCACCCGATGGAATAACCCGAGGAACTACTGTATGTAGAGTAATCTACACCCGAATTGACGCTTATAAATACCCCTTCTTTCCGCGTACCATACTCACCTGGAGTCACATACCTCAAGAACTTAGACTGGTCCCTACCATCGACCAGTTCCGAGCAGGACTTGGGTCTGTCACTCTCCCAGTGCAGTCCCAAGTGTAAATAACAGTCAGTTTTTAATTGTATATAGGATTGGTTTTTACCTGTACTGTTTGGTCATGCTCGGAGTATCAACACTCAACTATGAGTACACTCCTGACGGGAAGAAGAAGAAGAAGAAGGTATTCAGACATAAGGTATTCAGACATAGCAGATGGAAAGTAAAGGGAGATAATTACTACAAACTTTTTCAACACTGCTTTTTCCAATTCAAAGACAAAATAATATCTACTATATTGAGTGTAAGTGGACTTCAGTGTAAGTGGACATATACACAGATATATCCATACGTTTTGTCTGCGTGTGTTGCCAAAGAGGTACCAGGTCACGCAGTTACAACATTCTGCTATTTTTCTGTGTACACTTTAGATACCGCAATACTGCCAATAGTTGAGGGTTATCGTCACGGTACAGTACACTCCAAGTGTAATATGAAACCGGCACGGCCATGAATGCTCGCGCATCTGAAAATTATATTGGGGACGACTTTTTTTTAGGGCCGAATCTAATCTCATTCAATCGAGCTGTCGTTCCTTTATTCGAGTTATCGTTCCTTACGAAATCTCAAAAGTTAACTTACGCGTAGAAACAAAAATTCTTGTCAGTATGTCAGAAGAGATTTAATAAATTAAAAAATATCAATATAAGTAAAACAAGTTAGCAAAATGACTTTTATTACACACGGGTTTCGGGTTTCAGTGGTATCTGACGTACGAGAGAGGGTACGAGACTTCAGGATCACCTTTGCGCTTTATGTTAAGAAGATCTTCATTAGTTGAGTGTGTTAGTGTGTTACCCGGAAACCGGTGTTTACAAAACGTAGAATTTTTTTTTCTTCGACAATATGTTCAGCCATGTTTGTTAAAAAATCCCAAGTACACATTTTATACCATAAAGAGCTCGCTTAAGCTCGCATAATATGAAACCGGCACGGCCATGAATGCTCGCTCAGCTGAAAATTATCTGGCAATTTCATCAAAAAGTGTCGAGATTTTTTGGGCCGAGATATATTTGGGACGACTCTTTTTAGGGCCGAATCTAGTCTCATTCAATCGAGCTGTCGTTCCTTTATTCGAGTTATCGTTCCTTACGAAATCTCAAAAGTTAACTTCCGCGTAGAAACATAATTCTTGTCAGTATGTCAGAAGAGATTTAATAAATTAAAAAATATCAATATAAGTAAAACAAGCTAGCAAAATTACTTTTATTACACACGAGTTCCGGGTTTCAGTGGTAGCGGACGTACGAGAGAGGGTACGAGACTTCAGGATCACATTTGCGCTTTATGTTAAGAAGATCTTCATTAGTTGAGCGTGTTAGTGTGTTACCCGGAAACCGGTGTTTACAAAACGTAGATTTTTTTTTTCTTCGACAATATGTTCAACCATGTTTGTTAAAAAATCCTAAGTACACATTTTATACCATAAAGAGCTCGCTTAAGCTCGCATATCAACGATCATACTCTCAGGTCCGACATATTCCTCCCAAAATGTCCGACAAATTTGAGAGTCAACACTCTTAAGTCCGACTATTTGGTCGGACATCGTGGTCTTGGTCGGACGTGAGAGTGGATATTTAAAGATTTGTTTTTACATTTCTCGAGGTGAATATGTCAAACATTTTGTGATCGATGCGTATTTGTAAGCGTACTTTCTTTCCGGTATGTAGAATGTGCGGGTAGTAAATACCCTAGTGTATTTTTACCTTGCACCATATTCGCGCCAGGAAAGGTAGACAAAACCATGTGTGAAGTTTTATGATGAAATATCTCGATTTCTATGTAAATTTATGAGTTGAAGTGGGGAAACACCCACAGTTAATTTTAGCCATGCATTTTTTTTTATTATCTTGGACAAGAATAATGAACGTCCTGATTGGATGACCGATTTAAAACACACTTGACGCATGTTAAAAAGATGCATGTAAAAGAAATCTATGTTATATTTATTCATTTGTTTGATTCTGGAATATTGTTGATCAAATGTCCGACAAATTTGAGAGTCAACACTCTAAGTCCGACCATTTGGTCGGACGTGAGAGTGGATATTTAAAGATTTTTTTTAAATTTCTCGAGGTGAACATGTCAAATATTTTGTGATCGATACATATTTGTAAGCGTACTTTCTTTCCGGTATGTAGAATGTCCGGTTACGTAAATACCCTAGTGCTCTACCATGCACCATATTCGCGCCAGGAAAGGTAGCTCAAAGGTCAATATATAACTGAAATATTGTTGAAAAGTGACGTTTAAACACCCATAGCCTCATATAAATTATTGCAATAAAATATCGATTAAGTAACGAAATTGATATAAATTATTTTCCAGTATATTTAGTATAAAAAGCTTGTTCTACACGTTTACTGTGAGATGTATTGCAACCGCCATTTTTTACTACAATCACGTGCGCATGCTCGTGTTTGATTGAAAGTTATAGCTATATTTAGATATTTTGTGATAATAATTTTATATTGTAAATCGATCCACCCTGTGATTTTTTTCAACAAGATACATTTTTTATAGTATATATTTTATTATAAAATACAATATTGAACTGATTTTCGATAACACTTCAATCATTGAATATTGATTTTTTCGGATGTTGAATATTTTATCCCCAGAATTGCACCCCCTGTTAGTATACTTTTATTGCTTTATTTAAAAAAAAATAACACCAAGAACATCGATGATACGAGTCTTCTTATTCAGAAATAAACCTACAGCAAAATAAAGGTATACATTTTTTGTACTGTAAACAAAATCGTCATTTTTATCTAGATTTATCGTCCGAAAAATACGGTACTCCTCTACTATACTAATTTGGATTAGGTGATGGGAATTAGGTGCCATCGTCAAAATAAAGATTAAAAATTTTTATTTTATGATAATGATAGCTGATTAAAATTGTTTGTCATGCATTAGCTGTCAGTTGTAATATACAGGATGTAACCAATATACAGGAAGAGCTCCTACTGTGAAGCCATCTATTTTGAGATGCCATTCAATGAAAATAACAACCTGACCATATTGTTAAATAAGAATAAGAATTAGATAAGAAATAAAAATTTATAGAAGGCAAGGATTTATATAATTAACACGTTAAGTCACATTTCATTTATTTAGCTTGGGTCAGTTATCAATTAAAAAGACAAAAATGGTTTTAAAAAAAATCTGTCTAATAAATATTTACCTAAATAACGATATCATGACGTATAATAATTTCTCACTGTAAATGTATTTATTTTATTAAGATATTTATACACATATATAAGAAAAAAGATATAAATTTATTTTTTAAGTACAAATAAATTGGAAGACGGCTTGAAAATTGAAAACGCAAAATAGTTATCTATGTTTACAGGCCTCTACATTAACATATTTTTCAACTTGTCCCTTCAGACAACTAACTAAAAAAAGTACTTGTCCGACTCAATCTTTTAGTTGTCCGAAAAAATTAATAAAAATTACAAAAACTAGAGAATAATTATCCAGGGCTCCCACTACTTTCAAATTAGAGGGAGAAGTGATTTCTCTTTCAGAGAGCTCACAGGGAGAAGTGGGAGACAACAGAGAGAAGTGGGGAGACTTCTGGGGGAAGTCAATTGCGATTAATCGAAACATTGTTTCGCGACCCCTCTGACGTTACCCTACCCAAATTTAGTAAATAGTTAAGCTGCCTGAACTGATTTGTTCTTGTTTTTTTTATTCATATCTCCCTTAAGGACATATATTCAATGTCACATTTTTATTTCTGTCTACCTTGATAGGAATCTTGCATACCAGTGATTTTTATATGTAGTGTACCCCCCCCCCCCCCTCTTTCCTTTTGAAATATTACTGTGTTGTGATCCAATACCACACAAATTGTAATAATTCATATTTGTGCTATATAAATCCTTGTTTCTGGTAAAAAAAAACTAGGTATATTTTTTTTACCAGAAACAAGTGATATAAATAAAGAAAAGTATTTTATTTAAATTCACAGAGAAATACAAATTTTAGTGGATCTTTTCAACCAGATCAGGAAAAAGCTTGTAATATTTGTCCATTTCAAAGGTTTCAATATTTCCCAAAAGCCTAAATCAAGTCCTCTATCGTATTTTGCACAAAAGACAAGTTTAAATTTGGCGCCAAATTGATATCCGATAATTTTTACGTGTCCGTTCCGGAGTGATTCTTGTTCTTATATTTCTAATATTGATATTTCTGTTCATTAAAGCGTTTTTGAGATTGCGACTTTAATTTTGTCAATGTCCTTGAACTTCATATGGTGGAACGATAAATGATACAATAAAGAGTTTTGATCTGGCATTTCACTTTAGTTTTAATCAAAATAAATTATGGACAAATTGGAGATCAAACAGGACTCTTTTATACAACAAATCCAGTATTTTATACCAGGGGAAATAGATTTGTCCGTCGTACCGACACGTTTGGGAATCTCCGATTTTTTCACTTGTCCCGTCGGACAACCGTAATACAAGATCTACTTGTCCGATGTCAGTTTTCACTGGTATCGGACAAACGTTAATGTCAAGGCCTGGTTTATAAGTCTTAGTAAAAAGAGTCTTGAGCAACGTTTTTTTTCACACCTGTGATAGGTGTATTTGTATATCATGAATGCACGATGCGACAACATGCTGAGATGGGTGATGTTTTGACAGGTAAACTGTAAAAAAAAACCCGTAGAATACACTAATAAAATATTATTTCACCTATATCAGGACTTCGCAGACTACCAATTTTCAAGAAAAAAAACCTGGGATTTACGGATTTATGACCCATTCGCCATGAACAAAATAAAACTTAAATTTTACTAAATAATTTTAATCCAAATTTGCCTTTAAAGAAATAAATGTATAAATTAGAATTATTTACCCGGTTCGTTCGCCCTACATTTGACAAACACGTAAAAGAGCAAACGCACCCGATATCGTAAACCGGCAACTGTCTGCAGCAAGTGAAAGGGCCTTGGCATCGATTGTCGCGAGTACATAGGGACATATTAATATTCACTTCTAGTGCACTTAAAACATGGATACTGCATGTTAATACATTTTATTCATGGATATCATTGTATATATCGCCCACAGGCACTTGTGTAGAGTCAAAAATATGCTCGCTATGTACCTAAAATACCACATAGCGAGCATATTTTTGACTCTACACAAGTGCCTGTGTATCGCCCGTGACAGCCATTAACATATCTATACTTTCCGTACCACTGTATATCATTCATTTACTTCAGCTTTACTAAGATACGCATGTTTCTTTATGCACGAATTTATTGGTTAGCAGAATTTGGGGACGTTTCCTGTTTACAGTTTAACTATCTGAGAGTGGAGACTCTCACTCCGACCTGGGAGGACATTTGTCGGACAATTTGGTCGGACATTTGTCGGACAATTTGGTCGGACATTTGTCGGACAATTTTAAGGTGAAGTCCGACAAAACTCTGTGTCCGACCTGAGAGTTTGGTCGTTGATACACTTGGAGGGATCTGTATGTGTTTTCGTATGTCATGTCTTTTCGTATCATCCATTTTATTTTGATTTCCACTGCGCACGCATTATTTTTGACGTGTCCTCTGGTTTCTATTTATGGAACGTAAACAGGACTACAACGTGACATCTGTAAAAAATGTTAAAGTTTGCTTTTAAAGACGTAAGTACCAAAAACAGTGAACCTACCTATTGAACGATTCTGGGTCGTTTCGCCCCGATTACCTGTTCGCTCCGGGTCGTTTCGCCCCACTTAATCGCTATTATATTATAATAGATGAAGTCTTTTACGACAATTTTTTTGGTAATTATTTATTTATTAGTTGTATGGCCAAAAAAAAATATATGTGTGTTTACGGTCACCCGACCCACCCTATTTTTCAGCCACCGACCCTATCAATTTTTACACAGAATTTGGATAACCATTTTTGTTGTTTAATCAGCAGCAATGTTTTATTTATTCAACCGCTAGCTTTTTGTCGAAATTGAGAGCAAAGAAGATAGAAAAACTGTGTAACTCGTCATAAAACAAATGACGGCTTATCGGAAATTTCGAAAATGAAAAACCGGAACCGGGAACGACTATATCCGGTTTTGCCGATAGTTAAAAAAAAAATTAATGCCGACCGACCGACCCTAGATTTTTTTGACATGTGACAGTAAACACACATATATTTTTTTTTGGCCTATGCAAAAAAAAAAAATAATTCATTCATTTTGGTCTACTTTAATTATTTATTTATTAGTTGTATACAAAAAAAATAATAATTCATTCATTTTCGTCTACTTTTGTCAAAGATCTCGGGCGAAACTTTTCTTGCAAATTACAAAAAACCACACAAGAACAGTAAAAAGGTTTTTTTTTTTTGTACCAACGCAAAAGTGCATGAAATGACTAAGATGCTGTACAAGTGTGCAAATACAAATGTAACCTCTTTTTTAATGAATTACGCATCAAATGCTAAAATAGTATAAATTTAATCAGATGTCAAACCCTGGTCAAACAAAGAGTGAAGCATAATATTAAACGTCAAGAAAGCATGTTAATTATGAGGAAGACAAAAATAAAGTACCCTTGAACAAGCCTTACAACATCCAAAATACGAATATTTGCAATGGTATTTTCCATATTTCATTTTTTAAAGCACTATTAATAAATGAGGGCGAAACGACCCGGGGCGAACGGGAATAGGGGCGAAACGACTCAGGAGGCGAACAGGATTCGGGGTGAAACGACCCGGTACCCTATTGAACCATACTTTTTGTAATGCTAAAAATTTATTTCATTTATAAAGTAGCTGGAAAAAATCCAGAAGGGCTATATAAGATTTAACTATGTCGTCTGCCGCTCAGACACCGGCTCTTCCTGTCATGTAACTGTCATGCCACTCATGGGGTCACTGATCGTACTTGTAAACAAAAGAGCTGACTGAAATGTGCCTGTTTCTTATATAAAATACATGTCACTTTGCAGTGCATTGTGGTTTCAGCACTAAAGAAAACATCTAAAGTAAACACAATTTTGAAAGTGGTCATTTTCAAACATTGTGTTATTTTATTTAGATGTAGTATGATTTGGTAGATGGCCAATGTATTAAACATTTTCAAATATGAACTCAATCCATTGGTTAATAAAAAAAAAAGATATAGGCCTTAATGTACTTTTCAGGACATTTCATGACAATTTTCAGGTCAAATTATTTCCACCTAAAAATATTTAAAGAATTTTTTTTCTTCTAAATATCATTAAATATATGCTATTGTATTTAACATTTTCAAATTTGAACTCAATCCATTGGATAATAAAAAAGATATATAGAATCTAACACCGGGGAGAGTACAAGATAGGGAAATCTCAGACACCCGAGGGTAAGATTTCAATCGTTCTCTTTACGAGGCTTGCCGAAGTAAATTTTCCATTGCTGAAGTAAATATTCGATTTATCCATATGCAACCGTATCTCGGCAGTATTTCAAATGTATTTCATCATAAAGTACAATGTATTTAATAAATATATTATAAATGTTACTACAACAGAGATAAATACCTGTAAAAAAATATTTGAATCTGGTCAAAGGGAGGTAATTTCTTTCTTTACGTTAGTTACTAACAAGGGAGAGCACTCTATTATTTACTCAAAGTAAACAAACATTGACTGGATGAGAGCCCGAAAAAAGAATCAAACACCATGAAAGGTGCACATTAGCTAGCAGAATATAATACATAAATGAATTTAAAAATACTTATGTAGTAGAATCGTGGTTAATTGTTTATTTTAAAAAGGAAAAGCATGGAGAATTGGGGGGCAGTTGACATAAGCTGTACAGCATGCATTTGCCGGTAAAACGCACATGATTTTTTTGTCTTGCACTAGTGCAAGATAAGAAAATCTCACATGGCTAAAAATAGGAACTGGTCTGTCTCAAAAGTGAGAAATAGGCCTTTATTTTGTACTTTTCAGGACATTTCAGGTCAATTTTCAGGACATTAGTGAACCCAATAGTTGAGAGTGTGATCGATCACCTACATGTCATTTGTATCTCGTTGAGTTTAATTAGACTTCCGAAGAAATTTTCTGCTCTATATCTACAGCCTAATTTCGTAACAAGCCCTTACAAAGGTATTATGGAAATTTAAAATCTGACCCCGGTTCATTCCGATGAATATTTTAGAATGGACAGATTGTGTCACACCAAGTTTCCTTTCAAGGCTTTCTTTTTTCAGTGGTCATCGTGGCATCGATGATTTGGTAGTGATGAGGTACCTTGTATATACAAATTATTTCAATGCAAAATTGTTTGAAAAGTATGTCAGAGACTTGTCATTTCCTTGAGGTACTCTAGTTTCCTCCACTATTAAAACTGACTGCCACGAAACAAATATAATAATAATAATCTTTATTGCAAATAAAACCCTTGCAGGTAAAGCAATACACATCGTCAGTAACCCACGGTTGATTCCGATACGTTCCTCTCTCTCCATCGCCCGTGGGTCAAATCGCTTGTAAACATTCGTTTTCATGAATATTCAAAGTTTCAAATTAACCAATCAAAATCACGTTTATGAAAGTGAAACTCTTTGGTATCGGAGGTAAAAATATGACAAATAAACATCCTTTCCCTCAAGCAAATTGTCTACAGATTCTTGTTGAAAGTCAATTTGCTTGGCCTACATTCCAGAAACGGTTATGAACTGTGATGACGATTATGTCAACAAACCGGAAAAATACAAATGTTTGGGGAATACCATCATGGAAACATATTTTACAAGCATAATGATCAGGAAAAAAAGACATTAGTAAAAAGGATCTTTTTTACTTGCATGGAATTTATTCAATTCAAACTTCTCTGTTTTAATCTCATCTTGTAATTTTGACGTTGAAAAGTATTCCCTCAGTGTTTATGTACGCTATGAATATACAGAATGACGTCATTGGTCTCGTGCTGCGCGAGAATTGTAAATCAAAACAAGTGATTGACTTTATTGCATGACCGAGCAGATGTCACGGTAGGATATATATTATTTTTTTTGGCGAATCATAGGCATAGGTCAAAATGAATGTAATCAATTACATTACGATTACATGTAATCTAAAAAATGTCCGATTACAGATTACATTTCATTACATGAAAAATGTAATCGATTACAACCGATTACGATTACCCCATGTCTGCAATGAGGCTCGACACAAAATTTAACAATGATTGAAATTCTGAATGACATTTGGCGTCAACACAGTATTTTCTTAAATCAATTTGGATTGCTCATTCATAGATGTAATTCTATTGACTAACCTTATATTTCTAGCTTCTAAACTCGAGGCTGTTGTATGTTCGGGACATCAAAGAAATTGTTAAAATTGTCACAAAACATCAAAATGATTTGAATTTTGGTAGCAAATTCAAACTCCGGAAATAGCAATAACTTTCTATTATCGAATCGTTGACGGACACACTGAATTTCCGCATTGTAGGAAAAGTACTTCTAATTTTTGGATATGGTAATTTTATTGCAAGTAATTAAATCTTGGAGATACAGACAATGGTCAAAAATATGCACACGCTTCCAATTTACCCTATATATTTCATATAAAACCACAGTTTTTCAAAATATTATCTTGAAATCAATTCACGTCCGATTTTAATCATTATTTCATCAAGGAAAGCAGAAAGATATATAGTTTATAGTAGTAATTTTGAAATAACTTTTTGAAGCATGTTTTTCAAATCGCCATGATTTAAACACAAACGTAAATAATTTTTCTACAAAGGTACTATCTATTAAAGCATTGTATTTCGAAAGAAATTAATTCAGTTGTGTGTTTAGCTTGTATATTCTAAAAATGTTTATCATAGAAAATTATATTGAAATTATACAGTAAAACTACATACAATTCTGTTTTTATTGATATAAAAATTATCGAAATCGGGTGTGAATTGACTTCAGGATAAGCTTCTGAAAAATTGTAGTTTTATATGAAATATATAGGGAAAATTGGAAGCATGCGAATACTTTTGTCCATTGTCTGTACATTTGTATATATTGCCTTATATATCACGTTCTACTAAGTTCAGGGGAAAGAAGAACGATTAACGATCAAGAGGCCACCTTTGTCTTTGTCTTTGCCACCGATTCGATCCTCGTACATGGCGTTTTTGTTATGTTTTTTTTTTATTGCTATTGATATACAACTATAGCCAGTTGTATCATCTTAACGCAAACTTTGAATGTAGCTAAATAACAACACAACTTAGTCACATTTTTACTGATGAACCTGGAAATGCAAAAAGTCCCTATCAACCATGCATTTTTGGAATCAGGAGATCAACTACTATCAAATTCAAAGTCATATCTAGGGAATACCTTCCAATTTGAACAATTCACTTTTTAATTAAGATCATTTCCCTTTTCCAGTGAAATACCTTAATGATTTATCTTTATATTAAAATACGGTTGTCTGACAACGACTTGCATATAAAATATATCCTGAAATACGTTACCAGGACGTAAAAATTACGTTTGAGCTTTTACGTTAACATCAAGACCATATCCGTACGTAACAAAAACGTTCAAACTACAGTGTCACAACGACTTGCATATAACGTATTCTGAATACGTTACCAGGACGTAATAATTACGTTTGAGTTTTTACGTTAGCATCAAAACCATATCCGTACGTAACAAAAACGTTGGAAAGTACGATGTCACAACGTCTTGCATATAACGTATTCTGAATACGTTACCAGGACGTACAAATTACGTTTGAGCTTTTACGTTAGCATCAAGACCATATCCGTACGTAACAAAAACGTTGGAAAATACGTTGTCACAACGACTTGCATATCACGTATCTAAAATACGTTGTGGCAACGTAATTTTCACGTAAGAAAGGGGCCTGACCAAACAGCAACCAAACTGCAACGTTGTGAATACGTAGTGTGCTAGCTGGGCAACTATAGACCGGTATCTCTAACAGCCATATGCAGCAAGCTGCAAGAACACATCTTATGCAGTAATATTATGGACCACCTAACAACACATAACATACTATCAAATAGTCAGTATGGATTTAGATCGCGACGATCTTGCGAGACGCAATTAATCACTACCATACAAGACATTGCGAAAAATCTATCAGAAGGTAAACAGGTGGATGCCATACTTTTAGACTTTTCAAAGGCATTTGATAAGGTGCCTCATGAGAGACTGCTCCTAAAACTTCACCATTATGGAATACGAGGGCTTACACTGCAGTGGATTAAAAACTTCCTGCTGGACCGAACTCAACAAGTACTCTTGGAAGGAACACAATCAAAGACTTGCCCTGTTGACTCTGGTGTACCACAAGGTACAGTATTAGGCCCTATACTGTTCCTATTATTTATAAACGACCTCCCTGATGTTGTATCATCTCAGGCACGATTGTTCGCCGATGACTCTTTACTATATCGAGTGATAAATAATCCATCAGATCTAGTTAGACTACAAGAAGACCTCAAAAGCTTAGAAATATGGGAAAAAACCTGGCAGATGTCCTTCAACACAGACAAATGCTTCACTCTCCACATCACAAAGAAGCGCAAAACAACTGAATATGATTATAAGCTGCATGATCAGAAGCTAGAAGTAACGAAAGACAGCAAATACTTAGGCGTCACCATCAGCACCGACCTAAGCTGGAATTCCCACATCAACAACATCTATGCAAAAGCAAACCGCACCATCAGTTTCCTAAGACGCAACATCCACTCATGTCCAAAGGAAGTAAAAAGGAACGCTTATACCACCCTCGTCCGTCCATCAGTTGAATATGCTAGTGCTGTGTGGGACCCTTACACAAGAAATCAGATTAACCAACTAGAACAAGTACAACGGAGAGCTGCCAGATTTGTAAAAAACAACTTTTACAATAGAGAACCTGGAGCCGTAACAGCAATGTTAAGTGAACTCAGTTGGGAAACATTAGAGCAGAGACGAGCTAAGACAAGGGCCGTCCTCATGTATAAGATCATAAACAATTTAGTAGATATACCATCACACACATTACTTATACCACCCGATGGAATAACCCGAGGAACTACTGTATGTAGAGTAATCTACACCCGAATTGACGCTTATAAATACCCCTTCTTTCCGCGTACCATACTCACCTGGAGTCACATACCTCAAGAACTTAGACTGGTCCCTACCATCGACCAGTTCCGAGCAGGACTTGGGTCTGTCACTCTCCCAGTGCAGTCCCAAGTGTAAATAACAGTCAGTTTTTAATTGTATATAGGATTGGTTTTTACCTGTACTGTTTGGTCATGCTCGGAGTATCAACACTCAACTATGAGTACACTCCTGACGGGAAGAAGAAGAAGAAGAAGGTATTCAGACATAAGGTATTCAGACATAGCAGATGGAAAGTAAAGGGAGATAATTACTACAAACTTTTTCAACACTGCTTTTTCCAATTCAAAGACAAAATAATATCTACTATATTGAGTGTAAGTGGACTTCAGTGTAAGTGGACATATACACAGATATATCCATACGTTTTGTCTGCGTGTGTTGCCAAAGAGGTACCAGGTCACGCAGTTACAACATTCTGCTATTTTTCTGTGTACACTTTAGATACCGCAATACTGCCAATAGTTGAGGGTTATCGTCACGGTACAGTACACTCCAAGTGTAATATGAAACCGACACGGCCATGAATGCTCGCGCATCTGAAAATTATATTGGGGACGACTTTTTTTTAGGGCCGAATCTAATCTCATTCAATCGAGCTGTCGTTCCTTTATTCGAGTTATCGTTCCTTACGAAATCTCAAAAGTTAACTTACGCGTAGAAACAAAAATTCTTGTCAGTATGTCAGAAGAGATTTAATAAATTAAAAAATATCAATATAAGTAAAACAAGTTAGCAAAATGACTTTTATTACACACGGGTTTCGGGTTTCAGTGGTATCTGACGTACGAGAGAGGGTACGAGACTTCAGGATCACCTTTGCGCTTTATGTTAAGAAGATCTTCATTAGTTGAGTGTGTTAGTGTGTTACCCGGAAACCGGTGTTTACAAAACGTAGAATTTTTTTTTCTTCGACAATATGTTCAGCCATGTTTGTTAAAAAATCCCAAGTACACATTTTATACCATAAAGAGCTCGCTTAAGCTCGCATAATATGAAACCGGCACGGCCATGAATGCTCGCTCAGCTGAAAATTATCTGGCAATTTCATCAAAAAGTGTCGAGATTTTTTGGGCCGAGATATATTTGGGACGACTCTTTTTAGGGCCGAATCTAGTCTCATTCAATCGAGCTGTCGTTCCTTTATTCGAGTTATCGTTCCTTACGAAATCTCAAAAGTTAACTTCCGCGTAGAAACATAATTCTTGTCAGTATGTCAGAAGAGATTTAATAAATTAAAAAATATCAATATAAGTAAAACAAGCTAGCAAAATTACTTTTATTACACACGAGTTCCGGGTTTCAGTGGTAGCGGACGTACAGAGAGGGTACGAGACTTCAGGATCACATTTGCGCTTTATGTTAAGAAGATCTTCATTAGTTGAGCGTGTTAGTGTGTTACCCGGAAACCGGTGTTTACAAAACGTAGAATTTTTTTTTCTTCGACAATATGTTCAACCATGTTTGTTAAAAAATCCTAAGTACACATTTTATACCATAAAGAGCTCGCTTAAGCTCGCATATCAACGATCATACTCTCAGGTCCGACATATTCCTCCCAAAATGTCCGACAAATTTGAGAGTCAACACTCTTAAGTCCGACTATTTGGTCGGACATCGTGGTCTTGGTCGGACGTGAGAGTGGATATTTAAAGATTTGTTTTTACATTTCTCGAGGTGAATATGTCAAACATTTTGTGATCGATGCGTATTTGTAAGCGTACTTTCTTTCCGGTATGTAGAATGTGCGGGTAGTAAATACCCTAGTGTATTTTTACCTTGCACCATATTCGCGCCAGGAAAGGTAGACAAAACCATGTGTGAAGTTTTATGATGAAATATCTCGATTTCTATGTAAATTTATGAGTTGAAGTGGGGAAACACCCACAGTTAATTTTAGCCATGCATTTTTTTTTATTATCTTGGACAAGAATAATGAACGTCCTGATTGGATGACCGATTTAAAACACACTTGACGCATGTTAAAAAGATGCATGTAAAAGAAATCTATGTTATATTTATTCATTTGTTTGATTCTGGAATATTGTTGATCAAATGTCCGACAAATTTGAGAGTCAACACTCTAAGTCCGACCATTTGGTCGGACGTGAGAGTGGATATTTAAAGATTTTTTTTAAATTTCTCGAGGTGAACATGTCAAATATTTTGTGATCGATACATATTTGTAAGCGTACTTTCTTTCCGGTATGTAGAATGTCCGGTTACGTAAATACCCTAGTGCTCTACCATGCACCATATTCGCGCCAGGAAAGGTAGCTCAAAGGTCAATATATAACTGAAATATTGTTGAAAAGTGACGTTTAAACACCCATAGCCTCATATAAATTATTGCAATAAAATATCGATTAAGTAACGAAATTGATATAAATTATTTTCCAGTATATTTAGTATAAAAAGCTTGTTCTACACGTTTACTGTGAGATGTATTGCAACCGCCATTTTTTACTACAATCACGTGCGCATGCTCGTGTTTGATTGAAAGTTATAGCTATATTTAGATATTTTGTGATAATAATTTTATATTGTAAATCGATCCACCCTGTGATTTTTTTCAACAAGATACATTTTTTATAGTATATATTTTATTATAAAATACAATATTGAACTGATTTTCGATAACACTTCAATCATTGAATATTGATTTTTTCGGATGTTGAATATTTTATCCCCAGAATTGCACCCCCTGTTAGTATACTTTTATTGCTTTATTTAAAAAAAAATAACACCAAGAACATCGATGATACGAGTCTTCTTATTCAGAAATAAACCTACAGCAAAATAAAGGTATACATTTTTTGTACTGTAAACAAAATCGTCATTTTTATCTAGATTTATCGTCCGAAAAATACGGTACTCCTCTACTATACTAATTTGGATTAGGTGATGGGAATTAGGTGCCATCGTCAAAATAAAGATTAAAAATTTTTATTTTATGATAATGATAGCTGATTAAAATTGTTTGTCATGCATTAGCTGTCAGTTGTAATATACAGGATGTAACCAATATACAGGAAGAGCTCCTACTGTGAAGCCATCTATTTTGAGATGCCATTCAATGAAAATAACAACCTGACCATATTGTTAAATAAGAATAAGAATTAGATAAGAAATAAAAATTTATAGAAGGCAAGGATTTATATAATTAACACGTTAAGTCACATTTCATTTATTTAGCTTGGGTCAGTTATCAATTAAAAAGACAAAAATGGTTTTAAAAAAAATCTGTCTAATAAATATTTACCTAAATAACGATATCATGACGTATAATAATTTCTCACTGTAAATGTATTTATTTTATTAAGATATTTATACACATATATAAGAAAAAAGATATAAATTTATTTTTTAAGTACAAATAAATTGGAAGACGGCTTGAAAATTGAAAACGCAAAATAGTTATCTATGTTTACAGGCCTCTACATTAACATATTTTTCAACTTGTCCCTTCAGACAACTAACTAAAAAAAGTACTTGTCCGACTCAATCTTTTAGTTGTCCGAAAAAATTAATAAAAATTACAAAAACTAGAGAATAATTATCCAGGGCTCCCACTACTTTCAAATTAGAGGGAGAAGTGATTTCTCTTTCAGAGAGCTCACAGGGAGAAGTGGGAGACAACAGAGAGAAGTGGGGAGACTTCTGGGGGAAGTCAATTGCGATTAATCGAAACATTGTTTCGCGACCCCTCTGACGTTACCCTACCCAAATTTAGTAAATAGTTAAGCTGCCTGAACTGATTTGTTCTTGTTTTTTTTATTCATATCTCCCTTAAGGACATATATTCAATGTCACATTTTTATTTCTGTCTACCTTGATAGGAATCTTGCATACCAGTGATTTTTATATGTAGTGTACCCCCCCCCTCTTTCCTTTTGAAATATTACTGTGTTGTGATCCAATACCACACAAATTGTAATAATTCATATTTGTGCTATATAAATCCTTGTTTCTGGTAAAAAAAAACTAGGTATATTTTTTTTACCAGAAACAAGTGATATAAATAAAGAAAAGTATTTTATTTAAATTCACAGAGAAATACAAATTTTAGTGGATCTTTTCAACCAGATCAGGAAAAAGCTTGTAATATTTGTCCATTTCAAAGGTTTCAATATTTCCCAAAAGCCTAAATCAAGTCCTCTATCGTATTTTGCACAAAAGACAAGTTTAAATTTGGCGCCAAATTGATATCCGATAATTTTTACGTGTCCGTTCCGGAGTGATTCTTGTTCTTATATTTCTAATATTGATATTTCTGTTCATTAAAGCGTTTTTGAGATTGCGACTTTAATTTTGTCAATGTCCTTGAACTTCATATGGTGGAACGATAAATGATACAATAAAGAGTTTTGATCTGGCATTTCACTTTAGTTTTAATCAAAATAAATTATGGACAAATTGGAGATCAAACAGGACTCTTTTATACAACAAATCCAGTATTTTATACCAGGGGAAATAGATTTGTCCGTCGTACCGACACGTTTGGGAATCTCCGATTTTTTCACTTGTCCCGTCGGACAACCGTAATACAAGATCTACTTGTCCGATGTCAGTTTTCACTGGTATCGGACAAACGTTAATGTCAAGGCCTGGTTTATAAGTCTTAGTAAAAAGAGTCTTGAGCAACGTTTTTTTTCACACCTGTGATAGGTGTATTTGTATATCATGAATGCACGATGCGACAACATGCTGAGATGGGTGATGTTTTGACAGGTAAACTGTAAAAAAAAAACCGTAGAATACACTAATAAAATATTATTTCACCTATATCAGGACTTCGCAGACTACCAATTTTCAAGAAAAAAAACCTGGGATTTACGGATTTATGACCCATTCGCCATGAACAAAATAAAACTTAAATTTTACTAAATAATTTTAATCCAAATTTGCCTTTAAAGAAATAAATGTATAAATTAGAATTATTTACCCGGTTCGTTCGCCCTACATTTGACAAACACGTAAAAGAGCAAACGCACCCGATATCGTAAACCGGCAACTGTCTGCAGCAAGTGAAAGGGCCTTGGCATCGATTGTCGCGAGTACATAGGGACATATTAATATTCACTTCTAGTGCACTTAAAACATGGATACTGCATGTTAATACATTTTATTCATGGATATCATTGTATATATCGCCCACAGGCACTTGTGTAGAGTCAAAAATATGCTCGCTATGTACCTAAAATACCACATAGCGAGCATATTTTTGACTCTACACAAGTGCCTGTGTATCGCCCGTGACAGCCATTAACATATCTATACTTTCCGTACCACTGTATATCATTCATTTACTTCAGCTTTACTAAGATACGCATGTTTCTTTATGCACGAATTTATTGGTTAGCAGAATTTGGGGACGTTTCCTGTTTACAGTTTAACTATCTGAGAGTGGAGACTCTCACTCCGACCTGGGAGGACATTTGTCGGACAATTTGGTCGGACATTTGTCGGACAATTTGGTCGGACATTTGTCGGACAATTTTAAGGTGAAGTCCGACAAAACTCTGTGTCCGACCTGAGAGTTTGGTCGTTGATACACTTGGAGGGATCTGTATGTGTTTTCGTATGTCATGTCTTTTCGTATCATCCATTTTATTTTGATTTCCACTGCGCACGCATTATTTTTGACGTGTCCTCTGGTTTCTATTTATGGAACGTAAACAGGACTACAACGTGACATCTGTAAAAAATGTTAAAGTTTGCTTTTAAAGACGTAAGTACCAAAAACAGTGAACCTACCTATTGAACGATTCTGGGTCGTTTCGCCCCGATTACCTGTTCGCTCCGGGTCGTTTCGCCCCACTTAATCGCTATTATATTATAATAGATGAAGTCTTTTACGACAATTTTTTTGGTAATTATTTATTTATTAGTTGTATGGCCAAAAAAAAATATATGTGTGTTTACGGTCACCCGACCCACCCTATTTTTCAGCCACCGACCCTATCAATTTTTACACAGAATTTGGATAACCATTTTTGTTGTTTAATCAGCAGCAATGTTTTATTTATTCAACCGCTAGCTTTTTGTCGAAATTGAGAGCAAAGAAGATAGAAAAACTGTGTAACTCGTCATAAAACAAATGACGGCTTATCGGAAATTTCGAAAATGAAAAACCGGAACCGGGAACGACTATATCCGGTTTTGCCGATAGTTAAAAAAAAAAATTAATGCCGACCGACCGACCCTAGATTTTTTTGACATGTGACAGTAAACACACATATATTTTTTTTTGGCCTATGCAAAAAAAAAAAAATAATTCATTCATTTTGGTCTACTTTAATTATTTATTTATTAGTTGTATACAAAAAAAATAATAATTCATTCATTTTCGTCTACTTTTGTCAAAGATCTCGGGCGAAACTTTTCTTGCAAATTACAAAAAACCACACAAGAACAGTAAAAAGGTTTTTTTTTTTTGTACCAACGCAAAAGTGCATGAAATGACTAAGATGCTGTACAAGTGTGCAAATACAAATGTAACCTCTTTTTTAATGAATTACGCATCAAATGCTAAAATAGTATAAATTTAATCAGATGTCAAACCCTGGTCAAACAAAGAGTGAAGCATAATATTAAACGTCAAGAAAGCATGTTAATTATGAGGAAGACAAAAATAAAGTACCCTTGAACAAGCCTTACAACATCCAAAATACGAATATTTGCAATGGTATTTTCCATATTTCATTTTTTAAAGCACTATTAATAAATGAGGGCGAAACGACCCGGGGCGAACGGGAATAGGGGCGAAACGACTCAGGAGGCGAACAGGATTCGGGGTGAAACGACCCGGTACCCTATTGAACCATACTTTTTGTAATGCTAAAAATTTATTTCATTTATAAAGTAGCTGGAAAAAATCCAGAAGGGCTATATAAGATTTAACTATGTCGTCTGCCGCTCAGACACCGGCTCTTCCTGTCATGTAACTGTCATGCCACTCATGGGGTCACTGATCGTACTTGTAAACAAAAGAGCTGACTGAAATGTGCCTGTTTCTTATATAAAATACATGTCACTTTGCAGTGCATTGTGGTTTCAGCACTAAAGAAAACATCTAAAGTAAACACAATTTTGAAAGTGGTCATTTTCAAACATTGTGTTATTTTATTTAGATGTAGTATGATTTGGTAGATGGCCAATGTATTAAACATTTTCAAATATGAACTCAATCCATTGGTTAATAAAAAAAAAAGATATAGGCCTTAATGTACTTTTCAGGACATTTCATGACAATTTTCAGGTCAAATTATTTCCACCTAAAAATATTTAAAGAATTTTTTTTCTTCTAAATATCATTAAATATATGCTATTGTATTTAACATTTTCAAATATGAACTCAATCCATTGGTTAATAAAAAAAAAAGATATAGGCCTTAATGTACTTTTCAGGACATTTCATGACAATTTTCAGGTCAAATTATTTCCACCTAAAAATATTTAAAGAATTTTTTTTCTTCTAAATATCATTAAATATATGCTATTGTATTTAACATTTTCAAATTTGAACTCAATCCATTGGATAATAAAAAAGATATATAGAATCTAACACCGGGGAGAGTACAAGATAGGGAAATCTCAGACACCCGAGGGTAAGATTTCAATCGTTCTCTTTACGAGGCTTGCCGAAGTAAATTTTCCATTGCTGAAGTAAATATTCGATTTATCCATATGCAACCGTATCTCGGCAGTATTTCAAATGTATTTCATCATAAAGTACAATGTATTTAATAAATATATTATAAATGTTACTACAACAGAGATAAATACCTGTAAAAAAATATTTGAATCTGGTCAAAGGGAGGTAATTTCTTTCTTTACGTTAGTTACTAACAAGGGAGAGCACTCTATTATTTACTCAAAGTAAACAAACATTGACTGGATGAGAGCCCGAAAAAAGAATCAAACACCATGAAAGGTGCACATTAGCTAGCAGAATATAATACATAAATGAATTTAAAAATACTTATGTAGTAGAATCGTGGTTAATTGTTTATTTTAAAAAGGAAAAGCATGGAGAATTGGGGGGCAGTTGACATAAGCTGTACAGCATGCATTTGCCGGTAAAACGCACATGATTTTTTTGTCTTGCACTAGTGCAAGATAAGAAAATCTCACATGGCTAAAAATAGGAACTGGTCTGTCTCAAAAGTGAGAAATAGGCCTTTATTTTGTACTTTTCAGGACATTTCAGGTCAATTTTCAGGACATTAGTGAACCCAATAGTTGAGAGTGTGATCGATCACCTACATGTCATTTGTATCTCGTTGAGTTTAATTAGACTTCCGAAGAAATTTTCTGCTCTATATCTACAGCCTAATTTCGGAACAAGCCCTTACAAAGGTATTATGGAAATTTAAAATCTGACCCCGGTTCATTCCGATGAATATTTTAGAATGGACAGATTGTGTCACACCAAGTTTCCTTTCAAGGCTTTCTTTTTTCAGTGGTCATCGTGGCATCGATGATTTGGTAGTGATGAGGTACCTTGTATATACAAATTATTTCAATGCAAAATTGTTTGAAAAGTATGTCAGAGACTTGTCATTTCCTTGAGGTACTCTAGTTTCCTCCACTATTAAAACTGACTGCCACGAAACAAATATAATAATAATAATCTTTATTGCAAATAAAACCCTTGCAGGTAAAGCAATACACATCGTCAGTAACCCACGGTTGATTCCGATACGTTCCTCTCTCTCCATCGCCCGTGGGTCAAATCGCTTGTAAACATTCGTTTTCATGAATATTCAAAGTTTCAAATTAACCAATCAAAATCACGTTTATGAAAGTGAAACTCTTTGGTATCGGAGGTAAAAATATGACAAATAAACATCCTTTCCCTCAAGCAAATTGTCTACAGATTCTTGTTGAAAGTCCCTCAATTCTTTCACTCCAAATTTTTGCAACAGGTCCGACATTTATAACTTTTAACCAAACTCATTATGAAAGGAACGATTTGATTGGTTGAATCGCATTTGAAGTTTGTAATGCGAAGACATATGAATTATTCATGAGTACGAATGTTTACAAGCTATTTGACCCACGGGTGATGGAGAGAGAGTAACGTATCGGAATCAACCGTGGGTTACCAACGATGAGCAATACAATACAATACAACATTACAAAACATATACATGAACAACATAAAGAAATGTCATATATTCATAGTTACATGTAAAGTTATACATTGACCAATGTGAACCTCATTTTCGCAATTCTAACGATTGCTTTATATAGTCAACAACACTGGGCAAAAATTCTTGATCAGGAATTAATATAATTTTTACTTTGGTAAAAGAGTCCAGTTGGTCGAAATTAGCATGATATGTACTTTTTAATATTATTTATTAAAACATTTCTAAGATTATTATTTATTTAGCATTGTAGAAAAAAATGAATCTCATCATCTAGTACTTTACAAGTTTTACAGAGTCTGATGTCTGGGAATTTTCTTGTATCTACCTAGTTCAATTTCTAATGGATGATCACTCGTTCTAAATTTAGTTAAAAACTGTCGATTGTTAACATTTGTTTGTAAGTTTTAAATAGTCTTCTAGTTTAATGTCTGTTTTTAATTTACTATATATAGAAACAGTTTTGAACTATCATCTAAGTTTGATATTTTTTCAAGATTGTTGAACAATGTCGAAAGTGGCATTAAACAACTAAAACCCAACGTTATTATTATTAATAACATTCTATTTTTATTTCTAGATGAACATAATGATTTATAACATTCTATTTTTATTTCTAGATGAACATAATGAGCCATAACATTTGTCTTCTTTGTCGAGCGGTGAAACCAACAACATTTCAAGCTTTGGCCAACACCACTTTGGGTAACACCACACGCAACAAAATATTTCAGTCATATAGTCAACAATCTTCCATCTTATCTTGTTCGTCATTGATTCAGAGTAGATGTATGTCGTCAAAATTTAAGAAAGATGACAGAAATGTACATCGTAAGGATGCAGCTTGTATTGGAGAAGGGGATAGGATGTATGAACCACAGTCTCCCTATAGAGAACCCTGGCCTAAACATTATGGATGGGAAAATAAGTTATTTGGAGGAGGTAAAGTAGTTTTTATTACCACAAAACGAAAATTGAAGTTCACACTTCAGTTTTACGGCAGGTCGATGGTTTTCTTCAGATACTCCGGTTTCCTCTGCCAATAAAACTGACCGCCAACATATAAATGAAATTTTGTGGAAAGTGGCATTAAACACCATAAGCCAACCAAACCAAACCACACTTCAGCTCAAATTTGTAAATTGCAATCATTAATTAATATTGTATTCAACAAAGAATTTCATTTTTGCAAAACTTTTATACATTTTGTATACCGTATTTAGGGTTGCATAATGCGCACCCCCTCTTGGCCTTGAAAATCTCCAGAAAAAAAACTAGTTCGTGTCTATAATGCGTATGGACTTTAAAAAAAAAATCGCAGTCGGAAATGTAAGAATTAAATATCAATCGTATATATTTTTCAGTCCTTTGAGCATGTTTCATATGCTGGGAGAATTTAAGAACCATTTATCTCTTTTCATCTTCAATAAAGTTGCAAAATATTAAATGTGTTGGGTTTTATTGGCGTTTTCATATGATGTTTTTAATATCCGGATGCTGTGTAATGGATCTAGTACAGCATCGGGAAATATAAGTTTAAATTCCGGATCTGAATGTAAATTAACGCAGTTGATAGTTGAAGATGACAGAAAATAATGATAAAGAATAAAGAAAGGCAAACAATTGTCACTTATTATGACATTGTTGAACATTGTTAAGCTTGTGAGGAGTTGTTGAAAATACGGTTGTTACGTACATCAAAAAGTGCCGACAATCCGTTATTTTTTTGTATTTTTAAAATTGACCAAATAATTAATGATCATGAATGAACTACAAACAATGCCTTATTATTTAGTGATGAAATAGCATCCAAGTCATGCAATCATGACAGATTGTTATATGTTGTAATTATGTGTTAATCGGATTTAACTTCACCTGGGAGCAATCAAGCTGTTATGACTTGACATAAAAATTGACAAATACATTTTATTGTTTCTTTTCTTTTTATTTCAATCACTATAATCTTGTGTAAACAAGTCTGTGGTTTCATTTCTTTTTATTTCAATCACTATCAGTTGAAGAGCAGACTCGCAAAAATTCTAATTTTCCGGTCCGTGGAATATTTAAAAATCCAAGGGAGATAATCGTAAATATTTTCCGCTAGATGGCGCTTCACAAACCCAAACAATTATACATACTTGGAAAACTACGTTTTTGTTCTATTAAACCAATGAAAATGATTGAAATATGATTAAAAATCACATTTATATTTATTAATGGTCATGATTTTCAGTCTGGTATAAAATCGGTCTGCGATGAATGTAAAAATAACGTTTTTTTTTCTTTACCTCGGAAAATCGTAATTTTTTTTTGACGCGTATGTTTACACTTTTTGCATCGGACAGAATAAAGTTCCCGTGGAGGGAAAAATTTTAAAACTGGTTCCTTGGACAGAATAATATCTACACTTCATCGGGTAAAAGGGAATTTACATCACTCGTCACAGTTTAAGAAAAATAGTCCATATTCCAACGTCACCCAAACAGAGTCAAGGTTGAACAATTTGCTCCTCCCATTTTACTCTTACAATCAATATTTACACATGTAAACAATGGAATAACGGTAGGCATGTGAGGTAAAACACACTGTTTTGATGTACAATGCAAATTGTCTAGAAATTCGATGCATTTATCCCATTCTGTCAATCTCGTGGGTTCACAACTACAACCCGAACTTGGTTATATGCACCCCCCTTTTCTGAAATATGCCACCAAAGTAAAACTGTCAACGGGTGCAGGCCTTTTAGTTTTAGTAAGGGACGATACCAGGTACCCACTTAAAATGGTAATTGGTACCTCCTAATTTCAAAGAATGTTGTACAGCATGTTTATTTGCTCATTTGTTTATATGACTGAGTGGTTTTTATTTGTAGATAATTTAACCAGGTTGTTAATTTTTAGGTTTTATTTTTAGTTGAAATATATAGGAAAATCAAAGTCAATTTTTATTTGTTATATTTAAATTATGTACAAATAAAAACCACTCATATAAACATAATGAGCAAATAAACAGTCAAAATATAGACAATTCTGAATGTTTTGTGTAAAATTTGTTAAAATCTATCCAGAAATGACTTCACAATAATATTTTGAATATTCAAAATATGGTTTTGGTTGATTATATAGGGATTTTTTTTTTACATGTGGCAATATTTTTGGCCACATGCTGTATAAGATATTCATGAAAAATGTTCAATTTTTAAGAAAAAGTACTGCCTGTAAATAGTGAAGTACTGGTACATTTGAAAAATGTTGATAGCCCTGCAGGGTGCATGAAGCCAGTCCACCAAGCCCTTGCATAAACTGTAAACGAGAAGATGTGACTAAGTGCTACTGGCACCCCTCACAGGGGCGAAATCAACCACTGTTTTATACTTTTGTCAAAAATGCATATGCATTCAAAGATGATGACTGTATTTGTAGAATGTGTGAGGCTTGATTTAGAAAATCACTCGAAATGTCCCACGATACAGAAGCAACATCAAGCAAAAGAAAATATGATTCAGCCATAGATACAAGCTGTGCATTTGAAACAAATGATTTAAATTTAACAACAGCAAACTTTGACAGCTATGGTAATGTGTCATTTGACCCATGTGAATTTACACTCCATACTGCAGCTAATGCAGAAAATAATGACTGTAGTAAAAAACGTGTATGCTTTTTGCAACACATGAACATGTGTGAAAAAAATGGTGACCATTCGACATCAGTTAATGTTGACTTATGCAAGTCATGCTTTCAGATTTAGCTAGATCAGAATAACAACGAAGCATGTACATCTAATCAATTTTTTCTCTATTGATCACTACAAGAAATATAGAAATTTCAAACCCCAACTAGAATGTTGCTTTTGTGACAAAAGTATACACAGTCAAAGAAAGACCATTTAATTTAAGGGAAAGGGTCTTCTAGAAAGAATAAAGTTAATTTTAAATTCTGATGCATTTGTGTATGCAAATTTTCTATGGTAATGGCATCAGCATATTCAGTTAGAATTTAAATTAGAGCCCCATCTGGTTTTCTCCTATTATTCACATGTTTTATTATTTTTAATAAATAAATTTAGTTGAAGTTTTTGTGAATTTTATTTTGTAAAAAGTTATCAAATAATGGATCTTAGTACAGTATGATCTGCTTTTGTTTAAAAACAAAAGGTTAAAAACATTACACCCCTCACCCCTTTTTATAAAGAAACATCTATAAAATATAACACGAGTTCTGCTCAAGAGTCATTACGAGGATGTACTATGCATGTGATAATTTTTTTTATTTTTTTCATTATCATCATTTTCTTTCATTTGTCTTTTATAAGATCATTTACATTGAAAAAAGTATCACTTGTATCAAGTACATTGACATCAACATGCTCGTGGTGGGTTGCTAGGGGGCGCTATGCATGATTTGTATGGTGAATCCACCAATAAAACCGGTGGACGTGTTTGAATAGCCTTATATGTTAAAAAACAGTTGAAAGTAATTTTTAATATTCCAAGATTTACCATTGCATATGAAAATATGACTGTTTTTTTTTCTCAAGTTCATTCGATAAATTTAGTAGACCATTACAGTTGATTCTTGTTTTGTTATACCTTCATGGAACAACTTTACATGTATTTCGACCGAAAAGTCAGCTTACCAGGATTACTTTTACAGTAATATAATTGCTCCTTACTTAATACTGTTGAGGAACGAGAACGAGGCAAAGAAGAAGGACGTGCATCAAAAGCTCTGCTGATTTTTATTGGAAACAGGAAATTTTTAATGAGTTATAGTGTGCTGTGAAACTGATAACCTACCACAATAACATTTTTAGCTTCTTTACAAGCTTTTAACGTAATAACCCCACTAAATTTGCCGGAAAAAACCAACACACGTGGTGATAGACATTTTTGAGCTTTCCCGCCTGGTGTCGGCCATCTTAAATATTTTATCAAAAGCAGACTGATGTCCACTGTCCATGGTGATAGTCACTATATATATGAGCACAACCCTTATTAATATTTTTATATATTGTATGTCTTTAATCTTATTAATATTTTATACGTTTTAATCTTATTATTATATATATGTTTTTGTGTTTCGTTTTTGTTTTGTTTTATTTTCTCGCTGATATTTTAAGGTAAGATATTATTTTATAATATTACGTTGACATTTGTGCATTTTGCAAAAGATTAGGTATAAATAATATTATTTTGCCTTGTACTTCCTGGCAGTCCCTACCCATTAAATACCCATTGTCAATAAGCCCTTATCCAAAAACCATGCCCTCCAGTTTAAGAGTCTCAAGTCTAAGGTACCGTTTTCACCAAGTAGAGGAATAAAGATGTCACAGACAAACTATAATGTAATGAGAAAGAAGGCTCTTCAGCAAAAATTTGATGCGACAGATAGAATACATCTTACATGTGAACTTAAAAAGGGGAACTTAGTATTGACATTCTCAACAGCGGCCTTTGAATCATTCCGATCTATTCTCAGAAATTGTGCTAATCATAGCCCATTTAGTGGCTTTAATTTTGAAGCAGAAATACGTTTCTCTAAAGATAAAACTGCCTCAGCCGAAGAAGCATATTCAGTTAAAAGAGATAGTCGACAACTTTATAAAATAAACTTATATCTGACTACATCAAGAGTAAATATAAATGGGGCCAATATCAACATATTTATTGATGATCATTTCCCACTTATAATATCTGAAATGAAAGTCCATGGAAACTTTAGTGATTTAAATAACATACTAAAAGATAGCCTGATGAATTCTTTAAAAATTGAAGAAAATGAAGTCGCAAACATTAACAAGTCAGTTAACAAACTGAACGATAAATCATCATCGATCCGAAACAGAAAGTGCTCGAACATAGTCCCTCTTGATAAAAAGAAAATATGTGTATCCGATGCAATGTATTTACTGCAGATTGACGGTAATAAATCAGCACGTGACTCAAATCTACCGATTGATTATACAAATAACCCAAAAGTTGATGGAACAGATATAAATTGCTTAGTTTGTGACCAAGAGTGTCAGGATGAAGCTGTGTATTGTGACTGTTGTAATACTTGGATCCATTATAAATGTGAACAACTCTCAAAAAGTGATATAAAATACTTCAAACAGACTCCATCAGAATTATATACTTGTATGGTATGCATGGATTTACTTATGTTTGATTCCTACAATCGTGATAATACGAATATTGAAATTATACAAACGTCGCCGGATATAGCTATAGCTAAAGATAAACAATCTAACGTACAAACGTCACCGGATATAGTTATAACTAAAAATAAACAATCTAACATACATTCTGTACCAACTATATTGCAACCAAAAACCCAGAATATGGAAACCAATACTGATATGGGATTGAAAGATTTAGATAAGCTTGAAGAGTTACAGCGGGTCCAGAAGAGACTTACATCTAGAGAAAAGGAGATATCAACTAAAGAAAAGGCAATAAAAGAGAAAGAAAAAGATCTTAATGAGGTAACCTTGAAATTGGCTTCAGCTCAAACATATATATTAAATCTTGAGAAAAGGATAAATGATATGGAATCATCTATATTGTATAAGAAAACAGGCCCGAATATAACTACTTCCAATGATGATAGTGATAGACTTATCTCTACAACACTTGAACGTCGTTTAATTGAAATTGAGCACAAACTGAGTGAAACATATAGAGCTCCACCTTGTTACCAGGTTCCGAATATCGTAATAAACAACAATATTGATGGCAACAAAAGTGAGACTGCTACAAGCAAATATGAGGTAAAACAGAATACAAACTGTACACAAACTCAAACCGATAGTGTGAACTTAAACATGACCCAAAATAGTACCTATAATGATGAAAATTTAGTTGATGACAATATTAATTGTCAGCCTCACCCTAGTGCTGTAAACCTATTACATATATTAAATCTCAATCAAATGAGTTCTGCTGATATATCCTATCAAAGGAACCAACAAAATCCCGAAAATAAGTCTTATACTTCGATCCCTGACAATAAACAAAACCATTTTTTAGGGAAGCGAAAAACAGAATCGACCACCATACCCGAATCCTCAGCACCAAAGACCGGCGATACAATATTACACAGGTATGCCACTATATCAACGTTCAATGTGGAGAACTTCTCATTCAATGCCGTATACCTTCACAGACTTCCCGAAACTTGCTGAGAAGTTGTCAGTCATTCGGACTGACAGACATGAAAATCTTGTCAGTCCGAAAAATATTTTGCCGGTCCGAAAAAAAAGTCCCAAAAAATTCACTGTCAAAAAACATGCATAATGTTTAGTTTGGCCTTTTTAGAGTGATTTACCCTAGTATTAGCAATTGGGCACCTGATTTCACCTCTGGTTTTTATAGAGGTTAAAGTAATTCAATTTTCAGTTTTCAGTGTTGTTCAAAATTGTATATGTTATGTCTTTTATAGTGTGTGTCTCGAGTTTTGTTGTTTTGATAACCTTGTACTATAGGTCAATGGTTGTATGAAAGACGTCATGTCATTGGCTAATATATATACAAATAACCAATCGTGTCGTGATCGTCTTCACAAATGGGTTTGATTGAAACTGGAAATATATAAAAGGGTGAAAACAATGAAAATTATGTAATTTAAAAATAAAATTAAACACTGATTAATGCCTTTCGGAAAAAATCTGAGGTAACTATTATACCAAACATTCGGTATTACAGAGTTGGCGAAACTTTTTTTCTGTCTGACATTGGGTCAGACAGGAACTGGGGTTCTGTCTTACCCATGGGCTTTGTGTCTGTCCCAACATTTTTTTTGTAATATTGTATATAACCTGTCAAATTTTTTTTTTTTTTTATACAGAACTGAATGCAAGATTACCTATAGTCATGATCATTAAACAGCTCACTTAAATGTTTTTCTATATACATATTTTTATCTAAAAAGATAAGGCAGATATAGCCAACAATCCGTATCTAATGGTCCGATCACGTTCCGAATATTATACATCAATGTCAGTTTCCGGTTTACCTACATTTTTAATTTCAGTTAAGAATATGAATCTGCTGTCATCTTCAATATATAAGCATCTCAAAACATATTTAATTAAACACAAACAATCTTTGATACTTGGGGAGTGTGGAAGTCAACTTATTTCTGTGCTCAGTAATATATTTCAGTCTTAATGTTCCACGTTTTGCAGGTGCTGGTTCCTACTAAAAGGATGTTTACATTTACGTACATTTGTATAGGAGTTTCGATTACAAAGAGGAACGTGTCGGTCTGACAGAATAAATAAACAAATTTCAAGTCTCTGTCTGACATTTTAATAAAACTGAAAATGGAATTTAATGCCATTGGCAGTGAAATCTGGGAGGGAATAAATTTCAATCGCCGGTCCTTTCAAATTTTACCGAAATATCCCAATAACTTACCGAAATCTCCCCTGTATGTGGAATAATCCCCCCAGAAGTGATATATATACAACTTATTTAGGTTCCTATGTAGTTTTTAAATAAAAATAATACGCTTTGAAAGTTGTAGAGCCGATTTAGTGTTGTCAATATAAGAAATGTGCATATTCCAAGATGGCGGAAATTTTTGATGGGAGATAACTCTATTTACCTGTGACGTTAGCACTGTTTATGTACTTGTAATATATAATAACAAAATTATATTAAATGAATTTTTAAATGCTCATATTGGATTAAATTATTCACAATGAATGTAAATAATTTAAAGCCCACTCGCCACGACAAGGCTATGAGCATGTGAAGGGGGCAAGGAATTTAATGGGAAATTTAGTCGTCATTACTTGTATTTACAGTGTCCTTTTGCAAATGTTCCCACGATATTGGATGTTTTTGTGCATGAAGATGCATGAAAACGGTTATTTTTCGGGTATTCTTTTCTTTCTGTTTCAAGACTTTTTTGCTTAAAAAAAGCAAGGTATGTGTATTTGTTATGTCAAGAATTTCTTTTATGTCTTGTAAAGTGTCCATTACTTCTTTGTGAACTACGTGTCTCATATTACTGATATTTCGATCACAAGAATAATAAAATCATTCCTGTTACAGAAGAATGTTTATGTCGCCATATTCTTTCGTCTAGGTAGCTGGGTAGTAGGTGTGATGATACACCTTTCATTTCTTTTAATCGGTACTTTGCCTTTACTACATCTTGGCTGTCTCGTTGTATGGGTGTGTTGAGTAACTTAGTGGTGCAGATATCACGGAGGTACTGCATGGTACATCTGGATCACCGTCTTCTCTCCAATCTCTACCTGCTTTACAGTTGTACTGACTTTGGTTTGGTAACTCCATAAGTAGATGATATACATTTGTACAACCATTTCCCTAGTGGAACTCTGGATTTCTCGAAGAAGGACCCAGTTCGTATAGTTCTGTACGTGTGTAGAATCGGGTATTGACAATACTAGTAGTAGTAAGCATCAATGAAAGTATCCAAATCTGTTTCGAAGGCTTTCTCGTCAAAATATTTATTACTGCAATCGTTGCCCCCTATTTGGCATACAGTACACTCCAAGTGTATCAACGATCATACTCTCAGGTCCGACATATTCCTCCTAAAATGTCCGACAAATTTGAGAGTCAACACTCTCTAAGTCCGACTATTTGGTCGGACATTTTGGTCTTGGTTGGACGTGAGAGTGGATATTAAAAGATTTTTTTTTACATTTCTCGAGGTGAATATGTCAAACATTTTGTGATCGATGCGTATTTATAAGCGTACTTTCTTTCCGGTGTGTAGAATGTGCGGGTAGTAAATACCCTAGTGTATTTTTACCTTGCACCATATTCGCGCCAGGAAAGGTAGCTCCAAGGTCAATATTTGTCAGGCTCGGGCACAACAGTCGTTCGATGCATAGGAGCACCTGATAATCAAAGAATTGTACAATAATTTCGAGTTACACCGTTTGTGTTTCTTTAATCTGTTTAATTTTAATAGATCTTTCTAGTACATTTAAATTTTACGATTACAATCGGAATGCTAGAAATATCGTAACTTTTCCGAAATCTAAACTTTAAAATTATCTACGCCGAGTCCAGCCGTGGCTTGGATTTCTCGAAAAAAGTTTTCTTAACAAACCAAATTAAATTTGAGTAAAAACTCGACTTAAGTTTGCGTTTTGACTTTGTTTGTTTGTAGAAATCACTGACGATTCAAAAAAAAAAATCTGTTGTCACTTAGAACAGAGTCAGTGAGGCCGGTACGCTATGTACATGAATGAATAAGAGATAATTCTTTCGGAGTGTGATATCCATATAAAGGTGAAATAACGGATGCAAAAATCACCGGCTAAAGTTACACAATATTCCGTTTACAAATATTTCAAGTCCCTATACTTGTTCATCTGTGACGGCAATATGTGTATTGGACTAGGTATTACAGCCAGCTTGATATGAATTAATTAGCTCAGGTTACAGGTGTCAATAATGGAAGGAACATCTTGTTGACACAAATTTCCAGGTGCCAGGGGGAGAACAATTATAATTAATTCTATTTAATGTTGTTGTTTTTTATTACTATTTGTTTGTAGGTACATTTGCAATCATTGAAGTAAATTTAATTTGGGAGTCAATACTCTCTAAGTCCTACTATTAGGTCGGACGTGAGAGTGGATATTTAAAGATTTTTTTTTACATTTCTCGAGGTGAACATGTCAAACATTTTGTGATCGATGGATATTTGTAAGCGTACTTTCTTTCCGGTATGTAGAATGCACTGCCGTAGCACTCGGTACGGTTGGTACGGTTCCGACCGTACCACTTTTTTTGGCTGGTACGGCAAACCGTACCACAATTTCGAAAGAAAAAAAATATTTTGAGATGAAAAAAGGATATTCTTTGATATTACGAATTTAATTTGCTACACAATGGTATAATACGGGATAATAAATGTATTTTTACCAAATTAAATGCTGTTTTTATACTCAAAACGGCTGCATGAACAAAAAATATTACAACGGTTAATTCCGTCACAAATACCTGATCGATTCAGCAAACTCCTATGTTCCACGGCTGTACCACAACAAATAAACAAAACGTTGAGCCTTGAAAACTTTCGACGTCATGGGGCTACACCAAGGTTTAATTACATGTAGTTAACATTTAAATTATTGAAACTGTTTCGCAAGCCCGTTGTTTTGTTATGTGATATATTAATGTTATATTTATAAAGTTTATAAAATTTACTACATATGAAACTGTATTGATTTAGAAATTTAGTACAATATTTTCCTTCATTGAAGAATGACGTCAAAGGTACGGACATCTAGAGATACGAAAAATGAAAATAAAAGAGGCAAATTTATTTAATACAGTTGGATGTTGTATTTTAAAAAAAATAGGTTAAATCCATAATATATATCAGCATATCAGATATCAGACAGGGTATATAATGTGACATTTCCGGCTTAGGATCTAGACATGGTATATAATGTGACTTTTCCGGCTTAGGATCTATATTCCCTGAGGCACGCACAGCCTCATGGAATATAGATACTAAGCCGGAAATGTCACATTATATACCCTGTCTGATAGCTGAATAACATATATTAATGTCGTAATATTTTTTTTTTAAATGTCTGTCTACCATTGCGTTTCAGAAACCAAAAATCGGAAAGGGAACTACAAATACAATTCCAAATATTTTTCTTCATAAAGGAAATTGGTGGAGGAATGGCTTCAACATATTTTTTGGAAGAAAGATGAAATAACATAGAAGGTAAGGGGGGGGGGGGTCCGATCGGAAATCAGGAATACTTATGTCCATTGACCGTACTAACTTAACCGTTGCAAGACATCTTAAACTGAAAGAAAACACAGAAAACTAAAGTAAAAGAGTAACTAGGACTCCACAAAAATATGGGAGCATGGACCAGGTGCACCGGTAGGTAAGCGTTATTTTTTATTTGGCTGAAAATACACAAGAATTTATCTTTGTGCATTTACCTAAAACAATATGGGAGATAACCCCCTCCGACAAAAAAAATTGGCCGTACCACTTTTTTTTAAGGTACTACGCCTATGGAATGTCCGGTTACGTAAATATCTTAGTGCATTTCTACCTTGCACCATATTCGCGCCAGGAAAGGTAGCTCAAAGGTCAATATATAACTGAAATATTGTTGAAAAGTGACGTTTAAACACCCATAGCCACATATAAATTATTGCAATAAAATATCGATTAAGTAACGAAATTGATATAAATTATTTTCCAGTATATTTAGTATAAAAAGCTTGTTTACTGTGAGATGTATTGCAACCGCCATTTTTTACAACAATCACGTGCGCATGCTCGTGTTTGATGGAAAGCTATAGCTATATTTAGATATTTTGTGATAATAATTTTATATTGTAAATCGATCCACCCTGTGATTTTTTTCAACAAGATACATTTTTTATAGTATATATTTTATTATAAAATACAATATTGAACTGATTTTCGATAACACTTCAATCATTGAATATTGATTTTTTTCGGGTGTTGAATATTTTATCCCCAGAATTGCACCCCCTGTTAGTATACTTTTATTGCTTTATTTAAAAAAAAAATAACACCAAGAACATCGATGATACGAGTCTTCTTATTCAGAAATAAACCTACAGCAAAATAAAGGTATACATTTTTTGTATTGTAAACAAAATCGTCATTTTTATCTAGATTTGTCGTCCGAAAAATACGGTACTCCTCTACTATACTAATTTGGATTAGGTGATGGGAATTAGGTGCCATCATCAAAATAAAGATTAAAAAAATGTATTTCATGATAATGATGGCTGATTAAAATTGTTTGTCATGCATTAGCTGTCAGTTGTGATATACAGGATGTAACCAATATACAGGAAGAGCCCCTACTGTGAAGCCATCTATTTTGAGATGCCATTCAATGAAAATAACAACTGATATTGTTAAATAAGAATAAGAATTAGATAAGAAATTAAAATTTATTGAAGGAAAGGATTTACATAATTAACACAT
This sequence comes from Bathymodiolus brooksi, assembly GCA_963680875.1. Taxonomy (NCBI): domain Eukaryota; kingdom Metazoa; phylum Mollusca; class Bivalvia; order Mytilida; family Modiolidae; genus Bathymodiolus; species Bathymodiolus brooksi. Next base: position 71,437,807 of record OY804590.1, read on the forward strand.
TAAGTCACATTTCATTTATTTAGCTTGGGTCAGTTATCAATTAAAAAGACAAAAATGGTTTTAAAAAAAATCTGTCTAATAAATATTTACCTAAATAACGATATCATGACGTATAATAATTTCTCACCGTAAATGTATTTATTTTATTAAGATATAAATTAATTTTTTAAGTACAAATAAATTGGAAGACGGCTTGAAAATCGAAAACGCAGAATAAGTCTTAGTAAAAAGAGTCTTGAGCAACGTTTTTTTCACACCTGTGATAGGTGTATTTGTATATCATGAATGCACGATGCGACAACATGCTGAGATGGGTGATGTTTTGACAGTGATGGATCGTTGTATTCGAATACATAGAAAAAAAATGAGACAAAAAATACATAACCTAAGATCTATTAATCCAAAAGAATATTGGAAAATTATCAATAGTGGTAGAAAACAAATAAGTCCAAATATATCCATTAATGTGTTATTTGATTTCTTTAAAACTCTAAATACTGGTGAACCTGAGAATGAGGGCGACCCACCCGTGTTTAATCAAGATACTGATGATTTGAATAATATCATTAATGCGCCAATCACCATAGATGAAATAAAATCTGCTATGAAAAATTTGAAAAATAACAAAGCTTCAGGTGAAGACTTAATTGCAAACGAATACTTAAAACACTCATTTGAAATTATGTCTGACATGTATGTTAAATTGTTTAATCTGATTTTTGATAAAGGTTTGATTCCAGAACAGTGGTTATATGGTGATATTATACCTATTTTCAAGAACAAAGGTGACAAGTCTGACCCGAAAAACTATAGACCAATTACAATCGTAAGCTGCTTTGGAAAACTGTTCACTTCTGTTCTAAATAATCGGTTAAATAAATTCTCTGATCAATATCATGTTATATTAGAAAACCAAGGGGGATTCCGAAAAGGGTATTCGACAAATGATAATCTGTTTATTCTTCATATATTGATACATATTATGAAAAAGAAAAAGAAAAAGCTATACTGCGCATTTATAGATTTTGCCAAAGCTTTTGATACAGTGTGGAGAAATGGTTTATGGAATAAATTACTTATAAATCAGATAAATGGGAAGATGCATAATGTTATTTTTAATATGTACCAAGACATCAAGTCTCGCATACAGTATAATAAAGAGACTTCAAACTATTTTGAATGCAATGCTGGAGTTAGACAAGGGGATAATTTATCCCCCTTTTTGTTTTCTTTATATTTAAACGACTTGGAAGATTTTTTACAGAGCAAAAATTCTTTAGGACTAAATTGTATTACTGATGAAATAGAAAATGAGCTAGATATTTTTATTAAAATGTTAGTAATACTATATGCTGATGATACAGTTTTATTTGCAGACTCTGCAGTTGAGATGCAAATACAGCTTGATAATTTTTCAGAATATTGTAGTTTATGGAAACTAAATGTCAATTCCAGTAAAACAAAGGTTGTTATTTTTGCTGGTGGTCGATTTCCCACAAATAACTTTAATTTTAATTTTGATGGTAATAATTTAGAAATTGTATCAGATATTGTATATCTTGGAGTAAATTTCTCAAGAACTGGGAGTTATTTGAATACTAAAAAGCGTAACATCGATAAAGCCTACAAAGCTATATATGCAGTACTAAAAAAGGGCGTCTTCATAACTTGTCTATACAATGTCAGTACGATCTTTTTGATAAGATAGTTAAACCAATTCTATTATATGGTTGTGAAATTTGGGGTTTTTAAAACTTGGATACAATAGAGCGTGTCCATCTTAAATTTTGTAAACTCTTACTCCATTTGAAGAAATATACTCCAAACTTTATGATTTATGGTGAGCTAGGTGCTTGCCCTATGTCTGTATATATCCAAACACGCATTGTAAATTTTTGGTCAAAGTTTGTGAACTGTGAAAATAGTAAATTGTCAAGTATTATTTATAAATACGCATATTTACAGCATACACAAAATGGTTTGAAAATGCCTTGGATAAAAGCTGTCAAAAATATATTAGATAGTTGTGGATTTAGTAATATATGGGAAAATCAAGGAAATTTTAATTCAAAGTGGCTTAGTTTAAGTTTAAAACAGTTTCAGCAAAAATGGCGTTCTGACATGAATAATTCATCAAAAGGGTTATGCTATAAAATTTTTAAGGATTGTTTTGAATTCGAAAATTATCTAAATTTACTTGATGACAAAGACAGACAGTTACTTTGTAAATTTAGGACATGCAATCATAGATTGCCTATTGAAATTGGTCGGTGGCAAGGCATTGAGAGACAAAATAGGACATGTAACATATGTGATAAAAATGAGATTGGTGATGAATTCCATTATGTACTACAGTGCCCATCTCTTCACGACGATAGACGACGTCTATTGGATTCTACCTATTTGACTAGAGTTAATGTTTTAAAATTTGCTAATTTATTCCAATCTAGAAATAAAATTAAGTTAAGACACCTTTGTAAATTTATCAAAATTATTTGTTCAAAAACACGTCCTCCTGGTTAGTCACCTCTCTCTCCTTCTTTGTTGTGTTTTTATTGTGTTACATCCATCATCTTGTCATGTGCATGCAAATATTGATATTGAATGTTTGTATCTATCTCTGTACCATTGTAATGCATTGGTTTATGAGAATAAAGAATCTTGAATCTTAAAGAATCTTGACAGGTAAACTGTAAAAAAAAACAAACGTAGAATACACTAATAAAATATTATTTCACCTATATCAGGACTCCGCAGACTACCAATTTGCAAGAAAAAAAACCCGGGATTTACGGATTGATGACCCATTCGCCATGAACAAAATAAAACTTAAATTTTACTAAATAATTTTAATCCAAATTTGCCTTTAAAGAAATAAATGTATAAATTAGAATTATTTACCCGGGTTCGTTCGCCCTACATTTGGCAAACACGTAAAAGAGCAAACGCACCCGATATCGTAAACCGGCAACTGTCTGCAGCAAGTGAAAGGGCCTTGGCATCGATTGTCGCGAGTACATAGGGACATATTAATATTCACTTCTAGTGCACTTAAAACATGGGTACTGCATGTTAATACATTTTATTTATGGATATTATTGTATATATCGCCCGTGACAGCCGTTAACATATCTATGCTTTCCGTACCACTGTATATCACTCATTTACTTCAGCTTTACTAAGATACGCATGTTTCTTTATGCACGAATTTATGATGCTACCGAATTTATTGGTTAGCAGAATTTGGGGACGTGTCCTGTTTACAGTTTAACTATCTGAGAGTGGAGACTCTCACTCCGACCTGGGAGGATTTTGTCGGACAATTTGGTCGGACAATTTGGTCGGACATTTGAAGAGTGAAGTCCGACAAAACTCTGTGTCCGACCTGAGAGTTGGATCGTTGAAACACTTGGAGGGATCTGTATAACCACATGTGGAGTATAATGGACAAATAAGCCAGCCTCAATTGCCGTAATCAATGTCTTGACGCGTCCACCGGGATAGCCATGCATTTGAACAGAGACCTTTCCACGAGCATTGCCAGGGTCTTCCCATTCATGGGGTTTCTCTGGATTCTCACACAAACGTCTCAAATTGGTAACAAAGCTATGCCCGAGGATCAAAACGTTCATCATACTTGCGGATATGAAGAACTGAATGCACTTAATTTAAAATAAATTTGAAAATTAACGGTATATAACGATTGAGTAGTAAATGATCTTTGGATCAAAATAAAATTAGATAATAAACTATGATATAGATTCTCTTAGATACTGAGTCAGTAAACTACCATGTGACAGTATTGTTGAAATTGATTTGAGTTTTGAGAAATTGCGCCGTTAAAAAAAAAATTATTAAGAGTTTTTGGTGATTCTCTTATTATTTACTTACTTTTTATGCCTTATTATTACATATTGTGAGATTTTAGAATAATTGAAATTTGCAAATGATGAAGTTTATTTTAAATATTTAATTAAATGATTGACTTTAATATACAGTTTGTCATATATATTATGTGAACCAAAAATTTGAATTGCTGTCATTTATGAATTTAGCATACAAGTTGTTTAAATAGTGTGACAAATCCCAGTTTTATAGGTATAGTGTATCATAATGAGTTGGGCACTACGACCTTCCTCTAGATACACATTAACCCTATTTTGGTGTTAATGAGGTACTTGACATCGATAGCATCTCCGCGCAAAAATTGCCAAAATTATAACTTTGGTAACATAGAGTTGGTAATATACAGTATTGTTCTTACAGCTGACGGTATATATACACAAATTTGTGACTACTCCAAGCCGGTGACGACCATAAGCACATCACATAAAGTGACATATGTTCAATATGACACGATAATTTGATTTTTACTATGGCTTCATTATGTAATTTGATAATTAATGAAGTAAACAGCATAATTAAATGATTCCTTTGATGTTGACGACATGTTAACAAAATTCACAAAACTGTCATATTTTAAAATTTATTTACAATGATAATTGAATTAATTTAGCGAATTATCAGCTTTGAACAATGTTCACATTAAGATATAAATATGTCCTGCAAATTTATTCTGTCATTCCACATTGATAACTCAAATGTACTCAATACTCAGTTTATACCAACATCAGTAGGATATCTAAGTAGTTTTAAATTTCCCTTAAAAAATAAATAACATTTTCTCGCGGACTATGATGGGTATGCCCGTGCCTTGTGCAGAATATCTAAGTAGTTTTAAATTTCCCTAAAAGAAATCCTTGGTTTATGTTGTATCAATTTTTAATTATAAACATATTTATAAAATATCAAATTATTAAATACATACAATTCATAAATAATAATGACATTATGAAAACCATGCTCATATAAATGTTGTCTTAATATTTAATTACATGATATTTGTATCTTAAAACAAAATAAATTATAAAGAAAAGATAAATTATTAAATTTAAAAAATCCATAAATAAAAGTAATGACGACTAAATTTCCCATTAAAATCCCTGCCCCCTTCACATGCTCATAGCCTTGTCGTGGCGAGTGGGCTTTAAATTATTTACATTCATTGTGAATAATTTAATCCAATATGAGCATTTAAAAATTCATTTAATATAATTTTGTTATTATATATTACAAGTACATAAACAGTGCTAACGTCACAGGTAAATAGAGTTATCTCCCATTAAAAATTTCCGCCATCTTGGAATATGCACATGTCATATATTGACAACACTAAATCGGCTCTACAACTTTCAAAGCGTATTATTTTATTTAAAAACTACATAGGAACCTAAATAAGTTGTATATATATCACTTCTGGGGGGATTATTCCACATACAGGGGAGATTTCGGTAAATTCTAGGGAGATTTCGGTAATATAGGGAGATTTCGGTAAGTCGTGGTACCGGTCCGATATATATTTTGAAATCGTCGGTCCTACTGCATTTCTGTCGGTCAGGACCGACGGACCGACGGTTTTCGGGAAGTCTGCCTTCAACAAATTTTAAATAGATCTGACATTGTGAGCATTCAAGAACATTGGCTATTCACCTTTGAGAAACAGAAATTAATCGACTATTGCTTGGAAAATAACTATATTTGCTTTTTGAAATGTTGTGATGAAATGGAACCTATATCACCAAAAATTAGGACAAGGGGATTTGGCGGGAGTGGAATTCTACGGAGAAAGTCTTTCGACCCTTTTGTTACGAAACTGAGCGATGGGTGCGAAAGAACCTGTGCAATCAAGATTGATTGTGAAGATATATCTATTTGTATCATCTCTGCATATATGCCTACAAATAATGGTAACCATAGCGATGACTTGTACAGAAAATGTCTAGACGAGCTTTCCGAAATAGTAGCAAAATATGACTCTTGTAACATTGTGTTAACTGGTGATCTAAATGCATCTTTTATTAGACCAACACCAACAGTTAGAGATAAACTCTTCATGCAGGATATTGTGGAAATGGGATTTATACTGCCAGAAAAATACCCAAGGGATAGTACCTTTCACCACTTTAACGGTTAGTGTATCTCAAATTGACTATATTTTACCTTTTAAACATTGTGATTTTATAACTGATATAAAGATACACCATAGAGAAAGCCTGAATACCTCAACTCATGATCCTGTCTCGGGGAGATTCATTATAAAGCCATATATAAATGCATGTCAAAATGAAGAACAACCAATCAACTTTAAACTAAATTGGAAGAAGTGTGATGTTCAAAACTATCAAAAACTTGTAACTGATCAAATTACAGATATGGACTTACTTAGTATCAGAGATTGCGAAGAGCAAATCTCGAAATTGATAAAAATTCTAAATAATAGTGCAGATAAGTGTTCAAAAAAGTCAAAATGTCGGTCCAAGAGGTCAAATCCATGGACTCCAGAAATAAACTCATTATGTAAGTTAAGCAAAAGAAGTCATTGGAAATGGAGGGAAAGTGGAACTCCGAAAAATAAGGACAGTCCATTATGGATGGACTGTATTACTGCCAAAAGGAATTTACGTCGAGCTCAATGACAGGAAGAAGCTAGAAAAAGAAATCAATTATACTCAGATATTATGGAATCGCATATGATTAATGACAAACATTTCTATAAAATAGTTAATTCACAGAGAGATTGTAGAGCGCAAAAACTAACTCAACTTCAGGTCGATGGTGAAATGCTACAAAAATCAGATGACATAGCAGAAGGGTGGGTAAGATACTTCCAAAATTTAAGTAAGCGATTGGAAAGTGATAACTTCAATGCAAAGTATCAAGAATTTGTTCAACTAGATTATAAAGAAATTGAAGACTTTTGTCGTAATAATTATAAATCAGATACAGAATTTGTGAGTCTAGAATTATTGGACAAATTAGTGTGTGAAATGAAAAATGGCAAATACCAAGATGAACAATTATTATCTGCTGAACACTTTAAATTCGGTGGGCCATCTCTTATATATTTATTGAAGTCTATTTTTGAAAAAATATTTAAAGAAGGAACTGTACCAAATTGTTTTAAATCTGGAATAATTACTCCTGTATATAAGAAACAGGATAAACCAATAAATAATCCTAATTCCTACAGAAGGATAACTGTGTCAAGCGTTATCGGAAAATTGTTTGAGAAAGTAATTCTACATAAAATTAGTCCGTTACTGAAAGAGAGTCAGAACCCCCTACAGAGAGGTTTCAGCAAGGATGTCGCACCTACTAATGCTAGTCTATTGTTAACCGAGGCAATAGCAGAATCTCTAGATAATAACGTATCTTTATATGCAGCCTACATTGATGCTTCAAAGGCTTTTGATGTTGTATGGCATGAATCAATGTTACGTAAACTTTTCTACACTGGAATAAGTAAGGAAACATGGATATTGACAAAGATGCTTTATCAAGATTTACACTCTAAGGTTAAATGGGAGGGAAAAATATCTAGTCCATTTTATGAACAACAAGGTGTCCGTCAGGGTGGAATATTATCCCCGGAATTATATAAAGTCTTCATAAACCCGTTATTAGATTTCTACAAGAATAACTATCTTGGTTTCCGAATTGGTTCCATTCAAGTTAACAGTCCGACCTGTGCTGATGACATTGTTCTATTAGGACGATCACAGTTAGAACTTCAAACAATGCTACTAGGCCAAGAACAATATGCGAATGACGAAAGATGTATAATTAGCGAAGCCAAAAGCAAGGTAATGATCTTCAACCAAAAGAAACAACATATTGATGAAAATTGTACACTTCACGATCGCCAAATAGCTCATACGGAATCTTATACCCACATTGGAATTGATAGAAAACTACGAGGACATGATATGATAGAAAAGAGAATCAAACTTGCACGAAGAACAACATACGCGCTGATGGGTACAGGAATGCATGGGTATAATGGAATAAACCCCAGTGTTATTATACGTATGTGGAATATGTATGTGAGACCAAGAATGTTATTTGGACTTGACTGTGTATTACTTTCTAAGAAGGACTACTCAAAACTATCATCATATCATAAATCCTTTTTGAAGATGATCATGAATCTGTCGGATGCTGCTATTTATATTCTATCTGGTGAATTACCATTAGAATCGTTCATACACTCTCAAATACTTTTGAAGTTGTGTTCCATTATTAGATATGGAGGGATTGAAAAGGAATTATGTATGCGACAGGTGTTAATAAAAGACGTCTCTTCACACAGCTGGTTTTTATATGCAAAGGAAATTCTGGATTTTTATGATCTTCCATCTGTCTTTGAGCTGATATCTGTCACCCCCGCAAAAGAGAAATGGAAAACTTGTATAAAGAATAAGATTCATGAATATTGGAAAATGCAAATTGAAAAATGGTCTGTAGGTAAATCTACTATCAGATACTTGATTCCAAGGACGAAAGAAAATGGAACTGTACACAATGTTTGGAAAAATGCAGGCATGAATCGGATAGCTATTATGAAAGCGAGCACAAAGGCCAAACTATTATCTGGCACATATATCTTGCAACAAACACAGTCGAAATTCAAAAAGAGACAAATCTCAGCAATATGTTTAATGTGCAATAGTGATATTGAAGACACTCCTCACTTTCTAATAAAATGTTCGTCATTGGAACGAACTAGACAACCATTCATAGATAAAATTAAAGCACTACTAAATACAGTGGATAAGAAACTTTACAAGAGTATTTATAAAAATGACATTAGACTCACTCAGTTAATACTGGATGTCACCAGTCCTACTCTTCCAATGAGGTTTCAAACAGATGAACTGATACATGAAATTGAATCTCTTACAAGAGGACTGTGCTTTGCATTACATCATGAGCGTTGCAGACTGCTAGATATTGCTGTAAGGCCTTATTGACATGGGTATCCTCAGGGCTCCTGTCATTACTAGTTCTATATGGATGTTAAAGAAAACTATACCTTTTAAGAATAAGAAATGAATACAGTTAAACTTAATTTTACCTTTTTAAGAATAAGAAATGGTTACAGATAAACTTAATCTTACCTTTTATGAACTTAGAAATGGTTATAGTTAAACTTAATTTTACCTTTTAAGAATAAGAAATGGTTACAGTTAAACTTAATTTTACCTTTTAAGAATAAGTAATGATAAATTTATTATAAATTTTGCCTTAAGGATAAGACTATGGTCACTTTAATATATTTTACTTTTTATGGATAGAATAACTGTCGATTTTACCTTTTAAAGATAAAGATTAATTTAATAAAAATTTAATCTGAATTTTTAGTATGGATGTTATTAAAGTCGACCTATACCTTTAAGGATGTGATTATGGTTACTTTATTATATTTTACCTTTTAAGAATAAGACATCTGTCAGTTTTACCTTTTAAAGATAAGGGTTAGTTATATAAAAATTTAGCCTGATTTTTAAAATATGGATATTATTACAATACCTAGTATAAATTCTTCAATACTTGTTAGGTGGTTTTATCTTTTAAAAATTGAGAGATCCTAATAAATCAAGGGTGCTCGACATATATATACTAGGGTGACATACATGTATGAGCATAAACCATTGTGTTAATTGAAGGAAATGGAAATGAACCAATTTATATTATCAGTGAAAGGCTAATCAAGTGCTTTGTCCAAGGAACTGCAGAATACTGCTTATGCAGCTTACATAGAGACATTGTATATAAATTACAAACTGTGAATATGCGAAATTATATCTGCGGTGGCGGAATACATGTATAGATCATATTAACGGTGGTGGTTACCGATAGAAACTAGTGGTGGAGGTTATTGGTCTTTTAAATTCCTGAATTATACTGAACTTAGATTCCTGAATTCTGAAATTGGTAAAGAATTTTCCTGAACTAATTAATACATATTAGCAGCACACTTGCAGAAGTGGTTCTCCGAGTAGCGGAGGGATATACACATAAAGAAGAAGAAGGTGTGGTTCCATAAAATCTCAAATTTGGACTCATCTGTTGAATTATATTTGATCAATTTAATAGCTGTAGATATAATAAACAATTATTCTGACTAATTTCAACATTTTTAATACAAAATAATATTTGTTTTATTTAGAAAACGCATTTACTTACACTCGTTATATAAATAGAATGTTAAAAATTACGGAGTATGTGATGATTCTAGTTATCTCCCTTGAATCCAACCAAAATGTGACACGATCCATCTGACAGAAAAAAGTTCTATTGTATGTTTGATTACAGAAAATGTTTCTTTGAAATACTAATATAGAAATCTTTGGAACTATATATATGATTTTCCATCACCCTTTCGGCAAATATTTTAATTTTTAATTTGTCGTGTTTTTTTAAACAACTTCCGCCATTTCCGTGTCGTTTTAATTTCTGCATTACTCCTTTGTTACAAGAAGTTCAAGCACGGGGCCTCAAATTTATATGAAAGAAACAATGTTCTATGTTTTTCTCGCTTCTTCGGTTATATTTGACGCTCGCAACGATTAAAACGAGTGAATTTTCAACACTTGGTCGATGTATTCTAAAACGTGTCCGATTCCGGTAAAAAATGTACGTGACAAATTAATTGAAATGACGCCATTATCGAGTCTGCTCTCCGACTGTATAATCTTGTGTAAATACAGTCTGTGAAATCTTTATTTTACACATGGCTAGATATAGTCAGACGTTTATATTTAGTTTATTTTCGTATCTATCAAAGGTAAATATTTACAAGTACAAAACAAAACTGCACTAGCCAGTTTTAATTCTTCAATAATTAAAACATAGTAGATGCAATTAATTATTTGGTGGAATAGTGTCCAAACAATTTAAGAAATATTTAACTTTGCATGTTGACAATAGTAAACAAAAAAACATGGCGGACATGTGATTTCCCGGTCTGGGAAAGAATGAAACACATTGTTCCTGTTTATAATGTGCACCCCTCCTACAAAATAAGGAATCTGGGCAAAATCCTAAGCATTATGCAACCCTAAATACGGTATCCGATTTTGTGCCTGTCCGAAGCCAGCACCTGTATTTAAGACCTGGCTTTCCAACATCAAATGTCAAGGTCTTTTTTGTGTTCAGTGATTGTCAGTTTTGTTGATATTGGTGGAATTTTTAACATTGACAATCACTGTTTAAACTTTCCTGGATGCAACGAAATCAACGTGATGAGCCTTTTTAATACTATTCCAAGAACTAAACGTAGCCATGGTCATAAAAGAATTCAACATCCTAATGTTAAAAAGTCCTCTAAACCAAGAACGTTACAAGATACTTTTAATGATTTACTTTCTAATATACAGAAACCTCTTGGAATTCATCATATTCGTACAATCTTATTTTCACTACCTGTAAACTACCTCAAAGATCTTAGGGGTTTTGGACTTGACAAAGGAGGCGTAGATCCTTTTTCTCCTAAGTACAGATTGTCTAGTATTATATGTGACGTGGCGTCCTTTCGTCTTTTTAAACCAGTTCGATCTGAACCTCTGCATGATAACAACAGAAAATTCCTCCATATTCCGTTTGCTAATAAAGGAATCGATGCTATTAACATCAGCAACATTCTTAATAGAAAAGAGGTCATAAAAGAAATTCCACCATATTTCAAAAATCAATCTGTTCCCATTGTCTCCTATAGCTACACTAACAGCATTGGCCGTAAAATTTTCAACTACAAAGAAGCATTGCAAGATATTAACATAAAAGAGTACATTAAGAACCCTCTGACTTGTGACTGCTCCCACTCTCCTTTTCAATACAACCCATCTGGACATGTAATCACTGGTGATCTGAATATCATTCAACATGAGAGTCTCCGAAAGGTGATTTCTCATGGTCCTAAATTCAGAGAACCTCAACACATCAATTGGAAACATAATTTCAAGATAATTATGGATGCTGTTGAAGATTATGCCAGAAGGTGGATAAAGAGAGAAGTAGACCAAGATCCTGAGTTAGAGTCCTTGTCAGACTGGGTTAGAACAATTAGGTTTCTAGTACAAGGTCGGATTCACAAACTAAAAAATTGTGTTAATAGTCGACCTAAGTCTGTATTTAAAGACCAAGAAGCTGTTAAGTGTCTTTCCTCTCTTCATGACAAATATGTTGTCGTTCCTGCGGACAAGGCTTCCAACAATATCGTGTTTGTATGTAAGTCATATTACTTCGAATGTCTAATCAAGGAATTAGGCATAAATAGCAACACCTCTAGTAATACCACATACAAACCAACTTCGTTCGACAAAGATGAAATCCTAGCTAACCACAGATCATTCATGACCTCTTTAAACATTCCCTCTGGTAAAGAGTCTGAGAATTTACCCTATTTATATTGGATACCTAAACTCCATAAGACACCATACAAAGAAAGGTACATAGCGGGATCATCAACTTGTTCGACGAAAGAATTGTCTATTCACCTGACAAAGATTCTGTCTACAGTAAAAGAGGGACAACAGAAATATTGTGAAACTGTTTACTCGCGTAGTGGCATAAATCACATGTGGATTTTGAAAAACTCTAAAGATCTTTTGGATAACCTGAAATCAAGATCTTTCTCTCAGGTATCCTCCATCAAAACTTTTGATTTTTCAACTCTATATACCACCCTACCGCATGACAAATTAAAAACCCGCTTAAAAGAAACAATTCATAAAGCTTTTAGTCATAGAAACTATGGCTCAAAATTTGTTGTGTTAGGCTACAATTCCACATATTTTTCAAACAAAATTCATAAAGGTAAAACATGCTACTCCGAGGAACAAGTGATCAGTATGCTGGAGTTCCTCATCGATAACATATTTGTCTCCTTTGGAGGGACACTGTTTCAGCAGGTCGTCGGCATACCAATGGGTACGAATTGTGCCCCTCTTCTAGCCGATTTATTTTTATACTCATACGAGTCGGAGTTTCTTCAAAAGCTTGTAAAAGATAAGAAGATTCATGAGGCTAGAGCCTTTAATTTCACATACAGGTATATTGATGACGTTTTATCTATCAATTATTCTAGATTTGCAGAATTTCTTCCATTGATATATCCTCCAGAGCTGGAAGTTAAAGAGACCACCGATACAGCTTCGTCCGCATCATTTTTGGACTTATACCTCGAATTTGACGACAGTGGTCAACTCAGTACTAAAATTTATGATAAGCGGGACGACTTCAATTTTAAAATCATAAATTTTCCAAACATGTGCAGCAATATACCAGCTTCTCCTGCATATGGTGTTTACATGTCGCAATTGATTCGCTATGCAAGGGCCAGTAGCAATTATTCTGATTTCCTGAAACGTCATCTTCATCTGAGAAACAGGCTACTGGACCAGGGCTATAAAAAGATTCGCCTTATTCGATCTCTTAAAAAGTTTATATTCCGATACCAATATCTTGTCGAAATATATTCCGTCTCTGCAGAAATAATTATAAGCGATGCATTTTCATATAGTGAAAATGTATAAAGATAAAGAAGTCCAAAATGTCAAGAATTTTTTTGTCAATGTGTGACGTAAAAATATTTTTGACATTTACGTCACCGAATATGGTACTGCTTTGACAACTATTTTACCTATTTTGTTCCTGTATTTAAATACTGTTACAGTGACAGCCGGAACCTTTGAACCGTAATGAGAGCGGGAGGTTTGGCGCCTTAAAATCTGATTCAACCCACCATTTCTTTAGAAATGCCTGTACCAAGTCAGGGTCATTACGGTTTTCACAGTTTTCCGGTTGTTGACTGATTTTGTCTGTTTATATAATTATGAGTTTTGACTTTCCCTTTATAAGATTGTTCGGAATTCGGTAATTTTGTTATTACCTTTATTAAATACTGCTAAATTTTTCATGCTTTTAATAGATACATAAGATGTTACAGTGGGCTGGTAGCAATGCATCTTGAATATCAGATCAACTAAAAAAAAACACCAAAAAAACCCAACTCGGACTTTGTAGCTAACAGTTTTAGAAACATTCCTTCTAAGTTCTAAGTGCTAACTTAACTTTCAAATGTGGTAGTGGTTTATTTTGACTTCAAGAAAAAGGGGTCCAAACATGTTTTAAAAAAAATAGCAATGATTGAACCCAAGTTGTACATAGTTTTGCACAAAGATTGTCATTTTGTACCAATTAGCTATGTTGTATTTAACTTGTATTATCATGCTATTTGTCCAATATTAGCTGATCAGTAGAATGTGAATCTACATTTGTAACTTGTCAATAATACACATGTCTTCTAAGGCCATACATGAAAAAAATCTACTGAACAAATTCAACGATGCCCAACATGTCCATCAAATATTATTAGGTTTAGATTTTTTTTTTTCTATTTTTGGTTGTTTTTGCTGCATAATGGGTGTTTTTTGTAATCTTTTAAATTAATTTCTCTTAAATTTTAAGTCAAGATACAGTAAACAAACTACAGTAATTTTTAAGTGTGGCCTCAGGCCTAATGGCAGAGTTCTGTCTGACCTATAGGCTTTGTTTCTGTCCCTGATTGTATGGTCAAATTTAATGAAAAGCTGAATCAAAGTATGCATTGACTAAATAAGTAGCTCCTGGATTATAGGTGTTTTTTTTTTCAAATTGATACATTATGAAAATTTTACATTTAAGTAACTAATGTATAGCTCTATTCTTAGCTAGGCTTTACTTCTACCTTGTTTGTCATTACACAACAATTTTGTTTTCTATATATTTAGGCTTGAGTGCAACTGCTGAGACTTTCTTAATTCAATTGTGCATATTTGTGAAATAAATTTGGTATCATAGAGATTTATTAAAAGAAATAATTTCAATGATCTTTTTTTTCTAATTTTCAAAAGAACTTCAGGCTTTAAACAAGGTAGATATCAGAACTTTAGGCTTTATTATTCCTCCATTGCATATTTAGATATGCATTAGAAGTTCAAATCTTCAGTTTGTCATAAACCAACCACGGTCGACCCTCACGCCACTTGTCATTGAATGCAGGAGCCTGGTTGCATTTTTATGCCCCTGCGACGAAGAGTCGGGGGGCATATTAATTTACCCCTGTCCATCCGTTTGTCTGTCCGGATATAGATACATGGTTTGTTCGGCTATCTCCTCCTAAAGTTTTAGAGCTACAGCTTTAATATGTTGCAGGATGTTTATACACATAATGGAGGTGTGCATGTCCACAGGATTTTGATTTTCATCAAATATTCTCAAAATGACAGGTAGTTGGACTTAGTCATTTTGTTCGTCCGTCCGGATATAGATACATGGTTTGTCCGGCTATCTCCTCCTACAGTTTTGGAGCTACAGCTTTAATATTTTGTATGATGTTTATACACATAATGGAGGTGTGCATGTCCACAGGATTTTGATTTTCATCAAATATTTGATAATGACAGGTACTTGGACATAGTCATTTCTTTATGCCCCTGCGACGAAAAGTCGGGGGGGGGGGGGGGGGTGGGGTGGATTTTCTCAAATATTCACAAAATGACAGGTAGTTGGACTTCATTTCCATCTTACTAGCTACATAATGGAAACATGGTTTGTATGGCTTCTACTACAGTTTTTGACTTGTTTATAATTTCTTATGGTCAGACGGGGGCATCATTTGTGTCATACAGACACACTTCATTTTTGAAAAATCACTCCTAACAAAACAACTTTGTCCATAATTATCAAGTGCGGGGGCATACTTCTTTTCTAGTTTTCTCATGCACCGAACGATCTTTTTTAGCATCATTCACTTCCTTCCTTTTTTTAAAAACACCAAGCTTGGATCCTGTCTTAAACTTGATAGGCCAGGCACTTCCATCGGGCGCTGCCATAAAAGGTAAACACCCGAGAATTATATCAACTGGTTTTATTGCAAGTGTCATAGATGCTATATCAATACCGGGAACCAGTAGGGAGATATGTAAAGGTCATAACTGGTTTAAATACCGGGAACCGGACGGCGAAGGAAGATAAGTAACTGTCATACGCATACAACTTTTTTATCGGGAAGGACTGACCATTTAACACATTTTGTCGGACCTAGCTGTTTTCTGCCGGTCAGGTCCCACGACTTTCGGGAACTCTGCTAATGGCTGATGTTTCATCCAATGTACCTTTATATATTCCAAATGCAAGTAAACATTAGAGAGTACCGAAGAGCAATCAAAAATGGACCATCCAGAGAAACTGGCAACATATATAGGGTACACAAGACGAAGACAAACAAAAGAAAAACACAACACAAAATGTGGTGAACACCACTATGCACAAACAAGCAAACATTACCCAACCTTCCCTTTTCCTCTCCCGCTTTCCCTACTCTTCACCCTTCCCTCCTGCTTTACCTACCATGAACCCTTCCCTCCCACTTTCCACACCCTTAACCATTCCCCTCCAGCTTTCCCTACCCTTAACCTTTTCTTCCTGCTTTCCCTACTCTTCACCCTTCCCTCCAGTTTTACCTACCCTTAGCCGTTCCCCTCCAGCTTTCCCTACCTTTAATATGAAATTTTTAGTTTTGACAACATCATATACATGTAATACTTGTTCTGTACTAATTATACCCGAATTTATTTTAGGTGCTTTACCCAAGTTAGATAAACCAATGAAATTCAAGCCAGTGAAGAAACAGAAAGATGGCTGGGATAGAGAGCATGCTTTGTTTGGACAAAATGATTACATAGGCAAGATCTTTTCTCTTAAAATTTGTTTATTTTCATAGATGTGATACAATTTTACATTTAAAACCAATAGATAATTTATAAAAGTAGAGGGGCTGTCATGGTTGTGAATGCATGGTAGTTGTATTTACAATCATTGCCTATCACCACTTAAATTGTGAGTTTGAATCCCGATTATGGCAAGGTGTACATCGATACAACTTTATGTGATAAAGTTTGTCAGTGATTTGCGACAGGTCGGTGGTTTTCTCGGGCTACTCCAGTTTCCTCCAACAATAAAACTGACAGTCACGATATAGCTGAAATATTGTTGAAAGTGGCTCTAAACACCATAACCCTAACCCTTGCATGAACATTGAAAATTTGTACCTTTTATTTTGATCAAATTGGAAATATATAAAAAAACAAAAACTCAATACATATCATTTTGTCATTGTATGTAGGTACATTGTATGTGTAAGCTGTAGATGTAATAGTTTTCATTATCAAGCAAACTCTGTATAGTGATAAAATATAAATTGAAAATGGTGATGCACCTCCTGCAAAGTTATTGCAATTATATTGGTGATGTACATGTACAGTATTGTACACCTCTAAGAAATGACTTGTTCTTTGGAAAATGATTTATCAGGTTTTTAATGGGTGGGTAATTTTTTCTCAACATTTAAGTGTAATTTGCAACTCCTGTCCAAAAGATAAACCACACTGTTCCCCTGTATTCCATTCCTTTATAGCTAAATATTGTACACCTATATGCATTATATATAAAGCTTATTACAGTTTAAAATGTAGTCAGTGTCGTGCAGCGACGCATGTGCAGACCAACTTTGATCTTTCTTCATACAGGCGAACAAAGCTAAACAAAGTTGTAAGTTACATAGATAATATTTCAGATTAAATTGAATTTTGTTTTCATTTCAGATATATTAGGAGATGGAAACGTTAGACCGGTAGACTTAATCAGAGGACCATCGTGGCTGCGTGGCTTTAGAGGAAATGAAATGCAGCGTATCATAAGACAGTTGAAATACCAAGAAGCAACAATACGACAACTCTATCCAACAAAATTTAAAGATATGGAAAAACGACTAGATTACTTATTTAAACATTATAATGTTCGTCGATCGAATCGCATTGGTAAAGGAATAAAGACCGTACAGAAATAGACGGCTGTTTTAACTAATGTTATTATTAAAAATCTATTAAAAAAAATCGCTCTTGTTCATTTCAGAAATTAATGTCAAACACCCAGTACCTATATACTTTGTGGGGCAGTTGGGGTCCATCAGCGCTCCGAATTGCACCGAAGGCATCAATCAATCCAAAGTATTATCCCAAGCCACGGATCATTTTTCTGGATGAGTACACAAGCGAAAGAGTTGGATGTGCTTACGAAAAACAAGTCTCTTATGATTAATTGCAGGTCACGTCTTTTGCTATCAAAGTACTGTTTCTGATTTGTACCCCATAAAAATCAATAACATTTTGTTTTATACAAATAAGATAGCCTTTAAAGTGATTTTAAACATTTACACAGTTAAACAGTAGATGTGATTGTTCAATGTAAAGGTAAATAAATTTCAGTGACAGATCTAGTTAAATATATGATAATTAGCACAGATCATCCGTTTTTAAAATCATCCTGGATCAGGATCGGAATTTTCATTTCAGTTTATTTAAGGTATAATATTGTGTGGGCTATTTGTTCACATTTTTATTGGACAAGGTCTTTGTAAGATGATTTATCTCTGTGTTTGTAACTAGAGTTACACGACGGCTGTCACTAGTTGAGCAGGAACTGCTTACCCTTCCGGAGCACCAGAGTTCAGTAACTTCACCCCAGGTTTCTGGTTGGGTTTCGTGTTGCTCGATATTTAGTTTTCTGTTTAGTACTTTCTTTTTTTAAAATAGTTGTTTGTACTTTTTCATGATTAATCTCCGGGTTTGTAGCTGAAGTTATATGGGTATCACTAGTGCAGCAGGAAACATCTATGGAAGCTCCTCTATAAAGATTACACATTTTGTCCCGATCCATTAACAAGCATGGCCGCCACAGGCAATTCTTGTTTCTGATTGGCCGATTTATAGAAATCTCCTCTTAAACCGCTTAGCCAAATTAACCGAAACTTGGTAGGAAGCATCTATGGAAGGTCCTCTATAAAGATTACTCTTTTCGTCCCAATTTTAATACAACCATGGCTGCCACAGGCTATTCTTGTTTCTGATGGGTCGATTTCTCAGAAACCTTCTCCTCTGAAACCGCATGGGCAAATGAACCGAAAGTTGGTAGGAAGCATCCATCGAAGGTTCTCTATGAAATTTGCTAATTTAGTACCAGTCAGTTAACAAACATGGCCACCATATGCAATTCATGTTACTGGTTGATCGATTTCTAAAAAATCTTCTCTAATTCTGAGGAGCCAAATGAACCGAAATTTGGTAGGAAGCACCTATGGAAGGTTCTGTATTAAGTTTTCTCAAAGCAGAATGAAAGGTGAGCGACACAGGCTCAGCCCACAGCCTCTAGTTTTAGATGGTTGTTCTTTTTCATGATTTATCTCCGGGTTTGTATCTAGAGTTACACGACGGGTGTCACTAGTGGAGCAGGAAGTGCTTTCGCTTTCGGAGCAGTCTCAGCACCAGAGTTCACCCCAGGTTTTTGGTGGGATTCGTGTTGCTCGTCTTTAGTTTTCTGTGTAGTGTTTTCTGTTTTTAGATCATTGTTTGTCCTTTTTCTTTGGCCATTGTGTTGTTTGTCGTTCTTTGAATTACGTAGGGATCCTGATTACCTTTTTGTTATCTTCATACTCTTCTTACAATAGCTCAAGGGCCGTAATGGTCATGATCGTATGGTAGTTGAATTTACAGCTACCTGTGCAGTCAGTGCCTATCACCACTAAAGTCGAGAGTTCGAACCCCGTTTATGCCAAGATGTACTCGATACAACATTATGTGATAAAGTTTGTCAGTAACTTGCGACAGGTTGGTGGCTTTCTTCTGCGGATACCCCGGTTTCCTCCACCAATAAAACTGATCGCCACAATATAGCTGAAATATTGTTGAAAGTGGCGTTAAAAACCATAAACCAAAACCTACAATAGTTCTGTAGGAGGTATGATTTTTACAAATGGTTTTACAGGTCTGAAATTGTGTTGTGTTTTTTTTTTTTGTCTTCGTGTACTCTATGTTGTCAGTTTCCCTAGGCCGGGATTGTCCATTAATGATTGCCACTTCGGTTTTCTCTAACGTTCATTTGATATAGGCAATGAAATCTTTCATAACATTATTACTAATTCTCTGAAAAGTACCTAAAATATTTCCATACTAAACTGCATGGCTTAGTACGGAAACAACCCGTCTGGTCTCACGCGGGTAACCTTTCATTAAATCAATCTGATGAAACTGGGACCGACGTGGTCGTGGTGGTATGAAGGTTGGATTTACAACTACCGATGCAATCAGTGCCTATCGCCACTGAAGTTGTGAGTTTGAACCCCATTCATGGTGACGTGTAATCGATACAACATTTATGTGATAAAGTTTGTCAGTGACTTGCGACAGGTCAGTGGTTTTCTTCGGGTATTCCGGTTTCCTGCACCGATAAGACTGACCGCCACGATCATACAAATGTAGCTGAAATATTGTTGACAGTGGCGTTAAACACCATAGCCATAATCCTCAGAATAGAGTAAAGATAAGATTTTGAAACATAATTATTATTTCTAAATAAACGTTAGAGAATACCGATGGGCAATCCAGAGAAACTGACATCATATGGTACACAAGACAAAGATCAGCTACGAAACGAAAGATTTT
Organism: Bathymodiolus brooksi; assembly: GCA_963680875.1. Taxonomy (NCBI): domain Eukaryota; kingdom Metazoa; phylum Mollusca; class Bivalvia; order Mytilida; family Modiolidae; genus Bathymodiolus; species Bathymodiolus brooksi. The sequence continues at coordinate 71,458,248 of OY804590.1, forward strand.
GTTGAGTGTAATTCCTGGGATACAGAGAAGAGAGAGATCCATTTACATATCGATCATATCATTGTCAATCATATATTTAAAAGTTCTTCTTCTTCTTTAGGTATACAATACTCCTTCAAGACGTTGAAGATTACGTACTGTTGCATGCGTGGGTATTCACAAAAATATTTACATAAATTTCATAAAGTGAAATAAAGTGAAATCAAAAGTGTGAATAAAACAAAACAAAAAATTTAAAACTATGTACAATTGTATTTGAAATTTAAATGTTTAAGAGAACAGTGGGTGTTAGCTGTTCTCTGAAAGAGTCTATAGATGGACTTGAGATAATTATCTGTGGTAAGATGTTCCATTGTACTATAGTGTGTGGAAAAAATGACCATTTGTATGTATCTTTTTGTGTTGTTATATGCCTAAATGTCTGATTGTGTGATTTTCTAGTTCTGCTGTCAGTTGGGATCAGTATGATGTTTGGGATAGCAATTAAAGCGTGTGTTATTTTAAACAACATGATCAATCTGGTTTTAAGACGGCGCTCAGCTAAAGTTGGCCAACCTAGAGTGTCAATCATTGAAGTGACACTGCTAGTATTATGGTAATTGTTTTGAACATAGCGAGCAGCTCGTCTTTGGACCATTTCTAGTTTGTTTATGTTGTCATGTGTATAAGGGTCCCAGATACTACAGCTGTATTCAAGTTTTGGCCTCACTAGTGCTTGATATGCCCGAGATTTTACTTCAGGGTTTGATATCTGTACATTTCTTTTTAAGTATCCGAGAGATTTATTTCCATTTGAAGTGATATTGTCGATGTGGGTGTTCCATTTAAGGTTAGATTGTAGTGTAACTCCAAGGTATTTTGCTGAAGTTACTGGTTCGAGAATGTGATTGTGAAGTATATAGTCATGTTTGAAGGGTGTTTTCTTTTGAGTGATGGTGAGTACTGTACATTTATCTGGGTGGAAAGCCATAAGCCAATCGGCTTCCCACCTTGCAGCTGCATCAAGATCAGATTGTAGTTTCTTGCAGTCGTCCTGACATGTTATTTCTTTATAAATGATACTGTCATCTGCAAAGAGTCTTAGTTTGCTGTGTGTAAGATATTCCGGAAAGTCATTGATATAAATTAGAAAAAGAATTGGACCGAGTACTGTACCCTGTGGAACACCTGATGTTACTGGCACTGTGTTAGATGTTACTCCATCGATTACTACTGTTTGTGTTCTATCTGATAAAAATGCCTGAATCCAGTTTAGAGTATGGGTTTGTATTCCGTAATATTCCAGTTTGTATAATAATCTACGGTGGGAAACTTTATCGAAGGCTTTGGCAAAATCCATAATAATCAAGTCTGTTTGTATGTTTTTGTTATTGCTGGCATTTAATTCTTGTATGAAAGGAAGGAGTTGCGACTCACATGATCTTGCTTTTCTGAAACCATGTTGTAAATCATATAAAATATTGTTTGAGTCGAGGTGTTTCATAATGTTGCTGATTATTATATGTTCCATCAGTTTACAGCAGATGCATGTTAGTGATATTGGTCTGTAATTTTCTGATTTGTATCTTTCGCCCTTTTTTAATGCTGGTGCAACATTTGCGTGTTTCCAGTCTTTGGGTATGGTGCCAGTTTCTATTGATTTTGTATATATTTTGGTCAAGATTGGAGCAACTTGATCTTTTAGGTCTTTCATCACTCTACTGTGTATGTTGTCTGGACCGCATGCTTTGTGAGGGTTAAGGTTGTTTAAGAGGTTCAGTACACCTTTATCGTTTATGTGGATTTGTTCCATTATAGGATGGGGACTAGGTCCTTTGTCAGGTATGTCATGTGGTGGATCGTGTGTAAATACTGATTGGAACTGTTGGTTAAGAATGTTCGTTTTTTCTACTGTATCAGTATAGAGTATACCATCTTTTTTCAGTGGGCTTATGCCCGAGTTGTCCTTGCTAATGCTTTTGAAGTAGCTAAAAAGCTTTTTTGGTTTAAAATCCGAGTACTGATGTTGATCGGAGTCTTTAATGGGTAGGTCAAATATGATGTTCTCAATATATTTCCAGTAAGCTTTGCGTTGTTCTTTTTGTACTGTATGTTTCAGGTTTTTATACATTGAAGGATTTTGGTTTTTCTTCCTGTGGTATTTGTTCTTTTTATTTATAAGTTTGCGTAAATTGTTGTTTATCCAGGGAAGTCTTTGTTTGTAAGTAAATAGTTTATGTGGGATGTTTGATTCTATAGAATTAATTATGTCATTTTTGAATGTGTTCCAGAGTATGTTTGTATCACTCTTTTCATATATGTTATTTATGGTTGTTAAAGTATTTTCCAGATCTTTTTTAATTTGATCCCAATTTGCTTCCTTGTATTTCATTACTTTTCTTGGTGTTTCTCTGACTTTTTTTAACCGTGTGTCAATTTCAGCATAGACGATGTCATGGTCTGCTAGCCCAATTGGAGGGAGAGTGCATAATTTATTAAGGTTTGATGGATTGTTCATAAGGAGAAGATCTAATGTTCTCTCATTTTGTGTTGGTTTGTCAGTTACTTGATGTAAGTTATGGTCTGCAATTATATCAAGCAGTTGGTGGTGTTGTTTTGCATCTGGTTTTCCAGTTATGAAGGAAGGAATTGACCAGTCTATGTTACCTAGATTAAAGTCTCCTCCAACCCATATGTTTGAAGAATTTGTTTTGTCTAATCTACTTAATGAGATATTGAGCTGATCAAGTGCTGTGCCATCATCTGATGGTGGGCGGTAATAACTGGCTACACAGATCTTTTTTGTACCAGTGATGTTGATTTCAGCCCATACTATTTCACAGTTTGTTTTTAGCTCCGTTATTTCGGAGCTAATGAAATCTTTTGTGATGGCTAATAATACGCCACCATGGCTTTTATCTTTTGTGTTTGGTGCTCTGTCATTTCTATAGATGTTGTCCATGTTATTTGGAAAGTAGTCAGTAGATGGTATCGACTTGTCTAACCAAGTCTCAGTCCCTATGATAATATATGGTTTAACTGAGTTAATAATTTCTAGAAGGTCTGGTTTTTTATTACAGATGGATTGAAAATTTATATTTATAATTTTGATAGGTTTACGTACTTGATTTCCAATTTTTTTTCTTATGTTCATTTTTATCTGGCTTCAATTTCGTTTCTTTATTTGGAGATGATGTTGCTTTTGGCAAACCAGGGCTGCTCAATTCAGAGCAGTTGCTAAGGTTTGAGTACTGATTTTCTAGTTCAATTGAATATGTCGAGTTAAATAGCGACGTTGAAAAATTTGGCATTCCGCACTGTATACATTCCCATGATATATTACTTGCATCCAAGAATCTGTAAGCATTTGAATGGATACCTTGGCAGTTAATATGGAACCAAACATCACAACTATCACAACAAATTGCTTTATGTTTCCATGTGACCGCTTTTGTACAGGCACCACAAGGAAATCTTGGTCCAGGATTTGTTTCTATATCAAATGCATTTGCTAGCAGAAGTATGAATAAGTACTTTTGAACAGGTCTACCTTTGTTCACTTTCAGTGCTAAACCAACAACACTTGTGAAATGGCTGTGGAATTTACATGTTGGTGCAGTTACATTCTTATTGGTGTTTAATTTGAGTTTTGCATGTTGGCAAACAAGTAAGATACATGAAATGATAAAGATAGTACAGTTTAGTTTCATATTGAATAAATATTAATAATGTATTAATGAGATAAATACTATATATATATACCTGAATTCTGGTGTGCTCGAGTCAAGAGTGTGATTGAGGTGTTAAATCTTCGTCCCCTCGGCTACCAAAGGGCACAGGTAATCAGAAATAGCCTTGTTAGTTAACAGGTGGGTATAAAGTAAGGTAAAGATGATAGTACCTCTATTTACTAAGCTTGACCGGATGTTGACACTTTTTTTTTTTTTTTTTTTCAAGTCATGTGTCGATGTACGTGTGGTCATTAGAAACCTGATTGTTTTTGGTGATATTTCCTTTAAAATACAATGTACACGTTTGGTTTTGATAGGATACAAAAATGTGACTGGAGATATTCAAAAATATGTAAAAATTATCATGAAAAATGGATTTTGTAATGTGAAATTTTGCTTTGGAATCGCTCTGTCAAAAACAGGACGCCCTTCCTCCACGCATGCGCATCAGGAAAAAATATTGTGTTTCGTAGTAAAATGTAATGGAAAAATACTGCGTCAGAACATTTCCAAAATTTAATTCTCGATTTCGGAGTGACATCACACAATGTAATTGACCAATCAATGATTATCAATTTTTAGATGAAGAAAATATTTGGAGGTGAAGCCAAGCAAAATCCTCGGGATTCTACATTTCTACATAGACTCCAATGTATATTAATTTATTCGCTATTTTCCAACAGAAGTTAAATATTTTAATTAAAATCACCTCTGGTCCTTATAGACACTAAATCAGATATCTAGTTTGATTTTCGTCAGTTTATAACAGACGGGTTTATTTTAAATTAAGAAAATAAAATTCAAATTTTCCCTTGGAATCTAGGTAAAATCTGGGGGATTCCTGCTGACCTCACCCCAATGAATTATTAAATACCCGGATGTTCGGATATGAGAATAGAACAATCGTAGACAGAGACAATATCGATACCCCTAACACACATTGTTTGTACGTGGTGTCTTTTCTTTCTTCTGTGATGTCTGTCCCTCTATTTGGTATCGTCATTACTGTTCACACAAATACAAAATAAAATGAACAACTTAACAAAAAATACCACAACAACAATATTGGTTCGTAATGGCATTAAATATAGCACCAACTACTATATTTTAGATAATTATACCCCCATTCATAGAGAGGGGGCTATATTGCAATCACCTTGTCCGTCCGTCCGTCCGTTCACACTTTCGTAACAGATATCTCAGCTTATACTGGAAGAAATGATTGCACATCTACTTCCTGTTTACCGTGCGACTTACAAATGAACGATTGGGGGTATTCTTAGCACGACGTAGCGTGCAACATCTTGTTATCCATGTTTTCGGTTGTATGAAACTAATACAGTAGATATTTCCAATGGTCATTTATAACAAAAATATTAGGAAACATTTTTATTTCATTCTCTTTATAATGCACTCAAATTCTAATAACATCCAAGCTAGGATAAATACAGTTTAATAGCCATAACATATACTAATTAAACTAATAAGTCTAAGCTTTGTCATACTTCCTAACAGCTACAACACCGTTTCCTGCCGTGAGCCTCTGGAAATACAAAGTTACACTCTATTAACATGGAAACGGGAATGAATTTTCCAAACGTCAATACATTACCGGTAATTGCTAGTATCCAATATTTGATTGATCAATGTGCAACATTTTTGTAGCATATCTGAATCATGCTAAAAACCTTAAAACTAGCTTAACCCCGCCACTTTTTATTGAAGTATCTGTACCAAGCCAGGAAAGTGAGAGGTCATATATATATGCGTGCTAGGGGATATCGATTTTGCTTCTTTCTCGGATTATTTTGTTGGATTGTGGAAATGTTCCGACGGTGCGATGTTTTTTCCCCTTCATTTTATATATTTTTTTAATTTGTTTAAATATGTAATGGTTATAGTGTGTTTAATTTGACGAGCCTGCATGACCGCGTTTGTATTGTCAACACATATCTGCATTCAGTTAACAATATCTTAATTATATCACTGCGCGACCATATTACCAACACGATGGGTTGGATTTTAGTGTCGCTGAATCACAAGTCAGTAGGTAGATACGTCGCTCCACTCATTGTCCTGACTGAAAACAATTAATCTTTTTTTTTCATTGCTTGGTGTTGCGGCCTTAACGGTCATTCGCAGAGACGCCGGGCTGACGAACAATTCAAAAGTTAAAGGTAACTAAATCTGGGAGATATCCACAAGTAGTTCAGATAGTGTTGTTGTAGTCGTTTATACACATAGGGCCATTTCTTTGTTTTTAATATTAATATTTTTGTGTTGCTTAACGCCATCTTTGGAAATTTTTCAGCCATATCATGGCGTAAATTTTTTTTGAACACATTAAAATTAAACGAAGAAATTTATGGGATAATGTTTTACATATATACAGTTAAAACATGTAAGTTAAGAGGTGGTCATCCTCAGGACAAAGAAAAACTGGCCTTATAAGACAGGTGACATCTTAAAAGAGGTTCAATTCATATGTCATTTTCGATAGCAGAAGAAAAAGGTAACATTTTAATGCAGGTGTCTGCTTAATAGAGGTGACCGCACGGGTAGGTTCGATTATATAACTATTAAGTGATATCAACAAATAAACATTCTAAATTAAAACGATATATTGTTTATTTGTTAAGATCAGAGTATGTATACACAGACGATTTTCTTTTTCTTCTTCAATGTTGATAAGATAGATAATTACCATGACAAGTTTTCCTTCTTCCAAGAATCTAACGTTAACAGACTCGTATGACCCTTTCTGCTTTTCCACTAATCTTTCCCCATCCAATGTGTAAGTCACCTATAAACAATACAACAATCAAATGTTCAAGACTATATCTTACAGGAATGTCGCTCCTGTGATGCTAGATACATTAATAGAGCTTTCACTTATTGCTACAAATATAATGTAAACAGATATTTTCTTGATAATTTCTTCATCGTTTCTTGATGTTGGTGTCGCTTTAACAATTACACGACGTGTGCCACTTGTGGAGCAGAAACTGCTTATTCTCCCTGGGCACCTGTAGGTTTATGTTGAGTTCGTGTTGCTCAATCTTTAGTTTTCTGTGTAGTGTTTTATCAATCCTTGTTTGTACTTTTCCTTTTGGCCAGTGTATTATCTATCCGTCTATTTACGTCTTCTGACTACCCCCTTTGGTGTCTTCAAACCTTTCCCAACGAGCTTCGAGATACATGCGATGTATTTTACAATAATTGATATAAACTAAAATGGCTGTCAATGAGAATTTGTAATTGACATGGTATCGTTTGTCTTCATGCTGCCTTGTTTGTGTAGTAGTTGGCGTGCTCGCCCCGTATATGTTGGATCAGGTGTTCGATCCTCAATTGGGGCTGTTTAAGATCTACAGCATGCAGAATTCAGTAGTAACAACAAACATTGGTTGGCTAGGAGTTTGGATAATGTGTTCGAGTGAAATCTAGCTGGAGACTGTTAATTCAGAGAGCTGACATTATAAAACTCCAACTCGGAAGACATCACCTTCATGTCAGCAACAACGATGTAAGTGAGGAAATACTAACGTAACGTAACGCACGCACGCACGAACAGACAGACAGACAGACAGACAGACAGACAGACAGACAGACAGACAGACAGACGCACGCACGCACGCACGCACAGACAGACAGACAGACAGACAGACAGCCGCGCGCACAGACAGACAGACAGACGCAGGCAGGCACACACACACACACACACACACACACACACACACACACACACACACACACACACACACACACACACACACACACACACACACACACACACACACACACACACACACACACACACACACACACACACACACACACACACATTTTTAATAAAACATTGGACACTAAGCACGTTGGTAGATAAGGCGTTTGATGTACTTGTAGGGAGATGTGATTGAGAATATCTAGCATGCTAAGACGAAATACGAATGTTTTTGATATGATAACTACCTTTAGAGGACTTCCGTCTACTGCTGACTGCATCGATTCTTCACCAAGTGCTGCTTTAAATTCGACAGCCCCCACTGGTGTTGTATTCACGATCGTGACGTCATTTCCGTTCACGTTGATATCCTGGATAATGTTATATTTATCAGGTGAAAGCAATTTGATGGCCTTTTCCTTTACTTCATCCTTTAAATCTGAAACATGTGATACACAAAGACATATTGTTGGCTTGTGATAATTTCTATTTAACATTGAGAGGATCCTGACTGAACCCAGCGTTGAAGCTGTGATTAGCCGGAAATCAAGTGGACTCATTTCCTATTGAAGAGCATTGATGCAAATATAAATTCGACGAAATAAAATGACTATATAATTGAGTCTACATACTTGATTCATATACCATTCATTACAGCCAAAGATTACTAAAATGATTAAGACATAATATACCATTCATTACAGTCAAAGATTAATAAAATGATTAAGACATAATATACCATTCATTACAGCCAAAGATTAATAAAATGATTAAGACATAATATACCATTCATTACAGTCAAAGATTACTAAAATGATTAAGACATAATATACCATTCATTACAGCCAAAGATTACTAAAACGATTAAGACATAATATACCATTCATTACAGCCAAAGATTAATAAAATGATTAAGACATAATATACCATTCATTACAGCCAAAGATTAATAAAATGATTAAGACATAATATACCATTCATTACAGCCAAAGATTACTAAAATGATTAAGACATAATATACCATTCATTACAGCCAAAGATTACTAAAATGATTAAGACATAATATACCAGTCATTACAGCCAAAGATTAATAAAATGATTAAGACATATAATATGAACTATTCTTACAATCTTTGGGGTTTCTTAAGACATTTTACGCGTCGGGAAGATGTTTCTGATGACGTTCAGAAAATTGCGATTAAAATTAACTGTTCTTTAAACGTTATGTACAATGGGGCATTTGAAAATGTAGGCAATGCATTGTATGTCAAAACACAACTTGTCTGGCAAACCACAAACATTTAAACACAGAAATATGATGTTTACGTCACCCATTGACTGTAAGTCTAAAACATCTGAATTAAGTTATGAAAGAAAGTTTAAATAGCGATAGTCAACACTCCCATAAAAAACGAGCAATCACCTCTCACCCAACTCACTAATCACACAAAAAGGGACCACGACATACATGTATAATGTATAAGAATCGAGATCTATATTTTGTCTTGTGGCGGAATGTCTTAATATGGGCGCACTACGTTTGAGCGCATTTTCAATTTTAGGTGTGTTACGTTTGAGCGCAAATTTTTCCTACGTTTGAGCGCATTTTACGGGGAATTTAATATCTAAAAATGTGAAAAATAGAAATAAAAATATATATACTTTATCATAAAAGATTACAGCACTAAAAACACATCATAAAAACATCATAGGATTTATTTAAAATGTTCTATGAAATAGATTTAAGAATGTTTAAAAATGTCTATAAAAGTAGCACTAAAATCTTACAAATCGGTTCTTGCGGAAAATTTCAACCCCATTGACTTCATGTAAGTTGCTCTAGAAATTTCTCCTGTCTCTAACCTACGGTATTGTTCTAACGCAAGTTTTCTCTTCTTGGTGCGCATGACTGTAGCGGGGTTGTCAAGACCTCGAATTTTTTCATTATCAAAATAATTTTTAATAATTTTTTAAAGATCATTTATATAATAATTTTTTTTCATTTTCAAAATAATTTTTAATAATTTTTTAAAGATCATTTTTATAATAATTTCTTAAAAGTTTTATAATTTTATCTTTTTTTCTCAAGTAAATAGCTAAGGTAAAATGCGCTCAATCGTGGATTTTTTTTGCGCTCAAACGTAGGATTTTTTGCGCTCAAATGTAGGACCAATGCGCTCAAACGTCGTGCAACGCTTAATATTTGTCTTGGGACATGCTTCATGACAATAATATGAACGATCGCTCCGTATAACAAGATCGTAAACCTCAGCAGATCAGAACTTGAACGTCGAAAGAGAGAAAAGCTTTTAAGATGCCAACGGATTAGGGAAAAAGGTAATCAGAATACGTAAATCGAAGAAGAACAGACAATACAAAGACCAAAAGAAAAAGGACAAACAACGATCTACAAAACATTAAACAGAAAAGTAAAGATCAAGCAAAACGAAATTCACGAATCACCGGGGATGACCTCATGTGTTCCGGAAGGGTAGGTAATTCCTGCTCCACATGTGGTACATGGCGTGGTGTTATTATTGTTACAAACCCGATGAGAAGTCATGAAAAAGGAAAGGCCCGGATTGTGATCACGACAAACGGAACATATCCATGGTAATTTGTGACACAGATATTCCGTAACGGTTAACCAAGTCATGGTTGGTGACCGTAAGACATTCGAAGTGATGACAACAACATAACCACTAGAAACCCTTTATTGGGTAGCTTCCTTGTTAACATAATCATTCTTATGTTCAATTACAACTTAATTCTTAGTGTTTTTTTAAAAATCTAATTCAAGTCGGTTTACTCAATGAAGATAACTGAAATAAGATCATATAAACTATTTTCCTAAGGGACCGACCATTTAACTTGCAAGGGGGGGGGGGGGGGGTTAGTTTTTTTTTCGTTCATAAATTATTTTTCGGGCAACACGAGAGTTAGAATATTTTTTTTTCTTCTAAAATGTAACATTAGGTTATATGACAAAAACTCTGAATCAATTTATTTTTTTTTCCTCCACCAAAATCAGAATATTTTTTTCAGCAACATTGGGAATCAGAATATTTTTTTTAGAAAGAAACCATAGCCATTGAGACGTGATATATAATATCTTCTTACCATTGTATTTTATATTATTTTACAATCCATTGAGACGTGATATATAATATCTTCTTACCATTGTATTTTATGTTATTTTACAAGCCATTGAGACATGATATATAATATCTTCTTACCATTGTATTTTATGTTATTTTACACGCCATTGAGACGTGATATATAATATCTTCTTATCATTGCATTTTATGTTATTTTACACGCCATTGAGACGTGATATATAATATCTTCTTACCATTGTATTTTATGTTATTTTACACGCCATTGAGACGTGATATATAATATCTTCTTACCATTGTATTTTATGTTATTTTACAAGCCATTGAGACGTGATATATAATATCTTCTTACCATTGTATTTTATGTTATTTTACACGCCATTGAGACGTGATATATAATATCTTCTTACCATTGTATTTTATGTTATTTTACAAACCATTGAGACGTGATATATAATATCTTCTTACCATTGTATTTTATGTTATTTTACACGCCATTGAGACGTGATATATAATATCTTCTTACCATTGTATTTTATGTTATTTTACAAGTCATTGAGACGTGATATATAATATCTTCTTACCATTGTATTTTATGTTATTTTACACGCCATTGAGACGTGATATATAATATCTTCTTACCATTGTATGTTATGTTATTTTACACGCCATTGAGACGTGATATATAATATCTTCTTACCATTGTATTTTATGTTATTTTACAAGCCATTGAGACGTGATATATAATATCTTCTTACCATTGTATTTTATGTTATTTTACACGCCATTGAGACGTGATATATAATATCTTCTTACCATTGTATGTTATGTTATTTTACAAGCCATTGAGACATGATATATAATATCTTCTTATCATTGTATTTTATGTTATTTTACAAGCCATAGAGACGTGATATATAATATCTTCTTACCATTGTATTTTATGTTATTTTACACGCCATTGAGACGTGATATATAATATCTTCTTACCATTGTATTTTTATGTTATTTTACAAGCCATTGAGACGTGATATATAATATCTTCTTACCATTGTATTTTATGTTATTTTACACGCCATTGAGACGTGATATATAATATCTTCTTACCATTGTATTTTATGTTATTTTACAAGCCATTGAGACGTGATATATAATATCTTCTTACCATTGTATTTTATGTTATTTTACACGCCATTGAGACGTGATATATAACATCTTCTTACCATTGTATTTTATGTTATTTTACAAGCCATTGAGACGTGATATATAATATCTTCTTACCATTGTATTTTATGTCATTTTACACGCCATTGAGACGTGATATATAATATCTTCTTACCATTGTATTTTATGTTATTTTACACGCCATTGAGACGTGATATATAATATCTTCTTACCATTGTATTTTATGTTATTTTACACGCCATTGAGACGTGATATATAATATCTTCTTACCATTGTATTTTATGTTATTTTACAAGCCATTGAGACGTGATATATAATATCTTCTTACCATTGTATTTTATGTTATTTTACACGCCATTGAGACGTGATATATAATATCTTCTTACCATTGTATTTTATGTTATTTTATTATGGCAGGGGTTTCAAAGTTTTTTATAATAGGAGGTACTTCTTAAATTTTAGGAGGTACCTAAAAATTAGGCTGAGGGCCATAAGGGGTCCAGGGAGCGTTTTTTTTTATAGCTCCTGAAATCTAGCATTTTGTGGACCAAAAAATGTACTTCAGAGACTGCAAAACATTAAGTGTTTTTGAAAGAAAAATCCCATTAACTTTAGAGTTCAGATTTCACCAAGAGTGAAGACCATGCATCCCCCCCCCTCCCCCCCCCCCCCAATTTCTTTATTGAATATTTCAGCTTACAGACATCAGCCAAGATTATTCATAGATAGTCTGCCCTATCTTAAAAAACCCCCAAAAGGACCATAAAGAGCTACGGTTCCGCAGCTAGGCTTGACCAAGCCATTGTTATCAAAGCTTAAACTTCTCAAAATTCTTTTGTTGGCTTTGTCCTTTTCTTTTTCACAATATCTTGGCTTGTGTGTTTTTTTTACTTTATTACCAGTAATTAAACTCATCAAAGACCATTGGCAGGATCAAGACATATAAGTGTCATAATTAATGAAACCAAAGACGTATATAGAATACGTCCTTGATGAAACATATAAATTTAATTTGCAATCATCAATCTTTAATAAAATTTATAATTTTTTAATAGATCAATACAAATATAATTAAACAAAAACAATACATATTGTTACTTTCACGACTTATGTGCAAAAAAAATGTTCGAACAAAAACGATTCGCGGGAAGACATTTATTAACATTTGAATCACAAAAGTTAAATTATTTTTGAAAAAAAGGGGGGCCGGCGTTTTGACATTACAATGTAATTCGTATTTGAGCCATGTCCGGTCCTTTTTCAAGATTTCTAGTAATTTTCTATCCCTTATCTCCTCGTAACCCCTTTTAAAAATGTTTTTCAGCACATTTTCATTTCTGTGAACAACCGCGGTAGGGCCCCGTCAAAATATATAAATAAATTAGCCATAGGTTTTTATTTTTTTATACCGGAAGTTAAGAAACAAGACAGTACGGCCCAGAATGATTCGACCCTGGGTTTTAAATGGATAATAAAACCGCACAAAATATTGTGTAGTCATATATTCATAATACATAATGATCATACTTATATTACTGGAGTTTACACTAAATTGTGTTTGAACTTAATTTGTAATCGGTCATTTTTTTTATTTTGAAATGATGTCAGCTTTGTTCCGATCCGAGTTTTACACAAGGATGAAAAGATATTGGGGCGAAGACATAGCTATTTACCGCATGCGCAAACTGCTATTTACGATTCTAAGGTAAAGTTATTTTTAAAACAGGGAATATCCCATCAACTTGATCGTGACGCAGTTGTTCGATTTGAATGCGAGAATTCAGCCATTGACGTGATCATTAATTTTTTATGAAAAATATTCCACAAGCCTATCGACCATCGTACTTGTGGTTTTGACCACCGCAAATTTTGGGGGGGGGGGGGTTCAGTAATTTCTGCCGGTACTATACACGATCTCAGGCGGGTAAAAGTACTGGGTACCGGCCCACTTTGAAACCCCTGATTATGGTATGTTTGAAATAGTATAGATTTGGTTAAAAAAGAACGAAATGTCATCGATACCAGTTAGACATAGCCAAAAAATAAATATCAAATATAGGGTTATGGTTATGGTGTTTAACGCCACTTTCAACACTATTTCAGTTATATCGTGGCTGTCGATTTAACCGGTGGATGAAATCGGAATACCCGGAGAAAACCACCGAACTGCCGTAAATTACTGACAAACTTTATCACATAATGTTGCATCGAGTACACCTCGCCATGATCGGGATTCGCAATGTCAACAGTGAAAGGCACTGACTGCATAGTAAATCAAACTACCATACGATCACGACCACCATGGTCAAATTACTGACAAAGTTTATCAAACAATGTTGTATCGAGTACACCTCACCATGAGCGGGATTTGAACTCACAACTTTAGTGGTGATAGCCAGATCTAAATCAACTGCCACATCGTACTCTATAATTTATGTAATAAAAGTTTATATTTTAATTGCTCTAAATTCATCACTGAAAATTGTTTCTCTTACCTAGTGCATCAAGATATTCTTTGAAGTTTTCTGCAGAAACAAGTTTCCATTTTCCGTTTAAACCTGCCATGGCTAAATTTGTATGATTCACCGTCTCGTCTAGTTCCTGTATGTTTCATGAATGAAATCGATTGTAGATTTAGTCGTAGATTACCTTAAATCTTTTAAACTTAAAAAGAATTGCAGGTTTAATCAAACAAAAAGGTGATAAATTACTTGTTATGTTTAATGTAATATCTTGAAAGACAACGAAGTTTATGACCAAAAGACAAGACATTTATTTATGCGTGTAGGAAATGTACTGAATGAAGACTATAGAATAAGATATCATATAACAGTGTAACAAAATAATTTACATGACCACTGTCGTCAAAGAGCTCCGATCGAAAATGTTTCGTCAGCATCCGGGATATTATAAAGCGATATTTTTAAAGAAGACACAGACGATTATCGTCAGTTTTTATGAATATACTGTATATATAATGTTTTGAATTACGATGCTTTATGATTCTTATTATTATTATTGTCATTTTTTGTCAAAATATCATTGCTTTTTGCAGTGTAAAATTAAATATTTTCTAAAAGTTATAAGGAATCCGGCATCAAAATCATTACGATGAATTGAAATATCGCTATATCTTGCATTTACGAATGAATGAAATGTTGCCAAAAAAAGAAAAATGATTAATGAATGATTTATTTTACTTAGAGATATTATTTGTTGAGGAAAAGTCAGTTAGTAACTAGTTATAGCCTAAAACTTGATGTCAACAGATGTTTTTGAAATCCGGCTTTGCCAAATTGTAAACATGTATAGAAACCGGTTGTGACATTTATAAGAACCGGATTTGTCAGTATGCAAATACGACTGATCGTATTATTATAGATCATTATATTGCAATTTAACAATAGTTATGATTAGGAAATATATCAAAAGTGATAAATCCTGATCCATAGTATGAATATTCACCTTAGCTCCTAATTTCAGCTACTTTGTACAATAAAAGAAATCGTTATTTCTATGTTAAATTGCTATTGTCGCGAACACTTGATTTTTTATGCTTTTGTTGCACTGACATCACGGCTGGCGCCCAATACGCTATATTCACGTGCGGTCGCTGTCCAGTTGAGTAGTGGATGATTCTTTTTATAATACAATATTTGATTTTTATACTCGTTGATAACGAAGTAAGTCACTCTGTGGAAATAACTTCGTGGAAACGAAATTTAAATTTCTTCACAGTATGATGTTTACATAAACGTTATAGATATGCAAATTAACAAAGGCTGTAGTATTGAATTCCTTTCCGCAAGGACGATTTTGGTAGTTAGTATATAAAGAAATTTTTAGGTGTACTCGATTAATGCGACGTTGGTTACAAGTTGTAATAAGACAAAAGTTCGTGATTTGGATGTTATAGTCCCCCGCCCATCCACCCAGATTAATGCCAAAAGAATTTCAACTACTCGTATATATTTTGCATTTTTAGGGGTAGAAATGACAGACTGAATGAATTTGCTATGTTGATATATGTTTATAATAAATGCTATGCGATCTTGTAGCGAACACACAATCCTACACTGTGTCCAGTCTTATTTATATTACATTATTTTAGTTAATAACAAAAAAAATTCTGAGGAGTGAAACGAGGGAGAAAATAAATAGACAATATACATACATTGTCGAAAATATAAATTTATATATACGAGTTTGACGAGTTTTCCTTACCTGTTTCTCAGCGAGTGGAAATGAATTATATATTTTCCCACAATATACGTATATTGTATTTATCGTGGTATGTCAAAAGCCCCAAAACAACTGTCAAATTGTCTAAAAAGAGCAGAAACAAGCGTCGTTCTTATCGTTTTTTATTGTGTCCTCTGTGAATTCGGCGCTTATAAGCTTATAAGCATAAATGCTGTTACCGTTTCTTACCGTCGCTCAACATGAATCGGGTACCAGAAAACTATATTTTGGTCAATAACCAAAAATAACAAAAAATATCCGGTCAATGCAACTGCTCAAATAGAACAAGTGCAGGATAATAAAAAAAACAGTAACGGGACGGCGAAGAAATACTATTAAAACATCTTATGTTTCAATCTTGCGATTACCCTCATTTTATTTGTATTAACTTCAGACATATTGATTGGTACATTTATATCATATTGTAAAATCAAGAATGTCGTTTGACAGTAGAAACAACCAAATGGCGACACGCTTCCAGTATCCATCTCTACCTGAAATGCAAGTAAAACAAAACTAGAATTTCATAACAAAATGTACAATCAAAATATTAAACAGCGTACGTATGCCATGTCTTGTACCGGTTTTAGTAATATATACTGAACAAACAAAGAGTTGCATACTAAAGGTTCATTATAACACTTATCAAACTCAAAGGGTACACTCGATATGCCAATTTTTTTTTAAGTGAGTGAGTGAGTGAGTGTTATTTAACGCCAAGTAAGCAATATTTCAGCTTTATGATGACGTCCATCTTATAGATATTTTCAAACGTCTTCTTGTCATTTATGAGCTTGTCTATGAGAAAACCATGCAAAATTTTAAATTTCGTCCAGAATCAAGGTTCGAAAATCAGTTTTATATCATACGTGTCCTGAAGGGTAACATGTAGTGACTCCATAAATACCATCAAAAGTGCAAATGGGTCGTTCTATTTTTAGAAATAGCCATTTTTATTTTTAGAACAAATTCAAATACCAGAGTAAGCATATTCAAGTATAAAATTGATCATTTTGAATACCACCGTATTCTAGATTGAAGAGACATATATTTATGTTTTAGAGGCAACTGTGACATCTTAACAACTCCTTGAAGTTAATTTTATCATTAGAACATACATGTTGGCATCGTGCCAACTTTCCAAATAAGGAGAGGTAAAAAGGGACTGATTTAGTATGGTGTTCCAAAAAGTTAATAACTTGTAAGGTAACGCCTAAATTTGTTTCTTTTTGTTATTTTTATAATGGACAGGGATAAAATATTCAGTATGTGGAAGGTTTTGCTTTGCAAATGAGTATTATAGTACTTTTAGAACAAATTAAAAGTCATGATTTTAGAGACAAAAATGGACAAATTTCTGACTGATAGTAGGATTTTTTTCTGAAAATAATCCATAAAAACTAATTGGAAGTCACATATTTATATTGATAAATTACGTAAAAATATTTGATACATAATATCAGTGTTGTAGTTGGTGCAAATCAAATAAAGGGGGGATAAAGTAACCGTAAAGAACTCCTTTTTCAACTACCAGATTAAAATATTCCTATAATCAATATAATATGCGAGCTTAAGCGAGCTCTTTATGGTATAAAATGTGTACTTAGGATTTTTTAACAAACATGGCTGAACATATTGTCGAAGAAAAAAAAATTCTACGTTTTGTAAACACCGGTTTCCGGGTAACACACTCAACTAATGAAGATTGCGAAGTAGGATGAACCAACATCGATATGATGCAAAAGATCCCAAATACAGGATTTTGTATAACCATTTCAATCAACCGGGTCATGACCGCTGTTTGACGATGAAAGTTCGAATCATCGAGAAGATTTACCATCATACAAACAGTCCTATTCTTAGTACACCTTACCGCACCGATAGAGAGTTGTTCTGGATAAAAGAATTAGGCACTGCAATGCCTTACGGTTGCAATGCTAACATCAAAGGAGTGGGAAATTTGTCAAGTCCTGGATGCAACGAAATCAACGTGATGAGCCTTTTTAATACTATTCCAAGAACTAAACGTAGCCATGGTCATAAAAGAATTCAACATCCTAATGTTAAAAAGTCCTCTAAACCAAGAACGTTACAAGATACTTTTAATGATTTACTTTCTAATATACAGAAACCTCTTGGAATTCATCATATTCGTACAATCTTATTTTCACTACCTGTAAACTACCTCAAAGATCTTAGGGATTTTGGACTTGACAAAGGAGGCGTAGATCCTTTTTCTCCTAAGTACAGATTGTCTAGTATTATATGTGACGTGGCGTCCTTTCGTCTTTTTAAACCAGTTCGATCTGAACCTCTTCATGATAACAACAGAACATTCCTCCATATTCCGTTTGCTAACAAAGGAATCGATGCTATTAACATCAGCAACATTCTTAATAGAAAAGAGGTCGTAAAAGAAATTCCACCATATTTCAAAAATCAATCTGTTCCCATTGTCTCCTATAGTTACACTAACAGCATTGGCCGTAAAATTTTCAACTACAAAGAAGCATTGCAAGATATTAACATAGAAGAGTACCTTAAGAACCCTCTGACTTGTGACTGCTCCCACTCTCCTTTTCAATACAACCCATCTGGACATGTAATCACTGGTGATCTGAATATCATTCAACATGAGAGTCTCCGAAAGGTGATTTCTCATGGTCCTAAATTCAGAGAACCTCAACACATCAATTGGAAACATAATTTCAAGATAATTATGGATGCTGTTGAAGATTATGCCAGAAGGTGGATAAAGAGAGAAGTAGACCAAGATCCTGAGTTAGAGTCCTTGTCAGACTGGGTTAGAACAATTAGGTCTCTAGTACAAGGTCGGATTCACAAACTCAAAAATTGTGTTAATAGTCGACCTAAGTCTGTATTTAAAGACCAAGAAGCTGTTAAGTGTCTTTCCTCTCTTCATGACAAATATGTTATCGTTCCTGCGGACAAGGCTTCCAACAATATCGTGTTTGTATGTAAATCATATTACTTCGAATGCCTAATCAAGGAATTAGGTATAAATAGCAACACCTCTAGTAATACCACATACAAACCAACTTCGTTCGACAAAGATGAAATCCTAGCTAACCACAGATCATTCATGACCTCTTTAAACATTCCCTCTGGTAAAAAGTCTGAGGATTTACCCTATTTATATTGGATACCTAAACTCCATAAGACACCATACAAAGAAAGGTACATAGCGGGATCATCAACTTGTTCGACGAAAGAATTGTCTATTCACCTAACAAAGATTCTGTCTGCAGTAAAAGAGGGACAACAGAAATATTGTGAAACTGTTTACTCGCGTAGTGGCATAAATCACATGTGGATTTTGAAAAACTCTAAAGATCTTTTGGATAACCTGAAATCAAGATCTTTCTCTCAGGTATCCTCCATCAAAACCTTTGATTTTTCAACTCTATATACCACCCTACCGCATGACAAATTAAAAACCCGCTTAAAAGAAACAATTCATAAAGCTTTTAGTCATAGAAACTATGGCTCAACATTTGTTGTGTTAGGCTACAATTCCACATATTTTTCAAACAAAATTCATAAAGGTAAAACATGCTACTCCGAGGAACAAGTGATCAGTATGCTGGAGTTCCTCATCGATAACATGTTTGTCTACTTTGGAGGGACACTGTTTCAGCAGGTCGTCGGCATACCAATGGGTACGAATTGTGCCCCTCTTCTAGCCGATTTATTTTTATACTCATATGAGTCGGAGTTTCTTCAAAAGCTTGTAAAAGATAAGAAGATTCATGAGGCTAGAGCCTTTAATTTCACATACAGGTATATTGATGACGTTTTATCTATCAATAATTCTAGATTTGCAGAATTTCTTCCATTGATATATCCTCCAGAGCTGGAAGTTAAAGAGACCACCGATACAGCTTCGTCCGCATCATTTTTGGACTTATACCTCGAATTTGACGACAGTGGTCAACTCAGTACTAAAATTTATGATAAGCGGGACGACTTCAATTTTAAAATCATAAATTTTCCAAATATGTGCAGCAATATACCAGCTTCTCCTGCATATGGTGTTTACATCTCGCAATTGATTCGCTATGCAAGGGGCAGTAGCAATTATTCTGATTTCCTGAAACGTCATCTTCATCTGAGAAACAGGCTACTGGACCAGGGCTATACAAAGATTCGCCTTATTCGATCTCTTAAAAAGTTTATATTCCGATACCAATATCTTGTCGAAATATATTCCGTCTCTGCAGAAAAAATTATAAGCGATGCATTTTCATATAGTGAAAATGTATAAAGATAAAGAGTCAAATATGTCAAGAATTTTTTTTGTCAATGTGTGACGTAAAAATATTTTTGACATTTACGTCACCGAATATGGTACTGCTTTGACAACTATTTTACCTATTTTGTTCCTGTATTTAAATACTGTTACAGTGACAGCCGGAACCTTTGAACCGTAATGAGAGCGGGAGGTTTGGCGCCTTAAAATCTGATTCAACCCACCATTTCTTTAGAAATGCCTGTACCAAGTCAGGGTCATTACGTTTTCACAGTTTTCCGGTTGTTGACTGATTTTGTCTGTTTATATAATTATGAGTTTTGACTTTCCCTTTGTAAGATTGTTCGGAGTTCGGTAATTTTGTTATTACCTTTACTTAACATAAAGCGCAAAGGTGATCCTGAAGTCTCGTACCCTCTCTCGTACGTCCGATACCACTGAAACCCGAAACCCGTGTGTAATAAAAGTCATTTTGCTAACTTGTTTTACTTCTATTGATATTTTTTAATTTATTAAATCTCTTCTGACATACTGACAAGAATTTTTGTTTCTACGCGGAAGTTAACTTTTGAGATTTCGTAACGAACGATAACTCGAATAAAGGAACGACAGCTCGATTGAATGAGACTAGATTCGGCCCTAAAAAAAAGTCGTCCCCAATATAATTTTCAGATGCGCGAGCATTCATGGCCGTGCCGGTTTCATATTATTCTTTATCTTATGCATCACTCATATACTTTCCTCTCTAATTCAGTAAACTGGTACTTACATTGCATGCATTTTAGTTTAAGTTATCAAATTATTGCATACATTTTTTTTCACTGAAATACTCTTTATGGTACTCCATCTTTTACTTAATTACCTCCCCTGATATACTCTTCAATGCTTACATTGGAAATGTCTGCTTGAAGAAAGAAAGGCGGCAAATATGCTCCATGATCCTGATGATGCAGATTATGATGACCGTGGCAAGGTTGGCATAAATGTGCTTTTTCATATATATCAGAGTGTGGCCCATCACAACATTATGCATCTACTGCTATGTGTGTCCCAGTTGTTCAATGTAATAAGACAACTCAAAGACATTTACAGACCCTAGGTTGTGGCGATGACTGCGGTATTGACCTCCCAGAAGATCTTCTCATTCTATGTAGAAGTGGAATATTTGTGATAGACACTTCTGTTGTAAATTGTCAAATATGTCCAAGACATAGAGATGATTTGGGCGTCTATTGGAAGCGACAGAAGAGGACATGCCAATCTCCAACTCGTCCTGCCAATAGTTCTGCGAAATGTGCAAGAGGCATACAGGCATCAAGATGTAAAGAATTTTGGTTGAAATCCAGAACATTTCTTGCAGTTGGAGCAGGTAAAAATCTTATCAATCGCAAATCTTTGTGTACATAAAAGCATGTAAAAAATTTAATATCATTCAAATGTAAGGCCATGGAAAATTGATTGTTGGTTTCCCCTAACATGGGAAAATTTTCTTAGCCCGGCAGGCAGGCTTTTTATTTTATTTTATTATTTTTATATTTTCATTTCTTTATAGAAAAATACATTTATACTCTTAATAATCATACTTGTTCTGTTATTCCTCTTTGGGAGGGTAAACAACTCAGTTTTATTCTTGTATCCATGGAAAGAAGGAGACCAAAAATAAAAATTTCTAATTCGTGTTGAAAAAAGTGACATGGCTGGCTTCAAAAATATTTTTTTCTACTAAAAATGCCAATAAAATTAATTGACCAAGCAGGATAAAACTGACCCGGCAGGGTTAGGGGAAACCAACAATTGTTTTTCTTTGGCCTAACTGTATCCATATAACATATTTAGTTTTTGGTGTCAGATTTTGCATATGCCTCCCTTCAAAATGATCTCTTGACTTGCTTATCATTCCCTTTTTGCCTTTAATGAATATTAAAATTGAAAAGATTTACAACCACACAGAAATGTAAATGTACACAGGACTTGAATGAAGTACAAACTTGTGCATGATTTACATAATATAAGGTTAGGGTTAAAGTGTTTAACACAACTTTCAAAAAATATATCAGTTATATTGTGGCCGTCAGTTTTATTGGTGGAGGAAACCAGGGTATCCAGAGAAAACCACCGACTTGTCTCAAGTCACTGACAAGCTTTTATCACATAATGTTGTATCGATTACACCACACCATGTTGAATATGTCTTTTTCAAAGCAATTTAATATTTTTGCTAGGGCCGTACTCTTCGACTACCAATATTATATGTATTGGTATTTTAAGGATATAGGTTTATTTTAGTCATTACCCTCCCCCCCCCCCCCCCCCGCAAACATAGTTTGAGGGGGGGGGGGTATATAGGAATTGGCCTGTCTGTCCGGACTAACTTCCACATCTTTTGTCCGATTTCCACCAAACTTTGTGGAATTCAAGATCATGATGTGTGAACTTTGCAGTATAAAGGATTGTATTGTCCATTGAATTTTACCCCTGTTATGCCTCTTTGGACTTCCAAATTTTGAGACAATTTAGTATGCACTTTGTCATTGCAAATTCTCCTACATGATTAATCAGAAGTTCATGAAACTTTGCAGATTGCAAGATCCTAATATGAAGATGTGCACATTAGTAGGTTTTTAGTGGGGTTCGTGTGGCTCGATCTTTAGTTTTATGACTTATCACCGGTTTGTAACTAGAGTAGCACGACCCTTCCGGAGCACAAGAGTTCATCCCCGGTTTTTAGTGGGGTTCGTGTGGCTCGATCTTTAGTTTTATGTGTAGTGGTTGTTATCGTTATTTGTCCTTTTTCATTTGTCCATTGTACTGTTTGTCATTCTTCGATTTATTGCTTCTGATTACCGTTTGGTATCTTAAAACTTGCGCCCAGAAGCTACTGGTTAGCCAATAAAATGTTCTCCTTGACTGTCAAGTAAACAAATGTGCGTTAAGAATAGCACAATACACTCGAGAGGAGTGAATTTCAAAACCAAATAAACGAAAAAAAAAAAACCAACATGTAGACAGTAACTCTATCTACACACCAACAAAAATAGTTATTTATCTGCGTTTGTAATACAAACTACGACTGTAATATACTAGTAGTCAAAAATGGTTCCTTCATTTGTAGTATGTGCGATAGATGTAAGACAGTCTTAAATCAGATGAATATCATGTCCATACATTGACATCCGACATGACACCATCTCTTCTCTTTTCGTCCAAGTGAACTTTAGTAGGTCTGTTCAGTTCTCTCGGACGTTTCCCTTACTGACTACAGCCAAGCACGTTGTCTGGATAAACATTGGTTTAATCTAAGACACTGGAGATGAAGAGTTCGATGGATGGTTCAGAAATCGATGATTATCAAATACAACTCCTGTAGCCCTTTTCACAAAAATTCGTAACTATAGTCCTAACTTTTTCACTTGAGATTATCTTACGACAAATTTTAATCTTACGACTAAAACTACACTTACGATAAAAAATTCTTCCTTAGGTGTACTCGATACAACATTATGTGATAAAGTTTGTCAGTGATTTACGACAGGTCAATGGTTTTCTCCGAGTACTCCAGTTTTCTCCACCAATAAAACTGACCGATATATTGTTGAAAGGGACGTTAAACACCATAAACCATCTTCCTTAGCAACCTAGTTTCATTTCCATAGCACAACAAAGCATTTTTTTTTAATAAAATTATTCTAAAAAATATCCCCGGCACTAATTTATAAGCAATTTTTATGCTATGATGTGTTTGTATGTTTATATTGAATTGTTATCTAATACAAAAAAATGTATATGAATCGGTCACCAATAACTGCACAAAATATGAACGGGTATGATTTTCGTATAGAGGAACATTTCTAATGCATATAAATTAAAATGATCTATAATAATTATCATTACTTGGAGTTGTGCGTCATCATCCACGCGTGGTTACTTTTGCTAGAAGTATTTTTTAAGGGAGTGCATCTGGAGTGTGAAAAAAAACCTATTCATATAATTCATTTTATCGGTTATTTGTCAGCAAAATATTTACCCCTTTTTTCCAATTAATCTCATCCCACATAAAATTAAACGCTTGTTCTTTTACTGATGAAAATTTATCCCGATTTTTCTGAGATAACCCAAATAAAGATGTGTTTATCATCTATCAATCATGAAGACGAATAAATATCCCTGTTATATATTAATATTAATATAACAGAAGAATGTACACAAGTTTATGTATTGCCAGAGTGTTCGATGATCATCGAAGTTGCCAGAAATTAATAAATTATATTACTAATATAAAGGCAAAATCAAAACGATATCATTGGATCCAGAAAATTCCAGTCCTAAAGCGGCTGTTCATACAAAACTTTTGTAAGCGAAGTAGATGTCTAGAAGAAAATCCCGTATTCCTGTTTTTATCCCCCAAAAAAATGAAAAAAAAAGAATTCTCCCCAAGTTTTCAAGTACATGTAGTCTTTTCGATTGTCGATCGTTCCCAATTTGAAATCTAAAATTAATGAGAATTATCCTGATTTTTTTGCCATGTAAACGATACACTGCTGCATTGAAGAGGTAAATGTACGGAATGCATCGTTATACACAGACTCTGTTATTAGTCACGCCAAAAAGGAGTAAACAACAATGCCATTTGTAGCGTCTGTTTGTATTAAACCATATTCATTTTAATAAACATTTATCAATATGTGTAAATAGGTTTGTCATACGGTCAAAGAAAATGCGCTAACGATGAATTGCTCTCTTATTTTCAAGTCGAAGCGCCGATACATCGTCCATCTTTTTTTCTATTTTGTTCACTTACGATAAAAGATAAGACCAAAATTTCTTTTACGATCAAAATTTTACACTTAGGACAGGATAGTTTTACACGTAAAGTTAGGACTATTTTTACACTTAAGATTATCGTAAGTATTTTTGTGAAACTCTTTTTAATCTTAGTTTTACACTTACGACAATTTTTTATCGTAAGAATTTTTGTGAAAAGGGCTACTGATCTTTACCAATCTTGCTTGTTCCCAGCATTAGTAGCCAATACAATATAACCCTAAATAAAGATAGAATTAAATGAAATTAAATGCAACAGTGTCACAAAATGAAACAAGTGAAATATATTTGGTAACATCATACTTGCCACTAGTGGAGCAGGACCTCATTCCCCCTCCTGGAGCACAGGAGTTCACCCGCGTTTTTAGTGTGGTTCGTGTTGATCAATCTTTAATTTTCTGTGTAGAGTTTTATAGATCATTGTTTGTACCTTTGTCCTTCTTTATTTAATTTTTCGCCATTGTATTGTCTGTCCTTCGATTTGCGGATCCTGATTACTCCTTTGGTATCTTCAAACTACTCTTTTTTAGTTCACCTGGACCAAAGGTCCAGGTGAACTATTGCCATCACTTGGCGTCCGTCGTCTGTTGTCTGTCGTCTGTTGTCTGTCGTCTGTAAACTTTTCACATTTCAAGCTTCTTCTCCGAAACCACAGGGCCGATTGGAACCAAACTTAGCAGGAATGTTCCATGGATGGTCCTCTACAAAGTTACTGTTTTTCGTTCCAGTCGGATATTCAATATGGCTGCCAGGGCCAATAATATGCTCTGATTGGCTGAAATTTCAAAGATCTTCTTCTCTGAAACTAATGAACTGACTGAACCCAAACTGTAAATGAATGATCATTGGAATGTCCTTTACCAAGTTTCTGTTTTTTATGCCGATCGGAAATCCAAGATGGCCGCCATCGCAGGACATAGATTAACATTGGACCCTATGGGAAAATTTTCAAATGCCTTCTTCTCAGAAACTACAAATATGATTAAAGCCAAACTGTACATGAATGTTCATTGGAAGGTCCTCTACAATCTCAAGGTTTTTTGTTCCGATATGAAATTCAAAATGGCGGCTACGGCAGGACTTAGTTTAACATTGGACCCTATGGGGAAAATGTTTCAAAATGCTTCTTCTCTGAAACCACTAGGACAGTTGAAACCAAACCGCCCAGGAATGATCATTGGAAGGTCCTCTACACATTTTATGTTTTTTATGCCGATCGGAAATCCAAGATGGCCACCACCGCAATACATAGATTAACATTGGACCCTAAGGGAAAATGTTCAAATGCCTTCTTCTCAGAAACTACAAATATTATTAAAGCCAAACTGTACATGAATGTTCATTGGATAGTCCTCTATAAAGTTTACCTTTTTTGTTCCGATATGAAATTCAAAATGGCGGCTACGGCAGGACTTAGTTTAACATTGGACCCTATGGGGAAAATGTTTCAAAACGCTTCTTCTCTGAAACCACTAGGACAGTTGAAACCAAACTGCCCAGGAATGATCATTGGAAGGTCCTCTACAAATTTATGTTTTTTATGCCGATCAGAAATCCAAGATGGCAGCCACCGCAATACATAGATTAATATTGGACCCTATGGGAAAATGTTCAAATGCCCTCTTCTCAGAAACTACAAATATTATTAAAGCCAAACTGTACAGGAATGTTCATTGGATGGTCCTCTACAAACTTTACGTTTTTTGTTCCGATATGAAATTCAAAATGGCGGCTACGGCAGGACTTAGTTTAACATTGGACCCTAGGGGGAAAATGTTTCAAAACGCTTCTTCTCTGAAACCACTAGGACAGTTGAAACCAATCTGCCTAGGAATGATCATTGGAAGGTCCTCTACAAATTTTTTGTTTTTTATGCCGATCGAAATCCAAGATGGCCGCCACCGCAATACATAGATTAACATTGGACCCTATGGGAAAATGTTCAAATGCCTTCTTCTCAGAAACTACAAATATTATTAAAGCCAAACTGTACATGAATGTTCATTGGATAGTCCTCTACAAAGAAAATGCGGCTACGGCAGGATTTAGTTTAACATTGGACCCTATGGGGAAAATGTTTCAAAACGCTTCTTCTCTGAAACCACTAAGACAGTTGAAACCAAACTGCCCAGGAATGATCATTGGAAGGTCCACTACACATTTATGTTTTTTATGCCGATCGGAAATCCAAGATGGCCGCCACCGCAATACATAGATTAACATTGGACCCTATGGGAAAATGTTTCAAAACGCTTCTTCTCTGAAACCACTAGGACAGTTGAAACCAAACTGCCCAGGAATGATCATTGGAAGGTCCTCTACAAATTTATGTTTTTTATGCCGATCGGAAATCCAAGATGGCCGCCACCGCAGGACATAGATTAACATTGGACCCTATGGGGAAAATGTTCAAATGCCTTCTTCTCAGAAACTACAAATATTATTAAAGCCAAACTGTACATGAATGTTCATTGGATGGTCCTCTACAAAGTTTACGTTTTTTGTTCCGATATGAAATTCAAAATGGCGGCTACGGCAGGACTTAGTTTAACATTGGACCCTATGGGGAAAATGTTTCAAAACGCTTCTTCTCTGAAACCACTAGGACAGTTGAAACCAAACTGCCCAGGAATGATCATTGGAAGGTCCTCTATAATTTATATGATTTTTAAGCCGATCGAAAATCCAAGATGGCCGCCACCGCAATACATAAATTAACATTGGACCCTATGGGAAAATGTTCAAATGCCTTCTTCTCAGAAACTACAAATATTATTAAAGCCAAACTGTACATGAATGTTCCTTGGATGGTCCTCTACAAAGTTTACGTTTTTTGTTCCGATATGAAATTCAAAATGGCGGCTACGGCAGGACTTAGTTTAACATTGGACCCTATGGGGAAAATGTTTCAAAACGCTTCTTCTCTGAAACCACTAGGACAGTTGAAACCAAACTGCCCAGGAATGATCATTGGAAGGTCCTCTATAATTTATATGTTTTTTAAGCCGATCGAAAATCCAAGATGGCCGCCTCCGCAATACATAGATTAACATTGGACCCTATGGGAAAAGTTCAAATGCCTTCTTCTCAGAAACTACAAATATTAACTGTACATGAATGTTCATTGGATGGTCCTCTACAAACTTTACGTTTTTTGTTCCGATATGAAATTCAAAATGGCGGCTACGGCAGGACTTAGTTTAACATTGGACCCTAAGGGGAAAATGTTTCAAAACGCTTCTTCTCTGAAACCACTAGGACAGTTGAAACCAAACTGCCCATGAATGATCATTGGAAGGTCCTCTACAAATTTTATGTTTGTTATGCCGATCGGAAATCCAAGATGGCCGCCACCGCAATACATAGATTAACATTGGACCCTATGGGAAAATGTTCAAATGCCTTCTTCTCAGAAACTACAAATATGATTAAAGCCAAACTGTACATGAATGTTCATTGGATGGTCCTCTACAAAGTTTACGTTTTTTGTTCCGATATGAAATTCAAAATGGCGGCTACGGCAGGACTTAATTTAACATTGGACCCTATGGGGAAAATGTTTCAAAACGCGTCTTCTCTGAAATCACTAGGACAGTTGAAACCAAACTGCCCAGGAATGATCATTGGAAGGTCCTCTACAAATTTTATGTTTTTTATGCCGATCGGAAATCCAAGATGGCCGCCACCGCAATACATAGATTAACATTGGACCCTATGGGAAAATGTTCAAATGCCTTCTTCTCAGAAACTGCAAATATTATTAAAGCCAAACTGTACAGGAATGTTCATTGGATGGTCCTCTACAAACTTTACGTTTTTGTTCCGATATGAAATTCAAAATGGCGGCTACGGCAGGACTTAGTTTAACATTGGACCCTATGGGGAAAATGTTTCAAAACGCTTCTTCTCTGAAACCACTAGGACAGTTGAAACCAAACTGCCCAAGAATGATCATTGGAAGGTCCTCTACAAATTTTATGTTTTTTATGCCGATCGGAAATCGAAGATGGCCGCCACCGCAATACATAGATTAACATTGGACCCTATGGGGAAAATGTTTCAAAACGCTTCTTCTCTGAAACCACTAGGACAGTTGAAACCAAACTGCCCAGGAATGATCATTGGAAGGTCCTCTACAAATTTATGTTTTTTATGCGATCGGAAATCAAAGATGGCCGCCACCGCAGGACATAGATTAACATTTGACCCTATGGGAAAATGTTCAAATGCCTTCTTCTCAGAAACTACAAATATTATTAAAGCCAAACTGTACATGAATGTTCATTGGATAGTCCTCTACAAAGAAAATGCGGCTACGGCAGGATTTAGTTTAACATTGGACCCTATGGGGAAAATGTTTCAAAACGCTTCTTCTCTGAAACCACTAAGACAGTTGAAACCAAACTGCCCAGGAATGATCATTGGAAGGTCCACTACACATTTATGTTTTTTATGCCGATCGGAAATCCAAGATGGCCGCCACCGCAATACATAGATTAACATTGGACCCTATGGGAAAATGTTTCAAAACGCTTCTTCTCTGAAACCACTAGGACAGTTGAAACCAAACTGCCCAGGAATGATCATTGGAAGGTCCTCTACAAATTTATGTTTTTTATGCCGATCGGAAATCCAAGATGGCCGCCACCGCAGGACATAGATTAACATTGGACCCTATGGGGAAAATGTTCAAATGCCTTCTTCTCAGAAACTACAAATATTATTAAAGCCAAACTGTACATGAATGTTCATTGGATGGTCCTCTACAAAGTTTACGTTTTTTGTTCCGATATGAAATTCAAAATGGCGGCTACGGCAGGACTTAGTTTAACATTGGACCCTATGGGGAAAATGTTTCAAAACGCTTCTTCTCTGAAACCACTAGGACAGTTGAAACCAAACTGCCCAGGAATGATCATTGGAAGGTCCTCTATAATTTATATGTTTTTTAAGCCGATCGAAAATCCAAGATGGCCGCCACCGCAATACATAAATTAACATTGGACCCTATGGGAAAATGTTCAAATGCCTTCTTCTCAGAAACTACAAATATTATTAAAGCCAAACTGTACATGAATGTTCATTGGATGGTCCTCTACAAAGTTTACGTTTTTTGTTCCGATATGAAATTCAAAATGGCGGCTACGGCAGGACTTAGTTTAACATTGGACCCTATGGGGAAAATGTTTCAAAACGCTTCTTCTCTGAAACCACTAGGACAGTTGAAACCAAACTGCCCAGGAATGATCATTGGAAGGTCCTCTATAATTTATATGTTTTTTAAGCCGATCGAAAATCCAAGATGGCCGCCTCCGCAATACATAGATTAACATTGGACCCTATGGGAAAAGTTCAAATGCCTTCTTCTCAGAAACTACAAATATTAACTGTACATGAATGTTCATTGGATGGTCCTCTACAAACTTTACGTTTTTTGTTCCGATATGAAATTCAAAATGGCGGCTACGGCAGGACTTAGTTTAACATTGGACCCTATGGGGAAAATGTTTCAAAACGCTTCTTCTCTGAAACCACTAGGACAGTTGAAACCAAACTGCCCATGAATGATCATTGGAAGGTCCTCTACAAATTTTATGTTTGTTATGCCGATCGGAAATCCAAGATGGCCGCCACCGCAATACATAGATTAACATTGGACCCTATGGGAAAATGTTCAAATGCCTTCTTCTCAGAAACTACAAATATGATTAAAGCCAAACTGTACATGAATGTTCATTGGATGGTCCTCTACAAAGTTTACGTTTTTTGTTCCGATATGAAATTCAAAATGGCGGCTACGGCAGGACTTAATTTAACATTGGACCCTATGGGGAAAATGTTTCAAAACGCGTCTTCTCTGAAATCACTAGGACAGTTGAAACCAAACTGCCCAGGAATGATCATTGGAAGGTCCTCTACAAATTTTATGTTTTTTATGCCGATCGGAAATCCAAGATGGCCGCCACCGCAATACATAGATTAACATTGGACCCTATGGGAAAATGTTCAAATGCCTTCTTCTCAGAAACTGCAAATATTATTAAAGCCAAACTGTACAGGAATGTTCATTGGATGGTCCTCTACAAACTTTACGTTTTTGTTCCGATATGAAATTCAAAATGGCGGCTACGGCAGGACTTAGTTTAACATTGGACCCTATGGGGAAAATGTTTCAAAACGCTTCTTCTCTGAAACCACTAGGACAGTTGAAACCAAACTGCCCAAGAATGATCATTGGAAGGTCCTCTACAAATTTTATGTTTTTTATGCCGATCGGAAATCGAAGATGGCCGCCACCGCAATACATAGATTAACATTGGACCCTATGGGGAAAATGTTTCAAAACGCTTCTTCTCTGAAACCACTAGGACAGTTGAAACCAAACTGCCCAGGAATGATCATTGGAAGGTCCTCTACAAATTTATGTTTTTTATGCGATCGGAAATCAAAGATGGCCGCCACCGCAGGACATAGATTAACATTGGACCCTATGGGAAAATGTTCAAATGCCTTCTTCTCAGAAACTACAAATATTATTAAAGCCAAACTGTACATGAATGTTCATTGGATGGTCCTCTACAAAGTTTACGTTTTTTGTTCCGATATGAAATTCAAAATGGCGGCTACGGCAGGACTTAGTTTAACATTGGACCCTATGGGGAAAATGTTTCAAAACGCTTCTTCTCTGAAACCACTAGGACAGTTGAAACCAAACTGCCCAGGAATGATCATTGGAAGGTCCTCTACAATTTATATGTTTTTTAAGCCGATCGAAAATCCAAGATGGCCGCCACCGCAATACATAGATTAACATTGGACCCTATGGGAAAATGTTCAAATGCCTTCTTTTCAGAAACTACAAATATTATTAAAGCCAAACTGTACATGAATGTTCATTGGATGGTCCTCTACAAACTTTACGTTTTTTGTTCCGATATGAAATTCAAAATGGCGGCTACGGCAGGACTTAGTTTAACATTGGACACTATGGGGAAAATGTTTCAAAACGCTTCTTCTCTGAAACCACTAGGACAGTTGAAACCAAACTGCCCAGGAATGATCATTGGAAGGTCCTCTACAAATTTTATGTTTGCTGTGCCGATCGAAAATCCAAGATGGCCGCCAACGCAATACATAGATTAACATTGGACCCTATGGGAAAATGTTCAAATGCCTTCTTCTCAGAAACTACAAATATGATTAAAGCCAAACTGTACATGAATGTTCATTGGATGGTCCTCTACAAACTTTACGTTTTTTGTTCCGATATGAAATTCAAAATGGCGGCTACGGCAGGACTTAGTTTAACATTGGACCCTATGGGGAAAATGTTTCAAAACGCTTCTTCTCTGAAACCACTAGGACAGTTGAAACCAAACTGCCCAGGAATGATCATTGGAAGGTCCTCTACAATTTATATGTTTTTTAAGCCGATCGAAAATCCAAGATGGCCGCCACCGCAATACATAGATTAACATTGGACCCTATGGGAAAATGTTCAAATGCCTTCTTCTCAGAAACTACAAATATTATTAAAGCCAAACTGTACATGAATGTTCATTGGATGGTCCTCTACAAACTTTACTTTTTTTGTTCCGATATGAAATTCAAAATGGCGGCTACGGCAGGACTTAGTTTAACATTGGACCCTATGGGGAAAATGTTTCAAAACGCTTCTTCTCTGAAACCACTAGGACAGTTGAAACCAAACTGCCCAGGAATGATCATTGGAAGGTCCTCTACAAATTTTATGTTTGTTATGCCGATCGGAAATCCAAGATGGCCGCCACCGCAGGACATAGATTAACATTGGACCCTATGGGAAAATGTTCAAATGCCTTCTTCTCAGAAACTACAAATATGATTAAAGCCAAACTGTACATGAATGTTCATTGGATGGTCCTCTACAAAGTTTACGTTTTTTGTTCCGATATGAAATTCCAAATGGCGGCTACGGCAGGACTTAGTTTAACATTGGACCCTATGGGGAAAATGTTTCAAAACGCTTCTTCTCTGAAACCACTAGGACAGTTGAAACCAAACTGCCCAGGAATGATCATTGGAAGGTCCTCTACAAATTATATGTTTTTTATGCCGATCGGAAATCCAAGATGACCGCCACCGCAATACATAGATTAACATTGGACCCTATGGGAAAATGTTAAAATGCCTTCTTCTCAGAAACTACAAATATTATTAAAGCCAAACTGTACATGAATGTTCATTGGATGGTCCTCTACAAAGTTTACGTTTTTTGTTCCGATATGAAATTCAAAATGGCGGCTACGGCAGGACTTAATTTAACATTGGACCCTATGGGGAAAATGTTTCAAAACGCTTCTTCTCTGAAACCACTAAGACAGTTGAAACCAAACTGCCCAAGAATGATCATTGGAAGGTCCTCTACAAATTTATGTTTTTTATGCCGATCGGAAATCCAAGATGGCCGCCACCGCAATACATAGATTAACATTGGACCCTATGGGAAAATGTTCAAATGCCTTCTTCTCAGAAACTACAAATATGATTAAAGCCAAACTGTACATGAATGTTCATTGGATGGTCCTCTACAAAGTTTACGTTTTTTGTTCCGATATGAAATTCAAAATGGCGGCTACGGCAGGACTTAATTTAACATTGGACCCTATGGGGAAAATGTTTCAAAACGCGTCTTCTCTGAAATCACTAGGACAGTTGAAACCAAACTGCCCAGGAATGATCATTGGAAGGTCCTCTACCAATTTTATGTTTTTTATGCCGATCGGAAATCCAAGATGGCCGCCACCGCAATACATAGATTAACATTGGACCCTATGGGAAAATGTTCAAATGCCTTCTTCTCAGAAACTGCAAATATTATTAAAGCCAAACTGTACAGGAATGTTCATTGGATGGTCCTCTACAAACTTTACGTTTTTGTTCCGATATGAAATTCAAAATGGCGGCTACGGCAGGACTTAGTTTAACATTGGACCCTATGGGGAAAATGTTTCAAAACGCTTCTTCTCTGAAACCACTAGGACAGTTGAAACCAAACTGCCCAAGAATGATCATTGGAAGGTCCTCTACAAATTTTATGTTTTTTATGCCGATCGGAAATCGAAGATGGCCGCCACCGCAATACATAGATTAACATTGGACCCTATGGGGAAAATGTTTCAAAACGCTTCTTCTCTGAAACCACTAGGACAGTTGAAACCAAACTGCCCAGGAATGATCATTGGAAGGTCCTCTACAAATTTATGTTTTTTATGCGATCGGAAATCAAAGATGGCCGCCACCGCAGGACATAGATTAACATTGGACCCTATGGGAAAATGTTCAAATGCCTTCTTCTCAGAAACTACAAATATTATTAAAGCCAAACTGTACATGAATGTTCATTGGATGGTCCTCTACAAAGTTTACGTTTTTTGTTCCGATATGAAATTCAAAATGGCGGCTACGGCAGGACTTAGTTTAACATTGGACCCTATGGGGAAAATGTTTCAAAACGCTTCTTCTCTGAAACCACTAGGACAGTTGAAACCAAACTGCCCAGGAATGATCATTGGAAGGTCCTCTACAATTTATATGTTTTTTAAGCCGATCGAAAATCCAAGATGGCCGCCACCGCAATACATAGATTAACATTGGACCCTATGGGAAAATGTTCAAATGCCTTCTTTTCAGAAACTACAAATATTATTAAAGCCAAACTGTACATGAATGTTCATTGGATGGTCCTCTACAAACTTTACGTTTTTTGTTCCGATATGAAATTCAAAATGGCGGCTACGGCAGGACTTAGTTTAACATTGGACACTATGGGGAAAATGTTTCAAAACGCTTCTTCTCTGAAACCACTAGGACAGTTGAAACCAAACTGCCCAGGAATGATCATTGGAAGGTCCTCTACAAATTTTATGTTTGCTGTGCCGATCGAAAATCCAAGATGGCCGCCAACGCAATACATAGATTAACATTGGACCCTATGGGAAAATGTTCAAATGCCTTCTTCTCAGAAACTACAAATATGATTAAAGCCAAACTGTACATGAATGTTCATTGGATGGTCCTCTACAAACTTTACGTTTTTTGTTCCGATATGAAATTCAAAATGGCGGCTACGGCAGGACTTAGTTTAACATTGGACCCTATGGGGAAAATGTTTCAAAACGCTTCTTCTCTGAAACCACTAGGACAGTTGAAACCAAACTGCCCAGGAATGATCATTGGAAGGTCCTCTACAATTTATATGTTTTTTAAGCCGATCGAAAATCCAAGATGGCCGCCACCGCAATACATAGATTAACATTGGACCCTATGGGAAAATGTTCAAATGCCTTCTTCTCAGAAACTACAAATATTATTAAAGCCAAACTGTACATGAATGTTCATTGGATGGTCCTCTACAAACTTTACTTTTTTTGTTCCGATATGAAATTCAAAATGGCGGCTACGGCAGGACTTAGTTTAACATTGGACCCTATGGGGAAAATGTTTCAAAACGCTTCTTCTCTGAAACCACTAGGACAGTTGAAACCAAACTGCCCAGGAATGATCATTGGAAGGTCCTCTACAAATTTTATGTTTGTTATGCCGATCGGAAATCCAAGATGGCCGCCACCGCAGGACATAGATTAACATTGGACCCTATGGGAAAATGTTCAAATGCCTTCTTCTCAGAAACTACAAATATGATTAAAGCCAAACTGTACATGAATGTTCATTGGATGGTCCTCTACAAACTTTACGTTTTTTGTTCCGATATGAAATTCCAAATGGCGGCTACGGCAGGACTTAGTTTAACATTGGACCCTATGGGGAAAATGTTTCAAAACGCTTCTTCTCTGAAACCACTAGGACAGTTGAAACCAAACTGCCCAGGAATGATCATTGGAAGGTCCTCTACAAATTATATGTTTTTTATGCCGATCGGAAATCCAAGATGACCGCCACCGCAATACATAGATTAACATTGGACCCTATGGGAAAATGTTAAAATGCCTTCTTCTCAGAAACTACAAATATTATTAAAGCCAAACTGTACATGAATGTTCATTGGATGGTCCTCTACAAAGTTTACGTTTTTTGTTCCGATATGAAATTCAAAATGGCGGCTACGGCAGGACTTAATTTAACATTGGACCCTATGGGGAAAATGTTTCAAAACGCTTCTTCTCTGAAACCACTAAGACAGTTGAAACCAAACTGCCCAAGAATGATCATTGGAAGGTCCTCTACAAATTTATGTTTTTTATGCCGATCGGAAATCCAAGATGGCCGCCACCGCAGGACATAGATTAACATTGGACCCTATGGGAAAATGTTCAAATGCCTTCTTCTCAGAAACTACAAATATTATTAAAGCCAAACTGTACATGAATGTTCATTGGATGGTCCTCTACAAACTTTACGTTTTTTGTTCCGATATGAAATTCAAAATGGCGGCTACGGCAGGACTTAGTTTAACATTGGACCCTATGGGGAAAATGTTTCAAAACGCTTCTTCTCTGAAACCACTAGGACAGTTGAAACCAAACTGCCCAGGAATGATCATTGGAAGGTCCTCTACAAATTTTATGTTTTTTATGCCGATCGGAAATCCAAGATGGCCGCCACCGCAATACATAGATTAACATTGGACCCTATGGAAAAATGTTCAAATGCCTTCTTCTCAGAAACTACAAATATGATTAAAGCCAAACTGTACATGAATGTTTATTGGATTGTCCTCTACAAAGTTTACGTTTTTTGTTCCGATATGAAATTCAAAATGGCGGCTACGGCAGGACTTAGTTTAACATTGGACCCTATGGGGAAAATGTTTCAAAACGCTTCTTCTCTGAAACCACTAGGACAGTTGAAACCAAACTGCCCAAGAATGATCATTGGAAGGTCCTCTACAAATTTTATGTTTTTTATGCCGATCGGAAATCCAAGATGGCCGCCACCGCAATACATAGATTAACATTGGACCCTATGGGAAAATGTTCAAATGCCTTCTTCTCAGAAACTACAAATATTATTAAAGCCAAACTGTACATGAATGTTCATTGGATAGTCCTCTACAAACTTTAAGTTTTATGTTCCGATATGAAATTCAAAATGGCGGCTACGGCAGGACTTAGTTTAACATTGGACCCTATGGGGAAAATGTTTCAAAACGCTTCTTCTCTGAAACCACTAGGACAGTTGAAACCAAACTGCCCAGGAATGATCATTGGAAGGTCCTCTACAAATTTATGTTTTTTATGCCGATTGGAAATCCAAGATGGCCGCCACCGCAATACATAGATTAACATTCGACCCTATTGGAAAATGTTCAAATGCCTTCTTCTCAGAAACTACAAATATTATTAAAGCCAAACTGTACATGAATGTTCATTGGATGGTCCTCTACAAAGTTTACGTTTTTTGTTCCGATATGAAATTCAAAATGGCGGCTACGGCAGGACTTAGTTTAACATTGGACCCTATGGGGAAAATGTTTCAAAACGCTTCTTCTCTGAAACCACTAGGACAGTTGAAACCAAACTGCCCAGGAATGATCATTGGAAGGTTCTCTACAAATTATATGTTTTTTATGCCGATCGGAAATCCAAGATGGCCGCCACCGCAGGACATAGATTAACATTGGACCCTAAGGGAAAATGTTCAAATGCCTTCTTCTCAGAAACTACAAATATGATTAAAGCCAAACTGTACATGAATGTTCATTGGATGGTCCTCTACAAAGTTTACGTTTTATGTTCCGATATGAAATTCAAAATGGCGGCTACGGCAGGACTTAGTTTAACATTGGACCCTATGGGGAAAATGTTTCAAAACGCTTCTTCTCTGAAACCACTAGGACAGTTGAAACCAAACTGCCCAAGAATGATCATTGGAAGGTCCTCTACAAATTATATGTTTTTTATGCCGATCGGAAATCCAAGATGGCCGCCACCGCAATATATAGATTAACATTGGACCCTAAGGGAAAATGTTCAAATGCCTTCTTCTCAGAAACTACAAATATTATTAAAGCCAAACTGTACATGAATGTTCATTGGATAGTCCTCTACAAACTTTAAGTTTTATGTTCCGATATGAAATTCAAAATGGCGGCTACGGCAGGACTTAGTTTAACATTGGACCCTATGGGGAAAATGTTTCAAAACGCTTCTTCTCTGAAACCACTAGGACAGTTGAAACCAAACTGCCCAGGAATGATCATTGGAAGGTGCTCTACAAATTTATGTTTTTTATGCCGATTGGAAATCCAAGATGGCCGCCACCGCAGGACATAGATTAACATTCGACCCTATGGGAAAATGTTCAAATGCCTTCTTCTCAGAAACTACAAATATTATTAAAGCCAAACTGTACATGAATGTTCATTGGATGGTCCTCTACAAAGTTTACGTTTTTTGTTCCGATATGAAATTCAAAATGGCGGCTACGGCAGGACTTAGTTTAACATTGGACCCTATGGGGAAAATGTTTCAAAACGCTTCTTCTCTGAAACCACTAGGACAGTTGAAACCAAACTGCCCAGGAATGATCATTGGAAGGTCCTCTACAAATTTTAGGTTATTTATGCCGATCGGAAATCCAAGATGGCCGCCACCGCAATACATAAATTAACATTGGACCCTATGGGAAAATGTTCAAATGCCTTCTTCTCAGAAACTACAAATATTATTAAAGCCAAACTGTACATGAATGTT
The DNA here is from genome assembly GCA_963680875.1 of Bathymodiolus brooksi. NCBI lineage: Eukaryota > Metazoa > Mollusca > Bivalvia > Mytilida > Modiolidae > Bathymodiolus > Bathymodiolus brooksi. The sequence goes on from OY804590.1 coordinate 71,497,010, forward strand.
CATTGGATGGTCCTCTACAAACTTTACGTTTTTTGTTCCGATATGAAATTCAAAATGGCGGCTACGGCAGGACTTAGTTTAACATTGGACCCTATGGGGAAAATGTTTCAAAACGCTTCTTCTCTGAAACCACTAGGACAGTTGAAACCAAACTGCCCAGGAATGATCATTGGAAGGTCCTCTACAAATTATATGTTTTTTATGCCGATCGGAAATCCAAGATGGCCGCCACCGCAGGACATAGATTAACATTGGACCCTAAGGGAAAATGTTCAAATGCCTTCTTCTCAGAAACTACAAATATTATTAAAGCCAAACTGTACATGAATGTTCATTGGATGGTCCTCTACAAAGTTTACGTTTTTTGTTCCGATATGAAATTCAAAATGGCGGCTACGGCAGGACTTAGTTTAACATTGTACCCTATGGGGAAAATGTTTCAAAACGCTTCTTCTCTGAAACCACTAGGACAGTTGAAACCAAACTGCCCAAGAATGATCATTGGAAGGTCCTCTACAAATTATATGTTTTTTATGCCGATCGGAAATCCAAGATGGCCGCCACCGCAATACATAGATTAACATTGGACCCTATGGGAAAATGTTCAAATGCCTTCTTCTCAGAAACTGCAAATATTATTAAAGCCAAACTGTACAGGAATGTTCATTGGATGGTCCTCTACAAACTTTACGTTTTTGTTCCGATATGAAATTCAAAATGGCGGCTACGGCAGGACTTAGTTTAACATTGGACCCTATGGGGAAAATGTTTCAAAACGCTTCTTCTCTGAAACCACTAGGACAGTTGAAACCAAACTGCCCAAGAATGATCATTGGAAGGTCCTCTACAAATTTTATGTTTTTTATGCCGATCGGAAATCGAAGATGGCCGCCACCGCAATACATAGATTAACATTGGACCCTATGGGGAAAATGTTTCAAAACGCTTCTTCTCTGAAACCACTAGGACAGTTGAAACCAAACTGCCCAGGAATGATCATTGGAAGGTCCTCTACAAATTTATGTTTTTTATGCGATCGGAAATCCAAGATGGCCGCCACCGCAGGACATAGATTAACATTGGACCCTATGGGAAAATGTTCAAATGCCTTCTTCTCAGAAACTACAAATATTATTAAAGCCAAACTGTACATGAATGTTCATTGGATGGTCCTCTACAAAGTTTACGTTTTTTGTTCCGATATGAAATTCAAAATGGCGGCTACGGCAGGACTTAGTTTAACATTGGACCCTATGGGGAAAATGTTTCAAAACGCTTCTTCTCTGAAACCACTAGGACAGTTGAAACCAAACTGCCCAGGAATGATCATTGGAAGGTCCTCTACAATTTATATGTTTTTTAAGCCGATCGAAAATCCAAGATGGCCGCCACCGCAATACATAGATTAACATTGGACCCTATGGGAAAATGTTCAAATGCCTTCTTTTCAGAAACTACAAATATTATTAAAGCCAAACTGTACATGAATGTTCATTGGATGGTCCTCTACAAACTTTACGTTTTTTGTTCCGATATGAAATTCAAAATGGCGGCTACGGCAGGACTTAGTTTAACATTGGACACTATGGGGAAAATGTTTCAAAACGCTTCTTCTCTGAAACCACTAGGACAGTTGAAACCAAACTGCCCAGGAATGATCATTGGAAGGTCCTCTACAAATTTTATGTTTGCTGTGCCGATCGAAAATCCAAGATGGCCGCCAACGCAATACATAGATTAACATTGGACCCTATGGGAAAATGTTCAAATGCCTTCTTCTCAGAAACTACAAATATTATTAAAGCCAAACTGTACATGAATGTTCATTGGATGGTCCTCTACAAACTTTACGTTTTTTGTTCCGATATGAAATTCAAAATGGCGGCTACGGCAGGACTTAGTTTAACATTGGACCCTATGGGGAAAATGTTTCAAAACGCTTCTTCTCTGAAACCACTAGGACAGTTGAAACCAAACTGCCCAGGAATGATCATTGGAAGGTCCTCTACAATTTATATGTTTTTTAAGCCGATCGAAAATCCAAGATGGCCGCCACCGCAATACATAGATTAACATTGGACCCTATGGGAAAATGTTCAAATGCCTTCTTCTCAGAAACTACAAATATTATTAAAGCCAAACTGTACATGAATGTTCATTGGATGGTCCTCTACAAACTTTACTTTTTTTGTTCCGATATGAAATTCAAAATGGCGGCTACGGCAGGACTTAGTTTAACATTGGACCCTATGGGGAAAATGTTTCAAAACGCTTCTTCTCTGAAACCACTAGGACAGTTGAAACCAAACTGCCCAGGAATGATCATTGGAAGGTCCTCTACAAATTTTATGTTTGTTATGCCGATCGGAAATCCAAGATGGCCGCCACCGCAGGACATAGATTAACATTGGACCCTATGGGAAAATGTTCAAATGCCTTCTTCTCAGAAACTACAAATATGATTAAAGCCAAACTGTACATGAATGTTTATTGGATGGTCCTCTACAAACTTTACGTTTTTTGTTCCGATATGAAATTCCAAATGGCGGCTACGGCAGGACTTAGTTTAACATTGGACCCTATGGGGAAAATGTTTCAAAACGCTTCTTCTCTGAAACCACTAGGACAGTTGAAACCAAACTGCCCAGGAATGATCATTGGAAGGTCCTCTACAAATTATATGTTTTTTATGCCGATCGGAAATCCAAGATGACCGCCACCGCAATACATAGATTAACATTGGACCCTATGGGAAAATGTTAAAATGCCTTCTTCTCAGAAACTACAAATATTATTAAAGCCAAACTGTACATGAATGTTCATTGGATGGTCCTCTACAAAGTTTACGTTTTTGTTCCGATATGAAATTCAAAATGGCGGCTACGGCAGGACTTAATTTAACATTGGACCCTATGGGGAAAATGTTTCAAAACGCTTCTTCTCTGAAACCACTAAGACAGTTGAAACCAAACTGCCCAAGAATGATCATTGGAAGGTCCTCTACAAATTTATGTTTTTTATGCCGATCGGAAATCCAAGATGGCCGCCACCGCAGGACATAGATTAACATTGGACCCTATGGGAAAATGTTCAAATGCCTTCTTCTCAGAAACTACAAATATTATTAAAGCCAAACTGTACATGAATGTTCATTGGATGGTCCTCTACAAACTTTACGTTTTTTGTTCCGATATGAAATTCAAAATGGCGGCTACGGCAGGACTTAGTTTAACATTGGACCCTATGGGGAAAATGTTTCAAAACGCTTCTTCTCTGAAACCACTAGGACAGTTGAAACCAAACTGCCCAGGAATGATCATTGGAAGGTCCTCTACAAATTTTATGTTTTTTATGCCGATCGGAAATCCAAGATGGCCGCCACCGCAATACATAGATTAACATTGGACCCTATGGAAAAATGTTCAAATGCCTTCTTCTCAGAAACTACAAATATGATTAAAGCCAAACTGTACATGAATGTTCATTGGATTGTCCTCTACAAAGTTTACGTTTTTTGTTCCGATATGAAATTCAAAATGGCGGCTACGGCAGGACTTAGTTTAACATTGGACCCTATGGGGAAAATGTTTCAAAACGCTTCTTCTCTGAAACCACTAGGACAGTTGAAACCAAACTGCCCAAGAATGATCATTGGAAGGTCCTCTACAATTTATATGTTTTTTAAGCCGATCGAAAATCCAAGATGGCCGCCACCGCAATACATAGATTAACATTGGACCCTATGGGAAAATGTTCAAATGCCTTCTTTTCAGAAACTACAAATATTATTAAAGCCAAACTGTACATGAATGTTCATTGGATGGTCCTCTACAAACTTTACGTTTTTTGTTCCGATATGAAATTCAAAATGGCGGCTACGGCAGGACTTAGTTTAACATTGGACACTATGGGGAAAATGTTTCAAAACGCTTCTTCTCTGAAACCACTAGGACAGTTGAAACCAAACTGCCCAGGAATGATCATTGGAAGGTCCTCTACAAATTTTATGTTTGCTGTGCCGATCGAAAATCCAAGATGGCCGCCAACGCAATACATAGATTAACATTGGACCCTATGGGAAAATGTTCAAATGCCTTCTTCTCAGAAACTACAAATATTATTAAAGCCAAACTGTACATGAATGTTCATTGGATGGTCCTCTACAAACTTTACGTTTTTTGTTCCGATATGAAATTCAAAATGGCGGCTACGGCAGGACTTAGTTTAACATTGGACCCTATGGGGAAAATGTTTCAAAACGCTTCTTCTCTGAAACCACTAGGACAGTTGAAACCAAACTGCCCAGGAATGATCATTGGAAGGTCCTCTACAATTTATATGTTTTTTAAGCCGATCGAAAATCCAAGATGGCCGCCACCGCAATACATAGATTAACATTGGACCCTATGGGAAAATGTTCAAATGCCTTCTTCTCAGAAACTACAAATATTATTAAAGCCAAACTGTACATGAATGTTCATTGGATGGTCCTCTACAAACTTTACTTTTTTTGTTCCGATATGAAATTCAAAATGGCGGCTACGGCAGGACTTAGTTTAACATTGGACCCTATGGGGAAAATGTTTCAAAACGCTTCTTCTCTGAAACCACTAGGACAGTTGAAACCAAACTGCCCAGGAATGATCATTGGAAGGTCCTCTACAAATTTTATGTTTGTTATGCCGATCGGAAATCCAAGATGGCCGCCACCGCAGGACATAGATTAACATTGGACCCTATGGGAAAATGTTCAAATGCCTTCTTCTCAGAAACTACAAATATGATTAAAGCCAAACTGTACATGAATGTTCATTGGATGGTCCTCTACAAACTTTACGTTTTTTGTTCCGATATGAAATTCAAAATGGCGGCTACGGCAGGACTTAGTTTAACATTGGACCCTATGGGGAAAATGTTTCAAAACGCTTCTTCTCTGAAACCACTAGGACAGTTGAAACCAAACTGCCCAGGAATGATCATTGGAAGGTCCTCTACAAATTATTTGTTTTTTATGCCGATCGGAAATCCAAGATGACCGCCACCGCAATACATAGATTAACATTGGACCCTATGGGAAAATGTTAAAATGCCTTCTTCTCAGAAACTACAAATATTATTAAAGCCAAACTGTACATGAATGTTCATTGGATGGTCCTCTACAAAGTTTACGTTTTTTGTTCCGATATGAAATTCAAAATGGCGGCTACGGCAGGACTTAATTTAACATTGGACCCTATGGGGAAAATGTTTCAAAACGCTTCTTCTCTGAAACCACTAAGACAGTTGAAACCAAACTGCCCAAGAATGATCATTGGAAGGTCCTCTACAAATTTATGTTTTTTATGCCGATCGGAAATCCAAGATGGCCGCCACCGCAGGACATAGATTAACATTGGACCCTATGGGAAAATGTTCAAATGCCTTCTTCTCAGAAACTACAAATATTATTAAAGCCAAACTGTACATGAATGTTCATTGGATGGTCCTCTACAAACTTTACGTTTTTTGTTCCGATATGAAATTCAAAATGGCGGCTACGGCAGGACTTAGTTTAACATTGGACCCTATGGGGAAAATGTTTCAAAACGCTTCTTCTCTGAAACCACTAGGACAGTTGAAACCAAACTGCCCAGGAATGATCATTGGAAGGTCCTCTACAAATTTTATGTTTTTTATGCCGATCGGAAATCCAAGATGGCCGCCACCGCAATACATAGATTAACATTGGACCCTATGGAAAAATGTTCAAATGCCTTCTTCTCAGAAACTACAAATATGATTAAAGCCAAACTGTACATGAATGTTCATTGGATTGTCCTCTACAAAGTTTACGTTTTTTGTTCCGATATGAAATTCAAAATGGCGGCTACGGCAGGACTTAGTTTAACATTGGACCCTATGGGGAAAATGTTTCAAAACGCTTCTTCTCTGAAACCACTAGGACAGTTGAAACCAAACTGCCCAAGAATGATCATTGGAAGGTCCTCTACAAATTATATGTTTTTTATGCCGATCGGAAATCCAAGATGGCCGCCACCGCAATACATAGATTAACATTGGACCCTATGGGAAAATGTTCAAATGCCTTCTTCTCAGAAACTACAAATATTATTAAAGCCAAACTGTACATGAATGTTCATTGGATAGTCCTCTACAAACTTTAAGTTTTATGTTCCGATATGAAATTCAAAATGGCGGCTACGGCAGGACTTAGTTTAACATTGGACCCTATGGGGAAAATGTTTCAAAACGCTTCTTCTCTGAAACCACTAGGACAGTTGAAACCAAACTGCCCAGGAATGATCATTGGAAGATCCTCTACAAATTTATGTTTTTTATGCCGATTGGAAATCCAAGATGGCCGCCACCGCAATACATAGATTAACATTCGACCCTATTGGAAAATGTTCAAATGCCTTCTTCTCAGAAACTACAAATATTATTAAAGCCAAACTGTACATGAATGTTCATTGGATGGTCCTCTACAAACTTTACGTTTTTTGTTCCGATATGAAATTCAAAATGGCGGCTACGGCAGGACTTAGTTTAACATTGGACCCTATGGGGAAAATGTTTCAAAACGCTTCTTCTCTGAAACCACTAGGACAGTTGAAACCAAACTGCCCAGGAATGATCATTGGAAGGTTCTCTACAAATTATATGTTTTTTATGCCGATCGGAAATCCAAGATGGCCGCCACCGCAGGACATAGATTAACATTGGACCCTAAGGGAAAATGTTCAAATGCCTTCTTCTCAGAAACTACAAATATGATTAAAGCCAAACTGTACATGAATGTTCATTGGATGGTCCTCTACAAAGTTTACGTTTTATGTTCCGATATGAAATTCCAAATGGCGGCTACGGCAGGACTTAGTTTAACATTGGACCCTATGGGGAAAATGTTTCAAAACGCTTCTTCTCTGAAACCACTAGGACAGTTGAAACCAAACTGCCCAGGAATGATCATTGGAAGGTCCTCTACAAATTATATGTTTTTTATGCCGATCGGAAATCCAAGATGGCCGCCACCGCAATATATAGATTAACATTGGACCCTAAGGGAAAATGTTCAAATGCCTTCTTCTCAGAAACTACAAATATTATTAAAGCCAAACTGTACATGAATGTTCATTGGATAGTCCTCTACAAACTTTAAGTTTTATGTTCCGATATGAAATTCAAAATGGCGGCTACGGCAGGACTTAGTTTAACATTGGACCCTATGGGGAAAATGTTTCAAAACGCTTCTTCTCTGAAACCACTAGGACAGTTGAAACCAAACTGCCCAGGAATGATCATTGGAAGGTGCTCTACAAATTTATGTTTTTTATGCCGATTGGAAATCCAAGATGGCCGCCACCGCAGGACATAGATTAACATTCGACCCTATGGGAAAATGTTCAAATGCCTTCTTCTCAGAAACTACAAATATTATTAAAGCCAAACTGTACATGAATGTTCATTGGATGGTCCTCTACAAAGTTTACGTTTTTTGTTCCGATATGAAATTCAAAATGGCGGCTACGGCAGGACTTAGTTTAACATTGGACCCTATGGGGAAAATGTTTCAAAACGCTTCTTCTCTGAAACCACTAGGACAGTTGAAACCAAACTGCCCAGGAATGATCATTGGAAGGTCCTCTACAAATTTTAGGTTATTTATGCCGATCGGAAATCCAAGATGGCCGCCACCGCAATACATAAATTAACATTGGACCCTATGGGAAAATGTTCAAATGCCTTCTTCTCAGAAACTACAAATATTATTAAAGCCAAACTGTACATGAATGTTCATTGGATGGTCCTCTACAAACTTTACGTTTTTTGTTCCGATATGAAATTCAAAATGGCGGCTACGGCAGGACTTAGTTTAACATTGGACCCTATGCGGAAAATGTTTCAAAACGCTTCTTCTCTGAAACCACTAGGACAGTTGAAACCAAACTGCCCAGGAATGATCATTGGAAGGTCCTCTACAAATTATATGTTTTTTATGCCGATCGGAAATCCAAGATGGCCGCCACCGCAGGACATAGATTAACATTCGACCCTAAGGGAAAATGTTCAAATGCCTTCTTCTCAGAAACTACAAATATGATTAAAGCCAAACTGTACATGAATGTTCATTGGATGGTCCTCTACAAAGTTTACGTTTTTTGTTCCGATATGAAATTCAAAATGGCGGCTACGGCAGGACTTAGTTTAACATTGTACACTATGGGGAAAATGTTTCAAAACGCTTCTTCTCTGAAACCACTAGGACAGTTGAAACCAAACTGCCCAAGAATGATCATTGGAAGGTCCTCTACAAATTATATGTTTTTTATGCCGATCGGAAATCCAAGATGGCCGCCACCGCAATACATAGATTAACATTGGACCCTATGGAAAAATGTTCAAATGCCTTCTTCTCAGAAACTACAAATATTATTAAAGCCAAACTGTACATGAATGTTCATTGGATAGTCCTCTACAAACTTTAAGTTTTATGTTCCGATATGAAATTCAAAATGGCGGCTACGGCAGGACTTAGTTTAACATTGGACCCTATGGGGAAAATGTTTCAAAACGCTTCTTCTCTGAAACCACTAGGACAGTTGAAACCAAACTGCCCAGGAATGATCATTGGAAGGTCCTCTACAAATTTATGTTTTTTATGCCGATTGGAAATCCAAGATGGCCGCCACCGCAGGACATAGATTAACATTCGACCCTATGGGAAAATGTTCAAATGCCTTCTTCTCAGAAACTACAAATATTATTAAAGCCAAACTGTACATGAATGTTCATTGGATGGTCCTCTACAAAGTTTACGTTTTATGTTCCGATATGAAATTCAAAATGGCGGCTACGGCAGGACTTAGTTTAACATTGGACCCTATGGGGAAAATGTTTCAAAACGCTTCTTCTCTGAAACCACTAGGACAGTTGAAACCAAACTGCCCAGGAATGATCATTGGAAGGTCCTCTACAAATTTATGTTTTTTATGCCGATTGGAAATCCAAGATGGCCGCCACCGCAGGACATAGATTAACATTCGACCCTATGGGAAAATGTTCAAATGCCTTCTTCTCAGAAACTACAAATATTATTAAAGCCAAACTGTACATGAATGTTCATTGGATGGTCCTCTACAAAGTTTACGTTTTTTGTTCCGATATGAAATTCAAAATGGCGGCTACGGCAGGACTTAGTTTAACATTGGACCCTATGGGGAAAATGTTTCAAAACGCTTCTTCTCTGAAACCACTAGGACAGTTGAAACCAAACTGCCCAGGAATGATCATTGGAAGGACCTCTACAAGGTGTGTGTTTGTTATGCCGATCGGATATCCAAGATGGCCACCACCGCAGGACATATATTAGCATTGGACCCTATGGGAAAATGTTCAAATGCCTTCTTCTCAGAAACTACAAATATGATTAAAGCCAAACTGTACATGAATGTTCATTGGATGGTCCTCTACAAACTTTACGTTTTTTGTTCTGATATGAAATTCAAAATGGCGGCTACGGCAGGACTTGTTTAACATTGGACCCTTTGGGAAAAATGTTTCAAAACGCTTCTTCTCTGAAACCAAACTGTCCAGGAATGATCATTGGAAGGTCCTCTGTTTTTTATGCCGATCGGAAATCCAAGATGGCTGCCACCACAGGTCATAGTATTAACACAGGACCATATCTAGAAAATACAGAAATATCTTCTTCTCTGAAGCTATTGCACTGATTGAACCTAAACTGTGCATCAATCATTGGAAGGTCCTTTACAAAATTTGTGTTTTTTATGTTGATCGTAATTCCAAGATGACTACCACTGCAGGACATAGTTTTTACATAGGACCAATTGGTTTTTTTTATAACCAGGTGAACGATACAGGCTCTTGAGAGCCTCTGGTTTTAGCTTATTCTATCTGTGAATCTTAAGATGAATGTAGGCTAAGGAGAGAGTTAATGCTTTTGAAATGTGTGTGTGTGTGTGTGTGTATGTGTGCGTGCGTGCGTGTGTTATGAAATTATGGATGCATAGTTGTTTTGCACTAGATTTACAGCGTTTTCAGTTATATCATGGCGGCCAGTTTCATTGGTGTCGAAAACCAGACTATACATGGAAAAAACACCCATCTCAAATTTATCACATAATGTTGTATCGGGTACACCTTACCATGAACGGGATTCGAACTCCGTGATATTCACTGATTGCACAGATAGTTGTAAATTCAACTACCATGCGATAAAGACCACGACGACCCCTTTAATTTTAATTAAGTTTAAATTGACAAGTGTAGTTCTTTCGAATATTCCTACAGAAAACATATGGACGGAGTCTGATGATTACTGGTTAAATACACGTAACAGAATTTCAGCTATATTCATGATCAGCACAAATTGACAAACAATAAAGGTACTGGTAAAAAAGTAAATAAACTCTAGAGAAAACCGAAGGGGCAATCAAGAATGGACAATCCAGAGAAACTGGCAACATCGGGTGCACTAGCAAAAATCACAGCACAGAAAACTAAAAAGATGAGCAATAGAACCCCACCAAAAACCGGGGGATCCAGCCACCTGCGAAGGGCAAGTATCCCCTCCATCTTATAAGATACTCGCCATGTTACTAGTATTGTCAATGTGTGCTGGACACCACAATACACAAACAAACACACATAAATAAGACATGGGTAAACAATACCCCTACAAATAACTGGAGGTAAAAACGAACCTTACATCGTTTTTATGCAGAAATCGTAACAATCAGATGAGCCAATGAGTATTTTAGATTGTCACAGCAGCAAGAGAATAAATATATAGGGTCAGAAACTTTTATCTTACAACGTACGACCATTCCTTTACAAGCTAATGTTCATCAACATCGGATGCATTTTCCCAACATGAAATAATCATTTAGGTCCCAATTTAAGGACGAAATGTGCATTTGATGATCGTTTTGTGTAAAAATATCTAAAATTCACACATGGTATACATAGACAAGTGATGGATCATTGGTCGTATGCATGTACATATATTATGATATTCTGGATAAACACGCATAAGTAAGTGGTATCTTTGGAATTTTATTGACACAGTTACACAGTCTAACAGAAGTATATATAATATATAAAGTGAAAATTAAAGTATTAATGCACTACACACATAGTTCAATGCAGAAATTATCACATTATTACATTATTATTGATTATGGAATGTTACAATGAAACAAACACTGATGTCTCGAAGTATGTTTAACTCAAAGTAAACTTCTGATCCCAAATACTTCGACACATCCGTGTTTTACTGTACATCACATGCTTCAGTTATGATAAAAAAAAATCATGAATTATTAAAGCTATGATAATTGTACATACCAAACCTTAATTTATCTCCACCCATAAAATAACAAACAGTGAAGGGATGTGTATTTACACTGTTTATCTGTACTTTTATCGTTTTTATTTTTATTTTACCATTGTGTTGTCTGACCTCCTTCGATTTAGGGCTTCTGGTTACCCCTTGGGTATCTTCATACTTTTCTAATTTTGTATTTTCTATTTGTGTAACATGAACAAAATATTTAAAATGGAAAACAGAATTGTTGTGCAGTAATCATAGACAAAACTAATTTAATTTAGATTTCTACGATCTAAAAAAAAAAAATAAAAAAAAATAACAAAATGGCTACTTCAATACCATGACTGACATGTCACACCCCATACAGCTTTGATATACTAAGTACTATACGTCTTAAATGTCATTTGCAGAAAAAAATATGGGAAAAAAACTTATTTTAAAATCATTAAATTCACAAAGAAATTTTGAGATCAAATTTATTTTACATAATGCTGATACAGTTTTATCACCATTAAATATTCGAGTTTGAAGATATCAAAGGGATAATCAGAATACGTATAACGTGACACAGAAGCCACATCTTGATTAGCCAATCAAATGTCGTACTTGACTGTCAAGTTAAACAAATGTGTTTTAAGAATTGCACAAAAATAATATGGCACATTTAACATGTCCGTCTTACAAATTAAGACAAGACAAATATATCCTTTATATCCTTCTTGTGTGAATATTTGTAAAACAAACATTTCATAAAAACGATATTCGGTTCGTCTTTACCTCTAGTTGTCTGTATGATGGTTCATGTCTTATTTACGTTTGTTTGCTATAAAAACGATATTCGGTTCGTCTTTACCTCTAGTTGTCTGTATGATGGTTCATGTCTTATTTACGTTTGTTTGCTATAAAAACGAAATTCGGTTCGTCTTTACCTCTAGTTGTCTGTATGATGGTTCATGTCTTATTTGCGTTTGTTTGCTATAGTGGTGTCAACACATATTGTGCTGTGTTTTTGCATTGTTTTTCTTCGTCTTGTTTGTACCCTATATTGCCAGTTTCTCTGGATTATCCATTTTTGTATTGCCCTTTCGATATTCTCTTACGTTTATTTCCCCTAATAAAAATACATACAAATATTATATGTGAAACTATTGCCAATTCTTATTGGTACACGTCAAGTAATATTTGTTCATTTTTACAAACGTCACACATAAACAAAACCATCAAGAAAGTAACTCTATTTACACTATAACAATTGTTGTTTTCCTGCAAAATGTATCATAATATATTTTGCATAAAAGAACTACTGTACATAATTATGTAAAATATTATAACATTCCATTATTTCAATATCTAATCTACTGTTATTGTTATACCATATTCTTAATATCACATCTAAAAACAAAGTGCTTACATCAATATATACATTTAACTCAACATAAAGATGTCTATATACCACAAAGTAGTAACATTAAACATTGAAGGAAATAATTTTGATATTTTAATCAAACTACTAAACGACACATTTTGACATACAAAGTTACAATAATAGGGGGGGGGGGGGTAGGGGGGGAACACAAGTCCAATTCTAGTACTTCTACCAAATACTGATTTGCCTTCAACAAGTTGATGAAAATTGTAATATTCCTTTTTCTTAAACAAATGCAGGGGCGGATTCAGGGGGGGCGCACCCGGTGCGCGCCCCCCCCTAAAATTGGAAAAAAATATGATTTTTTTGGCGTAAAATCATGATTTTTCACATGAAATGCCCAAAAAATTTTGCGCGCCTCCCCTAAAATTGGAAAAATATGATTTTCTGGCGTAAAATCGTGATTTTTCACACGAAATACCCCAAATATTTTCGCACCTCCCTCCGCTCGGCGCAATTTTTTTAAGTCAACCCCCCCCCCCTAACTTGAAATCCTGGATCCTCCCCTGAAATGGACTAAAAACATTAAAAAATATTTGGTAACCTTAGTGTACTGTTTAATAAATCTTTGGTAAAAATTGAACAACTATGACCATATATGAACCGATTGTCCTTAAAAACACCTGCATCACAGGCACTCCACAGGGGTATTGACTAGTCGATGATACCAAATAAAAGTTGTGAATATTATAGCGGATTGGATATTACAATTAAAGACTTATTAGGAAACAAAATGGTGGGAATGTCGAAAGTTGATCGGGACATGGCTATTGTTCTGATTATGCAGATGTATGTACAAATGCAACGTGGTGTCACCAAGCAAGCTCGGTCCATGTGAGTTAACGATAGGTTATTTAGTTAGTTATCTAATCAACGTAAAGTCAGAGGTATACATATCACACACCTCTGTAACCAATTTCAGACAGCGACGACGAGTCAGGTTGTATACATTTATAGTCGCCAAGTGTGTCATAGGGTGGTAAGGAATCGGTTGCAAGATCATACGATTGTGTTAAGGAAAACGACAGATTCGTGCCAGGGTCTGTGATGTTTTGGGAAGCTGGAAATTTCTCATCTCGTGATCAAAACCTCTAGTGGAAATCTGACAGATGTAAGATAACGTCGGTTGTAACTGGATCAGATCATGGGATCTCATGTTCTTTCATTTATTCCTGTGCGTAATATGTCGTGGTAGTACTATATTGCGACTGTGTGTGTTGCTGGTAAGCTAAGGTCATATGAAGCAATTTATAAAATGTAGTCATTTATAGTGTACACTGATCTATCCAAGGAAAAAACATAAATCCGAGATCAATATAACGGAATGTACTTCCGGTACATAAAATGGCACTGTATTGTATACTTAAATTAATATTCATTTCTTATATAAATAGATAAATAGTAAAATGAAAATCTATGAATGTAATAATATATTCCGAATAAAATTGTATCACTATGGCAACAACACTTGTTTCATGATTCAGTTAAATATATAAAATATAACACAATTAATATATAAAGAACATATAAAAAAAAATAAAAAAATATTGCAAATATTGAATATGGCACATTTTTAAGCAGAATTATTTATAGGAGATGGCTACAAGTAAATAGTCCCACTGAATCAAATTAAGGGGGAGACATGTTCAATTCCCAATGATATGTTTTTGATTGGACAATTTCATGATATATCATGAATTTTTAAATAATTATATGAAAGAATCGTCATATAAAGTTAATGTTATATTTTATTTAGCTTCAACATATTTTATTTGCTCAAATGTGAAAAAACGACAAGTGAAACAATTCGTTGACTGCAATACTGTTGTAAAATACACTTAGAAAAAGAATATGCGTAAATGTTCTGATATGTAAATTCCAATGTTTAAAAACATAATACAAAAAAAAATTGTAAAAATAAATGTTACTTAATTAGAATGGTTGAAATGAATACCAAACGTATATTTTAATTACTTATAATTAGGCAAAGAAAAAAAAACAAAAAAAACGTAGATATCAAATTTAGTGCGCACTGGATTAACCTTCATCAAGTACGCTCAAAATCGAAAGGTTTGAAAGCCAAATAATTTAAAGTTGTGGAAGCAATAAAACAAAAGGGCATAAAAAGTTTAAGCTAAGATGGCCGAAATGGCTGGACATTTCACAAACATAAAATACGAGATAATTAAGAAATGTTTCTATATAACAATAAACATATTCGTTTGATTAGTATTAAACACCACTGCAGATGAAGAGTTCTATGGATGTGAAGAAATAGATGATTGTCAAACTAAACACGTGCTCTTTAAAAACCTTACTTGTTCCCAGATTTTTCAAAGTACATAAAATCCTATATAAAGATACAATGAAAAAGAAATTAAATGAAACAGTCTCACAAAAGGATACATGTTAAACCTATTTTGTAATAGCATACCTATTTTCCTTTCCGCTTATTCAAATTATCTACGAGTTTTAAAATTGAAAGTAAAATAAGTAGAATAAATATTGAAACAATTCGAATGAACTAAGATAATGCTATTGAAATAGGAGTGTGTGTGTGGTGGAGTTATGAAGGCATGTGTGCTTAACACAAATTTCAACAACATTTACGAGTTTTTGATTGATTTGATTTGATATGTCTGGTGGACCTGTTTTTTTAACAGACAATCGGTATTCCTATGGGTACCAACTGTGCTCCTCTTCTCGCCAATTTTTTCCTTTATTCGTATGAGGCAGACTTCATACAGGAGCCTCTCAAGAAACACTAAAGGAACCTAGCACGATCCTTTACTTTAACATGTTATAGATATATATTGTACTTACAATTAAGAAAATTGCTCCAAATAGTGTGGCCTTCGCTTTAGGGTCAAGATTCATAGGAACTGTAATACAAAAGGTTTTGTTAAATTCGATGTATGATATTTTCAGAGACAATACCATGAAACATATTTTTCTTCTAAATAACAAGTGTACCGTTGTTGTAAGATATTACTGTTTCAGGATCATACAGAATGGGTAAAACAATATTCACACAACAATTGTTTTAGGAATTCAGCAAGAAATCCAACACAAACAGCATATTGGAGCATTGAGTAAGCTGGAACATATATCCACATCCCAGGTTATAAATCCACTATTTCGTAAAATAACTCATGTGGATGAAATATAAGTTTAAAGATTGAATATTTCATAATAACATCGAAAGACCAACAGGGTGTGTTCTTAACATTTTGCAATTGGTATGATGAAATGGGAAACGGATTTTGGAAGCTAGATTATGCGGTTGTGAAAATCAATATATTATTTAATCATAAGATACGACTGGAGCATTTCCCATACACTTCTACAACAAATTGAAGATTATCAACATTAAAAATATATATCCGAAATATATCAAAGATTATACCGATATCGATCCAACTGTTGACTTCGTATTTCCTGTCAACAAAATAGATCGCGAAAACAGTGAAAAAATAGTTTCTTAAGACAAATTTGAAGTTAACCAAATACGTATTCAGAAGCTGTAACCTTTGAAAACTTTCCAAAGAACTATGTTTATACTTCTAAGGATCACTGTAATGTGCACCAGTTGTTTATCGCAACATCGCTTCAGTTGTTGCAGCATTTTTTTTTCGGTGCGGAGATTTTCAATTCGCAGGAAAAAAAAATCCGCAAAAATTAAATGTCTTCTTTTTAGACCAAAACCGCAGAAATTTCACATCGCAGAAATTACCGGTTATACGGTATATATATCAAGAGATTATGTAGTATTTACTTACAGGTCGCTTCGATTGTGGTGGCATCTGCAATCAATTCTCGAAGTGATGCTTGTTTACAAAGTGTGCCAAGTTCCTGTGTATCATCTTCTGACCAAATCTAAACAACAAGTAAATATTCGTATACAAGTAATGAATATTCATATTTAACATATCTAAACGAAAAGTCGAATTTCGTTTTGCAAATTATTTTTCTGGATAACGTGAAGTAAGATTTATTGTCCTTTCATAAACAAGAAGGGTTAATGAGAATCCGTACATCGAAAAAGGACAGACGACACAATGTCCAAAAGAAAAAGAACAAAGGAACAAACAACGATCGACAAAACACTACACAGAAAAAGCGCAAAGATCGAACAAAACGAACCCCACTAAAAACCGGGGTGAACTCAGGTGTTCCGGAAGGGTAAATAGTTCCTGCTTCACTAGTGTACCCCCTGATAATCAGAATACTCGGCTAATTAGAACTAACAGGGTAGTCTCCCTTGACTTTAACCAAACGAAGTTCTACCAAGTTTGATTGTAAAATTTTGATACTGGATGCCAACTGGCTCTTACCTGACAAAAACAAGGCGCCAATCGAAATGTTTAAGAGCCAACTATAACATTGTTTGGTGGTTATTGTCAAATACATTTGTATGTGACAGAAAAGGAGTTTCTGAAGGAATTCGTGTTATGACGTACCGGTAGTTACTTAGACTACTGTATATGCTTTTGAACTGAAATTTCCACGAAATTAATTGAGATTATTTACAGATGACAAGAACATACTAACTGTATCATAGATGTTGTGACCGTTCGGACTGTTCATAGGCATTTCTAATATTTTCATACTACAATAAATTGTGCTAAAATTGCATAGCGAAGTGCACTTGATAAAACCTTACGTGATAAAGCTTGTCAGGGTCCTGGGACATCTCAAGTTACTCCGGTTTCGTCAAACTGATAACAGTGATCGCCATGATATAACTGAAGTAATGTTTACTGATAATAAACATCCTAATATATATGGCAGTTTGGAGCAAGAACTGCCTACTCGTCCGGAGCACCTGAGTTCACCCGAGTTTTTAGTGAGGTTCGTGTTACTCGATCTTTAGTTTTATGTGTATGCTTTGTAGATCGTTGTTTATCCTTTTGTCCTTTTTTCTTTTGGCCATTGTGTTGTCCATTCTTCTTCGATTTACGGATTCTGGTTACCCCTTTGATATCTTCAAACTCTTCATAACAAAACAAGTGGCTAGCGTCTTCCAAACAAATTTTAAAATATTGTAAAATTAAAAATACCTTAAAAATGTCTTCACAGCAAGGCATACTAAGAACACAACATGGACCATGTATTCTAAGGATTGGGTTGTGACTGGCATCTCGGATAGAAAAATTTGGTTGCCAATTACTGTATCTGAAAATAAATGGAGGAATTGATATAATTAACGTTTACATAGCATAAATATATTATAGGTGAACATTGTTGATCAGGTTGGTATGGTCATGCTATTTGATTTTGGAATTTTTTTTTACCAAGCAAGAAAAAATGTTATGAAGCTTACAAAAGGTCTTAAGAGAATACATTAATATAAGCAAAGCTAGGAATTTATTTCTTATAATATAAGCAAAGCTAGGAATTTATTTTTTATACATCTTTTTGATAGCAACAATATGTAACTTACTCTTGTCTTATATACCCTATGATCTGTCCAACAGGTGCCTCAACCTGAACTTCATGTGCGCATGCATCAGAACCTGCGCACCAACAGGTTCCGGCACAACATTTAAATTCTCTGCTTAGTCGAATTATCTCCTATTGGATTATACAAATGCATGGTTGATATATAATAAACATGTACCATAAAAGGTCAGTAAAATATTGATTAGTTGGTTGGTTTATGGTGTTTAATGTCACTTTCAACAATATTTCAGCTATATCGTGGTGGTCAATTTTATTGGTGGAGGAAACCAGAGTACCTGGAGAAAACCACCGACATGTCGCAAGTCACCGACAAATTTTATCACATAATATTGTATCCAGTACACCTCGCCATGAACGGGGTTCGAACTCACAACTCTAGTGGTGATAGGTACTGATTGCACAGGTAGTTGTATATCCAACTACCATACGATCACGACAACGGCGGCCCCTGTAAAATATTGACAATTTATAGACAACCAAATAAATAAACAACAGATTATTACATACTGTGTGTAGGATTGCCACATTTTGCTTAACATATGCTTATGGTGGACTATCAGTCCCTGAGTGTATAGTTCCCCCAGTAGTAATTATTTCGGCACTGAATCAGTTTATTAGATATATTCATTATTGAAGCTTATAGTTCCTACATAACCTAATTATTATTAAAATTAAAAGGTTCGTCTCCATCAGACATCTATGTTATTTTAGCTGATTTTGGCTATTTTGGTTTAGCCATTTAGCTTTCTTGCTTCCATAGATTTTTAATAATATGGCTTTCCAATCTTTTGACTGTGAGCGTACGTGCTGAATGCATTTCCAGAAAACGCGTCGTGTGCACTTATATTACATCTACATTTTCATGCAATCGCGAATGGTATTAAAACCATATAAGAGGTAGTCTTCTAACCTGATTGCTGTTATCTAAAATATGAATCGTGAAACCTCTCTGGGGTCCACAACATAGTCTCATACACGTGTTCGTATCTGAAAGTAAACATACAGACAGAGTGTTGTAAAAAACAGACGGTGTATAAAACGTGTGTGTGTACATTACATATCCTTCTGTATATCGTCTTCTTTTGAAAGTATAAATGAACAAACTCATTTTATATATAGATACACATGGACAACTATACTCTAGTGCATGATTTTCAGCTATATCACGACCTGAACAAGTTACATTCGACGAGATGTTGATGTCCGCTTTGTATTAGAGCAACAGTTGGATTTTTATAGTACTAGTTCACTAAAACAACAGTTCGTCCCGGATAAGCATGTCCTTCAATTTGGACATAATATCCTGATTCTGCGCCAACCAGTCTTTGCTCTAACTTGTCAATGCTGAGTGTTTTAGTGCTATATTTGGCCGAATGGTGATCGAACAAACTATCTACCACACTTGAGTCGAGCACGTTATACATTACACTACCGATACAGTACAATTGTATTCTAAAATGGATGATAAATACGAGGTTTTTGTATTTCATTACACATTGCAATTTAAAACATGACTTGGAGTATTGGATAGCCACATTATAATTGATTTCCATGAGTTTTAGTGCCACGTTCAACAGTGTTTCAGTTATACCATGGTGTATGGACCTGAACCGTCATAGCGAACCATTAAGTGTTTGTATTATCTGAATCTTGATTTTGATTCCCTAATCATGATTCTAAAATTTGGTTCAGATCTGCGTAAAGAAAATGTACGTATTAAGACACGATTATCTGTTATGATATAGTCAAGAAAGCATTCTGTGTATTTACCCCTTCCACAAAAAATACTCTTTTTATTTATGTATATATTAAGGTGCACCTCCACATTTTTTTTTTACCGTGCATACCCCGATTTAGTCTAGACTATTATTGTCATATAAATATAAGTATTTTAACATATATTGTTACAGTGAGTGAGTGAGTGAGTGAGTGAGTGAGTGAGTGAGGTGAGTGAGTGAGTGAGTGAGTGAGTGAGTGAGTGAGTGAGTGAGGTGAGTGAGTGAGTGAGTGAGTGAGTGAGTGAGTGAGTGAGTGTATGAGCAATTTTTCAGCTATATCATGTCGAAAATTTCGGACAATTATGATATCCACTTTGTACTATACCAACATGCTTAGTTGGATTTTTTGTTCGTGCTAGGTCACTGAAACAGCAATAAGAGATGAAGACATGTCTCTCCACTCAGACACATTATCCTGATACCGAACCAACCTGTCTTTGGTCTTATTCTTTAATGTTTCGTTGCTTAGCAGAAAAGCAGCAAATGACAATTGCATAGTCTTTGGTTTGACTGTGGTTCGCATATACGATCTACCGCACTACAGAAGAGCAAGGTAACCATGACAACACCAACGTGGTTAAATCATTAGAGCATTACCTTCAGCAGCAAAGTAAATCTGTTGTCCTTGATTGTTCATTATCTTATATTTATTATTTTTCTCAAATCCTGTAAGCACTGTAAATAAAGATATAAAAAGACTAATTAGTATGATTAACATTTATTACATCATTTATGAATACTGGTTACTTCCCCTTTCTAGACATCACAAAAGATCAAATGAAAACAAAATAAAAACCTATCTTGCAACCGTTTATACATGTAAAGAAATATTTCTGTTCTGTTAAGAGCAAATCTATTGATAACAAAAATAAATATAAATGAATACAGTGACGATGTCAATTTTTCCAAATTTCAACTTTATCACAGTGATGCTGTTATAGGTGTAAGAACAATAATTCACTAACGTGATGGGTCCCACTAGTGGAACAAGAACTGCTAACCCTTCCGGAGCACCTGGGTTCACCCCCGGTTTTTAGTGGGATTCGTGTTGTTTAATGTTTAGTCTTCTGTGTTGTGTTTTGCACATTATTGTTTGTCCTTTTGTCCCTTTTTTTGGTCATTGTATTGTCTGTTCTTCCTCGGTTTACGGCTTTTTATTAAGCCTTTGTTATCTTGTCTTTTTATTAAGCCTTTGCTATCTTGTCTTTTTATTAAGCCTTTGTTATCTTGTCTTTTTATTAAGCCTTTGTTATCTTGTCTTTTTATTAAGCCTTTGTTATCTTGTCTTTTTATTAAGCCTTTGTTATCTTGTCTTTTTATTATGCCTTTGTTATCTTGTCTTTTTATTAAGCCTTTGTTATCTTGTCTTTTTATTAAGCCTTTGTTATCTTGTCTTTTTATTAAGCCTTTGTTATCTTGTCTTTTTATTAAGCCTTTGTTATCTTGTCTTTTTATTAAGCCTTTGTTATCTTGTCTTTTTATTAAGCCTTTGCTATCTTGTCTTTTTATTAAGCCTTTGTTATCTTGTCTTTTTATTAAGCCTTTGCTATCTTGTCTTTTTATTAAGCCTTTGTTATCTTGTCTTTTTATTAAGCCTTTGTTATCTTGTCTTTTTATTAAGCCTTTGTTATCTTGTCTTTTTATTAAGCCTTTGCTATCTTGTCTTTTTATTAAGCCTTTGTTATCTTGTCTTTTTATTAAGCCTTTGTTATCTTGTCTTTTTATTAAGCCTTTGTTATATTGTCTTTTTATTAAGCCTTTGTTATCTTGTCTTTTTATTAAGCCTTTGTTATCTTGTCTTTTTATTAAGCCTTTGTTATCTTGTCTTTTTATTAAGCCTTTGCTATCTTGTCTTTTTATTAAGCCTTTGTTATCTTGTCTTTTTATTAAGCCTTTGTTATCTTGTCTTTTTATTGAGGCTTTGTTATCTTGTCTTTTTATTAAGCCTTTGTTATCTTGTCTTTTTATTAAGCCTTTGTTATCTTGTCTTTTTATTAAGCCTTTGTTATCTTGTCTTTTTATTAAGCCTTTGTTATCTTGTCTTTTTATTAAGCCTTTGCTATCTTGTCTTTTTATTAAGCCTTTGTTATCTTGTCTTTTTATTAAGCCTTTGTTATCTTGTCTTTTTATTAAGCCTTTGCTATCTTGTCTTTTTATTAAGCCTTTGTTATCTTGTCTTTTTATTAAGCCTTTGCTATCTTGTCTTTTTATTAAGCCTTTGTTATCTTGTCTTTTTATTAAGCCTTTGCTATCTTGTCTTTTTATTAAGCCTTTGTTATCTTGTCTTTTTATTAAGCCTTTGTTATCTTGTCTTTTTATTAAGCCTTTGTTATCTTGTCTTTTTATTAAGCCTTTGTTATCTTGTCTTTTTATTAAGCCTTTGTTATCTTGTCTTTTTATTAAGCCTTTGCTATCTTGTCTTTTTATTAAGCCTTTGCTATCTTGTCTTTTTATTAAGCCTTTGCTATCTTGTCTTTTTATTAAGCCTTTGTTATCTTGTCTTTTTATTAAGCCTTTGCTATCTTGTCTTTTTATTAAGCCTTTGTAATCTTGTCTTTTTATTAAGCCTTTGTTATCTTGTCTTTTTATTAAGCCTTTGTTATCTTGTCTTTTTATTAAGCCTTTGTTATCTTGTCTTTTTATTAAGCCTTTGTTATCTTGTCTTTTTATTAAGCCTTTGTTATCTTGTCTTTTTATTAAGCCTTTGTTATCTTGTCTTTTTATTAAGCCTTTGTTATCTTGTCTTTTTATTAAGCCTTTGTTATCTTGTCTTTTTATTAAGCCTTTGTTATCTTGTCTTTTTATTAAGCCTTTGCTATCTTGTCTTTTTATTAAGCCTTTGCTATCTTATCTTTTTATTAAGCCTTTGCTATCTTGTCTTTTTATTAAGCCTTTGTTATCTTGTCTTTTTATTAAGCCTTTGCTATCTTGTCTTTTTATTAAGCCTTTGTTATCTTGTCTTTTTATTAAGCTTTTGTTATCTTGTCTTTTTATTAAGCCTTTGTTATCTTGTCTTTTTATTAAGCTTTTGTTATCTTGTCTTTTTATTAAGCCTTTGTTATCTTGTCTTTTTATTAAGCCTTTGCTATCTTGTCATTTTATTAAGCCTTTGCTATCTTGTCTTTTTATTAAGCCTTTGCTATCTTGTCATTTTATTAAGCCTTTGCTATCTTGTCTTTTTATTAAGCCTTTGTTATCTTGTCTTTTTATTAAGCCTTTGTTATCTTGTCTTTTTATTAAGCCTTTGTTATCTTGTCTTTTTATTAAGCCTTTGCTATCTTGTCTTTTTATTAAGCCTTTGTTATCTTGTCTTTTTATTAAGCCTTTGTTATCTTGTCTTTTTATTAAGCCTTTGCTATCTTGTCTTTTTATTAAGCCTTTGTTATCTTGTCTTTTTATTAAGCCTTTGCTATCTTGTCTTTTTATTAAGCCTTTGTTATCTTGTCTTTTTATTAAGCCTTTGCTATCTTGTCTTTTTATTAAGCCTTTGTTATCTTGTCTTTTTATTAAGCCTTTGTTATCTTGTCTTTTTATTAAGCCTTTGTTATCTTGTCTTTTTATTAAGCCTTTGCTATCTTGTCTTTTTATTAAGCCTTTGCTATCTTGTCTTTTTATTAAGCCTTTGCTATCTTGTCTTTTTATTAAGCCTTTGTTATCTTGTCTTTTTATTAAGCCTTTGCTATCTTGTCTTTTTATTAAGCCTTTGTTATCTTGTCTTTTTATTAAGCCTTTGTTATCTTGTCTTTTTATTAAGCCTTTGTTATCTTGTCTTTTTATTAAGCCTTTGTTATCTTGTCTTTTTATTAAGCCTTTGTTATCTTGTCTTTTTATTAAGCCTTTGTTATCTTGTCTTTTTATTAAGCCTTTGTTATCTTGTCTTTTTATTAAGCCTTTGTTATCTTGTCTTTTTATTAAGCCTTTGTTATCTTGTCTTTTTATTAAGCCTTTGCTATCTTGTCTTTTTATTAAGCCTTTGCTATCTTATCTTTTTATTAAGCCTTTGCTATCTTGTCTTTTTATTAAGCCTTTGTTATCTTGTCTTTTTATTAAGCCTTTGCTATCTTGTCTTTTTATTAAGCCTTTGTTATCTTGTCTTTTTATTAAGCTTTTGTTATCTTGTCTTTTTATTAAGCCTTTGTTATCTTGTCTTTTTATTAAGCCTTTGTTATCTTGTCTTTTTATTAAGCCTTTGTTATCTTGTCTTTTTATTAAGCCTTTGCTATCTTGTCTTTTTATTAAGCCTTTGCTATCTTGTCTTTTTATTAAGCCTTTGCTATCTTGTCATTTTATTAAGCCTTTGCTATCTTGTCTTTTTATTAAGCCTTTGTTATCTTGTCTTTTTATTAAGCCTTTGTTATCTTGTCTTTTTATTAAGCCTTTGTTATCTTGTCTTTTTATTAAGCCTTTGTTATCTTGTCTTTTTATCATATTAGAGATGCATATGGAGTATATACCTCACAGTTGATCTGATATTCCAGAGCTTTTAGCTTAAACATATTCTATTTGCCAATTAAATAGACAAAATGGATCAGACACAAGTTAAACAAACTTATGAAGTCTTCTTCAAATTACAATTTGTTACATTAAATAAGTACATAAAAGGCAGGCAATTACTATATATAGCACTAATGACGAATCAATGATGAGTATTCACAAACAGAAGGAAAAATAAAATTAAGATTAAGATGGAATCATATGATGTGCATGTTCACCCAATTCAATTCCATTTATACCAGTTATACGATAAGGAATCTTTTTGAACGCTTAATATAATCAAAAACATATTCAAATATAATTTAGTTTTGTTCATAAGTTAAATTTACATTGCCACATGTCATAAATTTGATATCTAGAGTATAGCAGGATGTAACCATGTTGAGATTATATTTCAATGTAGTTCTGGTTTGTAAGTATATTGGACAATCAAAGAAGAAATGTCTTAAATTTTCAACGGCAGCACCACATCGACAAGATGGGTCAGTTACAATTCCTACTCGAAATAAATCATAATTTTAAAACGATGCTGAATTTCTTAGCTGGGCTTAAATAATATTATATTTCCGAGGACCATATAAGGGAACGACCATTTAACTTGAAGGGGGGGGGGGGTATGTTTTTTTTCTAAAAAAATATTTTGATTCCCAATGTTGCTGAAAAAAATATTCCGATTTTGGTGACAAAAAAATAAATATTCTAACTCTCGTGTTGTCAGAAAAAAAATTTCTGAACGAAACAAAAAACCATAACCCCCCCCCGGAAAATTAAATGTTCGGTCCCTAAATAATGTATAGCATGATTTTCAGTTTTATCAATTTTCATTAATTCTGATTTAAATTTTGATAAGGTATCAACGTTTCGAATAGTGTTATTTAAACTATTCCACATTTTTATTGTGGAGGGGATAAAAGAATCTCTAGTTGAAGACAGTCTACAGAAAGGTATAATAATATCATTACCATTTCTCAATGGATACACTGCTGTACTTTGTATAGTGGGGGGAATCAATGTACAAAGATAATTAGGGGTATTTTTATTAACTATATTATAAAAGAAGTTGAAGTTTCCTTCTCTTCCGTCTCACAGATAGTAATTCCTAACCTGTCTCTATATAAAATGTCAGTTTTTGTGAAAATAGGTAAGCCTGTAACAATCCTGGCAGCTTCCAGTTGAAGTTGTTCTAATTTTTGTGAATCTCCTATCCCACAGTTATCTCATAGTTCGCATGCATATTCAAAAAGTGGTCTAATATACACAAAATATAGTTTATCTAAGTTAGTGCGACTAAGACCATGCAGGGGCGGATCCAGGATTTGTGGTTAGGGGGGCGTGAGTAGGAGAGGGGTCTGGGGACCGCTTAAGATCCCCAGTGGGTCCAAGGCAGAGCCCTGGTAAGGGGCCCAGGGGGCTAAGTCCCCCGGAAGCTCTGGGGGTTTGAGGAATTACAGACATTTATTTGAACGACAATTTTGAACCAACCACACCATTTTTATCAGACCAAAAAAACTTGACTTTGAGTCTTAATTTTGTCGGATAATTGTTAACAGTATGTTTTTGTCAGATTATAAGAACCTAAAGTAAAGCTTTTCTTTAACAACCGTGATGCGGATTGTTCAACTCATGACTGATCGATCACGATATATTAACCCTTCAAAGAAGTATTGGTTTAGTTTTAACGCATTCCTCATTTCACTAATTGGTCTGTACTTTCGGCGCTTGTCCTTTCGTGTGGTTCTACTTAATACTGCCCGTCCGTATGGAGCTTTTCTTTTCGTCGTTTGATTCATTCATTGAAAACGTATGATTCGACCGTTCTTGTTTATAGACAAACAAAAGTGGAAATTGTCAATACATGAACTGGTTATTGATTTCTGATAAGCGAACGTAACTAAATTAGATGATCAGAATCGTTTCATGCGGCATTAATGTTAACATATTCGCCTTTGTTTGTTTATAAACAAGAACGAATCATACGTTTTCAATGAATGAACCAACGGCGAAACGAAAAGCTTCATCCGGACGGACAGTATACTGATCATTTATCAATGGGTAGAGCTTTTTAGAATGATATCCCAAATTTACTCCTAATATCATTACTATTCATTTTGACTTACAGGTCACGAGTTAACCATTCATGAAAAAGTTGTTTGTTGAACTGCTTAATTAACGTTGTATAACATAGGCTTTGAGAATTTTAGGGGGGGGGGGGGGGGGGCGCACGCCCCGCACGCCCCCTCTAAATCCGCCTTTGTAGACGGTACTTCAATCTACGTAGAATATTCAGATATTTAGATACACTACTCTGAATATTATCAACATGGGTGTTCCATTTAGCATCGTTACTAAATGTAACACCTAAGTGTTTATGAGAAGTAGTAAGGGACCGACCATTTAAATTGAAGTGTGTGGGGGGGGGGGGGGGGGGGGGGTTATGTTTTTGTTTCGTTCAGAAATTCTTTTTCGGACAACACGAGAGTTAGAATATTTTTTTTTCCCAATGTTGCTGAAAAAAATATTCTGATTTTGGTGGAGGGAAAAAAAATAATCTGATTCAGAGTTTTTGTCATATAACCTAATGTTAAATTCTGGTAAAAAAATTAATTAAATGGTCGGTCCCTTAAGATCAGTTATATTATTATTTGTTTTCAATTCTATATTGGAGAGGGTCGCATTCCAGAGCTTGTGGTCCCTATCATGATTTCTTGATATAGGGTTGCCGAAAACAGGTAAGCTACAGTACCAAGAGTTCCTAGTGGCGAAATTGTTTTACGTTCGCTATTCAGTATGACTTGGTTAACCGTGGCGGAGTATCCGTGACACCGATGATAGAGGGTTGATGCAAATAGGGAAGGAACTGAAACTTAGGGCTCCCAGTGGTTAAGTTGAGGTCATTACTTTGAAATAATTAAGTTATTGTTTCTTTTGTTTATTGCATTGTCTGTCCTCCGTATTAAGGTTTCTTGTCATCCCTTTGATATCTTCAACTGTTTCATGTCCTACTACATTTATATCTGAATGGTATGTGCAGCCTATCTGTCCATTTTGGGTTACTAGTATGTTTAAACTTTCTGATTCCAAAAACATGCAAACATACATGAAATACACTGTGAAATAATGTTAACTGCTAACCCTTCCAGAGTACCTGAGTTCACCACAGGTTTTTAGTTTGATTCGTGCAGCTCGATCTTTAGTTTTCTGTGTAATGCTTTGTAGATCGTTGTTTCTCTTTTTTCATGTGGCCATTGCATTGTCTGTCCTTGTTCAATTTACAGCGTCTGATCACCCCTTTGGTATCTTAAAACTTTGCTTTTCTGTTCTGTGCTCTGATTGGATGAATTAGTGTTTTTATATGTTTTATATAACAACAGCGAACCAATTTATCTACTATGGTTCATAATATAAGTTCTACAGAACGCAATTGTGTAATCAAAATAAAAATGGCTATTTATCCCATACGTTCAAGTAAATCGATTTGTTGTTTGACTAATATTTGATCCAGTGCTGTAAGATATTCTAGTCCTGGTGGACATCCCGGAATAGCTTCTACAGGTGCTACCCATTGTTGTGGCTGAACTACCTTTCCTACAAAGACAGAACATCACATGCAAATTAGCGCATAAACAGTTAGTGGAAATCATAATAAGGTCACTTTCAACAATATTTCAGCTATATCGTTGCAGTCAGTTTTATTGGTGAGGGGAAACCGGAGAAACCCACCGACCTGCCGTAAGTCACTGATAAACTTTATCGCGTAATGTTAAATGGAGTACACCTCGCCATGAGCGTGATTTAAACTCACAACGTTAGTGCTGATAGGCACTTAATTATTGTAAATCTAAGTACCATACGATCACGACCACGACTGTCCCTCAGCATCACGTGATCACGAACACGACTGTCCCTCAGCATCACGTGTTTTCAAAAGAATATCAGAGAAGCTCCGAGTGTAACAGTGGTGCTTTCATATGTCATTAAAAATTCCTGTCTCATTAAGAAAATAATTGAGATCTGAGACATACAGACTATCAAATTCGTCCATGCAACATTTTCGTTGTTGTCCAGCCTCACACGGTGGTCAAAATAATGCCGTGGAACGGACAAAATTAGCATGTAATAAACAAAACACGTTATTGTAGATGTAAGAACGGAAAGAGGGGCCGTCGTGGCCGTGATCGTATGGTAGTTGGAATTACAACTACCTATGTCATCAGTGCCTATCACCACTTTATGCTGTGAGTTCGAATCTCGATCAGGGCGAGCTGTACAACATTATGTGATAAAGTTTATCAGTGACTTGCGACAGGTCGGTGGTTTTCTTCGGATCCTCCGGTTTCCTCAACCAATAAAACTAACCGCCACGATATAACTGAAATATTGTTGAAAGTGGCGTTAAACACCATCAAACAAACAGAACGGAAAGCCAGATATGATCTAATTGTATGATCAGTGAAAAATGAACAGAATATAAAAAAAAGTTTAAATGTACGTACAAATGGTGTCAAGAGGATGGTAAAGTTTAAATATATCAGGTATAATAATAATCAAATAAATGAATCTTCAAAGTCAAATATTATTAAATTGTTGAAAAACAGAACGTGTTCAAACATATTTCTGAGGTAAACAAATATTTCTTGAATATTTTCATACATTCGTCACTTTAAAAATCTCATAATAATTGATCGTATTCATCATTCTGACAAAGCTAAACATATACACATATTTATTTGTTAAATTTGTATCTATATAATAATATAATTCAAAATTTAATATTACTTTGTGATTTTTTTTAAATAAATAAAATTCTACGAAAATAATTTTAGGGCCATCGTGGATGTGATCGTAGGGATGATATGATATTTGGATTTAGATCTACATATGCAATCACACTCGTCACAACATTGATGAAATCGGTGACAATCGCCACTAAAGTTGTGAGTTCGATTCCCGTCCTATACTATTCACTTTGTCATGTATTCTATGTTCTTATGAATGACCGCCACAATATTAATGTAATATTGTTGAAAGTGGCGCTAAACAACATTAACCTAACCCGTTCCTGTAAAATAATACTAATTAAAAAGAAGATTACAAATCTTTATCTACATGAGAGTTTCCAATTTCTGAAACAGAGGCTATAGGTATATATATAGTATCTGCCATAGAATACATAACATCACCTCTAGAAGGAGAGATTCCTCTCATGACGGACATTTGCGTAGGATTTCAACGAAAATAGATTACGGGATGAGTAAATAAACGTTAGAGAACACCGAAGGGGCAATCAAAAATGGACAATCCAGAGAAACTGGCAACATAGGGTACACAAGACGAAGACAAGCAAAACAAATTCAACACAACACAATATGCATTGGACACCACTATTCGCAAACAAACACAAATAACGTAAATAAGATATGAGCCCTCCTACTTAAACAACTGGAGGTAAATTATATTTATAAATAACAAGATGGTGGATAATGTTTACAAATTTTAAACCTTATAAGGAAAAAACGTAATGCATTCACATTAAAAAAAATACGAATATTATTCAAAATACAGGATGACGTATGGCAGAGTTAAATTTTATAGCTGAAGTCAGTTACAGACAGTAGAGAAAACTGCAGAGAGAATCGAATGAATTTGCTGAAAGGCACACGGACGAAAGGTTATTAACATATTTAGCATAGGATTTCACAATTTCTGGACTTAAAGTAATATTACACCAGTTTTGGGTGAAGAAAATGTTTCCTTGAAAATTCAATTTGGAATACGGCGGTACCTTTACTAAGCTATTCATGCATGTTTCAAGTCGAAATATGTTCCCAACAACTAGAAATCTGTAAATCTGTGTGCATGTTTATCGTCCTCGCCATTGTTGTGGAGACTGATTAACTTTCGGTTGTTTTGTTCCGATGATTGCTTATCATAACCTCGTGAAGAGCAATTTTGGTCCGATGATTGCCGATCATGACCTCGTCAAGAAAAGATAAACAATCATGGATGCTGAGGTAAGCACGCACACATTCCTGACAATGATTATTGAGGAATCTGTCTGTTTCCTTCGTGTGAACCAATTTTTTGGGGGCAATTATTCTTATGTGGTACACACGGAATATTTATATATATTTGTTTTCATCAACTGAACATTGCGCATAAGCGATAATCTCCCCGAAAGAGTTCAAATCTTGTGTCACGCGCATATCATTTGCATTACTGTACTGGAAAACAGAATTATCTGCTGTCAAATATTTTGCGATATGCTCTTAAAATCTGCTTTTGAGCGGATTTTTAATGATATGCAGTTGATTTTAGTTAAAATAAAGTGACATATTAAGTGAAAATATTTAATCCAAAAATTCCACGATATTTGCCTTTCATATTACTTTAAATTAAAATATTGCAATTTAAGCTATCAGCTTACACATGTTAAAATCGTTTATCTAAAGTATTTAAAGACAGTTCTAGTAAATCACCTCTCCTTAAACGTTTTATTGTACACACATCTATGTCATAAAAATGTTTGTGTGTGACAATAAATCGGACGTCCAGAAACAATAAAATATTGTGGACTTCAGATATCTGTTCTTGACCAATGGATAAATCAATTGAACAATAAAATGTACGACGTTTTTATGTTGTAGATAATTTAACAGATACAGAATCTAAATGTACAAATATTACCAATACAAGTTGTGTTGTCGAGAGTACAGGTTTTTGGTGGGTTCATGTTACACATCTTTTTTAGTTTTTCTGTTGTGTTGTGTTTTTTGTATTTTGTTTGTGTTCGTCTTGTGCACGATGATGTCAGTGTCTCTTAGTTGTCGATTTTTGATTTCCCGCTTCGGTTTACTCTAACGTTATTTGTATTATTTACGTGTGATGTCCAACACGATTTTCATATCAGATGATGTTCGTGTCGTTTAGCAGTATCACGACGGGTGTCACTAGTGGAGCAGAAACCGCTAACCCTTGCGGAGGTCATCCCCGATTTTTAGTGGGGTTCGTGTTGCTCGATCTTTAGTTTTCTGTGTAGTGTTTTGTAGATCATTGTTTGTCATTTTTCTTTTGGCCATTGTGGTACCGGTGTTTGTCCTTCGACTTCCGGTTAGGAGTTATGATTATGGTGTTTAACGCCACTTTGAACAATATTTCAGTTATATCATTGTGGTCAGTTTTATTAGTAGAGGAAACCAGAGTACTCGGAGAAAACTACCGACCTGTATCAAGTTACTGTCAAAATTGATCACATAATGTCGCATCGAGTACACCTCTCCATGAGCGGGATTCGAACTCACTACTTTATTTAGTGGTGATATGCACTAATTGCATAGGTATTTGTAAATCCAACTACCATATGTTGTATGAAAGCGGTGTTAAATATATCCACAATACATAAATCATTCCAGGTATATCAATTATATAAAGTAATTTACCTGGTGGTGCCTGTTGTGGTTGATTTGAAAAAATAGGTGGCGCTCCCATTTGTTGTTGCATACCATATGCTTGCTGTCCTTGCATGCCATAGCCTTGCTGCTGTTGTGGGTCATAACCGGGAGCAACTAAATGAAGATTAAAATATTATATTTGAGTTGGAAACTATTTTATATTTGCTATTCGTCCACATGAAAGCAAATGTGGATAAACAGTGAAATCAGTTTGTAATGTTGAAACTGAACCACATCAGAAGTTTATTGATTAAGAAATAAATCATGGAAGCCAGAATGTGTTGGGAGTTTTAACATGGATTGGCGGATATTAGTATTTTATCCCGAGCCAGAAGCGAGGGATAAAATTTACTAATATCCGTCAATCCATGTTAAAACTCAAAATACATTCTGGCTTCCATGATTTATTTCGATTCTGATATGTCTAAGAGTACAAATACGGTAGTATACTTTGATTGGAAGACGGTAATTTATATTTACGCTTGCGGAAAATGTCGCACACAATTTATGCTGCCAATGGAAAAGTCAGTCACATTCACCGGCGCATGTGCTAATGAGATTATACCGAATGGATAACTCGCTCGTTTGTTAACAAAGCGAAAGAATGAGGGCATGTTAGAATTAGAGTTATCTCCTCGAGTGTGGTAGGTAGATCATCGGTTTGAGCCCCGGGTCGAGTCAAACCAAAGACTATAAAACTGGCATTTGCTGTTTCGCCGTTTTGCACACAGCACCAATTCAAGGAGTAAGAACAAAGACTGTGTGAATCTGTGTAGTTGTTTTTACTGTTTGTTTATATCTGAATAGCCGTTGGCGATCGAATTATCACAAGGAGAGGGTTAGGACATCATCGGTAACCCGCAGCTGATCACGCTCTTATTACTCCCCACTAATAACCCGAGGGGCACTTGCATAGAAATCTTTGTTTCGTTGAAAAAAGCCTATGAATAGTTACCAATCAAAATTATCGTTTGATATTGTTAATTTCCTTCTTTGAGGTAAAAAAAGCTATACAGAAAAATGGGGGCTCTCATAATTTGCAAGGAATTCCTTTCTGAATTTGGATACAACTTAAAGCAGTGACTTGGTTGGCTACAAAGACGGTCATCGGAACTTATCAACGTGTTTTAAAACGATCACATGACAATGAGGATTTCTGTACCAGTTGACTCATGCGTGATGAGTGGAGAATAATCGATGCGTCATCAACTGTGTGCGACGATCCGGTCGGGATCCCATAAACCGGTTTAACTGCGCCACATATGTGTCTGTCCTTAGTCATGACATGGCTTTCTAACGTCATATGTGGTGGACTTTTTCATATTCAATGATTTGAAGTGAGAGGTGATTGTTCGTTTTGTTGATATTGGTGGAAATGTTGACCATCACTGTTTAAGCTTTCTTTACATAACTGGTAGGCTCGTATTCAGGAATACACGCCCGAATTGAGCGTCAAACTACCCGCGACTGTTGTTTCACTGAGCTAGCAATATGAAAATCCAACTAAGCGTATTTGTCCGATACAAAGTTGAAATTATCATCACTTTGTCTAAATGTCACTTGCTTTTGCCAAGAAATTGCTGAAAAACTGCTCATTTGGCATTAAATAATAACCACTCACTCATTGTCGAAATTAGGGGCATGTTTATTTATTATTTTAATATTTTGTGGGAGTATTTTAATTTTTAAAAGGCATGTAGGGTATGCAAAATACTGGTTGGCTAATTACTGAAAATGTCACGTTTACAATTTTCCTATTCACAAATATAGATTTTAACAAACAATCTAGTTTGTCCTTCGTGTGTACCTAAGTGTCAGAGTTTATTTTTAAAGGGTAAATCTAGACCTACCTCTGGTTTACACAAGAGATTAAAATGAATAGAAAACTTACCTAAGTAAAATATTGTTTAAATACCAAAACACTACAGTGCATTAAAATATCTGTTAAATTTTTGCGTTTGTAATAGAGATAAAGCATCTCATTCTTATTGCTTCGATCAGATTAAATCATGAAACATGTCTTTTACCCCCCCCTCCCCCCCTTTAAAAGGAGGGTGTTACTTTGTCAATCAGTGGTGAATTAATCTTTAGCATGTATTTTTCTTCGGCTAAATGTTCCTAATGCTCATACAGAGTCCTTCTTTATTATTCCAAATGAAAAATATTTATGGAATACACTCAATCAAAACTGATTATGGCAACGTATGTGATCAACCTGCTACGTTGAATGGTTGGTAAAGTTTCTCTTCCATAAAAAAACAAACCCAAACAAAAAAAACAAAAATACACTAATTTGTAAACAGGACTATTATAATGAGGCTATTTGTACTCGATTTCCATTAGCAATTGTTTTTAATTAGAATGTGTTGACATAAAAACCACTGAAATCTGTTAACTTTTTCATCTTTCATAAATAAACAATCAAAACATTGACAATTCTGAATGTTTTGGTGTAAAATTTTTTAAAATCTATCCAGAAATTACTTCACAATATTTTTTTGAAAAAATATGGTTTTGGTTGATTATATAGGGATTTTTTTTACATTTTTGACAGATGACTATATACATTTTCTTTAAATATTTATACATTTTTTTTTTATCTTTATATTGAATTTTATTTTCATGCCTAGAAAAAAATTACACGAGTTCTGTTCATGATTCATCAAAACGATATAGAAATGTTTTTTCTTGAATTGCTAGAATAAAACCGGTGGACCTGTAAATTTCAATCGCCTATCCTTTCTTTTGGGGATAGGAGACCATATATAAATGTTTGTATATTCCAAAATTTGTTGTTAATTATATGCATATGCTATTAAAATAGCAGCCTGCATCGGCATTAACATTTGTGCACAGCGTGTTTTTAAGTCATTAGGTTAGTTTTAGTTCTAAATTTATTTTTAGAAATACGGAAATTCATACGGAGTTATCTTTCTTGACTGACAATTTTTCTGAATCTGAATAATTTTCGGCACTAAAAGCTGACAGAAACTCTTATTAATGAATAAAAAGGTGTACCAGAGAAATATTTCGTTAAATAAATATATAACCTAGCGCAGTGTAAAGTTTGGGAATGTCATTCTACTGCAAACTTAATATATTTGCATTTTATTTCAATGCGATGGTACGGAGTTATCTTTCTTGGCTGACAATTTTTCGGCACTAAAAGCTAACACAATTTTTTATTAATGAATAAAAACGTGTATCAGAGAAACATTTCGTTAAATAAATATATAACCTAGCGCAGTGTGAAGTTTGGGAATGTCACTATATTGCAAACTTAATATATTTGCATTTTATTCCAATGCGATGGCGACATTCCATCGAGGGGGTCACCCTCTAAATCATCAAAATGTTAATAATAATCTCCCGTTTTAACTCAAATCTAATAAACAAATCGTGGAAGTAATTATTGCTGAAAAGAAAACAATATAAGACGTTTCGCTATTTTCTACAGTATAAATAAACGAGGTCTTTGTTCTACAATTTTCCATGATTTTCATGACCGACGAAAATGTCAACATTTTCAAATGAGAATCACCACTAGGAAATAGAAAATGCAAATATCCCCGGTAAAATGCAAATATTCCCGGTAAAATGCAAATAATTAAAGATTACCAGTTATATTAGCGTTTACCAGTTAAATTAGCGAATTGTCTTGTTATATTTGCGTTTTACCTTTTAAATTTGCATTGTCGTGGGATTTTAGCGTTTTTCCTTTTATATTTGCGTTTTTCCTTTTAAATTTGCATTGTCGTGGGATTTTAGCGTTTTTCCTTTTATATTTGCGTTTTTCCTTTTAAATTTGCATTGTCGTGGGATTTTAGCGTTTTACCTTTTATATTTGCGTTTTTCCTTTTAAATTTGCATTGTCGTGGGATTTTAGCGTTTTTCCTTTTATATTTGCGTTTTTCCTTTTAAATTTGCATTGTCGTGGGATTTTAGCGTTTTTCCTTTTATATTTGCGTTTTTCCTTTTAAATTTGCATTGTCGTGGGATTTTAGCGTTTTTCCTTTTATATTTGCGTTTTTCCTTTTAAATTTGCATTATCGTGGGATTTTAGCGTTTTACCTTTTAAATTTGCATTTTATCAGTTAAATCGCACGGTCATCTAAATCACCCGCTGAGTAGAGATTACGTAATACTGTAGTCGTCACTAGCTCATTGAATATGACGATCTATAGTATTATATTATCGTGTATCTATCTATACGTATTTATTTATTTATTTATTTATTATTATTATTTATGTCATACTAGTCTGGCCCTTAATAAATTTAGTGTATTCAATACACAATAATCCATCAATTGTTGCGTATTTGATTTTTATGTCGTATTCTAACTTAATGCGATGTTTATTAAGAATTGTGACTTTAAATGTATTGAAATATTAGCAAAGTGTGATACACGTACAGAATACGTATACTGTTGTCACTTCACTATTACTTGTTTTTGATTATCATGCGAGAAACACATTAACCTTGTATTACCTATGCTGGGACTATTTACTAAAACATGAATTAAGTATATTAAACTATCGGTCTCTATTAAGCTATTTATGTCTTGTTTTATAGCACAGGATTGTGTATGTACAGCGTCAAAGTTATTGTGCTTTAAAAGTTCTGATTATTGTAATGAGACACCTTAATGAACAATAAATATTTTTGTTTATGATATAAAACAAATAATCATATCCCTATGTAAACGCCGTAAAGCGAGAGACCATATTTTAATTTGAAATATTTTATTCTTCAATAAATTAAGGCAAATAATTCCTGAAATAAGAAGTGAAAGGCGGGTTTACTTATTTTTATTTTCATTCTGAAAACAACAGGCACATTCACACCGGTTCACTCAGCAGGGTACCTAATATTGCCAGGCAGAATATACAAGTGTCATCTTACATCCGGTCGACGGGACTCTGACCGAATACATGAATACATGTGTCACAATCTTTGGCAATAATCAGAAACGCAATACACATTTTGTGACCATTTAACGGTACCCGTGACTAGAATAGGAGATGCAATACACGTTTTAAAGGTTCTAATAGGTGATCAAGTATACATTAGGAATGGTGCATATTAAAGCACACTGGCGGAGCAAGGGGGTGTTCGACAATTTAGTAAAATTCGTGTATAAATTGGGTAAAAATTGGCAAACAAGAGCCTGGGTCCCCGTTTTCAAAACTGCTGGATCCGCACCTGATGCAGCAATGATTCTGGGGCTATTTTCACAAAAAAATCTTAAGATTAACATTGATCGCAAGTTATATTGGATTGTTCATTTTTATCTTGATTTTTTTTTGTGCATCATCAGAATGATATAGCAACAACCAAAATTATGAAGTAAAGCAGGGTGAACAGAGCAGGGTAGAACATTCTTCTTGCAAACCCCAAAAAGCAAAATAGACAAAAAACATTCATATGCAATTTTTCCTTATAAAAACAACAATCATATTTTTTATGACTATTCTGAGATTAATCAGAAGGGTCCGCCAGTTCGAAAGACGTTATTAAAATAAACAAAAAATGTTTTCTTTACGCAGACATATTACGCTTTGTTCAAATCAGAAATAACCGTTATGAAAACAGATTAATCTTTTTACTGTTGGCAAGTAAGAATATTGTATTTCCATAAACAAATTATTATATTACGTAAGAGATGTACCCTGAAGTTTTATATAATATACTTTAAAAGTATTTATAATACGCATCGTCTGTAATTGTCAAATGAAAACTATTACAAATTATATGTTTACATAATCCTCTCAATTTTATGGCTCCCTACCCTGTAACTTTCTGTGCTTTTAGCTAAGAAGCAGAGCTTAGGTGTAGCTTTATTGTAGTGCATGAACGATCGATTACAAAGTGCGATCTTATAAATAATAGCATTAAAACAATTTTACTCCGTAGCATAGGCCTATTTTTATTTTTTTACGAATTCATGGCATTGTTCCGATGTCTGTTCTTTTTTTTCACATAATTTCGTAGTTCTTCAATTTTCAAAAAAAATCTTTTGTAAATGTGTCTCATTAAAGACGGATCGTTTTCTCCGATTCGTTTGTTTTGCCATAAGTATATAGAAACAAAACGTAAATCTGCAAAAAGTGATTGTGTAATAAATTCATAAAAGATGTTAAAGTTTGCTTTTAAAGACGCAAGTACCAAAAACAGTGAACCTACCTACTGAACAGTACTTTTTGTAATGCTAAAAATTTACTTCATTTATAAAGTAGCTGGAAAAAAATCCAGAAGGGCTATATAAAATTGAACTTACTATGTCGTCTGCCTCTCAGGCACCGGCTCTTTCTATCATGTAACTGTCATGGGGTCACTGATCGTACTTGTAAACAAAAGAGCTGACTGAAATATGCCTGTTTCTTATATAAAATACATGTCACTTTGCAGTGCATTGTGGTTTCAGTACTAAGAAAAACATCAAAAGTAAACACAATTTTGAAAGTGGTCATTTTCAAACATTCTGTTATTTTATTTAGATGTAATATGATTTGGTAGATGGCCAGAACCATGAAATTTTAAAACCAGCCATTTCCGGATTTTATATTCGTTTCCATCCCGTATATGGGCCCTGTTTTTACTTCATACGAAAACAGATGACGCCATTTTACTGACAGCAAAAGTTGCCAGATAATCGAGAGTATATTAAAATACAAGAATGACTTTAAAAACAATCTTATGTACAAAGAAATATTTAACTAGCCATTCTTTGAAAATTCCAATCGTCATATGAATGAAGGGTTAACACTGTTAATCGCTATATCTGAAAATCGATAATAGCACGAAAACCGATAACACGATGCTAATAATCGAATATTCTTCTACATATTTTTGGACAGGAAGAGCTCAGATCACATACTCCATTCATTATTGTATTTTTATCCAATAAAATATTTTAAAAAGTTGTACTTCAATTTTCTATTTCATTAGTTAACGATATTTTTTTATTTTTTTTTTGATAGCGTCAAGTGTTTCGTTGGTTATGCGTGTTATTTGTTGACATCCTAGTTTTAGTAATAGTGTGATATCGGGGTGAAATTTAAATGTATAACAAGCTTGCTTGCTGTATTTATCCTTTCTTAAGAAAAGAATGTCATTATTCCTACAATGTAGCGTCAATTTATGTGTTTTCATCCGTATTTTTACATCCGACATTTTTTTTTTATTGACATGTACAAGGTTACATAATATACAGATCCCTCCAAGTGTATCAAACACTCAGGTCGGACAGAGAGTTTTGTCGGACTTCACACCGACAAATGTCCGACCAAATTGTCCGACAAATGTCCGACCAAATCCTCCCAGGTCGGAGTGAGAGTCTCCACTCTCAGATAGTTAAACTGTAAACAGGAAACGTTCCCAAATTCTGCTAACCAATAAATTTGTGCATAAGGAAACATGCGTATCATAGTAAAGCTGAAGTAAATGAGTGATATACAGTGGTACGGAAAGTATAGATATGTTAACGGCTGTCACGGGCGATATATACAATAATATCCACGAATAAAATGTATTAGCATGCAGTACCCATGTTTTAAGTGCACTAGAAGTGAATATTAATATGCCCCTATGTACTCGCGACAATCGATGCCAAGGCCCTTTCACTTGCTGCAGACAGTTGCCGGTTTACGATATCGGGTGCGTTTGCTCTTTTACGTGTTTGCCAAATGTAGGGCGAACGAATCCGGGTAAATAATTCTAATTTATACATTTATTTCTTTAAAGGCAAATTTGGATTAAAATTATTTAGTAAAATTTAAGCTTTATTTTGTTCATGGCGAATGGGTCATAAATCCGTAAATCCCGTTTTTTTCTTCTTGAAAATTGGCAGTCTGCGGAGTCCTGATATAGGTGAAATAATATTTTATTAGTGTATTCTACGTTTTTTTTTTTACAGTTTACCTGTCAAAACATCACCCATCTCAGCATGTTGTCGCATCGTGCATTCATGATATACAAATACACCTATCACAGTAGCTGCAATAATGTAGCTCCTGTGACAAACTTGTGTCTCGGCAGAGCTACAACGCGGTCCAATTCGTCACAATGGAGCAAAAAAAAAAGTTGCAGTTGAAACATAAAAACTCACTATTTACGCTTCAAACGTTTCATTATAACAATTACTGATGATCCCAGTCCTTGTTAAATCGGTTTGGCTGAGAAATATATGCTTTTCAAAGTTAGCAACAACCTTGTTCAAATTTATCGATCGTTTTCCATAACCGGAAACTACGGAAGGCGGAGCTTTTCTAAATATGGTAAACATTCCAATCGTAACTACTCGGCCATTCTCACTACCCTGTTATTTGCAGGGTAGCGAGAATGGCCGAGTAGTTACGATTGGTAATCATTCACGCCTAAATCGCCAAATATGGTATCGACATCTAAATAGTGAGGCCGGATATGACGAAATTAAAAATTTTCAAAGAGGAGATTTTTATTTTGTGGGAATTACATTCTAAAATACTGGTAAGTGATAAAAACTTGTTATAATAATGGACAAAAGGAAAGGTTATGTCTTATTATTGATAAATGCAGGCGTCAGAAGCTCTGTAAGCGAGCGCAAAAAATCTCGGCGGCTGCTCCATTACGTATAATGACATCCCGTTATAACCCTTGCGAGTAAGCGAGCATTTAGGGTTTTATTATTAGAACTATTATCACAGGTGTGAAAAAAAACGTTGCTCAAGACTCTTTTTACTAAGACTTATAAACATAGATAACTATTCTACGTTTTCGATTTTCAAGCCGTCTTCCAATTTATTTGTACTTAAAAAATAAATTTATATCTTTTTTCTTATATATGTGTATAAATATCTTAATAAACTAAATACATTTACGGTGAGAAATTATTATACGTTATGATATCGTTATTTAGGTAAATACTTATTAGACAGATTTTTTTTAAAACCATTTTTGTCTTTTTAATTGATAACTGACCAAAGCTAAATAAATGAAATGTGACTTAATGTGTTAATTATATAAATCCTTGCCTTCTATAAATTTTAATTTCTTATCTAATTCTTATTCTTATTTAACAATATGGTCAGGTTGTTATTTTCATTGAATGGCTTCCCAGTAGGGTCTCTTCCTGTATATTGGTGACAACTGACTGCTAATGCATGACAAACAATTTTAATCAGCCATCATTATCATGAAATACATTTTTTAATCTTTATTTTGATGATGGCACCTAATTCCAATCACCTAATCCAAATTAGTATAGTAGAGGAGTACCGTATTTTTCGGACGATAAATCTAGATACAAATGACGATTTTGTTCACAGTACAAAAAATGTATACCTTTATTTTGCTGTAGGTTTATTTCTGAATAAGAAGACTCGTATCATCGATGTTCTTGGTGTTATTTTATTTTTTAAATAAAGCAATAAAAGTATACTAACAGGGGGGGTGCAATTCTGGGGATAAAATATTCAACATTCGAAAAAAATCAATATTCAATAATTGAAGTGTTATCGAAAATCAGTTCAATATTGTATTTTATAATAAAATATATACTATAAAAAATGTATCTTGTTGAAAAAAATCACAGGGTGGATAGATTTACAATATAAAATTATTATCACAAAATATCTAAATATAGCTATAGCTATTCTATCAAACACGAGCATGCGCACGTGGTTGTAGTAAAAAAATGGCGGTTGCAATGCATCTCACAGTAAACGTGTAAAACAACTTTTTATATTGAATAAACTGGAAAATAATTTATATCGATTTCGTTACTTAATCGATATTTTATTGCAATAATTCATATGAGGCTATGGGTGTTTAAACGTCACTTTTCAACAATATTTCAGTTATTTATTGACCTTTGAGCTACCTTTCCTGGCGCGAATATGGGGCAAGGTAGAAATACACCAGTGTATTTACGTACAAAATAAAGACAAAAATATCTCATATTTATATAAGTAAGAAAATTTAACAGAACATTTGCATGAATGTTTGTCGGAAAAGGTTGATAGTTTCAGTAAATTTCAACACACAATTTATCAGCCATATTTACGTTACCCCCTTTTGCATACATCATCAAAATCATTGTAAGTGTAAAATGTAAATGTCTGTAATTCTGTGCTCTCACGGGCTTCTTGATTGATTTAATAAACTATGTTATGTTATGTTATGTTATGTTATACATGAACATGCGAAGATATATGTTTACACCTAATCATTTTTCAAATTTTTGTTTCAACTTTATTCGTAAAGTCTAATGCTAATTCCGTCTAGTATGAGATATATACAAAAAAATATACATGTAAATATTTACGTTGCCGTAAATTTGATGATTGGTGGTCCCGATATTTCAGGTACAGGTTGAATGCGTGTCAATGATTTGTAATCACATGAAATTAATTTCAGTAATTTCAAATGCAAAAGTTAAATGGGATTGACTGAACAAAGTAAACTGTACGACTTTTACGTTTGCACCGGTGGGCATCATTTGTAATTTATTTTAAAAGTCGGTACATGAGTACAACAATAACATAAGCTCTAATGTGCTTTTAAGTCCGACATTAAAAAATATATACATAATATCTTTTTGTTCCCCTTGTTAATTGTATATGCCCTCCTGGGGCCCTAATTTTGTTAATAAACTTATATTTATTCTATTTCTATATCCATACAATAAGCACCGCCTATTTGTCAGTCAATTATACATCAAAGAGACCGATAAGGAGCAATTAACACATGATTGACAAGGTGAGAGAGTTGTAAAATAAATCGATTATGGATGTACAAAACAGAGAATACTTTTTTTGTTTTGGTAACGGAGAAAGATAATTTCATTGCATACATATAAACAAGTTTTATTCAAAAAAAAAAAAATGAAGAAAACAAATAAAAATAAATAATAATAATAAACAAAGATCGTTTCTGTATGACTGCAACACAACTATTGTTATGTGGTTACTTTTCTCGCTTGCCGCGCTAATAACGTGTTGTCCGGGAATGTCCTGATGGACAATTTGACTGCCGCGTTCGGCCGCGAGACGATCGCGGACTTCCCGATGCTAATTAGTCAATTTCCACGCCGCGATTGTCCGCGAAACCGCGCGGATTTGGCGTAATCCATGCTGGCTGTAGTGAGGACTGACATTTTTTTTCACTAGGACCACCAAACCCATATGCAATTTCGCGAACTCTGTAGTATTAATGTTTAATATAAATATTAATTATTATGTTTTCATATTTGATGTGTGTTTATATTGGTGTAAAATTAATAATAAATATTCAGTATTATATTTTCATATTTCATGTGTAATTTTTTTTAGTTTTAGAGTTTAATAATACATATTCATTAATTTGTTTTCGTATTTTATGTAATTCCATTTATGTAGAAAAAGCAAAAAAGAGAATCAAATTTACCTTTATTAACATGTGATTACCTTGGTAATTCACCCTTAATCGAACCCCTTAATTCCTCTTAATTAGGAAGGACACCATTCTTTGATATTTTGTTATAGTTAGAGTATATTAAGTGAAATTTTAATGGTTAAGAAGGCGGAGCGAGCGAAGCGATGCGACCCCCTTCTTAACCAATAAAATTTCACTTAATATACTCTAACTTTCACGTGCATTGCTTGACCACTTCAATACATACATACATATATAAATAAAACGGAAGTCGTATCAAAATCTTTTAACTATTAAACATGTCCAAGAGAAAGCCAAACTGGACCGATTGAGAGAAGATGATACTAATGGAGGAATACGAGAAAAGAAAGGACGTTTTAAGAGCAAAATTTTCGTCAACAATTATATTTCTTTAAAATTTAGGTACATGTATGTTTAACAGGACACAATCATAATGTTCCTCAACTTCCCACTTTTGAGTTTGGATGCACCTCCCTCATCTATTTGGAGGATTTTACGTTCAACAGTTATATACGAAACTAATTTTAATAACTGTATGGAAATATCATGTAAATAAAACATAAAAAAAAAATAGGCTCGATTCCTAAATGTACTGCTTTCTAAGTCATCCTGTAACATATCACATATCATCATAATAGACTGTCGGTCAAATCTGTATTTGTCTATTAACTCGAAGTCATCGTAGATATCAAGAGGTTTTGTACGATCTCTGAATACTCGCTCTCTACGTAAAGCTCTTCTCCCAGCATGAAACAACCGAAAACGTCCGACATGGAACATGTTTGTATTGGTAATAATGCAATACTAATATGCTTTAATTATACCTATTTCATATACCCGCAAAGCACGTGCCATCAAATGGTACAGTTGTAAAAATATTTACTCATCCGGAAAATGACCTTGATGGTGAATTTTATGTACATGTAAGATATGATATGGATTTGATGATAAACTCGAATGCCTATGAAATATTGCTAATATGGTTTGTTGTTATCTTTTTATTCATACAATATCACTTTCATAACTCACAATCAATATAAAATAGCAATTCAAGAAAACTTAAGGAACCTACCCATCTACCTTAAAGCTAAGGGAAATCTTAAGTGTTTTCTTAGTTTAAGGACGTTTATGAATACCACTTAAGTATGATGGGCGGAGTTTTCTTAACTTAAGTGTTTCCTTAGGAAAATCTTAACTTTAGTGGCTTTA
The DNA here is from genome assembly GCA_963680875.1 of Bathymodiolus brooksi. Classification (NCBI taxonomy): domain Eukaryota; kingdom Metazoa; phylum Mollusca; class Bivalvia; order Mytilida; family Modiolidae; genus Bathymodiolus; species Bathymodiolus brooksi. The sequence continues at coordinate 71,541,591 of OY804590.1, forward strand.
TGAATACGGGCCCAGCTGCATTAAAAATGAAACGCATGTGCGCGAAGCCCAAGGAATTTTTAAAATTGAAGTGCCCGACAACGTAATTTTGGTATCAAATAATCATAAATCTCTATAAGTCAATATAGAGAGAAAGAAATAGTAGATTTATGATTATTTGATACCAAAATTATGTTGAGAAGTGTATGGAAAAAAAATGAAAAAAAAGGGGGGGGTAATGTAGGTCATGACCCCATGTACCTTTGCTTTTACGATCACAATTTTCCTTACGTTGTCAGGCACTTCAATTAAAAAAAATTCTTCGGCTTCGCGCACACGCGTTTCATTTTTAATGCAGCTGTTGCAGCTCGCTCCGCCCCTTCTTAACCATTAAAATTTCACTTAATATACTCTAACTATAACTTGGCCTTGAGGGATACACGAAATCATAAAATTTTATTACTTTGGTATAAATTAATTACTTACAGCTCACTCCAATACAATATAAACTTTAGCAGTAAACACAACAGGTGGGTACACCTGAGGAAAAGGCCTCTAGGCATGTAACTCTTGTGGGGACAACAAATGTGTTCTCTCTCTGAATTATAGAAAATTCAATTGTTTTACACTATTTCAACACATATTTTAATACAAGGCCTATAAAACAGATGTTTACAGAAGTGAATTTAATTTTTTTAAACGTTAAACTTAACGTAAAATATTCATATGAATAATTTCTTAGCTCCGAGCTTTGCTTTCAGATGCATACAAATCTATGTTTAACACTGTATTAGCGATTATTTAAAAAAAATATCCATATACATATTTTTTTTTAACGAAAACAAGCCCGTAATAAATTACAGAGTTATCGAAGCGAATCATGATTAAGTTGGATATAATGTCGCACAATAGGCTACCCGATTTGTAAGGCTTGAAGTAATTTACCATATAACAATATGTTCGTAATGATGAACTAAAATGCATCAATCGCCTGTAAAATAAATAAACATAAATTATAATGTTGAATCTCCGTGAAAATATTAAACGTTTACATTTAAATCAACATCAAATTGAAATAAATATGAGTGCATAGTTCTAGATCCTGAAAAACAAAATCAAGAAATAAAATATACATAACTACTGTAAAATACACAACGATTGATGGATTATTGTGTATTGAATAGCTAAAGTTATTATCATCCAGAATGGTACAAATAAATAAACAATAATATAATACTATTATAGATTGTTCTTATATTTATCAGGGAATTATATAAACATTTGAAGAAAAAAAAATCCTGTATTTATTGTTCAATCTAATTAACTGACAAAATAGTGTTTACATGTAAATTGCATATTTCTGTTGGATCGGACAAGGACGCGTACGTTATGTAAACGGCGTTTACATAGGGTTATGATTATTTGTTTTATATCATAAACAAAAATATTTATTGTTCATTAAGGTGCCTCATTACAATAATCAGAACTTTTAAAGCACAATAACTTTGACGCTGTACATACACAATCCTGTGCTATAAAACAAGACATAAATAGCTTAATAGAGACCGATAGTTTAATATATACTTAATTCATTTTTTAGTAAATAGTCTCAGCATAGGTATTACAAGGTTAATGTATTTCTCGCATGATAAACAAGTAATAGTGAATATACGTATTCTGTACGTGTATCACACTTTGCTAATATTTTAATACATTTAAAGTCACATTTCTTAATAAACATCGCATTAAGTTAAAATACGACATGAAAATCAAATACCAACAATTGATGGATTATTGTGTATTGAATACACTAAATTTATTAAGGGCCAGACTAGTATGACATAAATAATAATAATAAATAAATAAATAAATACGTATAAATACACGATAATATAATACTATAGATCGTCATATTCAATGAGCTAGTGACGACTACAGTATTACGTAATCTCTCTACTCAGCGGGTGATTTAGATGACCGTGCGATTTAACTGGTAAAATACAAATTTAAAAGGTAAAACGCTAAAATCCCACCATAATGCAAATTTAAAAGGAAAAACGCAAATATAAAAGAAAAAACGCTAAAATCCCACGACAATGCAAATTTAAAAGGAAAAACGCTAAAATCCCACGACAATGCAAATTTAAAAGTAAAAACGCAAATATAAAAGGAAAAACGCTAAAATCCCACGACAATGCAAATTTAAAAGGAAAAACGCAAATATAAAAGGAAAAACGCTAAAATCCCACGACAATGCAAATTTAAAAGGAAAAACGCAAATATAAAAGGTAAAACGCTAAAATCCCACGACAATGCAAATTTAAAAGGAAAAACGCAAATATAAAAGGAAAAACGCTAAAATCCCACGACAATGCAAATTTAAAAGGAAAAACGCTAAAATCCCACGACAAAGCAAATTTAAAAGGAAAAACGCAAATATAAAAGGAAAAACGCTAAAATCCCACGACAATGCAAATTTAAAAGGTAAAACGCAAATATAACAAGACAATCCGGTCGGGATCCCATAAACCGGTTTAACTGCGCCACATATATGTGTCTGTCCTTAGTCATGACATGGATTTCTAACGTCATATGTGGTGGATTCATTTCATATTCAATGATTTGAAGTGAGAGGTGATTGTTCGTTTTGTTGATATTGGTGGAAATGTTGACCATCACTGTTTAAGCTTTCTTTACATAACTGGTAGGCTCGTATTCAGGAATACACGTCCGAATTGAGCGTCAAGTTTACCCGCGACTGTTGTTTCACTGAGCTAGCAATATGAAAATCCAACTAAGCGTATTTGTCTGATACAAAGTTGAAATTATCATCACTTTGTCTAAATGTCACTTGCTTTTTCCAAGAAATGGCTGAAAAACTGCTCATTTGGCATTAAATAATAACCACTCACTCATTGTCGAAATTAGAGGCATGTTTATTTATTATTTTAATATTTTGTGGGAATATTTTAATTTTTAAAAGGCATGCAGCGTATACAAAATACTGGTTGGCTAATTACTGAAAATGTCACGTTTACAATTTTCCTATTCACAAATATAGATTTTAACAAACAATCTAATTTGTCCTTCGTGTGTACCTAAGGGTCAGCGTTTATTTTTCAAGGGTAAATCTAGACCTACCTCTGGTCTACACAAGAGATTAAAATGAATAGAAAACTTACCTAAGTAAAATATTTTTTAATTACCAAAACACTACATTGTCTTAAAATACCTGTTACATTGTTGCGTTGTAATAGAGATAAAGCATCTCATTCTTATTGCTTCGATCAGATTAAATCATGAAACATGTCTTTTAAAATGAATAGATAACTTACCTAATTAAGATATTGTTTAAATACCAAAACATTCCAGTGCATTAACATATCTGTTAAATTTTTGCGTTGTAATAGAGATAAAGCATCTAATTCTTATTGCTTCGATCAGATTAAATCATGAAACATGTCTTTTACCCCCACAGGGCTTTTAATGTTTAAACACTGGCTTTGTATCAATACAATAAATATATGATAATTTTCTCGACATTTACAGTTGTATTCCTGTGTGTGATTGTGTAGGTATGGGCCCCCAGAGCACTGCTTTGCCCGGGGGCCTATAATGCTGTTAAGACGGCCCTGTGTATAATCACTAAGGAGGGTTTCGGTTACATCTAATCAGAAACAGTGTAAAATTGCTGTTTATGTGTTTAATTTGGATTTTTACTAAATATATGAATTGGTTACCAATAACTGTATAATATATGATTAAGTATGCATGTTTGCGTACTGCAGTCTGCAAATATATGAAACTGTATTGTTTTCATGAAGAGAGAATATATAATGAAACCCCATGCAGCTGAACCGCAAATCTAAATTTTGCCTAAAGTGCACACCCCACACACTATGATTAAAGCATTCAAGTGCATCTAAAGCATTGTGTTTGCATTTTGTGCCTGTCGGAGCAGATACTATACTTAATAATAACATGGAATACAATAGGCATATTTACTAAAAATTTAAATACTAGTATTGCGTAGTTCTAAAAACACACTTAATACATACTTAATAACATACACGAATTATGTTAAAACATTCATTTCTCAAGCACAAAACGATAAAATTCCGACAAAAAATATGTTTTCTCTGAATATACAAGCCGATATCGTTCAACGAGCTCTAGTTTCATTGAAATCTGGCAAAGCGGTTGGTCTTGACGGAAATCCAAACGAGTTTCTAAAATTCGGTGGTGATGTCATGATTACCTCTCTTACAAATCTGTTCATAACCATAAGTGATCTTGAACAGACCCCATCAGATTGGCAAAAAGGTATCATTATTCCGATTCATAAGTCCGCATCTATTTATGATCTAAATAACTATAGAGGTATTACTCTGACCTCAAACGTGTACAAAATTTATGCAAGCATTATGGAAAATACTATTATGGCTTTCCTCGAGGATAAAAATGTACTCGGTGAAAGCCAGAGGGTGCCTTTAGAAAAAACAGACGTCCCGAGGACCACTTATTCACATTAAACGGTATATGCTCCCAAAGAAAGTCATCTAAACTAAAAACTTATATAGCTTTCCTTGATCTATCAAAAGCATTTGATAGAGTTTGGCGTGACGGTCTTTTTTACTTATTGTGGAAAAATGGGGTACAGGGGAAAATATGGCGTCTCTTAAAAGAAATTTACAGTAATGTAGAGAACAAAGTAATTTTTGGATCGTATAAATCTGAATGGTTCGATCAAGACTTTGGAGTTAAACAGGGATGTATTCTCTCCCCTACTCTGTTCTCAATTTTGATGAAGGACCTTTCAGATATGCTTGAAAAAGAGAACATAGGAGTCTCTTTTTCGTCCAAAATTATAAATGCCCTGATGTACGCCGATGATGTCGCTCTTATCGCAGAATCTGAATCCGACCTCCGGAAAATGTTAAAAATTTCCCATGATTTTGCTTGTAAGTGGAATCCAAAATTTAACCACTCAAAATCGAAAGTTTTAGTGGTAGGTCAACGCATTGACAAAAACAGGAAATGGTATCTCGGAAATGAAAAAATTGATGAAACCGATAATTACAAATATTTAGGTGTATATTTGTCTAGAAATCTTAAGCCAACTCATCATATTCTTAAGTACCTAAAAGAAAATTTAGAAAATAAACTAAACGGTATGGTAAGGATCCTAGGAAAACACGGCGAGTTTAATAGGGTAGAATTCGGAAACGCTTTATGGACCTCAGTAATACGTCCATGTATTGCACATGGCTGTTCCATATGGCTTCCGTCGTCGGAAGCGCAGCGTAATTTACTACAAAGTATACAATACAAAGCGGCAAAAATTATTTTACGTACAAAAATTAATATTCCTATAAGTGCTTTATTATTAGAGTTAGGATGGGAACCAATCAATGCTTTTTTAGATAGGCAGAGAATTTCTTATTTTTCAAGATTCTCTGAACTAAATTCAACAAGACTGTGCAAGCAAACATTTGATGAACTGTTTAGTAAAAATATAAAGGAATGGCCTTATTTTGATTACATACGATCTTTATTTGAGTCGGTTGGTCTAGATCATTTTATAAATGGAAGTTTTAATAAAGGTACATTCTATACATTTTTTGGTGAATTTACACGAAGAAAAGAACTTGACAATATAGATACGAAGTCAAGCTTGCATTTGTACAAAACGTTTAATATCACAGGTAGAACCCAAAAATATTTAATCAATATAAATGATTTTCGCGGTTCAAGGCTCAAACTTCTAGCAAGGACCAACTGCTTGCCAGTAAACAGTACCTTATGTCGTATGCAAATTCGCACTAATCCTCAATGTACAATATGTACAAACAATTATGAAGAAAATGTGAATCACGTGCTACTTGAATGTGAAGCAAATACTAATTTGAGAAATGAGTTAAACTCGGACATAACAACCCTATTTTGTGGACAAAACATAGATGCTGACTTCACTGGATTGCCGCCACATGGAAAAATTATGTTTTTAATCGGTGATTTGGGATATCATTTCTCTAATTTTATAGTAGATGAAATTGATAAACTATGTAAGAGGTTTTTGTGCAATATTTTTATGCTAAGGTCCCAAATCGCCGAATGACTAAGTGACATAATATATATTTTACTATAATATATGTTTTATAATATATATTTTACTATAATTGTATGTTTTATAATATATATTTTACTATAATTGTATGTTTTATAATATATATTTTACTATAATTGTATGTTTTATAATATATATTTTACTATAATTGTATGTTTTATAATATATATTTTACTATAATTGTATGTTATTATATTTGGGGGGTTTTTTCTATCTAAAAATGTTAAATGATAATTGTCAATAGGGTTTTTGTTTGATATTTTACTAAGAAAATATTTAGGGAAATTTTATGTGATCTGTGTTTGTAACATATTTTTCTACAATTCAGTTTGTGTTTTACATGTACTAAATACGATCTTAACAGAAAGAGAGACATTTTAAACTGAAATTGTGTGACATTTCACTGTATATATTATTTTTAGTATGTACTGTATATAGTTTTATAATATGTAAGCATATCTTGGACGCGGCCACTGCTACCCCGGTGGTGGTTGCCACCGTTGTAAAGGGGTAGTTTTTCCAAATAAATATATATATATATATATATATGTGGATTCCATATCGATTTAAACCATTGAATATTGATCGAAGGCAATTGTATGACACTTTATTACAGTTTTAGGATTAACAATTCTGAACAATAATATTTTCATTTATTATTAATTATTAATTATTAATTCTTACCTTTTTGATTGTTCATTTTTATTTTTGATCTTGGTGTCGTACGTATCCCCTTCAGGTAAAACCACCTTACGTGTTTTTTTTTGTTTACATTGGTTACGGGTTGAATGCACTATTGAACATGCCACTATTAACAATGACATATTTGAATAATATGGAAAGAATGTTGAAATCATAACTAGGTCAATTTAAAAAAAAATAGGCTGTTCATAGGGGTGTACATTGTAGCACGTTAAAATAATTAAAAATTGCGTTTCAGTATCAGTCAAATGTATTGATTGAATGTGGACGTGGCGACTTGTCTAATTTTATAGGTTGCTTGATTGATTGATTGATTGTTTGTTTGGTGGTGTTTAACGCCACTTTCAACAATATTTCAGTTATATCGTGGCGGTCAGTTTTATTGGTGGAAGAAACCGGAGGACCCGGAGAAAACCACAGACCTGTCGCAAGTCACTGATAAACTTTATCACATAATGTTGTACACCTCGCCCTGGTCGAGATTCGAACTCACAACATCAGTGGTGATTGGCACTGATTGCATAGGTAGTTGTAAATCCAACTACCATACGATCATGACAACGACGTCCCTCTAATTGTATAGGTTATAAACACCAATTAACAATAAAATATAAAACAAAATATACCACACTGTCGAAACATTTCCAAAATCTAATTTAAAAAATCGTAGAAAGATTTAAAATCAATATCTCTAACACACCAGTACATGACCGGCCACTTTACTTGCTTTGTACAGACACTTCAATAAAGAGTGGCGGAGTTAACCTAGTTTTATGAGCCCAAACCTCCTCTCATTGTGAAATGATGCGGTCAATTGATATAATAAATGATAATGAAATCACCATAAACATGTACCCTCTTGATTTATAGACTTCTTTGTCGACTGATATATATTTGGTTATTATTTGAAATCGACGAATAAAATGATCACAGACACTTAGAGGTAATAAATGACTCTTCCCCTTTTTGTATACTTTTTTAAGTTTAATTACCATTAACACATATGGGGCGGTCGTGGTCGTGATCGTATGGTAGTTGGATTTACAGCTACCTATGTAATCAGTGCCTATCACCACTAACGTTGTGAGTTCGAATCGACGGTTCCTTTATTCGGACGAATCAGACTTCACACAGAGGCCTCCCATGAAAAACGAAAAGAATCTAATCCGGTCCTTAATAAATTTCACTGAGACGTTCCACTATATATAGATGATGTCCTTTCACTAAATGATCCAAAGTTTGGTGACTATGTCGATCGAATCTGTCCCTTTGACTTGAAATAAAGGATGCCACAGATACAGATAGGTCTGATTCATACCTTGACCTACAACAAGAAATTGAAAGCAATGGTCGGTTGAGAACGACTGAAGCTTTATGCCAAGAGAGATTATTTCAATTTTCCCATTGTGAACTTTTCATTTATATGTACATGTATCAACATTCCAGCAGCATCTGCATATGGGGAATATATCACAGTTGATAAGATATTTCAGAGCTTTAATTTAGTTCCTATAATAATTTACTTCATTGGAATGTAACCTATTCTCGTCATGATATAGACTAAGAAGTATTTGAAGATACCAAAGGGGTAATCAGAATCCGCAAATCGAAGAAGAACAGACAACACAATGGCTAAAAGAAAAAGGACAAAAGGACAAACAACTAAAATGTGCTCATTTAGTGTTAAACAACAATCGCTCACTCTACTCAATTAAAACGCCACAGGTACCAATATCAATATATATGTACATGTAATACACCAGATTTGTGTTTCTTTATTTCGATCAGTTCTTCAGTGGTACTCGACCCAAAACAGTTAGAAAACCAAATTTAAATAAAGAACATTGAAAAGTTCGGAACAAGCAAAATGTTCAAATTTACAACCATCCCAAATTAAGGCCAATATCAAGATTTTCCTCCACTAATGTCTATCTTCCTCTCTCGGTCATTCGCCAATATACTTAAAATTAGATCTCCGCACTTTCTCTCTATTTTCTATCGGTTGTTTTGTGGTCGCCGCGTGGAAGCTTGTTTTGAGGTCGCCGCGTGGAAGCTTCCACTTCCACGCGGCGACTACAAAACAACTGATAGAAAATAGGGAGCAAGTGCGGAGATCTAATTTTAATTAGATTGGGTCATGAATTCGTATTCTTAAAGCATATGCACTAGACCCAATATCACATATTAATTCCACGAGCCAATCAGCCAGAAGAAAATAGTGTCAACGATATGAGAAAAAAGAGCTTACCCTATCATTGACACTAATTTCTTCCTATTGGTCTAACGGGATTAATATTGATATGTACAAGTAGTGTCTAGTGCCAAGATCGGTTTCCTCAACCAATAAAACTGACTGCCATGGTATGAAATATTGTTGAAAGTGGCGTTAAACACCATAAACCATCCTGCCTGAGAGGAAGATAAACATTTGGTTAAGAAATAAGTCCTGGAAGCCATACCTATTTGATAGCAGTATTAACATTGGTTGGAAACGTATTTAAGTATTTTATCTCGAGCGTTAGCGAGGTATAAAATTTACTAATATCATGTCAATCCATGTTAAAATACCCAACGAATTATGACTTCCATCAATTATTTCGATTCTAATCTAATGAAAACGTCCGTCATCATTCAGGGAGCTAGCACTATATATATAGTGAAGCGAACGTTATCATAATTTCAAAAGTCAAAAGTCAGAAAGTTTTATTTATTTCAATATAAAAATATACAAACAACAGTATTCGACGAATATAGCTTATTCTTGTTATGATAACTTGAGAGCTGAAAAATGCTCATTTAGTGTTAAACTACAATCACTCAATCATGCACCAATCACTGTAAGCTGTCAAGTGTAGTTATAAAAGCTCGTTAGAGCTTGTGTTATGCTTGTTGTACAAGCTTCGACTTTAAATAAAACTTATTTATTTATTTATTTATTATATACGTGTAGGTATAACATGACGAAAAATACTTAGAAACCGTTTATAAAGAATTTACACACTTGAAACAGCTTACAAAGAACTACCTGCGCAAGATGTAATGGTCGTGTAATAGAGCTGTCCTAAAAATGGGAAATGATACTGGAAGAATTAATTTCTAAATCTCCAAAAGCTTCAAAGGAATGTCATATGTCATTTGACAATCGAATGATTGCTGAAAATTTTAACAAATCTGCACTTAATCAAACTAACATTACCTGTAATTAGCGAACCGGTTTGTAAATATAAACAAAGATGGCAGCCCCCACAAAAGTAAACAATCCAAACGTCGAAGTACTAATAAACCATAAACAATCTGCATTACCATCCGAAAATACACTAGAAACACCTGGCAGACCCAATAAAAGACGAACTCCTGAAAGTCCAGAAGATCTGCCAGCAACTTCAAAACAACAAACACGACAAACGAGGCATCGTAGCACATCAGTGGGTGAAAAAGGTCGTAGTGCATCAGTCAGTACCAAAAAAACTCCAGTGCAAAAAAAAACTATCACTGTACAAGTTATTGAGGCACTAACTAGTCCAGAAGTTCTTGGTAAAATCATCCCCATTTTGTCTGACAAAATCAGTGAGTCAATAACTGATTCTATAAACAGCTCAGTTGAAGCAAGCATTAAGGCGCTGATGGACGAACATATTATTCCACTAAAACAAACACTGAAAGAACAACAAAAACAAATCGACGAACAGAAAGAGATGATATCTAAGCAGGCACACCTTGTAGTCCAACGTATTCAAGAAGAACAACATTTAAAGTCATCACTAAAGGAAAAAGACAAGGAAATAGACTCTTTACATGACATTGTTAATAATTTAGAAGTCCGTCTTGAACACCAGGAACAATATTCCAGGAGGACCAGTCTTCGATTCCATAACATTGATGTACCCGTAGACAATAGAGGTCATATCATTCACCCTGTTAACACAGATGACATCATAGTAGATATCTGCAAAAATAAACTTAAACTAGACATCAGCACCAATGATATTAGCCGGTCGCATGTTATTGGTAAAATCAGAAACGGAAAATCTCAAGTCATTGTTAGATTCTTATCATACAGATGTCGCGAAAAAGTGTATAACTCCAAAAGAAATCTCAAAAATGATGCCAACAGAATCTTCATCACAGAAAACTTGACAAAAACAAGGACAAACCTAGTAAAATCCCTCGCTGATCTAAAGTACAACCAAAACATCAAGACCTACTGGACAACGGACGGTCGTGTCTACGCAAAACTTAACGAAAGTAGCAGACGAACGCTCATACGGAACCATGATGACATCAGAAACCTACTTAATGCCTCTGACTATGATATAAATTAAACTTAAAAAACTTAGCTATATATTATTTATTTCAGATTAATAGTTATTGTTTTTGAGTTTTTTTTCCTTGTCATTCATGTACTGAATTGTATGTAAATATTTATCTTCCATCAAATTTGTATCCACTAAAATGGACTATCCTCTTACAATTCCATCCCCCAAATAACTTTTATGCAGTAAATCCAGGTCAAATCACATTGTTTTTCTCCATAATGCTAAAAGTCCAGCCTAAATTCACTAAGTTTCATATTTATTGTTCTTCATATCCTATTTTTGTCATAACCCAACTTGTCCACACGCTGTAAGTCATACTATCCAAAACAAGCATTTTTTTTCAACCTAGTTATATATGTGCCCCCTATCATACCCCGTAGGAGAAAGTGGACGTATCAAAGTATTGTCATATTATCGAAAACCCTTTCATAAAAAGTCAAAACGTTTAAAATTAAACAATACAATTCAATTAAATTGATATATCTGCACAGCGTAAATCCCCAATAATTAAAGATTGAGTTTTATTTATTATCTATAGGTATTGCTATACAGAACCCTTAATTTCCCGAGAAAGGGAACGTGTCAAAGTGTTAGCTTATTATCGAAAACTGATTTAAATAAAATCAACTTATAACTCATTCTATGCGCAATCGACTGACAAATTTATCAAATACCTAATACAGTAAAGCTATCTAGTTAAACTGTCACATTAGTTGCGAAATTACGTGGTTGATTTCCGCGATCTATTCTAAAAGGTGTTCTCGAATCATCTGTTGTAATTTAATTTGAAAGCAAAACTGATGATGTCTTCCTGTCTGAACAGATTTTTTTTTCTTTTTCCAACAAATATTAGGCTTCCTAGACGAGATATTTTGTACTTTTACAGAGATCAATCAGATATTTTCCCTCTTCATTAACTGCTTATGGTGTACCATCCCTCCCCAAAGGAGAAATATCATGGTTCTACATTAATTTTGATATATACTAAACCTCCGTATATCGGAATTAATTTCCATATCTTCAAATCTATATACAAAAATGTACATATTATATTCGACCGATTAATAACAACTTGTTTTTTGTTTTTCTTTTTCTCAGTGTACGAAATATCAAAAATAAAATGGTAAAATGATGAAAATACCCTGGAAATTAATACCTATCATGGTCATGTATCCAAATATGTTCATTGTATTCGAGATATCGATAATAATAAATACGCGAGCAAAATAAATGATAATTGTGTATACCATATATGAAGTTATTATTATTTTTTTATTTATTTATTTTTTATGATTACCTTTTTTTTTAATTGATTGGTGATAATGTGTATATGTGTGTAAAGTGATTTTCTTTTGTGTGTCTAAAACTGTATTACCAATATGTAGTGTTTACGATATACAAATGTATAAAATTATCTATTATACATATAATGTAGGAGGAACATTTAAGTCGTAGATATGTGGAGTGATGAATTGTGACAGGAATGATACAACATATCTGTAAATTAATGACATATGGTTCTTTTTTCCCAATGAAGTTTAATATAACCACTAATTTCCCATTTGAAACCCCGCTATATCTCAACATTTCAAATGAACTTACTTTTCATTTTCTTTGCTTGTATATATACATGTATTTATGTTTTGTTAACTTTCTTTACTTTTTCATCATTGTTGCTATTTCTCCCATTTAATTTTGTGTGTGGATGCTGCGGTGTGTGTTTTGATGTGGGAGTGGGACGGGCTTATCTTTGCTCTTTGCTGTCTTCAAACCTAAAGCCCAATGGGTAATAGTTTGGAAGAATACAGAGCGGCTATAGGCATATTCCATTCTCACACTTGCAGACTGTGTGGACCTTTTGTTATTCGGACTGATACTTATTTGAACATATTTAGAACTAACCTCCGATGCTCTCTCTTTTTTGTCTGCCTTCTCTTGCTCCAGGGTCTAAATCCAAATGTAAATGCATTGTTTTTACTTTTTACACTCCATTTTATACTACTTGTCGGAAATATCGAATCTAATCCTGGTCCACACGAATTATCACAGTCAATTTTGGAAAACAATCATACTGATAGATGTATTTCGTTGTGTAATATTAATATCCGCAGTATTAGAAATAAAATGGAGTTCCTTGAAACCTCTTTGAATGATTTCGATATATTAGTTGTAACTGAAACACACCTTGATAACCAAATAAATGATAGTGACATAACTCTCGATTCGTTTCCGAATATTATCCATCGAAAAGACCGTTCAAATAGTGGTGGTGGGCTCCTCATTTATTCGAAAAATGATATCTCTATAAGTAGGAAATCCGAATTAGAAAACAATCTTGACGAAACTATCTGGGTTGAAATACGATCCAAAGGTCAATCTTTTTTACTATGCAACACATATAGATCTCCGTGTACAGATATTGATTACTGGACACGATTAACATACGCAATAGAGTTGGCCCTTCAGGTAAATGAAAACATCATTATCACGGGCGATCTGAATTCAAATCTATTGTGTTCAAATAACAACAAACTTATTGACCTTGTGAATATTTTTAATCTTAAGAATGTGATTGACAAACCTACCAGGATAAGTGGTAATACTAGTACTTTATTAGACCCCATTATTCTAAGCGATACCTTGAATTGTAATTATTCTGATGTACTTAAAATACCAAGACATATAAGCGACCACGATGCAGCAATTGCATTCATTAAATGCCCAAAAGCTACATCGAAATCATTTACAAGAGAAATCTGGTTGTATGACCAAACTGATTTTGTTAGATTTAATCAGATGCTAACTGATATAAATTGGAATGAAAAACTTTGCAATTTTGATGATGTAGATGATATGTGTGAAGAATTTTCAAAAACTTTCCTTCAAATCTCAAGTGCATGTATCCCTTCAAAAACAATATTGATACGCGAAAAAGACAAACCATGGTTCAGTAACGAAATACGAAAAGAAATCCGCATACGTGACCGGATAAGGAAAAAATTATTAAAATCTCAAAATGAAAACAACATTATTAAATATAAAAAACAAAGAAATAAGGTAAATAATATGAAAAAAATAGCAAAGGAGAAATTTGAAAATAATTTAGACAACTTTTTATTAAATAACTCTTCAAACCCCAAAATGTATTGGAAAATAATGAAGATGTTAATCAAATCTAACAAAGGAAATTATTGTATACCCCCACTCCGAAATTCAATCAATGATCAAAATATTGATGATATTGCTTATGACGATTCGGACAAATGCGAGTTATTGAATAAATATTTTAGCTCAATATCAAAACTGGACGAAGAAAATGTTACTCTCCCACAGTTTGACTCAAAAACAAATAATATTATTCACGAAATACATATAACAGAGAACGAAATTATTGATGTTATTCAAATTCTTGACCCAAACAAAGCAACAGGACCAGACAAAATAAGTAATAAAATGCTTAAAATTTCTCCTGAGAAAATTGCAAAGCCCCTTCTAATAATATTTAATAAATCTTTACAACAGAGCAAATATCCTTCTAATTGGAAGAGTGCTCATGTTGTTGCAATTTTCAAAAAGGGTGACACATCCCTACCCTCCAATTATCGCCCGATATCTTTAATAAGTTGTGTAGGTAAATTAATGGAACGAATAGTTTATAAGCATGTTTACAATCATCTTGTTAATAACAATCTCATATATAAATACCAATCGGGGTTTTTGCCAAAACATTCCACTGTCCATCAACTATTAGAACTATACAATTCGATCCTAAACTCTCTAGAAAAAAAAGAATTTAGCTGCTTCGTCTTTTGCGATTTTTCTAAAGCTTTCGACAAGGTTTGGCATAAAGGTCTTATTCACAAAATGAATTCATACGGAATTCAAGGAAAGTTAATAAAATGGTTCGAAAACTATCTGTTCAAAAGAAGACAAAAAGTAATTAATAAAAACTCTTGGTCAAGTTTCGAACCTGTCTCAGCTGGTGTACCCCAAGGGTCGGTATTGGGTCCCCTCATGTTTCTAATATACATAAATGATATAGGAGAAAAACTTATATCGTTGAGTAGATTATTTGCTGACGACACATCACTCGGATATTCTAGTCAAAGTGTTGATCAAATAAAAACTGTAATCAATCATGATCTACTCGAACTAAATGCCTGGTCTAGTAAATGGCTAATGTCATTCAATCCCGAAAAAACAGAAATCTTGTTTTTCTCCAATACCGGTAACATAGACAACATCGAATTTTCTTTTAATGGCAAAAGTATCCCTTTATCTACTAGCCATAAGCATCTGGGAGTTATCCTCTCTCAAAATGCAAAATGGAATGAACATTTAGAAAATATGATAACAAATATAACCAAACATTTAGGTATATTACGGAAATTAAAATTCAGTCTAAATAGATCCAACTTAGAAAAAATGTATTTAGTCTACATTCGCCCCCTTTTTGAATACGCTTGTGAAGTCTGGGATAATTGCGGAATTGGCTATTCAGACAAATTAGAAAAACTTCAATTAGACGCTGCCAGAATTGTAACAGGTTTACCCATTTTTACAAAATCGGAGTATTTATATGCTGAGACAGGTTGGGAAACACTATCAGAGCGGAGATACCGCAGAAAACTCCAATTATTTTTTAATATAAAATGTGGAATGGCACCTGAATACTTGCGTTATCTAGTTCCCCCAACTATTCAGAGTACTACTATATACCCTTTGCGAAATGGTGATAATTTAATAGTTCCTTTCTGTAGACTCTCTATAACCAATTCGTCATTTATTCCTTCCACAGTTAAAGAATGGAATAAACTTGACATTGCAATCAGAAAATTAGATTCATTATCCAAATTCAAAAACGCTATTCGTCTTAACAGCCAACCAAATAAGATCTCAGTTCCCAAACTTTATTACTATGGCCCTAGAAAGTTAAACGTGATCCTAACACAAATTAGATGTACAGCTTCTTTCCTCAACCACGATCTACATAAGGTTCATATTTTATCTAGCCCAGCGTGTAGCTGCGGTGCCCCCCAAGAAGATGCGAACCACTTCTTTTTTGTTTGTACCAAATATTCTTTAATAAGAAATGAACTGTTTCTCAGCATAAGCGATTTGTCTCAATCGATCAATACTTCACTTCTCACTTCAGGAAGTGAAACCTTAAGCTATGCAGATAATTGCTTTATTTTTTATTCAGTTTTCCGATTCATAAAAAGGTCTAAACGATTTCTAATCGTTTAATGTACTAACCAAACATCATCCAGCATCCATACACACACACACACATACTTTTTCTTCATTTCTTTTTACTCGTTTACTATTTTCAGCTATATTATATGATAAAATTGTATTTTTCTTGTTTTCTTGTGCATTCCCAATATAATGTAATAATGATTGTATATATAGGAGAAGACTCCATAAGTTGGTAAAACTTGTGTCTGATCCTCTTTGTATCATTGATCAAATAAAATAATTATAAACTAAACTACAAAGAATGGTAATATCTGGATAGCAGGAGACTTTAATCTCCCTGACATTGATTGGAAGAGCATGTCCGTTGCTACATCAATTTATCCAACCCGACTGAATAAATTCTTACTTGACACCATCCAAGAACTGGACTTGGAACAAGTTGTAAATTTCCCAACTAGACAGGATAACATCTTGGACTTGGTACTAACATCACACCCCAGTTTAGTCAACAGATGCAAACCGCTACCTGGTATAAGCGATCATGATATTGTACTCATTGACGCAAATGTAAGAGCAACTAGAACAAGGACACCAAAACGAAACATGGAAGACAGCAAATACCCAGGAATTACAAGATGAAGTTAGAACAAACATGGAGGATTTTTCCTCCAATGAATTTCCTACTATTGATGACATGTGGACCTCATTTAAGAACATTCTATTGAATGCCATGGAGGAATCTGTACCTTCAAAATTATCAAGGTCAAAACCAACACATCCGTGGATTACGACAGAAGTCCGAAGAATTATTAACAAGAAAAATAAAGCAGGGAATAAAGCACGCAAAACAAAATCATAGAGAGACAAAGACAGATATAGAAAACTTAAATCGCTTACACAACGAACAACAAGGGAAGCTTACAACGACTATGTAACCAACATCATCTGTCCAGAACAAACAAATAACCCTAAACGTTTCTGGTCATTCATTAAGTCAAAGAAACAAGACAACTCTGGAGTAGCTCCCTTGCGTGCTAAAAATGGTATAATATACAGTGACAATAACAACAAAGCTGAGATACTCAACAATCAATTTAAGTCAGCATACACACTACAAGACACAACATCTCTACCCAACCTTGGTGAAAGTAAAATACCATCAATGCCAAACATACACATCTCAGAGAATGGAGTACACAAATTGCTATCGAAGCTGAATGACCATAAAGCAGCTGGTCCAAACGCCGTACCACCTAGACTTCTGCGACAGTTAGCCGATATAATTGCACCAGCTCTTACACGCATATTTCAGACTTCACTAGACAAAGGGGCAGTACCAAAAGAATGGAGAACAGCTAGCGTTGTACCCATATTTAAAAAAGGAGATAAGTCAAATGCAGCCACCCTACTAGCCAAATTACGTTGTCAAAACGTTGTGACAACGTAACTTTTTCGTTGTTACAACGTAATAATTTTACGTTTTAACTACGCCGATTTGTAGACTCCCCTAGACGTAAATACCACGCTGTGGTACTACGTAGTAAAAGACCATTCTACAACCAAACGACAACCATGACCATGTAAGGACGTTTACACAACGTAACCACCAACCATCACAAGACCTTTATACGAGGTAATTACAACTAATTAAGGACGTTTACACAACGTAACTACCAACCATCATAAGACCTTTATACGAGGTAATTACAACCACCAAAGGACCTTTACATGACGTAATTACAACCACATAGGGACCTTTCGACAACGTAACTACAACCACCTAGGGAGCTTTACACAACGCAACTACGACCACCTAGGGAACTTTACACAACGCAACTACGACCACCTAGGGATCTTTACACAACGTAACTACGACCACCTAGGGATCTTTACACAATGTAACTACGACGACCTAAAGACCTTTAGACGACGCAACTACAACCATCTCTTTATAGTTATACAACTACAATATACAACCCTAACAGGACTTTTATAACCAAATTACGTTGTCAAAGCATTGTGACAACCTAATTTGGATAGTAGGGTAACTATAATCACATTAAGACCGTTACACCATGCAACTACCAACTACATTATTTTTTGTGTATTTAAGGACCTTTTGTGATGTTCTTATTTCCATCCCATGTTCTTAATTTTTTTGAGTTAACTAATAAAATATAAAGTTCTAAACATTTATTAATCCAAATTATTGCAACTTTTACAGATGATGAAACACTCTTTCTACTCTCAGACTCCTCCCATCATAATCTATTTTAAAGATGCCAAAATGTTTAGATGTAATTATTATACAAATATAAATATGTCCAGTAATAATAAATATATCAGATTAAAAAACATGTATAATAAATGTACTAAAAATCTTTATCTTGTGAATGTTGCATTTGACAAAATTTTAGATGTATATAGATAACATTTCTAGAAGTAATGAATAGGTACACATCCAGTGGAGGACACACATTTTAAGCTCCCGAACTATTATGTGGGCCCTTTTGCAGCCAGCAAGAATAACCAACAAGGTCAAAAGGGCCATGAACAGGGTGTTGGGGTGGAGTCCTTGACAATGGGCCAAACATTGATCCCTTTCCCACCAGCAAAGAGGTCTGGGTAACGGAAGGTATCTTCTTCAATGGTGTTGTTCCATGGGAGATCTTGATAATTGTTTTTTTTTTAATTTAACCACTATATCTCAGATTTTTATTAAAATTGCTGTACTGGGTTATAAGCATTTTATGCTAGAAAACAGAAATATCTCAATAAATATGGGAACTGAAACACTAGTTGCTGGCTAAGGACACAGCAGAAATACATGTATGCATATAAAAATATCACCCTGCTTAGGCCTGCTAACTATGGACCAAACTTATAAGAACAACTTGACTTGTACATCTATTCTTTAGTTTAACATTAAACACTAAAAAAGATATAATAGAAAATTACCAAAAACGAAGAAAAATTTGTAGGAACCAAGATCACACCACCCAACATCAATACACAGAAAAAAGAATTTGTTCATTCTTTAAATTACTAGAGATGAAGGTCATTAGAGGGGGATCGTTAGGATAAAGAGGTGATAGTCTTGATTTTTGGTGTTTGAATGCACAAGCCAGAGGAGTGCAGCCTGAATTAAGAAATCATGTCTGTTTGTGGTTCTGATTGGTTCTAACATAAGGACTGAGCTGTCAAACTATTAAGCTGTGCACCAACGAAGGATTCGAGGATCCAACTGCCAAAATGTAGGCTATGAATAGATTCTGGCTAAGTCAAGGAGCCCATACAGCTTGGGATTCAAGTGCTGAAACCCCCCATACAAGTTTGGAAATTTTACTAATTACAGGGACATTTTGAGGCCATATGAAATTTGAATTGGAGCATATTCTAAGGTCAATATTAAGTACTTTAACCCATTGACTTATGATTCTATTACTAAAATAGCCTTATTTTAATAACAAAGACTTAAAAAAAATCCATTAATTTTGTTGAAAAGTTAGTTCATTAAAAAAGTTGTTTCCATGATATAAGGGGCCCTGAAGCGTAAGCTTCATAGTAAGATCTACCAGTGTACACATTCCAATCCTGAAAAAGCTGTAACCCCAAAATATTCTTGTTAATTGTATGTAAAAATATAACAAAGAACAATAATCTTTTAAGCTTAGCAATTCAAAATAAAAATATCAAAACCAATATATCACATCCCCTACACAGTACAGAGAAAAAAATATAAAGAAATAAAAGAACTGCCTAGCGCATAAATGCACGACGTATCCCCCACACTTGCATAATATTTAGTTTTATATATTTATAGAAAGCAGCCTTGCAGTCTTAATGTATAACATACTTTATTGAAGGATGGAGTAAATTGCAGCATGACCTGAATAATATACAGGAAGTACTCCACTTTGAACACTGTAAACCTCTGATGTAAATATAGATTTTCTCCCAAAACCCTTGCTTCAAATATTTCCATGTAAAAACCCATCCAAGATAATGATAATTACAAGCCACATGCAAAAAATTATTCAAATCTATCCATGTTTACTAAAATTATCGCATAAACAAGACACAATTCTCAAAATTGGTGATTTTTCAACCAAAAACTATGATTTCCCCACAAAACCCTTGCTTCAAATATTACCATGTAAGAACCCATCCAAGATAATAATAATTACAAGCCACATGCAAAAAATTATTCAAATCCATCCATGTTTACTAAGTTATCGCATAAACAAGAAAGTGTGATGGCGGACAGACGGACGGTGGCTATTTCTATATCCCCCACCGCTATCGCGGGGAGATAAAAATATATATTATTAAATATGGGGGCAGTCGTGATTGTATGGTTGTGGGATTTATAACTACCTATGCAATCAGTGCACATCACCACTAATGTTGTGAGTTCGAATCCGCTTAGACGAGGTGTACTTGATACAACATTATGTGATAAAGTTTGTCAGTGAC
Organism: Bathymodiolus brooksi; assembly: GCA_963680875.1. Lineage (NCBI taxonomy): Eukaryota > Metazoa > Mollusca > Bivalvia > Mytilida > Modiolidae > Bathymodiolus > Bathymodiolus brooksi. The sequence continues at coordinate 71,562,390 of OY804590.1, forward strand.
TTACGGCAGGTCAGTGATTTTCTCTGGGTACTCCGGTTTTTCAACCAATAAAACTGACTGCCATGATATAAATTAAATATCGTCGAAAGTGGTGTTAAACACCATATGGCATAACCCTAACTCTATCTATTAATTATCCGTTTAACATGATAAATCCAATAAGAAAAACATGAAACTTGTATAAATACACACAGTCATATAAATCTGAAAACAAATCAAATACATTTGGGTGATTTTCAAAAAAATGAAGACTTTGTGTGACAGAGAGGGTGAAATTTCAAATTGGACAAATTGACATAATTTTGGTCGTAAAATAATGTCAATATGATATATTTTTCAGATTCAGTTGCTCAGTGCAATATATGAAGGCAAAATTTTTTTTCCCAACTTTTATTAGCAACAAAGTGTTAAAATGATAACAAATACAGACTTACTTCCTCAGAGGTATCATTTTTTTTGGGGTATGGTAAAAGACCTAAATGTATTTCCATTTGATAATGATATGAAAAAGGCACATTTTGGTACCAAACTTTGTATATATCATTAGAAAACTGTTTCAGTATATCAAAGAAACACTATTTTTACTGTATATTTAAAAAAATCTGGTAATTAAAGTTTTCATACGAGCATAAAAAATATGATCTAATGTGGCTTAATAGTTGTAAATCAATTATTTATATATGCCTAATAAATATAACAAAAGTTAAGTTAAGTTGATCATTGGTGGTATAAACTAGAGGTAACCAAATGAAAATACTGTCCATTTTTTGAAGTTTTGTCACACTCCTGACACATTTTTCTAAAAGATAAATACACCAAATATCAAGCTAAATGCAATCATTGTTGGTCACAATAACTTTTTTAAGTAGTAGTACATAATCTATTTTGACTGAAAAAAGGTTTCCCTTGAATATATTTCATTTTTGCATTGTTATGATGTTATTTCAATCATATTTTATCATATTCTAAGTAATACTATCATAATTATAAAAAATGACAACTAAATTTTCAACCATTTATACATCTTTTCAAGAGTATAGTGCTTGTTGAGAATTAAATAATTCCCCGAGACAATTACAAGCAGTTTTATGGAGGCTATATGCTTACAAAATAATCTATTTCTTAAATAAAATTGCCACACTCCTGACTCCCTCTCGAAAATAAACCTGTCGAGCTGAAAATAATATAACCAACTTATTCTTTCCAAACTAAAAGTTATATTTCTTCAAAAGCTTATATTTCTTACAGTTAACAGTAAATATTAAAAGAAGATTCAATTTTTTTCCTAATGATTAGTGTGCTAATTATTTGCCCTTTAGGAATTTATCTCATCAACCAGAGGCTCCCAGGAGCCTGTAATCGCTCACCTGGATCAAAGCTGCTTTCAATAACAACGCAACTGCACTGTGGCAGCCATCTTGGCGGGAGAGCGCAACTGCTGGACACCATTTTGGAAGAGGACCATCCAATGACTATTCCATCAAAGTTTGGTTTTAATTGAGCTACTGGTTCCAGACAAGATGGTTTTTATGTGAATTTCCCATAGGGTCCTATGTTAAACTAAGTACAGCTGTGCAGCCATCTTGGTCAGAGGGCGGGACTACCAGACACAAATTTGGTTCAGCGGTTTCAGAGGAGAAGATTTAAATGTGATCTTTTATCAAAATATGCCTAATTTGCATAATCGGTATAAATCGGCTGAAAGAAAAAATTCAAAAAAACCCACCGAACATATGCTAAACTACTCCTTGCCATGTAGCTGCAGTTTAAATTTGAGCTCATTTTGACTTATACTAAAGCAGCAATGGACAATTGAAGAAATTTCTATTTTTAGTAACAGCGGCCATCTTGAATGGAGGGCGGGGCTGTTGGACACAATTTTGAAAGGGACCCACCCAGGGACCATCCCTGCCTGGTTTGGTTTAATTTGGTTCAGCGGTTTCAGAGGAGAAGATTTAAATGTGATCTTTTATCAAAATATGTCTAATTTGCATAATCGGTATATCTCGGCTGAAAGAAAAATTTCACAGAAAAACCCGGAATATATGCTAAACTACTTCTTGCCATGTAGCTGCAGTTAAAATTTCAGCTCATTTTGACTTACACTAAAGCAGCAATGGACAATTAAAATTTCATCCCCCCTTTTTTTCAATTTTGAGCTTGGTGGCCATCTTGGTTGGAAGTCGGGATCACCGGACACAATTTTGGAAGGGGGCCATCCAAGAATCATTTCAGCAAAGTTTGGTTGAGATTGGCTCAGTAGTTTCAGAGGAGAAGATTTTTTTTTAAATTTCATCCCCCCTTTTTTCTAATTTGCATAATCGGTCAAAATCGGCAAAAGTTCAAAGTTCATAAAAAATCCTGTAATACATGTTAAAAAGCTCATCATTATGCTTATACAGTTCAAATTTGGGCACATTCTGGCTTAAAATAGAGCAGTTTTGGCCATTTGAAGAAATTTCTATTTTTAGTAACAGCGACCATCTTGAATGGAGGGCGGGGCTGTCGAACACAATTTTATAAGGGACCCACCCAGGGACCATCCCTGCCAGGTTTGGTTTAATTTGGTTCAGCGGTTTCAGAGGAGAAGATTTAAATGTGATCTTTTATCAAAATATGCCTAATTTGCATAATCGGTATATATCGGCTGAAAGAAAAATTTCACAGAAAAACCCGGAATATATGTTAAACTACTCCTTGCCATGTAGCTGCAGTTAAAATTTGAGCTCATTTTGACTTACACTAAAGCAGCAATGGACAATTAAAATTTCATCCCCCCTTTTTTCTATTTTTAGCTTGGTGGCCATCTTGGTTGGAACTCGGGATCACCAGACACAATTTTGAAAGGGGGCCATCCAAGGACCATTCCACCAAAGTTTGGTTGCAATTGGTCCAGTGGTTTCTGAGGAGAAGATTAAAATGTGAAATGTTGACGGACGGACGACAGACGAAAAGTGATGACAATAGCTCACATGGCCTGAAGGCCAGGTGAGCTAAAAATGGTTAAAATGGATTTGAAATTTATTAAAACTAGCAATAGATCATTTTTTCTTAGTATAAAATTACTTTTTAGTGGTTTTCAAATTAGTTTCCCCATGTTTCTCAATAATTTACTCTGCAAAAAAACTTCCTACTGCAATTGTAATCGACATTTAATGTTTTTTATGTCAGGAGTGTGACATATTACTGTTGAATGAAAAATTATTGATAAATTTTCAAAAATGCTATATCAAAAGAATGAAAATGTTTTATGAAAGGCAAGATATATTAAAGTAAGTATTTTGTTTATCTAAAGCAACATACATCAATTTTTCATTTAGAAAAAAAATCCATATTTTGACATGTTTTAAGAAAATATAACCCTTTATCATCACTTATTATGAGAAAGGTGTCCTGCAATATACAAAAATACTACAATTATTACTTATTGTTTATATACGATTAAATTGAAAACATTGTGGAAGTTTGTAGAAGCATTGTTTATTTATTTTTTTATTTAAAAGATATGCCCATTAAAAGTGTCACACTCCTGACATTAGTTATTTTGATTTCCTAGCTATGATATGTTATATATCAGAGCTACATGTATTTCCATTTTTTTTTTTTATTGGGTCTGGAGCTTTAGGAAAATAATGAAAATTGTGAACTATTAAAGCATACAACATAGTACTATACAACTAAGATCAAATGTCACACTCCTGACATTTTTTATGTCTCTCCTTATGCAAGCCCAATTTTACAACTATCATATTCATCCAGTCTAATACTACTAAATTATTATAACTAATGTTTTTTTACAACATATTTTGACTTTTCTTAACTAATTAGTCTCAACAATGAAAAACTATTAAGGTTTAATTTGCCATTTGTACAATTTTCCAAGATAAATTTATTCACGTACACTAATTTAAAAAATAGAATAATTTTTTGTCGATATAAATCACAAAACTTGCATACAAAAAAAAAAACCACATACAAATTCTAACATTTGGTCAGCAAAAAAATGTAAGATATAAAAAAACAATAAAGTTAAATGAACAATGAAAGGTTTCCTTAAACTATAAAAAAAAATTTCTCCATCAAGCATCTGGAAAGCTCCCCTCATTGGTGGATTGGTTCTGAAAAAAATAATATGATATTAATATTTTCAGCTAAATCGAACAACTTTAGGGGTGAAAGTATTTTTAGTAACTATTTTGATCATGATCAGAAGCTTGAAATTATTATATTTAGGAGATCATAACTGTATTGTATTTTAAGCTTTGTGGATGTAAATCGTCGGTTTTACGGTCGCAAAATGTGTTTACCTAGCGACGCATAGCGTAGTTAGGTAAACAGATATTTGTGACTGTAAGTGAAGACATATTGTAAAACCTATAATTAATTGATTATAACTCGGAAATATATTGCATGGATATATATTACAGAGCTAAAGAAAGAAATCCAAAAACAGTGACCAAACATATAGTTATGTTAAATTTTATTGATAGGACAAATCTAGAAAAGATACATCTCCATTTATGTAAAAAAAAAAACACCATGGGAACAGAGGAGAATTAGAAGAGAAATAGTGCAGTTCAAACATTTAGATCTATTGCAAGACTACAATATTATCAAAATTAAAACCTAATTTTATAAGAAGCATTACAGTATGTAAAACATTAGACTCGGAAAGGAACTTACACTTAATATGCAACAAACTAAACATCTCTATATTAAAAATTGATTTAAGACAGCACTTATCTTCCAGTTTTTGATATTTGTTGTTGATATAAACATATCATGTAAAATGTTTTTCATGATCTCATTTCATTAACGAGAAATTACGAAAATTACAAAAGCACATATAAGCAATCAGTGGGGAGGAAATTTATATCGATCAATTAGTGGTGTGTTCTAATTAAATAGCAATTAAGCTGCATAATCACCCATGCCCAGTACTTCTCTACTGACCAATATTACAAAAAAAATGTATCTTCATTTATTATACTTTTATTATTTCTACACTTAATATAGAAAACTTTAAAAAGAAAAGAAGAAAAAAAATAAGTCCATGTTACAAAGCTCTGACAAAGGATCATTTTTAATATAATTATTTACTCTTGGGAATGTTAGGCATTTTTTCTGCAGTTTTTTTTACATAACTATATTCCTTATTAATTGATTTCTCAAAATTTCATTACAGGTACTGTAGTTAATTTGTTTTTGAGGTGGGATCTCTATCAGATACATTTTTTGTAGGTTGACCTTTTTAAAATTTGTTTATTTTGATTTTATAGTCAACTGTAACTCATGATATCTAACATACATGTAAATCTCTTCTTAAGAAATGTTCTGTATTTGAAGTAGATTGTGTACATGTAATTAAATGTAACAAGTTCATCTAAAGAACCCTTTGTTTCTGTAATAGCCACACACTGTAAATATGGGAGGAGCTCTATTGGTATAAGTGTATGCATGTACAAATAATGTATCATTAACTTACTTTCATTAGTTTTATATATATCAATATGTCCTTTGTGCATGAAATCTAATTTCTGGTTCATCATGGTAGCTTTCGTGATCCGATAGAGTTTAATCCCTATAAAATCGCCTCAGGACTAGATTATTTGATAGTAAAATATAATGTTGATGTCTGGCTAGAAGAACATGAACTTGATTACCTCTGATTACATGATGGTGAAATTTGCTATTGTCTAGCTATAGCTATGTGTTGATCGGTCTGACATTACAGGACATGAAACAGGTGACATCTGTGGTTTCCAATATTACATGGGGGCAGGAATTATTTCGACTGGTTTGCTATGTTGAAAAGTCACATGGTCATGATCAGTTACATTTGTACATGTACAAGTATGTGCCTATAACAGCTTATAACCTCAAATCCAATTGTACTTGTTTACCACTTTTACAGAAATGAACCAGCTCTGAAATTATAAAGAAGAAATTTAAGTTATTTTATTCAGTCTCATTTATATATATCATCATACTGTCTTAACAATAAAAAAAAAAGAGGCTACTGCCCCCTGCCTCCTAATACAAATGTAGTATAGCCAGAAATGAGGTGCCATTTGATAATTTGCATATCTAAGATGGGGACATCATAAGGAAGTCTGCAATTTTCATATGATCTACATTAAAGATATAATTTCATGCATGTTATTTTCTGAACTTGAAAATGATACCTTTGGCTTAAAATAAAAATTTAAGTTAAATCAAGCTGAATTAATAAAATAAATGAAATACAAATTAAATGTTCGAGGTTCCTGGACAAAATGAAAATCGCATGCCTCTAACCTTCATCTGATCTTAAGAGTCTATGTAAAAATGTCTGTAATACATGCAATTGAGACCAATGAGGCAGACTTGGGGTCAATTACTTTCAAATGTAATCGATTACATTACAATTACTTTGCAATTTTCATGATTACATTACATTACGATTACATCAATTTTCAAATGTAATCGATTAAATTACAATCACTTTGTAAATGTAATCGATTACATTACTGATTACATTTAATGTCATGACAACGAATATGTTAGTGTTTTATGTTATTTTGTCTGGTGTGCATCTGTCCAATATCTCTTCTTTTTTTTTTAATGTATTTCTTAATCAGAACTATGAATTACAATTCAGTTGTAATGTGATCATTACATGCAATAACAAACAGTACATTGTAAATTAATAACAGCAATTCTCATTTTCCTATTTTTCGTAAAATATGTCTTCTCTTATTACTATATATGACCAATATTGATTCCATCTTATACTATTAGTAAATATTATAACATACATTTGCACATTTTAATAATATATATCAAATAATTTCAAACATCCTGTGAAAGTCTATTGGGGATAATAAACTAGCAGTTAATTACCTGATAAAATTTGTAATTAAGGTATTATTTATGACACCAAATTATGTAACAATCACCATTACTAAATTTCACACCATTTGAATGTTTGTCCTTGATATATAATTCAGAAGATAATAAAACAAAAATCATTCTGATTCTAAAAACTTGCTTAAAAATGTACATAATTTCTCAGTCTAGTAAATATGAAAACTAAATCCTTAATCTATGTAAATAGGTTTAATAAAATATCCATTACAAGTTGCATAGTAACCCACAAGTAATGAACAAATTATCATATAATCCAATATTAAAAGGAAAATCAGCACCAAAATAAAATGCAGAAATATCACATATCGTCACGGTATGTGCTTTCGTTTTATCCATTTTATTTTGATTTCCACAGCGCACGCATTATTTTTGACATGTCTTACGGTTTCTATTTATGGAACATAAACAAGACTACAGCGTGACATCTGTAAAAGATGCTAAAGTTTGCTTTTAAAGACGTAAGTACCAAGAACAGTGAACTTACCTACTGAACCATACTTTTTGTAATGCTAAAAAATTACTTCATTTATAAAGTAGCTGGAAAAAAATCCAGAAGGGCTATATAAAATTTAACTATGTCATCTGCCTCTCAGACACCGCCTCTTCCTGTCATGGGGTCACTGATCGTACTTGTAAACAAAAGAGCTGACTGAAATGTGCCTGTTTCTTATATAAAATACATGTCACTTTGCAGTGCATTGTGGTTTCAGCACTAAAAAAAACATCAAAAGTAAACACAATTTTGAAAGTGGTAATTTTCAAACATTCTGTTATTTTATTTAGATGTAGTATGATTTGGTAGATGGCCAGAACCATGCAATTTTAAAATCAGCCATTTCCGGATTATATATTCATTTCCATCCCGTATATCGGTCTTGTTTTTACTTCACACGAAAACAGATGACACCATTTTACTGACAACAAAAAGATAATCGAGAGTATATTAAAATACAAGAATGGCTTTAAAAACAATCTTATGTACAGAGAAATATTTAACTAGCCATTCTTTGAAAATTCCAATCGTCATATGAATGAAGGGTTAACACTGTTAATCGCTATATCTGAAAATCGATAATAGCACGAAAACCGATAACAAGATGCTATATTATCACATATATCTGAATATCAGATAGCCCCATTAAAATATTCTTTAAAAAAAAAATCCAAAATTTTACAAATATTACAACTTGTTATTTATCAGTTAATTTGTAATATACTAGCTGCGGAACCGTAGCCCTTTATGGTCCTTTATATATCCTCGTCTGACAATAAGTCGGTCAGTCATTGGATAATGTTTGATTATTTTTTTCATGTTTGAAAAGGAAACATTTTTTTCTTTTTAATTATGTTCCTCATCTATTCTTGCTCACATGTGTAAAGTTCCATGGAAAAAAGATCGATAATAATAACACACTGACCTGTATTTGTTTACCATCCATTTTCCAAATGGCGTCGTATGACGTCACATAAAGCTGGTCAAAGTTCAATAAAGCACATGATTTTGTCATAGGCCAACCAAACTTAAAAAGTAAACCAGATTAAGAAAGTACAGTATTTTAGCTTATTCAGTGTAATTGATTTGTCTGAAAAATTTCAAAAGATGTTTTTTTTTAAATAGTTTGAAATTGAAGTATTAAAAATTAATTATGTGATGCAAAAATTAAACTTGCTTACCCACATAAAAAGTATTTAATCCAGTGAATTTTGTGTTTTTGCTTTTGTCAATACAATCTATTAGACCGACATATTTTGGTAAAACAATTAATGACTGATTTCAATTTATTTTAATCACATTTATTATCACATAGTGGTAACAATACAGTTTTGTTGATGCTATTTGTAATAATGACAGGTTTTTTTAAACCCAGATAATCTCATTTTTCTGTCTGGTTTAATTTAATTCTCTGTTCAATTTATGCTATAAATTTAGATTATTGCTGTTAAATTAATTCTTTTTCTATCTTCTCTGTGAATTTCATTTCAATACCCCAAGAAGTAAGGGGTATATTTGTTATTAAAGCAGCAGTCGAAATGCAAAATAATCTGCCATTTTGTGACTAATGGAGAGCACTTGCATGTATTTTCCCGGTAAAATCGGCCATTTTCTAGAAAATGGTGGAATCTGAATGATCAATCATCATATCTTCAAAGTATTTTAAAATACAATTTGCTTGGCCTACATTCCAGAAACGGTCATGAACTGTGATGACGATTATGTCAACAAACCGGAAAAATACAAATGTTTGGGGAATACCATCGATGGAAACATATTTAACAAGCATAATGATCAGGAAAAAAAGACATTAGTAAAAAGGATCTTTTTTACTTGCATGGAATTTATTCAATTCAAACTTCTCTGTTTTAATCTCATCTTGTAATTTTGACGTTGAAAAGTATTCCCTCAGTGTTTATGTACGCTATGAATATACAGAATGACGTCATTGGTCTCGTGCTGCGCGAGAATTGTAAATCAAAACAAGTGATTGACTTTATTGCATGACCGAGCAGATGTCACGGTAGGATATATATTATTTTTTTTGCGGACCATAGGTAGGGTGGTCAAGCCAAAAATTGAAATGCTAATAAATCATCCAATTATAGTTTAATATGACAGTACATACAAAATGGGAAATTTTGGTACAAAAATTATTAAAATCGGTTGAGCTGTTCAAAAGTTATGGCCTTTTCGGTGAGCCAAAAGTGGTCGATTTTCTGTTTTTTGGAAAAATGTTAAAAAAAATGACATTTTTGGACCAAAATATATTATTTTCACTACCTAATAGGTTATCATGCTTTCTTCTATAGTAATGTATCCTCCTTATGCTTCAAAAAGAGGTATTATACACACCTGTAGGTGTTATATGAAAAAAATGTCACAGAATTTAAAACATTGAAAATAGCCTTTGGACTTAGTTTTTTTAATTTATGTGTCAGCTGTCTGTTTGTTCAAACTACCAGGTTTGTGGTCAAATATCTTCAAAAACCTTTAACTTGCAAGGCTGAAACATGCAGCACTGTCCACAAAGTGCCCAGTCTCTAGGTAAAAATATCAAGAATATCATTTATTCAATTAATATATATATTTTTTTAATATTATTTCCTTTGCGCAGGCCTCCATAATTTTAACGTCAAATTTTATTCGAAAAATCAAGTTTTTGGTCATAAAAAATCTGAAAAAAGTACTAGAATTTTTCTGAATACTGATTTTGGTAGGGAAAAGAACCCTCTAACAGGGAACACCTATATTTATCAGCAAAAAAAATTCTCAAAGTCTGTAGTGCCAGAATTATATACGCCGCAGCTTAATATTTTGAGCTCCGTAAAGTGTAAAAATAAGCTATTTTAGGAAATTAATTATATTTTGTATGCTCAAATTGATATTTTTATGGTAAACAACCTCAATATCCATACATCAATGAAGTTATTATTACAGTTTGTGTAAAAACTGCCATTTTTTCCATTGAAAAGGTCAATTTTCTTTGTTCAATCAAAATTTCAGATAATTCCCGAAATTGATACAATTTCAATAATTGTTGAATATTATAATATTAAATGTTCAAGTGTTTGGTATTATTTTGATCCTATAACTGTATACTACAAGGTGAAAACTATCAGCAACCCCAATTCTGACACTGGTATGAACTATGTCCTGGTTCATTAGCCCTCTACCTGGAAATTTAGTATAAATAATATTTCAATTATGGCCCCGTATTCCATGAAAAGTCTTATTTGGATTATCAGATATGTTCTCTGTACAATTTATAAGCCAGCCTTGAAGTTATTTTATCTTTTAAACATTTAATTAGCACATTTTATACATTATTTTCATTTTTTTGTCTGAGAAAAACCTCAAATTTGACAATTTTAGCTGATTTAAGCTAACAGTTCATGCGATTAAAAAGTCCCAAATTTTCAAAGTTATCATTTTTATTGTCACAAATCAATAAACTGTTATCTTCTACTATTATCTTAATTCATAACAGTCTTCAATGTCACTCTCTTTTCCTTTATATACTATAATTTTATATTTGACGACTACAAATAGTGCTGTGTCCCAGTTCATGACCAACTTATTCCAAATGAAATCTTTGTGATTTCTTTAAATTGTGTGTTTTGTGATCCTATGCATATCCAATGCATATTTGATTAACTGAATCATAATCAACAGCATCAACTTTCAGAAGTGTCATTTTAATGATTTAAAACTCTTAATGATCTACCGAGATGCCACGATCACACCTGTAAAATAAAAATAAACATTTAAAATATGTTATACAGAATAAAAATAAAGAATTAAAAATAATTTATCTTTTCCAGAAATAGTTTATCATACATGTACAAATGAAAAAAAGCTTTAATACAATGCACTCTTCCGACTATAAATTATCTTTATGCATATATGCTTGGTGGCAAATAGATTCTATATGAAAAATAGCATTATTCCAGAAATGTTTGCTGCATGCATCATAAATGTTCTGTCATACCAAACAAGTTTGCATACAGTAATGGTGTAATGAAAAAAATGTAATTAATTAAACTTAGCATATCACATGCACTGCCACTGATTACATTGTATATAGCCAGAATGTTAATACATTCACATACTGTAATGTATGCATTAAGCATATATTTCATAAAGCTTCCCTAATAGCACTGAAACATAATAATTATGTTTTATAACAATTTAAATAAATTGTTCGAAAATGTTGCATGGAAATTCATGTTACTATTTTAGTATTTAAAAACAATTGTCCTATGTATTGCTACAATATACACTAGGAACTTAATGAGAAATGCATAAAAAGTTTTCATGTAGACAAATTTCATTTAAAACCAAAAAATATAAAAAATCTTGAACATTTCACAAAAGATCCCCCTTTTTCTAAAAATATCAAAGAATACCGGAACAACTCCTTTATATAGATGTATTAATAAATCCCGATAATTTCCGAACAGCCATGATTACGTCACCAAAGCTCTGCTTGGATAAAGTTATTTATAGATTGGGAGAATTTGACAACTTTATATTGATGCTTGCCGTTTTCGCCATTTTTCGAGTAAAATAATAAAATCGTGAATTAAATCCCATCTCTTTTTCACTTATCGAAGCAAAGATATATATTTATTCAGTTCGTGTAAAGTTTCTGTGCGATTTTTGTGCATCTTTTGTTTTCAAAATTAACCCCCATTTGATCCGGTTGAAAACGATATTTCTTTTGAGAATAAAACTATATTTTAGAAGAAGTTTTGTTACTTACTGTGCATGATTGACCTCCGTGGTCTGAATACATCAATGCTAGATAATTATTGTATCAATTGGTAGAACAATACGTCGGTAAATTCCATTTTTCTTTGGTACAACTCTGAAATTGTCCTGGCCAAGATGGCGGAAGACATACATTTCGGTCATGCGCCACACAACGTCCGATAACTCTTCCCGCTCAACTCTGATTGCAAAGTCGGAAAATATGGACCGAACATCCAATGATTTCCGGGAGCTATTACTGCTTATCCATTGAAACCTTGGCGGCATATCTTTAGAGGAAGGTTCAGATTATTGATATCTGACTGTTAACTTTTTGCGGAAAAGCGGTAAACGAGTTTAAAACAATGTTTGTAAACTTTTATATTTTACGTTACGATTTTGACTTTTAAAAAATTCTTAACAATCGGATTGGTAAAATTGAAGACTTTCTGCAAATTTTAAGCCATGCATGAAGAATATTGGTCCAGGGATAGCTCCCGGAATTATTTTTGAAAATGGGCTGTTCGTTGACACATAAATCAAGATGGCGTCCGATTTTCTCGAAACGACTTCACTTTGGACGTTCAGTAGTAGTACCCAATCATATTTTTAATGCTTATAACTACCAAATTAATAAAGTTCTAGTTTTCAAGTTTTATCTGATATATTTTTTATCACGAAATAATAAATTTTAGGTGTTTTTCTAATGAAATGAAAAAGGTGAAAATTCGGGTTTTTCTACTCCGACAGAAAATAATAACGCTATCGACGACTACGTTTGTCCTCCCTACCATAGGTCAAAATGAATGTAATCAATTACATTACGATTACGTGTAATCTAAAAAATGTCCGATTACAGATTACATTTGATTACATGAAAAATGTAATCGATTACAACCGATTACGATTACCCCATGTCTGCAATGAGGCTCGACACAAAATTTAACAATGTCAATGATTGAAATTTTGAATGACATTTGGCGTCAACACAGTATTTTCTTAAATCAATTTGGATTGCTCATTCATAGATGTAATTCTATTGACTAACCTTATATTTCTAGCTTCTAAACTCGAGGCTGTTGTATGTTCGGGACATCAAAGAAATTGTTAAAATTGTCACAAAACATCAAAATGATTTGAATTTTGGTAGCAAATTCAAATTCCGGAAATAGCAATAACTTTCTATTATCGAATCGTTGACGGACACACTGAATTTCCGCATTGTAGGAAAAGTACTTCTAATTTTTGGATATGGTGATTTTATTGCAAGTAATTAAATCTTGGAGATACAGACAATGGTCAAAAATATGCACACGCTTCCAATTTACCCTATATATTTCATATAAAACTACAGTTTTTCAAAATATTATCTTGAAATCAATTCACGTCCGATTTTAATCATTATTTCATCAAGGAAAGCAGAAAGATATATAGTTTATAGTAGTAATTTTGAAATAACTTTTTGAAGTATGTTTTTCAAATTGCCATGATTTAAACACAAACGTAAATAATTTTTCTACAAAGGTACTATCTATTAAAGCATTGTATTTCGAAAGAAATTAATTCAGTTGTGTGTTTAGCTTGTATATTCTAAAAATGTTTATCATAGAAAATTATTTTGAAATTATACAGTAAAACTACATACAATTCTGTTTTTATTGATATAAAAATTATCGAAATCGGGTGTGAATTGACTTCAGGATAAGCTTCTGAAAAATTGTAGTTTTATATGAAATATATAGGGAAAATTGGAAGCATGCGAATACTTTTGTCCATTGTCTGTACATTTGTATATATTGCCTTATATATCACGTTCTACTAAGTTCAGTGGAAAGAAGAACGATTAACGATCAAGAGGCCACCTTTGTCTTTGTCTTTGCCACCGATTCGATCCTCGTACATGGCGTTTTTGTTTATGTTTTTTTTAATTGCTATTGATATACAACTATAGCCAGTTGTATCATCTTAACGCAAACTTTGAAAGTAGCTAAATAACAACACAACTTAGTCACATTTTTACTGATGAACCTGGAAATGTCCCTATCAACCATGCATTTTTGGAATCAGGAGATCAACTACTATCAAATTCAAAGTCATATCTAGGGAATACCTTCCAATTTGAACAATTTACTTTTTAATTAAGATCATTTCCCTTTTCCAGTGAAATACCTTAATGATTTATCTTTATATTAAAATACGGTTGTCTGACAACGACTTGCATATAAAATATATCCTGAAATACGTTACCAGGACGTAAAAATTACATTTGAGCTTTTACGTTAACATCAAGACCATATCCGTACGTAACTAAAACGTTCAAACTACAGTGTCACAACGACTTGCATATAACGTATTCTGAATACGTTACCAGGACGTAATAATTACGTTTGAGTTTTTACGTTAGCATCAAAACCATATCCGTACGTAACAAAAACGTTGGAAAGTACGATGTCACAACGTCTTGCATATAACGTATTCTGAATACGTTACCAGGACGTACAAATTACGTTTGAGCTTTTACGTTAGCATCAAGACCATATCCGTACGTAACAAAAACGTTGGAAAATACGTTGTCACAACGACTTGCATATCACGTATCTAAAATACGTTGTGGCAACGTAATTTTCACGTAAGAAAGGGACCTGACCAAACTGCAACGTTGTGAATACGTAGTGTGCTAGCTGGGCAACTATAGACCGGTATCTCTAACAGCCATATGCAGCAAGCTGCAAGAACACATCTTATGCAGTAATATTATGGACCACCTAACAACACATAACATACTATCAAATAGTCAGCATGGATTTAGATCGCGACGATCTTGCGAGACGCAATTAATCACTACCATACAAGACATTGCGAAAAATCTATCAGAAGGTAAACAGGTGGATGCCATACTTTTAGACTTTTCAAAGGCATTTGATAAGGTGCCTCATGAGAGACTGCTCCTAAAACTTCACCATTATGGAATACGAGGGCTTACACTGCAGTGGATTAAAAACTTCCTGCTGGACCGAACTCAACAAGTACTCTTGGAAGGAACACAATCAAAGACTTGCCCTGTTGACTCTGGTGTACCACAAGGTACAGTATTAGGCCCTATACTGTTCCTATTATTTATAAACGACCTCCCTGATGTTGTATCATCTCAGGCACGATTGTTCGCCGATGACTCTTTACTATATCGAGTGATAAATAATCCATCAGATCAAGTTAGACTACAAGAAGACCTCAAAAGCTTAGAAATATGGGAAAAAACCTGGCAGATGTCCTTCAACACAGACAAATGCTTCATTCTCCACATCACAAAGAAGCGCAAAACAACTGAATATGATTATAAGCTGCATGATCAGAAGCTAGAAGTAACGAAAGACAGCAAATACTTAGGCGTCACCATCAGCACCGACCCAAGCTGGAATTCCCACATCAACAACATCTATGCAAAAGCAAACCGCACCATCAGTTTCCTAAGACGCAACATCCACTCATGTCCAAAGGAAGTAAAAAGGAACGCTTATACCACCCTCGTCCGTCCATCAGTTGAATATGCTAGTGCTGTGTGGGACCCTTACACAAGAAATCAGATTAACCAACTAGAACAAGTACAACGGAGAGCTGCCAGATTTGTAAATAACAACTTTTACAATAGAGAACCTGGAGCCGTAACAGCAATGTTAAGTGAACTCAGTTGGGAAACATTAGAGCAGAGACGAGCTAAGACAAGGGCCGTCCTCATGTATAAGATCATAAACAATTTAGTAGATATACCATCACACACACTACTTATACCACCCGATGGAAGAACCCGAGGAACTACTGTATATAGAGTAATCTACACCCGAATTGACGCTTATAAATACTCCTTCTTTCCGCGTACCATACTCGCCTGGAGTCACATACCTCAAGAACTTAGACTGGTCCCTACCATCGACCAGTTCCGAGCAGGACTTGGGTCTGTCACTATCCCAGTGCAGTCCCAAGTGTAAATAACAGTCAGTTTTTAATTGTATATAGGATTGGTTTTTACCTGTACAGTTTGGTCATGCTCGGAGTATCAACACTCAACTATGAGTACACTCCTGACGGGAAGAAGAAGAAGAAGAAGGTATTCAGACATAAGGTATTCAGACATAGCAGATGGAAAGTAAAGGGAGATAATTACTACAAACTTTTTCAACACTGCTTTTTCCAATTCAAAGACAAAATAATATCTACTATATTCAGTGTAAGTGGACTTCAGTGTAAGTGGACATATACACAGATATATCCATACGTTTTGTCTGCGTGTGTTGCCAAAGAGGTACCAGGTCACGCAGTTACAACATTCTGCTATTTTTGTGTGTACACTTTACTAAAGTCTTTAGATACCGCAATAGTTGAGGGTTATCGTCACGGTACAGTACACTCCAAGTGTATCAACGATCATACTCTCAGGTCCGACATATTCCTCCCAAAATGTCCGACAAATTTGAGAGTCAACACTCTTAAGTCCGACTATTTGGTCGGACATCGTGGTCTTGGTCGGACGTGAGAGTGGATATTTAAAGATTTTTTTTTACATTTCTCGAGGTGAATATGTCAAACATTTTGTGATCGATGCGTATTTGTAAGCGTACTTTCTTTCCGGTATGTAGAATGTGCGGGTACGTAAATACCCTAGTGTATTTTTACCTTGCACCATATTCGCGCCAGGAAAGGTAGACAAAACCATGTGTGAAGTTTTATGATGAAATATCTCCGATTTCTATGTAAATTTATGAGTTGAAGTGGGGAAACACCCACAGTTAATTTTAGCCATGCATTTTTTTTTTATTATCTTGGACAAGAATAATGAACGTCCTGATTGGATGACCGATTTAAAACACTTGACGCATGTTAAAAAGATGCATGTAAAAGAAATCTATGTTATATTTATTCATTTGTTTGATTCTGGAATATTGTTGATCAAATGTCCGACAAATTTGAGAGTCAACACTCTAAGTCCGACCATTTGGTCGGACGTGAGAGTGGATATTTAAAGATTTTTTTTAAATTTCTCGAGGTGAACATGTCAAATATTTTGTGATCGATACATATTTGTAAGCGCACTTTCTTTCCGGTATGTAGAATGTCCGGTTACGTAAATACCCTAGTGCTCTACCATGCACCATATTCGCGCCAGGAAAGGTAGCTCAAAGGTCAATATATAACTGAAATATTGTTGAAAAGTGACGTTTAAACACCCATAGCCTCATATAAATTATTGCAATAAAATATCGATTAAGTAACGAAATTGATATAAATTATTTTCCAGTATATTTAGTATAAAAAGCTTGTTCTACACGTTTACTGTGAGATGTATTGCAACCGCCATTTTTTACTACAATCACGTGCGCATGCTCGTGTTTGATTGAAAGCTATAGCTATATTTAGATATTTTGTGATAATAATTTTATATTGTAAATCGATCCACCCTGTGATTTTTTTCAACAAGATACATTTTTTATAGTATATATTTTATTATAAAATACAATATTCAACTGATTTTCGATAACACTTCAATCATTGAATATTGATTTTTTCGGATGTTGAATATTTTATCCCCAGAATTGCACCCCCTGTTAGTATACTTTTATTGCTTTATTTAAAAAAAAAATAACACCAAGAACATCGATGATACGAGTCTTCTTATTCAGAAATAAACCTACAGCAAAATAAAGGTATACATTTTTTGTACTGTAAACAAAATCGTCATTTTTATCTAGATTTATCGTCCGAAAAATACGGTACTCCTCTACTATACTAATTTGGATTAGGTGATGGGAATTAGGTGCCATCATCAAAATAAAGATTAAAAAAATGTATTTTATGATAATGATAGCTGATTAAAATTGTTTGTCATGCATTAGCTGTCAGTTGTAATATACAGGATGTAACCAATATACAGGAAGAGCCCCTACTGTGAAGCCATCTATTTTGAGATGCCATTCAATGAAAATAACAACCTGACCATATTGTTAAATAAGAATTAGATAAGAAATTAAAATTTATAGAAGGCAAGGATTTATATAATTAACACGTTAAGTCACATTTCATTTATTTAGCTTGGGTCAGTTATCAATTAAAAAGACAAAAATGGTTTTAAAAAAAATCTGTCTAATAAGTATTTACCTAAATAACGATATCATGACGTATAATAATTTCTCACCGTAAATGTATTTATTTTATTAAGATATTTATACACATATATAAGAAAAAAGATATAAATTTATTTTTTAAGTACAAATAAATTGGAAGACGGCTTGAAAATTGAAAATGCAAAATAGTTATCTATGTTTACAGGCCTCTACATTAACATATTTTTCAACTTGTCCCTTCAGACAACTAACTAAAAAAAGTACTTGTCCGACTCAATCTTTTAGTTGTCCGAAAAAATTAATAAAAATTACAAAAACTAGAGAATAATTATCCAGGGCTCCCACTACTTTCAAATTAGAGGGAGAAGTGATTTCTCTTTCAGAGAGCTCACAGGGAGAAGTGGGAGACAACAGAGAGAAGTGGGGAGACTTCTGGGGGAAGTAAATTGCGATTAATCGAAACATTGTTTCGCGACCCCTCTGACATTACCCTACCCAAATTTAGTAAATAGTTAAGCTGCCTGAACTGATTTGTTCTTGTTTTTTTTTTATTCATATCTCCCTTAAGGACATATATTCAATGTCACATTTTTATTTCTGTCTACCTTGATAGGAATCTTGCATACCAGTGATTTTTATATGTAGTGTACACCCCCCCCCCCCCCCCCCCCTTTCCTTTTGAAATATTACTGTGTTGTGATCCAATACCACACAAATTGTAATAACTCATATTTGTGCTATATAAATCCTTGTTTCTGGTAAAAAAAAACTAGGTATATTTTTTTTACCAGAAACAAGTGATATAAATAAACCAAAGTATTTTATTTAAATTCACAGAGAAATAAAAATTTTAGTGGATCTTTTCAACCAGATCAGGAAAAAGCTTGTAATATTTGTCCATTTCAAAGGTTTCAATATTTCCCAAAAGCCTAAATCAAGTCCTCTAACGTATTTTGCACAAAAGACAAGTTTAAATTTGGCGCCAAATTGATATCCGATAATTTTTACGTGTCCGTTCCAGAGTGATTCTTGTTCTTATATTTCTAATATTGATATTTCTGTTCATTAAAGCGTTTTTGAGATTGCGACTTTAATTTTGTCAATGTCCTTGAATTTCATATGGTGGAACGATAAATGATACAATAAAGAGTTTTGATCTGGCATTTCACTTTAGTTTTAATCAAAATAAATTATGGACAAATTGGAGATCAAACAGGACTCTTTTATACAACAAATCCAGTATTTTATACCAGGGGAAATAGATTTGTCCGTCGTACCGACACGTTTGGGAATCCCCGATTTTTTCACTTGTTCCGTTGGACAACTGTAATACAAGATCTACTTGTCCGATGTCAGTTTTCACTGGTATCGGACAAACGTTAATGTCAAGGCCTGGTTTATAAGTCTTAGTAAAAAGAGTCTTGAGCAACGTTTTTTTTCACACCTGTGATAGGTGTATTTGTATATCATGAATGCACGATGCGACAACATGCTGAGATGGGTGATGTTTTGACAGGTAAACTGTAAAAAAAAACCCGTAGAATACACTAATAAAATATTATTTCACCTATATCAGGACTCCGCAGACTGCCAATTTTCAAGAAAAAAAACCTGGGATTTACGGATTTATGACCCATTCGCCATGAACAAAATAAAACTTAAATTTTACTAAATAATTTTAATCCAAATTTGCCTTTAAAGAAATAAATGTATAAATTAGAATTATTTACCCGGTTTGTTCGCCCTACATTTGACAAACACGTAAAAGAGCAAACGCACCCGATATCGTAAACCGGCAACTGTCTGCAGCAAGTGAAAGGGCCTTGGCATCGATTGTCGCGAGTACATAGGGACATATTAATATTCACTTCTAGTGCACTTAAAACATGGATACTGCATGTTAATACATTTTATTCATGGATATTATTGTATATATCGCCCACAGGCACTTGTGTAGAGTCAAAAATATGCTTGCTATGTACCTAAAATACCACATAGCGAGCATATTTTTGACTCGACACAAGTGCCTGTGTTTCGCCCGTGACAGCCATTAACATATCTATACTTTCCGTACCACTGTATATCACTCATTTACTTCAGCTTTACTAAGATACGCATGTTTCTTTATGCACGAATTTATTGGTTAGCAGAATTTGGGGACGTTTCCTGTTTACAGTTTAACTATCTGAGAGTGGAGACTCTCACTCCGACCTGGGAGGACATTTGTCGGACAATTTGGTCGGACATTTGTCGGACAATTTTAAGAGTGAAGTCCGACAAAACTCTGTGTCCGACCTGAGAGTTTGATCGTTGATACACTTGGAGGGATCTGTATGTGTTTTCGTATGTCATGTCTTTTCGTATCATCCATTTTATTTTGATTTCTACAGCGCACGCATTATTTTTGACGTGTCCTTTGGTTTCTATTTATGGAACGTAAACAGGACTACAACGTGACATCTGTAAAAAATGTTAAAGTTTGCTTTTAAAGACGTAAGTACCAAAAACAGTGAACCTACCTATTGAACGAATCTGGGTCGTTTCGCCCCGATTACCTGTTCGCTCCGGGTCGTTTCGCCCCACTCAATCGCTATTATATTATAATAGATGAAGTCTTTTACGACAATTTTTTGGGTAATTATTTATTTATTAGTTGTATGGCCAAAAAAAAATATATGTGTGTTTACGGTCACCCGACCCACCCTATTTTTCAGCCACCGACCCTATCAATTTTTACACAGAATTTGGATAACCATTTTTGTTGTTTAATCAGCAGCAATGTTTTATTTATTCAACCGCTAGCTTTTTGTCGAAATTGAGAGCAAAGAAGGTAGAAAAACTGTGTAATTCGTCATAAAACAAATGACGGCTTACCGGAAATTTCGAAAATGAAAAACCGGAACCGGGAACGACTATATCCGGTTTTGCCGATAGTTAAAAAAAAAAATTAATGCCGACCGACCGACCCTAGATTTTTTTGACATGTGACAGTAAACACACATATATTTTTTTTTGGCCTATGCAAAAAAAAAAAATAATTCATTAATTTTCTTCTACTTTAATTATTTATTTATTAGTTGTATACAAAAAAAAAATAATTCATTCATATTCGTCTACTTTTGTCAAAGATCTCGGGTGAAACTTTTCTTGCAAATTACAAAAAACCACACAAGAACAGTAAAAAGGTTGGGTTTTTTTTTTGTACCAACGCAAAAGTGCATGAAATGACTAAGATGCTGTACAAGTGTGCAAATAACCTCTTTTTTAATGAATTACGCATCAAATGCTAAAATAGTATAAATTTAATCAGATGTCAAACCCTGGTCAAACAAAGAGTGAAGCATAATATTAAACGTCAAGAAAGCATGTTAATTATGAGGAAGACAAAAATAAAGTACCCATGAACAAGCCTTACAACATCCAAAATACGAATATTTGCAATGGTATTTTCCATATTTCATTTTTTAAAGCACTATTAATAAATGAGGGCGAAACGACTCGGGGCGAACGGGGATAGGGGCGAAACGACTCAGGGGGCGAACAGGATTCGGGGTGAAACGACCCGGTACCCTATTGAACCATACTTTTTGTAATGCTAAAAATTTACTTCATTTATAAAGTAGCTGGAAAAAAATCCAGAAGGGCTATATAAGATTTAACTATGTCGTCTGCCGCTCAGACACCGGCTCTTCCTGTCATGTAACTGTCATGCCACTCATGGGGTCACTGATCGTACTTGTAAACAAAAGAGCTGACTGAAATGTGCCTGTTTCTTATATAAAATACATGTCACTTTGCAGTGCATTGTGGTTTCAGCACTAAAGAAAACATCTAAAGTAAACACAATTTTGAAAGTGGTCATTTTCAAACATTGTGTTATTTTATTTAGATGTAGTATGATTTGGTAGATGGCCAATGTATTAAACATTTTCAAATATGAACTCAATCCATTGGTTAATAAAAAAAAAAGATATAGGCCTTAATGTACTTTTCAGGACATTTCATGACAATTTTCAGGTCAAATTATTTCCACCTAAAAATATTTAAAGAATTTTTTTTTTTTTTTTTTCTAAATATCATTAAATATATGCTAATGTATTTAACATTTTCAAATTTGAACTCAATCCATTGGATAATAAAAAAGATATATAGAATCTAACACCGGGGAGAGTACAAGATAGGGAAATCTCCGACACCCGAGGGTAAGATTTCAATCGTTCTCTTTATGAGGCTTGCCGAAGTAAATTTTCCATTGCTGAAGTAAATATTCGATTTATCCATATGCAACCGTATCTCGGCAGTATTTCAAATGTATTTCATCATAAAGTACAATGTATTTAATAAATATATTATAAATGTTACTACAACAGAGATAAATTAAATACCTGTAAAAAAATATTTGAATCTGGTCAAAGGGAGGTAATTTCTTTCTTTACATTAGTTACTAACAAGGGAGAGCACTCTATTATTTACTCAAAGTAAACAAACATTGACTGGATGAGAGCCCGAAAAAAGAATCAAACACCATGAAAGGTGCACATTAGCTAGCAGAATATAATACATAAATGAATTTAAAAATACTTATGTAGTAGAATCGTGGTTAATTGTTTATTTTAAAAAGGAAAAGCATGGAGAATTGGGGGGCAGTTGACATAAGCTGTACAGCATGCATTTGCCGGTAAAACGCACATGATTTTTTTGTCTTGCACTAGTGCAAGATAAGAAAATCTCACATGGCTAAAAATAGGAACTGGTCTGTCTCCAAAGTGAGAAATAGGCCTTTATTTTGTACTTTTCAGGACATTTCAGGTCAATTTTCAGGACATTAGTGAACCCAATAGTTGAGAGTGTGATCGATCACCTACATGTCATTTGTATCTCGTTGAGTTTAATTAGACTTCCGAAGAAATTTTCTGCTCTATATCTACAGCCTAATTTCGTAACAAGCCCTTACAAAAGTATTATGGAAATTTAAAATCTGACCCCGGTTCATTCCGATGAATATTTTAGAATGGACAGATTGTGTCACACCAAGTTTCCTTTCAAGGCTTTCTTTTTTCGGTGGTCATCGTGGCATCGATGATTTGGTAGTGATGAGGTACCTTGTATATAAAAATTATTTCAATGCAAAATTGTTTGAAAAAGTATGTCAGAGACTTGTCATTTCCTTGAGGTACTCTAGTTTCCTCCACTATTAAAACTGACTGCCACGAAACAAATATAATAATAATAATCTTTATTGCAAATAAAACCCTTGCAGGTAAAGCAATACACATCGTCGGTAACCCACGGTTGATTCCGATACGTTCCTCTCTCTCCATCACCCGTGGGTCAAATCGCTTGTAAACATTCGTTTTCATGAATATTCAAAGTTTCAAATTAACCAATCAAAATCACGTTTATGAAATTGAAACTCTTTGGTATCGGAGGTAAAAATATGACAAATAAACATCCTTTCCCTCAAGCAAATTGTCTACAGATTCTTGTTGAAAGTCCCTCAATTCTTTCACTCCAAATTTTTGCAACAGGTCCGACATTTATAACTTTTAACCAAACTCATTATGAAAGGAACGATTTGATTGGTTGAATCACATTTGAAGTTTGTAATGCGAAGACATATGAATTATTCATGAGTACGAATGTTTACAAGCGATTTGACCCACGGGTGATGGAGAGAGAGTAACGTATCGGAATCAACCGTGGGTTACCAACGATGAGCAATACAATACAATACAACATTACAAAACATATATACATGAACAACATAAAGAAATGTCATATATTCATAGTTACATGTAAAGTTATACATTGACCAATGTGAACCTCATTTTCGCAATTCTAACGATTGCTTTATATAGTCAACAACACTGGGCAAAAATTCTTGATCAGGAATTAATATAATTTTTACTTGGGTAAAAGAGTCCAGTTGGTCGAAATTAGCATGATACATTTGTACTTTTTAATATTATTTATTAAAACATTTCTAAGATTATTATTTATTTAGCATTGTAGAAAAAAATGAATCTCATCATCTAGTACTTTACAAGTTTTACAGAGTCTGATGTCTGGGAATTTTCTTGTATCTACCTAGTTCAATTTCTAATGGATGATCACTCGTTCTAAATTTAGTTAAAAACTGTCGATTGTTAACATTTTTTTGTAAGTTTTAAATAGTCTTCTAGTTTAATGTCTGTTTTTAATTTACTATATATAGAAACAGTTTTGAACTATCATCTAAGTTTGATATTTTTTCAAGATTGTTGAACAATGTCGAAAGTGGCATTAAACAACTAAAACCCAAGGTTATTATTATTAATAACATTCTATTTTATTTCTAGATGAACATAATGATTTATAACATTCTATTTTTATTTCTAGATGAACATAATGATTTATAACATTCTATTTTTATTTCTAGATGAACATAATGAGCCATAGCATTTGTCTTCTTTGTCGAGCGGTGAAACCAACAACATTTCAAGCTTTGGCCAACACCACTTTGGGTAACACCACACGCAACAAAATATTTCAGTCATATAGTCAACAATCTTCCATCTTGTCTTGTTCATCATTGATTCAGAGTAGATGTATGTCGTCAAAATTTAAGAAAGATGACAGAAATGTACATCGTAAGGATGCAGCTTGTATTGGAGAAGGGGATAGGATGTATGAACCACAGTCTCCCTATAGAGAACCCTGGCCTAAACATTATGGATGGGAAAATAAGTTATTTGGAGGAGGTAAAGTAATTTTTATTACCACAAAGACGAAAATTGAAGTTCACACTTCAGTTTTACGGCAGGTCGATGGTTTTCTTCAGATACTCCGGTTTCCTCTGCCAATAAAACTGACCGCCAACATATAAATGAAATTTTGTGGAAAGTGGCATTAAACAGCATAAGCCAACCAAACCAAACCACACTTCAGCTCAAATTTGTAAATTGCAATCATTAATTAATATTGTATTCAACAAAGAATTTCATTTTTGCAAAACTTTTATACATTTTTGTATACCGTATTTAGGGTTGCATAATGCGCATTGATTCATAATGCGCACCCCCTCTTGGCCTTGAAAATCTCCAGAAAAAAACTAGTTCATGTCTATAATGCGTATGGACTTTCAAAAAAAAATCGCGTCGGAAATGTAAGAATTAAATATCAATCATATATATTTTTCAGTCCTTTGAGCATGTTTCATATGCTGGGAGAATTTAAGAACCATTTATCTCTTTTCATCTTCAATAAAGTTGCAAAATATTAAATGTGTTGGGTTTTATTGGCATTTTCATATGATGTTTTTAATATCCGGATGTTGTGTAATGGATTCGAAATCTAGTACAGCATCGGGAAATATAAGTTTAAATTCCGGATCTGAACGTAAATTAACGCAGTTGATAGTTGAAGATGACAGAAAATAATGATATAGAATAAAAAAAGGCAAACAATTGTCACTTATTATGACATTGTTGAACATTGTTAAGCTTGTGAGGAGTTGTTGAAAATACGGTTGTTACGTACATCAAAAAGTGCCGACAATCCGTTATTTTTTTGTATTTTTAAAATTGACCAAATAATTAATGATCATGAATGAACTACAAACAATGCCTTATTATTTAGTGATGAAATAGCATCCAAGCCATGCAATCATAACAGATTGTTATATGCTGTAATTATGTGTTAATCGGATTTAACTTCACCTGGGAGCAATCAAGCTGTTAGACTTGACATAAAAATTGACAAATACATTTTATTGTTTCTTTTCTTTTTATTTCAATCACTATAATCTTGTGTAAACACAGTCTGTGGTTTCATTTCTTTTTATTTCAATCACTATAATCTTGTGTAAATACAGTCTGTGAAATCTTATCGGCAAGATTATTGATTATTTTAAACATGGCTAGATATAGTCAGACGTTTATATTTAGTTTATTTTCGTATCTATCAAAGGTAAATATTTATAAGTACAAAACAAAACTGCACTAGACAGTTTTAATTCTTCAATAATTAAAACATAGTAGATGCAATTAATTATTTTGTGGAATAGTGTCCAAACAATTTAAGAAATATTTAACTTTGCATGTTGACAGTAGTAAACAAAAAACCATGGCGGACATGTGATTTCCCGGTCTGGGAAAGAATGAAACACATTGTTCCTGTTTATAATGTACACCCCTCCTACAAAATAAAGAATCTGGGCAAAATCCTGCGCATTATGCAACCCTAAATACGGTATCCGATTTTGTGCCTGTCCGAAGCCAGCACCTGTATTTAAGACCTGACTTTCCAACATCAAATGTCAAGGTCTTTTTTGTGTTCAGTGATTGTCAGTTTTGTTGATATTGGTGGAATTTTTAACATTGACAATCACTGTTTAGACTTTCTTTTACATACTGCTAAATTTCTCATGCTTTTAATAGATACATAAGATGCTACAGTGGGCTGGTAGCCATCTTGAATATCAGATCAACTAAAAAAAGCACCAAAAAAACCCAACTCGGACTTTGTAGCTAACAGTTTTAGAAACATTCCTTCTAAGTTCTAAGTGCTAACTTAACTTTCAAATGTGGTAGTGTTTTATTTTGACTTCAAGAAAAAGGGGTCCAAACATGTTTTAAAAAAAATAGCAATGATTGAACCCAAGTTGTACATAGTTTTGCACAAAGATTGTCATTTTGTACCAATTAGTTATGTTGTATTTAACTTGTATTATCATGCTGTTTGTCCAATATTAGCTGATCAGTAGAATATGAATCTACATTTGTAACTTGTCAATAATACACATGTCTTCTAAGGCCATACATGAAAAAAATCAACCGAACAAATTTAACGATACCCATCATGTCCAACAAATATTATTAGGTTTAGATTTTTTTTTTTTACTATTTTTGGGTGTTTTTGCTGCATAATGGGTGTTTTTTGTAATCTTTTAAATTAACGAAAATAAATTAAACTCCCTACCCACTTCTCTTAAATTTTAAGTCAAGATACAGTAAACAAACTACAGTAATTTTTAAGTGTGGCCTCAGGCCTAATGGCAGAGTTCTGTCTGACCTATAGGCCTTGTTTCTGTCCCTGATTGTATGGTCAAATTTAATGAAAAGCTGAATCAAAGTATGCATTGACTAAATAAGTAGCTCCTGGATTATAGGTGGTTTTTTTTCAAATTGATACATTATGAAAATTTTACATTTAAGTAACTAATGTATAGCTCTATTCTTAGCTAGGCTTTACTTCTACCTTGTTTGTCATTACACAACAATTTTGTTTTCTATATATTTAGGCTTGAGTGCAACTGCTGAGACTTTCTTAATTCAATTGTGCATATTTGTGAAATAAATTTGGTATCATAGAGATTTATTAAAAGAAATAATTTCAATGATCTTTTTTTTCTAATTTTCAAAAGAACTTCAGGCTTTAAACAAGGTAGATATCAGAACTTTAGGCTTTATTATTCCTCCATTGCATATTTAGATATGCAGTAGAAGTTCAAATATTCTGTTTGTCATAAACCAACCACGGTCGACCCTCACGCCACTTGTCATTGAATGCAGGAGCCTGGTTGCAGTTTTATGCCCCTGCGACGAAGAGTCGGGGGGCATATTAATTTACCCCTGTCCATCCGTTTGTCTGTCCGGATATAGATACATGGTTTGTTCGGTTATCTCCTCCTACAGTTTTAGAGCTACAGCTTTAATATGTTACAGGATGTTTATACACATAATGGAGGTGTGCATGTCCACAGGATTTTGATTTTCATCAAATATTCTCAAAATGACAGGTAGTTGGACTTAGTCATTTTGTTCGTCCGTCCGGATATAGATACATGGTTTGTCCGGCTATCTCCTCCTACAGTTTTGGAGCTACAGCTTTAATATTTTGTATGATGTTTATACACATAATGGAGGTGTGCATGTCCACAGGATTTTGATTTTCATCAAATATTTGATAATGACAGGTACTTGGACTTAGTCATTTCTTTATGCCCCTGCGACGAAAAATCGGGGGGGGGGTGGATTTTCTCAAATATTCACAAAATGACAGGTAGTTGGACTTCATTTCCATCTTACTAGCTACATAATGGAAACATGGTTTGTATGGCTTCTACTACAGTTTTTGACTTGTTTATAATTTCTTATGGTCAGACGGGGGCATCATTTGTGTCATACAGACACACTTCATTTTTGAAAAATCACTCCTAACAAAACAACTTTGTCCATAATTATCAAGTGCAGGGGCATACTTCTTTTCTAGTTTTCTCATGCACTGAACGATCTTTTTTAGCATCATTCACTTCCTTCCTTTTTTTAAAAACACCAAGCTTGGATCCTGTCTTAAACTTGATAGGCCAGGCACTTCCATCGGGCGCTGCCATGTTTTTTTTTTAACTTAAAAATTCTCGGGTCTCATTGCTTAATAAAGGTAAACACCCGAGAATTATATCAACTGGTTTTATTGCAAGTGTCATAGATGCTATATTAATACCGGGAACCAGTAGGGAGATATGTAAAGGTCATAACTGGTTTAAATACCGGGAACCGGATGGCGAAGGAAGATAAGTAACTGTCATACGCATACAACTTTTTTATCAGGAAGGACTGACTATTTAACACATTTTGTCGGACCTAGCTGTTTTCTGCCGGTCAGGTCCGACGACTTTCGGAAACTGCTAATGGCTGATGTTTCATCCAATGTACTTTTAAATATTCCAAATGCAAGTAAACATTAGAGAGTACCGAAGGGCAATCAAAAATGGACCATCCAGAGAAACTGGCAACATATATAGGGTACATAAGACGAAGACAAACAAAAGAAAAACACAACACAAAATGTGGTGAACACCACTATGCACAAACAAGCAAACATTACCCAACCTTCCCCATTACCCAACCTTCCCCATTTACCAACCTTCCCTTTTCCCCTCCCGATTTCCCTACTCTTCACCCTTCCCTCCTGCTTTCCCTACCATGAACCCTTCCCTCCCACTTTCCACACCCTTAACCATTCCCCTCCAGCTTTCCCTACCCTTAACCTTTTCTTCCTGCTTTCCCTACTCTTCACCCTTCCCTCCAGTTTTACCTACCCTTAACCGTTCCCCTCCAGCTTTCCCTACCT
Organism: Bathymodiolus brooksi; assembly: GCA_963680875.1. Taxonomy (NCBI): domain Eukaryota; kingdom Metazoa; phylum Mollusca; class Bivalvia; order Mytilida; family Modiolidae; genus Bathymodiolus; species Bathymodiolus brooksi. The sequence goes on from OY804590.1 coordinate 71,591,772, forward strand.
TTAATATGAAATTTTTAGTTTTGACAACATCATATACATGTAATACTTGTTCTGTACTAATTATACCCGAATTTATTTTAGGTGCTTTACCCAAGTTAGATAAACCAATGAAATTCAAGCCAGTGAAGAAACAGAAAGATGGCTGGGATAGAGAGCATGCTTTGTTTGGACAAAATGATTACATAGGCAAGATCTTTTCTCTTAAAATTTGTTTATTTTCATAGATGTGATACAATTTTACATTTAAAACCAATAGATAATTTATAAAAGTAGAGGGGCTGTCATGGTTGTGAATGCATGGTAGTTGTATTTACAATCATGCCTATCACCACTTAAATTGTGAGTTTGAATCCCGATTATGGCAAGGTGTACATCGATACAACTTTATGTGATAAAGTTTGTCAGTGATTTGCGACAGGTCGGTGGTTTTCTCGGGCTACTCCAGTTTCCTCCAACAATAAAATTGACACTCACGATATAGCTGAAATATTGTTGAAAGTGGCTCTAAACACCATAACCCTAACCCTTGCATGAACATTGAAAATTTCTACCTTTTATTTTGATCAAATTGGACATATATAAAAGAACAAAAACTCAATACATATCATTTTGTCATTGTATGTAGATACATTGTACGTGTAAGCTGTAGATGTAATAGTTTTCATTATCAAGCAAACTCTGTATAGTGATAAAATATAAATTGAAGATGGTGATGCACCTCCTGCAATTATATTGGTGATGTACATGTACAGTATTGTACACCTCTAAGAAATGACTTGTTGTTCTTTGGAAAATGATTTATCAGGTTTTTAATGGGTGGGTAATTTTTTCTCAACATTTCAGTGTAATTTGCAACTCCTGTCCAAAAGATAAACCACACTGTTCACCTGTATTCCATTCCTTTATAGCTAAATATTGTACACCTATATGCATTATATATAAAGCTTATTACAGTTTAAAATGTAGTCAGTGTCGTGCAGCGACGCAGGTGCAGACCAACTTTGATCTTTCTTCATACAGGCGAACAAAGCTAAACAAAGTTGTAAGTTACATAGATAATATTTCAGATTAAATTGAATTTTGTTTTCATTTCAGATATATTAGGAGATGGAAACGTTAGACCGGTAGACTTAATGAGAGGACCATCGTGGCTGCGTGGCTTTAGAGGAAATGAAATGCAGCGTATCATAAGACAGTTGAAATACCAAGAAGCAACAATACGACAACTCTATCCAACAAAATTTAAAGATATGGAAAAACGACTAGATTACTTATTTAAACATTATAATGTTCGTCGATCAAATCGCATTGGTAAAGGAATAAAGACCGTACAGAAATAGACGGCTGTTTTAACTAATGTTATTATTAAAAATCTATTAAAAAAAATCGCTCTTGTTCATTTCAGAAATTAATGTCAAACACCCAGTACCTATATACTTTGTGGGGCAGTTGGGGTCCATCAACGCTCCGAATCGCACCGAAGGCATCAATCAATCCAAAATATTATCCCAAGCCACGGATCATTTTTCTGGATGAGTACACAAGCGAAAGAGTTGGATGTGCTTACGAAAAACAAGTCTCTTATGATTAATTGCAGGTCACGTCTTTTGCTATCAAAGTACTGTTTCTGATTTGTACCCCATAAAAATCAATAACATTTTGTTTTATACAAATAAGATAGCCTTTAAAGTGATTTTAAACATTTACACAATTAAACAGTAGATGTGATTGTTCAATGTAAAGGTAAATAAATTTCAGTGACAGATCTAGTTAAATATATGATAATTAGCACAGATGATCCGTTTTTAAAATCATCCTGGATCAGGATCGGAATTTTTATTTCAGTTTATTTAAGGTATAATATTGTGTGGGCTATTTGTTCACATTTTTATTGGACAAGGTCTTTGTAAGATGATTTATCTCTGTGTTTGTAACTAGAGTTACACGACGGCTGTCACTAGTTGAGCAGGAACTGCTTACCCTTCCGGAGCACCAGAGTTCAGTAACTTCACCCCAGGTTTTTGGTTGGGTTTCGTGTTCCTCGATATTTAGTTTTCTGTGTAGTACTTTCTTTTTTTAAAATAGTTGTTTGTACTTTTTCATGATTAATCTCCGGGTTTGTAGCTGAAGTTATATGGGTATCACTAGTGCAGCAGGAAACATCTATGGAAGCTCCTCTATAAAGATTACACATTTTGTCCCGATCCATTAACAAACATGGCCGCCACAGGCAATTCTTGTTTCTGATTGGCCGATTTATAAAATTCTCCTCTTAAACCGCTTAGCCAAATGAACCGAAACTTGGTAGGAAGCATCTATGGAAGGTCCTCTATAAAGATTACTCTTTTCGTCCCAATCTTAATACAACCATGGCTGCCACAGGCTATTCTTGTTTCTGATGGGTCGATTTCTCAGAAACCTTCTCCTCTGAAACCGCATGGGCAAATGAACCGAAAGTTGGTAGGAAGCATCCATCGAAGGTTCTCTATGAAATTTGCTAATTTAGTCCCAGTCAGTTAACAAACATGGCCACCATATGCAATTCATGTTACTGGTTGATCGATTTCTAAAAAATCTTCTCTAATTCTGAGGAGCCAAATGAACCGAAATTTGGTAGGAAGCACCTATGGAAGGTTCTGTATTAAGTTTTCTCAAAGCAGAATGAAAGGTGAGCGACACAGGCTCAGCCCACAGCCTCTAGTTTTAGATGGTTGTTCTTTTTCATGATTTATCTCCGGGTTTGTATCTAGAGTTACACGACGGGTGTCACTAGTGGAGCAGGAAGTGCTTTCGCTTTCAGAGCCGTCTCAGCACCAGAGTTCACCCCAGGTTTTTGGTGGGATTCGTGTTGCTCGTCTTTAGTTTTCTGTGTAGTGTTTTCTGTTTTTAGATCATTGTTTGTCCTTTTTCTTTGGCCATTGTGTTGTTTGTCGTTCTTTGAATTACGTAGGGATCCTGATTACCTTTTTGTTATCTTCATACTCTTCTTACAATAGCTCAAGGGCCGTAATGGTCATGATCGTATGGTAGTTGAATTTACAGCTACCTGTGCAGTCAGTGCCTATCACCACTAAAGTAGAGAGTTCGAACCCCGTTTATGCCAAGATGCACTCGATACAACATTATGTGATAAAGTTTGTCAGTAACTTGCGACAGGTTGGTGGCTTTCTGCGGATACCCCGGTTTCCTCCACCAATAAAACTGACCGCCACAATATAGCTGAAATATTGTTGAAAGTGGCGTTAAAAACCATAAACCAAAACCTACAATAGTTCTGTAGGAGGTATGATTTCTACAAATGGTTTTACAGGTCTGAAATTGTGTTGTGGTTTTTTTTTTGTCTTCGTGTACTCTGTCCATTAATGATTGCCACTTCGGTTTTCTCTAACGTTTATTTAATATAGGCAATGAAATCTTTCATAACATTATTACTAATTCTCTGAAAAGTACCTAAAATATTTCCATACTAAACTGCATGGCTTAGTACGGAACAACCCGTCTGGTCTCACGCGGGTAACCTTTCATTAAATCAATCTGATCAAACTGGGACCGACGTGGTCGTGGTGATATGAAGGTTGGATTTACAACTACCGATGCAATCAGTGCCTATCGCCACTGAAGTTGTGAGTTTGAACCCCATTCATGGTGACGTGTAATCGATACAACATTTATGTGATAAAGTTTGTCAGTGACTTGCGACAGATCAGTGGTTTTCTTCGGGTATTCCGGTTTCCTGCATCGATAAGACTGACCGCCACGATCATACAAATGTAGCTGACATATTGTTGACAGTGGCGTTAAACACCATAGCCATAATCCTCAGAATAGAGTAAAGATAAGATTTTGAAACATAATTATTATTTCTAAATAAACGTTAGAGAATACCGATGGGCAATCCAGAGAAACTGACATATATGGTACACAAGATAAAAATCAGCTACGATACGAAAGATTTTGTTGAGTGTAATTCCTGGGATACAGAGAAGAGAGAGATCCATTTACAGCTCGATCATATCATTGTCAATCATATATTTAAAAGTTACAGGAAAAAATATTGTGTTTCGTAGTTAAATGTAATGGAAAAATACTGCGTCAGAACATTTCCAACATTTAATTCTCGATTTCGGAGTGACATCACACAATGTAATTGACCAATCAATGATTATCAATTTTTAGATGAAGAAAATATTTGGAGGTGAAGCCAAGCAAAATCCTCGGGATTCTACATTTCTACATAGACTCCAATGTATATTAATTTATTCGCTATTTTCCAACAGAGGTTAAATATTTTAATTAAAATCACCTCTGGTCCTTATAGACACTAAATCAGATATCTAGTTTGATTTTCGTCAATTTATAACAGACGGGTTTATTTTAAATTAAGAAAATAAAATTCAAATTTTCCCTTGGAATCTAGGTAAAATCTGGGGGATTCCTGCTGACCTCACCCCAATGAATTATTAAATACCCGGATGTTCGGATATGAGAATAGAACAATCGTAGACAGAGACAATATCGATACCCCTAACACACATTGTTTGTACGTGGTGTCTTTTCTTTCTTCTGTGATGTCTGTCTCTCTATTTGGTATCGTCATTACTGTTCACACAAATACAAAATAAAATGAACAACTTAACAAAAATACCACAACAATATTGGTTCGTAGTGGCATTAAATATAGCACCAACTACTATATTTTAGATAATTATACCCCCATTCATAGAGAGGGGGCTATATTGCAATCACCTTGTCCGTTAGTCCGTCCGTCCGTTCACACTTTCGTAACAGATATCTCAGCTTCTACTGGAAGAAATGATTGCACATCTACTTCCTGTTTACCGTGCGACTTACAAATGAACGATTGGGGGTATTCTTAGCACGACGTAGCGTGCAACATCTTGTTATCCATGTTTTCGGTTGTATGAAACTAATACAGTAGATATTTCCAATGGTCATTTATAACAAAAATATTAGGAAACATTTTTATTTCATTCTCTTTATAATGCACTCAAATTCTAATAAAATCCAAGCTAGGATAAATACAGTTTGATAGCCATAACATATACTAATTAAACTAATAAGTCTAAGCTTTGTCATACTTCCTAACAGCTACAACACCGTTTCCTGCCGTGAGCCTCTGGAAATACAAAGTTACACTCTATTAACATGGAAACGGGAATGAATTTTCCAAACGTCAATACATTACCGGTAATTGCTAGTATCCAATATTTGATTGATCAATGTGCAACATTTTTGTAGCATATCTGAATCATGCTAAAAACCTTAAAACTAGCTTAACCCCGCCACTTTTTATTGAAGTATCTGTACCAAGCCAGGAAAGTGAGCGGTCATATATATATGCGTGCTAGGGGATATCGATTTTGCTTCTTTCTCGGATTATTTTGTTGGATTGTGGAAATGTTCCGACGGTGCGATGTTTTTTCCCCTTCATTTTATATATTTTTTTAATTTGTTTAAATATGTAATGGTTATAGTGTGTTTAATTTGACGAGCCTGCATGACCGCGTTTGTATTGTCAACACATATCTGCATTCAGTTAACAATATCTTAATTATATCACTGCGCGACCATATTACCAACACGATGGGTTGGATTTTAGTGTCGCTGAATCACAAGTCCGTAGGTAAATACGTCGCTCCACTCATTGTCCTGACTGAAAACAATTAATCTTTTTTTTTCATTGCTTGGTGTTGCGGCCTTAACGGTCATTCGCAGAGACGCCGGGCTGACGAACAATTCAAAAGTTAAAGGTAACTAAATCTGGGAGATATCCACAAGTAGTTCAGATAGTGTTGTTGTAGTCGTTTATACACATAGGGCCATTTCTTTGTTTTTAATATTAATATTTTTGTGTTGCTTAACGCCATCTTTGGAAATTTTTCAACCATATCATGGCGTAAATTTTTTTTGAACACATTAAAATTAAACGAAGAAATTTATGGGATAATGTTTTACATATATACAGTTAAAACATGTAAGTTAAGAGGTGGTCATCCTCAGGACAAAGAAAAACTGGCCTTATAAGACAGGTGACATCTAAAAAGAGGTTCAATTCATATGTCATTTTCGATAGCAGAAGAAAAAGGTAACATTTTAATGCAGGTGTCTGCTTAATAGAGGTGACCGCACGGGTAGGTCCGATTATATAACTATTAAGTGATATCAACAAATAAACATTCTAAATTAAAACGAATAAACATTCTAAATTAAAACGATATATTGTTTATTTGTTAAGATCAGAGTATGTATACACAGACGATTTTCTTTTTCTTCTTCAATGTTGATAAGATAGATAATTACCATGACAAGTTTTCCTTCTTCCAAGAATCTAACGTTAACAGACTCGTATGACCCTTTCTGCTTTTCCACTAATCTTTCCCCATCCAATGTGTAAGTCACCTATAAACAATACAACAATCAAATGTTCAAGACTATATCTTACAGGAATGTCGCTCCTGTGATGCCAGATACATTAAAAGAGCTTTCACTTATTGCTACAAATATAATGTAAAACAGATATTTTCTTGAGAATTTCTTCATCGTATCTTGATGTTCGTGTCGCTTTAACAATTACACGACGTGTGCCACTTGTGCAGCAGAAACTGCTTATTCTCCCTGGGCATCTGTAGGTTTTTGTTGAGTTCGTGTTGCTCAATCTTTAGTTTTCTGTGTAGTGTTTTATCAATCCTTGTTTGTACTTTTCCTTTTGGCCAGTGTATTATCTATCCGTCTATTTACGTCTTCTGACTACCCCCTTTGGTGTCTTCAAACCTTTCCCAACGAGCTTCGAGATACATGCGATGTATTTTACAATAATTGATATAAACTAAAATGGCTGTCAATAAGAATTTGTAATTGACATGGTATCGTTTGTCTTCATGCTGCCTTGTTTGTGTAGTAGTTGGCGTGCTCGCCCCGTATATGTTGGATCATGTGTTCGATCCTCAATTGGGGCTGTTTAAGTTCTACAGCATGCAGAATTCAGTAGTAACAACAAACATTGGTTGGCTAGGAGTTTGGATAATGTGTTCGAGTGAAGTCTAGCTGGAGACTGTTAATTCAGAGAGCTAGCATTATAAAACTCCAACTCGGAAGATATCACCTTCATGTCATCAACAACGATGTAAGTGAGGAAATACTAACGTAACGTAACGCACGCACGCACAGACAGACAGACAGACAGACAGACGCACGCACGCACGCACGCACGCACAGGCAGACAGACAGACAGATGCACGCACGCACGCACGCACGCACGCACAGACAGACAGACAGACAGACAGACAGACGCAGTCAGGCAGGCAGGCAGGCAGACAGACAGACAGACACACACACACACACACACACACACACACACACACACACATTTTTAATAAAACATTGGACACTAAGCACGTTGGTAGATAAGGCGTTTGATGTACTTGTAGGGAGATGTGATTGAGAATATCTAGCATGCTAAGACGAAATACGAATGTTTTTGATATGATAACTACCTTTAGAGGACTTCCGTCTACTGCTGACTGCATCGATTCTTCACCAAGTGCTGCTTTAAATTCGACAGCACCCACTGGTGTTGTAGTCACGATCGTGACGTCATTTCCGTTCACGTTGATATCCTGGATAATGTTATTATCAGGTGAAAGCAATTTGATGGCCTTTTCCTTTACTTCATCCTTTAAATCTGAAACATGTGATACACAAAGACATATTGTTGGCTTGGGATAATTTCTATTTAACATTGAGAGGATCCTGACTGAACCCAGCGTTGAAGCTGTGATTAGCCGGAAATCAAGTGGACTCATTTCCTATCGAAGAGCATTGATGCAAATATAAATTCGACGAAATAAAATGACTACATAATTGAGTCTACATACTTGATTCATATACCATTCATTAGAGCCAAAGATTACTAAAATGATTAAGACATAATATACCATTCATTACAGCCAAAGATTAATAAAATGATTAAGACATAATATACCATTCATTACAGCCAAAGATTAATAAAATGATTAAGACATAATATACCATTCATTACAGCCAAAGATTAATAAAATGATTAAGACATATAATATGAACTAATCTTACAATCTTTGGGGTTTCTTAAGACATTTTACGCGTCGGGAAGATGTTTCTGATGACGTTCAGAAAATTGCGATTAAAATTAACTGTTTTTTAAACGTTATGTACAATGGGGCATTTGAAAATGTAGGCAATGCATTGTATGTCAAAACACAACTTGTCTGGCAAACCACAAACATTTAAACACAGAAATATGATGTTTACGTCACCCATTGACTGTAAGTCTAAAACATCTGAATTAAGTTATGAAAGAAAGTTTAAACAGCGATAGTCAACACTCCCAACAATATAAAAAACGAGCAATCACCTCTCACCCAACTCACTAATCACACAAAAAGGGACCACGACATACATGTATAATGTATAAGAATCGAGATCTATATTTTGTCTTGTGGCGGAATGTCTTAATATGGGCGCACTACGTTTGAGCGCATTTTCAATTTTAGGTGTGTTACGTTTGAGCGCAAATTTTTCCTACGTTTGAGCGCATTTTACGGGGAATCTAATATCTAAAAATGTGAAAAATAGAAATAAAAATATATATACTTTATCATAAAAGATTACAACACTAAAAACACATCATAAAAACATCATAGGATTTATTTAAAATGTTCTATGAAATAGATTTAAGAATGTTTAAAAATGTCTATAAAAGTAGCACTAAAATCTTACAAATCGGTTCTTGCGGAAAATTTCAACCCCATTGACTTCATGTAAGTTGCTCTAGAAATTTCTCCTGTCTCTAACCTACGGTATTGTTCTAACGCAAGTTTTCTCTTCTCGGTGCGCATGACTGTAGCGGGGTTGTCAAGACCTCGAATTTTTTCATTATCAAAATAATTTTTAATAATTTTTTAAAGATCATTTTTATAATAATTTCTTAAAAGTTTTATAATTTTATCTTTTTTTCTCAAGTAAATAGCTAAGGTAAAATGCGCTCAATCGTGGATTTTTTTTGCGCTCAAACGTAGGATTTTTTGCGCTCAAATGTAGGACCAATGCGCTCAAACGTCGTGCAACGCTTAATATTTGTCTTGGGACATGCTTCATGACAATAATATGAACGATCGCTCCGTATAACAAGATCGTAAACCTCAGCAGATCAGAACTTGCACGTCGAAAGAAAGAAAAGCTTTTAGATGCCAACGGATTAGGGAAAAAGGTAATCAGAATATGTAAATCGAAGAAGAACAGACAATACAAAGACCAAAAGAAAATGGACAAACAACGATCTACAAAACATTAAACAGAAAAGTAAAGATCAAGCAAAACGAAATTCACGAATCACCGGGGATGACCTCATGTGTTCCGGAAGGGTAGGTAATTCCTGCTCCACATGTGGTACATGGCGTGGTGTTATTATTGTTACAAACCCGATGAGAAGTCATGAAAAAGGAAAGGCCCGGATTGTGATCACGACAAACGGAACATATCCATGGTAATTTGTGACACAGATATTCCGTAACGGTTAACCAAGTCATGGTTGGTGACCGTAAGACATTCGAAGTGATGACAACAACTTAACCACTAGAAACCTTTATTGGGTAGCTTCCTTGTTAACAGAATCATTCTTATGTTCAATTACAACTTAATTCTTAGTGTTTTTTTTAAAATCTAATTCAAGTCGGTTTGCTCAATGAAGATAACTGAAATAAGATCATATAAACTATTTTCCTAAGGGACCGACCATTTAACTTGCAAGGGGGGGGGGGGGGGGGTTAGTTTTTTTTTCGTTCATAAATTATTTTTCGGGCAACACTAGAGTTAGAATATTTATTATTTTTCTAAAATGTAACATTAGGTTATATGACAAAAACTCTGAATGAGTTTATTTTTTTTTCCTCCACCAAAATCAGAATATTTTTTTCAGCAACATTGGGAATCAGAATATTTTTTTTAGAAAGAAACCATAGCCATTGAGACGTGATATACATGTATAATATCTTCTTACCATTGTATTTTATGTTATTTTACAATCCATTGAGACATGATATATAATATCTTCTTACCATTGTATTTTATGTTATTTTACAAGTCATTGAGACATGATATATAATATCTTCTTACCATTGTATTTTATGTTATTTTACACGCCATTGAGACGTGATATATAATATCTTCTTACCATTGTATTTTATGTTATTTTACACGCCATTGAGACGTGATATATAATATCTTCTTACCATTGTATTTTATGTTATTTTACACGCCATTGAGACGTGATATATAATATCTTCTTACCATTGTATTTTATGTTATTTTACAAGCCATTGAGACGTGATATATAATATCTTCTTACCATTGTATTTAAGTTATTTTACACGCCATTGAGACGTGATATATACTATCTTCTTACCATTGTATTTTATGTTATTTTACAAGCCATTGCGACCTGATATATAATATCTTCTTATCATTGTATTTTATGTTATTTTACAAGCCATTGAGACGTGATATATAATATCTTCTTACCATTGTATTTTATGTTATTTTACAAGCCATTGAGACGTGATATATAATATCTTCTTACCATTGTATTTTATGTTATTTTACAAGTCATTGAGACATGATATATAATATCTTCTTACCATTGTATTTTATGTTATTTTACACGCCATTGAGACGTGATATATAATATCTTCTTACCATTGTATTTTATGTTATTTTACACGCCATTGAGACGTGATATATAATATCTTCTTATCATTGTATTTTATGTTATTTTACAAGCCATTGAGACGTGATATATAATATCTTCTTACCATTGTATTTTATGTTATTTTACACGCCATTGAGACGTGATATATAATATCTTCTTATCATTGTATTTTATGTTATTTTACACGCCATTGAGACGTGATATATAATATCTTCTTACCATTGTATTTTATGCTATTTTACACGCCATTGAGACGTGATATATAATATTTTCTTACCATTGTATTTTATGTTATTTTACACGCCATTGAGACGTGATATATAATATCTTCTTACCATTGTATTTTATGTTATTTTACAAGCCATTGAGACATGATATATAATATCTTCTTACCATTGTATTTTATGTTATTTTATTATGGCAGGGGTTTCAAAGTTTTTGATAATAGGAGGTACTTCTTAAAATTTAGGAGGTACCTAAAAATTAGGCTGAGGGCCATAAGGGGTCCAGGGAGCGTTTTTTTTTTATAGCTCCTGAAATCTAGCATTTTGTGGACCAACAAATGTACTTCAGAGACTGCAAAACATTAAGTGTTTTTGAAAGAAAAATCCCATTAACTTTAGAGTTCAGATTTCACCAAGAGTGAAGACCATGCATTCCCCCCCCTCCCCCTCAATTTCTTTATTGAATATTTAAGTTTACAGACTTCAGCCAAGATTATTCATAGATAGTCTGCCATATCTTAAAAAAAACCTAAAGGACCATAAAGAGCTACGGTTCCGCAGCTAGGCTTGACCAAGCCATTGTTATCAAAGCTTAAACTTCTCAAAATTCTTTTGTTGGCTTTGTCCTTTTCTTTTTCACAATACCTTGGCTTGTGTGCTTTTTTTACTTTATTACCAGTAATTAAACTCATCAAAGACCATTGGCAGGATCAAGACATATAAGTGTCATAATTAATGAAACCAAGGACGTATATAGAATACGTCCTTGATGAAACATATAAATTTAATTTGCAATCATCAATCTTTAATAAAATTTATAATTTTTTAATAGATCAATACAAATATAATTAAACAAAAACAATACATATTGTTACTTTCACGACTTATGTGCAAAAAAAATGTTCGAACAAAAACGATTCGCGGGAAGACATTTATTAACATTTGAATCACAAAAGTTAAATTATTTTGGAAAAAAAAGGGGGCCGGCGTTTTGACATTACAATGTAATTCGTATTTGAGCCATGTCCGGTCCTTTTTCAAGATTTCTAGTAATTTTCTATCCCTTATCTCCTCGTAACCCCTTTTAAAAATGTTTTTCAGCACATTTTCATTTCTGTGAACAACCGCGGTAGGGCCCCGTCAAAATATGTAAATAAGTTAGCCATAGGTTTTTATTTTTTTATACCGGAAGTTAAGAAACAAGACAGTACGCCTCAGAATGATTCGACCCTGGGTTTTAAATGGATAAAAAAAATCGCACAAAATATTCTGTAGTCATATATTCATAATACATAATGATCATACTTATATTACTGGAGTTTACACTAAATTGTGTTTGAACTTAATTTGTAATCGGTCATTTTTTTTATTTTGAAATGATGTCAGCTTTGTTCCGATCCGAGTTTTACACAAGGATGAAAAGATATTGGGGCGAAAACATATCTATTTACCGCATGCGCAAACTGCTATTTACGATTCTAAGGTAAAGTTATTTTTAAAACAGGGAATATCCCATCAACTTGATCGTGACACAGTTGTTCGATTTGAATGCGAGAATTCAGCAATTGACGTGATCATTAATTTTTTATGAAAAATATTCCACAAGCCTATCGACCATCGTACTTGTGGTTTTGACCACCGCAAATTTTTTTTTGGGGGGGGGGGGGTTCAGTAATTTCTGCCGGTACTATACACGATCTCAGGCGGGTAAAAGTACCGGGTACCGGCCCACTTTGAAACCCCTGTATTATGGTATGTTTGAAATAGTATAGATTTGGTTAAAAAAGAACGAAATGTCATCGATACCAGTTAGACATAGCCAAAAAATAAATATCATATATAGGGTTATGGTTATGGTGTTTAACGCCACTTTCAACACTATTTCAGTTATATCGTGGCTGTCGATTTAACCGGTGGATGAAATCGGAATACCCGGAGAAAACCACCGAACTGCCGTAAATTACTGACAAACTTTATCACATAATGTTGCATCGAGTACACCTCGCCATGATCGGGATTCGCAATGACAACAGTGAAAGGCACTGACTGCATAGTAAATCAAACTACCATACGATCACGACCACCATGGTCAAATTACTGACAAAGTTTATCAAATAATGTTGTATCGAGTACACCTCACCATGAGCGGGATTTGAACTCACAACTTTAGTGGTGATAGCCAGATCTAAATCAACTACCACATCGTACTCTATAATTTATGCAATAAAAGTTTATATTTTAATTGCTCTAAATTCATCATTGAAAATTGTTTCTCTTACCTAGTGCATCAAGATATTCTTTGAAGTTTTCTGCAGAAACAAGTTTCCATTTTCCGTTTAAACCTGCCATGGCTAAATTTGTATGATTCACCGTCTCGTCTAGTTCCTGTATGTTTCATGAATGAAATCGATTGTAGATTTAGTCGTAGATTACCTTAAATCTTTTAAACTTAAAAAGAATTGCAGGTTTAATCAAACAAAAAGGTGATAAATTACTTGTTGTTTAATGTAATATCTTGAAAGATAACGAAGTTTATGACCAAAAGACAAGACATTTATTTATGCGTGTAGGAAATGTACTGAATGAAGATTATATATAGAATAAGATATCATATAACAGTGTAACAAAATAATTTACATGACCACTGTCGTCAAAGAGCTCCGATCGAAAATGTTTCGTCAGCATCCGGGATATTATAAAGCGATATTTTTAAAGAAGACACAGACGATTATCGTCAGTTTTTATGAATATACTGTATATATAATGTTTTGAATTACGATGCTTTATGATTCTTATTATTATTATTGTCATTTTTTTGTCAAAATATCATTGCTTTTTGCAGTGTAAAATTAAATATTTTCTAAAAGTTATAAGGAATCCGGCATCAAAATCATTACGATGAATTGAAATATCGCTATATCTTGCATTTACGAATGAATGAAATGTTGCCAAAAAAAGAAAAATTATTAATGAATGATTTATTAACTAGTTATAGCCTAAAACTTGATGTCAACAGATGTTTTTGAAATCCGGCTTTGTCAAATTGTAAACATGTATAGAAACCGGTTGTGACATTTATAAGAACCGGATTTGTCAGTATGCAAATACGACTGATCGTATTATTATAGATCATTATATTGCAATTTAACAATAGTTATGATTAGGAAATATATCAAAAGTGATAAATCCTGATCCATAGTATGAATATTCGCCTTGGCTCCTAATTTCAGCTACTTTGTACAATAAAAGAAATCGTTATTTCTATGTTAAATTGCTATTGTCGCGAACACTTGATTTTTTATGCTTTTTGTTGCACTGACATCACGGCTGGCGCCCAATACGCTATGTTCACGTGCGGTCGCTGTCCAGTTGAGTAGTGGGAGATTCTTTTTATAATACAATATTTGATTTTTATACTCGTTGATAACGAAGTAAGTCACTCTGTGGAAATAACTTCGTGGAAACGAAATTTAAATTTCTTCACAGTATGATGTTTACATAAACGTTATAGATATGCAAATTAACAAAGGCTGTAGTATTGAATTCCTTTCCGCAAGGACGATTTTGGTAGTTAGTATATAAAGAAATTTTTAGGTGTACTCGATTAATGCGACGTTGGTTACAAGTTGTAATAAGACAAAAGTTCGTGATTTGGATGTTATAGTCCCCCGCCCATCCACCCAGATTAATGCCAAAAGAATTTCAACTACTCGTATATATTTTGCATTTTTAGGGGTAGAAATGACAGACTGAATGAATTTGCTATGTTGATATATGCTTATAATAAATGCTATGCGATCTTGTAGCGAACACACAATCCTACACTGTGTCCAGTCTTATTTATATTACATTATTTTAGTTAATAAAAAAAGAATTTGTGAGGAGTGAAACGAGGGAGAAAATAAATAGACAATATACATACATTGTCGAAAATATAAATTTATATATACGAGTTTGACGAGTTTTCCTTACCTGTTTCTCAGCGAGTGGAAATGAATTATATATTTTCCCACAATATACGTATATTGTATTTATCGTGGTATGTCAAAAGCCCCAAAACAACTGTCAAATTGTCTAAAAAGAGCAGAAACAAGCGTCGTTCTTATCGTTTTTTATTGTGTCCTCTGTGAATTCGGCGCTTATAAGCTTATAAGCATAAATGCTGTTACCGTTTCTTACCGTCGCTCAACATGAATCAGGTACCAGAAAACTATATCTTGGTCAATAACCAAAAATAACAAAAAAATATCGGTCAATGCAACTGCTCAAATAGAACAAGTGCAGGATAAAAAAAAACCAGTAACGGGACGGCGAAGAAATACTATTAAAACATCTTATGTTTCAATCTTGCGATTACCCTCATTTTATTTGTATTAGCTTCAGACATATTGATTGGTACATTTATATTATATTGTAAAATCAAGAATGTCGTTTGACAGTAGAAACAACCAAATGGCGACAAGCTTCCAGTATCCATCTCTACCTGAAATGCAAGTAAAACAAAACTAGAATTTCATAACAAAATGTACAATCAAAATATTAAACAGCGTACGTATGCCATGTCTTGGACCGGTTTAAGTAATATATACTGAACAAACAAAGAGTTGCATACTAAAGGTTCATTATAACACTTATCAAACTCAAAGGGTACACTCGATATGCCAATTTTTTTTAAGTGAGTGAGTGAGTGAGTATTATTTAACGCCAAGTAAGCAATATTTCAGCTTTATGATGACGTCCATCTTATAGATATTTTCAAACGTCTTCTTGTCATTTATGAGCTTGTCTATGAGAAAACCATGCAAAATTAAAAATTTCGTCCAGAAGCAAGGTTCGAAAATCAGTTTTATATCATACGTGTCCTGAAGGGTAACATGTAGTGACTCCATAAATACCATCAAAAGTGCAAATGGGTCGTTCTATTTTTAGAAATAGCCATTTTTATTTTTAGAACAAATTCAAATACCAGAGTAAGCATATTCAAGTATAAAATTGATCATTTTGAATACCACCGTATTCTAGATTGAAGAGACATATAATGTAATTTTTATGTTTTAGAGGCAACTGTGACATCTTAACAACTCCTTGAAATTAATTTTATCATTAGAACATACATGTTGGCATCGTGCCAACTTTCCAAATAAGGAGAGGTAAAAAGGGACTGATTTAGTATGGTGTTCCAAAAAGTTAATAACTTGTAAGGTAACGCCTAAATTTGTTTCTTTTTGTTATTTTGATAATGGACAGGGATAAAATATTCAGTATGTGGAAGGTTTTGCTTTGCAAATGAGTATTATAGTACTTTTAGAACAAATTAAAAGTCATGATTTTAGAGACAAAAATGGACAAATTTCTGACTGATAGCAGGATTTTTTTCTGAAAATAATCCATAGAAACTAATTGGAAGTCACATATTTATATTGATAAATTACATAAAAATATTTGATACATAATATCAGTGTTGTAGTTGGTGCAAATCAAATAAAGGGGGGATAAAGTAGCCGTAAAGAACTCCTTTTTCAACTACCAGATTAAAATATTCCTATAATCAATATAATATGCGAGCTTAAGCGAGCTCTTTATGGTATAAAATGTGTACTTAGGATTTTTTAACAAACATGGCTGAACATATTGTCGAAGAAAAAAAAATTCTACGTTTTATAGACACCGGTTTCCGGGTAACACACTCAACTAATGAAGATCTTCTTAACATAAAGCGCAAAGGTGATCCTGAAGTCTCGTACCCTCTCTCGTACGTCCGATACCACTGAAACCCGAAACCCGTGTGTAATAAAAGTCATTTTGCTAACTTGTTTTACTTATATTGATATTTTTTAATTTATTAAATCTCTTCTGACATACTGACAAGAATTTTTGTTTCTACGCGGAAGTTAACTTTTGAGATTTCGTAAGGAACGATAACTCGAATAAAGGAACGACAGCTCGATTGAATGAGACTAGATTCGGCCCTAAAAAAAAGTCGTCCCCAATATAATTTTCAGATGCGCGAGCATTCATGGCCGTGTCGGTTTCATATTATTCTTTATCTTATGCATCACTCATATACTTTCCTCTCTAATTCAGTAAACTGGTACTTACATTGCATGCATTTTAGTTTAAGTTATCAAATTATTGCATAAATTTTTTTTCACTGAAATACTCTTTATGGTACTCCATCTTTTACTTAATTACCTCCCCTGATATACTCTTCAATGCTTACATTGGAAATGTCTGCTTGAAGAAAGAAAGGCGGCAAATATGCTCCTTGATCCTGATGATGCAGATTATGATGACCGTGGCAAAGTTGGCATAAATGTGCTTTTTCATATATATCAGAGTGTGGCCCATCACTACATTATGCATCTACTGCTATGTGTGTCCCAGTTGTTCAATGTAATAAGACAACTCAAAGACATTTACAAACCCTAGGTTGTGGCGATGACTGCGGTATTGACCTCCCAGAAGGTCTTCTCATTCTATGTAGAAGTGGAATATTTGTGATAGACACTTCTGTTGTAAATTGTCAAATATGTCCAAGACATAGAGATGATTTGGGCGTCTATTGGAAGCGACAGAAGAGGACATGCCAAGCTCCAACTCATCCTGCCAATAGTTCTGCGAAATGTGCAAGAGGCATACAGGCATCAAGATGTAAAGAATTTTGGTTGAAATCCAGAACATTTCTTGCAGTTGGAGCAGGTAAAAATCTTATCAATCGCAAATCTTTGTGTACATAAAAGCATGTAAAAAATTTGATATCATTCAAATGTAAGGCCATGGAAAATTGATTGTTGGTTTCCCCTAACATGGGAAAATTTTCATAGCCCGGCAGGCAGGCTTTTTATTTTATTTTATTATTTTTATATTTTCATTTCTTTATAGAAAAATACATTTATACTCTTAATAATCATACTTGTTCTGTTATTCCTCTTTGGGAGGGTAAACAACTCAGTTTTATTCTTGTATCCATGGAAAGAAGGAGACCAAAAATAAAAATTTCTAATTCGTGTTGAAAAAAGTGACATGGCTGGCTTCAAAAATATTTTTTTCTACTAAAAATGCCAATAAAATTAATTGACCAAGCAGGATAAAACTGACCCGGCAGGGTTAGGGGAAACCAACAATTGTTTTTCTTTGGCCTAACTGTATCCATATAACATATTTAGTTTTTGGTGTCAGATTTTGCATATGCCTCCCTTCAAAATGATCTCTTGACTTGCTTATCATTCCCTTTTTGCCTTTAATGAATATTAAAATTGAAAAGATTTACAACCACACAGAAATGTAAATGTACACAGGACTTGAATGAAGTACAAACTTGTGCATGATTTACATAATATAAGGTTAGGGTTAAAGTGTTTAACACAACTTTCAAAAAATATATCAGTTATATTGTGGCCGTCAGTTTTATTGGTGGAGGAAACCAGAGTATCCAGAGAAAACCACCGACTTGTCTCAAGTCACTGACAAGCTTTTATCACATAATGTTGTATCGATTACACCACACCATGTTGAATATGTCTTTTTCAAAGCAATTTAATATTTTTGCTAGGGCCGTACTCTTAGACTACCAATATTATATGTATTGGTATTTTAAGGATATAGGTATATTTTAGTCATTATCCCCCCCCCCTCCGCAAACATAGTTTGGGGGGGGGGGGGTATATAGGAATTGGCCTGTCTGTCCGGACCAACTTCCACATCTTTTGTCCGATTTCCACCAAACTTTGTGGAATTTAAGATCATGATGTGTGAACTTTGCAGTATAAAGGATTTTATTGTCCATTGAATTTTACCCCTGTTATGCCTCTTTGGACTTCCAAATATTGAGACAATTTAGTATGCACTTTGTCATTGCAAATTCTCCTACATGATTAATCAGAAGTTCATGAAACTTTGCAGATTGCAAGATCCTAATATGAAGATGTGCACATTAGTAGGTTTTTAGTGGGGTTCGTGTGGCTCGATCTTTAGTTTTATGTGTAGTGGTTGTTATCGTTGTTTGTCCTTTTTCATTTGTCCATTGTACTGTTTGTCATTCTTCGATTTATTGCTTCTGAATACCGTTTGGTATCTTAAAACTTGCGCCCAGAAGCTACTGGTTAGCCAATAAAATGTTCTCCTTGACTGTCAAGTAAACAAATGTGCGTTAAGAATAGCACAATACACTCGAGAGGAGTGAATTTCAAAACCAAATAAACGAAAAAAAACAAAAAAACATGTAGACAGTAACTCTATCTACACACCAACAAAAATAGTTATTTATCTGCGTTTGTAATACAAACTACGACTGTAATATACTAGTAGTCAAAAATGGTTCCTTCATTTGTAGTATGTGCGATAGATGTAAGACAGTCTTAAATCAGATGAATATCATGTCCATACATTGACATCCGACATGACACCATCTCTTCTCTTTTCGTCCAAGTGAACTTTAGTAGGTCTGTTCAGTTCTCTCGGACGTTTCCCTTACTGACTACAGCCAAGCACGTTGTCTGGATAAACATTGGTTTAATCTAAGACACTGGAGATGAAGAGTTCGATGGATGGTTCAGAAATCGATGATTATCAAATAAAACTCCTGTAGCCCTTTTCACAAAAATTCGTAACTATAGTCCTAACTTTTTCACTTAAGATTATCTTACGACAAATTTTAATCTTACGACTAAAACTACACTTACGATAAAAAATTCTTCCTTAGGTGTACTCGATACAACATTATGTGATAAAGTTTGTCAGTGATTTACGACAGGTCAATGGTTTTCTCCGAGTACTCCAGTTTTCTCCACCAATAAAACTGACCGATATATTGTTGAAAGGGACGTTAAACACCATAAACCATCTTCCTTAGCAACCTAGTTTCATTTCCATAGCACAACAAAGCATTTTTTTTTAATAAAATTATTCTAAAAAATATCCCCGGCACTAATTTATAAGCAATTTTTATGCTATGATGTGTTTGTATGTTTATATTGAATTTTTATCTAATACAAAAAATGTATATGAATCGGTCACCAATAACTGCACAAAATTAGAACGGGTATTATTTTCGTATAGAGGAACATTTCTAATGCATATAAATAAAATGATCTATAATAATTATCATTACTTGGAGTTGTGCGTCATCATCCACGCGTGGTTACTTTTGGTAGAAGTATTTTTTAAGGGAGTGCATCTGGAGTGTGAAAAAAAACCTATTCATATAATTCATTTTATCGGTTATTTGTCAGCAAAATATTTACCCCTTTTTTCCAATTAATCTCATCCTACATAAAATTAAACGCTTGTTCTTTTACTGATGAAAATTTATCCCGATTTTTCTGAGATAACCCAAATAAAGATGTGTTTATCATCTATCAATCATGAAGACGAATAAATATCCTTGTTATATATTAATATTAATATAACAGAAGAATGTACACAAGTTTATGTATTGCCAGAGTGTTCGATGATCACCGAAGTTGCCAGAAATTAATAAATTATATTACTAATATAAAGGCAAAATCAAAACGATATCATTGGATCCAGAAAATTCCAGTCCTAAAGCGGCTGTTTATACAAAACTTTTGTAAGCGAAGTAGATGTCTAGGAGAAAATCCCGTATTCCTGTTTTTATCAAAAAAAAAAATGAAAAAAAAAGAATTCTCCCCAAGTTTTCAAGTACATGTAGTCTTTTCGATTGTCGATCGTTCCCAATTTGAAATCTAAAATTAATGAGAATTATCCTGATTTTTTTGCCATGTAAACGATACACTGCTGCATTGAAGAGGTAAATGTACGGAATGCATCGTTATACACAGACTCTGTTATTAGTCACGCCAAAAAGGAGTAAACAACAATGCCATTTGTAGCGTCTGTTTGTATTAAACCATATTCATTTTAATAAACATTTATCAATATGTGTAAATAGGTTTGTCATACGGTCAGAGAAAATGCGCTAACGATGAATTGCTCTCTTATTTTCAAGTCGAAGCGCCAATACATCGTCCATCTTTTTTTCTATTTTGTTCACTTACGATAAAAGATAAGACCAAAATTTCTTTTACGATCAAAATTTTACACCTAGGACAGGGTAGTTTTACACGTAAAGTTAGGACTATTTTTACACTTAAGATTATCGTAAGTATTTTTGTGAAACTCTTTTTAATCTTAGTTTTACACTTACGACAATTTTTTATCGTAAGAATTTTTGTGAAAAGGGCTACTGATCTTTACCAATCTTGCTTGTTCCCAGCATTAGTAGCCAATACAATATAACCCTAAATAAAGATAGAATTAAATGAAATTAAATGCAACAGTGTCACAAAATGAAACAAGTGAAATATATTTGGTAACATCATACTTGCCACTAGTGGAGCAGGTCCTCATTCCCCCTCCCGGAGCACAGGAGTTCACCCCCGTTTTTAGTGTGGTTCGTGTTGATTAATCTTTAATTTTCTGTGTAGTGTTTTATAGATCATTGTTTGTACCTTTGTCCTTCTTTATTTAATTTTTCGCCATTGTATTGTCTGTCCTTCGATTTGCGGATCCTGATTACTCCTTTGGTATCTTCAAACTACTCTTTTTTAGTTCACCTGGACCAAAGGTCCAGGTGAACTATTGCCATCACTTGGCGTCCGTCGTCTGTTGTCTGTCGTCTGTTGTCTGTCGTCTGTAAACTTTTCACATTTCAAGCTTCTTCTCCGAAACCACAGGGCCGATTGGAACCAAACTTAGCAGGAATGTTCCTTGGATGGTCCTCTACAAAGTTACTGTTTTTCGTTCCAGTCGGATATTCAATATGGCTGCCAGGGCCAATAATATGCTCTGATTGGCTGAAATTTCAAAGATCTTCTTCTCTGAAACTAATGAACTGACTGAACCCAAACTGTAAATGAATGATCATTGGAATGTCCTTTACCGAGTTTCTGTTTTTTATGCCGATCGGAAATCCAAGATGGCCGCCATCGCAGGACATAGATTAACATTGGACCCTATGGGAAAATTTTCAAATGCCTTCTTCTCAGAAACTACAAATATGATTAAAGCCAAACTGTACATGAATGTTCATTATATGGTCCTCTACAAAGTTTACGTTTTTTGTTCCGGTATGAAATTCAAAATGACGGCTACGGCAGGACTTAGTTTAACATTGGACCCTATGGGGAAAATGTTTCAAAACGCTTCTTCTCTGAAACCACTAGGCCAGTTGAAACCAAACTGCCCAAGAATGATCATTGGAAGGTCCTCTACAAATTTTATGTTTTTTATGCCGATCGGAAATCCAAGATGGCCGCCACCGCAGGACATAGATTAACATTGGACCCTATGGGAAAATGTTCAAATGCCTTCTTCTCAGAAACTACAAATATTATTAAAGCCAAACTGTACATGAATGTTCATGGGATGGTCCTCTACAAACTTTACGTTTTTTGTTCCGATATGAAATTCAAAATGGCGGCTACGGCAGGACTTAGTTTAACATTGGACCCTATGGGAAAAATGTTTCAAAACGCTTCTTCTCTGAAACCACTTGGACAATTGAAACCAAACTGCCCAGGAATGATCATTGGAAGGTCCTCTACAAATTTATGTTTTTTATGTCGATCGGAAATCCAAGATGGCCGCCACCGCAATACATAGATTAACATTGAACCCTATGGGAAAATGTTCAAATGCCTTCTCAGAAACTACAAATATTATTAAAGCCAAACTGTACATGAATGTTCATTGGATGGTACTCTACAAACTTTACGTTTTTCGTTCCGATATGAAATTCAAAATGGCGGCTACGGCAGGACTTAGTGTAACATTGGACCCTATGGGAAAAATGTTTCAAAACGCTTCTTCTCTGAAACCACTTGGATAATTGAAACCAAGCTGCCCAGGAATGATCATTGGAAGGACCTCTACAAGGTGTGTGTTTTTTATGCCGATCGGATATCCAAGATGGCCACAACCGCAGGACATAGATTAGCATTGGACCCTATGGGAAAATGTTCAAATGCCTTCTTCTCAGAAACTACAAATATGATTAAAACCATACTGTACATGAATGTTCATTGGATGGTCCTCTACAAACTTTACGTTTTTCGTTCTGATATGAAATTCAAAATGGCGGCTACGGCAGGACTTGTTTAACATTGGACACTTTGGGAAAAATGTTTCAAAACGCTTCTTCTCTGAAACCAAACTGTCCAGGAATGATCATTGGAAGATCCTCTGTTTTTTATGGCGATCGGAAATCCAAGATGGCTGCCACCACAGGTCATAGTATTAACACAGGACCATATCGGGAAAATACAGAAATATCTTCTTCTCTGAAGCTATTGCACTGATTGAACCTAAACTGTGCATCAATCATTGGAAGGTCTTTTACAAAATTTGTGTTTTTTATGTTGATCGTAATTCCAAGATGACTACTACTGCAGGACATAGTTTTTACATAGGACCAATTGTTTTTTTTATAACCAGGTGAACGATACAGGCTCTTGAGAGCCTCTGGTTTTAGCTTATTCTATCTGTGAATCTTAAGATGAATGTAGGCTAAGGAGAGAGTTAATGCTTTTGAAATGTGTGTGTGTGTGTGTGTGTATGTGTGCGTGCGTGCGTGTGTTATGAAATTATGGATGCATAGTTGTTTTACACTAGATTTACAGCGTTTTCAGTTATATCCTGGCGGCCAGTTTCATTGGTGTCGAAAACCAGACTATACATGGAAAAAACACCCATCTCAAATTTATCACATAATGTTGTATCGGGTACACCTTACCATGAACGGGATTCGAACTCCGTGATATTCACTGATTGCACAGATAGTTGTACATTCAACTACCATGCGATAAAGACCACGACGACCCCTTTAATTTTAATTAAGTTTAAATTGACAAGTGTAGTTCTTTCGAATATTCCTACAGAAAACATATGGACGGAGTCTGATGATTACTGGTTAAATACACGTACCAGAATTTCAGCTATATTCATGATCAGCACAAATTGACAAACAATAAAGATACTGGTAAAAAAGTAAATAAACTCTATAGAAAACCGAAAGGGCAATCAAGAATGGACAATCCAGAGAAACTGGCAACATCGGGTGCACTAGCAAAAATCACAGCACAGAAAACTAAAAAGATGAGCAATAGAACCCCACCAAAAACCGGGGGATCCAGCCACCTGCGAAGGGCAAGTATCCCCTCCATCTTATAAGACACTCGCCATGTTACTAGTATTGTCAATGTGTGCTGGACACCACAATACACAAACAAACACACATAAATAAGACATGGGTAAACAATACCCCTACAAATAACTGGAGGTAAAAACGAACCTTACATCGTTTTTATGCAGAAATCGTAACAATCAGATGAGCCAATGAGTATTTTAGATTGCCACAGCAGCAAGAGAATAAATATATAGGGTCAGAAACTTTTATCTTACAACGTACGACCATTCCTTTACAAGCTAATGTTCATCAACATCGGATGCATTTTCCCAACATGAAATAATCATTTAGGTCCCAATTTAAGGACGAAATGTGCATTTGATGATCGTTTTATGTAAAAATATCTAAAATTCACACATGGTATACATAGACAAGTGATGGATCATTGGTCGTATGCATGTACATATACTATGATATTCTGGATAAACACGCATAAGTAAGTGGTTTCTTTGGAGTTTTATTGACACAGTTACAATGGCTACTTCAATACCATGACTGACATGTCACACCCCATACAGCTTTGATATACTAAGTACTATACGTCTTAAATGTCATTTGCAGAAAAAAATGTGGGAAAAAAACTTATTTTAAAATCATTAAATTCACAAAGAAATTTTGAGATCAAATTTATTTTACATAATGCTGATACAGTTTTATCACCATTAAATATTCGAGTTTGAAGATATCAAAGGGATAATCAGAATACGTAACACGTGACACAGAAGCCACATCTTGATTAGCCAATCAAATGTCGTACTTGACTGACAAGTTAAACAAATGTGTTTTAAGAATTGCACAAAAATAATATGGCACATTTAACATGTCCGTCTTACAAATTAAGACAAGACAAATATATCCTTTATATCCTTCTTGTGTGAATATTTGTAAAACAAACATTTCATAAAAACGATATTCGGTTCGTCTTTACCTCTAGTTGTCTGTATGATGGTTCATGTCTTATTTACGTTTTTTTTTGCGTTTGTTTGCTATAATGGTGTCAACACATATTGTGCTGTGTTTTTGCATTGTTTTTCTTCGTCTTGTTTGTACCCTATATTGCCAGTTTCTCTGGATTATCCATTTTTGTATTGCCCTTTCGGTATTCTCTTACGTTTATTTCCCCTAATAAAAATACATACAAATATTATATGTGAAACTATTGCCAATTCTTATTGGTACACGTCAAGTAATATTTGTTCATTTTTACAAACGACACACATAAAAAAAAACATCAAGAAAGTAACTCTATCTACACTATAACAATTGTTGTTTTCCTGCAAAATGTATCATAATATATTTTGCATAAAAGAACTACTGTACATAATTATGTAAAATATTATAACATTCCATTATTTCAATATCTAATCTACTGTTATTTTTATACCATATTCTTAATATCACATCTAAAAACAAAGTGCTTACATCAATATATACATTTAACTCAACATAAAGATGTCTATTTACCACAAAGTAGTAACATTAAACATTGAAGGAAATAATTTTGATATTTTAATCAAACTACTAAACGACACATTTTGACATACAAAGTTACAATAATAGGGGGGGGAGGGGGGAGAACACAAGTCCAATTCTAGTACTTCTACCAAATACTGATTTGCCTTCAACAAGTTGATGAAAATTGTAATATTACTTTTTTTTTAACAAATGCAGGGGCGGATTCAGGGGGGGCGCACCCGGCGCGCGCCCCCCCTAAAATTGGAAAAAATAAGATTTTTTTGGCGTAAAATCGTGATTTTTCACATGAAATACCCAAAAAATTTCGCGCGCCTCCCCTAAAATTGGAAAAATAAGATTTTTTGGCGTAAAATCGTGATTTTTCACACGAAATACCCCAAAAATTTTCGCGCCTCCCTCCGCTCGGCGCAATTTTTTTAAGTGCGCCCCCCCTAACTTGAAATCCTGGATCCTCCCCTGAAATGGACTAAAAACACTAAAAAATATTTGGTATCCTTAGTGTACTGTTTAATAAATCTTTGGTAAAAATTGAACAACTATGACCATATATGAACCGATTGTCCTTAAAAACACCTGCATCACGGGCACTCCACAGGGGTATTGACTAGTCGATGATACCAAATAAAAGTTGTGAATATTATAGCGGATTGAATATTACAATTAAAGACTTATTAGGAAACAAAATTGTGGAAATGTCGAAAGTTGATGTATGTACAAATGCAACGTGGTGTCACCAAGCAAGCTCGGTCCATGTGAGTTAACGATAGGTTATTTAGTTAGTTATCTAATCAACGTAAAGTCAGAGGTATACATATCACACACCTCTGTAACCAATTTCAGACAGCGACGACGAGTCAGGTTGTATACATTTATAGTCGCCAAGTGTGTCATAGGGTGGTAAGGAATCGGTTGCAAGATCATACGATTGTGTTAAGGAAAACGACAGATTCGTGCCAGGGTCTGTGATGTTTTGGGAAGCTGGAAATTTCTCATCTCGTGATCAAAACCTCTAGTGGAAATCTGACAGATGTAAGATAACGTCGGTTGTAACTGGATCAGATCATGGGATCTCATGTTCTTTCATTTATTCCTGTGCGTAATATGTCGTGGTAGTACTATATTGCGACTGTGTGTGTTGCTGGTAAGCTAAGGTCATATGAAGCAATTTATAAAATGTAGTCATTTATAGTGTACACTGATCTATCCAAGGAAAATACATAAATCCGAGATCAATATAACGGAATGTACTTCCGGTACATAAAATGGCACTGTATTGTATACTTAAATTAATATTCATTTCTTATATAAATAGATAAATAGTAAAATGAAAATCTATGAATGTAATAATATATTCCGAATAAAATTGTATCACTATGGCAACAACACTTGTTTCATGATTCAGTTAAATATATAAAACATAACACAATTAATATATAAAGAACATATAAAAAAAAATAAAAAAATATTGCAAATATTGAATATGGCACATTTTTAAGCAGAATTATTTATAGGAGATGGCTACAAGTAAATAGTCTCACTGAATCAAATTAAGGGGGAGACATGTTCAATTCCCAATGATATGTTTTTGATTGGACAATTTCATGATATATCACGAATTTGTGAATAATTATATGAAAGAATCGTCATATAAAGTTAATGTTATATTTTATTTAGCTTCAACATATTTTATTTGCTCAAATGTGAAAAAACGACAAGTGAAACAATTCGTTGACTGCAATACTGTTGTAAAATACACTTAGAAAAAGAATATGCGTAAATGTTCTGATATGCAAATTCCAATGTTTAAATACATAATACAAAAAAAAATTGTAAAAATAAATGTTACTTAATTAGAATGGTTGAAATGAATACCAAACGTATATTTTAATTACTTATAATTAGGCAAAGAAAATAAACAAAAAAAAAACGTAGATATCAAATTTAGTGCGCACTGGATTAACCTTCATCAAGTACGCTCAAAATCGAAAGGTTTGAAAGCCAAATAATTTAAAGTTGTGGAAGCAATAAAACAAAAGGGCATAAAAAGTTTAAGCTAAGATGGCCGAAATGGCTGGACATTTCACAAACATAAAATACGAGATAATTAAGAAATGTTTCTATATAACAATAAACATATTAGTTTGATTAGTATTAAACACCACTGCAGATGAAGAGTTCTATGGATGTGAAGAAATCGATGATTGTCAAACTAAACACGTGCTCTTTAAAAACCTTACTTGTTCCCAGATTTTTCAAAGTACATAAAATCCTATATAAAGATACAATGAAAAAGAAATTAAATGAAACAGTCTCACAAAAGGATACATGTTAAACCTATTTTGTAATAGCATACCTATTTTCCTTTCCGCTTATTCAAATTATCTACGAGTTTTAAAATTGAAAGTAAAATAAGTAGAATAAATATTGAAACAATTCGAATGAACTAAGATAATGCTATTGAAATAGGAGTGGGTGTGTGGTGGAGTTATGAAGGCATGTGTGTTTAACACAAATTTCAACAACATTTACGAGTTTTTGATTGATTTGATTTGATATGTCTGGTGGACCTGTTTTTTAACAGACAATCGGTATTCCTATGGGTACCAACTGTGCTCCTCTTCTCGCCAATTTTTTCCTTTATTTGTATGAGGCAGACTTCATACAGGAGCCTCTCAAGAAACACTAAAGGAACCTAGCACGATCCTTTACTTTAACATGTTATAGATGTATATTGTACTTACAATTAAGAAAACTGCTCCAAATATTATGGCCTTCGCTTTAGGGTCAAGATTCATAGGAACTGTAATACAAAAGGTTTGTTAAATTCGATGTATGATATTTTCAGAGACAATACCATGAAACATATTTTTCTTCTAAATAACAAGTGTACCGTTGTTGTAAGATATTACTGTTTCAGGATCATACAGAATGGGTAAAACAATATTCACACAACAATTGTTTTAGGAATTCAGCAAGAAATCCACCACAAACAGCATATTGGAGCATTGAGTAAGCTGGAACATATATCCACATCCCAGGTTATAAATCCACTATTTCGTAAAATAACTCATGTGGATGAAATATAAGTTTAAAGATTGAATATTTCATAATAACATCGAAAGACCAACAGGGTGTGTTCTTAACATTTTGCAATTGGTATGATGAAATGGGAAACGGATTTTGGAAGCTAGATTATGCGGTTGTGAAAATCAATATATTATTTAATCATAAGATACGACTGGAGCATTTCCCATACACTTCTACAACAAATTGAAGATTATCAACATTAAAAATATATATCCGAAATATATCAAAGATTATACCGATATCGATCCAACTGTTGACTTCGTATTTCCTGTCAACAAAATAGATCGCGAAAACAGTGAAAAAATAGTTTCTTAAGACAAATTTGAAGTTAACCAAATACGTATTCAGAAGCTGTAACCTTTGAAAACTTTCCAAAGAACTATGTTTATACTTCTAAGGATCACTGTAATGTGCACCAGTTGTTTATCGTAACATCGCTTCACTCTGACTTGTGACTGCTCCCACTCTCCTTTTCAATACAACCCATCTGGACATGTAATCACTGGTGATCTGAATATCATTCAACATGAGAGTCTCCGAAAGGTGATTTCTCATGGTCCTAAATTCAGAGAACCTCAACACATCAATTGGAAACATAATTTCAAGATAATTATGGATGCTGTTGAAGATTATGCCAGAAGGTGGATAAAGAGAGAAGTAGACCAAGATCCTGAGTTAGAGTCCTTGTCAGACTGGGTTAGAACAATTAGGTCTCTAGTACAAGGTCGGATTCACAAACTCAAAAATTGTGTTAATAGTCGACCTAAGTCTGTATTTAAAGACCAAGAAGCTGTTAAGTGTCTTTCCTCTCTTCATGACAAATATGTTATCGTTCCTGCGGACAAGGCTTCCAACAATATCGTGTTTGTATGTAAATCATATTACTTCGAATGCCTAATCAAGGAATTAGGTATAAATAGCAACACCTCTAGTAATACCACATACAAACCAACTTCGTTCGACAAAGATGAAATCCTAGCTAACCACAGATCATTCATGACCTCTTTAAACATTCCCTCTGGTAAAAAGTCTGAGGATTTACCCTATTTATATTGGATACCTAAACTCCATAAGACACCATACAAAGAAAGGTACATAGCGGGATCATCAACTTGTTCGACGAAAGAATTGTCTATTCACCTAACAAAGATTCTGTCTGCAGTAAAAGAGGGACAACAGAAATATTGTGAAACTGTTTACTCGCGTAGTGGCATAAATCACATGTGGATTTTGAAAAACTCTAAAGATCTTTTGGATAACCTGAAATCAAGATCTTTCTCTCAGGTATCCTCCATCAAAACCTTTGATTTTTCAACTCTATATACCACCCTACCGCATGACAAATTAAAAACCCGCTTAAAAGAAACAATTCATAAAGCTTTTAGTCATAGAAACTATGGCTCAAGATTTGTTGTGTTAGGCTACAATTCCACATATTTTTCAAACAAAATTCATAAAGGTAAAACATGCTACTCCGAGGAACAAGTGATCAGTATGCTGGAGTTCCTCATCGATAACATATTTGTCTCCTTTGGAGGGACACTGTTTCAGCAGGTCGTCGGCATACCAATGGGTACGAATTGTGCCCCTCTTCTAGCCGATTTATTTTTATACTCATATGAGTCGGAGTTTCTTCAAAAGTTTGTAAAAGATAAGAAGATAAATGAGGCTAGAGCCTTTAATTTCACATACAGGTATATTGATGACGTTTTATCTATCAATAATTCTAGATTTGCAGAATTTCTTCCATTGATATATCCTCCAGAGCTGGAAGTTAAAGAGACCACCGATACAGCTTCGTCCGCATCATTTTTGGACTTATACCTCGAATTTGACGACAGTGGTCAACTCAGTACTAAAATTTATGATAAGCGGGACGACTTCAATTTTAAAATCATAAATTTTCCAAATATGTGCAGCAATATACCAGCTTCTCCTGCATATGGTGTTTACATCTCGCAATTGATTCGCTATGCAAGGGGCAGTAGCAATTATTCTGATTTCCTGAAACGTCATCTTCATCTGAGAAAAAGGCTACTGGACCAGGGCTATAAAAAGATTCGCCTTATTCGATCTCTTAAAAAGTTTATATTCCGATACCAATATCTTGTCGAAATATATTCCGTCTCTGCAGAAAAAATTATAAGCGATGCATTTTCATATAGTGAAAATGCATAAAGATAAAGAGTCAAATATGTCAAGAATTTTTTTTGTCAATGTGTGACGTAAAAATATTTTTGACATTTACGTCACCGAATATGGTACTGCTTTGACAACTATTTTACCTATTTTGTTCCTGTATTTAAATACTGTTACAGTGACAGCCGGAACCTTTGAACCGTAATGAGAGCGGGAGGTTTGGCGCCTTAAAATCTGATTCAACCCACCATTTCTTTAGAAATGCCTGTACCAAGTCAGGGTCATTACGTTTTCACAGTTTTCCGGTTGTTGACTGATTTTGTCTGTTTATATAATTATGAGTTTTGACTTTCCCTTTGTAAGATTGTTCGGAGTTCGGTAATTTTGTTATTACCTTTATTCAGTTGTTGCAGCATTTTTTTTTTCGGTGCGGAGATTTTCAATCCGCAGAAAAAAAAAATCCACATAAATTAAATGTCTTCTTTTTAGACCAAAACCGCAGAAATTTCACATCGCAGAAATTACCGGTTATACGGTATATACGGTATATATATCAAGAGATTATGTAGTATTTACTTACAGGTCGCTCCGAATGTGGTGGCATCTGCAACCAATTCTAGAAGTGATCCTTGTTTACAAATTGTGCCAAGTTCCTGTGTATCATCTTCTGACCAAATCTAAACAACAAGTAAATATTCGTATACAAGTAATGAATATTCATATTTAACATATCTAAGCGAAAAGTCGAATTTCGTTTTGCAAATTATTTTTCTGGATAACGTGAAGTAAGATTTATTGTCCTTTCACAACAAGAAGGGTTAATGAGAATCCGTACATCGAAAAAGGACAGACAACACAATGGCCAAAAGAAAAAGGACAGACAACACAATGGCCAAAAGAAAAAGGACAGACAACACAATGGCCAAAAGAAAAGAGACAGACAACACAATGGCCAAAAGAAAAGGGACAGACAACACAATGGCCAAAAGAAAAAGAACAAAGGAACAAACAACGATCGACAAAACACTACACAGAAAAAGCAAAGATCGAACAAAACGAACCCCACTAAAAACTGGGGTGAACTCAGGTGTTCCGGAAGGGTAAACAGTTCCTGCTTCACTAGTGTACCCCCTTATAACCAGAATACTCGGCTAATTAGAACTAACAGAGTAGTCTCCCTTGACTTTAGCCTAACGAGGTTCTACCAAGTTTGATTGTAAAATTTTGATACTGGAGGCCAACTGGCTCTTACCTGACAAAATCAAGGCGCCAATCGAAATGTTTAAGAGCCAACTATAAAATTGTTTGGTGGTTATTGTCAAATACATTTGTATGTGACAGAAAAGGAGTTTCTGAAGGAATTCATGTTATGACGTACCGGTAGTTACTTAGACTACTGTATATGCTTTTGAACTGAAATTGCCACGAAATTAATTGAGATTATTTACAGATGACAAGAACATACTAACTGTATCATAGATGTTGTGACCGTTCGGACTGTTCATAGGCATTTCTAATATTTTCATACTACAATAAATTGTGCTAAAATTGCATAGCGAAGTGCACTTGATAAAACCTTAAGTGATAAAGCTTGTCAGGGTCCTGGGACATCTCAAGTTACTCCGGTTTCGTCAAACTGATAACAGTGATCGCCATGATATAACTGAAGTAATGTTTACTGATAATAAGCATCCTAATATATATGGCAGTTTGGAGCAAGAACTGCCTACTCGTCCGGAGCACCTGAGTTCACCCGAGTTTTTAGTGAGGTTCGTGTTACTCGATCTTTAGTTTTATGTGTATGTTTTGTAGATCGTTGTTTATCCTTTTGTCCTTTTTTCTTTTGGCCATTGTGTTGTCCATTCTTCTTCGATTTACGGATTCTGGTTACCCCTTTGATATCTTCAAACTCTTCTTAACAAAACAAGTGGCTAGCGTCTTCCAAACAAATTTTAAAATATTGTAAAATTAAAAATACCTTAAAAATGTCTTCACAGCAAGGCATACTAAGAACACAACATGGACCATGTATTCTAAGGATCGGGTTGTGACTGGCATCTTGGATAGAAAAATTTGGTTTCCAATTACTGTATCTGAAAATAAATGGAGGAATTGATATAATTAACGTTCACATAGCATAAATATATTATAGGTGAACATTGTTGATCAGGTTGGTATGGTCATGCTGTTTGATTTTGGAAATTTTTTTTTACCAAGCAAGAAAAAATGTTATGAAGCTTACAAAAGGTCTTAAGAGAATACATTAATATAAGCAAAGCTAGGAATTTATTTCTTATAATATAAGCAAAGCTATGAATTTATTTCTTATACATCTTTTTGATAGCAACAATATGTAACTTACTCTTGTCTTATATACCCTATGATCTGTCCAACAGGTGCCTCAACCTGAACTTCATGTGCGCATGCATCAGAACCTGCCAACCAACAGGTTCCGGCACAACATTTAAATTCTCTGCTTAGTCGAATTACCTCCTATTGGATTATACAAATGCATGGTTGATATATAATAAACATGTACCATAAAAGGTCAGTAAAATATTGATTAGTTAGTTGGTTTATGGTGTTTAACGCCACTTTCAACAATATTTCAGCTATATCGTGGTGGTCAATTTTATTGGTGGAGGAAACCGGAGTACCTGGAGAAAACCACCGACATGTCGCAAGTCACCGACAAATTTTATCACATAATGTTGTATCCAGTACACCTCGCCATGAACGGGGTTCGAACTCACAACTCTAGTGGTGATAGGTACTGATTGCACAGGTAGTTGTATATCCAACTACCATACGATCACGACCACGGCGGCCCCTGTAAAATATTGACAATTTATAGACAACCAAATAAATAAACAACAGATTATTACATACTGTGTGTAGGATTGCCACATTTTGCTTAACATATGCTTATGGTGGACTATCAGTCCCTGAGTGTTTAGTTCCCCCAGTAGTAATTATTTCGACACTGAATCAGTTTATTAGATATATTCATTATTGAAGCTTATAGTTCCTACATAACCTAATTATTATTAAAATTAAAAGGTTCGTCTCCATCAGACATCTATGTAATTTTAGCTGATTTTAGATATTTTGGTTTTGCCATTTAGCTTTCTTGCTTCCATAGATTTTTAATAATATGGCTTTCCAATCTTTTGACTGTGAGCGTACGTGCTGAATGCATTTCCAGAAAACGCGTCGCGTGCACTTATATTACATCTACATTTTCATGCAATCGCGAATGGTATTAAAACCATATAAGAGGTAGTCTTCTAACCTGATTGCTGTTATTTAAAATATGAATCATGAAACCTCTCTGGGGTCCACAACATAGTCTCATACACGTGTCCGTATCTGAAAGTAAACATACAGACAGAGTGTTGTAAAAAACAGACGGTGTATAAAACGTGTGTGTGTACATTACACATCCTTCTGTATATCGTCTTCTTTTGAAAGTATAAATGAACAAACTCATTTTATATATAGATACACATGGACAATTATACTCTAGTTCGTGATTTTCAGCTATATCACGACCTGAACAAGTTACATTCGATGAGATGTTGATGTCCGCTTTGTATTAGAGCAACACGCTTAGTTGGATTTTTATAGTACTAGCTCACTAAAACAACAGTTCGTCCCGGATAAGCATGTCCTTCAATTTGGACATATTATCCTGATTCTGTGCCAACCAGTCTTTGCTCTAACTTGTCAATGCTGAGTGTTTTAGTGCTTTATTTGGCCGATTGGTGATCGAACAAACTATCTACCACACTTGAGTCGAGCACGTTATACATTACACTACCGATACAGTACAATTGTATTCTAAAATGGATGATAAATACGAGGATTTTGTATTTCATTACACATTGCAATTTAAAACATGACTTGGAGTATTGGATAGCCAAATTACAATTGATTTCCATGAGTTTTAGTGCCACGTTCAACAGTGTTTCAGTTATACCATGGTGTATGGACCTGAACCGTCATAGCGAACCATTAAGTGTTTGTATTATCTGAATCTTGATTTTGATTCCCTAATCATGATTCTAAATTTTGGTTCAGATCTGCGTAAAGAAAATGTACGTATTAAGACACGATTATCTGTTATTATATAGTCAAGAAAGGATTCTGTGTATTTACCCCTTCCACGAAAAATACTCTTTTTATTTATGTATATATTAAGGTGCACCTCCACATTTTTTTTTTACCGTGCATACCCCGATTTAGTTTAGACTATTATTGTCATATAAATATAAGTATTTCAACATATATTGTTACAGTGAGTGAGTGAGTGAGTGAGTGAGGTGAGTGAGTGAGTGAGTGAGTGAGTGAGTGAGTGAGTGAGTGAGTGGGAGGGTGGGTGGGTGAGTGAGTGAGTGAGTGAGTGAGTGAGTGAGTGAGTGAGTGAGTGAGTGAGTGAGTGAGTGAGTGAGTGAGTGAGTGAGTGAGTGAGTGAGTGAGTGAGTCAGCAATTTTTCAGCTATATCATGTCGAAAATGTCGGACAATTATGATATCCACTTTGTACTATACCAACATGCTTAGTTGGATTTTTTGTTCGTGCTAGGTCACTGAAACAGCAATAAGAGATGAAGACATGTCTCTCCACTCAGACACATTATCCTGATACCGAACCAACCTGTCTTTGGTCTTATTCTTTAATGTTTCGTTGCTTAGCAGAAAAGCAGTAAATGACAATTGCATAGTCTTTGGTTTGACTGTGGTTCGCATTTACGATCTACCGCACTACAGAAGAGCAAGGTAACCATGACAACACCAACGTGGTTAAATCATTAGAACATTACCTTCAGCAGCAAAGTAAATCTGTTGTCCTTGGTTGTTCATTATTTCATATTTATTATTTTGCTCAAATCCTGTAAACACTGTAAATAAAAAATATAAAAAGACTAATTAGTATGATTAACATTTATTACATCATTTATGAATACTGGTTACTTCCCCTTTCTAGACATCACAAAAGATCAAATGAAAACAAAATAAAAACCTATCTTGCAACCGTTTATACATGTAAAGAAATATTTCTGTTCTGTTAAGAGCAAATCTATTGATAACAAATATAAATATAAATGAATACAGTGACGATGTCAATTTTTCCAAATTTCAACTTTATCACAGTGATGCTGTTATAGGTGTAAGAACAATAATTCACTAACGTGATGGGTCCCACTAGTGGAACAAGAATTGCTTACCCTTCCGGAGCACCTGGGTTCACCCCCGGTTTTTAGTGGGATTCGTGTTGTTCAATGTTTAGTCTTCTGTGTTGTGTTTTGCACATTATTGTTTGTCTTTTTGTCCCTTTTTTGGTCATTGTATTGTCTGTTCTTCCTCGGTTTACGGCTTTTTATTAAGCCTTTGCTATCTTGTCTTTTTATTAAGCCTTTGCTATCTTGTCTTTTTATTAAGCCTTTGTTATATTGTCTTTTTATTAAGCCTTTGCTATCTTGTCTTTTTATTAAGCCTTTGCTATCTTGTCTTTTTATTAAGCCTTTGTTATCTTGTCTTTTTATTAAGCCTTTGTTATCTTTTCTTTTTATTAAGCCTTTGTTATATTGTCTTTTTATTAAGCCTTTGCTATCTTGTCTTTTTATTAAGCCTTTGCTATCTTGTCTTTTTATTAAGCCTTTGCTATCTTGTCTTTTTATTAAGCCTTTGTTATCTTGTCTTTTTATTAAGCCTTTGTTATCTTGTCTTTTTATTAAGCCTTTGTTATCTTGTCTTTTTATTAAGCCTTTGCTATCTTGTCTTTTTATTAAGCCTTTGCTATCTTGTCTTTTTATTAAGCCTTTGTTATCTTGTCTTTTTATTAAGCCTTTGTTATCTTGTCTTTTTATTAAGCCTTTGCTATCTTGTCTTTTTATTAAGCCTTTGTTATCTTGTCTTTTTATTAAGCCTTTGTTATCTTGTCTTTTTATTAAGCCTTTGCTATCTTGTCTTTTTATTAAGCCTTTGCTATCTTGTCTTTTTATTAAGCCTTTGTTATCTTGTCTTTTTATTAAGCCTTTGCTATCTTGTCTTTTTATTAAGCCTTTGCTATCTTGTCTTTTTATTAAGCCTTTGCTATCTTGTCTTTTTATTAAGCCTTTGCTATCTTGTCTTTTTATTAAGCCTTTGCTATCTTGTCTTTTTATTAAGCCTTTGCTATCTTGTCTTTTTATTAAGCCTTTGCTATCTTGTCTTTTTATTAAGCCTTTGTTATCTTGTCTTTTTATTAAGCCTTTGTTATCTTGTCTTTTTATTAAGCCTTTGCTATCTTGTCTTTTTATTAAGCCTTTGTTATCTTGTCTTTTTATTAAGCCTTTGTTATCTTGTCTTTTTATTAAGCCTTTGCTATTTTGTCTTTTTATTAAGCCTTTGTTATCTTGTCTTTTTATCATATTAGAGATGCATATGGAGTATATACCTCACAGTTGATCTGATATTCCAGAGCTTTTAGTTTAAACATATTCTATTTGCCAATTAAATAGACAAAATGGATCAGACACAAGTTAAACAAACTTATGAGGTCTTCTCCAAATTACAATTTGTTACATTAAATAAGTACATAAAAGGCATGTAATTACTATATATAGCACTAATGACGAATCAATGATGAGTATTCACAAACAGAAGGAAAAATAAAATTAAGATTAAGATGGAATCATATGATGTGCATGTTCACCCAATTCAATTCCAGTTATACCAGTTATACGATAAGGAATCTTTTTGAACGTTTAATATAATCAAAAACATATTAAAATATAATATAGTTTTGTTCATAAGTTAAATTTACATTGCCACATGTCATAAATTTGATATCTAGAGAATAGCAGGATGTAACCATGTTGAGATTATATTTCAATGTAGTTCTGGTTTGTAAGTATATTGGACAATCAAAGAAGAAATGTCTTAAATTTTCAACGGCAGCACCACATCGACAAGATGGGTCAGATACAATTCCTACTCGAAATAAATCATAATTTAAAAACGATGCTGAATTTCTTAGCTGGGTTTAAATAATATTATATTTCCGAGGACCATATAAGGGAACGACCATTTAACTTGAAGGGGGGGTATGTTTTTTTTTCTAAAAAAATATTCTGATTCCCAATGTTGCTGAAAAAAATATTCTGATTTTGGTGGAGGGAAAACAAATTCTGATTCAGAGTTTTTGTCATATAACCTAATGTTGAATTCTAGAAAAAAAAATTCGCGCTTTGCGCGACAAAAAAAAAAAATATTCTAACTCTCGTGTTGTCAGAAAAAAAATTTATGAACGAAACAAAAAACCATAACCCCCCCACACCCCCCTGAAAGTTAAATGTTCGGCCCCTAAATAATGTTTAGGAATAGCATGATTTTCAGTTTTATCAATTTTCTTTAATTCTGATTTAAATTTTGATAAGGTATCAACTTTTCGAATAGTGTTATTTAAACTATTCCACATTTATATTGTGGAGGGGATAACATAATCTCTATTTGAAGACAGTCTACAGAAAGGTATAATAATATCATTACCATTTCTCAATGGATACACTGTTGTACTTTGTATAGTGGGGGGAATCAATGTACAAAGATAATTAGGGGTATTTTTATTAACCATATTATAAAAAAAAGTTGAAGTTTCCTTCTCTTCCGTCTCACAGATAGTAATTCCCAACCTGTCTCTATATACAATTTCAGTTTTTGTGAAAATAGGTAAGCCTGTAACAATCCTGGCAGCTTCCAGTTGAAGTTGCTCTAATTTTTGTGAATTTCCTATCCCACAGTTATCCCATAGTTCACATGCATATTCAAAAAGTGGTCTAATATACACAAAATATAGTTTATCTAAATTAGTGCGACTAAGACGGTACTTCAATCTACGTAGAATATTCAGATGTTTAGATACACTACTCTGAATATTATTAACATGGGTGTTCCATTTAGCATCGTTACTAAATGTAACACCTAAGTGTTTATGAGAAGTAGTAAGGGACCGACCATTTAACTTGAAGGGGGGGGGTTATGGTTTTTTCTTCGGACAACACGAGAGTTAGGATATTTTTATTTTTTATTTGTCCAGAATTCAACATTAGGTTATATGACAAAAACTCTGAATCAGATTATTATTTTTTTCCTCCACCAAAATCAGAATATTTTTTTAAGCAACATTGGGAATCAGAATATTTTTTTAGGAAAAAACCATACCCCCCTCCCCCTTCAGGTTAAATGGTCGTTCCCTAATGGGCACTGATTTTCCATTAAAAGAGAAATCAAGATTTTCTGGAATGCTACGATTAGAGAAAATCATGATGTCTGTTTTGTCAGGATTAAATGACATTGCATTGTATCCTGATTTGAATAACCGAACGACGTGTCATCTGCAAATAGTCTGCTCAGTGAGACAAGTTTGTTAGCAATATCATTTATATAGATAATAAATAAGAGAGGACCAAGGTCTGCCCTTGTGTGACTCCGGCATATATTTCCCAATATGCTGAAGAATTATTTTTAATAACAAGTTTGTGTCGTCTACCTTTTAAATAACTACTAAACCAATCAATTACATTTCCAGTTATCCCATATGATTTCATTTTATGTAAAAGACATCGATGCCAAACTTTATCAAATGCTTTAGAAAAGTCACAAAATACAAAGCAATTTGATTCCTTATTCTCCAATGAATTTAAAATGTTATTATAAATTTCTAATAACTGATGTACTGTTGAATGCCTGGGAAGAAAACCGGATTGATATTCATATATAAGTCTATTTTGGTGGAGATAGTTATAAACATGTTTGTATATAGCTCTCTCCATTATTTTCCCAAAACAGCTTATAAGTGATATAGGTCTGTAATTAGACGGCAATGAAGAATCCCCCTTTTTAAATACTGCAATAACATGAGCTAGTTTCCAGTTCGTCGTATATTTACTTTGTTGGAGAGATTTGTTGAATATTATTTGCAAAGGCAATGCTATTTTATTTGGACATAGTTTTAGCATTTTGTGGCTGATGACATCCGGTCCGATGCCTTATTTGGATGAAGAATTTGAATTATGTCAGAAATTTCTTCGACACTTACATTAAGATCAGTTATTTTATTATATGTTTTCAATTCTATATTGGAGAGGGTCGCATTCCAGAGCTTGTGGTTCCTATCATGATTTCTTGATATAGGGTTGCCGAAAACAGGTAAGCTACAGTACCAAGAGTTCCTAGTGGCGAAATTGTTTTACGTTCGCTATTATGACTTGGTTAACCGTGACGGAGTATCCGTGTCACCGATGATAGAGGGTTGATGCAAATAGGGAAAGAACTGAAACTTAGGGCTCCCAGTGGTTAAGTTGAGGTCATTACTTTGAAATAATTAAGGTATTGTTTCTTTTGTTTATTGCATTGTCTGTCCTCCGTATTAAGGTTTCTTGTCATCCCTTTGATATCTTCAACTGTTTCATGTCCTACTACATTTATATCTGAATGGTATGTGTAGCCTATCTGTCCATTTTGGGTTACTAGTATGTTTAAACTTTCTGATTCCAAAAACATGCAAACATACATGAAATACACTGTGAAATAATGTTAACTGCTAACCCTTCCAGAGTACCTGAGTTCACCACAGGTTTTTAGTTTGATTCGTGCAGCTCGATCTTTAGTTTTCTGTGTAATGCTTTGTTGATCGTTGTTTCTCTTTTTTCATGTGGCCATTGCATTGTCTGTCCTTGTTCAATTTACAGCTTCTGATCACCCCTTTGGTATCTTAAAGCTTTGCTTTTCTGTTCTGTGCTCTGATTGGATGAATTAGTGTTTTTATATGTTTTATATAAACCAGCGAACCAGTTTATCTACTATGGTTCATAATATAAGTTCTACAGAACGCAATTGTGTAATTAAAATAAAAATTGCTATTTATCCCATACTTTCAAGTAATTCGATTTGTTGTTTAACTAATATTTGATCCAGTGCTGTAAGATATTCTAGCCCTGGTGGACATCCAGGAATAGCTTCTACAGGTGCTACCCATTGTTGTGGCTGAACTACCATTCCTACAAAGACAGAACATCACATGCAAATTAGCGCATAAACAGTTAGTGGAAATCATAATAAGGCCACTTTCAACAATATTTCAGCTATATCGTTGCAGTCAGTTTTATTGGTGAGGGGAAACCGGAGAAAACCACCGACCTGCCGTAAGTCACTGATAAACTTTATCGCGTAATGATAAATGGAGTACACCTCGCCATGAGCGTGATTTAAACTCACAACGTTTGTGCTGATAGGCACTTAATTATTGTAAATCTAAGTACCATACGATCACGACCACGACTGTCCCTCAGCATCACGTGCTTTCAAAAGAACATCAGAGGAGCTCCGCGTGTAACAGTGGTGCTTTCATATGTCATTAAAAATTCCTGTCTCATTAAGAAAATAATTGAGATCTGAGACATACAGACTATCAAATTCGTCCATGCAACATTTTCTTTGTTGTCCAGCCTCACGCGGTGGTCAAAATAATGCCGTGGAACGGACAAAATTAGCGTGTAATAAACAAAACACATTATTGTAGATGTAAGAACTGAAAGAGAGGCGTCGTGGCCGTGATCGTATGGTAGTTGAAATTACAACTAACTATGCCATCAGTGCCTATCACCACTTATGTTGTGAGTTCGAATCTGGATCAGGGCGAGGTGTATAACATTATGTGATAAAGTTTATCACTGACTTGCGACAGGTCGGTGGTTTTCTCCGGGTCCTCCGGTTTCCTCAACCAATAAAACTGACCGCCACGATATAACTGAAATATTGTTGAAAGTGACGTTTAACACCATCAAACAAACAGAATGGAAAGTCAGATATGATCTAATTGTATGATCAGTAAAAAATGAACAGAATATAAAAAAAAGTTTAAATGTACGTACAAATGGTGTCAAGAGGATGGTAAAGTTTAAATATATCCGGTATAATAATAATCAAATAGATGAATCTTCAAAGTCAAATATTATTAAATTGTTGAAAAACAGAATGTGTTCAAACATATTTCTGAGGTAAACACATATTTCTTGAATATTTTCATACATTTGTAACTTTAAAAATTTCATAATAATTGGTCGTATTCATTATTCTGACAAAGCTAAACATGTACACATATTTATTTGTTAAATTTGTATATAGTAATATGATTCAAAATCTAACATTACTTTGTGATTTTTTTAAATAAATAAAATTCTACTAAAATAATTTTAGGGCCGTCGTGGATGTGATCGTAGGGATGATATGATATTTGGATTTAGATCTACATATGCAATCACACTCGTCACAACATTGATGAAATCGGTGACAATCGCCACTAAAGTTGTGAGTTCGATTCCCACCCTATACTATTCAATTTGTCATGTATTCTATGTTCTTATGAATGACCGCCACAATATTAATGTAATATTGTTGAAAGTGGCGCTAAACAACATTAACCTAACCCGTTCCTGTAAAATAATACTTATTAAAAAGAAGATTACAAATCTTTATCTACATGAGTGGTTCCAATTTCTGAAACAGAGGCTATAGGTATACATATAGTATCTGCCATAGAATACATAAAATCACCTCTGGAAGGAGAGATTCCTCTCATGACGGACATTTGCGCAGGATTTCCACGAAAATAGATTACGGGATGAGTAAATAAACGTTAGAGAACACCGAATGGACAATCAAAAATGGACAATCCAGAGAAACTGGCAACATAGGGTCCACAGGACGAGGACAAACAAAACAAAAACACAACACAATATGCATTGGACACCACTATATGTAAACAAACACAAATAACGTATATAAGACATGAGCCCTCCTACTTAAACAACTGGAGGAAAATTATATTTATAAATAACAAGATGGTGGATAATGTTTACAAATTTTAAACCTTATAAGGAAAAAACGTAATGCATTTACATTAACAAAAAATACGAATATTATTCAAAATACAGGATGACGTATGGCAGAGTTAAATTTTATAGCTGAAGTCAGTTACAGACAGTAGAGAAAACTGCAGAGAGAATCGAATAAATTTGCTGAAAGGCACACGGACGAAAGGTTATTAACATATTTAGCATAGGATTTCACAATTTCTGGACTTAAAGTAATATTACACCAGTTTTGGGTGAAGAAAATGTTTCCTTGAAAATTCAATTTGGAATACGGCGGTACCTTTACTAAGCTATTCATGCATGTTTCAAGTCGAAATATGTTCCCAACAACTAGAAATGTGTAAATCCGTGTGCATGTTTATCGTCCTCGCCATTATTGTGGAGACTGATTAACTTTCGGTTGTTTTGTTCCGATGATTGCCTATCATAACCTCGTGAAGAACAATTTTGGTCCGATGATTGCCGATCATGACCTCGTCAAGAAAAGATAAACAATCATGGATGCTGAGGTAAGCACTCACACATTCCTGACAATGATTATTGAGGAATCTGTCTGTTTCCTTCGTGTGAACCAATTTTTTGGGGGCAATTATTCTTATGTGGTACACACGGAATATTTATATATATTTTTTTTCATCAACTGAACATTGCGCATGAGCGATAATCTCCCCGAAAGAGTTCAAATCTTGTGTCACGCGCATATCATTTGCATTACTGTACTGGAAAACAGAATTATCTGCTGTCAAATATTTTGCGATTTGCTCTTAAAATCTGCTTTTGAGCGGATTTTTAATGATATGCAGTTGATTTTAGTTAAAATTAAGTGACATATTAAGTGAAAATATTTAATCCAAAAATTCCACGATATTTGCCTTTCATATTACTTTAAATTAAAATATTGCAATTTAAGCTATCAGCTTACACATGTTAAAATCGTTATGTTTATTTAAAGTATTTAAAGACAGTTCTAGTAGATCACCTCTCCTTAAACGTTTTATTGTACACACATCTATGTCATAAAATGTTTGTGTGTGACAATAAATCGGACGTCCAGAAACAATAAAATATTTTGGACTTCAGATATCTGTTCTTGACCAATGGATAAATCAGTTGAACAATAAAATGTACGACGTTTTTATGTTGTAGATAATTTAACAGATACAGAATCTAAATGTACAAACAGTACCAACATAAGTTGTGTTGTCGAGAGTACAGGTTTTTGGTGGGTTCATGTTACACATCTTTTTTAGTTTTTCTGTTGTGTTGTGTTTTTTGTATTTTTTTTGTGTTCGTCTTGTGCACGATGATATCAGTGTCTGTTAGTTGTCCATTTTTGATTTCCCGCTTCGGTTTACTCTAACGTTATTTGTATTATTTACGTGTGATGTCCAACACGATTTTCATATCAGATGATGTTCGTGTCGTTTAGCAGTATCACGACGGGTGTCACTAGTGGAGCAGAAACTGCTAACCCTTGTGGAGGTCATCCTCGGTTTTTAGTGGGATTCGTGTTGCTCGAT
Source organism: Bathymodiolus brooksi (assembly GCA_963680875.1). Classification (NCBI taxonomy): domain Eukaryota; kingdom Metazoa; phylum Mollusca; class Bivalvia; order Mytilida; family Modiolidae; genus Bathymodiolus; species Bathymodiolus brooksi. The sequence continues at coordinate 71,636,101 of OY804590.1, forward strand.
CTTTAGTTTTCTGTGTAGTGTTTTGTAGATCATTGTTTGTCATTTTTCCTTTTGCCATTGTGGTACCGGTGTTTGTCCTTCGACTTCCGGTTAGGAGTTATGATTATGGTGTTTAACGCCACTTTGAACAATATTTCAGTTATATCATTGTGGTCAGTTTTATTAGTAGAGGAAACCAGAGTACTCGGAGAAAACTACCGACCTGTATCAAGTTACTGTCAAAATTGATCACATAATGTCGTATCGAGTACACCTCTCCACGAGCGGTATTCGAACTCACTACTTTATTTAGTGGTGATATGCACTAATTGCATAGGTATTTGTAAATCCAACTACCATATGCTGTATGAAATCGGTGTTAAATATCCACAATACATAAATCATTCCAGGTATATCAATTATATAAAGTAATTTACCTGGTGGTGCCTGTTGTGGTTGATTTGAATAAACCGGTGGCGCTCCCATTTGTTGTTGCATACCATATGCTTGCTGTCCTTGCATGCCATAGCCTTGCTGCTGTTGTGGGTCATCACCGGGAGCAACTAAATGAAGATTAAAATATTATATTTGAGTTGGAAACTATTTTATATTTGCTATTCGTCCACATGAAAGCAAATGTGGATAAACAGTGAAATCAGTTTGTAATGTTGAAACTGAACCACATCAGAAGTTTATTGATTAAGAAATAAATCATGGAAGCCAGAATGTGTTGGGAGTTTTAACATGGATTGGCGGATACTAGTATTTTATCCCGAGCCAGAAGCGAGGGATAAAATTTACTAATATCCGTCAATCCATGTTAAAACTCAAAACACATTCTGGCTTCCATGATTTATTTCGATTCTGATATGTCTAAGAGTACAAATACGGTAGTATACTTTGATTGGAAGACGGTAATTTATATTTACGCTTGCGGAAAATGTCGCACACAATTAATGCTGCCAATGGAAAAGTCAGTCACATTCACCGGCGCATGTGCTAATGAGATTATACCGAATGGATAACTCGCTCGTTTGTTAACAAAGCGAAAGAAGGATGGCATGTTAGAATTAGAGTTATCTCCTCGAGTGTGGTAGGTAGATCATCGGTTTGAGCCCCGGGTCGAGTCAAACCAAAGACTATAAAACTGGCATTTGCTGTTTCGCCGTTTTGCACACAGCACCAATTCAAGGAGTAAGAACAAAGACTGTGTGAATCTGTGTAGTTGTTTTTACTGTTTGTTTATATCTGAATAGCCGTTGGCGATCGAATTATCACAAGGAGAGGGTAAGGACATCATCGGTAACCCGCAGCTGATCACGCTCTGATTACTCTCCACTAATAACCCGAGGGGCAACTTGCATAGAAATCTGTGTTTCGTTGAAAAAAGCCTATGAATAGTTACCAATCAAAATTATCGTTTGATATTGTTAATTTCCTTCTTTGAGGTAGAAAAAATTATACAGAAAAATGGGGGCTCCCATAATTTGCAAGGAATTCCTTTCTGAATTTGGATACAACTGAAAGTAGTGACTTGGTTGGCTACAAAAACGGTCATCGAGACTTATCAACGTGTTTTAAAACGATCATATGACAATGAGGATTTCTGTACCAGTTGACCCATGTGCGATGAGTGGAGAGTAATCGATGCGTAACCAACTGTGTGCTATTGACGATCCGGTCGGGATCCCATAAACCGGTTTAACTGCGCCACATATATGTGTCTGTCCTTAGTCATGACATGGATTTCTAACGTCATATGTGGTGGATTCATTTCATATTCAATGATTTGAAGTGAGAGATGATTGTTCGTTTTGTTGATATTGGTGGAAATGTTGACCATCACTGTTTAAGCTTTCTTTACATAACTGGTAGGCTCGTATTCAGGAATACACGCCCGAATTGAGCGTCAAGTTTACCCGCGACTGTTGTTTCACTGAGCTAGCAATATGAAAATCCAACTAAGCGTATTTGTCTGATACAAATTTGAAATTATCATCACTTTGTCTAAATGTCACTTGCTTTTGCCAAGAAATTGCTGAAAAACTGCTCATTTGGCATTAAATAATAACCACTCACTCATTGTTGAAATTAGGGGCATGTTTATTTATTATTTTAATATTTTGTGGGAATATTTTAATTTTTAAAAGGCATGTAGCGTATACAAAATACTGGTTGACTAATTACTGAAAATGTCACGTTTACAATTTTCCTATTCACAAATATAGATTTTAACAAACAATCTAATTTGTCCTTCGTGTGTACCTAAGGGTCAGCGTTTATTTTTCAAGGGTAAATCTAGACCTACTTCTGGTTTACACAAGAAATTAAAATGAATGGAAAACTTACCTAAGTAAAATATTGTTTAAATACCAAAACACTACAGTGCCTTAAAATACCTGTTAAATTGTTGCGTTGTAATAGAGATAAAGCCTCTCATTCTTATTGCTTCGATCAGATTAAATCATGAAACATGTCTTTTAAAATGAATAGATAACTTACCTAAGTAAAATATTGTTTAAATACCAAAACATTCCAGTGCATTAAAATATCTGTTAATTTTTTGCGTTGTAATAGAGATAATGCATCTAATTCTTATTGCTTCGATCGGATTAAATCATGAAACATGTCTTTTACCCCCCCCCCCCCCCCCCCCCCCCCCCCCCCCCCCCCCCCCCCCCAACTATAACGGTAATGACTTTTTTTAATTGTTCAATCTGGAATAAAAGGAGAGTGTTACTTTGTCAATCAGTGGTGAATTAATCTTTAACGTGTATTTTCTTCGGCTAAATGTTCCTAATGCTCATCATACAGAGTCCTTCTTTATTATTCCAAATGAAAAATATTTATGGAATACACTGAATCAAAACTGATTATGGCAACGTATGTGATCAACCCGTTACGTTGAATGGTTGGTAAAGTTTCTCTTCCATAAAAAAACAAACCCAAACAAACAAAAACAAAAATACACTAATTTGTAAACAGGACTATTATAATGAGGCTATTTGTACTCGATTTCCATTAGCAATTGTTTTTAATTAGAATGTGTTGACATAAAAACCACTGAAATCTATTAACTTTTTCATCTTTCATATATATGATTAGGTCGTACTCCGATTTCCTCCACCAATAAATATGACCGCCACGATATAACTGAAATATAGTTGAAAGTGGCATTCAGCACCATAAACCATCAACCGTAAATTGCCCATTTCAGTGGGAAATTTTGAGCTATGATATATCAGTTGGTCGGTTTCTATGAGCCCATACATGTAGCTTCTGTACTACTAAGACAAATTCTTCTACACGTATAAATTATACGTCTTAACGCATGGGCAAGCTGGGCAGTTGCCCGGGGGGGGGGGAGACAACGAGCACAGGGGCCCCATACTAATTTATGTATGTTGTGTACGACATGGCTTTTAATGTTTAAACACTGGCTTTGTATCAATACAATAAATATATGATAATTTTCTCGACATTTACAGTTGTATTCCTGTGTGTGATTGTGTAGGTATGGGCCCCCAGAGCACTGCTTTGCCCGGGGGCCTATAATGCTGTTAAGACGGCCCTGTGTATAATCACTAAGGAGGGTTTCTGTTACATCTAATCAGAAACAGTGTAAAATTGCTGTTTATGTGTTTAATTTGGATTTTTACTAAATATATGAATTGGTTACCAATAACTGTATAATATATGATTAAGTATGCATGTTTGCGTACTGCAGTCTGCAAATATATGAAACTGTATTGTTTTCATGAAGAGAGAATATATAATGAAACCCCATGCAGCTGAACCGCAAATCTAAATTTTGCCTAAAGTGCACACCCCACACACAATGATTAAAGCATTCAAGTGCATCTAAAGCATTGTGTTTGCATTTTGTGCCTGTCGGAGCAGATACTATGCTTAATAATAACATGGAATACAATAGGCATATTTACTAAAAATTTAAATACTAGTATTGCGTAGTTCTAAAAACGCACTTAATACATACTTAATAACATACACGAATTATGTTAAAACATTCATTTCTCAAGTACAAAACGATAAAATTCCGACAAAAAATATGTTTTCTCTGAATATACAAGCCGATATCGTTCAACGAGCTCTAGTTTCATTGAAATCTGGCAAAGCGGTTGGTCTGACGGAATTCCAAACGAGTTTCTAAAATCGGTGGTGATGTCATGATTACCTCTCTTACAAATCTGTTCATAACCATAAGTGATCTTGAACAGACCCCATCAGATTGGCAAAAAGGTATCATTATTCCGATTCATAAGTCCGCATCTATTTATGATCTAAATAACTATAGAGGTATTATTCTGACCTCAAACGTGTACAAAATTTATGCAAGCATTATGGAAAATACTATTATGGCTTTCCTCGAGGATAAAAATGTACTCGGTGAAAGCCAGGGTGCCTTTAGAAAAAACAGACGTCCCGAGGACCACTTATTCACATTAAACGGTATATGCTCCCAAAGAAAGTCATCTAAACTAAAAACTTATATAGCTTTCCTTGATCTATCAAAAGCATTTGATAGAGTTTGGCGTGACGGTCTTTTTTACTTATTGTGGAAAAATGGGGTACAGGGGAAAATATGGCGTCTCTTAAAAGAAATTTACAGTAATGTAGAGAACAAAGTAATTTTTGGATCGTATAAATCTGAATGGTTCGATCAAGACTTTGGAGTTAAACAGGGATGCATTCTTTCCCCTACTCTGTTCTCAATTTTGATGAAGGACCTTTCAGATATGCTTGAAAAAGAGAACATAGGAGTCTCTTTTTCGTCCAAAATTATAAATGCCCTGATGTACGCCGATGATGTCGCTCTTATCGCAGAATCTGAATCCGACCTCCGGAAAATGTTAAAAATTTCCCATGATTTTGCTTGTAAGTGGAATCTAAAATTTAACCACTCAAAATCGAAAGTTTTAGTGGTAGGTCAACGCATTGACAAAAACAGGAAATGGTATCTCGGAAATGAAAAAATTGATGAAACCGATAATTACAAATATTTAGGTGTATATTTGTCTAGAAATCTTAAGCCAACTCATCATATTCTTAAGTACCTAAAAGAAAATTTAGAAAATAAACTAAACGGTATGGTAAGGATCCTAGGAAAACACGGCGAGTTTAATAGGGTAGAATTCGGAAACGCTTTAAGGACCTCAGTAATACCTCCATGTATTGCACATGGCTGTTCCATATGGCTTCCGTCGTCGGAAGCGCAGCGTAATTTACTACAAAGTATACAATACAAAGCGGCAAAAATTATTTTACGTACAAAAATTAATATTCCTATAAGTGCTTTATTATTAGAGTTAGGATGGAAACCAATCAATGCTTTTTTAGATAGGCAGAGAATTTCTTATTTTTCAAGATTCTCTGAACTAAATTCAACAAGACTGTGCAAGCAAACATTTGATGAACTATTTAGTAAAAATATAAAGGAATGGCCTTATTTTGATTACATACGATCTTTATTTGAGTCGGTTGGTCTAGATCATTTTATAAATGGAAGTTTTAATAAAGGTACATTCTATACATTTTTTGGTGAATTTACACGAAGAAAAGAACTTGACAATATAGATACGAAGTCAAGCTTGCATTTGTACAAAACGTTTAATATCACAGGTAGAACCCAAAAATATTTAATCAATATAAATGATTTTCGCGGTTCAAGGCTCAAACTTCTAGCAAGGACCAACTGCTTGCCAGTAAACAGTACCTTATGTCGTATGCAAATTCGCACTAATCCTCAATGTACAATATGTACAAACCATTATGAAGAAAATGTGAATCACGTGCTACTTGAATGTGAAGCATATACTAATTTGAGAAATGAGTTAAACTCGGACATAACAACCCTATTTTGTGGACAAAACGTAGATGCTGACTTCACTGGATTGCCGCCACATGGAAAAATGATGTTTTTAATCGGTGATTTGGGATATCATTTCTCTAATTTTATAGTAGATGAAATTGATAAACTATGTAAGAGGTTTTTGTGCAATATTTTTATGCTAAGGTCCCAAATCGCCGAATGACTAAGTGACATAATATATATTTTACTATAATATATGTTTCATAATATATATTTTACTATAATTGTATGTTTTATAATATATATTTTACTATAATTGTATGTTATTATAATATATATTTTACTATAATTGTATGTTTTATAATATATATTTTACTATAATATATGTTTTATAATATATATTTTACTATAATTGTATGTTTTATAATATATATTTTACTATAATTGTATGTTTTATAATATATATTTTACTATAATTGTATGTTTTATAATATATATTTTACTATAATTGTATGTTTTATAATATATATTTTACTATAATATATGTTTTATAATATATATTTTACTATAATTGTATGTTTTATAATATATATTTTACTATAATTGTATGTTTTATAATATATATTTTACTATAATTGTATGTTTTATAATATATATTTTACTATAATTGTATGTTTTATAATATATATTTTACTATAATTGTATGTTATTATATTTGGTTTTTTTTTTCTATCTAAAAATGTTAAATGATAATTGTCAATAGGGTTTTTGTTTGATATTTTACTAAGAAAATATTTAGGGAAATTTTATGTGATCTGTGTTTGTAACATATTTTTCTACAATTCAGTTTGTGTTTTACATGTACTAAATACGATCTTAACAGAAAGAGAGACATTTTAAACTGAAATTGTGTGACATTTCACTGTATATATTATTTTTGGTATGTACTGTATATAGTTTTATAATATGTAAGCATATCTTGGACGCGGCCACTGCTACCCCGGTGGTGGTTGCCCCCGTTGTAAAGGGGTAGTTTTTCCAAATAAATAAATATATATATATATATGTCGATTCCATATCGATTTAAACCATTGAATATTGATCGAAGGCAATTGTATGACACTTTATTACAGTTTTAGGATTAACAATTCTGAACAATAATATTTTCATTTATTATTAATTCTTACCTTTCTGATTGTTCATTTTTATTTTTGATCCTGTCGTACGTATCCCCTTCAGGTAAAACCACCTTACGTGTTTTTTTTTGTTTACATTGGTTACGGGTTGAATGTATTATTGAACATGACACTATTAACTATGACATATTTGTATAATACGGAAAGAATGTTGAAATCATAACTACACTGTCGTGTACCCGATAAGGAATGATCATTTCAAGATGGCGGATTGTAAATCATCAAAAAGGTAGGTGTGAAGATTTTGACTATTATCGTTCTTTATAGGTTATCTTAGTGTCTATGAGTTACACGTTTAGATAGGACAGTCTTTTTTCTACTTCACCATTAAGTCGGTAAAGCTTGATCCTTTTGTTTTTATCGTAAACTGCCTTCGGTAGTTGATCAATGCAGCGACAAAGATATCGAGGCGTAGAATCCAATTTATTTCACCAATTCCTACCGCCTAGTGACTTTTTATATTAATATGTTGATGCCAAAATTATTCAAACATAATATTGTCCAGCAAATTTTTTCTTCGCCTTTGACAAGCCTTGTATCCCTCTTAAAACGTCTATGAAAAGTTTGTTTATGTCACGGAATGGTCACGACAAAAACATGACAAAAATGTATAGGAATGGTCTCATGTTTTGAGTCAAGGAATGGACTTTCAAGCCAAGGAATGGTCTTTTTTGTTTAGGACAACGACGTCCCTCTAATTGTATAGGTTATAAACACCAATTAACAATAAAATATAAAACAAAATATACCACACTGTCGAAACATTTCCAAAATCTAATTTAAAAAATCGTAGAAAGATTTAAAATCAATATCTCTAACACACCAGTACATGACCGGCCACTTTACTTGCTTTGTACAGACACTTCAATAAAGAGTGGCGGAGTTAACCTAGTTTTATGAGCCCAAACCTCCTCTCATTGTGAAATGATGCGGTCAATTGATATAATAAATGATAATGAAATCACCATAAACATGTACCCTCTTGATTTATAGACTTCTTTGTCGACTGATATATATTTGGTTATTATTTGAAATCGACGAATCAAATGATCACAGACACTTAGAGGTAATAAATGACTCTTCCCCTTTTTGTATACTTTTTTAAGTTTAATTACCATTAACACATATGGGGTGGTCGTGATCGTATGGTAGTTGGATTTACAGCTACCTATGTAATCAGTGCCTATCACCACTAACGTTGTGAGTTCGAATCGACGGTTCCTTTATTCGGACGAATCGAACTTCACGCAGAGGCCTCCCATGAAAAACGAAAAGAATCTAATCCGGTCCTTAATAAATTTCACTGAGACGTTCCACTATATATAGATGATGTCCTTTCACTAAATGATCCAAAGTTTGGTGACTATGTCGATCGAATCTGTCCCTTTGACTTGAAATAAAGGATGCCACAGATACAGATAGGTCTGATTCATACCTTGACCTACAACAAGAAATTGAAAGCAATGGTCGGTTGAGAACGACTGAAGCTTTATGCCAAAAGAGATTATTTCAATTTTCCCATTGTGAACTTTTCATTTATATGTACATGTATCAACATTCCAGCAGCATCTGCATATGGGGAATATATCACAGTTGATAAGATATTTCAGAGCTTTAATTTAGTTCCTATAATAATTTCCTTCATTGGAATGTAACCTATTCTCGTCATGATATAGACTAAGAAGTATTTGAAGATACCAAAGGGGTAATCAGAATCCGCAAATCGAAGAAGAATAGACAACACAATGGCTAAAAGAAAAAGGACAAAAGGACAAACAACTAAAATGTGCTCATTTAGTGTTAAACAACAATCGCTCACTCTACTCACTTAAACGCCACAGGTACCAATATCAATATATATGTACATGTAATACACCAGATTTGTGTTTCTTTATTTCGATCAGTTCTTCAGTGGTGCTCGACCCAAAACAGTTAGAAAACCAAATCTAAATAAAGAACATTGAAAAGTTCGGAACAAGCAAAATGTTCAAATTTACAACCATCCCAAATTAAGGCCAATATCAAGATTTTCCTCCACTAATGTCTATCTTCCTCTCTCGGTCATTCGCCAATCTACTTAAAATTAGATCTCCGCACTTTCTCCCTATTTTCTATCGGTTGTTTTGTGGTCGCCGCGTGGAAGCTTGTTTTGAGGTCGCCGCGTGGAAGCTTGCTTTGAGGTCGCCGCGTGGAAGCTTGTTTTGAGGTCGCCGCGTGGAAGCTTGTTTTGAGGTCGCCGCGTGGAAGCTTCCACTTCCACGCGGCGACTACAAAACAACTGATAGAAAATAGGGAGCAAGTGCGGAGATCTAATTTTAATTAGATTGGGTCATGAATTCGTATTCTTAAAGCATATGCACTAGAACCAATATCACATATTCATTCCACGAGCCAATCAGCCAGAAGAAAATAGTGTCAACGATATGAGAAAAAAGAGCTTACCATATCATTGACACTAATTTCTTCCTATTGGTCTAACGGGATTAATATTGATATGTACAAGTAGTGTCTAGTGCCAAGATCGGTTTCCTCAACCAATAAAACTGACTGCCATGGTATGAAATATTGTTGAAAGTGGCGTTAAACACCATAAACCATCCTGCCTGAGAGGAAGATAAACATTTGGTTAAGAAATAAGTCCTGGAAGCCATACCTATTTGATAGCAGTATTAACATTGGTTGGAAACGTATTTAAGTATTTTATCTCGAGCGTTAGCGAGGTATAAAATTTACTAATATCATGTCAATCCATGTTAAAATACCCAACGAATTATGACTTCCATCAATTATTTCGATTCTAATCTAATGAAAACGTCCGTCATCATTCAGGGAGCTAGCACTATATATATAGTGAAGCGAACGTTATCATAATTTCAAAAGTCAAAAGTCAGAAAGTTTTATTTATTTCAATATACAAATATACAAACAACAGTATTCGACGAATATAGCTTATTCTTGTTATGATAACTTGAGAGCTGAAAAATGCTCATTTAGTGTTAAACTACAATCACTCAATCATGCACCAATCACTGTAAGCTGTCAAGTGTAGTTATAAAAGCTCGTTAGAGCTTGTGTTATGCTTGTTGTACAAGCTTCGACTTTAAATAAAACTTATTTATTTATTTATTTATTATATACGTGTAGGTATAACATGACGAAAAATACTTAGAAACCGTTTATAAAGAATTTACACACTTGAAACAGCTTACAAAGAATGGTAATTTCTGGATAGCAGGAGACTTTAATCTCCCTGACATTGATTGGAAGAGCATGTCCGTTGCTACATCAATTTATCCAACCCGACTGAATAAATTCTTACTTGACACCATCCAAGAACTGGACTTGGAACAAGTTGTAAATTTCCCAACTAGACAGGATAACATCTTGGACTTGGTACTAACATCAGACCCCAGTTTTGTCAACAGATGCAAACCGCTATCTGGTATAAGCGATCATGATATTGTACTCATTGACGCAAATGTAAGAGCAACTAGAACAAGGACACCAAAACGAAACATGGAAGACAGCAAATACCTAGGAATTACAGGATGAAGTTAGAACAAACATGGAGGATTTTTCCTCCAATGAATTTCCTACTATTGATGACATGTGGACCTCATATAAGAACATTCTATTGAATGCCATGGAGGAATCTGTACCTTCAAAATTATCAAGGTCAAAACCAACACATCCGTGGATTACGACAGAAGTCCGAAGAATTATTAACAAGAAAAATAAAGCAGGGAATAAAGCACGCAAAACAAAATCACAGAGAGACAAAGACAGATATAGAAAACTTAAATCGCTTACACAACGAACAACAAGGGAAGCTTACAACGACTATGTAACCAACATCATCTGTCCAGAACAAACAAATAACCCTAAACGTTTCTGGTCATTCATTAAGTCAAAGAAACAAGACAACTCTGGAGTAGCTCCCTTGCGTGCTAAAAATGGTATAATATACAGTGACAATAACAACAAAGCTGAGATACTCAACAATCAATTTAAGTCAGCATACACACTAGAAAAAACAACATTTCTACCCAACCTTGGTGAAAGTAAAATACCATCAATGCCAAACATACACATCTCAGAGAATGGAGTACACAAATTGCTATCGAAGCTGATTGACCATAAAGCAGCTGGTCCAGACGCCGTACCACCTAGACTTCTGCGACAGTTAGCCGATATAATTGCACCAGCTCTTACACGCATATTTCAGACTTCACTAGACAAAGGGGCAGTACCAAAAGAATGGAGAACAGCTAGCGTTGTACCCATATTTAAAAAAGGAGATATGTCAAATGCAGCCACCCTGCTAGCCAAATTACGTTGTCAAAACGTTGTGACAACGTAACCTTTTCGTTGTTACAACGTAATAATTTTACGTTTTAACTACGCCGATTTGTAGACTCCCCTAGACGTAAATACCACGCTGTGGTACTACGTAGTAAAAGACCATTCTACAACCAAACGACAACCATGACCATGTAAGGACGTTTACACAACGTAACCACCAACCATCACAAGACCTTTATACGAGGTAATTACAACTAATTAAGGACGTTTACACAACGTAACTACCAACCATCATAAGACCTTTATACGAGGTAATTACAACCACCAAAGGACCTTTACATGACGTAATTACAACCACATAGGGACCTTTCGACAACGTAACTACAATCACCTAAGGAGCTTTACACAACGCAACTACGACCACCTAGGGACCGTTACACAACGCAACTACGACCACCTAGGGATCTTTACACAACGTAACTACGACCACCTAGGGATCTTTACACAATGTAACTACGACGACCTAAAGACATTTAGACGACGCAACTACAACCATCTCTTTATAGTTATACAACTACAATATACAACCCTAAAAGGACTTTTATAGCCAAATTACGTTGTCAAAGCATTGTGACAACCTAATGTGGATAGTAGGGTAACTATAATCACATTAAGACCGTTACACCATGCAACTACCAACTACATTATTTTTGTGTATTTAAGGACCTTTTGTGATGTTCTTATTTCCATCCAATGCTCTTAATTTTTTTGAGTTAACTAATAAAATATAAAGTTCTAAACATTTATTAATCCAAATTATTGCAACTTTTACAGATGATGAAACACTCTTTCTACTCTCAGACTCCTCCCATCATAATCTATTTTAAAGATGCCAAAATGTTTAGATGTAATTATTATACAAATATAAATATGTCCAGTATTAATAAATATATCAGATTAAAAAACATGTATAATAAATGTACTAAAAATCTTTATCTTGTGAATGTTGCATTTGACAAAATTTTAGATGTATATAGATAACATTTCTAGAAGTAATGAATAGGTACACATCCAGTGGAGGACACACATTTTAAGCTCCCTGAACTATTATGTGGGTCCTTTTGCAGCCAGCAAGAATAACCAACAAGGTCAAAAGGGCCATGAACAGGGTGTTGGGATGGAGTCCTTGACAATGGGCCAAACATTGATCCCTTTCCCACCAGCAAAGAGGTCTGGGTAACGGAAGGTATCTTCTTCAATGGTGTTGTTCCATGGGAGATCTTGATAATTGTTTTTTTTTTAATTTAACCACTATATCTCAGATTTTTATTAAAATTGCTGTACTGGGTTATAAGCATTTTATGCTAGAAAACAGAAATATCTCAATAAATATGGGAACTGAAGCACTAGTTGCTGGCTAAGGAAACAGCAGAAATACATGTATACATATAAAAATATCACCCTGCTTAGGCCTGCTAACTATGGACCAAACTTATAAGAACAACTTGACTTGTACATCTATTCTTTAGTTTAACATTAAACACTAAAAAAAATATAAAAAAAAATTACCAAAAACGAAGAAAAATTTGTAGGAACCAAGATCACACCACCCAACATCAATACGCAGAAAAAAGAATTTGTTCATTCTTTAAATTACTAGAGATGAAGGTCATTAGAGGGGGATCGTTAGGATAAAGAGGTGATAGTCTTGATTTTTGGTGCTTGAATGCACAAGCCAGAGGAGTGCAGCCTGAATTAAGAATTCATGTCTGTTTGTGGTTCTGATTGGTTCTAACATAAGGACTGAGCTGTCAAACTATTAAGCTGTGCACCAACGAAGGATTCGAGGATCCAACTGCCAAAATGTAGGCTATGAATAGATTCTGGCTAAGTCAAGGAGCCCATACAGCTTGGGATTCAAGTGCTGAAACCCCCCATACAAGTTTGGAAATTTTACTAATTACAGGGACATTTTGAGGCCATATGAAATTGGAATTGGAGCATATTCTAAGGTCAATATTAAGTACTTTAACCCATTGACTTATGATTCTATTACTAAAATAGCCTTATTTTAATAACAAAGACTTAAAAAAACTCCATTAATTTTGTTGAAAAGTTAGTTCATTAAAAAAGTTGTTTCCAGGATATAAGGGGCCCTGAAGCGTAAGCTTCATAGTAAGATCTACCAGTGTACACATCCCAATCCTGAAAAAGCTGTAACCCCAAAATATTCTTGTTAATTATATGTAAAAATATAACAAAGAACAATAATCTGTTAAGCTTAGCAATTCAAAATAAAAATATCAAAACCAATATATCACATCCCCTACACAGTACAGAGAAAAAAATAGAACCCTAATTTTTCTTTCTTTCTTAAAGAAATAAAAGAACTGCCTAGCGCATAAATGCACGACGTATCCCCCGCACTTGCATAATATTTAGTTTTATATATTTATAGAAAGCAGCCTTGCAGTCTTAATGTATAACATACTTTATTGAAGGATGGAGTAAATTGCAGCATGACCTGAATAATATACAGGAAGTACTCCACTTTGAACATTGTGTAAACCTCTGATGTAAATATAGATTTTCTCCCAAAACCCTTGCTTCAAATATTTCCATGTAAGAACCCATCCAAGATAATGATAATTACAAGCCACATGCAAAAAATTATTCAAATCTATCCATGTTTACTAAAGTTATCGCATAAACAAGACACAAATCTCAAAATTGGTGATTTTTCAACCAAAAACTATGATTTCCCCCCAAAACCCTTGCTTCAAATATTACCATGTAAGAACCCATCCAAGATAATGATAATTACAAGCCACATGCAAAAAATTATTCAAATCCATCCATGTTTACTAAGTTATCGCATAAACAAGAAAGTGTGATGGCGGACAGACGGACGGTGGCTATTTCTATATCCCCCACCGCTATCGCGGGGAGATAAAAATATATATTGTTAAATATGGGGGCAGTCGTGATTGCATGGTTGTGGGATTTATAACTACCTATGCAATCAGTGCACATCACCACTAATGTTGTGAGTTCGAATCCGCTTAGACGAGGTGTACTTGATACAACATTATGTGATAAAGTTTGTCAGTGACTTACGGCAGGTCAGTGATTTTCTCTGGGTACTCCGGTTTTTCAACCAATAAAACTGACTGCCATGATATAAATTAAATATCGTCGAAAGTGGTGTTAAACACCATATGGCATAACCCTAACTCTATCTATTAATTATCCGTTTAACATGATAAATCCAATAAGAAAAACATGAAACTTGTATAAATACACACAATCATATAAATCTGAAAACAAATCAAATACATTTGGGTGATTTTCAAAAAAATGAAGACTTTGTGTGACATAGAGGGTGAAATTTCAAATTGGACAAATTGACATAATTTTGGTCGTAAAATAATGTCAATATGATATATTTTTCAGATTCAGTTGCTCAGTGCAATATATGAAGGCAAAAATTTTTTTTTCAACTTTTATTAGCAACAAAGTGTTAAAATGATAACAAATACAGACTTACTTCCTCAGAGGTATCATTTTTTTTGGGGTATGGTAAAAGACCTAAATGTATTTCCATTTGATAATGATATGAAAAAGGCACATTTTGGTACCAAACTTTGTATATATCATTAGAAAACTGTTTCAGTATATCAAAGAAACACTATTTTTACTGTATATTTAAAAAATCTGGTAATTAAAGTTTTCATACGATCATAAAAAATATGATCTAATGTGGCTTAATAGTTGTAAATCAATTATTTATATATGCCTAATAAATATAACAAAAGTTAAGTTAAGTTGATCATTGGTGGTATAAACTAGAGGTAACCAAATGAAAATACTGTCCATTTTTTGAAGTTTTGTCACACTCCTGACACATTTTTCTAAAAGATAAATACACCAAATATCAAGCTAAATGCAATCATTGTTGGTCACAATAACTTTTTTAAGTAGTAGTACATAATCTATTTTGACTGAAAAAAGGTTTCCCTTGAATATATTTCATTTTTGCATTGTTATGATGTTATTTCAATCATATTTTATCATATTCTAAGTAATACTATCATAATTATAAAAAATGACAACTAAATTTTCAACCATTTATACATCTTTTCAAGAGTATAGTGCTTGTTGAGAATTAAATAATTCCCCGAGACAATTACAAGCAGTTTTATGGAGGCTATATGCTTACAAAATAATATATTTCTTAAATAAAATTGCCACACTCCTGACTCCCTCTCGAAAATAAACCTGTCGAGCTGAAAATAATATAACCAACTTATTCTTTCCAAACTAAAAGTTATATTTCTTCAAAAGCTTATATTTCTTACAGTTAACAGTAAATATTAAAAGAAGATTCAATTTTTTTTCTAATGATTAGTGTGCTAATTATTTGCCCTTTAGGAATGTATCTCATCAACCAGAGGCTCCCAGGAGCATGTAATCGCTCACCTGGATCAAAGCTGCTTTCAATAACAACGCAACTGCACTGTGGCAGCCATCTTGGCGGGAGATCGCAACTGCTGGACACCATTTTGGAAGAGGACCATCCAATGACTATTCCATCAAAGTTTGGTTTTAATTGAGCTACTGGTTCCAGACAAGATGGTTTTTATGTGAATTTCCCATAGGGTCCTATGTTAAACTAAGTACAGCTGTGCAGCCATCTTGGTCAGAGGGCGGGACCACCCGACACAAATTTGGTTCAGCGGTTTCAGAGGAGAAGATTTAAATGTGATCTGTTATCAAAATATGCCTAATTTGCATAATCGGTATAAATCGGCTGAAAGAAAAATTTCAAAAAAACCCACCGAACATATGCTAAACTACTCCTTGCCATGTAGCTGCAGTTTAAATTTGAGCTCATTTTGACTTATACTAAAGCAGCAATGGACAATTGAAGAAATTTCTATTTTTAGTAACAGCAGCCATCTTGAATGGAGGGCTGGGCTGTCGGACACAATTTTGAAAGGGACCCACCCAGGGACCATCCCTGCCAGGTTTGGTTTAATTTGGTTCAGCGGTTTCAGAGGAGAAGATTTAAATGTGATCTTTTATCAAGATATGCCTAATTTGCATAATCGGTATATCTCGGCTGAAAGAAAAATTTCACAGAAAAACCCGGAATATATGCTAAACTACTTCTTGCCATGTAGCTGCAGTTAAAATTTGAGCTCATTTTGACTTACACTAAAGCAGCAATGGACAATTAAAATTTCATCCCCCCCCTTTTTTCTATTTTGAGCTTGGTGGCCATCTTGGTTGGAAGTCGGGATCAACGGACACAATTTTGGAAGGGGGCCATCCAAGAATCATTTCAGCAAAGTTTGGTTGAGATTGGCTCAGTAGTTTCAGAGGAGAAGATTTTTTTTTAAATTTCATCCCCCCTTTTTTCTAATTTGCATAATCGGTCAAAATCGGCAAAAGTTCAAAGTTCATAAAAAATCCTGTAATACATGTTAAAAAGCTCATCATTATGCTTATACAGTTCAAATTTGGGCACATTCTGGCTTAAAATAGAGCAGTTTTGGCCATTTGAAGAAATTTCTATTTTTAGTAACAGCGGCCATCTTGAATGGAGGGCAGGGCTGTCGGACACAATTTTGAAAGGGACCCACCCAGGGACCATCCCTGCCAGGTTTGGTTTAATTTGGTTCAGCGGTTTCAGAGGAGAAGATTTAAATGTGATCTTTTATCAAAATATGCCTAATTTGCATAATCGGTATATATCGGCTGAAAGAAAAATTTCACAGAAAAACCCGGAATATATGTTAAACTACTCCTTGCCATGTAGCTGCAGTTAAAATTTGAGCTCATTTTGACTTACACTAAAGCAGCAATGGACAATTAAAATTTCATCCCCCCTTTTTTCTATTTTTAGCTTGGTGGCCATCTTGGTTGGAAGTCGGGATCACCGGACACAATTTTGAAAGGGGGCCATCCAAGGACCATTCCATCAAAGTTTGGTTGCAATTGGTCCAGTGGTTTCTGAGGAGAAGATTAAAATGTGAAATGTTGACGGACGGACGACAGACGACAGACGAAAAGTGATGACAATAGCTCACATGGCCTAAAGGCCAGGTAAGCTAAAAATGGTTAAAATGGATTTTAAATTTATTAAAACTAGCAATAGATCATCTTTTCTTAGTATAAAATTACTTTTTAGTGGTTTTCAAATTAGTTTCCCCATGTTTCTCAATAATTTACTCTGCAAAAAAACTTCCTACTGCAATTGTAATCGACATTTAATGTTTTTATGTCAGGAGTGTGACATATTACTGTTGAATGAAAAATTATTGATAAATTTTCAAAAATGCTATATCAAAAGAATGAAAATGTTATATGAAAGGCAAGATATATTAAAGTAAGTATTCTGTTTATCTAAAGCAACATACATCAATTTTTCATTTAGAAAAAAAATCCATATTTTGACATGTTTTAAGAAAATATAACCCTTTATCATCACTTATTATGAGAAAGGTGTCCTGCAATATACAAAAATACTACAATTATTACTTATTGTTTATATATGATTAAATTGAAAACATTGTGGAAGTTTGTAGAAGCATTGTTTATTTATTTTTTTATTTAAAAGATATGCCCATTAAAAGTGTCACACTCCTGACATTAGTTATTTTGATTTCCTAGCTATGATATGTTATATATCAGATTATTTCCAATTTTTTTTTTTGATTGGGTCTGGAGCTTTAGGAAAATAATGAAAATTGTGAACTATTAAAGCATACAACATAGTACTATACAACTAAGATCAAATGTCACACTCCTGACATTGTTTGTGTCTCTCCTTATGCAAGCCCAATTTTACAACTATCATATTCATCCAGTCTAATACTACTAAATTATTATAACTAATGTTTTTTTACAACATATTTTGACTTTTCTTAACTAATTAGTCTCAACAATGAAAAACTATTAAGGTTTAATTTGACATTTGTACAATTTTCCAAGATAAATTTATTCACGTACACTAATTTAAAAAATAGAATAATTTTTTGTCGATAGAAATCACAAAACTTGCATACAAAAAAAAACACATACAAATTCTAACATTTGGTCAGCAAAAAAATGTAAGATATAAAAAACAATAAAGTTAAATGAACAATGAAAGGTTTCCTTAAACTATAAAGTTTTTTTTCTCCATCAAGCATCTGGAAAGCTCCCCTCATTGGTGGATTGGTTCTGAAAAAAGTAATATGATATTAATATTTTCAGCTAAATCGAACAACTTTAGCGGTGAAAGTATTTTTAGTAACAATTTTGATCATGATCAGAAGCTTGAAATTATTATATTTAGGAGATCATAACTGTATTGTATTTTAAGCTTTGTGGATGTAAATCGTTGGTTTTACGGACGCAAAATGTGTTTACCTAGCGACGCATAGCGTAGTTAGGTAAACAGATATTTGTGACTGTAAGTGAAGACATATTGTAAAACCTATAATTAATTGATTATAACTCGGAAATATATTGCATGGATATATATTACAGAGCTAAAGAAAGAAATCCAAAAACAGTGACCAAACATATAGTTATGTTAAATTTTATTGATAGGACAAATCTAGAAAAGATACATCTCCATTTATGTAAAAAAAAAAAAACACCATGGGAACAGAGGAGAATTAGAAGAGAAATAGTACAAAAAAAGTGCAGTTCAAACATTTAGATCTATTGCAAGACTACAATATTATCAAAATTAAAACCTAATTTTATAAGAAGCATTACAGTATGTAAAACATTAGACTCGGAAAGGAACTTACACTTAATATGCAACAAACTAAACATCTCTATATTAAAAATTGATTTAAGACAGCACTTATCTTCCAGTTTTTGATATTTGTTGTTGATATAAACATATCATGTAAAATGTTTTTCATGATCTCATTTCATTAACGAGAAATTACGAAAATTACAAAAGCACATATAATCAATCAGTGGGGAGGAAATTTATATCGATCAATTAGTGGTGTGATCTAATTAAATAGCAATTAAGCTGCATAATCACCCATGCCCAGTACTTCTCTACTGACCAATATTACAAAAAAAATGAATCTTCATTTATTATACTTTTATTATTTCTACACTTAATATAGAAAACTTTAAAAAGAAAAGAAGAAAAAAAATAAGTCCATGTTACAAAGCTCTGACAAAGGATCATATTTAATATAATTATTTACTCTTGGGAATGTTAGACATTTTTTCTGCCGTTTTTTTTACATAACTATATTCCTTATTAATTGATTTCTCAAAATTTCATTACAGGTACTGTAGTTAATTTGTTTTTGAGGTGGGATCTCTATCAGATACATTTTTTGTAGGTTGACCTTTTTAAAATTTGTTTATTTTGATTTTATAGTCAACTGTAACTCATGATATCTAACATACATGTAAATCTCTTCTTAAGAAATGTTCTGTATTTGAAGTAGATTGTGTACATGTAATTAAATGTAACAAGTTCATCTAAAGAACCCTTTGTTTCTGTAATAGCCACACACTGTAAATATGGGAGGAGCTCTATTGGTATAAGTGTATGCATGTACAAATAATGTATCATTAACTTACTTTCATTAGTTTTATATATATCAATATGTCCTTTGTGCATGAAATCTAATTTCTGGTTCATCATGGTAGCTTTCGTGATCCGATAGAGTTTAATCCCTATAAAATTGCCTCAGGACTAGATTATTTGATAGTAAAATATAATGTTGATGTCTGGCTAGAAGAACATGAACTTGATTACCTCTGATTACATGATGGTGAAATTTGCTATTGTCTAGCTATAGCTATGTGTTGATCGGTCTGACATTACAGGACATGAAACAGGTGACATCTGTGGTTTCCAATATTACATGGGGGCAGGAATTATTTCGACTGGTTTGCTATGTTGAAAAGTCACATGGTCATGATCAGTTACATTTGTACATGTATGTGCCTATAACAGCTTATAACCTCAAATCCAATTGTACTTGTTTACCACTTTTACAGAAATGAACCAGCTCTGAAATTATAAAGAAGAAATTTAAGTTATTTTATTCAGTCTCATTTATATATATCATCATACTGTCTTAACAATAAAAAAAAAAGAGGCTACTGCCCCCTGCCTCCTAATACAAATGTAGTATAGCCAGAAATGAGGTGCCATTTGATAATTTGCATATCTAAGATGGGGACATCATAAGGAAGTCTGCAATTTTCATATGATCTACATTAAAGATATAATTTCTAATTGCATGCATGTTATTTTCTGAACTTGAAAATGATACCTTTGGCTTAAAATAAAAATGTAAGTTAAATCAAGCTGAATTAATAAAATAAATGAAACACAAATTAAATGTTCGAGGTTCCTGGACAAAATGAAAATCGCATGCCTCTAACCTTCATCTGATCTTAAGAGTCTATGTAAAAATGTCTGTAATACATGCAATTGAGACCAATGAGGCAGACTTGGGGTCAATTACTTTCAAATGTAATCGATTACATTACAATTACTTTGCAATTTTTATGATTACATTACATTACGATTACATCAATTTTCAAATGTAATCGATTAAATTACAATCACTTTGTAAATGTAATCGATTACATTACTGATTACATTTAATGTCATGACAACCAATATATTAGTGTTTTATGTTATTTTGTCTCGTGTGCATCTGTCCAATATCTCTTCATTTTTTTTAATGTATTTCTTAATCAGAACTGTGAATTACAATTCAGTTGTAATGTGATCATTACATGCAATAACAAACAGTACAATGTAAATTAATAACAGCAATTCTCATTTTCCTATTTTTCGTAAAATATGTCTTCTCTTATTACTATATATGACCAATATTGATTCCATCTTATACTATTAGTAAATATTATAACATACATTTGCACATTTTAATAATATATATCAAATAATTTCAAACATCCTGTGAAAGTCTATTGGGGATAATAAACTAGCAGTTAATTACCTGATAAAATTTGTAATTAAGGTATTATTTATGACACCAAATTATGTAACAATCACCATTACTAAATTTCACACCATTTGAATGTTTGTCCTTGATATATAATTCAGAAGATAATAAAACAAAAATCATTCTGATTCTAAAAGCTTGCTTAAAAATGTACATAATTTCTCAGTCTAGTAAATATGAAAACTAAATCCTTAATTTATGTAAATAGGTTTAATAAAATATCCATTACAAGTTGCATAGTAACTCACAAGTAATGAACAAATTATCATATAATCCAATATTAAAAGGAAAATCAGCACCAAAATAAAATGCAGAAATATCACATATCGTTACGGTATGTGTTTTCGTTTTATCCATTTTATTTTGGTTTCCACAGCGCACGCATTATTTTTGACATGTCTTCCGGTTTCTATTTATGGAACATAAACAAGACTACAGCGTGACATCTGTAAAAGATGTTAAAGTTTGCTTTTAAAGACGTAAGTACCAAGAACAGTGAACTTACCTACTGAACCATACTTTTTGTAATGCTAAATAATTACTTCATTTAAAAAGTAGCTGGAAAAAAATCCAGAAGGGCTATATAAAATTTAACTATGTCATCTGCCTCTCAGACACCGCCTCGTCCTGTCATGGGGTCACTGATCGTACTTGTAAACAAAAGAGCTGACTGAAATGTGCCTGTTTCTTATATAAAATACATGTCACTTTGCAGTGCATTGTGGTTTCAGCACTAAAAAAAAACATCAAAAGTAAACACAATTTTGAAAGTGGTAATTTTCAAACATTCTGTTATTTTATTTAGATGTAGTATGATTTGGTAGATGGCCAGAACCTTGAAATTTTAAAACCAGCCATTTCCGGATTATATATTCGTTTCCATCCCGTTTATCGGTCTTGTTTTTACTTCACACGAAAACAGATGACGCCATTTTACTGACAACAAAAGTTGCCAGATAATCGAGAGTATATTAAAATACAAGAATGGCTTTAAAAACAATCTTATGTACAGAGAAATATTTAACTAGCCATTCTTTGAAAATTCCAATGGTCATATGAATGAAGGGTTAACACTGTTAATCGCTATATCTGAAAATCGATAATAGCACGAAAACCGATAACACGATGCTATATTATCACATATATCTGAATATCAGATAGCCCCATTAGAATATTCTTTAAAAAAAAATCCATAATTTTACAAATATTACAACTTGTTATTTATCAGTTAATTTGTAATATACTAGCTGCGGAACCGTAGCCCTTTATGGTCCTTTATATATCCTCGTCTGACAATAAGTCGGTCAGTCATTGGATAATGTTTGATTATTTTTTTCATGTTTGAAAAGGAAACATGTTTTTCTTTTTAATTATGTTCCTCATCTATTCTTGCTCACATGTGTAAAGTTCCATGGAAAAAAGATCGATAATAATAACACACTGACCTGTATTTGTTTACCATCCATTTTCCAAATGGCGTCGTATGACGTCACATAAAGCCGGACAAAGTTCAATAAAGCACATGATTTTGTCATAGGCCAACCAAACTTAAAAAGTAAACCAGATTAAGAAAGTACAGTATTTTAGCTTTTTCAGTGTAATTGATTTGTCTGAAAAATTTCAAAAGATGGTTTTTTTTAAATAGTTTGAAATTGAAGTATTAAAAATTAATTATGTGATGCAAAAATTAAACTTGCTTACCCACATAAAAAGTATTTAATCCAGTGAATTTTGTGTTTTTGCTTTTGTCAATACAATCTATTAGACCGACATATTTTGGTAAAACAATTAATGGCTGATTTCAATTTATTTTAATCACATTTATTA
The DNA here is from genome assembly GCA_963680875.1 of Bathymodiolus brooksi. NCBI lineage: Eukaryota > Metazoa > Mollusca > Bivalvia > Mytilida > Modiolidae > Bathymodiolus > Bathymodiolus brooksi. The sequence goes on from OY804590.1 coordinate 71,659,245, forward strand.
TCACAGAGTGGTAACAATACAGTTTTGTTGATGCTATTTGTAATAATGACAGGCTTTTTTTAACCCAGATAATCTCATTTTTCTGTCTGGTTTAATTTAATTCTCTGTTCAATTTATGCTATAAATTTTGATTATTGCTGTTAAATTAATTCTTTTTCTATCTTTTCTGTGAATTTCATTTCAATACCCCAAGAAGTAAGGGGTATATTTGTTATTAAAGCAGCAGTGGAAATGCAAAATAATCTGCCATTTTGTGACTAATGGAGAGCACTTGCATGTATTTTCCCGGTAAAATCGGCCATTTTCTAGAAAATGGTGGAATCTGAATGATCAATCATCATATTTTCAAAGTATTTTAAAATACAATTTGCTTGGCCTACATTCCAGAAACGGTCATGAACTGTGATGACGATTATGTTAACAAACCGGAAAAATACAAATGTTTGGGGAATACCATCGATGGAAACATATTTAACAAGCATAAAGCAGAAAGATATATAGTTTATAGTAGTAATTTTGAAATAACTTTTTGAAGCATGTTTTTCAAATCGCCATGATTTAAACGCAAACGTAAATAATTTTTCTACAAAGGTACTATCTATTAAAGCATTGTATTTCGAAAGAAATTAATTCAGTTGTGTGTTTAGCTTGTATATTCTAAAAATGTTTATCATAGAAAATTATTTTGAAATTATACAGTAAAACTACATACAATTCTGTTTTTATTGATATAAAAATTATCGAAATCGGGTGTGAATTGACTTCAGGATAAGCTTCTGAAAAATTGTAGTTTTATATGAAATATATAGGGAAAATTGGAAGCATGCGAATACTTTTGTCCATTGTCTGTACATTTGTATATATTGCCTTATATATCACGTTCTACTAAGTTCAGTGGAAAGAAGAACGATTAACGATCAAGAGGCCACCTTTTTCTTTGTCTTTGCCACCGATTCGATCCTCGTACATGGCGTTTTTGTTATGTTTTTTTTTATTGCTATTGATATACAACTATAGCCAGTTGTATCATCTTAACGCAAACTTTGAATGTAGCTAAATAACAACACAACTTAGTCACATTTTTACTGATGAACCTGGAAATGCAAAAAGTCCCTATCAACCATGCATTTTTGGAATCAGGAGATCAACTACTATCAAATTCAAAGTCATATCTAGGGAATACCTTCCAATTTGAACAATTCACTTTTTAAATAAGATCATTTCCCTTTTCCAGTGAAATACCTTAATGATTTATCTTTATATTAAAATACGGTTGTCTGACAACGACTTGCATATAAAATATATCCTGAAATACGTTACCAGGACGTAAAAATTACGTTTGAGCTTTTACGTTAACATCAAGACCATATCCGTACGTAACAAAAACGTTCAAACTACAGTGTCACAACGACTTGCATATAACGTATTCTGAATACGTTACCAGGACGTAATAATTACGTTTGAGTTTTTACGTTAGCATCAAAACCATATCCGTACGTAACAAAAACGTTGGAAAGTACGATGTCACAACGTCTTGCATATAACATATTCTGAATACGTTACCAGGACGTACAAATTACGTTTGAGCTTTTACGTTAGCATCAAGACCATATCCGTACGTAACAAAAATGTTGGAAAATACGTTGTCACAACGACTTGCATATCACGTATCTAAAATACGTTGTGGCAACGTAATTTTCACGTAAGAAAGGGACCTGACCAAACTGCAACGTTGTGAATACGTAGTGTGCTAGCTGGGCAACTATAGACCGGTATCTCTAACAGCCATATGCAGCAAGCTGCAAGAACACATTTTATGCAGTAATATTATGGACCACCTAACAACACATAACATACTATCAGATAGTCAGCATGGATTTAGATCGCGACGATCTTGCGAGACGCAATTAATCACTACCATACAAGACATTGCGAAAAACTATCAGAAGGTAAACAGGTGGATGCCATACTTTTAGACTTTTCAAAGGCATTTGATAAGGTGCCTCATGAGAGACTGCTCCTAAAACTTCACCATTATGGAATACGAGGGCTTACACTGCAGTGGATTAAAAACTTCCTGCTGGACCGAACTCAACAAGTACTCTTGGAAGGAACACAATCAAAGACTTGCCCTGTTGACTCTGGTGTACCACAAGGTACAGTATTAGGCCCTATACTGTTCCTATTATTTATAAACGACCTCCCTGATGTTGTATCATCTCAGGCACGATTGTTCGCCGATGACTCTTTACTATATCGAGTGATAAATAATCCATCAGATCAAGTTAGACTACAAGAAGACCTCAAAAGCTTAGAAATATGGGAAAAAACCTGGCAGATGTCCTTCAACACAGACAAATGCTTCACTCTCCACATCACAAAGAAGCGCAAAACAACTGAATATGATTATAAGCTGCATGATCAGAAGCTAGAAGTAACGAAAGACAGCAAATACTTAGGCGTCACCATCAGCACCGACCTAAGCTGGAATTCCCACATCAACAACATCTATGCAAAAGCAAACCGCACCATCAGTTTCCTAAGACGCAACATCCACTCATGTCCAAAGGAAGTAAAAAGGAACGCTTATACCACCCTCGTCCGTCCATCAGTTGAATATGCTAGTGCTGTGTGGGACCCTTACACAAGAAATCAGATTAACCAACTAGAACAAGTACAACGGAGAGCTGCCAGATTTGTAAATAACAACTTTTACAATAGAGAACCTGGAGCCGTAACAGCAATGTTAAGTGAACTCAGTTGGGAAACATTAGAGCAGAGACGAGCTAAGACAAGGGCCGTCCTCATGTATAAGATCATAAACAATTTAGTAGATATACCATCACACACACTACTCATACCACCCGATGGAAGAACCCGAGGAACTACTGTATATAGAGTAATCTACACCCGTATTGACGCTTATAAATACTCCTTCTTTCCGCGTACCATACTCACCTGGAGTCACATACCTCAAGAACTTAAGACTGGTCCCTACCATCGACCAGTTCCGAGCAGGACTTGGGTCTGTCACTCTCCCAGTGCAGTCCCAAGTGTAAATAACAGTCAGTTTTTAATTGTATATAGGATTGGTTTTTACCTGTACAGTTTGGTCATGCTCGGAGTATCAACACTCAACTATGAGTACACTCCTGACGGGAAGAAGAAGAAGAAGAAGAAGGTATTCAGACATAAGGTATTCAGACATAGCCGATGGAAAGTAAAGGGAGATAATTACTACAAACTTTTTCAACACTGCTTTTTCCAATTCAAAGACAAAATAATATCTACTATATTCAGTGTAAGTGGACTTCAGTGTAAGTGGACATATACACATATATCCATACGTTTTGTCTGCGTGTGTTGCCAAAGAGGTACCAGGTCACGCAGTTACAACATTCTGTGTACACTTTAGATACCGCAATAGTTGAGGGTTATCGTCACGGTACAGTACACTCCAAGTGTATCAACGATCATACTCTCAGGTCCGCCATATTCCTCCCAAAATGTCCGACAAATTTGAGAGTCAACACTCTTAAGTTCGACTATTTGGTCGGACATCGTGGTCTTGGTCGGACGTGAGAGTGGATATTTAAAGATTTTTTTTACATTTCTCGAGGTGAATATGTCAAACATTTTGTGATCGATGCGTATTTGTAAGCGTACTTTCTTTCCGGTATGTAGAATGTGCGGGTACGTAAATACCCTAGTGTATTTTTACCTTGCACCATATTCGCGCCAGGAAAGGTAGACAAAACCATGTGTGAAGTTTTATGATGAAATATCTCCGATTTCTATGTAAATTTATGAGTTGAAGTGGGGAAACACCCACAGTTAATTTTAGCCATGCATTTTTTTTTATTATCTTGGACAAGAATAATGAACGTCCTGATTGGATGACCGATTTAAAACACACTTGACGCATGTTAAAAAGATGCATGTAAAAGAAATCTATGTTATATTTATTCATTTGTTTGATTCTGGAATATTGTTGATCAAATGTCCGACAAATTTGAGAGTCAACACTCTAAGTCCGACCATTTGGTCGGACGTGAGAGTGGATATTTAAAGATTTTTTTTACATTTCTCGAGGTGAACATGTCAAATATTTTGTGATCGATACATATTTGTAAGCGTACTTTCTTTCCGGTATGTAGAATGTCCGGTTACGTAAATACCCTAGTGCTCTACCATGCACCATATTCGCGCCAGGAAAGGTAGCTCAAAGGTCAATATATAACTGAAATATTGTTGAAAAGTGATGTTTAAACACCCATAGCCTCATATAAATTATTGCAATAAAATATCGATTAAGTAACGAAATTGATATAAATTATTTTCCAGTATATTTAGTATAAAAAGCTTGTTCTACACGTTTACTGTGAGATGTATTGCAACCGCCATTTTTTACTACAATCACGTGCGCATGCTCGTGTTTGATTGAAAGCTATAGCTATATTTAGATATTTTGTGATAATAATTTTATATTGTAAATCGATCCACCCTGTGATTTTTTTCAACAAGATACATTTTTTATAGTATATATTTTATTATAAAATACAATATTCAACTGATTTTCGATAACACTTCAATCATTGAATATTGATTTTTTCGGATGTTGAATATTTTATCCCCAGAATTGCACCCCCTGTTAGTATACTTTTATTGCTTTATTTAAAAAAAAATAACACCAAGAACATCGATGATACGAGTCTTCTTATTCAGAAATAAACCTACAGCAAAATAAAGGTATACATTTTTTGTACTGTAAACAAAATCGTCATTTTTATCTAGATTTATCGTCCGAAAAATACGGTACTCCTCTACTATACTAATTTGGATTAGGTGATGGGAATTAGGTGCCATCATCAAAATAAAGATTAAAAAAATGTATTTTATGATAATGATAGCTGATTAAAATTGTTTGTCATGCATTAGCTGTCAGTTGTAATATACAGGATGTAACCAATATACAGGAAGAGCCCCTACTGTGAAGCCATCTATTTTGAGATGCCATTCAATGAAAATAACAACCTGACCATATTGTTAAATAAGAATAAGAATTAGATAAGAAATTAAAATTTATAGAAGGCAAGGATTTATATAATTAACACGTTAAGTCACATTTCATTTATTTAGCTTGGGTCAGTTATCAATTAAAAAGACAAAAATGGTTTTAAAAAAAATCTGTCTAATAAGTATTTACTTAAATAACGATATCATGACGTATAATAATTTCTCACCGTAAATGTATTTATTTTATTAAGATATTTATACACATATATAAGAAAAAAGATATAAATTTATTTTTTAAGTACAAATAAATTGGAAGACGGCTTGAAAATTGAAAACGCAAAATAGTTATCTATGTTTACAGGCCTCTACATTAACATATTTTTCAACTTGTCCCTTCAGACAACTAACTAAAAAAAGTACTTGTCCGACTCAATCTTTTAGTTGTCCGAAAAAATTAATAAAAATTACAAAAACTAGATAATAATTATCCAGGGCTCCCACTACTTTCAAATTAGAGGGAGAAGTGATTTCTCTTTCAGAGAGCTCACAGGGAGAAGTGGGAGACAACAGAGAGAAGTGGGGAGACTTCTGGGGGAAGTCAATTGCGATTAATCGAAACATTGTTTCGCGACCCCTCTGACGTTACCCTACCCAAATTTAGTAAATAGTTAAGCTGCCTGAACTGATTTGGTCTTGTTTTTTTTATTCATATCTCCCTTAAGGACACATATTCAATGTCACATTTTTATTTCTGTCTACCTTGATAGGAATCTTGCATACCAGTGATTTTTATATGTAGTGTACCCCCCCCCCCCCCCCCCCTCTTTCCTTTTGAAATATTACTGTGTTGTGATCCAATACCACACAAATTGTAATAACTCATATTTGTGCTATATAAATCCTTGTTTCTGGTAAAAAAAAACTAGGTATATTTTTTTTACCAGAAACAAGTGATATAAATAAAGCAAAGTATTTTATTTAAATTCACAGAGAAATACAAATTTTAGTGGATCTTTTCAACCAGATCAGGAAAAAGCTTGTAATATTTGTCCATTTCAAAGGTTTCAATATTTCCCAAAAGCCTAAATCAAGTCCTCTATCGTATTTTGCACAAAAGACAAGTTTAAATTTGGCGCCAAATTGATATCCGATAATTTTTACGTGTCCGTTCTGGAGTGATTCTTGTTCTTATATTTCTAATATTGATATTTCTGTTCATTAAAGCGTTTTTGAGATTGCGACTTTAATTTTGTCAATTTCCTTGAACTTCATATGGTGGAACGATAAATGATACAATAAAGAGTTTTGATCTGGCATTTCACTTTAGTTTTAATCAAAATAAATTATGGACAAATTGGAGATCAAACAGGACTCTTTTATACAACAAATCCAGTATTTTATACCAGGGGAAATAGATTTGTCCGTCGTACCGACACGTTTGGGAATCTCCGATTTGTTCACTTGTCCCGTCGGACAACCGTAATACAAGATCTACTTGTCCGATGTCAGTTTTCACTGGTATCGGACAAACGTTAATGTCAAGGCCTGGTTTATAAGTCTTAGTAAAAAGAGTCTTGAGCAACGTTTTTTTTCACACCTGTGATAGGTGTATTTGTATATCATGAATGCACGATGCGACAACATGCTGAGATGGGTGATGTTTTGACAGGTAAACTGTAAAAAAAAAAACGTAGAATACACTAATAAAATATTATTTCACCTATATCAGGACTCCGCAGACTGCCAATTTTCAAGAAAAAAAAACCGGGATTTACGGATTTATGACCCATTCGCCATGAACAAAATAAAACTTAAATTTTACTAAATAATTTTAATCTAAATTTGCTTTTAAAGAAATAAATGTATAAATTAGAATTATTTACCCGGTTCGTTCGCCCTACATTTGACAAACACGTAAAAGAGCAAACGCACACGATATCGTAAACCGGCAACTGTCTGCAGCAAGTGAAAGGGCCTTGGCATCGATTGTCGCGAGTACATAGGGACATATTAATATTCACTTCTAGTGCACTTAAAACATGGATACTGCATGTTAATACATTTTATTCATGGATATTATTGTATATATCGCCCACAGGCACTTGTGTAGAGTCAAAAATATGCTCGCTATGTACCTAAAATACCACATAGCGAGCATATTTTTGACTCTACACAAGTGCCTGTGTATCGCCCGTGACAGCCATTAACATATCTATACTTTCCGTACCACTGTATATCACTCATTTACTTCAGCTTTACTAAGATACGCATGTTTCTTTATGCACGAATTTATTGGTTAGCAGAATTTGGGGACGTTTCCTGTTTACAGTTTAACTATCTGAGAGTGGAGACTCTCACTCCGACCTGGGAGGACATTTGTCGGACAATTTGGTCGGACATTTGTCGGACAATTTGGTCGGACAATTTGGTCGGACATTTGTCGGACAATTTTAAGAGTGAAGTCCGACAAAACTCTGTGTCCGACCTGAGAGTTTGATCGTTGATACACTTGGAGGGATCTGTATGTGTTTTCGTATGTCATGTCTTTTCGTATCATCCATTTTATTTTGATTTCCACAGCGCACGCATTATTTTTGACGTGTCCTCCGGTTTTTATTTATGGAACGTAAACAGGACTACAACGTGACATCTGTAAAAAATGTTAAAGTTTGCTTTTAAAGACGCAAGTACCAAAAACAGTGAACCTACCTATTGAACGAATCTGGGTCGTTTCGCCCCGATTACCTGTTCGCTCCGGGTCGTTTCGCCCCACTTAATCGCTATTATATTATAATAGATGAAGTCTTTTACGACAATTTTTTGGGTAATTATTTATTTATTAGTTGTATGGCCAAAAAAAAATATATGTGTGTTTACGGTCACCCGACCCACCCTATTTTTCAGCCACCGACCCTATCAATTTTTACACAGAATTTGGATAACCATTTTTGCTGTTTAATCAGCAGCAATGTTTTATTTATTCAACCGCTAGCTTTTTGTCGAAATTGAGAGCAAAGAAGGTAGAAAAACTGTGTAACTCGTCATAAAACAAATGACGGCTTATCGGAAATTTCGAAAATGAAAAACCGGAACCGGGAACGACTATATCCGGTTTTGCCGATAGTTAAAAAAAAATGAATGCCGACCGACCGACCCTAGATTTGTTTGATATGTGACAGTAAACACACATATATTTTTTTTTGGCCTATGCCTATTTTTTGGGTAAAAGAGTCCAGTTGGTCGAAATTAGCATGATACATTTGTACTTTTTAATATTATTTATTAAAACATTTCTAAGATTATTATTTATTTAGCATTGTAGAAAAAAATGAATCTCATCATCTAGTACTTTACAAGTTTTACAGAGTCTGATGTCTGGGAATTTTCTTGTATCTACCTAGTTCAATTTCTAATGGATGATCACTCGTTCTAAATTTAGTTAAAAACTGTCGATTGTTAACATTTTTTTGTAAGTTTTAAATAGTCTTCTAGTTTAATGTCTGTTTTTAATTTACTATATATAGAAACAGTTTTGAACTATCATCTAAGTTTGATATTTTTTCAAGATTGTTGAACAATGTCGAAAGTGGCATTAAACAACTAAAACCCAAGGTTATTATTATTAATAACATTCTATTTTTATTTCTAGATGAACATAATGATTTATAACATTCTATTTTTATTTCTAGATGAACATAATGATTTATAACATTCTATTTTTATTTCTAGATGAACATAATGAGCCATAGCATTTGTCTTCTTTGTCGAGCGGTGAAACCAACAACATTTCAAGCTTTGGCCAACACCACTTTGGGTAACACCACACGCAACAAAATATTTCAGTCATATAGTCAACAATCTTCCATCTTGTCTTGTTCATCATTGATTCAGAGTAGATGTATGTCGTCAAAATTTAAGAAAGATGACAGAAATGTACATCGTAAGGATGCAGCTTGTATTGGAGAAGGGGATAGGATGTATGAACCACAGTCTCCCTATAGAGAACCCTGGCCTAAACATTATGGATGGGAAAATAAGTTATTTGGAGGAGGTAAAGTAATTTTTATTACCACAAAGACGAAAATTGAAGTTCACACTTCAGTTTTACGGCAGGTCGATGGTTTTCTTCAGATACTCCGGTTTCCTCTGCCAATAAAACTGACCGCCAACATATAAATGAAATTTTGTGGAAAGTGGCATTAAACAGCATAAGCCAACCAAACCAAACCACACTTCAGCTCAAATTTGTAAATTGCAATCATTAATTAATATTGTATTCAACAAAGAATTTCATTTTTGCAAAACTTTTATACATTTTTGTATACCGTATTTAGGGTTGCATAATGCGCATTGATGCATAATGCGCACCCCCTCTTGGCCTTGAAAATCTCCAGAAAAAAACTAGTTCATGTCTATAATGCGTATGGACTTTCAAAAAAAAATCGCAGTCGGAAATGTAAGAATTAAATATCAATCATATATATTTTTCAGTCCTTTGAGCATGTTTCATATGCTGGGAGAATTTAAGAACCATTTATCTCTTTTCATCTTCAATAAAGTTGCAAAATATTAAATGTGTTGGGTTTTATTGGCATTTTCATATGATGTTTTTAATATCCGGATGTTGTGTAATGGATTCGAAATCTAGTACAGCATCGGGAAATATAAGTTTAAATTCCGGATCTGAACGTAAATTAACGCAGTTGATAGTTGAAGATGACAGAAAATAATGATATAGAATAAAAAAAGGCAAACAATTGTCACTTATTATGACATTGTTGAACATTGTTAAGCTTGTGAGGAGTTGTTGAAAATACGGTTGTTACGTACATCAAAAAGTGCCGACAATCCGTTATTTTTTTGTATTGACCAAATAATTAATGATCATGAATGAACTACAAACAATGCCTTATTATTTAGTGATGAAATAGCATCCAAGCCATGCAATCATAACAGATTGTTATATGCTGTAATTATGTGTTAATCGGATTTAACTTCACCTGGGAGCAATCAAGCTGTTAGACTTGACATAAAAATTGACAAATACATTTTATTGTTTCTTTTCTTTTTATTTCAATCACTATAATCTTGTGTAAACACAGTCTGTGGTTTCATTTCTTTTTATTTCAATCACAATAATCTTGTGTAAATACAGTCTGTGAAATCTTATCGGCAAGATTATTGATTATTTTAAACATGGCTAGATATAGTCAGACGTTTATATTTAGTTTATTTTCGTATCTATCAAAGGTAAATATTTATAAGTACAAAACAAAACTGCACTAGACAGTTTTAATTCTTCAATAATTAAAACATAGTAGATGCAATTAATTATTTTGTGGAATAGTGTCCAAACAATTTAAGAAATATTTAACTTTGCATGTTGACAGTAGTAAACAAAAAAACATGGCGGACATGTGATTTCCCAGTCTGGGAAAGAATGAAACACATTGTTCCTGTTTATAATGTGCACCCCTCCTACAAAATAAAGAATCTGGGCAAAATCCTGCGCATTATGCCACCCTAAATACGGTATCCGATTTTGTGCCTGTCCGAAGCCAGCACCTCTATTTAAGACCTGACTTTCCAACATCAAATGTCAAGGTCTTTTTTGTGTTCAGTGATTGTCAGTTTTGTTGATATTGGTGGAATTTTTAACATTGACAATCACTGCTTAGACTTTCTTTTACAAGATACTTTTAATGATTTACTTTCTAATATACAGAAACGTCTTGGAATTCATCATATTCGTACAATCTTATTTTCACTACCTGTAAACTACCTGAAAGATCTTAGGGATTTTGGACTTGACAAAGGAGGCGTAGATCCTTTTTCTCCTAAGTACAGATTGTCTAGTATTATATGTGACGTGGCGTCCTTTCGTCTTTTTAAACCAGTTCGATCTGAACCTCTTCATGATAACAACAGAAAATTCCTCCATATTCCGTTTGCTAACAAAGGAATCGATGCTATTAACATCAGCAACTTTCTTAATAGAAAAGAGGTCGTAAAAGAAATTCCACCATATTTCAAAAATCAATCTGTTCCCATTGTCTCCTATAGCTACACTAACAGCATTGGCCGTAAAATTTTCAACTACAAAGAAGCATTGCAAGATATTAACATAGAAGAGTACCTTAAGAACCCTCTGACTTGTGACTGCTCCCACTCTCCTTTTCAATACAACCCATCTGGACATGTAATCACTGGTGATCTGAATATCATTCAACATGAGAGTCTCCGAAAGGTGATTTCTCATGGTCCTAAATTCAGAGAACCTCAACACATCAATTGGAAACATAATTTCAAGATAATTATGGATGCTGTTGAAGATTATGCCAGAAGGTGGATAAAGAGAGAAGTAGACCAAGATCCTGAGTTAGAGTCCTTGTCAGACTGGGCTAGACCAATTAGGTCTCTAGTACAAGGTCGGATTCACAAACTCAAAAATTGTGTTAATAGTCGACCTAAGTCTGTATTTAAAGACCAAGAAGCTGTTAAGTGTCTTTCCTCTCTTCATGACAAATGTGTTATCGTTCCTGCTGACAAGGCTTCCAACAATATCGTGTTTGTATGTAAATCATATTACTTCGAATGCCTAATCAAGGAATTAGGCATAAATAGCAACACCTCTAGTAATATCACATACAAACCAACTTCGTTCGACAAAGATGAAATCCTAGCTAACCACAGATCATTCATGACCTCTTTAAACATTCCCTCTGGTAAAGAGTCTGAGGATTTACCCTATTTATATTGGATACCTAAACTCCATAAGACACCATACAAAGAAAGGTACATAGCGGGATCATCAACTTGTTCGACGAAAGAATTGTCTATTCACCTGACAAAGATTCTGTCTGCAATAAAAGAGGGACAACAGAAATATTGTGAAACTGTTTACTCGCGTAGTGGCATAAATCACATGTGGATTTTGAAAAACTCTAAAGATCTTTTGGATAACCTGAAATCAAGATCTTTCTCTCAGGTATCCTCCATCAAATCTTTTGATTTTTCAACTCTATATACCACCCTACCGCATGACAAATTAAAAACCCGCTTAAAAGAAACAATTCATAAAGCTTTTAGTCATAGAAACTATGGCTCAAAATTTGTTGTGTTAGGCTACAATTCCACATATTTTTCAAACAAAATTCATAAAGGTAAAGCATGCTACTCCGAGGAACAAGTGATCAGTATGCTGGAGTTCCTCATCGATAACATATTTGTCTCCTTTGGAGGGACACTGTTTCAGCAGGTCGTCGGCATACCAATGGGCACGAATTGTGCCCCTCTTCTAGCCGATTTATTTTTGTACTCATATGAGTCGGAGTTTCTTCAAAAGCTTGTAAAAGATAAAAAGATTCATGAGGCTAGAGCCTTTAATTTCACATACAGGTATATTGATGACGTTTTATCTATCAATAATTCTAGATTTGCAGAATTTCTTCCATTGATATATCCTCCAGAGCTGGAAGTTAAAGAGACCACCGATACAGCTTCGTCCGCATCATTTTTGGACTTATACCTCGAATTTGACCACAGTGGTCAACTCAGTACTAAAATTTATGATAAGCGGGACGACTTCAATTTTAAAATCATAAATTTTCCAAACATGTGCAGCAATATACCAGCTTCTCCTGCATATGGTGTTTACATCTCGCAATTGATTCGCTATGCAAGGGCCAGTAGCAATTATTCTGATTTCCTGAAACGTCATCTTCATCTGAGAAACAGGCTACTGGACCAGGGCTATAAAAAGATTCGCCTTATTCGATCTCTTAAAAAGTTTATATTCCGATACCAATATCTTGTCGAAATATATTCCGTCTCTGCAGAAAAAATTATAAGCGATGCATTTTCATATAGTGAAAATGTATAAAGATAAAGAAGTCACAAATGTCAAGAATTTTTTTGTCAATGTGTGACGTAAAAATATTTTTGACATTTACGTCACCGAATATGGTACTGCTTTGACAACTATTATACCTATTTTGTTCCTGTATTTAAATACTGTTACAGTGACAGCCGGAACCTTTGAACCGTAATGAGAGCGGGAGGTTTGGCGCCTTAAAATCTGATTCAACCCACCATTTCTTTAGAAATGCCTGTACCAAGTCAGGGTCATTACGGTTTTCACAGTTTTCCGGTTGTTGACTGATTTTGTCTGTTTATATAATTATGAGTTTTGACTTTCCCTTTGTAAGATTGTTCGGAGTTCGGTAATTTTGTTATTACCTTTATTTACATACTGCTAAATTTCTCATGCTTTTAATAGATACATAAGCAGGGGTTTCAAAGTTTTTATAATAGGAGGTACTTCTTAAATTTTAGGCTGAGGGCCATAAGGGGTCCAGGGAGCGGGTTTTTTTTATAGCTCCTGAAATCTAGCATTTTGTGGACCAAAAAATGTACTTCAGAGACTGCCAAACATTAAGTGTTTTTGAAAGAAAAATCCCATTAACTTTAGAGTTCAGATTTCACCAAGAGTGAAGACCATGCATTCCCCCCCCCCCCCCCCCCCCCCCCAATTTCTTTATTGAATATTTCAGTTTACAGACTTCAGCCAAGATTATTCATAGATAGTCTGCCATATCTTAAAAAAAACCTAAAGGACCATAAAGAGCTACGGTTCCGCAGCTAGGCTTGACCAAGCCATTGTTATCAAAGCTTAAACTTCTCAAAATTCTTTTGTTGGCTTTGTCCTTTTCTTTTTCACAATACCTTGGCTTGTGTGTTTTTTTTACTTTATTACCAGTAATTAAACTCATCAAAGACCATTGGCAGGATCAAGACATATAAGTGTCATAATTAATGAAACCAAGGACGTATATAGAATACGTCCTTGATGAAAGATATAAATTTAATTTGCAATCATCAATCTTTAATAAAATTTATAATTTTTTAATAGATCAATACAAATTTAATTAAACAAAAACAATACATATTGTTACTTTCATGACTTATGTGGAAAAAAAATGTACGAACAAAAACGATTCGCGGGAAGACATTTATTAACATTTGAATCACAAAAGTTGAATTATTTTGAAAAAAAAGGGGGACCGGCATTTTGACATTACAATGTAATTCGTATTTGAGCCATGTCCGGTCCTTTTTCAAGATTTCCAGTAATTTTCTATCCCTTATCTCCTCGTAACCCCTTTTAAAAATGTTTTTCAGCACATTTTCATTTCTGTGAACAACCGCGGTAGGGCCCCGTCAAAATATGTAAATAAATCAGCCATAGGTTTTTATTTTTTTATACCGGAAGTTAAGAAACAAGACAGTACGCCCCAGAATGATTCGACCCTGGGTTTTAAATGGATAAAAAAAATCGCACAAAATATTGTGTAGTCATATATTCATAATACATATTGATCATACTTATATTACTGGAGATTACACTAAATTGTGTTTGAACTTAATTTGTAATTGGTCATTTTTTTATTTTGAAATGATGTCAGCTTTGTTCCGATCCGAGTTTTACACAAGGATGAAAAGATATTGGGGCGAAAACATATCTATTTACCGCATGCGCAAACTGCTATTTACGATTCTAAGGTAAAGTTATTTTTAAAACAGGGAATATCCCATCAACTTGATCGTGACGCAGTTGTTCGATTTGAATGCGAGAATTCAGCAATTGACGTGATCATTAATTTTTTATGAAAAATATTCCACAAGCCTAAGATCTAAATCAACTACCACATCGTACTCTATAATTTATGCAATAAAAGTTTATATTTTAATTGCTCTAAATTCATCATTGAAAATTGTTTCTCTTACCTAGTGCATCAAGATATTCTTTGAAGTTTTCTGCAGAAACAAGTTTCCATTTTCCGTTTAAACCTGCCATGGCTAAATTTGTATGATTCACCGTCTCGTCTAGTTCCTGTATGTTTCATGAATGAAATCGATTGTAGATTTAGTCGTAGATTACCTTAAATCTTTTAAACTTAAAAAGAATTGCAGGTTTAATCAAACAAAAAGGTGATAAATTACTTGTTATGTTTAATGTAATATCTTGAAAGATAACGACGTTTATGACCAAAAGACAAGACATTTATTTATGCGTGTAGGAAATGTACTGAATGAAGACTATATATAGAATAAGATATCATATAACAGTGTAACAAAATAATTTACATGACCACTGTCGTCAAAGAGCTCCGATCGAAAATGTTTCGTCAGCATCCGGGATATTATAAAGCGATATTTTTAAAGAAGACAGTTTTTATGAATATACTGTATATATAATGTTTTGAATTACGATGCTTTATGATTCTTATTATTATTATTGTCATTTTTTGTCAAAATATCATTGCTTTTTGCAGTGTAAAATTAAAATTTTTCTAAAAGGTATAAGGAATCCGGCATCAAAATCATTACGATGAATTGAAATATCGCTATATCTTGCATTTACGAATGAATGAAATGTTGCCAAAAAAAGAAAAATTATTAATGAATGATTTATTTTACTTAGAGATATTATTTGTTGAGGAAAGGTCAATTAGTAACTAGTTATAGCCTAAAACTTGATGTCAACAGATGTTTTTGAAATTCGGCTTTGTCAAATTGTAAACATGTATAGAAACCGGTTGAGTCATTTATAAGAACCGGATTTGTCAGTATGTAAATACGACTGATCGTATTATTATAGATCATTATATTGCAATTTAACAATAGTTATGATTAGGAAATATATCAAAAGTGATAAATCCTGATCCATAGTATGAATATTCGCCTTGGCTCCTAATTTCAGCTACTTTGTACAATAAAAGAAATCGTTATTTCTATGTTAAATTGCTATTGTCGCGAACACTTGATTTTTTATGCTTTTTGTTGCACTGACATCACGGCTGGCGCCCAATACGTTATATTCACGTGCGGTCGCTGTCCAGTTGAGTAGTGGGAGATTCTTTTTATAATACAATATTTGATTTTTATACTCGTTGATAACGAAGTAAGTCACTATGTGGAAATAACTTCGTGGAAACGAAATTTAAATTTCTTCACAGTATGATGTTTACATAAACGTTATAGATATACAAATTAACAAAGGCTGTAGTATTGAATTCCTTTCCGCAAGGACGATTTTGGTAGTTAGTATATAAAGAAATTTTTAAGGTGTACTCGATTAATGCGACGTTGGTTACAAGTTGTAATAAGACAAAAGTTCGTGATTTGGATGTTATAGTCCCCCGCCCATCCACCCAGATTAATGCCAAAAGAATTTCAACTACTCGTATATATTTTGCATTTTTAGGGGTAGAAATGACAGACTGAATGAATTTGCTATGTTGATATATGTTTATAATAAATGCTATGCGATCTTGTAGCGAACACACAATCCTACACTGTGTCCAGTCTTATTTATATTACATTATTTTAGTTAATAAAAAAAAAATTTGTGAGGAGTGAAACGAGGGAGAAAATAAATAGACAATATACATACTTTGTCGAAAATATAAATTTATATATACGAGTTTGACGAGTTTTCCTTACCTGTTTCTCAGCGAGTGGAAATGAATTATATATTTTCCCACAATATACGTATATTGTATTTATCGTGGTATGTCAAAAGCCCCAAAACAACTGTCAAATTGTCTAAAAAGAGCAGAAACAAGCGTCGTTCTTATCGTTTTTTATTGTGTCCTCTGTGAATTCGGCGCTTATAAGCTTATAAGCATAAATGCTGTTACCGTTTCTTACCGTCGCTCAACATGAATCAGGTACCAGAAAACTATATCTTGGTCAATAACCAAAAATAACAAAAAATATCCGGTCAATGCAACTGCTCAAATAGAACAAGTGCAGGATAAAAAAAAAACAGTAACGGGACGGCGAAGAAATACTATTAAAACATCTTATGTTTCAATCTTGCGATTACCCTCATTTTATTTGTATTAGCTTCAGACATATTGATTGGTACATTTATATTATATTGTAAAATCAAGAATGTCGTTTGACAGTAGAAACAACCAAATGGCGACAAGCTTCCAGTATCCATCTCTACCTGAAATGCAAGTAAAACAAAACTAGAATTTCATAACAAAATGTACAATCAAAATATTAAACAGCGTACGTATGCCATGTCTTGGACCGGTTTTAGTAATATATACTGAACAAACAAAGAGTTGCATACTAAAGGTTCATTATAACACTTATCAAACTCAAAGGGTACACTCGATATGGCAATTTTTTTTAAGTGAGTGAGTGAGTGAGTGTTGTTTAACGCCAAGTAAGCAATATTTCAGCTTTATGATGACGTCCATCTTATAGATATTTTCAAACGTCTTCTTGTCATTTATGAGCTTGTCTATGAGAAAACCATGCAAAATTAAAAATTTCGTCCAGAAGCAAGGTTCGAAAATCAGTTTTATATCATACGTGTCCTGAAGGGTAACATGTAGTGACTCCATAAATACCATCAAAAGTGCAAATGGGTCGTTCTATTTTTAGAAATAGCCATTTTTATTTTTAGAACAAATTCAAATACCAGAGTAAGCATATTCAAGTGTAAAATTGATCATTTTGAATACCACCGTATTCTAGATTGAAGAGAGATAATGTAATTTTTATGTTTTAGAGGCAACTGTGACATCTTAACAACTCCTTGAAGTTAATTTTATCATTAGAACATACATGTTGGCATCGTGCCAACTTTCCAAATAAGGAGAGGTAAAAAGGGACTGAATTAGTATGGTGTTCCAAAAAGTTAATAACTTGTAAGGTAACGCCTAAATTTGTTTCTTTTTGTTATTTTTATAATGGACAGGGATAAAATATTCAGTATGTGGAAGGTTTTGCTTTGCAAATGAGTATTATAGTACTTTTAGAACAAATTAAAAGTCATGATTTTAGAGACAAAAATGGACAAATTTCTGACTGATAGTAGGATTTTTTTCTGAAAATAATCCATAGAAACTAATTGGAAGTCACATATTTATATTGATAAATTACATAAAAATATTTGATACATAATATCAGTGTTGTAGTTGGTGCAAATCAAATAAAGGGGGGATAAAGTAGCCGTAAAGAACTCCTTTTTCAACTACCAGATTAAAATATTCCTATAATCAATATAATGGCGAGCTTAAGCGAGCTCTTTATGGTATAAAATGTGTACTTAGGATTTTTTGATAAACATTGCTGAACATATTGTCGAAGAAAAAAAAATTCTACGTTTTGTAAACACCGGTTTCCGGGTAACACACTCAACTAATGAAGATCTTCTTAACATAAAACGCAAAGGTGATCCTGAAGTTTCGTACCCTCTCTCGTACGTCCGATACCACTGAAACCCGAAACCCGTGTGTAATAAAAGTCATTTTGCTAACTTGTTTTACTTATATTGATATTTTTTAATTTATTAAATCTCTTCTGACATACTGACAAGAATTTTTGTTTCTACGCGGAAGTTAACTTTTGAGATTTCGTAAGGAACGATAACTCGAATAAAGGAACGACAGCTCGATTGAATGAGACTAGATTCGGCCCTAAAAAAAAGTCGTCCCCAATATATCTCGGCCCAAAAAATCTCGACACTTCTTGATGAAATTGCCAGATAATTTTCAGATACGCGAGCATTCATGGCCGTGCCGGTTTCATATTATTCTTTATCTTATGCATCACTCATATACTTTCCTCTCTAATTCAGTAAACTGGTACTTACATTGCATGCATTTTAGTTTAAGTTATCAAATTATTGCATAAATTTTTTTTCACTGAAATACTCTTTATGGTACTCCATCTTTTACTTAATTACCTCCCCTGATATACTCTTCAATGCTTACATTGGAAATGTCTGCTTGAAGAAAGAAAGGCGGCAAATATGCTCCATGATCCTGATGATGCAGATTATGATGACCGTGGCAAGGTTGGCATAAATGTGCTTTTTCATATATATCAGAGTGTGGCCCATCACAACATTATGCATCTACTGCTATGTGTGTCCCAGTTGTTCAATGTAATAAAACAACTCAAAGACATTTACAGACCCTAGGTTGTGGCGATGACTGCGGTATTGACCTTCCCAGAAGGTCTTCTCATTCTATGTAGAAGTGGAATATTTGTGATAGACACTTCTGTTGTAAATTGTCAAATATGTCCAAGACATAGAGATGATTTGGGCGTCTATTGGAAGCGACAGAAGAGGACATGCCAAGCTCCAACTCATCCTGCCAATAGTTCTGCGAAATGTGCAAGAGGCATACAGGCATCAAGATGTAAAGAATTTTGGTTGAAATCCAGAACATTTCTTGCAGTTGGAGCAGGTAAAAATCTTATCAATCGCAAATCTTTGTGTACATAAAAGCATGTAAAAAATTTAATGTCATTCAAATGTAAGGCCATGGAAAATTGATTGTTGGTTTCCCCTAAAATTTTCATAGCCCGGCAGACAGGCTTTTTATTTTATTTTATTATTTTTATATTTTCATTTCTTTATAGAAAAATACATTTATACTCTTAATAATCATACTTGTTCTGTTATACCTCCCCATGTTGAATATGTCTTTTTCAAAGCAATTTAATATTTTTGCTAGGGCCGTACTCTTAGACTACCAATATTATATGTATTGGTATTTTAAGGATATAGGTATATTTTAGTCATTATCCCCCCCCCCCCGCAAACATAGTTTTTTTTTTGGGGGGGGGGGTATATAGGAATTGGCCTGTCTGTCCGGACCAACTTCCACATCTTTTGTCCGATTTCCACCAAACTTTGTGGAATTTAAGATCATGATGTGTGAACTTTGCAGTATAAAGGATTTTATTGTCCATTGAATTTTACCCCTGTTATGTCTCTTTGGACTTCCAAATTTTGAGACAATTTAGTATGCACTTTGTCATTGCAAATTCTCCTACATGATTAATCAGAAGTTCATGAAACTTTGCACATTGCAAGATCCTAATATGAAGATGTGCACATTAGTAGGATATCCCGGTCCATTTAGATTTACCCCTGTTATGCTTCTTTGGACTTAGAAATTTTGAGACAATTCAGTATGCACTTTGTCATCGCAAATTCTCCTATATGATTAATCAGAGGTTCATGAAACTTTATACATTGCAAGATCCTAATATGAAGATGTGCTCATTAGTAGTATATCCTGGTCCATCAAGTTTTCCTAGAATTATGAGTCTAAAAGTTGTGTTCCAAATATGTTTGGCTCAATTAAGATGATGGGGACGCGGGAGGTATTAGTCCCGCGTAGCGGACAGTTAAGTTATTCCATTTATGTTTCAATGCGGGACTCCTGCGTCCAGCAGTACCTCTAGTTTTATTTTGTGTAAAGACCAAATTCAATCGTCAATTGCAAATTGTACACCTTTGGCATAATTTGATAGTAAATACATGTATGAGAAAGAGTTACGTTTTCCCCCTCAAATTAGAAAATATTACAAAAAGGGGGGATTTCGATAGCTCATATTGCAGATAGTATTCAAAAGCAAAGCAAAACCTTTTATCAGCTATATATTTAGTCTAAGTATATTGATTAACAACCAAAATAGAACAAATTAAAGCGTTACCTTAGTAGATATAGCCCTCAAAACATATCCTATTTTTTGCAGATTAGGCATTATTACAAAAAGGGGGGATTTCGATAGCTCATATTGCAGATGATATTCAAAAGCAAAGCAAAGCATTTTATCTGCAATATATTAAGTCTAAGAATATTGATTAACAACCAAAATAAAAACAAATTAAAGTGTTACCTTGGTAGATATAGCCCTCAGAACATAGCTTATTTTTGTAAATCAGTCATTATTGCAAAAAGGAGGGATTTCGATAGCTCATATTGCAGATGCTATTCTAAAGCAAAGCAAAGCATTTTATCTGCAATATATTTAGTCTAAGAATATTGATTAACAACCAAAATAAAACAAATTAAAGTGTTACTTGCAGGGATATAGCCCTCAGAACATAGCCTATTTTTTGCAAACTAGGCATTATTACAAAAAGGGGGGATTTCGATAGCTCATATTGCAGATGGTATTCAAAAGCAAAGCAAAACCTTTTATCAGTTATATATTTAGTCTAAGAATATTGCTTAACAACCAAAATAAAACAAATTAAAAGCGTTACATTCAGAGATATAGCCCTCAGAACATAGCCTATTTTTGCAATATTGGAAATTTGTCAAGTTTTTGGAGTTATCTGGCTTTGAATGATAAAGAAAGAGGTCCATTTAAGTATTGAACATATAAAGTTCCTTATACATATATTTCATTACCATTAAGGTTTAATTAATAATATTGTGTTATAAGTAATAAAATAGGTTTCAAAACAGACCTTTTTTGGCTAGTTTCTTGTCATATTAATGGGAAAATTGTAGAAATATAGGTGGCGCCTCCTATGGTCATGATATTCGAAAATTTGAAAAAAAGTTGATGCATTTGCAAATGTTGTGTGGTGGTCTACCTACCAACAAATTTTGAAAAGGATTGGCCAACCTTGCTTCC
This sequence comes from Bathymodiolus brooksi, assembly GCA_963680875.1. Taxonomy (NCBI): domain Eukaryota; kingdom Metazoa; phylum Mollusca; class Bivalvia; order Mytilida; family Modiolidae; genus Bathymodiolus; species Bathymodiolus brooksi. The sequence goes on from OY804590.1 coordinate 71,680,728, forward strand.
GGACTGTTTTGCATGGTTTTCTCATAGACAAGCTCTTAATATTCATTTAAATATTACCTGCAAAGATGATTAACCCACAACGAAAACGACTCATGAATGATCAGTGGAGGGTCATTTACACATAATATTTTTATATCAGTCAAAATTGTATTACTGCAGGATATAAATTATAATAGGATCAAAGACGAAAAGTTGAAGTTATTTTTTTCTAATACCATAAACAGATCTTAAAATCACATATGCCAAGATGTATTATTTTGAAACACTTTTCCACTGAAACCATTGAAACAATATGGTCAAATATGACATGAATGTTCAACCAACATTTAATCATGGAACTGAGCCATAGTTATTACCATTGTTCACGCCACGATATGGCTGAAATACTGCTAAGGATGGCGTCAAACAACAACCATTCAATCAATCACAGTTTGATAGGTGTCGTGTTCGAGAGTCTTAAAAAATCCTTTTTTTGCAGAATTCGAAAATGGGTTCGTACATCGTAGTAGCCACAACAAAAGAACACACTTTTGGTCCCTACCAACAGTCATACTTTAATAATGGCAATCGAAAGTAGTTTATCTGATTGTTTCAGTCATCTGCAGACCTTTCTGTATAATAGTTATTCATTGTTATACTGAAGTATGTGTAGCTAAACATTAATCAATCAGCAATCAATCGACACATTAACTGTTGCCGTGAAGCTTTGCTGGGTTCTGTGTTGCTCATGTTTTTAGTTTTCTGTGGAGTGCTTTTTTGTTTTGTATGTGTTCGTTCTATGTCTTGTGCCCAATGGTGCATGTGTTTCTGGATAATTAATTTCTCTAACCTTTTTTTAGTATATTCTTGTAAAATAATATGTACTTTCCAAATCTCCAATAAGTAAAAAAAACAACGCATCGGTGGTGTAATGGTTAGCGTGCTCGCCTCGAATGCGGTTGATCATGGGTTCGAGTCCCTGGTGATCGGGTCAAACAAAATTCTATAAAATTAGTATGTGTTGCTTCTTCGCTAAGCACGCAGTAATAAAGAGAAAGAGCAAAGATTGGTTGGCTCGGAATCAGGATAATATGTCCGAGTGGGGCGACATGTCTATCCACGGACTGTTCTTTCAGTAATCTAGCAATATATAAATCCAACTAAACGTTATGGTCTACTACAAAGCGGACATCATCATCATCTCATTGAAAATTAACTTATTCACGCCCTGATAACTGAAAATTTATCATCCAATAAGTAAAAAAAAAATGAAAAATATGTATATTTTACACGCGGAAACTCCCACAGAAACAAGTTTCACAATAACAATAGGGGCCGTCATAGCCGTGATCGTATGGTAATTGGATTTACAACTACCTATGCAATCAGTGCCTATCACCATTGATGTTGTGAGTTCGAATCTCGATCAGGGCGTGGTGTACAACATTGTGTGATAAAGTTTGTCAGTGACTTGCGGCAAGTCGGTAGTTTTCTCCGCCAATAAAACTGACCGCCACGATATATTTGAAATATTGTTGAAAGTGGCGTTAAACACCATAGACCAAAAAACAACAACAATAATAATATTTGATATATTAGCTGAGCAAAAGTATTTTTGTGTGCAAGATCTACATATGGATAGTACTATTTCGACAATTTAGGAAAACGCTATAAAATATATTTTTTTGAATTCTTGGACGAGCATTTGTAAATAAGTTCTTGAAAATTAATTCGTTGAAAATACTCTTAAACGTTTAGATTATTTATATCAAGGGAATCGCTAGCATTTCGAAAATCCAATTCAACACATTGATTTAGAACACAAGCATACACCTTCAAGACTTAGCTTGTTCTGGCTGATATAGCTGACATAATACTAAATTAGCATTAAACAAGGATCACTCCCTGTGACAGAGGGAATTTCAATGACTTGTCTTCTTTTTATTTAAATACTGTTATAGTGACAGCCGGAACCTTTGAACCGTAATGAGAGCGGGAGGTTTGGCGCTTTAAAATCTGATTCAACCCACCATTTCTTTAGAAATGCCTGTACCAAGTCAGGGTCATTACGGTTTTCACAGTTTTCCGGTTGTTGACTGATTTTGTCTGTTTATATAATTATGAGTTTTGATTTTCCCTTTGTAAGATTGTTCGGAGTTCGGTAATTTTGTTATTACCCTTATTTGCACCACTCAAATAAACGTTAGAGAATACCGAAAGGGCAACAAAAAACGGACAATGCAGAGATATGGTACACAAGACGAAGGCAAACAAAGCAAAAACACAACACAATATGCTTTGGATACCACCATATGCAAACAAACAGAAATTACGTAAATAAGACATGAACCCTCCTACAAACTGGAGGTAAAGACATTTTGTGGGCCCAAACATTTTTCTTCCATCGATATTATCTTGGAGATGGAATGATGAGCGTGTTCGCGAGCGCTGTAATTCAATGTTTCGATCTCCGGTCGTGTGAAACCAAAGACTAACATTGGTGTTTGCTATTTATCTGCTAGGAACATAGCATTACGGATTTGGATCTAAGACTGGTTAGCTCGTAGTATGTATAATGTGACAGAGTGGAACTGTAGACATTCGATTTATTGAATGAGCGCTATAAGAATCCATATTTACGTTTGTCTGGTACAAACCAGACATCATCATCATTTCACCAAAAGGAAAGTATTCTCGACATGATAGCTGCACACCTGGCGTTAACAAACATTCACTCGCTCTATAATTAGGAAATATGGATTTTTGCGACCCTTAAATAACAATTGACGATGACAAATATTTCAATCCATTACATTAACCTCCATCTGAATCTGATTGTATGTTGAAGAAGAGTTTGAAGATACCAAAGAGGTAATCAGAATCCGTAAATCGAAGAAGAAAATAGGAACGAACACTGACGTGACGCCATCTAAGATGTCTTTAGGTGCTAGTGCTTTGTTGAAAGGAACGAAAAGTAATCTGCGTTCGCACATGACAAACCATGCACGGGGATGACTGTTTCTTAATAATAATCTTAATAAAAACGTAGATATAATGTTTCTGCCCTGGGTTCGCTCAATGTAAATAAAACTTGTAAAAAGTCGTAAATCATCTGATACATCGACCAGGATCTATACCTTACCAGTGTTTGATATATTTCAAAAATAAAATAAAATATGAACTTTATATGCATTTCTTTATTTTATAAATGCAAGAAATACTACTGATAAACAGATAATTCAGAATACAGTAGAAAGTGTATAGTTGTTTTAGTCCAGCAAAAAAAGATTCCACACTGAGTTCTAATCTCCACTAACATGATCACCCGGTCTCTTGGTTTGGTACAGGTACCTCAATAAAAAGTGGCGGGGTTTAACTAGACCTCTCCTCTTAGTCAACTAATGTGGACATGATTTGATTGTATTCTTGTTTGGAGCATACATTTGATAGAGATCTTATAAATTCCTGGGTTTTCTGGTAAAACGTTACTTGAGTCAGCCTTGACACAGCAAGTGTCTTGAAATGAGTGACAACTTTTTGTCAGTAGCAGATGGTACTAAGGAAGACGTTGTGCCAATGTGAAATTAAGGGCCCGGATGGCTCAATGAGTTAGGTAGTTGGATTACCTAACAACTCATACAAGCCTATCACCAATACGGTTTACCAGTTGTTTGCCAATGGTCGGTGGTTCTCTCCGGGTACTCCGGCTTCTTCCACCACTAAATCTGGTCGCCATGATATAGCTGAACTATTGCTGAAAGTAGCGTTAAACACCAAAGATCAAAAAAAAAATCAAACAATATGAAATAGTGCATACCAAGAGAAACCGGTCAATTCTTAAAAGTATACTGAAGACCATTTACCTTTGTGTTAAATAAAATATTCCTTTACGGGGTTATATTGAAGAGAAAAGCAATTTCATAGCTCTTATAAACTTAATGGCAGAACATGATCAAATTTTAGCTGATAATTTCCAAAACAGCCCCGTCCCCTTCCCAAATAAAATGCAAGATACATATCCCCGACCATACAAACGAACTGATTGATATTTGTGGGAAGCAATTACAACAACATATTGTTGAAGAGTGTGGTTCTGCTAATTACTTCAGTACAATTGGTGCTGAAACCACTGATGTTTCTACCACAGAGTAACTTTCTTTGTGTGTTCGTTATGTAGGTATAGGTGGAAAGGGGAGTTGTGCGTTAAGAAGTCATTTCTTGGGGTTTTAAAAATTTTCTGGCGTCTGCATACATATTCAAACAGAAAACCCACTATATCCACTGCTATGTACAATGCAGGAATTTGGCAGTTGTCAAATCATGTCAGCTCCCGGTTATCCGCCATCGGTATTCTATCCGTTGCTCGACCATATTGGAAATGAAATTGAAGCAAGGCTTGTTGTTCCTAAAGAGTGGTTTCTAGCGCAATATCTCATCCACCAAACTTGCCTCTCTAACCCCAAAAAGAGAATTACACGTTTTATGCCATTTGCAGGAGACGTACCTGATAAAAGTTTTGCTGTATACAGAATTGGTAATATGGAAATGCAAATGGCAAAATGTTGAAAAGAAACCAAACACATTGGTTGACACCGCCAAGCACTCCAAACCCGAGTAATGTCCTAATTTAAACAGAGATGTGAAGGTTCTTTTAACAATAACAATGTCAGTCACATCTGCTACGACAGAAAGCTAGCTTAATACACTTAAGTGAATTAAGACCTATCTACAGTCAACAATGGTTGAGGACTGAATGGTTTGTGATTACTGCATGTCCACCCAGAGATCCCCGTGAATATTGGCCAGGTTAATACAACTTTTGCAGCGGATGGAACAGAAGAATTCAGCTAATATGTCTTTGATTAATACAATACAAGGCTTCAAAGTCTCGCTATTAAAAGGATAGTGGCTAGAAAACCAGTCTTATGTTATCGTTGATGAAGTTAGGAAAGAGACAAGAGAGTTTCGAATGTACAATAGCATTCCTAATATGTCACCCGCTCTGGCGCTGTTAACAAATATAGCATAAAATACATAATGGAGACAAGGTGGCATTGCTACTTTCATACCTTCGTTCGATGGTACGAAAAGTAATATGCGTTTGCACAAGGCAAAACATGCACGGGGATGAAGAAGAGTTTGAATATACAAAAAGGGTAATCAGAATCCGTATATCGAAGAAGAACAGACAACACAATGGACAAAAGAAAAAGTACAAAAGGACAAACAAAGATCAACAAAACATACACATAAAACTAAAGATCGAGTAACACGAACCCCACTAAAAAATGATGGTGAACTCAGGTGCTCCGGAAGGACTATTTTAATAGTTAATGAAATATTTGAGCATTTCGTAATCAATCAATTTCCAATTCTATCGAAACCTACAAATCGTTCATGCATGAGATATAAATAAATTCACAAAACAGCGCTTGATCGAACGTGGCGATTTTCGTAATGAAGGTAAGTAGATTTATACAAGGACAAAATAATCATAAGAAGAGTTTGAAGATACAAAAGGGGTAATCAGAATCGATAAATCGAAAAAGAACAGACAGCACAATGACCACAAGAAAAAGTACAAAACGACAAACAACGATCTACACAACATACACATAAAACTAAAGATCGAGTAACACGAACCTCACTAAAAACCGGGCATGAATTCAGGTGCTCCGGAAGGACTATATTTTAATAGTTAACGGTCGCCACCATGACTTGGTTGACCGCTATGGAATATCTGTGTCACAAATGACCACGGATATGTCCACTCGTCCTAAACACTTCCCGGTCCTTTCCTCATTCATGACTTATCACCGGGTTTGTAACTAGATTAACACGACGGGTGTCACTAGTGGAGCATGAACTGCTTACCCTTCCGGAGCACCTAAGTTCACCCCTGGTTATTAGTGGGGTTCGTGTTACTCGATCTTTAGCCTTATATGTATGTTTTGTAGATCGCTGTTTGTCCTTTTGTACTTTTTCTTTTAGATATTGTGTTGTCTGTTCCTCTTCGATATACAGATTCTGATTACCCCTTTGGTATCTTCAAACTCTTCTTAACGAAATATGTGAGCATTTCGTAATAAATCAATTTCCCATTTAACGATATCGAAAACTACAAATCGTTCATGCATGAGATATAAATAAATCCACAAAACAGAGCATGATCGAACATGGTGGTTTTTTTAAAAGGGGTAGGACCAAATACACAAAAACATTCTATGAATTCTAACACTACAACGTCCTTGTATAAGTTGATGTGATAAAGACGGAGGTCGTCAGTGTCAACGTGACAGAAATAAGATACGGAAATCGTACCGAATGAAGACGACGATGGTATTTTGTGGGCAATATTTGAAATTAAACTCATTCAACCATTAGCTATACGGTTATTTGATAATAAAGAGTACATTTAACTTTACACTTTCTATCTGTTGCATCGACCATCATCCTAGAGTATAAATATTATAACTTACAAGGATATTGGCTCTAATTAACTTGAACGAACTACACGTGATTTATATAGATATATATATATTTTTTAAGCAAAATAACATGTGAACTTTAAGCATTTCTTTATTTTATAAATTCCCAAAAATACAACTGACACACACAGAGTCTAATAAGATATAAACAAAAACACAAAACAAAATACCACACTGTCGGATCGGTACCAAAATCCAAATACATGACCACTCGCTTTCTTGTCTTGGTGCAGGTACTTACACATATTAAAAGATTGGCCTTGTGTTTTGAAGGTTACTTGTTCCTCGCTTCCATAGATGGGAGCCTTTCGGATCACTGACTGTGAGCGTTGTCGACTTGAAGGAGGCTTCATTTGTTCGTCATTGCCCGATAGAGGACGTTTGCGAGAAGAGCTTCTACCACGAGTGTTAAAGTCTACAAACCATGTTTTCCCCCATTGATCCAATATTTCTAGATCATTATTTATCTTAGTTTGCATTAAATCAAAATTTTGCCCAGAGTATGACAAAGAAGTGTCGTCAGCAAAGTCTCGCCAAATTCCCTAGGTTATCTGTAATGTCATTAATATATAATAAAAAGAATAAAGGTTCAAGTACAGATCCTTGAGGTACACCTGCTTTGACGAGACCAGAATCTGAGAGTTCATTATTTACAAACACAAATTGCCTACTATCACTTAAATAATTTTTAAACCAGATCAAAAGGTCGCCCGATATTCCATACGATTTTAGTTTCTTAATAAGCCCCTCATGCCAAACTCTGTCAAAAGCTTTTGAAGTATCACAAAATATTAAAATAGTTGACAATCGTTCGTCCAAATTTTGACATAATCTTTGATACATTTCTAATAATTGGTATAGGGTAGAATGACCATTAAAGAATACTGATTGGTAAGCATATAGAAGAGAATGTTCAAAAATAAAATTATATGTGTACTTATATAAGCACGTTCCATCACTTTCCCTATACAACTTAATAATGCTATTGGTCTATAATTTGAAGGGTTACTTTTGTCGTCTTTTTTAAAAGCTGGGACAACTCGTGTAATGTTCCGTGTTGATGGGAATATGCCTTTCTGCAACGAAGAGTTAAAAATAATAGTTAAAGGTATACAAATGGTTTCAGAAGTACTCTTTAACATTTGATGGGTGGTGATGTCATCACCACAGGCTTTGCCTATTTTTAATGTTTATAGAATATCTTTAGCATCCTGTTCAGTAATATATATATTAGATAATAATGCATCAGTTCTTGATAGTGCATCTGGGGGAACATGATTAGTACCATCAACAAATGAAATAGAACACAAATATTTGTTCAACAGATTTGCCTTAATCTTGTCATCATATATCAATTCATTTGAATCATTATCATACAAGGGACGAATAGAATAATTTTGGGACGTTCCTTTAATTAATTTCCGAATCAGTGTCCAATAGGATTTCCAATCATTTCTTTGGAGTGAGTCTACCAATTCATTTGCATTTAAAAAAAATTGTTCACGCATGAGATTTGTATTTATGCATAGCGGTCGATGATTTTTTAGTTCTTGCAATTTTTTTAATCGATCTCGAGTGACGGATTTCCCTTGTGATATCAGAATTGAATCATGGCTTATCAGAAAGTCTTACTTGAATCATTTTTGAGGGGATATTTCTCCAGATTATCTCAAGGTATTTCTGTGTAAAGCTTGATGACATGATATCAATATCAGCGCATTCTTTGAGATACGGTTCCCATTGGAATTCTGATATTTCATTGTTAAGTTTTAAAAGGTCTGCGTGTTTGTATTGCCAGACTTTACGCATATATGTTTTTTTGATTGAGTACGAGATTTTGATATTAATCAGTGTTGCATCGTGATCACTTATACTTCTATCAACACCTATTACTTCAGAATCAACAACCAATTCTATATTTGAAACTATAGTTGGATCCAATATAGTGCACCCATAATTGTTGGCTCATTTAAAACATTAGTTAAATCATACAGTGTCAAGATTTCGTTCAACTTATGATTAGTTTGAGTAAGTAAATCAACATTAAGATCACCATTAATAATTATGTGTTCAGTAAAATTGAATGCTTGTTCAAGGGAGTAATCAAATTTATCTCAAAATGATGCTGTAGTTCCTGGTGGTCGATAAACAACACATACAAGTAGTTTACGATTTGGAATAAGTACTTCAATCTACACCATTTCAACCCCATCACAATTTAAATCGTGTCTTTCTTTCACACAAATACCTTGAGAAGTATACACGAGAACGCCACCCCCAAAACTGATTCCATCTTTTCTAAATATTTTGTCGGAAAAAACATCAATAGTAATGTCATTATCCAATATATTTCCGTCCAAATGGCTCTCTGTTACACAAATTATAGACGACTCAGAAGCTATGTCTTCTAAATATGACAATTTATTCCGCACACTACGTGCATTTAAATGAAAAACAGAAAATTCGTATTCGTGAGGTCCCGGATTTTGATGGATATCATTATCAAAAATCAATAATAGCAAAAGAATTAAAGTGAATTGGATATTTGTCGAAAAGGGAAAGTGACAGGTTTGTGCAATCATACGGGTGAAATTCTGTAACTAAAGCATTACCTTCATCAAATTAAAAATACCAAAACTAAAGAAGACCCTCATTTTTTTTTAACTGAGGAGGAATAAGCTCTAATATAAACATACCTATCGACAGTCTGTACTTACCAATATCATTACCCATTGTCTATATGTATTTTATACTTTTTAAGAGTAAGTAGTATGAGGGTTTAACGTCCGGCTCACCTATTGAGGTATTGCAGACATAGTTTCCTTTTTCTTGCTTGCCTTTCGCATGCTGTTTTTTTCCCGTCGTTGTGTGGGTGTTGGTAGTCTTTCACCAAGGTCTGTTTCAGTTGTGTAATCAGGGAAGCGATCTATTAACGTTGGGTCGTCCGGGTCGAATGATTCTGAAAATGACACCGATCCGTCTTTAAATTCCGTTTTGTATGTAAGTTTTTCTCTGATGTACGGGCTTCGTACAGTTGTACATGTTATACTTTTTAAGATTTTGTCGATAGGATTTAAATAGGGGTATGTCAGCAATATGAGAGAACAATGAGAAGTTAATACAAGAATATGAACAATATGTACAATTTCAGTTTCCTTTGTGCAAAAACATTATTAAGATAGAGAAGATGAATGTTAGGTTCAAAAACATTTTTAAGATAGAGAAGATGAATGTTAGGTTCAAAAACATTATTAAGATAGAGAAGATGAATGTTAGGTTCAAAAACATTATTAAGATAGAGAAGATGAATGTTAGGTTCAAAAACATTATTAAGATAGAGAAGATGAATGTTTGGTTCAAAAACATTATTAAGATAGAGAAGATGAATGTTAGGTTCAAAAACATTATTAAGATAGAGAAGATGAATGTTAGGTTCAAAAACATTATTAAGATAGAGAAGATGAATGTTAGGTTCAAAAACATTATTAAGATAGAGAAGATGAATGTTAGGTTCAAAAACAGTATTAAAATAGAGAAGATGAATGTTAGGTTCAAAAACATTATTAAGATAGAGAAGATGAATGTTAGGTTCAAAAACATTCAAGCAAAGCATTTTATTTTTGAACGAAAGTCAGAAAGATAAATTTTATTCTCTGAAGATATCAATTCCTTAACATTTGATAGTTTATATTTATAAAAATAAAAAAATAAACCAAAACAAAACAAAGCAAAAAGTAAATTTTCTAAAAGAAAAAATGTCAATAGACTAAAGTAAAATTGTACTATTTTTCCCACAGAATGCAAGAAGTTAGAACAAAATGGAAACAAAAAGTAGGAGAATGTAAACTTACAAAAATGTTAATAATTATTGATAGTCTACAATTTACATATAATAAAAGGATAACAATAATATACAACCTAATGAAGATCAATTACAAGGAAACAAATTAAGTCAATATGCACAAGTAAACAAATTACATGCAGGTCAATAATTCAAGGGTAAAAAATCAGAAAACTAAAAGCAAAACACAAACAAAAATATAAAAAATAATAATAAATAAGTAAATAAACAACACATTAAATCCACATAATAGTAAACATATTGTATTCTAGTTACCATTGTAAAATAAATTCGGCAATATGTAAGGAGTTTTGACGGAAAGGTAAGAAAGTAGAAGTCATACACACCTGTTAGTAGAGGTGAAGTTATTATTTTTCATGTTCAAATACACCTTTCCTTTGATGTATGCATGGATTATTTCAAAATCATATCAATTAATAATTTTTGATACAATATGCTGAACTACTACAAAATATTTATTCTGAACAAGAAATTAATGCATGTAATAATAATATTGAGTTATACAGAACAGCGAATGACAAATCAAACACACCTTACATCGGAACGTATACATCATTGAGCACATGGCAGTTTGTTTACAAATAAAGCGTCGGTTCACTTACCTAACAAGGACTTGTATCACAGGCACTCGAATTCCGGACCCCCTTTTTCCTCATTTGGTCCCTCCCGCGATTATGGTATGGAACTTTGTCTGGAAGTATATCTTTGAACCATTTATCCATATTTTACAACATTTCGTGTTACAACTCTCTCGTTCTACTAACTTTTGTTTCTAGGTCCAGCTGCCGTATTACTTATATATACATAAAGGTATGAAACAATCGTCAAAATACAAAGAGGGAATCCTCGCTTCGTCTCGATATTTTACAATAACGCGCCAGTTTTAAAAAGGACCTTCGCTTGTCCTCGTCTCAAAAATGATTTCCCTTCATTCCTATCTAGTTTATACGTACGAACAACAAATATTTATTGACGAAATTCAAGTTTATTCTCGACGACACATCCAACTTTCCTCAACTCGTGCCCATTCAGGAGGTCAGCCGAACATATTTTGTTTCGCGCTATTTCATTGGTCGGAAAGATTTTCGGAACTTTTTTAGCTTGTTCTTCGCTATGCACGGCCAATCCATTTCGTAGATATACTTCCAGACAAAGATCCATACCATAATCGCGGGAGGGACTAAATGATGAAAAAGGGGGGTCCGGAATTCGAGTGCCTGTGACTTGTATGTCTGTGGTAAAAGTTTATTATTATATGTATACATGTATATGGACTAACGTTTTTGCGTACTTTCGAGAATATACATTCGTAGATAGTAAGGATATTGAATAAAAAAAAATGTGTTACTGGACTATAATTAACAAGTGGCAGGGATGAGGTAAGTAATTTACTTTAAGATAAAGTTGAATGTATCTGTGAAAGAAAAACCATTTGAATTCGAAGCAGTTCAAAAACAACCAACTAACAAACAATAAATAAAGACGTGAAGAAATACCTATTAAATAATGATACAAAAAAATAATGATGAATAGACAAATAATGATGGTTATTTCTAAACATTGAGAACAGAAAGTTATATGGCATTATATGATCACCTTCCAGTAGTAAAAGGATTTAGTAAATGCTTATACCATTGTACACTATGTTTGAACACATGGCATGCAGTTTTGCTTACAAATAGAACACAAGATAATTTGAAAGGGTATAATTTTAAATAAGCGTTCGAGTTTTCCGAAGATATACCCTTCCAAAATAATAGATATATTTGAACAATTAGGTTATTTGATAAGTATTTAACCCCACACTGTCATTAATTGTTTCGGTAGAAGATGCTCATACCGTTTCGAGTACACCCTATATTTACACACGTGATAGTTTGTTTACAAACACATTCAAAGATAATTCATCAAACACACACATAAATTAATCTTAGAGTCACATGTCATTTTATACGTGTTTTGATTGGTTTAAAAAGTTGAGCGGTTATTTCAACATGTACTGAATCTGAAAATAGACGTCGCGTGTCATTGTCATCAGGCGATTTTCTTTAAATGGGGCACCTTTGAGGATATTTAATTTTATTTCGGATTATTTGGCCTATTTTGAACAAATAAATATATTTTTCAATATCATGACAAAAAAGTTTGAATTAATTTATAAGGATTGATCGAAATTATTTGTTCGGTTCATTCGAAATAACCTCAAGCAGGTTGTACACACCCTTGTGTAACCCGCTACGCGGGTTACACGGTGTGTACAAACCTGATTGAGGTTATTTCTTCATGAACCGAACACAAATTGCGATCAACCCTTAAGTATAGGAGAATGTCCGAGTAACTCTCCATTCTTTAAAAAGAATGGAGCCTAGGCCCATTGTTTTTAAGGAATGGAGAGATACGAGGATATTGTCCAACTTAAAATCCACCCATTGTACTTGATTAATTGTATTAATTATTAATCCTGTAACAAAAAAAAGTCTGTGTATAGTATCTAAAGTACAAAGAGAACAATAACTCTCCATTCCTTAAATATAATGGAGAGTTTTGACAATAGATTTACATAACAGGTGGATTTTAAATATATATAGTCAATTTAATTTGGAAGTGTAAAATTATTGATAATAGTATACAATCAAAATAAATATAAATGTGATAATTTGGTTACTGGTATAATTTGGTTTATAGTATAATATATTTTAAACATTTTTCATTCCTGTACAATTTAAGGTAACAATTTTACATGAACATTCATTTGATATGCAGCTAAACTACATGGGGATTTCTTTTTAAACAAACTCTTTTAAGAAAAAGAACACTGTATGCAATTGCAAGTACAAAAATGCTAAATAGCATATTAATAGTTGAAGGTTTATTTTTCGTCAAATTACTGGATGAGATAATTAATATTTTGGATACATCTGATGAATGTTTTCCTGGAATCGTCTGTCTTTTTTGCAAATATACGCCATCAAATGTCCAGAAGGAGTTTAGTTTTTTGGCTTTTTTATTGTGTTTAGTTCTTTGATGATGGATTGTCGTAACTTTGTGAGATCTTTGGTGATAAAGATGTTGTCCTCGTTAATTTTGAGGTTTTTCTTCTTCATAGAAATTGAGTTTTTTACCTTCTTGTTGCGAAATCGGCATATCAATTGTTCTTTACCATTGTTTATAGGCCCAATAATGTGGGAGCGATTAATATCGTTTTCGGTTAGAGGTTGTGCGAGACCAAGTTTGTCATTTACTATGTTAACGATCATTATCAAGAATCAATAATAGCAAAAGATTTAAAGTGAACTGGATATTTGTCGAAAAGGGAAGTTGACAGGTTTGTGCAAGGATACGGGTGAAATTCGGTAAATAAAGCATTACCTTAATAAAATTCAAAATACCAAGACTAAAGAAGACCCTCATTTTTTTAACTAAGGAGGAATAAGCTATAATATCGACAGTCTGTACTTACCAATTTCATTACCCATTGTCTAGATGTATTTGATACTTTGGAAGATTCTGTCGATAAGATTTAAATAGGGGTATGTCAGAAATATAAGAAGAACAGTGAGAAGTAAATACAAGAATATGAACAATATATACAATTTCAGTTTCCTTTGTGTAAAAATATTATTAAGATAGAGAAGATGAATGTTAGGTTCAAAAACATTCAAGTAAAGTGATTTATTTTTGAACGAAAGTACGAAAGTCAGAAAGATAAATTTTAGTCTCTGATGATATCAATGCCTTAACATTTGATAGTTAAACAACATTATTAAGAAAAAAAACTGCTGGAACGAGCTAATCTGGGTCACGGGTCACTGTAATCGGGCGGCTGTATCGAGAAATAGATACGGTGTTGAAAAAACTGTTGATACTTATAAAATATTGACAAATGCAATAAAATTTTATGTTTGTCTTCAAGAAATATGATAGACAAAACCATGTGTGAAGTTTTATGACGAAATATCTCCGATTTCTATGTAAATTTACGAGTTGAAGTTGCGGCTGTATCGAGAAACAGATACGGTGTTGAAAAAACTGTTGATACTCATAAAATATTGATAAATGCAATAAAATGTTATGTTTGTCTTCAAGAAATATGATAGACAAAACCATGTGTGAAGTTTATGACGAAATATCTCCGATTTCTATGTACATTTACGAGTTGAAGTGGGGAAACACCCACAGGTAATTTTAGCTATGTATTTTTATCTTGGACAAGAATAATGAGTGAATTTTACAGTTAAATAAATGTTATGTTTCGACAGTTTAAAGAGAAAAATAAAAATTTGTTGCGACTAAAGCTTAAATCAGCGTTAAAAATTGAACAAATATCAGTGGTTTTGCAAATGAGATTTATTTTAAATAGAAAATCTGAATTTATTATTTATTAATTTATTATTAATGATACAATTTTATATCCCTTGGGAGGGGGAGGGGAGCTATGATGAAAATTTGAAATAAAATCACAGGACCGGACTTTAAGCAAAAATAATAATCCAGGATTAGTTTCTTATTAAAAAATCCAGGACCCCTGAGTCCACGAATTTTTCTTTTTTTTTAAAGTTAATAATATGAAATATTGACATCCACTCTTGCCTTTTGGATAGCACATTTCTGTGTCCACACTTGTATAGTAACAAAAAAAAAACCATGATGTTTATATTTTTTGACACGCTTTTTGCTATAAAACATAACTTTATTACTTGGTTTTTCACATTCTATATTGACCACACCAAGATGGTGGATCCAGTGCTGATGTTGGTTGTGGGTTGATGTAGAATATGATGTGAAAACGTCACAATTATTACATTAATATTTTTTAATGGATTTTATTAAGAAAATGTCGAAATTGTCCAGTATATCTGATATTTATTCTTTTTTGTTTTAGGTACAAACCACTTCGATATCGTTTCGGTATTATCTGGATTTATTGAGATAGACATAACAACGACTATTGTCCCAAGAAATTCTGCCTCATTTTTGTCATCGTTGCCAGTTTCTCTGTATTGTAATTTTTTGATTGCTCCTTCGGTGTTCTCTAACGTTATTTGGAAATGATGACTGTTTCTGTTTTAGTTTCAGATTATACTTTTGTATTTAAGCTTATCGTCTACCCCTACTTGATAATTTGGTAATGTGGTGCCTATCATCACTAAGGTTGTGAGTTCGAATGCCGCTAATGGCTAGATGTATTCGATACAACATTATGTGATAAAGTTTGTCGATGGTTTGCGACAGGCAGGTGGTTTTCGTCGGGTACTCCAGTTTCCTCCACTAATAAAACTGACCGCCATGATATAGCTGAAATATTGTTGAAATTCGTTAAATGCCATAACCCTAACCCCTACTTAGTTAAATCCAGAGCCATGTCTAATACAATCATGAAGGTACTTCCTTTTATTACAGGTCTCAATATTAGGTCATTAAATTGCATCTTTCCTAGTTACTTTATTTAGGGCTCTAAAATCAATGCAATAAATGAGACTTCCATCTTTTTTCACACAAGGAATGTTGGTGAGGCAAATTCTTATGTTGATTGTTGTATGGACCACCTTTCTGACATCTCTGTTATGTGCGTTTCTTCTTCTTTTTCTACTGCTAATTGAGTCTTTCGCATTCGTTGCATTCTTTATCTGATTTGTGCAGCACTTCCTGTATCAATAGTGTTTGATGTTACCGTCAAACAATTCAATATCCAACCCATGCTTGGCTATCATACATAAGCCACGGATACCGACCGGCTCGTTTCAAATGAAAAGCCAGAAGAAAACAGACAGAGCACTAGTCTCTGTTGACGTAATCTGTCCACAATAGTGAATACCTACAGCAGTTAGCCGGTCGTAAAAACCTCAATAACTAACATCCTGGGCAAACACTTCTTGGACATTTTGAAATAACCTGCTAATTGATTCGTCAATGGTCAGGCTTTGATTGTACTCATAAAATGATGTGTTGGTTCATATATGTGTGTCATCAGTAATTGTTTCTGCTTCCACATCTAAACCAAAATGAAAGCTTTTTCGGAGAGAAATAAATTTATCAGTAATATTCTTTAACAAAATTTAACTTTCTCTGTTTCTGTTCTTCAATCAGTTTTGTCGAGTGCGGTAGATCGTGGGTTCGAGCACCGGTCGGGTCAAACCAAAAACTATAACATTGGTATTTGTTGCTTCTCCGCTAAGCATTCAGTATTAAGGAAAAGGAGTAAAGAATGGTTGGCCTGGAATCAGGATAATGTGTCAGAGTGGGCGACATGTTTATCGGTGGACTGTTGTTTCAGTGAGCTAGCACTATAAAAATCCAACTAAGCGTGTTGGTCTAGTACAAAGCGGACCTCATCATTATTTCATTGAAAATTAACTTGTTTATATTTATAAAAAAAACAAACAAAAAACAAAAATCAACCAAAATAAAACAAAACAAAAAATAAATGTTCTAAAAAAAATTTAAATAAACTAAAATAAAATTGTACTATTTTTCCCACAGAATGCATGAAGCTAGAACAAAATGGAAACAAAAAGTAGGAGAATTTAAACTTGTAAAAATGTTAATAATTATTGAATGTCTACAATTTACATATAACAAAAGGATAACAATAATATACAACCTAATGAAGATCAAGTACAAGGAAACAAATTAAGTCAATATACACAAGTAAACAAATTACATGCAGGTCAATAATTGAAGGGTAACAAATCAGAAAACTAAAAGCAAAACACAAACAAAAATATAAAAAATAATAATAAATAAGTAAATAAACAACACATTAAATCCACATAATAGTAAAGATATTGTATTCTAGTTACCATTGTAAAATAAATTCGGCAATCTATAAGGAGTTTTGACCGAAAGGTAAGAAAGTAGAAGTCATACACACCTGTTAGTAGAGGTGAGTTTTATTATTGTTCATGTTCAAACACACCTTTCCTTTGATGTATGCATGGATTATTTCAAATCATATCAATGAATGATTTTTGATACAATATGTTGAACTACTACAAAATATTTATTCTTAACAAGAAATTAATGCTTGTAAGAATAATACTATACAATTATGGCCTTCATGAGAAGTCAATATCCATAATCATTAAATTGAGAAAGGGTTATTTTCCCGAAGTCTGAAGGACCGAGGGAAAATAACGCTTTCTAGATAGTGATAATTTGAGAGGATATAATTTTAAATAAGTGTTCGAGTTTTCCGAAGATATACCCTTCCAAAATAATAGATATATTTGAACAATTAGGTTATTTGATATAATAGTATTTAACGCCACACTGTCATTAAATGTTTCGGTAGAAGATGCTCATACCGTTTCGAGTACACATTTAAACACGTGAGTTTGTTTACAAACACAATCAAAGATATTTCATCAAACACACACACATATATATATATATATAAACATTGTACCTGAAGATCTGCAACAGCAGTGAAAACGTTAGTACAAGAATGTTGTGAAAAATCCGTTTTGTTCTTTTTTTAATAATTTCTTTTATATATATATATATATAGTCAATTTAATTTGGAAGTGTAAAATTATTGATAATAGTACACAATCAAAATAAATATATATTTCATAATTTGGTTCATAGCATAATTTGGTTTATAATATAATATATTTTAAACATTTTTCATTCCTGTACAATTTAAGGTAAAAACAAATTACATAAAAATTCATCTTATGTAAAAGTTTGTCTGTTTGTTGACTTATGAGTTTTGTCTTTCCCTTTGGAAGATTGCTCGGTGTTCGGTAATTTTGTTATTACCCTTATTGATATGCAGCTAAGCTACATGGAGATATTTTTTAAACAATCTCTTTAAGAAAAAGAACACTGTATGCAATTGCAATTACACATATGATAAAGAGCATATTAATAGTTGAAGGTTTATTATTTTTTTTTACAAGAGTTCGTCAAATTACTAGATGAGACCATTAATATCTTGGATACATCTGATGAAGGTCTTCCTGGAATCGTCTGTCTTTTTTGCAAATATACGGCCATCAAATGTCCAGAAGGAGTTTAGTTTTTTTGGCTTTTTGTGTGTGCTTATTTCTTTGATGATGGATTGTCGAACCTTTGTGAGATCTTCGGTGATAAAAATGTTGTCCTCGTTATTTTTGAGGTTTTTCTTCTTCATAAAGATTGAGTTTTTTACCTTCCAGTTGCGAAATCGGCATATCAACTGTCCTTTACCGTTGTTTAAAGGCCTAATAATGTGGGAGCGATTAATGTCATTTTCCGTTAGGGGTTGTGCGAGACCAAGTTTATCATTTAATATGTTGACGATCAGCCCATCTGTTTGTGGTAGATCCCCCTGAGTCATGGGAACGTTATGGAATCTTAGTGATGCTCTACGTGCGTACTGTTCCAACTCTTCGATTTTATTGTGTAGTACATTTACTTCATGTTTTAAATCGTCGTTTTCTTGGAGAATCCTAGGACATACGTTGGCCATATTTTTAAATTTATCGTACCGATCTTCTATTTGTTTTATACTTTTGCTTAGTTTTTCCTTCATTTGTTCATTTTCGGCTTTTAAACTTGTAATTTGTTCATTTTGTTTATTTATGCGGTCTTACAATGGCTTGATGGCATCTTCAATAGCTTGGGTAACTGCATATTTTATTACGGACTTTAGTTCTGAAATAAGTTCTGTTTTAATTTCACCTATTGTAGTTGGTATCACATTTTGAATTACTTCAGGTTTCAACATAGTTGTTTCAACAAGCGCTTACACATATTAAAAGATTGGCCTTGTGTTTTGAAGGTTACTTGTTCCTCACTTCCAGGGTTGGGGGCCTTTCGGATCACTTGTCGACTTGAAGGAGGCTTCATTTGTTCGTCATAGCCCGATAAGGGACGTTTGCGAGAAGAGCTTCTACCACCGAGTGTTGGTGTTTTGGACGTTATGCGATTTAGTTGTTGAAATTTGAGGTGCGCTCGAATCGGCCATCTTGTTTGTTTACAATTTTTATAATGTTTTTAGTTTAAAATTGTTCGCTTCAGAGACAAGAAACTGCACTAGATAATCAGCTTTAGAAAAGATCATTCATTCAATAACATTTGTACTCAATTTCAATGCTGAACATACAGAAAAATCACACGTTTTCGTACAAATAAAGGTAATAACAAAATTACCGAACTCCGAACAATCTTACAAAGGGAAAGTCAAAACTCATAATTATATAAACAGACAAAATCAGTCAACAACCGGAAAACTGTGAAAACCGTAATGACCCTGACTTGGTACAGGCATTTCTAAAGAAATGGTGGGTTGAATCAGATTTTAAGGCGCCAAACCTCCCGCTCTCATTACGGTTCAAAGGTTCCGGCTGTCACTGTAACAGTATTTAAATACAGGAACAAAATAGGTAAAATAGTTGTCAAAGCAGTACCATATTCGGTGACGTAAATGTCAAAAATACTTTTACGTCACACATTGACAAAAAAATTATCTTTATACATTTTCACTATATGAAAATGCATCGCTTATAATTTTTTCTGCAGAGACGGAATATATTTCGACAAGATATTGGTATCGGAATATAAACTTTTTAAGAGATCGAATAAGGCGAATCTTTTTATAGCCCTGGTCCAGTAGCCTGTTTCTCAGATGAAGATGACGTTTCAGGAAATCAGAATAATTGCTACTGGCCCTTGCATAGCGAATCAATTGCGAGATGTAAACACCATATGCAGGAGAAGCTGGTATATTGCTGCACATGTTTGGAAAATTTATGATTTTAAAATTGAAGTCGTCCCGCTTATCATAAATTTTAGTACTGAGTTGACCACTGTCGTCAAATTCGAGGTATAAGTCCAAAAATGATGCGGACGAAGCTGTATCGGTGGTCTCTTTAACTTCCAGCTCTGGAGGATATATCAATGGAAGAAATTTTGCAAATCTAGAATTATTGATAGATAAAACGTCATCAATATACCTGTATGTGAAATTAAAGGCTCTAGCCTCATGAATCTTCTTATCTTTTACAAGCTTTTGAAGAAACTCCGACTCATATGAGTATAAAAATAAATCGGCTAGAAGAGGGGCACAATTCGTACCCATTGGTATGCCGACGACCTGCTGAAACAGTGTCCCTCCAAAGGAGACAAATATGTTATCGATGAGGAACTCCAGCATACTGATCACTTGTTCCTCGGAGTAGCATGTTTTACCTTTATGAATTTTGTTTGAAAAATATGTGGAATTGTAGCCTAACACAACAAATTTTGAGCCATAGTTTCTATGACTAAAAGCTTTATGAATTGTTTCTTTTAAGCGGGTTTTTAATTTGTCATGCGGTAGGGTGGTATATAGAGTTGAAAAATCAAATGTTTTGATGGAGGATACCTTTCTGCTGTGTCAACTACGTCAGCTTGCTTGCCGCATTTTCTGTTTCCCCTACATTTTAGTACTGTCAAGCTTTTCTAAAGGCGAATTAAGATCATATGTGTCTACCATGTATATTGGAATGTTCCTATTCTAAATATAAAATGTAAAATAATTTTTAATCAACAAAAGACGAATAAGTGTTGTGTCTCTGTACTTATGTAGAAAAGTGAGCTTTCCTTTTATTAACCTTATCTGATCTTTAAGACAAGGTTAAACACTTATGGTCAATAATTCCACCAATATCAACAAAACAAAACAAACAAAGCAAAAACAGATATAATTATGCTTATGACATTCATCGAGTGACTTAGTGAGTGTATTGTTGTTTAACGCCAAGTAAACAATATTAGAGCTTTATGATGACTTTCGTCTAGTGAGTGAGTGAGTGCTTGTTGTTTAGCGCCAAGTAAACAATATTTCAGCTTTATGATGACATCCATCTAGTGAGTGAGTGAGTGATTGTTGTTTAACGCCAAGTAAGTAAAATTTCAGCTTTATGATGACGTCTATCTAGTGAGTGAGTGATTGTATTGTTGCTTAACGCCAAGTAAGTAATATTTCAGCATTATGATGACGTCCATCTAGTGAGTGAGTGATTGTTATTTAACGCTAAATAAGTAATATTTCAGCTTTATGATGACTTTCATCTAGTGAGTGAGTGAGTGATTGCTGTTTAACGCCAAGTAAGTAATATTTCAGCTTTATGATGACTTCAATCTAGCGAGTGAGTGAATGATTGATGCTTAGCGTCAAGTAAGTAATATTTCAGCTTTATGATGACGTTCATCTAGTGAGTGAGTGATTGTATTGTTGCTTAACGCCAAGTAAGTAATATTTCAGCTTTATGATGACTTCAGTCTAGGGGGTGAGTGAGTGCTTGTTGCTTAACGCCAAGTAAATTAGTAATATTTCAGCAGTTTATGATGACTTCAATCTAGTGAGTGAGTGAGTGATTGTATTGTTGTTTAACGCCAAGTAAACAATATTTCAGCTTTATGATGACTTCAATCTAGTGATTTAATGCTTGTTGTTTAACGCCAAATAGACAATATTTCAGCTTTATGATGACTTCAATTTAGTGAGTGAGTGAGTGCTTGTTGGTCAACGCCAAGTAAGTAATATTTCAGCTTTATGATGACTTCAATCCAATGAGTGAGTGATTGTTGTTTAACGCCAAGTAAACAATATTTCAGTTTTATGATGACTTCAATCTAGTGAGTGAGTGCTTATTGTTTAACGCCAAATAGACAATATTTCAGCTTTATGATTACTTCAATCTAGTGAGTGAGGGAGTGCTTGTTGTTTAACGCAAAATAAACAATATTTCAGCTTTATGATTACTTCAATCTAGTGAGTGAGGGAGTGTTTGTTGTTTAACGCCAAGTAAACAATATTTCAGCTGTATGATGCCTTCAATCTAGTGAGTGAGGGAGTGATTGTATTGTTGTTTAACGCCAAGTAAACAATATTTCAGCTTTATGATGACTTCCATCTAGTGAGTGAGTGAATGATTGATGCTTAACGCCAAGTAAGTAATATTTCATCTTTATGATGACTTCCATTTAGTGAGTGAGTGATTGTATTGTTGTTTAACGCCAAGTCAGTAATATTGCAGCTTTATGATGACTTCAATCTAGTGAGTGAGTGATCATTGTCAAGTAAGTAATATTTCAGCTTTATGATGACTTCCATCTAATGAGTGAATGATTGCTGTTTAACGCCAAGTAAATGAGTAATATTTCAGCTTTATGATGACTTCCATATAGTGAATGAGTGAGTGATTGTTGTTTATCGCCAAGTAAGAGAGTAATATTGCAGCTTTATGATGACTTCAATCTAGTGAGTGAGTGAGTGAGTGATTGTTGTTTAACGCCAATTAAGCAATATTTCAGCTTTATGATGACTTTCGTCTAGTGAGTGAATGAGTGGTTGTATTGTTGTTTAACACCAAGAAAGTAATATTGCAGCTTTATGATGACTTCCATCTAGTGAGTGAGGGATTGTTGTTTAACGCCAAATAAATGAGTAATATTTCAGCTTTATGATGACTTCCATCTAGTGAATGAGTGAGTGAATGATTGTTGTTTAACGCCAAGTAAATGAGTAATATTTCAGCTTTATGATGACTTCCATCTAGTGAGTGAGTGAGTGATTGATGTTTAACGCCAAGTAAGCAATATTTCAGCTTGATGACTTCAGTCTAGTGAATGAGTGAGTGATTGTTGTTTAACGCCAAGTAAGTGAGTAATATTGCAGCTTTATGATGACTTCCATCTAGTGAGTGAGTGAGTGAGTGATTGATGTTTAACGCCAAGTAAGCAATATTTCAGCTTGATGACTTCAATCTAGTGAATGAGTGATTGTATTGTTGTTTAACGCCAAATAAACAATATTTCAGCTTTATGATGACTTCCATCTAGTGAGTGAGTGATTGTATTGTAGTTTAACGCCAAGTAAGTAATAGTTCAGCTTTATGATGACTTCAATCCAATGTGTGAGTGAGTGAGTGAGTGAGTGATTGTTGTTTAACCCCAAGTAAACAATATTTCAGCTTCATGATGACTTCCATCTAGTGAGTGAGTGAATGAGTGAGTGAGTGAGTGAGTGAGTGAGTGAGTGAGTGAGTGAGTGAGTGAGTGAGTGAGTGAGTGAGTGATTGTTGTTTAACGCCAAGTAAACAATATTTCAGCTTTATGATGACTTCCATCTAGTGAGTGAGTGAGTCAGTGATTGCTGTTTAACGGCAAGTAAACAATATTTCAGTTTTTATGATGACTTCCGTCTAGTGAGTGAGTGAGTGATTGTTGCTTAACGCCAAGTAAATGAGTAATATTTCAGCTTTATGATGACTTCAATCTAGTGAGTTAGTGAGTGATTGTATTGTTGTTTAACGCCAAGTAAACAATATTTCAGCTTGACAATGACTTCAATCTAGTGAGTGAGTGAATGATTGATGCTTAGCGCCAAGTAAGTAATATTTCAGCTTTATGATGACTTCTATCTAGTGAGTGAGTGATTGTATTGTTGTTTAACGCCAAGTAAGTAATATTGCAGCTTTATGATGACTTCAATCTAGTGAGTGATTGTTGCTTAACGCCAAGTAAATGAGTAATATTTCAGCTTCATGATGACTTCCATCTAGTGAGTGAGTGAGTCAGTGATTGTTGTTTAACGCCAAGTAAACAATATTTCAGCTTTATGATGACTTCTGTCTAGTGAGTGAGTGAGTGATTGTTGTTTAGCGCCAAATAAATGAGTAATATTTCAGCTTTATGATGACTTCAATCTAGTGAGTGAGTGAGTGATTGTATTGTTGTTTAACGCCAAGTAAACAATATTTCAGCTTGACAATGACTTCAATTTAGTGAGTGAGTGAATGATTGATGCTTAACGCCAAGTAAGTAATATTTCAGCTTTATGATGACTTCTATCTAGTGAGTGAGTGATTGTATTGTTGTTTAATGCCAAGTAAGTAATATTGCAGCTTTATGATGACTTTAATCTAGTGAGTGATTGTTGTTTAACGCCAAGTAAATGAGTAATTTGTCAACTTTATGATGACTTCAATCTAGTGAGTGAGTGATCATTGTCAAGTAAGTAATATTTCAGCTTTATGATGACTTCCATCTAGTGAGTGAGTGAGTGAGTGATTGTTGTTTAACGCCAAGTAAATGAGTAATATTTCAGCTTTATGATGACTTCCATCTATTGAATGAGTGAGTGATTGTTGTTTAACGCCAAGTAAACAATATTTCAGCTTCATGATGATTTCCATCTAGTGAGTGAGTGAGTCAGTGATTGTTGTTTAACGCCAAGTAAACAATATTTCAGCTTTATGATGACTTCAATCTAGTGAGTGAGTGAGTGAGTGATTGTATTGTTGTTTAACGCCAAGTAAACAATATTTCAGCTTGACAATGACTTCAATCTAGTGAGTGAGTGAATGATTGATGCTTAACGCCAAGTAAGTAATATTTCAGCTTTATGATGACTTCTATCTAGTGAGTGATTGATTGTATTGTTGTTTAACGCCAAGTAAGTAATATTGCAGCTTTATGATGACTTCCATCTAGTGAGTGATTGTTGTTTAACGCCACGTAAATGAGTAATATTTCAACTTTATGATGACTTCAATCTAGTGAGTGAGTGATCATTGTCAAGTAAGTAATATTTCAGCTTTATGATGACTTCCATTTAGTGAGTGAGTGAGTGAGTGATTGTTGTTTAACGCCAAGTAAATGAGTAATATTTCAGCTTTATGATGACTTCCATCTATTGAATGAGTGAGTGATTGTTGTTTAACGCCAAGTAAGTGAGTAATATTGCAGCTTTATGATGACTTCAATCTAGTGAGTGAGTGAGTGATTGATGTTTAACGCCAATTAAGCAATATTTCAGCTTTATGATGACTTTCGTCTAGTGAGTGAGTGAGTGATTGTATTGTTGCTTAACGCCAAATAAACAATATTTCAGCTTTATGATGACTTTCATCTTATAAATATTTTCAAAATCAGCGTAGGAATGTTTGCACCCTTTTCATACTTTAGTTTAAATATATTTTATATTTTATTAATTAATAATTTAATTTGATGTGAATACTGCAATCTGATTGGCTGATCTGCCTGGAGAAAAAAAATGGTTATACTTGAAAACTTGGGTTGGTATTGTGACGTCACCAACATAATCATTCGCCAACGTCAAATTCAAATCGTCCCGGCTTGAAATAATCGTAAATAAAATAGAGGAATCATTACTTTTTGTTGTAAAGATTAAACTAAGGAATATTTTAATTTTTTGAATAGGTTATACTTGTATAACCTGGTTTGGAACAGCTTGCGCTTTTCTTAAACAGTTTCGCGGTTTATTTAAGCGTAAACTGCCCATCGTATAAACCTGTTCAAAAATTAAAAATATTCCTTTAATAAATAATGTTGCACAATAAGATAAATTTCAACATGATATAATATATAATTAAAGGGATTCGAAAACAAGCTTAAAAAAAGTTTTATTACTTCGTTTCGCTGGTATATCTTTTTACAATAATAAAACTGGTCTCGAAGATTATACAATAATATCAACTTTTAAATTATAATAAACAATATTCTTCTGAATAGATAATGTAAAAGTTTTCATATAGAAAGTGGTGAAAGAGAACTGCACAAAAGAAAGAAAAAAAACAACAATGAAAAGAAAAAAAACGAAAAAGAAAAGACCTTAAGGTGTGAATCGCTTATTACAGATAACAAATTTTTGAACTGCTAACAATAATTCAATATTTTGATTAGGTTCAAGCTTGGGTGATCCAAATATAAGTATTTCATACTTTTACTGTGACTTGTCATGAAATTACACGCTTTGATAAGGCGCACTCTAATTGATGCTGGATTTAATTAAGATATATTTTCTTTTTAGATATATAATGGAGAAACAAGTGTTTTTGGCAATTTTTGTTTTAGCCCTTGTTAAATTTCAAGGCATAAACGGAATTCCTTCAGGATGTTCTTGTAATACGAAGCCCGATCCCAATGATTCTTCTACAGTAAAATTTGGTAAGACGAATCATATTAATTACATGTGTCACTTCACAACATTATAAAATCAAATCACATAATACTTGCATGCCGTAGTGGGTAAATTCTAGTTTTATTGATCTACAATTTGAAAAATAGCATCAAAGCAATGATAGGCTTATGTCAGGACTTTATTTGTCAATCTAGTGCTGATTGAAATAAAACACTAGTCAGCTGATTGATATCATTGAGATAAAACAGTAATCAGCTGATTGATATCATTGAGATAAAACAGTAGTCAGCTGATTGATATCATTGAGATAAACCAGTAGCCAGCTGATTGATATCATTGAGATAAAACAGTAGTCAGCTGATCGATATCTTTGAGATAAAACAGTAGTCGGCTGATTGATATCATTGAGATAAAGCAGAAGTCGATTGATTAATATCATTGAGATAAAACAGTAGTGGCCTGATTGATATCATTGAGATAAAACAGTACTCAGCTGATTGATATCATTGAGATAAAACAGTAGTCGACTGAGTGATATCATTGAGATATAACAGTGGTCGACTGATTGATATCATTGAGATAAAACAGTAGTCGACTGAGTGATATCATTGAGATATAACAGTACTCAGCTGATTGATATCATTGAGATAAAACAGTAGTCGACTGATTGATATCATTAAGATAAAACAGTAGTCAACTGATTGATATCATTGAGATATAACAGTGGTCGACTGATTGATATCATTGATATATAGCAGTAGTGGACTGATTGAAATCATTGAGATATAGCAGTAATCGACTGATTGATATCATTGAAATAAAACAGTAGTCGACTGAGTGAGATCATTGAGATATAACAGTACTCAGCTGATTGATATCATTGAGATAAAACAGTAGTCAGCTGATTGATATCATTGAGGTAAAACAGTAGTCGACTGATTGAAATCATTGAGATATAACAGTAGTCGACTGATTGATATCATTGAGATATAACAGTGGTCGACTGATTGATATCATTGATATATAGCAGTAGTCGACTGATTGATATCATTGAGATATAACAGTAGTCGACTGATTGATATCATTGAGATACAACAGTGGTCGACTGATTGATATCATTGATATATAGCAGTAGTCGACTGATTGAGATCATTGAGATATAGCAGTAATCGACTGATTGATATCATTGAGATAAACCAGTAGTCGACTGATCGATATCATTGAGATAAAACAGTAGTCGACTGAGTGAGATCATTGAGATATAACAGTACTCAGCTGATTGATATCATTGAGATAAAACAGTAGTCGACTGAGTGATATCATTGAGATATAACAGTGGTCGACTGATTGATATCATTGAGATAAAACAGTAGTCGACTGAGTGATATCATTGAGATATAACAGTACTCAGCTGATTGATATCATTGAGATAAAACAGTAGTCGACTGATTGATATCATTAAGATAAAACAGTAGTCAACTGATTGATATCATTGAGATATAACAGTGGTCGACTGATTGATATCATTGATATATAGCAGTAGTGGACTGATTGAAATCATTGAGATATAGCAGTAATCGACTGATTGATATCATTGAGATAAAACAGTAGTCGACTGAGTGAGATCATTGAGATATAACAGTACTCAGCTGATTGATATCATTGAGATAAAACAGTAGTCAGCTGATTGATATCATTGAGGTAAAACAGTAGTCGACTGATTGAAATCATTGAGATATAACAGTAGTCGACTGATTGATATCATTGAGATATAACAGTGGTCGACTGATTGATATCATTGATATATAGCAGTAGTCGACTGATTGATATCATTGAGATATAACAGTAGTCGACTGATTGATATCATTGAGATACAACAGTGGTCGACTGATTGATATCATTGATATATATCAGTAGTCGACTGATTGAGATCATTGAGATATAGCAGTAATCGACTGATTGATATCATTGAGATAAACCAGTAGTCGACTGATCGATATCATTGAGATAAAACAGTAGTCGACTGAGTGAGATCATTGAGATATAACAGTACTCAGCTGATTGATATCATTGAGATAAAACAGTAGTCAGCTGATTGATATCATTGAGGTAAAACAGCATTCGACTGATTGAAATCATTGAGATATAACAGTAGTCGACTGATTGATATCATTGAGATATAACAGTGGTCGACTGATTGATATCATTAATATATAGCAGTAGTCGACTGATTGATATCATTGAGATATAACAGTAGTCGACTGATTGATATCATTGAGATATAACAGTGGTCGACTGATTGATATCATTGATATATAGCAGTAGTCGACTGATTGAGATCATTGAGATAAACCAGTAGTCGACTGATCGATATCATTGAGATAAAACAGTAGTCAGCTGATTGATATCATTGAGGTAAAACAGTAGTCAGCTGATTGATATCATTGAGATATAACAGTACTCAGCTGATTGATATCATTGAGATAAAACAGTAGTGGCCTGATTTATATCATTGAGATAAAACAGTAGTCAGCTGATTGCAATCATATCAACATTGGCTTTCCTATGGCATGTATAGCGTAGTTTATCAGATATATTTATTATTGAAATTGACAGCTCCTGAATACTGTAATTATAATTAAGACTAAGGTCAGTCCTACTTCAGGCTTAGGTGACCTTGAAGGCTCTTTGGCTTACCTATCTTTTCTCTTAGAGCGTACGTGATGAAAGTTATCCACGAAACGCGTCATGTGCACGAATTTAGATCTCTACGTTCTTATTAAACATTTATCATATTTTTTACAATAGTGTTACGATTTTTTATTTTTCAGCATTTGTTGCCACAGTAACTCATATAAATTTCATACCACACGTTGTACCAACTGGATATAATTCTATTCTTGTCGTAGTGAAACAACTTTGTGTAGTAAGTGTTTAATTGTCTCTCTAAAACTCACAGTACTCATAGCATGTGAAGTTATGTATGTCGTTTGCGATTGCAGTATTAATGTAGCACTGATGTTTGTGCCTTTTTGTGCTTAAGTTAAAAAAAAAGGATACATGACATTGGGGTATAAACACAATATAAGTACAATGTCTGGAAACATATAATGTATTTGTACTCGCCAGAACCTCGCTCTTCTTTCTGTTTCTAAAGCTCATACATATAAATTTTATATTTTCCGACAATATACATATATTGTCTGTTTTGCTAAGATTAATTTGGACCATCAGTATTCTGTTCGCAAGTTCCTTCTCAATAAAAGAAGAATGTGATATAAAGGATCACATGTCTCAGTTAACAAAACACTGTATCGCCGTCCGTCTAAACTGGATGACGTGTACACATACACTTCACTAAGGGTACCATTTAATGAACGTCCGATTTTATACCTTTTATGGCACATATTATCCCTCTTTGTCTTTGGTTCCAGCCTGTGTATTGTATTGATAGACATGGAATATAAAACTGACATCGCCACATTTAATATTTGTTGAATTTCTAATATCATAGTTACTATTTACAGAGAACCTACTCACAATTTGAAAGCAAATTTGGTTGATAAAATAATTTTGGGTCGAGTTTGCGCAACCATTTGGATGTTAAGTATATCAAGATATACACCTTACTCATCATCGATGACCCCGCAGTGAAAGGAAGATGAAGACCAGTAATAAAACAGTTATTGCTCAATTGTTCATTTTCAAAGAAATAAATTTAAGTAAAAAGAACCTGTACCATCTTCATCCCAGTCTAAAGAAAACTCCTGTAGTTAATATTTATTATTGTATAACAACGTGGGAGAAACCTGATGATTATTTTAAATTTGTTTTCAGGGAAAGATGCCTCATAAAAAAAAAGCCAGATTGAACACTTTGAAATGTTCTGGTGATTCACCACACGTGCACGCCTTTAGCCACTTGAAAGTAAACCAAGATTACTTCTTTTATGGTAAATATATATATAAACGTATAAAATATTAGCACAACGATATAAAAAAAAGATGTTAAAATGTAACAAAAATAACTATAAGTCTACAAAAAGACTATAATTATAATTAAATCGACGGATATTTCGCTTGACCGACAAGCTTTATCAGCGTCTGTAATCTGATTTGAAAAATTGTCACGTGACCATCAGTTATCGTGACGTAAATTACTAAAAATCATAATCTTGAACTTTATACTTTATATTATTCAAGTATATATGTACACTAATTTATAAACAATATGAAAGCAATGAGAAAATGTGATGATGAAAGACTGTAAAATTGGTATTTGGTGTTTCTTCGTTAAGCACGCACCATTAACAAGTAAGAACAAAGACTTGTTGGCTAAGAATCAAAATATATATTGCTGAGTGGAACGATAAGTCAACGCACAGACTGTTGTTTCTGAGAGCTAAATTTATAAGAATCCAACTAAGCGTTTTGGTCTATTACAAAGAAAGCATCATCATCATCATCATCACATCGAATTTCAAGGTGAAGGTCAAGTTAAGAAGCAGACTTTTGAGTATTATTAGTATCCTTAACTTCAAGCGCATTTGGATAGATGCGGTGTAGATAATCACAGAATCGAGAATTGTTCAGCTGGAAAGAAAGGTGTGGGCTAATTTTCTATCTTTATTTTTGGAAAGCCCTTTAAGGAAGTCTGCCTCATAAGCATGTAGAAAAAATCGGCGAGTAGCGGAACACAATTCATATCCATTGGAATACCAATTGTTTGTTGTAACATGTTTGGTATGTCCTAGAGAGGTTACAGAAAAACGATAATTACACAGCACACACATAGAAAACCAAGCGCTATTACACTCGGGTTTTTAATTGAAAAATGATTATTAAAGTACGAATTGTTTTTAAATACTAGTTAGATTCCTGCACTGATTAGAAATGCGTTCCTATATGTGTAAAGAAGCTGAACAGTTTAGAGCTCAACATACATTGTACTTTTAATTACAGATATGGAAAACAATACTTTCTTTCTTTACATCATCATACGATTTATTTAAAAAAAAAGAAGATCTGCATATTTACACTAACATTAACTAACGGCCCAGGGTTGTACATTAAGGATCCCTTCCCAGGGTTGTACATTAAGGATCCCTGCCCAGGGTTGTACATTAAGGATCCCTCTCCAGGGTTACACATTAACGATCCCTGCCCAGGGTTGCACATTAAGGATATCTGCCCAGGGTTGCATATTAAGGATCCCTGCCCAGGGTTGCACATTAAGGACCCCTGTTCAGGGTTGTACATTAAAGATCCCTGTCCAGGGTTGTACACTAAGAATCTCTATCCAGGGTTGCACATTAAGAATCCCTGTCAAGGGTTGTGCATTAAGGATCCCTATCGAGGGTTGCACATTAAGGATCCCTGTCCAGGGTTGCACATTAAGGATCCCTGCCCAGGGTTGCACATTAAGGATCCCTTCCCAGGGTTGCACATTAAGGATCCCTGCCCAGGGTTGCACATTAAGGATCCCTGCTCAGGGTTGCACATTAAGGATCCCTGTCCAGGGTTGCACATTAAGGATCCCTTCCCAGGGTTGTACATTAAGGATCCATGCCCAGGGTTGTACATTAAGGATCCCTCTCCAGGGTTACACATTAACGATCCCTGCCCAGGGTTGCACATTAAGGATATCTGCCCAGGGTTGCACATTAAGGATCCCTGCCCAGGGTTGCACATTAAGGATCCCTGTTCAGGGTTGTACTTTAAAGATCCCTGTCCAGGGTTGTACACTAAGAATCTCTATCCAGGGTTGCACATTAAGAATCCCTGTCAAGGGTTGTGCATTAAGGATCCCTATCCAGGGTTGCACATTAATGATCCCTGTCCAGGGTTGCACATTAAGGATCCCTGCCCAGGGTTGCACATTAAGGATCCCTTCCCAGGGTTGCACATTAAGGATCCCTGCCCAGGGTTGCACATTAAGGATCCCTTCTCAGGGTTGCACATTAAGGATCCCTGTCCAGGGTTGCACATTAAGGATCCCTTCCCAGGGTTGTACATTAAGGATCCATGCCCAGGGTTGTACATTAAGGATCCCTCTCCATGGTTACACATTAACGATCCCTGCCCATGGTTGCACATTAAGGATATCTGCCCAGGGTTGCACATTAAGGATCCCTGCCCAGGGTTGCACATTAAGGATCCCTGTTCAGGGTTGTACATTAAAGATCCCTGTCCAGGGTTGTACACTAAGGATCTCTATCCAGGGTTGCACATTAAGAATCCCTGTCAAGGGTTGTACATTAAGGATCCCTATCCAGGGTTGCACATTAAGGATCCCTATCCAGGGTTGCACATTAACGATCCCTGCCCAGGGTTGCACATTAAGGATCCCTGCCCAGGGTTGCACATTAAGGATTCCTGTTTTACATCAATCTCACTGTCTTCATGGATTGTTATTACACATGTATGTTAGTTACTGATAATTAGTATATAAATAGTAATAACTGGTTTTATATCAAAGCATTCTTGAAAGAGAAAGGAAGAAATCTTCACACCATTTATTATAATAAAATTCCTTAATTATGCATCTATTTCTTAGATTTTTGTTATTAGATATTAGAGCTGTCTCGACAGTTTTTTCCTAATTTTATTAATACATTTATTGCCTCTTATTTATTTCTACTAAGATGAACATATCTGAGTATTGTACATGACACCATCCATCATTTTCTAAATTGTTTCATTTATGTTCGTTACAGGGACATACGATGAGCTTAAGCCTAACAACAGAAGATCATTCATTGTAGATAGTTGTGTTCCACCATGTAATCCAAAAAAAAATACGTGTCGTCAGTCAATGGACCTGTGTCATACCTACTCTGGCTATACTAAATAATAATGTTATGATAACCGTATGTTAGTCGGAACTGATTTACTGTAATAAAACCTTACATTTCACTAAGTTGTTAAGTTGTTGTTACCATAGTAACGATCTGACAACAGTATGTTAATCGGAACTGATTTACTGTAAACCCGACCGGGTTGTTTATATATTTGTTACCATAGTAACGATTCTGTTCATTTTACAGTTTATATATGTCACCATTCTTAGTTTTCTGTGTAGTGTTTTATAGATCCTTATTTGTCTTTGTACTTTTGTTTTGCCATTGTATTGCCTGTGTCTTTCCAGTTGAATTACGGCTTCTGATTACCTCTTTATTGTCTAAGTTCACAGTTTTGTTGTCTTTACTTGTTTAACATTGCTTCTGTTTTATGCGTCAGTTTCTTTGTTTCAAATTTCTTCTATTTTGATTGAACCGCACCGGTGGTGTAATGGTTAGAGTGCTCGCCTCGAGTGCGGTAGATCGTGGGTTCGATCCCCGGTCGGGTCAAACCAAAGACTATAAAATTGGTATTTGTTGCTTCTCCGGTAAGCACGCAGCATTAAGGAGAAAGAGCAAAGACTGGTTGGCTCGGAATCAGAATAATGTGTCCGAGTGGAGCGACATGTCTACACCCGGATTGTTGTTTCAGTGGGCTAGCACTATAAAAAATCCAACTCAGGGTGTTGGCCTAGTACAAAGCGGACCTCATCATCATCTCATTAAAAATTAACTTGTTCTCGCCATGATATAGCTAACAAATTACTGAATTGCCGTTAAACAACAATCACTCGATCACTCATTCAGTCTATTTAGACTACAGTTTGTATATTTAACAGGTTTTATTTAGATTTAATTATTACAATTAGTTCTAATGAGGGTGTAACCCAATTATTTCCGTAAGGTTGCAGATTTTTTCTCAACTATGTTTTTTGTGAAGGATTATATTTTACTCACATGCGGGAAACACTTTCATGACCTCATTATTTCACTAACATGAAGCTAGCTTAGTCTCACTACTTTTTATTGAGCTGTCTGTACCAAGCCAGGAGAGTGGCCGGTTATTTATATGTGAGCGGATGTAATGGATCAATTTTGCAACCTTATCTCCATTTTTCGTTTATATTTTATTAATGTGTTTTGAGTTTAAACATGGATTAGCGGATATTAGTAAATTTTATCCCTGGCTTCTGGCTCGGGATAAATTACTAATATCCGCCAATCCATGTTAAAACTCCCAACACATTCTGGCTTCCATGATTTATGTCTTAAATATACTTTTTTCAAAAGTAAAATTTAGGTCTGAGACTCTTTCACGATAACTACCAACAAACAGTTTTGAGTAGATCATCAAAGACAATCTCTAGCAGAGTTATCGTTCCTTTCTCGCACGTGAAGTGAGAACAAGGAATGATAACTCTGGTATAGATCGCTACACAGAAGGCATTATTTATAGAAATACGTATCTGGTTCACAGAGTTAATATTTGTATCCTAAAATACGAAAAGAAAATGTTAATCAGTGATGGTCAACATTTCCACGAAAAAAAAACAACTAAGCGGAAAACTATATCTCACTTCAATCATTGAAGAAGTAAAAGGCGTCGACACAGTGCGATGGAAATCAAGGACCTTGATTGGTGCAATCCTGAATTATGGCAGTATTAAACCGGTTAAATGGGATCGCATCCCTCCACCTCATGACAGATGGATCTGCAGTGGAAATACAGAATTAAACAAAGTACAAGCAACAGATACAAATTTGATTTCACTCGAACAGATTATACCTTAAATCGACAATAAACGACAAAATAAACATAGACATTCAATATCAGGGTTCTTGATTGTACGTAGCTACATGTAACTGACTACTAGCTAAGACGGTAGAATGTGTTGGCTAAGCGCCGTAGCAGGGTCCGTAAATAAATAGTACAGTCCGTGAATGTTTGTTGCTACATGTAGCTGACGACTACTAACTAAGACGGTAGAATAATACGGACCCTAGCTGATATTGTGTTTAATAGCTGATATTGTGAACACAATATCAGCTATCAACTAGGGTCCGTGAATATTCGTAGCTAAATGTAACGGACAACTAGCTAAGACGGTATAATATGTTGTTAATCATCAATACTCTTAGTCTCTAAGGAAAACAAAAGCACAAACTGATACTTCTAACAGATTTGATATCAATTAATCTTAAACATCTCAAGAACTTATTGGTTGTTGTGGGAAACCAGAAAATAGATAGGTCATCAGTCGCTAAACTATTGAACACAAAATAAAAATATAAATGCATGCACTGATGTATTTACTAGTCGGACCTAGTAGCTCTACCAGCTATGACTATGATTATGGTGTTTCACGCCATTTTCAGCAATATTTCAGCTATATCGTGGCTGTCAGTTTTATTGGTGGAGGAAACCGGAGTCCCCCGAGAAAGCCACTGGCCTGTCACAAGTCACTGACAAACTTTATCACATAATGTTGTAACGAGTACACCTCGCAATGAGAGGAATTCAAACTCACAACATTAGTGGTTGATAAGCATTGATTGCACAGGTAGTTGTAAATCCAACTACCATACGATCACGACCACCATGGATCCTTTTACTAGTTGGACCTAGTAGCTATAGCAGCAGTTTGTTTATATTTTTTACAACTAAATCTTGCTCCAAACAGTCAACAATAGTTACCAAATTATAGTCATTACGAATACATTGTTTCTTTTTTTTCTCTTGTGCACTTCTATTTCACCACTTAGTTCTTCCATCTAAATTTCACATTTATATCTATTCAGAATAACATTGTTCTTTATAATTCAAAATTTGATATTGTATAAACCTCGAGACCAGCTTGATTATAGTAAAGAGATATACCAGGGAAACGAATTAATATAGGTTTTTCTAAACTTGTTTTCGAATCCCTTTAATTATTTGTATTGCATCATATTGAAATTTATCATATTGTACTATATTTATTAATTAATAAAATATGTTTAATCTAAGAAGGGGACAAACAACACAATGGCCAAAAGAAAAGGGACAAAAGGTACAAACATTGATCTACAAAACATACAAATAAAACTTTATATATAATATATTTATTCTTCGTGGTACAGACTTGGTTTGCAGTGGTCCAATGACTCTCTATTGGGACTACAGGGTGGACCACATCTATCTACAACGAATGATCTTCTGTAGTCAGAAAGAAGGTACTTATATGTCCCTGTAACGAAAATAATTGAAAAATTTAGAACATGATGGATGGTTCCATATACAATACTCAGATATTTTCATCTTAATAGAATTAAGAGGTAATAAACGTATTATTGAAATAAGAAACAACTTTCTAAAATATGATTGTAGAAAAATAAATCGCAAAATTAAGGAATTATCGCATGGATAAAGTGTACAAAGTTCTCTTTTCGATCCCCGGTCGGGTCAAACCAAAGACTATAAAATTTGTATTTGTTGCTTCTCCGGTAAGCACGCAGCATTAAGGAGAAAGAACAAAGACTGGTTGGCTTGGAATCAGAATAATGTGTTTGAGTGGAGCGACATGTCAACCCGCAGACTGTTGTTTCAGTGAGCTAGCACTATAAAAATCCAACTCAGCGTGTTGGTCTAGTACAAAGCGGACCCCATCTTCATCTCATTGAAAATTAACTTGTTCAAGTCATAATATAGCTGAAAAATTACTGAATTTGGCGTTAAACAACAATCACTCACTCATGCCCTCTCTTCTCTCTTTCAAGAATATCGTGGATGTAAAAGCCAGCAAATATATTTTAAATACAAATTATTAGTAATAAGTTAAATAAATGATTTAAAAACAACGCATGAATTAATTATTGATTTCCATATCAGCAATTGAACGTGTAAACAGTGTAGTCACTTAAAACGAATTTACAAAAATCAGTGCAGAAATGTAGCTATGGTTACCAATAAAAAAAGCAACCCGAACTGTAATAGTTATAGTTTAACTGAAAACCTTATTATACTCGTCATGATTCAACCAAAATCGAGACCTCAATAGTCATAATTCAACTAAAATCTTAAGTATAATAGTCCTTTTACATATATTTACCATAAAAGAAGTAATGTTGATTTACTTGTAAGTTGGTAAAGGCGTCTGCTTCGGGACATGTCAAAGTGTTCAGTCTGGCCTGTCTTTTATAAGGCATCTTTCCCTAAAAAAAACAAATTAAAAATCATCAGGTTTATCAGAGTACACATAAAATTTGTATTTGAAGACACTGCATTATTATCCTAAAGAAAAATCACATTAATCCATCGACGTTTATATTTTTAATCGAATGATAATTTTATATAATTATCCCTTGATTGCCCGTTTTGATATTTTTGGTCAACAGGAAGTGAACTGGATTTACAACTAGTTTCCCAAAGCTCAATGGGTAACATGTGACAGGGATACCAGAAAAAGCTATTATTTCGGTCATTGACAGTATGAATAAATAATTAACCCAGTTAATGCAAATTACCTGCATATATCGAACCATTGAAGGATAAATATACAATATCCGTATATTGTCGGAAAATATATAATTTATTTGCACAAGCTTTAGAAACATGCAGAGAAGCGAGCTTTTGGTGAGCTTTTCTAGCCTGTTTCGCAGCGAGAGCAAATGAATTTTATATTTAACGACAATGTACAAAAAAATATGTACGTATATTGTGTTTATCCTGTAATATCAAAAGATCCAAAACAACTACCACATTGTCTGAAAATAGCTGAAATAAGCGTCGTTTTAAGCGTTTTCAAAGGCGTCATCTGTTACGTCAGCGTTTATATACTATTACCGTTTCTTGCTATTGCTCAACATGAATCAGGTACCAGAAAAGCTATATTTTGGTCAGTGACCGTGTATAACAAAAATGTATCCAGTCAATGCAATTTGGCTGCTCAAATAGAACCAGTGCATGATAAAATAGTATATGGTAACAACATGAATATTCATTTGACTGTGATAAAGATGGCTGTAATTTAACAAATCAACAATAGCTATTGTATTGCTGATCTTCATCTTCCTTTCACTGCTAGGTCATTAAGGGGTGAGAAAACTGTATACCTTAAAATGACAATCAGACATCCCGTAACGCCCAGATGATAGTAAAATGGTTCCTTCCATCAAATTTGCTTTTAAGTTGTGAATAGGTTTTTGTTATGCGAGATTAGAAATTCGAGAAAAAAAAATAATGCGTGAAGTTGTCAGTTTATATTTCAAGTCATATAATACAATAAAAAATCTAGAGCCTTAGAGCCTTGGAGCCATAATATACAACGACCACATAGTAACAACTTCTACATAGGACAATAACACCAGAACAAATATAGATACAAATTAAGCTCAAAATTAAAGCTCGAACAAAAACAAACACCAACAATGACAAAAGGGGGGATATCCACCCCAGAAGGGATAACATCAGATGTCCATTCAATAGTTCCCATGGTGATGTGCATGTATTCACGTCATCCAGTCTAGACAGACAGTGATACAGTGTTTTGTTAACTGAGACATGTGATCCTTTATATCACATTCACCTTTTATTGAAAAGAAAGTTACGAACAGAGTACTGGTGGTCCAAAAGTATCCTAAAAATAGGTAATATACGTATATTGCCCGCAAATATAAAATTTATATGTATGAGCTTTAGAAACAGGAAGATGAACGAGGTTCTGGCGAGTACAAATACATATTAATGTTTCTCGACATTGTACTTTAATTGTTTTTATACTCCAATGTCATGTATCTTTTGGGGTTTTTTTTAATTTAAACACACAAAGGCAAACACTTCAGTGATACATTGATACTGCAACAGCAAATTGCACACATAACTTCACACGCTATGAGGACTGTGAGTTTTAGAGAGACAATTAAACACTTACTTTGCAAAGTTGTTGCACGTAGACAATAATGGAATTATATCCAACTGGTACGATGAGTGGTGTGTAATTAATATGGGTTACTGTGGCAACAAATGCTGAAAAAAACCAGCTTAACACTATTGTAAAAAATATAATAAATGCTTAATAAGAACGTAGATACCTAAATTAATGCACATGACGCTTCGTGGATAACTTTCATCACGGACGCTCTAAGTCAAACGTTTTATCTCAATGGTATCAATTAGTCGACCAGTGTTATATCTCAATGATATCTATCAGTCGACGACTGTTTTATCTCAATGATATCAATCAGTCGGCTACTGCTATATCTCAATGATATCAATCAGTCGACCACTTTTTATCTCAATGATATCAATCAATCGAATAGAGCTATATCTCAATGATATCAATCAGTCGACCACTGCTATATCTCAATGATATCAATCAGTCGACCACTGTTTTATCTCAATGATATCAATCAGTCGACCACTTTTTTTATTTCAATTATATCAATCAATCGAATAGAGCTATATCTCAATGATATCAATCAGTCGACCACTGTTATATCTCAATGGTATCAATCAGTCGACTACGGCTATATATCAATGATATTAATCAGTCGACCACTGTTATATATCAATGATATCAATCAGTCGACCACTGTTATATCTCGATGATATCAATCAGTCGACCACTGTTTTATCTCAATGATATCAGTCAGTCGATCACTGTTATATCTCAATGATATCAATCAGTCGACCACTGTTTTATCTCAATGATATCGATCAGTCAACCACTGTTTTATCTCAATGACATCAATCAGTCGACTACTGTTATATCTCAATGATATCAATCAGTCGACTACTGCTATATCTCAATGATATCAATCAGTCGACTACTGTTTTATCTCAATGATATCAGTCAGTCGATCACTGTTATATCTCAATGATATCAATCAGTCGACCACTGTTTTATCTCAATGATATCGATCAGTCAACCACTGTTTTATCTCAATGACATCAATCAGTCGACTACTGCTATATCTCAATGATATCAATCAGTCGACTACTGTTTTATCTCAATGATATCAATCCGTCAACTACTGCTATATCTCAATGATATCAATCAGTCGACTACTGTTATATCTCAATGATATCAATACGTCAACTACTGTTATATCTCAATGATATCAATCAGTCGACTACTGTTTTATCTCAATGATATCAATCCGTCAACTACTGTTATATCTCAATGATATCAATCAGTCGACTACTGTTTTATCTCAATGATATCAATACGTCAACTACTGTTATATCTCAATGATATCAATCAGTCGACTACTGTTATATCTCAATGATATCAGTCAGTCGAATATTGTTATATCTCAATGATATCAATCAGTCGACTACTGCTATATCTCAATCAGCACAACAATTGACAAGAAAACTCCTTACGTTGTTTGGATGGTGTTTTTTTTCTAATTCTAGGCATATAGAACTAGCTTAACCCTTCCACTTTGTCTGTACCGAAGCCTGGAGATTGAACGTTCATGCATGTGTGTGCTTACAGTGTTGAATTTACCTCTGTTTCTACGATTGTTCGTATGCATTTTGGTTAATTGTTTTATTTGATTTTTGGTGTTTAACGCCACTTTCAGCAATATTTCAGCTATATCATGGCGACCAGTTTTAATGGTGGAAGAAGCCGGAGTACCCGGAGAAAACCACCGACCATGGGTAAGCAACTGGTAAACTTTATCACTTGCGGGTGCGAGTCGAGTGCACCCTGTTTTGTAATTTACAAAGCCGGGCGCGAACCCACGCCGTATTGGTGATAGGCTTGCATGAGTTGTTAGGTAATCCAAATACCAACTCATTGAGCCACCCGGGCCCTCGTATGGATTTTTGAATTGTGTCATATGTAACATAGCAAAATACAAGACGTCATGATGTCAGTGGAGAGCCAATCGGCTTCAACCTGTAAGATTGTGATCAACGAACATCCATATGAACTACTATGGAATTTTGAAATTTCTAAGAAGAAAAAAATCATGATCTGAGCTTCTACATTTTTTTAATAATAAGGTTTAAGATAAATTGCACTTTGTATCAAACATGTATAACCACCACGATATAACTGAAATATTGTGGAAAGTGGTGTTAAACACCATAGCCCTAACCCTCAAATATGTATATAATAATCTGTGTCACCAATAAAATATATATTCTCCAATAACCATTAAAATAAATTGTCTATCCTTAAGTCAGACCGTCTAGTTGCTTGGTGTCTTCTTTAGAAGAAGACCGTCCTGTTATTCAGTGATAATTGATAGTTTAAAACCTTTCTATTTCCATTGGGGTCGAGCATCGTATCACAAGAACATCCTGGTATAGGTGTAGTAGTAGTAATAGCAGATCCGTTTATGCCTTGAAATTTAACAAGAGCAAAAACGAAAATTGCCAAAAACACTTGTTTCTCCATTACATATCTAAAAAGAAAATATTTCTTTATTAAATCCAGTATCAATTCGAGTGCGCCTTAACAAAGGTGGCAATTAATGATGTAATATTAAAAATATGAAAAGGTGCAAACATTGTCACGCTGTTAGAAAAAAAAATCACGTATTTGATTCTACAAGATGGATGGAACTCAAAAGCATAATTATATCAGTTTATATTAGGAAATATTTAAAGATACCAAAGGGAAAATCAGAGGCCGTACATCGAAGAAGGATAGACAATACAATGGCCAAAAGGAAAAGAGCAAAAGAACAAACAACGAACAACACAATATTTCACAAGATACTAAAGATCGAACAAAAAGAGTTTGAAGATACCAAAATGGGTAATCAGAATCCGTAAATCGAAGAATGACAGGCAACACAATGGCAAAAAAAAATAAAGAACAAAAGGACAAACAACGAACGAACACCACTACACACTATTGGTGAATCCGTCGTGTTGCTATGGTTACAAACCCGGTGATAAGTCATGAATGAGGAAATGGTCGGATTGTGATTACGACAGGCGGAACATAGCTGTGTTCATTAATACATGTTTCTCTTCCTCGTGAACCACGAACAAAACAGTTATTTTTACATACATTTTGTTCGTTATGTTGATGTTGGTCAAATTATTGACCATCACTGTTTAAACTTTATTTACATAATTTGTCTTGAAGATCAGATAAGGTTATTAAAAGTGAATTTTTTTCACATTTGATATCATAAATATCATAAATATATAGGCACAACAAATATTCCATCTTTTCTTAATTAAAAATAGCTTTACGTTTTATATCTAGAACAGGACAATTCCAAAAATCTTTTAGAGAAGGAAATTTCACTCCGAATTTTTACCTCACTCCGTATATAATTGAAACCAATACGTTGTAGATACATATGATTTTCTCTATTTGCCTTAAGGTTATGGTGTTTAACGCCACTTTCAACAATATTTCAGTTATATTGTGGTGGTCAGTTTGATTGGCGGAGGAAACCGGAGTACCTGGAGAAAACCACCGTGACCTGCCATAATTCACTAAAAAAAACCTTTATCACATGACTTTTTATGTTGTATCGAGCAGACATGGCCATCCTATCTAGTCAACTTTCACATATAAATAGGTGAGAAGCCTTGTTGTAAAGAACGCCGAATTCTAAGCTTCAACTTTATATATAATATATTTATTCTTCGTGGTACAGACGTTATCATATGCACAATACTATTTTTATAACAGACAGTCGATAGCCTTGACTAGCATTTAAATATTAGATAGTCACAAGGCTAACTATAGACATATTAGATAGTCACAAGGCTAACTATAGACATATTAGATAGTCACAAGGCTAACTATAGACATATCAGATAGTCACAAGGTTAACTATAGACATATTAAGAAAACAATAGTCAACTTTGAACCAATTCCATATTTCGTTATCTGTACGCAAGTGACAGAATACTTTTCAAGAGGGTATCTGCCGAAAAACTTTCTGAAAGACGTGAAGATTCTTTTAAAAAAGATCCCTGACTTAATAGTTTAATTACTCAGAAGACGGTGACATTGTGCAAAGTCGGAATACAAACCGATTCGCCTCCGTTCAAGCAGACCACATACTATCAAAAAACTGAATGACAAAACAAACATCATAATGGACAGTACAACAGCAAGCAGGGTCAATGAATGCTCTCAGTTAAGTGAAGGTAGAATATGGTGGCTTAAGACTACTAGTATTACTAGAACAACACAGTAATACGTAAAATATGATTGTTGTTCGGTTACGAATGAAAGAGTAGTTATACTCATAGAAACAATTGCTGTAATTCATGAGTTATCAGTCAGTTGTGTTCTGTTCTGGTATTTTCCTCCTGTATTTTACGGAGCACTCCCATTTAGGATATTTTTTTCTCAACCTACTTTAATTTATTAATTAAAAGATGTAATTAAACATTACTGGCGAGTTAAATTTAAGTAAAATGTAAACTAAAATAGTGTACTATAATATTAAAAATGTAATAATTATAATATGTAAAATATTTAATACTTGCCGATTAAGATTTTCTTTAACTTTGAAAGTTTAAAGTTCTGGTGGCATTATAGTATATATTGAAACAAAATACTCACAAAATAAGGTCATTACCAAGGTCATTACCAACAAAAAATTTATTTGGATCAAATTAGACCAAAACTTAAGTGGTCTGAAACATGATATTTATTTGTGCTGTTTATATATAAAACATAGAATTAAAGCAGTATGTCCCGAAAATGATGAGCTATTTGAACAATTAACATATTTTATTAACAAATACTCACAAGTTGGAAAAATAATTGTTATGGGAGATTTTAACAGCAGGACAGCAAGATTACCAGATTACATTGAACTCTAGATGGAAATTTGTTGAACTCAGATAGTAGTAATATTTTACCAGATAACTATACTATTGACTTAGAAATGCCACCTCAACATAACTTAGACAAAGAAGTCAATGAGCAAGGAAAAAATTTGATAGATCTTTGTATTGAACCTAAATTAAGGATACTTAATGGAAGGGTTGATGGGGACTCACTGACGTACAATACTTGTTATAGTTCCAGAGGTAGTAGTAGCGTAGATTATTTTCTAGCTTCTGAAGATATTTTTCATGATTTTATTTTTTTACATGTCTTCCAACCAAATGAGTTATCTGACCATAATGTTTTATGGGCTGGGTTGCAAAATATTTGTAATTATAACCTTAATAGTGAAAATACAGAGTGTAACTATGAAATTTTACCAGGTAAATTTAGTCTGGAAACAGGCTCGAGAGAAGATTTTGTTACAGCCCTTGAAGAAAACAAATCCTCTACCATGCTCAATCAGTTTTTTACTTGAAGTAAACGATCCATCAGCTGATATTAACACTCTGGCTGATAATTTGAGCAACATTATTTTAAATGCTGCAAATAAAACTTTTCATTTTAAACA
The DNA here is from genome assembly GCA_963680875.1 of Bathymodiolus brooksi. Taxonomy (NCBI): domain Eukaryota; kingdom Metazoa; phylum Mollusca; class Bivalvia; order Mytilida; family Modiolidae; genus Bathymodiolus; species Bathymodiolus brooksi. The sequence goes on from OY804590.1 coordinate 71,725,181, forward strand.
ATTTAAGAGAAACAAGAAAAGAAAAAGATACAAACAAAAATGGTTTAATGGTAATTGTCACTTCCCTTAAAAGAGAACTTAATAGCATTGGAAAGAAGTTAAAACAACATCCTGATAACTTTGGTCTAAGAACTTCGTAAACTTTGAGCCGTAATGAAAGCGGGAGGTTTGGCGCTTTAAAATCTGATTCAACCCACCATTTCTTTAGAAATGCCTGTACCAATTCAGGGTCATTACGGTTTTCACAGTTTTCCGGTTGTTGACTGATTTTGCCTGTTTATATACTTATGAGTTTTGACTTTCCCTTTGTAAGATTGTTCGGAGTTCGGTAATTTTGTTATTACCCTTATTTCATAGAATGCGTAAAGAATACAAAAAATTATTGAAAGAAACGAAACAAAAATTCATAAAAGCAATAGTAGAAAAACTAGACTCTTTACATGAAGATGATCCAAAATCATTTTGGAAAACTATTGATAATTTAAGAAAGGGTGTTCAAATTCAGGATAATCCTATATCTCTATCCTCATAGACATTGTATATGCAAAAACTGTATGATGAAACTAATGCAAATATTGATTTATCTCAATTAGAAAAAGACAATGTAAATAATAAAGATTTAGATTATACATTTGTATGTAAAGAGATAAGAGATGGTATTAAAAGGCTAAAGAAGAATAAACAGCCTGGTATAGACTTAATTTATAATGAATTCATTATTTATGGAAAGGATATCTAACTGTTACCTATTGTAAATCTTTTTAATAAGATCCTGTCAACAGGTATTTTTCCAGATGCATGGAATTTATCTTGTATTTCATTCTTACACAAAAATGGTGACATAAATATATGTGACAATTACCGATGCTTGAGTTTAACAAGTTGTCTTGGTAAATTATTTACATCTCTTCTTCAAAAGAGACTTCATAAATATATGGAAAATAATGATTTGTACAACATTTATCAAGCAGGGTGCAGACCGAACTATAGGACATCGGATCATATCTTTACAATAAAAACCTTAATTAACAAATATCTGCATAAGTGTAAAAAAACGATTTTCGCCTGTTTCGTCGATTTCACAAAAGCTTTCGATTCAGTTTGGCACTCGAGTCTTTTTAAGAAACTATTAGACCTTAAAATTGGGGGGGAATTTTTATAAGACTATTAAATACATGTATTCAAATTCAAAGTTTGTGGTGAAGAAAGATAAACTAATCTCGCCTATTTGCAGTTCATATAAAGGTGTGAAACAAGGGGATGGATTGAGCCTTTATTATTTAATTTGTATACTAACGACATGCCTAGTATTTTTGATTTTTCTGTTACAGAACCGGTGTCTTTAAATACAACTAGATTAAACTGTTTATTATATGCAGATGATTTAATTCTATTATCAGAAAGCGAGAAGGGCCTGCAATCCTGTCTTGACAGTTTAAATTCTTATTTAGGTGGAAGTTGAAAATCAATGTTACAAAAACTAAAGTAATGGTGTTTAGTAAAGACAAGAGAAAATTGTCTCAATTTAATTTTACTATTGATAACCAACATATTGAAGCTGTAGAAAAATACAAATACCTTGGAGTAATTTTATCATACAATGGTAACCTGAAACATGCTGCGGAACACATGTGCAACAAAGGCTTAAAAGCCATATTTAGTTTAAAATGTAAGATACTAGACTTTGAATTTTCCAGTATTAAACTAAAATTAAAGTTATTTGATACACTCATAAGACCAATTACAACTTATGGATCTGAAATTTGGATTAGTGATTTTTCACAGAAAGACTTGAAAAGAGATAATCTTCCTTTTGAAAAAATTCACAACAGGTTCTGCAAGTTTTTACTTGGTGTACACAAGAAAGCTTCAAATTTCGCATCTAGATGTGAATTAGGTAGACTACCAATCATCAGTTGTATTACATCATTAGCATTTAAATATTATATTCAAGGCTAAAACAATTTCCACCTACAAGACTCTTACATGAAGTTTTTGAAGTGGATAGAGGTCTTTTTCAAGAAGGTCATAAATCATGGTTTTCATTTATAGACAGTTCAGCTAAAAAGTACAAGATAAATCTTCCAAATTTTTCAATTAATGAAATCCCAAAAATGATTGCAGATTTTTACAAGTAATCGGTGGAAGACCAGTTAGAAATTTTTTCAAACATCGACGTTGATTCGAAATTGAACACCTTCGCTAAGGGAAACCGACCATTTAACTTGAAAGGGGGGGGGGTATGGTTTTTTGTTTTGTTCAGAAAAAAATTTTCGGATAACATACGAGCTAGAATATTTTTTTCCAGAATTTAACATTAAGTTATATGACAAAAACTCTGAATCAGATTATTTTTTTTTTCCTCCACCAAAATCAGAATATTTTTTCCAGCAACATTGGGAATCAGAATATTTTTTTAGAAAAAAACCATACCCCCCCCCCCCCCCTTTCAAGTTAAATGGTCGTTCCCTAAATGTTACAAAGAATTTAATTTACAAAAATATTTGGATGTTAACCATACAAAACCTTTGGTAAAAGAATTAACAAAATTGAGAATTAGCGCTCACACTTTGCTAATTGAGAAAGGAAGGTATCGTAGACCTAAACTTCCTAGAGATCCAAGACAGTGCACAGTATGTCCACAAATAGAAGATGAAGAACATTGTATTTTATTTTGTAAAAAAAAACATGATTCGATCAGAAAAAATATATTTTCTAAATTAAATATTGATGTAACAACTTTAACAGCAAATAGTGAAATGACCTCATCCATTTTTACAAAATTAATGAATCCTGATAACAAACCAGACACAAAAGATGTGTGTAGTTATATTCAGTTAGCTTTTTCTACATATCATATGGTTACTTGATAACTTTGTAAAGGTATTCTATCCAGGATTAATTATATTAGTTATTATTTATTGATTTTCCAATAAACTAGTCTTAGTCTTAGTCTTAGTCTTATAACTGATGTTTGATACACACACGCTCATTTTTAACATTTTTATAAACGATATATTTTACTTCATTGAACATGGAACATTGTACAACTATGCTGATGACAACACCTTATCATATGCAGATCAAGATTATAATACCTTAATTAATGTTTTAGAAAAAGAAAGTTCTATCTTAATTGAATGGTTTAATTTTAATTGTATGCAAGCCAACCCAGATAAATTTCAAGCTATTGCTGTTGGGAAGAAAACTTATGCAAAAGAACTTGTTTTTAATATTGAGTCTGCTAATATATCATGTGATGAAGTTGTAAAATTATTGGGTATTGATATAGACTATCAGCTAAATATTGATAAACATATAAAAAATATCTGTCGTAAAGCTTCATAGCAATTAAGTGTACTAAAGCGTATTGGTTGTTTTTTATCTAAACTTAATAAGCTAACAATTTTTCATTCTTTTATATTGTCTAATTTCAATTTTTGTCCTTTGGCTTGGCATTTTTGTTCAAAAGCAAACACTATTATAAAACTGGAGAAAATACAGGAAAGAGCTTTACGTTTTATCTATGAGGATTACAATAGCACATATGAAGAACTTTTACATATAGCAAAAGTACCATCTCTACAAATAAGGAGAATGCGCACTATGGCATTATAATGTTTTAAAATATTGTATAAACTGTCTCCACCATGTTTAAATGATTTAGTTGTTTTAAAAAATAGTAAATATAGTTTTAGATATTCTAATATTGTAGAGATACCTAGAGTAAAGACTACTGCCTATGGTAAGAATTCTTTTAAATATACAGCTGCTGTTTTATGGAATGACCTACCTGATGATTTTAGAAAAATTGCCAATTTTAACCAATTTAAAAACATCTTATTATCTTGGAATGGAAATGAATGCAAATGTAATGCATGTAAACAATTTTAATATCATCAAGGTCTTTTCAATTTTTATATTATTTATATTTATTTATTTTTTAGCAGTAACACCAGCTTTATTTTATTTCTTAGCTTTTATTACTGTGCTTGATTAACTTTTTTACTTTTGTATATGCTTACCTTGTCTGTGCTATATGTGTGCTTTAACTTATTTGCTGTATTTTGCTACTATGAGTGCTTTTATCTAAATTATTAATTTGTGTGCATGCTTTTGTTGTTTTTAACTGTTATTTATTCTTGTATTGTGTATGTCGGTCAAAAGCCCACTAGGGCTTGTGTTGTATTGTTATTTAAATATGCCGACTATAAATAAAACTTATCGTATCTTATCTTATCTTATTCATTTATACATGTTAACTTATTTTTCTATTTTATTATTGTTTTTTCTTCTAATTTACTTTAATAATATTACTGATTGAAAATGATTTGTTTTACGTTATATACTGTTTGTAACTATAGTTCAACGCCTGCATAGGTTGTTGTACCAAGATGTTGTTAAGTACATGTATTATCCAATATCTTGCTTTAATCATTCTTCATGGGCTCAGTATACGTAGTCAGTGCTTTGACAATATATTAATAGTTATTGAAACTTACAGTCTCCAAATAATGTAATTATACTTAGCACTCTAAGGTTCTCCTCGCTCAGGCATAGGTGACCTTATTCGAATTTGGCTATTCTTTTTAGACCCTTTGGTGTTATTGCTCCAAAAGATTTAAATTCCAGAAATTTAGATATCTACATTTTTATTAGCCATCAATTTTTGACTCTGGTTTTGTGATTTTCAGATTAGAAGGGTTCCGAAGATGTATTTTTTCATTATATTATACAATTGCAAGATAAAGACAAATTCATCGAAAACACTCAATCCCAGAACCTGAATTATCAACGAAAACTCCCAACATCAGAGCATGGATTATGAACGAAAGCCCCCAACTCCAGAACCTGGATTATGAACGAAAGCCCACAACCCTAAGACCTGGGTTATCAACGAAAGCCACCAACCCCCAGAACATGGATTATCAACGAAAACCCCAACCCCAGAACATGGATTATCAACGAAAGCGCACAACACCAGAACCTGATACATGAATTATCAACGAAATCCCCAACCTCCAGAACCTGGATTATCAACGAAAGTGCCCAACCACAGAACCTGGATTATGAACGAAAGCCCACAACCTCAAGTTATGGATTATGAACGAAAGCCCACAACTCCCAAGACCTGGATTATCAACGAAAGCCCCCAACCCCAAGACCTGGATTATCAACAAAAGCCCCCAACCCCCAGATTATCAAGGAAAGCGCCCAACCCCAGAACCTGCATTATCAACAAAAGCCCCCAACCCCCAGAACCTGGATCATCAACGAAAGCGCCCAACCCCAGAACCTGCATTATCAACGAAAGCCCCCCAACCCCCAGAACCTGGATTATCAAGGAAAGCGCCCAACCCCAGAACCTGCATTATCAACGAAAGCCCCCCAACCCCCAGAACCTGCATTATCAACGAAAGCACCCAACCCCAGATCCTGGATTATCAACGAAAGCCTCCAACCCCAAGAACCTGGATAATCAACGAAAGCGCCCAACTCCAGAACCTGGATTATCAATGAAAATGCCCAACCCCAGAACCTGGCCATGGATTATCAACTTAACGAAAGCGCCCAACCACAGAACCTGCATTATCAACGCCTTAGTGTGGTTATATTAGTTTTGTGTTTTTTAAGTTGAAAGGTGATTATTTGTTATATATATATTGATATTTTCTGAATTAATGACAATTACTGCCTAACCTTCTTTTTCCATAGCATAAAACATCAACAATCGCCCAGCATCAGTCATAAAATCATGCACCTGGCACATGTCCATCATATCTTATATGGTATGCCCCTCCGAATGTATTATTATCACTAATATATTGTGGTTACCTCTGTAACTTATTATGAACTCTCTCCTGCCTTGTAATAATGTTTTTTAAATTTTATTTTAGAGACCTCCATTAGTTTGTTGTTTGATGTATGGCTGCAAATATTAAGTAACACGACGGGTGCCACTAGTGAAGCAGAACTGCCTAAACCTGAGGTCTAGCTGTTTCTTTACATGTCTTAGTGGTGTGTTGTTCATGAATGTATGCACGTTTCTAGTTCCGTATTGTGACGTTCGTCTTTACTCTGATTTTTTGTATGGGTTCAGATTTTATTTATATTATTTGTATTTATTTACATACACTGGTGTCCACCATGATTTCCATATCATGGTCGGTGTAACAGATGATTGGTGATTGTCTACAAGTTTTTTTTAACTTATGTTACAATGTATTTTACTTTTAAATATTTCATTTTAAATATGTATATAAACATGAGTAGTTCAATGTCCAAAGTAATCATAAATATAGACAATAAAAGTATATTGTTGGCAAATATAGAATTCATTTGTAAAAGGTTTAAGGCCCATTTACACCATCAAAGTTTTCCATCAAAAACTTGGTCAAAGTTTTTGACGGAAAATTGGCTTAAAGAAAACTTTGTCAAAGTTATCCCGTTTACACGATCAAAGTTTCTAACCGAAGTTACCTTTTGGCGGTAAATTCAAAGACAAACAAAACGGCTGATTTAGATTCCGAAAAGATGCTTTGATTGGTCAATTCCCTTCAAAGTTCTTAGAAAAATAGGATGGGTGTTTATTCGGTCAAAGTCAATCAAAGTTCTATGACAAAGTTTTTGATGCAGGTTTACACGATCAAAGAACTTTGTTAAAGAAAACTTTGACCAAGTTTTTTATGGAAAACTTTGATCGTGTTAACAGGCTTTTAGAAACAGGAAGACAAGCGAGACGCTGGCGAGTACACATGCACGTTTCCTGACAATGTACGTATACTGTTTTTTTACTCCAATGCAAGTTGGACATTTTAGTTGAATTTATTATAGGTTATCTAAAGCAGTGTCTACGTTCGACCAGTGTCTATTGTGATTCGCTCTACATAAAATGCAGGGTACCAGTAGACGGTATACGTCTAGAAGATGTTTGTTTGATGGTATTTAACGCCACTTCCAACAATATTTCAGTAATATCGTGGCGGTCAGTTTCATTGGTGGAGAAAACCAGAGAAAACCACCGACCTGTCGCAAGTCACAGACAAACTTTATCACATAATATTACAATACACCTCAACTTGATATTATGTTCATATCACGATAGTATTATAGTGTAAAGATCAAAGGGAAAATGTACAAATCATTGATAAATGTGTATATCTCCATTATCTTAAAACTTGACTTTATTTTTATATTTGTAGCTTGTTCACCAAAATTACACAGCAATTTACACTTCAATAGCCAGTAATTCAGGGAATTATCAAGTTCAGGGAAAAGTAAAATTCACAACATGAAATTATGATGTCATGATGTAAATCTGTAGAACCTATCAGTAAAATTAATATTTCATACTGCTTAGGTACGGTGTCCCCTTTTGCAGTACAAAAATAGACTATGTAAATTGTTTGTTTGCTTTTTGTTTGTTTGATGGTGTTTATTGCCACTTTCAACAATATTTCAGTTATAGCGTGGTGTCAGTTTTATCAGTGGAGGAAACCGGAGGACCTGAAGAAAACCACTGACCTGTCACAAGTCACTGACAAAATTTATCACATAATGTTGTACACCTCGCCCTGATCGAGATTCAAACTCACAACATCAGTGGTGATAGGCACTGATTGCATAGGTAGTTGTAAATCCAACTACCATACAAGCACGGCCACGACAGCCCCCATCTAGTGGACATATAAAGCAAATATATGTATACCTACACCTTTATATAGACAGTAAATGTAATATATGTATACCTACACCTTTATATAGACAGTAAATGTAATATATGTATACCTACATCTTTATATAGACAGTAAATGTAATATATGTATACCTACATCTTTATATAGACAGTAAATGTAATATATGTATACCTACACCTTTATATAGACAGTAAATGTAATATATGTATACCTACATCTTTATATAGACAGTAAATGTAATATATGTATACCTACATCTTTATATAGACAGTAAATGTAATATATGTATACCTACACCTTTATATAGACAGTAAATGTAATATATGTATACCTACATCTTTATATAGACAGTAAATGTAATATATGTATACCTACATCTTTATATAGACAGTAAATGTAATATATGTATACCTACATCTTTATATAGACAGTAAATGTAATATATGTATACCTACATCTTTATATAGATAGTAAATGTAATATATGTATACCTACATCTTTATATACACAGTAAATGTAATATATGTATACCTACATCTTTATATAGACAGTAAATGTAATATATGTATACCTACATCTTTATATAGACAGTAAATGTAATATATGTATACCTACATCTATATATAGACAGTAAATGTAATATATGTATACCTACATCTTTATTTAGACAGTAAATGTAATATATGTATACCTACACCTTTATATAGACAGTAAATGTAATATATGTATACCTACATCTTTATATAGACAGTAAATGTAATATATGTATACCTACATCTTTATATAGACAGTAAATGTAATATATGTATACCTACATCTTTATATAGACAATAAATGTAATATATGTATACCTACATCTTTATATAGACAGTAAATGTAATATATGTATACCTACAACTTTATATAGACAGTAAATGTAATATATGTATACCTACATCTTTATATAGACAGTAAATGTAATATATGTATACCTAAATCTTTATATAGACAGTAAATGTAATATATGTATACCTACACCTTTATATAGACAGTAAATGTAATATATGTATACCTACACCTTTATATAGGCAGTAAATGTAATATATGTATACCTACATCTATATATAGACAGTAAATATACTGATTGTAGTATTAATGATAGTATGTGTATACGTGTAGGATTAACATAGTAGTCATTATTCCTGGCTATTCTTCAATTGTTTATGATATCTTCATGTTCCAAAAATAAATGAATTAAAATACAGAGGTTAAAAAAGTCTTGAATCATGTTATAAATTGTAAAGAAAATTTGACATATCCAAACAGTTAAACAAAGACACAGAAAAAAAATATATATGAAACAAAAAAACCATTAACTTATACTTATACTTTTTATTATTGGGGGGCTTTTGTCTGGGGGGGGGGGGGGCTTATGTCCTAGACCCATGTAATGTGTCTTGCTCACACATATACAATGATTTCATTAAAACAATTAATTAAACAATATTTAAACTAATATTTACATTTATTTGAATTTTATAATGTAATTACAGTCAGTAACAATGTGATAATTTTTCTCAACATAATGAAAAATGCAATACAAATATTCATACTTAAGAGATATTTATTGCTTAATTATTTACGGTAACAACGTCCATTTATATCACAACAATTGAGAACTCCTTCACCATCAATATACTGCCACCTACAGTACAGTCAGAGACATAGTGTGATAAATACACTAGATGTACAGTGCTCGAAATGGAAATTTGAATTAACTGGTCCGAATCAAATTCTTGAATTTATTTTTATATAGTTCCCCCCCCCCCCCCCCCCTCCTCAAAAATGACAAATTTACAGGTCCGAACAAAGTTTTACTGATCTTGGGGCAGAGGACCGGTGATCATCGTGAGGACTGGATCATGTCTCACTACTCTTGGTAATATAGATATATCTTTCGTTCTGTTTAATATTATCATCAAAATTTCTTTTGTATATTATAGAGTGTAAATTGTTCTCACACAAAATGTATAAAAAGTAAGTAATTAGATTAAACAGAGCAAAAGATATATCAGTATCACTTAAAACAGTGAAATGTCTATCACAGTGATTTATCATGCTATGTATCTGACTGTACTGTACATGGTACATGTTGTATTTTCTCTATGCACAAGAGACACATAAAACTGCTTCTAAACAACCTTCCAACATATACAATATGTACTACACCTAATTTTCCAGGTAGGAACATGTACAGTCAAACTTGTCTTAGCGACCCCCTCCATAAAACGACTTCCTTTGTTAGCCGACCTTTTTTATTCCTCCCCAGCATTTTCCCATGCATTTGACCTTTATATAATGACCGTGTTCTTTGGGTGAAAATCCTACGCATAACGACTATAAGAAGATTATTATCAAACCGGAAGTTAGATAATAAATAAACAAACACAGTCCCGACTTTGGAACAATTTATATTTATATTAATAAAATTAATTACATTTTATTTCCGTTTTGCCCAGCTGATTGCCACCATCTCTCTTAGCCGATATTTGCATGATCTACTGACATCTCACTCCCAAAAGTACATGATTACAAAGTACCTGTTACTAGTTCATAATATAGATTTTTCATATTAAATGAAGTCACGATTAGCGTTATTGTGTAAGACTGCCATTTTTTTACAGGTAAGTTGTACACGTGATGATTTATTATTGTTGTTTTGTTTCATTTGGTTTATTTCATATTTATATAAAATATTTAAAATTGCTTTACTATAGAAAATACCATTTTAATCTTTCACTTTTATAAATAAATAATCATGTTTTTGAAAATTATTGAATTATGAAGTACTGGTTCCCAGCATATATTTCTGTCAACATTCGTTTAAAATGTTGTAACAGATCAAGGTAAACACAGGCTGATTGTGTGATTAGGCTATTCATAGCTATCGGTGAGTGATTGAAGTTGAAAACGTTTTTGTCAGTAAATTTCATTCTTCTGATCTTAATGTTTAATTGTAATTACGATAATAATTAAGATAACAATAGCTGTTGAAAGAAAGTAAAAACGTCGATCATTTAATATAATTATTCTTTTTTTCTCTCTCGGAATTTCAGCCACAAAGGACAGAAATATTTAACGATAATTGAACACATTTTTTATTTCATTATACCTTTTCTTGCCAGAATTTAAGCTCTATTCATGCATTTGTCCTCCACACGAACCGGTTAAAAGTTGGTGCGAATTATATACCCGAACTATGTTTTTTCCTCTCGAGATTTTGGGAGCAAATATCATAACCTCTATATAACGACTCCCTGTCTTTTACGACCTTTTTCAGAATTCCCTTCAATGGTCGCTATAGACAAGTTTGACTGTATATATATATCAATGTGACACTTTATAACATATGTTGTATGTTAATAAGTTTATGCTATTTTAATTAGCCAGTCCTCCACGTCATTCATGTCTGGTTTAGCATCAGTGTCTTTCCCCTTTAAACTACATTCAACAAAATCAATTTTGAGAGGTTTCAGATCGTCAAAGCTAAAATCTTTGTTGCGTTTGCCAAGGAAAGTGTTATTATTTCCCGTACTTTCAATCTGCTTCAGTGAGGCTGATCTTGTAACTCTTAATGTATTCCTATAAAAAAAAAATGCAAACAATACATTAATAAATCAATTCCAACACTCTTTATACATACATAGTTTATTAATAATTTAAAAAATATATTGTATAGTCTGTTTGACTTCTATAATTCTTAAAAATCCAGTTTTCAAATCAACATTTATTTTTCTAGATGTATATTAATGTATGATCAGTCATCTGTCAAAAGTATTCGGACATGTAAAAAATCCCTATATAATCAACCAAAACCATATTTTTTCAAAAAATTATTATGAAGTCATTTCTGGATAGATTTTAACAAATGTTACACCAAAACATTCGGAATTGTCAATATTTTGATTGTTTATTTACTCATTATGTTGTTATGAGTGATTTTTATTTGTACATAATTTAAACACAACAAATAAAAATTGACTTTGATTTTCCTATATATTTCAACTAAAAATAAATCATGGAAAAATTATGTACAAATAAAAACAACTCATAATGAGCAAATAAACAAACAAAATATAAACAATTCCGAATGTTTTGGTGTAAAATATGTTAAAATTTATCCAAAAATGACTTCACAATAATTTATTGAAAAAATATGGTTTTGGTTGATTATATAGGGATTTTTTTTACATTTCCGAATACTTTTGACAGATGACTGTATATACGAACTCTGACAATTAATTTCAAAGATTTTGGTCCATCATTAAAAAAGTTACCCATTAGGTCTCTATGTTAATTATATTTTCTGAAGTGTAAAAATCTCGTAGGAGTGAGTACAAATAACAGACTGTACCATGTGACATAGGACATTTAAATATTAAAAGACACCAATAACAATTGACTATCACCTTAATGGTCAGTTATTGAGTAGCCTTTTAATATTTAAATGTCCTATGTCACATGGTACAATGAAATATACATTGAAAGCACATGTCTGTTATTTTGTTTTGATGGTTGGGCTCTTACACTATTTGTACTCACTCCATGCAGTTTTTTACACTTCAGAAAAAATAATTAACATAGAGACCCACCGCTAACTTTTTTAATAATGGACCAAATTTTTGGAAATTAATTGTCAGAGTTCGCATACATCATATATTAATATACATCTAGAAAAAAAATTGTTGATTTGAAAACTAGATTTTTATCCCCTTGCCAATGAAGTTGCGAAGAGATATAGTAACACTACCGTCCGTCCGTAACATCCTTGTGAACACTCTAGAATCAACATCTTTCAATGGATTTTGACCAAACTTGGTACATACTTAGTCCTTAAGAGAATCTGGAACCCTATTGATTTTCAAGGTCATAGGTCAAAGACACCGGGTCAAATTTTTAGGCGTTGCCCTTGTTAAGAATTTTTTTCTGAAGATTTATAGAAGTCAAACAGACTATAATGTATGGTAAAGACCAAACATCCTGAATTGATTAAATTGGTGTTTAATGCCACCTTTTGTCATATTTGCTATATACATAACATGTATATACAAAATATGTATATTGTCAAAAAAAATATAATTTATTTGTACGAGTTTTTATCATGCAATGTTACTGCAGGAGAAATAAAACCTTTCCTGTGTATCAGTTGGTGTTCCTCAAGGTAAATAATTTTTCGAAGATGAACTCTCCATTTGAATAAATACAATACCTATTGTCCTTTGTGGAGTTCATTCAATGGGAAGATTAAATGTCTCAATAAAAAGTCAATCATTCTTTGATTAATTTTACTGTATAAAAAAAACCCATAAACTTCTATTGATTGCCAATGTCAAAGGGAAATAACTCCAGTAATAATGTAATAATTTTAGAATCAAGTAAGAAATGTACAAATGATCTATTAGAGAGATAGGGCTGTTAGCCAGAATATTTTGTCATTAACATTTGAACCCAAAGCACAGTTGATTTTAGAAGAAGTTCTACCAAAATCTGCCTTAATTAACAACTTCAAATTAAAAAACTTACATTTCTTTTTCTAACTGTGACCGAATGAGTTGTGCCCCCTTTGATACAGGTCGATCCTGCTTGTTACAAGCTATGAGTACTGGAGGTGCATTGTAAGATATGACACTATCACTAAGTATTGTGTACAGGTAGCTGAAAATAAAGCATGGTACATATTGCTAATAGAATTTACTGCATCAGAAAGTAATCATTATAACAGTGTAGTCCTCATGATGAGCACCGGTTCTCCGGCCGAAGACCAGTATAAAAATAAATTCAATGATTTGATTCGGACCAGTAAATTAATATCTTCATTTCGAGGACTGCAGTGCTATCAAACTTATTAGGTTTTATAGTAAACCTTAAGAATTTGAGGAGCCATTGAGATTGTGCATGTTTGGTAGTTGGATTTAAAACTACCTATGTAATCAGTGTCTATCACCACTAACATTGTGAGTTTGAATCCCGCTCAGGGCGAGGTGTAGTTGATACAACATTATGTGATAATGTTTGTCGGTGACTTGAAACAGGTTAGTGGTTTTCTCCACCAATAAAACTGACCACCACGATACAACTGAAATATTGTCAAAAGTGGAGTTAAACACCATAACCCTAACACTGACCTTTTAAGACTTTGAATCACAATTTATTAGGACATCAATGTTTCATCTGGGTCCTCTTACAAGAAAAAGTTCATAAGGCAACATTTTAGTTATAACTGTTGAATCCAGCTTCTTGTTGATATTGAAACTGTTTATAAGCAACAAAAGAGAGAATTATTGTGCTCCATAAAAAAAAAATCGCTTTTTTAAAAAATGAATGTGTTCGGTTGTGATTTACTTCCGATATCAAAATTGCGTAGTAATTTCTAGTTTCGACATTGCAAACGTTTTCACAAGATTGCCCAAGATTTGTAATGCTATGTACCACATATACTTTGTTGACTGATCTTAAAAAGATTGTGGTTATATTTATGAGGGATTGCCTCAAACGTGAAGGAGATTTTAGCACCAAAATATCTTCTAAAAGATTGAATAAACAAAATATGGATTCTGTTACTGTCAGACAGTCCATCAAGGCCTCATTAAATTTCTGTCTGACATGACAGTCGGAATGACAGCATTAGTCAACACTGTATTTTTTTTAAAAACTTACTCTGCAACATTTTTAATTTCTTTCTGTAACATTGAACTGTCAATCATAAATACAATGGCCCTGAAAGAAAAACAATCAGTCTTTAAAATATTACTACATTTGCACTACTAATACTAATAGTGAGTGAGTGATTGTTGTTTATACCTCCAACCTAGCAATTCTTCAGCTATATCAAGACCAGAACAAGTTAATCTTCAATGAGATGATGATGAGGTCCGTTTTGTACTAGCAACAAATACCAATTTGATAGTCTTTGGTTGGACCCGATCAGGGTTTGAATCCATGATCTACAGCACTGAAGGCGAGCATACTAACCATTACACCTCTGATGTGCACAACTGATACGTGAACACAGACATTAAAATATGACTACTACTAATAAGTGGACATTCATATTAGGCTTAAACAATATTAAAAAAAATGTACAAAAATGCTTCATTAGACATGTTCAATAATAAATATTATTACATAAGGCTCTATTTTACTGTTTTTCTATTGGCCAGAAGCAATATACGTGACATTCCATTTTCTAACATATTGATTAGCAAAAAGCAATTTCTGTGCAATAAAAAAAACATATTGCACTCTCGTGCAAAATCAATGAATGAAATTTCAGTTTTCATAAAATTTCAAAATTTTAATATTTAAATAATAATATTGAAAAAAAAAATAAAAAAAAAATTTAAGCTCAATATTGTTGTACTCTGCTTCATAAAACCTCATATTGATCTCGTTCAAGTGCAGTAATTGCATAATATTAATTCATTGGCATCTACTTCTAGGATTAGAGGTTATGGTGCTTAACGCCACTTTCAACAATATTTCCGTGATATCATGTTGGTCAGCTTTATTGATGGAGGAAACCGGAGTACCCAGAGAAAACCACAAACATGTCACAAGTCACTGACAAACTTTATCTCATAATGTTGTATAGAATACACCTCGCCTGACCAGGATTCAAACTCACAATATTAGTGGTGATAGGCACTGATTGCATAGGTAGTCATAAATCCAACTACCATACGATCACGACCACAACGACCCAAAATCTAATTCTAATACAGAGATTCATTTACTTTAAATTAAAGGTACAGTCAAACCTGCCCATGTGGTCACCTCTATTAAGCAGTCACCTGTATTAAAAGATCACATTTTTCCTTGTCCTGTCAGAAAAATTTCATATGAATTGAATCTCTTTTAGGAAGCTACCCTTCTTCTCCAAAGATGACCTCTGAATACAGGTTTGACTGTACAATTTTACATTTTCTGAAAATTTCCATCATCAGACTTCTATAAAAATAAACCTACCCATTTCATAGAAAGTAAAATATGTGCAAAGATTTTATTAGCTTGTCAAAATTGTTTATTAATACTCAAGATTCCATAGATATTTTACCTAGCCCTGTTTTTGTAACGTTCCAACAATGTCTGTCTAAGTCGTTCATGGCCTGGTAAGTCTATCACCCTTAAACTCTTGTTCTGAAATCAAACACAGTTCATGAGATTGAGAAGTATGCATGTCAAGAGGTGAGGGTTGTGATCACATGATCCGGTTTAACCCTGCCACATTATTGTGCCGGGACCTGTATTACTAACGTCATATGTTGTGGTCTTTATTTGAGTTCAGTGAGTTCAGTGAGTTCAGTTAAGATGAGAGATGATTGTTCGCTTTGATGATATTGGTGGAATTGATGACCATCACTGTTTAAACTTTCTTTTCAAATTATTTCAATTACAAATGAAAAAAAAAAAAATTTGATGATGCAACACTGAGCCAGGTCTTAGGAAATTGTGTCTTACTTTCTTCTGTAGAAAAAAAAAAGTCATCTTACAGTTAAAACTGTTGCTAAAATATTCCACCTTGAAAGTCTGGAATGTTTCAATGGCGTCACCACTATTTCAAAGCACAACAATATGAAAATACTGGTATATAAACCAAGAAATTTCAAACCATGCTAATTTTTTTATCCTGCAATCATTGCATTTGCTGTACAACAAACAAATTCAAATAAATGTGTGCTTTATTTGTCTAGTAGACAAAATAACAATCTCCTGGTAGCCGAATCATGTAGAGTGAACGACAAAAAAAATGGAAACAGTAAAACGATGACGTGACAGAGGACACCCAAAAAATTATTGTAATTACGCTTGTTCTTGCTCTTTTCTGCAAATGTTGGCAGTTGTTTCGGATTTTTTGACAATGCAGGATAAATTCAATATATGTACAATGTTGGTAAAAATAAAATTGATTAGTACTCACTGCAAAAGAGGCAAGAAAAGCTCGCCCGTCCATGGACTCGATTTTCTACCTGTTTCTAAAGCTCATACAATTTTCCGACAAAGTATGTACGCATATTGTATATATGCATGTGATTCCTTTCTTTACAATTTAAGTAGTCTATATTTGGACTACAAAAGGAGACACCTAAGCAGCATGAAATATTAAATTTACTGATAAGGTTCTCAGGCATTTTAATAAGAGGCGGTACTAGGTAAAAAATGGTAATTGGAAACTCCTAATTTCAAAATGTGTTGCATATGATATCCATGAAAATTGTTCAAATTTTAAGAAAATGTACCACCTGTAGATAGTGCAGTACTGGTAAACTTGAAAAATATTGAAAGCCCTGAGGTTCTACAGATTTACTTTATGACATCATAATTTCATGTTGTGAATTTTACCTTTCCCCGAACTTGATAATTCCCTGAATTACTGGCTATTGAAGTGTAAGTTTCTGTGTAATTTTGGTGAACAAGCTACAAATATAAAAATAAATACAAGTTTTAAAATAATGGAGATATAATACACATTTATCAATGATTTGTACATTTTCCCTTTGATCTTTACACTATAATACTATCCTGATATGAACATAATATCACTGTTTTTTTCAATGTGACACTATAACGACATCTTTGAAGTCATCTCACCAAATACTCAATAAACGTACTATTATTGATATGTTTTGCTCAAAATGAACTTCTCATCGCAAATCACATCTAAGACTTCACATTCGATGCACGATTGCTTTGAGAAATCCATTCTCGTAAAACAAATCAACAATAGTATATTTATATATCACATGATATCTCCATCAGATACAAATGTTTTATATATCACATGATATCTCCATCAGATACAAATGTTTTATATATCACATGATATCTCCATCAGATACAAATGTTTTGTATATCACATGATATCTCCATCAGATACAAATGTTTTATATATCACATGATATCTCCATCAGATACAAATGTTTTGTATATCACATGATATCTCCATCAGATACAAATGTTTTATATATCACATGATATCTCCATCAGATACAAATGTTTTATATATCACATGATATCTCCATCAGATACAAATGTTTTGTATATCACATGATATCTCCATCAGATACAAATGTTTTGTATATCACATGATATCTCCATCAGATACAAATGTAAATAACATAATGTGTGCCCTGTAGACAAAATTAACTACAGTGCTCCCTCGTTAAACCGCCACCTTCTGTGCAGTTGGTAGTTTGGCGGTATAACGAGTTTGGCGATAAACTGAGGGACATTGAAAACCGGAAGTTATGTGATCATATGAAAAGATAAACTTTCAACTCGACGGACATGCATTTTGCACTTGTACAAATACATAAGTATAAATAAAACATGTTTAATAAATAAATAAATTAGAATAATTATATTCACATCGGAAATGTCCTGTACAGTTTGCAGATCTTTGTCAATGTTGACAAATTCTTGAACCGTCATTTGTAGCTCGGGACATCAAGGTTATTATAAACACGTGACAGCAACAGTTCATCTTCATTTGAGGGGTTATTGGAAGATCCCATTTAATTGTCAAATTATCGGCAATTTGTTGTTATGTTAATTTTGGATTTTTCTTTGCATAACTTATAATTGCACGTTTTTGTTTGTCGTCTAATTAATTACGCTTTCTCTACAAGCACGACATTCTTATGACAACTAATTAAATTACAAATTTTACTCAGGATTAAAAGTACAAATATAATCACTAGAAAAGTAAATACAGGTAATTATTCTAATCAAAACAACTGATCACCTGTTCCGACCCTCAACTATAAGATCAATGACCGTGTCCGATGACCAGTTTTGATATTCCATAATTACCGATCAATACACAGCTGTCAAAAGGTAGTTGTGGGCGGTACTAACGGGGGAATTTAAATTGGTTTTACGACTTTTGTGTCTGAAAACCTGTGGCGGATGGCGGTAGCTGAGTTTGGCAGTATAACGGGGTATTATTAACGGGGGAAATCGGGACAGACGAGAATTTTGGCGATAGGCGAGGTTGGCGATAACACGGGGGGCGATAGACTGAGGGAGCACTGTATATATAACATGCTATTTAAATAATTTCATTAATAAACGAGTACACTGTCTTCGAGCGAATTGAAATGTTTTCGTTTGATACATATTAATACACTTATTACAGCTGAGGAGATGATGAGAGGAAAGTGGAATCAACCGAGGTTAGCCCAGTGTACGGTAATTGGCCTAGCAGCCATGTTGAATTTAGGAATGAAACAAAATCATAAATAATGTTGAGGCCATGAGAAAATGATTGTCGGTTTCCCCTAACCCGACCGGGTCAAATTTTTACTGCTGGGTCGTTATCTTTTATTACTAATAAATAAAATAAACACCGGCCGTGTGTCTTCTAACTCAGTGATATGGAGATTTTTGTTATCGTAAACAATTTCAGTCGTGTCTTTTTCGATGTTTTTCCACATGTCAAGGTCATTGATCTAGATCGCCAAAGCGCTTACGATATCGGTAAAATGACGTGACGTACAGTATGTATAAAATGGCCACCGCCGGTGTGCCCAGTGGAACCATTCTGGCTGTTCATTTACAGAAATGTTTGCATTTATCTTATTTATCAAACGAAATAAGAGTGATGCAAAATTTTTTGCATAGCAAAACCTTTATGATATATTTTCTGACCTTCACGGGAAGGATAGCAAAACCCTGATTTGCAATATCTCTTGAGAAAGAAAAAAAAAACTTGCCTGCCTGCCCTTAAAAATTTCCCTATGTTAGGGGAAACCAACAAACAATTTTACATGGCCTGAGGATAATCCAAGTAACATTTCTGCCTAGTTTGGTGGTTGTATTTCCTCTAGTGATTTCTGAGATATGTCTCTAATTTGGTGCAAAGGGAGGTAATCAATGTAAGTATTATTACCAAATTTTATGCTCCCTGGAAAAAAAACCATCAAAGCCTATAGTCATCACTTCCACTGGTCCTATGATTTTCAGTTGATATATATAAATTCAAATGTGACATATATCATTCTTCATATATTTCCTTGACATATGTATTTATGTACATGTGTGCCTCAAGTGTGGTAAGAGGCTGTCATGGTCGTGATCCTACGGTAGTTGGATTTACAATTACTTGTGCAATTAGTACCTATAACCACTAAAGTTGTGAGTTCGAACCCCGCTCTTGGCGAGGTATACTTGATACATTATGTGATGAAACAAGTCAGTGACTTGTGACAGGTCTGTGGTTTTCTCAGAGTAATCTGGTTTCCTCCACCAATAAAACTGACCGCCATGATATAACTGAAATATTATTGAAAGTGACGTTGAACACCATAACGTTAACCCCTATAATTATATTTCCTCTAGTGGTTTCTGAGGGAAAAAATGAAACATCAAACACTAGAAAACACAGATGCAAACTTATGACATCTATTTCGCATCTAAATATGCTTTATACATTTTGTACAAGTGTAGGATGAATTATGTTCCTTTATTTAAGCACACCGCTAATTATAGGGGAAAGATTGCATACATTATACGTCTGAACCCTATATATCTATTGACGTTGGAGATGAAGTTATCAAGAGGGGAGGGTTGGGATGCCACTAATCGGTTTAACACCGGGACATGTTTGTGCCTGTCTCAAGCCAGGACCTGGATTTCCAACGTTATATACTGTGGTCTTTTTTGTGTTCAGTGAGTGATGGTAAGATTGTTCGTTTTGTTGAGCTTCACTGTTTAACTTTCTTTTCATAAAGCTCCCCCCAAAAAATACCTGTGTTTCCGCTAACACGCTCTAAAATATTAGGGTCAGTAGGTAGGAAAAAGATTTTATTTTAAAAATATTTTTAGCTAGTTTCTACAGGGGACACATCCCGACTTTAATAGTACTTGTTCAAAAATGGCCCAAAAAAACTTGAGGGTAGGCACAAAAAATTAGGGTCGGTAGTGTTAGCGGAAACACATGTACATTTTTTTTGCCTAATGATGGAACTCTATTAAGGGAAAAAAATGTCCCTTTTCATCATGTACATGTATGAAGACAGTTAACTTACTCGAGTATAAAGAAGAGTTTTTCCTGACTCACATATCCCTAACAAAAGCACTCCACTTCTTTTGTTTGACTTTCCTTTAAAGATGAAGAAAACTGGAAATAAAAATGAACTAAAATTTTAGGCATACTAATGTAATAGGTTTAATTGATTACATAAAGATGTCAGTGGACAGGTTGTGTCAAAATTTATATGGTGTAGATCGAGTGATTGGTATTAGCACCAAGTGGGCAAATTGTCAACTGTAGCATGGCTTTTGTACAAGCCTTTGGTGAGCTTTTCTGATATTTTCCACATCGAGTGCATTTTTTTATATTTATAGACAATGTACATGTATATATATTGTACTTATCCTGCCATGTGATAAAATCCACTACAAGTTACAAAATGTATTGAAGAGATCAGAAACAAGCGTTGTTCTTATCCTGTTCAAGGGTGTTCTCTATCTCAAGTCTGTGTATGTAACTATTGTTACATTTTACTTACTGATCGCTCTACATGAATCAGGTATAAGAAAAGCTTTATTAGGTCCATGTTTATATACAACACTGAAGTTTATTTAACCCCTTTAATTTATTAGTACTCAAAAACACATGATTTCAGAATAAACAGGTTTTAATCAAATACTGTTGTAATCTAAATGTAGATCTCAATTTTAAATACGATATATAAAACATGTAGAGATGAATCACCAACCCTTTGTGTTACCTGTTAATAGATGGCTACTATTACCTTACTTTACTTAAAAAAAACTTCCTCTATTACCTTACTTTACTAAAAAAAACTTCCTCATCTGGATCTGTCACATATGATTAATATGGTATAATTGCAGTCCCTTGATGTCATTTGCAGTTTTTCAATCATATTATTATAATTATTATTACACATAGTACAATTCTAAATAACAATTCCCAACACTCAGGTTACACTGTCAAGCTGAAGGAATCCAGACCAAAACTGAAGGAATCTTCTAGAAAAATTTTGCTTAATGCCATAGGAATTACTGTGGACGCTGGCTTACTCAGCCACTATGTCCGCCTCTGTGATATTTTCTGTCGTATTTGTGTTCGACTTTACGTGACATCCGGTGTTTGATCGAATATTTATGTCCATCGAAAAGTCGTATTTGCACTCTTGGTGTTTCCACTGAGTGGTTGTCAAGACCAATTTCAAATTCTTTTACTGTTTTGGCAACTATAATTTCTTCCTGACAAACTGTTCCAAGTATCTACCACTCTACTTGTGAATGAGTATTTCCTCACGTTTAGTCTACATGACTGTTTCTTTAGTTTTTTATTGTGGCTCCTTGTGTTTGCTTGTGTGTTTAATTCCATCATTCCAATTGTAGCATGCGTGTCATAAATTCTATTCAAAATTTTAAATACCTCTATCATATCCCCTCTTGCCCTTCTATATTTTAGCGTTGGCATGTTTAGTTTCCTTAGCCTTTGGTTATATTCTATATTTTTTAGTGATGGTATTTGTTTCATGGCTCTTCGTTGCACATTTTCTATTTGTTCTATTTCTCCAGATTTGTATGGGGACCAAACAGCTGCAGAATACTCAAGATGTGGTCTAACTTGGGCTTGGAACAGGTATTTAAAGCTCTGTTCGTCTAGGTACAGGTACGTGTATGTCCTTCTGATAAGTCCCATTATAGTGTTTTATCTAGGACTGAAAACGGGCATGGTATTTTTTTTTTAAAAGGGCACTTTGCCCGTAGAATTTACCAAAAAGGGCACATAGAAAAATAGGGTAGGTAGGTAGGTAAAACCATTTTATTTTTCAAAATTATTTTGATTTCTTGACTTTAACAGTGCTTAACCAAATTGTGATGACTTAGGGGTAAGCGACGTTTTACAAAAAATACTAATAAAATGTGCTAGGGTAGGCTGAAAAAATAGGGACGGTACTGTAGTCTGTAGGGAAACCTTGAATAGAGATATATTTTTTTCTGGCCTTATTCATACAAACATGACACAGGTACACAGGGATTTAGCCAAGATTTTGAGACCATTAGTCACTTTTGTGGAACAGATTTTTTTTAAATTATGAATAAACAAGAATATAATGAGCTTAATCTTATAATCAGTTACGTTGCCTTATTGATTAGTAATGGAGATTGAAAACCTCCTAGGATGGGAACATACTCTGCAAATTAACAACCAACTGATAAAACATAACATTGCCACTATTTTTATCTCAATACCACACAAATTGTAATACCCCCTCCCCCCTATTGAAATATTACTGTGCTTTGGTCTAATACCCCTCCCCCACCCTTTTCGAAATGTCACTGTGCTTTGGTCTAATACCACAACAATTGTAATAACTCATATTTGTGTAGTCTTCAGCAAAAAACAAAATTCTGCCAGTTTGCCCAATGGTCCAACTTCTATCTAGATTCTTTGTAGGAAATCAGTATAAAACTGAAGCAAGTTGTAAAATAAATAATTATTTCTCAGACCTCATAATCAAATAGCAACAATTGGAATAAAAATACTGTAGTTATTTTTTTTAATTGCAGACACGTCTGTTTGTAAATAGTTCTATAAATAGAACGCAATTGTTACCCGGATGCTGATCAATATATAAAAAACTTATATGCGTCCTCGTGCAGTGCATTTCAACGAATTGAATGGCCAACCTTTGCATATAAATGAAATATAAAATATGAGAACTAAGATTTCATTTCACAGAAATGAGGATAAATACATCAAAAGTTTGTTTGGCTAAAAGTAGCTTCGCTTCGGTGGATTGCAAACTCCTGTTGATCGCGCCATTTTTTTTTTTTATAGTTTCTTCAAAGGACTACACGTCCTTGGTTTCTTTGATCAAAGTTATGACTTTTCGAGAAAATCACTTTCAAAATACTTAATGGATACGATAGATTTCAATAAACATGATATCAACATTTTCATAAATTTGGCAAAAATAGTTCGCTATGGCAGACATTGAGACGAATCGTGCAATGAATGACGATACGATACTATTAATTATATATTTTGACGGCAACTTTCCCAATGCGAAATTGCGCCCATATGACGATTACAAAAATATGTCCACTTTAAATACATACTGTGGCATTTTGAGTACATGTCATTACAATAAAAAAAATATTATAGTTGATTGAATGCTTTGTCCAGGTGAGATCAAAGATTACGCAATCAAAACAAATATTCTATAATCCGTTGATTGGCTTGTAAGTTTTTACTAGTAACATGTAATAAAATTGTCATTGTAGTGACTAATTAGTTTTAATCAGCAAATGAAGAAGAATGGATTGTTACAAACATTTTTTTACGATTTTTAGAAAATTCAAGTGACAAATTACGGATCGTTTGAAGAAATGAAAAAGGGCACATCGGCAATACATGGCGCCATGTTTTTTTTATCAAAAGGGACATGGCGCCACGCCATTCTATTTTTTTTTAGATGAAACACTACATTATACTGTTTGCCTTATTTATCTGGTTTTGTTAGTGTTTGTTTTACTATTAACTATTTTCTTGTTGCTCGATACCTGTATATCTAATTATAGTTGTTGATTATTACTTCCTCCTTGATGATCCGTGAGCGGATTAATAAAATATTTGATTTGTATCACAATATAAACATGCATTTTCAGGGTTCGACATTAACGGTTGTCCGATTGCCCGGGGCAAGTAAAATGCATCTTCGGGCAAGTAAAAACGGCACCCAACTTGTCCGATCGGGCAAGTGAAAATGATTCGGTGATATGTTCAATTCCTGAAGAGCAAAATAATTAATATTGAATTATTCAGTGTTGGAAGTCGCTGCGAATTTTACCTAAACATTGTGTCGTATGTATCGTGCATTTTACGCGTTTTTGTTTTATTTTGTTGACTACGGAATTCCCCTTTCTCAAATAAAGATCGTGTTATTTATATTAGCCAATCACGAATGCCTAATTAGGAGGCGGCGCTGCATCAACATCGTATTTATTTTTGCCGGCCAATGAAAAGCTCAAGTTATTTGCGGTGTTCTAATTTTAGAAAATTATCCCTGATATGTATTGCCTTTGCGATCAAAATATTGAAAGCGTGATAGATTACTGGAATAAAAATTCAAACAAACTATACAGTCGTTGTCAGTCTATAATAAGGAACATTTATACTTAAATTTTCTAACAAAAATATTTCAGAAATACTCATCAATCACCCGTATTTATAAAACTGTCATATTCCCGCAAATTGATAGGTACGTAATTATATAGCCAAATGATGCACTAACACTATGCCCACATTATAAGGTGTAAATAATTAATATGAGGGGTTATTCTACTCTATGACCGGTCATTGTAGATTGCATAGTTCTGCACTACATGCATATATGGCACTTAAGAATTCGGGCTAGTAGTTTACAGTTTCGGGCAAGTAAAATCAATATGGCACTTGCCCGAATGGACAAGTTGGTCAAAAAGTTAATGTCGAACCCTGATTTTGTATTGACATTTCCATATGGTATATATTGTAAACCTATATTTACGTTTATTTAACCGACTACACGAGTAATTTTGTTACCTATTGTTAAGAAGACGACCAGTATTGCTACTAAAACACCTATGGTGGTTGGATCATGTTTCAGAACATTATTTTTCACTAAATTAACGTATTGCAAAACTTGTTCCTGTATATCAGCTCCCATGCTTGTCATCAACGTCAACTTCCGGAAATTGTAAGTTCTAAATAAAATGCGGAGTGCCTCCGGTCAGACCACACTGAACTTCCGTTTGACGAGTCGATATTTTCTGTTGTAGCTGATATGTCATGTAAATTATTTGATACTTTAATTAGACCTATTTTGCTTTATAATAGTGAAGTCTGGTTTATGGAAAATTATTTATCAATTTATAAATCTGTGAATAGATCTAGGTCACATGGTACCATCTGTGATACATTATCATTAGGGGACAAATTTTGTTTCGAAAAGATTCATCACAGATAATGTAAAACCATTTTAGGTATTAGAAAAACTGCTTGTAATTTGGCAGCAAAGACTGAGCTGGAACGATTCCCTTTAGATTCTTTTATAAATACACAAGTTATGATATATTACTCACACATTCATTCTGATAAAACGATAAATCCTCTGATAAAAGAGGCATTCAATCTAAATAAATAGAAATCTATATGCATGATAATGGCATGTTCACATGGTACACTTTTGCAAAAGAAATATTTGCCGAATTTGAAATAGATAAAAGTGATTTTGAAGCTTTCAGTAGGCCATTTAAAATTGCTAAAATCTCTATTAAAAAAATATTCAAAAAATCTGTTTATGAACATTATGAAAAACAATTAACAGAAAAACTTTCTTTGAATAATGACTCTTCAAAACTTTTCTTATACAGTAAACTAAAATCTTATATTAAACTAGAAGAATATTTAAAAAGTGAAAGACATTTCAAAAATCGTCAATTGTTGACAAAATTTCGTTTAAGTTATCATAACTTAGAAATAGAACTAGGCCGTTACAAAAATATTCCACGAAATCAAAGACAATGTAAATTTTGTAAAACATTGGATGACGAATTCCACTTTTTCTTTGATTGTAAAGTTACTGATAATATTAAACCTTCCTTTATTGATTTTATGAAAGCAAAATATCCTCACTTTAATCAACTAGATTCCCTATCAGGGCCGTAACTAGGGTTTTAAATCAGTGGAGGCAAGGGTATGGGGGCCGGCGAATGTAACTTATTTTTGAGATGCGTCATATACCATTTACTATCGTAAATAGCGACCATACCGTCGAAGCTACTATGGTAAATTAAGCATAACAAAACTGATTGATTTCTACAATAATATTTTAATAAATAATTTCAAATGACAGTACTTAGTCGGTGAATGCAAGATGGGTTGTTTTATTGCCCTCAATTCCCATCTTTTGAGAACAACTTCTGGATTTACCTGCCCAACAGTATCATGGACGTGAAGCATCACCAACTCACACACGCGATTTTCAGTGATTGTAGCTCTACACCAAGTCTTGAGGCACCGAAGAACCAAGAAAGATCTCTCACATGCACATGAACAGACTGGTAATGTTAGAGGTAGCGTTAAAATCACATGAACATTTGGGGACAAATCAGTGTCAGCATACGAAATTTGAGAGTCTGTAAGTTGCAGCGGGTACATTTTGCAATCCATTTTTCAACCTCTTTCGGGAGATCATTTTGGTATGGCAAGTCATTCATGTATTATGTTTTCATGTCATTAACTATTTCCGGATTTACATTATTTACAAGGGCTGGTACCATATCATTGCCGTAGAAAATTGCTTTCCGTCCTTGGGTAAATCGCGAATTTATATGTGATATGGTATGATCAATGAATGGAAGAAAGTAGCTAACGCGATAATGATCTTCGAAACGTTCCACTGGGGCATTTGCTCTGTGTCTTTACCTTTGTGTAGGCGTTGTCGGCAAAATGTCATTTTCATTTGCGATGGAGCACGCAAATGAAAATGACATTTCACCGACAACGCCAAGAAGATCATGAAACTTTACATCGGAAACTGCCCTTATTCTCTGAAAAAGCCAAATAAGGTCTCGAGCCACTTGATGTGCCTTCACTAAGTAACAAGACCTCAGACTAGTTGAAGTTGACTTTCCGTCATTCTTATATCCCATCTCTCTCTCTCTCTCTCTCTCTCTCTCTCTCTCTCTCTGTTTTTTTCTTTTTTTCTTCTTCTGCCTCGTCTGCCTCAATGGTAGTTACGGTCCTGCCCTTGAAAAGTTAAAAATTATTCTTAATCCTGATAAAGAAATTTTGCCCAGTGTTTGTAACTTTATAAAGCGATCATTAGAAGCGCCTATATGAGGTTCACGTTGGTCAAATCATATAAAATATTGTTTTTATCAAACAGTGGTAGTTGTATTTGTTTATATATATATACATTGTCTATTTTATGTTAATTTATGTTTGTATTGCTATACCCAAAAGGGTTTTATATGCAATAAAGATTATTATCACATATTTTATTGAAATAACGTCGAATTTGCATGTGTAATAAAAGCATAATTTGCGGCGTGTTATTTGCCTCCGGGGCAATAACATTTTACGAAGGCAATAACATGTTATCTGCCCTCTTGTGAAGGGCAATAACATGTTATCTGCCCTGGCAAAATATGTGATAAATAGATTAATACATGGCCTTTTTCATATTGCCCTTGTCATCAGCCCTCGGGGCCGATTTCAAGGTCTCGTGCTGATAACAAGGGCAATATGAAAAAGGCCATGTATTAATCTATAATTATTATTATTATAACAGGATCCGGGGGAAAAGGGGGGGGGGGGAATGGGAGCATGTGCCCCACGTTCAAATATGAATGGTAAAAACTATGTCCCCTACTTTCTTGACAAAAAAAGTCATGATTCTCTTAATAAGTGTTTTATATTTGATAAGACTATAATTATAACTTTATTGGACCCCATTGGAAATAAGTAATCTAGTTTTAAATGGGCTATCCAGATTAAATATCAACACATTTTTAAGAATTTATGAATTTAGATAACCAATTAATAATATGATAAAATATTTTAAGGAACTGATCCGATATGGTTTTTAATGTATTCTATTTGCTATTTTTATATTATGTCATTTACTTATTGCTTGTAATATATATGTACATACATGTTGATACTTGATCGAACAAATCTATAGCAGTTGGAATTTGAGCATGGAAAAAGAAAATGTGCAGTAAATCACCAGATATAATGCTTCAAATGTATGCTTAGAAGATTTGAACGTTTTTGCTTGTCAGGTTTGAAAGCTTGTTCCACCAATTTCCGGTCGTCTCCTGAAGCACCCCTCCCACTTTCCGGTCCTCTTCTGAAGCTTCCCCCTATTCGATCAACTTCAAAAGCTTGTCACCCTCCTAGTTTCCGACACACTCCTACACCTCTGAAGTATTTCAGCTGTATTCATGACGATAATTTCTGTCGGACCATGAAGTAATTATAATTATTACCAATGCTTGGATTAATGTCACTTTATATGACTTAAAAGTCTCCGATTTTCAGACATCGGTATATGTTGACTAATTTTCAGTTGATCAACATTCTTGTAATGAAACTGACTACATAATCAGGGCTGACCTTAGTCTAATTGGACCAATTGCTCCCAATTGGACCCCGCGCTGTAGTTATCTCACAACAACAACAAATGCAAGGTTTTATTATAGAGAACAGTTGGTTGAGCCCGCACCTCACAAGGCCGTCCCTGTACATAATATAACACCTTTCAAATGCTTTCGTATTCATCTTTATTATGGATATTTTGATAAAATTTGAGCTCAACTTCATCTTCAGTTTCATCGTTATAATTACCTTATTGTCCTCATACAAGCCTATCACCAATACGGCTTTGTAAATTACAAAAAAGGGTGCACTCTACACACAGCTGCAAGTGATAAAGTTTACCAGTTACTTGCCCATGGTCGGTGGTTCTCTCCGGGTACTCCGGCTTCTTCCACCACTAAAACTGGTCGCCATGATATAGCTGAAATACTGCTGAAAGTGGCGTTAAACACCAAAAATAAAATAAAATCATATTGCCCTCTTTCAATTTCTAATCAGGCGAGGTGTACTCGATATAACATTATGTAATAAAGTTTGTCAGTGACTTGCGACAGGTCGGTGGTTTTCTCCACCAATAAATCTGACTGCCACCATATAACTAATATATTGATAAAAGTGGCGTTAAACAATATAGCCATAACCTAATAATGTGCGCTCGTTAACTAGTACGGAATTTAGTTAATACAGATAATGTACTTTTTTAATATAGTTTTCCCACGATATTTATTATTTTTAATTAATATTGTATCTAAAATGACGTACATGTGTTCTTAGCTTTTTGATATTAAAGTTTGGTCAGGTTTGTCATTAAGAAGCTGCTCATGCCAAATGTTTTATAGTTTAAAACCGGAAGTCATGTGATCAAATGAAAAGATAAAACTTTCTCAAATTGTTTCAACTCAACTGACATACATTTTGCACTTGTACAAAGACATAAGTATAAATAATACATGTTTAAAGGACTAGTGACATGATTTTATCATATCTGTTTTTTTGCAACTAAACCTCTTAGTAGGTATCAAGAATTTAAAAAAACGTCTCTATTCCCATATTTGGAATATATAACTACTAGTTTACGCTCATAATAACTGTCTATTGAGCTACCTGTAATTTATGCATATTTTTCAATCCAAACCGAGGCTGATGTTGTGTGACGTCATTTGTTCTTTTGATAAATTTTGAGAAGGAAGTGATTGACAAGATTGATTGACAGCTAATTTACCTTTCAATAACGGTGTTTTGTTTAAGATTTAAACACGTGTTCTGTTGAAATAGATTCCAACATGGTTTATTGTGCAGCATTTGGTTGTGATAACCAAGCGAAAAAGGGAAATGGACTAAGTTTTTTTTTCATTCCCGTAAGACAGTAATCTCTGAAAAGTGTGGACACCTTACTGCAAGAGATGGAACTTCGTTCCCCGTCCCTGTCACATGTTGTGTTATGCGCATTTCTCCAAGGACAGTTTTACGCAAGACCCTTTGAGGTTGGCAGAGCTAGGTGTTCACGGTAAATTCCAGGCACGGTTGAAGCCAGACGCCGTTCCATCGATACCATTGACAGTCAGCAGAGAGGTGAAAGATGGCCGATGCCAAGAGCTTTCGAAAAGCGTAGGAAAACCGAGGTTAGTAAATTTATGGATATATAATAGTCGTTTCCAATGTAACTTGTATTTGTACATGTGCAATCAACTTGTAATAATATTAACGGTATATATGCATATTTCCTAATGCTGCCTGGTTGCATCGTCATTTTGACTTTTGTAAACAATATGTACTGTTACCCTAGCGAGAATGCATGCTGGTCAAGTTATTCCGGCCATATCACCGATAGAACGAAAAACAAACTAGAAAAAAAAGCAATTGTTGATATTGTCTAAGCTAATTACTCATTTGAAATGAACACCATTGTTATAATGTAAATAAGGTGGCCAGTCTGATTATGTACATCTATTCATGATGGTGTTTGAAATGTACCTTTACACTTAGCTGTTACCTTTTCAAATTATACATGAAGTATCATTACTGTATGAAACAGATCAAAGAGGAATGAATGAATGAATTTTTGGTGTTTAATGCCACTTTCAACAATATTTCAGCTACAGGGTATATCAATCATGGCGACCAGTTGTAGTGGTGGAGGAACCGGAGAGAACCACCGCCCCTGTGCAAGCAACTGGTAAACTTTATCACTTGCGGCTACGAGTCGAGTGCACCCTTTTTTGTAATTTAGAAAGCTGGGCACGAACCCACGTGATATTGGTGATAGGCTTGTTCCCTCCCACTCTAATCATTTGGGACTATATGTCTGTGTTTAACCATTGCTCATTATTTTTGTTTCAGGTTCAGTGCCACATAAATTACTGAAGGGTGTCTTGGAAAACGACCACCTGCGTAGAGATGTCCGAAAATTTTCGCCACTTCACCAAACATACTGTTTAGAAGTGTTTCACTCCATAGTTAACCAGTTTGCACCAAAGAGCACCCACTTTTTCTATGCAGCAATGCTAACAAGGTAATTCTTTTCTTTGGATTTCCTATAAGTTTCTATCGAATTGCGCATATATATATAGCAGTATAGAGTAAATTGTCTCCCATCTGTATTTATGTTCAACATCACGAGATAGCTGCAGTATTGCTGACATGTAAATCAATTAATCACCAATCAATCAATCAATAATTTCATATTTTAGACATAATTATTTTGCTTATAATATTATTACTGTTTAATCTGTTCTTTAAATTTAAAGTTGTATTTTATACTATTCACATGTTATCTATAGCAGCCATTCATTACAACGAGAACTGTGGAAGACAACAACTTATGGCAGAAAATGGTGATTTATGCTACAATATCAGCTATCCAAAAGCAAAGAAGGGTACCGAAGCAATGGTGAAGCCACGAAAAGGTCCTCCGACTTATGGTAAATTTTTCCATTTTCTAGAAGACCCATCTCCAAAAAAAACCCATAAAATATGCCTTAGTATGTACATGTATATGAATAGATACAATACCCTAACCCTATGTCTGCTACACTCCCTATCTAGTATACAAGATGTTTTCATGCAAACTGGAACCAAAAACAATTGCAACGTATGTTTGTAAAGTGAAAGTTTATTCAAGTAATAATGGGCCCGGGTGGCACAATGAGTTAGGTCGTTGGATCTAACAACTCATACAAGCCTATCACCAATACGGTGTGGGTTCGCGCCCAGCTTTGTGAATTACAAAAAAAGTGCACTCGACTCGCAGCTGCAAGGTGATATAAATTACCAGTTGCTTGCCCAGGGTCGGTGATTCTCTCCACCACTAAAACTGGTCGTCATGATATAGCTGAAAGTGGCATTAAACACCAAAATTCAAATTCAAGTAATAACCAATAAACTATATTTTTATTTGGATATTTAAAAAAATATTTTTATTTACAGGTTATGTGACTGATAAAACAGGCAGTAATAGAAAGAAGAAAAGTGGAGTGTCCAACAAACTTGAACGCTACCGATGACATCCAGATCATGAACAACCACATTCCACTTCCGTTAACATCAGAATTCGTTCAGTTTTACAAGAGACAATCAGCTGAAAGACATCGCTCACGTTCACAAATCGTAGATGATGTGTTATCCATTGACATTAAATTGTGAATATCACAGATGATGTTTTGTCCATTGACACTGAATAATTTTGAATATATTAAAATTACACTTGTGCATATTTAAATCCACAATATTGTTCTGATGGAAATGTCTGTCTAATTTTCATAACTACACATGCTGGTTAAAAAAATTCTGTTGTTTCTTCCAAGACGTCTCCTAATCCACTGTACAAATCTACTGTATGCCATGAATTGATATTTCCTGAAGAAAAAAAGTAGAACTATTTTATTACATTATAAAACTAATTTATTATACCTCAGTTATAATTCTACCGGTTCTCCCTAATTGACTTCCATTCCATGCTTATACCTGAATAAATAAATTAGAATAACAAAATGTAATTTCCGCGTCTAGAATGCAATTTTAAAAACCCAAAGACGACACCGCCAACCTTTGAACTATAGTTTCTACAGTATATTTTTTTATAAATTAAAAAAGCTCTTTCATATAATTTATTATAATGTAATACCATATCTATATAAATTCGAGTTTTAAAGAGAATTGACTATAAAAAAAAACCAAAACAACCCCCAATATTTTACATGTGATAAAGTCACATGACTAGTGAACAACAAACGTGAAAATCGTCAAAAAGTTTACAGACCCTCGATAATCTGGTCACATTAAAAAATTCGGTGAAATCAAAGCAGAGTTAGCGCACATGTTTGCAAAAGACGAACTATAATACCATAATACGCTCCGTGCGGAGGTGTTCATATATGTACGTCTAGCCAGGCCCACTGAGAGGGGGGAGGGGTCAGCCGGGGCGAGGCCCCGGGGCTCATGAGTTTAGGGGGCCCACAAGTCAAACAAAATAAAATGTGTGCTTTCGTGAATATGTGATTGACAATTTCGTGTAGTGGGTATAAAAATGTTCATACAGAAGTAGCCCCAGGTTTCAGCCCTTGATGATGTATAACAACATTTCTGTTACGGTGTATGGGGCACTGGACCACGTACATATACACAAAGAAAAAAGTTAAGCACCCCCATGTTTTTTTGAAATGACAAATGATACGACAAGTATCACGAGATTACTGACCAGATAATCTCAAGAACGCAATGATGACCTGTTAAGACAGTACAATGGCTGTAAGAAACCACACAAAAAATCAAGAAAAATGTTAATTTAATGAATATTTAGTCACATTATCACAAGGCCAGTATTAACCTTCGCAGATCAAAAAGCACGATAAGATTGTCATTTCACTTTCAAAACGTCACTTATGAATCACTTGACGACATCTACGGTATTGTTCAAAGTTCAGTACCGGGTGTAACCCCCACGTGCTTGGATGACGGCCTCAACCCTGCATCTCATCCTTCCAGTTAGATGTCGGATGTCCTGTTGTGATAGCTGCTGAGTAGTATATGGGCACAGCTCAGTTAGTATTTGTGGAGGATCCATGTGGAGGATCCAGAGGATCTGACCATTGCGCATGCTTGACCAGAAGTAACTGGAAGAGGCCCTGTCCGGAAGTCACGTGACCTTTCCCATTACTTTTTTTCTCGTATTTTCAGGTAATTTTTCCCCCGTACTTTTTTTTCCCGTAATTTTTTTCTCCGTACTTTTTTCCAGTACTTTTTTTTCGTACTTTTTTTCCTATAACCGTCTACGAACTAGCCCTTATCATTATCTGCCCCTTTCCCGCCATTTTATTTTCATTATCTGCATCCTATAACCTTATTATTTTCTACGAACTAGCAATTTTAATGGTTATCTGCCCCTTCCCTGCCATTTTATTTTCATTATCCGCCTCCTATAACCTTATTATTTTCTACGAACTAGCCCTTTCACTGGTTATCTGCCCCTTCCCCGCCATTTTATTTCAATAATTACATTTCTTACAAAAGTTTGCCACCACCACCATGTGAAATGATATGGATAATACGGAAGAAAAGTGGGTGGTGGTGGTCACCACCCACTTTTCTTCCGTATTTTCCATATCATTTCACAATTTTCTTCTGTATTTTCCCTATCTTTTCACTATTCAACTTACTTTTCTTCTGCATTTTCCAATTCTTTTCACTATTTCTTCCGTATTTTGCATATCATTTCACAATTTTCTTCCATATTTTCCCTATTTTTTCACTATTCAACTTACCTTTCTTCCATATTTTCTATATCTTTTCACAATTTTCGTCTGTATTTTCAAATTCTTTTCACTATTTTCTTCTGTATTTTCCATGGGCACAGCTCAGTTAGTATTTGTGGAGGATCCAGAGGATCTGACCATTGCACGTGATTGACCAGAAGTAACCGGAAGTCATGTGACTTTTCCCCTTACTTTTTTTTTTGCGTACTTTTTTCCCGTACTTGTTTACCGAATTTCCCCCGTACTTTTTTCGCACCTGTTTCCCGTACCTTTTTCCCGTGTCTTATCAAATTATTTTAATTTATTTTTTCACGTACTTTTTCATTTTTATTCCCATATTTTTTTTATATTTTTTCCCGTACTTTTTTTTCTCTTACTTTTTTCCCGTACTATTTTTCATGTACTTTTTTGTCCCCCGTATTTTTTTTCCCGTACTTTTTTCCGTACCTTTTTTCCCCGTACTTTATCAAATTATTTCATTTTCCCGTACTTTTCCATTTTTCCTCCGTTTTTTTTCGTACTTTTTTTCCCGTACTTTTTCAAAAGTCGCAACGTTCGAAATCCAACGTTTTGAAATATCAGTTAGTTGTTTTTCTAGTACATGTTATAACACAGTTCATGTTCCTTGCAGAATAGCCATTCAAACGTCATCAGTAGGACTTCCCCTGGACGGGTGGAGTGCGCGCATGCGCGATCTGAAGGGACCAAAAATGAATTTTTTAACCCAAAAGAGGATTGAAATGTTTTATAGCACCAACCAATCATATCACTGGAAATTGAACCAATCAGAAGTCGCCATTTCCGGCCGATTAGCCAATCAGAAGCCAGCAAAAAAAATGAATAGTAGTACAAAATGTTGCTTGGGGGTTTTCTCTACGACGTCCGCGTCCTATAACCTTCCAAGATCTAGCCCTTTTACTGGTTATCTGCCCTTTCCCCGCCATTTTCATATATTATAGTGTATATATATAAGGAGTGGATGTGGTCGATCGCGAGTGGTCTAGGGCGCTGGACGTAAGGCTAAGCGAATGGTGCTGCAGTGTATCAATGGTGTGGGTTCAAATCCCGTCGAGGGAAGAACAAAAATTTGACAGCTCTAAAATCTAATTCTAACACTGTTTGGTTTAATTTTCAGACGTATATATATATATATATATATATTGTGTAGTACTCCAAGGGTGTCCGAGTCCTATAGCCTTCTACAAACTAGCCCTTATCATTATCTGCCCCTTTCCCGCCATTTTATTTTCATTATCTGCATCCTATAACCTTATTATTTTCTACGAACTAGCCCTTTTACTGGTTATATGCCCCTTCCCTGCCATTTTATTTTCATTATCCGCGTCCTATAACCTTATTATTTTCTACGAACTAGCCCTTTCACTGGTTATCTGCCCCTTCCCCGCCATTTTATTTTCATAATTACATTATTTATTTCAATAATTACATTTCTTACAAAAGTTTGCCACCACCACCACCACCACCCACTTTTCTTCCGTATTTTCCATATCATTTCACAATTTTCTTCTGTATTTTCCACAGGTACTTGTGGACAGGACCCTATGTTGCTCCCTTTTTTTATATAAGA
Organism: Bathymodiolus brooksi; assembly: GCA_963680875.1. Taxonomy (NCBI): domain Eukaryota; kingdom Metazoa; phylum Mollusca; class Bivalvia; order Mytilida; family Modiolidae; genus Bathymodiolus; species Bathymodiolus brooksi. The sequence continues at coordinate 71,761,382 of OY804590.1, forward strand.
TATTGCCCCCTCCTTTTTTTTTGTACATCGACTTTTTTTCATATAAACAACATTTTGCAACTTTCTATGTATCACTATGACATATATACAATAAATACAATCAAACAGTAGTTTCTATCCATGCCGGGTTTCTGACATGATATAAGTTGTTTACATTGGGGTACTTGTTGTGCATTCATCTTAAATTTAGTGAATAAAAAAAGGCCTACCTGTCTGGAAATTGGCTTATTCCTTCTCTGTATATATTATTCTCCTTGAAAACACAAATCAATATTTATTTGCAGCAGCTGACAACTCTCCATGGAACACTTTCCACTCGCGATTTGCGATTTTCAGACGACATTTTTGAAAACTCGAATTAAAGCTACGGAAGTGTGATATTAGCGACATCTGCTGGTCATTTCAAATATTGACGATACGATAAAACGCGAGAGCTCCGGGTAAAAAGTTCGGAAATTTTTTGGCGCAAAATATGTAAAGTTTCTGGAGTATTTCGCTTAAGCTAAGTACTGCTCTTCAAACGAAAAAAAAAATACACATTTTTGTAGAGTATGATACGCTGGATCGTATTTACAAGTTTGAAGACAAACAGATGAAAACTGGCATGACTCTGGGCCACAAATGTTTCGTCACACAATTTTCAAAAAAAAGGTGCTATACTATGATGACTTTTTGAAGAACTACTGAAAGTTTTTACATGGCTTGTTGGATTCCCATTTCAATTATCTATAATTTCAGCTTTAGAAAGTATATTGCAAAGGAGTAGGTATGATAACGACAGAAATTGGCCTAAAAATAGACAAATTATAAATGAAACGTATAGCTTTCGTTGTTTCTTGATTTTGTAAGACCTTTACCCCAACTACTATTTTGGTAACAATTTTCCATATTTACACGTGCGATGACGTCACACTAGTCAATGAAAAGTCTATCGTTTCGTGAAAATATATGAAATCTAACAAGAAATGTGTATTTAATGTCAATTTTCAGTATAGCCACAAGCAGGTACCAACGGCATATTATAGTATGATGTTTAATATACATAAACACATATCTCATTTGATTTTTGTGTTGGTACCCGAGTGTGGAGAGTATGAAATCTGCAATAAAAAAATACTTGTAAGGTCGATTTCTCGTCAACGGCCATTTTTTATTGACCATTTTCATCCGTAATAGACAGAAATAGAAATCGACCTTTTAATCTCATCCAAAATAAAGTTGGTTATCGTAGTTGTTTTGCTGCGGGAGTAAATCTTGAAGAACAATTTTTATGAAACAGTTTTGACGTTAAATAAATTTTGGAGGTGATTTACTGCCGACCTGATTGTGCATTGAGTCCGACGTGTTTTTTTCCTAACCCTCAGTGGAATTTCATGTGTTACTATACTAAAGTATACTTTAATATTATCCCCACAATTCACAAAAAGTACAGAAAACAAAACAAGCAACCAACAAGAAAATTAGTACGTCAGATTATCTTAGAAATTAATTCATTGACAATGTAAACACATCGGAACTTTCTATTTTTAGTAGTCCCTTTACTTTTTCTTATTTTTTTTTCTTTAACAACAAGTGTGGACACAGAAATGTGCTGTCCAAAAGGCAAGTGTGGATGTCAATATTTCATATTATTAACTTTAAAAAAAAAATCGTGTACACAGGGGTCCTGTATTTTTTTAATAAAAAACTAATCCTGGATTATTATTTTTGCTTAAGGTCTGGTCCTGTGTTTTTATTTCAAATTTTCAGCATAGTCCCCCTCCTCTCTCAAGGGATATAAAATTGTATCATTAATAATAAATTAATAAAAAATAAATTCAGATTTTCTATTTAAAATAAATCTCGTTTACAAAACCACTGATATTTGTTCAATTTGTTAACGCTGATTTAAGCTGTCGAAGCATAACATTTATTTAACTGTAAAATTCATAAATAAAATTCACCCCCCCCCCCCTTTTCCCTTTTTTTTCTTGTTTAAGTCAATGATCAACAATATTCCAGAATCAAACAAATGAATAAATATAACATAGATTTCTTTTACATGCATCTTTTTACCATGCGTTGTCAGTGTGTTTTAAATCGGTCACCCAATCAGGACGCTCATTATTCTTGTCCAAGATAAAAATACATCGCTAAAATTACCTGTGGGTGTTTCCCCACTTCAACTCGTAAATTTACATAGAAATCGGAGATATTTCGTCATAAAACTTCACACATGGTTTTGTCTATCATATTTCTTGAAGACAAACATAACATTTTATTGCATTTATCAATATTTTATGAGTAAAAACAGTTTTATCAGCACTGTATCTGTTTCTCGATACAGCCGCAACTTCAACTCGTAAATTTACATACAATTATTTTTGCTTAAAGTCCGTTCCTGTGTTTTTATTTCAAATTTTCATCATAGCCCCCCTCCCCTTCCCAAGGGTTATAAAATTGTATCATTAATAATAAATTAATAAATAATAAATTCAGATTTTCTATTTAAAATAAATCTCATTTACAAAACCAATGATATTTGTTCAATTTTTAACGCTGAATTAAGCATTAGTCGCAACAAATTTTTATATTTCTCTTTAAACTGTCGAAACATAACATTTATTTAACTGTAAAATTCACAAATAAAATTCATCCCCCCCCCCTTTTCCCTTTTTTCTTGTTTAAATCAATGATCAGCAATATTCCAGAATCAAACAAATGAATGAATATAACATAAAGTTCTTTTACATGCATTTTTTTACTATGCGTTGTCAGTGTGTTTTAAATCGGTCATCCAATCAGGACGCTCATTATTCTTGTCCAGGATAAAAATACATCGCTAAAATTACCTGTGGGTGTTTCCCCACTTCAACTCGTAAATTTACATAGAAATCGGAGATATTTCGTCATAAAACTTCACACATGGTTTTGTCTATCATATTTCTTGAAGACAAACATAACATGTTATTGCATTTATCAACATTTTATGAGTATTAACATATTTTAGCTCACCTGACCCAAAGGGTTTTGGGTCAGGTGAGCTATTGTCATCACTTGGCGTCCGTCGTCTGTCTGTATACTTTTTCAAAAATCTTCTCCTCTGAAACCACTGGGCCAATTTATACCAAACTTCGCCTGAATCATCCTTAGGGGGTTCCCATTAAAAGCTATGTCCGATGACCCTGTCGACCAACCATTATGACCGCCATGTCTATAAATAGAACATAGGGGTAAAATTGCAGTTTTTGGGTAATAACTCAAAAACCGTTAATAAAAACAGAAATCTGATACGAGGTAAAAATGATCAGCACAGCAAGATCTACCTACCCTGCAATTTTGAAGTAAATCTGATTACCCGTATTGGAGTTATTGCCCTTTTTTCATCAATTTTTTTCTTTAATTTTAATACTTTTCGTCTTATATTTCAAAAACTATAAGAGATAGATGTTAAGTTTAATTGCAAAAATGTGCAGCATGTCAAGATCTACCTACCCTGCAATTTTGAAATAAATCCCACTACCCATGTTGGAGTTATTTCCCTTTTTTCATCAAATTTTCAACATTTTAATACTTTTCGTCCTTTATTTCAAAAACTATAAGAGATAGATGTTAAATTTAATTGCAAAAATATGCAGCATGTCGAGGTCTACCTACCCTGCAATTTTTAAGTTAATCCCATTACCCATTTTGGAGTTATTGTCCTTTTTTCATCAAAATTTCAAAATTTTAATACTTTTCGTCCTTTCGTTCAAAAACTATAAGAGATAGATGTTAAGTTTAAACTGCAAACATGTCCAGCCTGTCAAGATCTACATACTCTGCAATTTTTAGCTCACCTGTATGAGCTATTGCCATCAATTGTCGTCCGTCGTCTGTCTGTAAACTTTTTTCAAAAATCTTCTCCTCTGAAACCACTGGGCCAATTTAAACCAAGCTTGGCCTGAATCATCCTTAGGGGGTTCCCTTTAAAAGATATGTCCGATTACCCTGCCGACCAACCATCATGGCCGCCATGTCTATAAATAGAACATAGTGGTAAAATCAGCAAAAAAATCAATTAAAAAAAATCCAGAAAAATCCTTTAGAGTATATTGCAATTAAATTTGATACATATATGTAATATTCTTTCAGAATTACGGTTGAGGACCCCATCCCCCATCAAACATGGCCACCATCGTTACTATAAATAGACAATTAGTGAAAAAATGTATTAAAAAATTATTTTAAAATCCTGTAAAGAATCAAATGCAATCAAACCATATGGAAAGAATGCATATGTGGTCTTCTTTCAAAAGATTTTTTGAAGACCTCCGGCTGTCATCCAACGTGGCCGTCACTGTTACAAAAAATGAGAAAATTATTGTCAAAAAACATATTTTAAAATCCGGTATAAAGCCAGTTGCCACCAATCTTTATGAAAATGATGCATATATGATCCACTTTCAGACTTATGGTTGCTAACCCTGGTCTCTTATGAAAAATGGCTGCTATCGTTACAAAATATATATATATTTTTTTTAAATTCTTTAAATATTGTAAAGAGCAATGTTGCTACCAAACTATAATGGAACAATGCATACATAATATTCTCTTTCAGACCATGAATGATGACCCCGACTGCCATCAAACATGGCCGTTGCCGCTTCTCAAAAAATCAGTTATTGATTACACCATCAGGGGTCGACTTAAGAAAAAAAAATTTTGAACGACTGGCCCCTTCAAAATTCCACCGGCCCGAGAAATATCGTCATGGACCGATATAAAAGGGGGGATTTCCTCCCTCCCAAGAAACAGGAAACTAAAGATCGAGCAATATGAACCCCATTAAAACCTTGGGTGAACTCATTTTCTCCGGAAGGATAAGCAGTTCCTGCTCCACTAGTGGCATCCGCAAATAGTTAAATTGACTGTCAGTGATTTAAACATATACATATAGTTTTTGTATTCTATGAATGAATGTTGTACTTGCTTTAAACAAGGGTAAAGTTCATGACATTTTCCCATACATGCAGTGTTTTTAATGCATTACAATTAACAGGTATGGTTAGAAGATAATCAAACAATCTACATATAGATAGTCAAACTTGTTATGAAATGTATATAGTTTTAACCTTTGATTAATTTTTTAATGTATATATGTTAACTTATGTATTAACTAAATTTAATACGGCGCTCGGCCAATAATCTTCAGTAGTGAAGGACGGCCAGAAATATAAAGAAGAAGAAGAAGTCTCAGTGACCCCCTCTGTATAACGGCTTCCTTTTTTAGCAAATCTTATTTATTCCTCCCCAGCATTTTCCCGTGCATTCGACCTTAAAATAACGACCCACTGTCTAACGTGACTAACGACCATGTTCTTTGGGTAAAAATCCTTCATATAACGACTATTAGAAGATTATTATCAAACTGGAAGTTAGATAATAAATAAACAAACAGAGTCCCGACTTAGGAAAATTTTCCGTTTTGCCCAGCTGATGCAGCGATTGTTGCCAATATCCCTCTTGCTGATATCGGCATCATCTACTGACTGAGTCCATACCTGTTCATAATAATAGATTTTTCATATTAAACGAAGTCACGATTAGCGTTATTGTGTATCCGCCATTTTTTTTACAGGTAAGATGTTCACGTCATGATTTATTATTGTTGTTTGGTTTATTTGGGTTTATTTCTTATTTATATTATATATTTAAAATTGCTTAATATAGAAAATACCGTTTTAATCTTTCAGTTTTATAAATAAATAATCGTGATTTTAAAAATTATTGAATTATGAAGTACTGGTTCCCAGCATATATTTCTGTCAATATTCGTTTAACGTGCGGTAACAGATCAAGGTAAGCACATGCTGATTGTGTGATTAGGCTATTTATAGATTTCGGCAAGTGATTGAAGTTGAATTTTAACGTTTTGTCAGGAAATTCCATTAGTCTGTTATCAGTCGATATTGAATGACACGGAAGAAACGAAAGTTGCTGGCCCAAGTGGCCCGAGAATATCAACTGGCCCAGCGGGCCGATCTTTGTTCAGTTTGACTGGCCCGACCGTAAATATACTGGCCAGCGGTTACGTCGACCCCTGCACCATGTTAAGAAGTTCCATGTCCCATGAACACCTTTTTATTTTCTCAACTTGAGTTCTACACATCCTTGCCCAATATAAAGGTTGCTATTGAAAATAGAAGGGATGACCCCTTCAGAAAAGGGGTAAAAAATATGCACTTGCTCGAATTTCCCTTGTTGACATGTTGCCATTGTGTGATATAGCACTATTTATTGTTTCTCTCTACCCATTACACCAGTCTGTCATTATATAGTATACAGTATATTAGCTTTAACACACTTTTATCTTCCTTGCTTGTACAATTTCATAATGGTAACCTCTCTTTTTAGGTAAAATTTGCCAACCTGGAATCTAAAAAGAAGTCACCACCAAGACTTGTATTAAAGAATGTGGACAAAACCGTCAGTTTAATATACATTGTGGGAGATGGCCTGAAAATAGACTAAGAGGCAGGAAAAGACACAATTAAGAAATGCACCTCTTAGTTTGAGTAGATTTGAGTCAATATGTTGGTGACGCAGGTCCAGACCTGATGTTGACTTTGTTATATTCTAAGTTTAGAGTTGGAAGTGGTTCGTAGCTCATTAACCAAGTACATTCGAGTTGTGAGACATAGCAAAAAGTGCAAACTCATATATTATATAGCTGTGGTCCATCAAACTGTTGATATTAAAAAAAACATTTGAGGTGTTGCATATTTAAAGTATGTTAATGTAGCTGCTTTTTTTTGCAATTTGTTTCAGAAAGGATTGTGTTAAATAAAATTACTATATATATGTAGAGTAGTTGCAGATATCTAATAGTACCCATTATTGTAGTAAGCATTTTTATGAATTAGATTTGATGTGACTTGTGTTTACTTTCAGTTTTAGTTATGGGATGTTTTTGGCAAAAATTTGAAAACAAAGACAATTTATATTTACCAGTAAATCCCTTGTGTTGTGAAATGTATGTCAAACAGTTTTCAAATATCAATGATTTTTTTAGCTCTGCATCTAATTTTTATGGTGTCAATTTCTAAAATATTGTCTTATCTAGACACACCATAATTGGTCTGTAGATGTATCATGAAAGGCATATGTTTGCAAATATACTGACTGAAATAATTGTGTGAAACAGTCAGTCTACTGATCAATACCTTAAAATTTTACTAACAGGATGATCATATGTAAGAAGGCATGCACATTAACGCTGTTGGTGAAGCTGCCACTTACAGTCTACTGATCAATACCTTAAAATTTTACTAACAGGATGATCATATGTAAGAAGGCATGCACATTAACGCTGTTGGTGAAGCTGCCAATTACAGTCTACTGATCAATACCTTAAAATTTTACTAACAGGATGATCATATGTAAGAAGGCATGCACATTAACGCTGTTGGTGAAGCTGCCACTTGCAGTCTACTGATCAATACCTTAAAATTTTACTAACAGGATGATCATATGTAAGAAGGCATGCACATTAACGCTGTTGGGGAAGCTGTCACTTGCAGTCTACTGATCAATGCAGGCTTAAATCAACATAAAATCTCATTTCAATACTTTTTAAACCTTGCTACACAGGTTTCTTAATGTAAATTCTTAAAATGAATATTTGTTGAGCACAGGAAATTAGAAATACTCTAAAATTATGTCCCAATTTGTTCTTAATATCAATATTTGGTCAGCAATGGAAATTATAAAATATAGTAAAATTGTGCCATATATTGTAATTTGATTTGTTTCTTATCTACCCGGAGTAATGTAAATGGTGGATCAACTTGTATGTTGTCTGTCAATACATTGTATGATTTGAATAAATCGTTAATTGTTGGTGTTTGGTATTTTCCGTTCTTTTCTTAAATATATCTATATTTTCCTCAAGTGATATGGTTATGAATGTAGACACAAGACAATATTGCTCTATATTTGAGTGGTCCACTCTTTTTTGTAAACAAGAAATTATGAACTTTCTATTTATTTGTCATAAATGCTAATTTAATATAATAATGCCCCTTCTACTGGACTATTAGTGTCATCTGCCCAGTGGCCAGTGCATCTGTTCTTGTATATTCTTTATGCAGTTTTTAACAAATTTTCAGTAAAATAAACTGAAACAAGGTCTCTGCTATGTCTCCTTGGGCATAGGTTTAGTCTTCACGCTCCCCAGAATTTTTATTTGAGCATTCTTATGATGTGCTACAAGTCTTTTTTGAATCACAATTTTTGGTAAATGGGACCAAAATGATTGAATAGTTATTTTGAGGCCGAGTTTTCATTGAACTTTTCATTCATTTGATCTTTTACAGCACTTGCCCTGGGCACTTGTTACTATATTTGTATACATGAATTTTTTTTTCAACATCTTAGTCTTATGATTTCAAATACTCTATAGTACAGGGATAACCACCATTTCTGATGGTTGCAATTTAGTCACATCATTGTAAAATTACTGGTGTCCATATGATACACATAGCTACCAGTACTCAACTATTAAATGGGCCAGTTAAGATAACAAGGCGAGCAATTCATGTTCACATGAGCCTCTAGTTTTTTAATTCAGTATTGATTTGTTGAATTTATTTATTTGCTTGTTGAAGATGATTAAAAATTTAAAAGAAAACATATTATTTCTTCTGTCTATGTAACTTACATGCCTTCTAGCTTAGTCATCAATTGCAACTTACCGGTATATAAAAAAAACATACCAATTTCACTCAATGCTCCTGATTAATTCATTGCCTTTGAACAATGCAGTAAATAAAAAAAGTAATTCTATGTATAGGGTGTTTCATTGTTAAATACAGTGATGGGAGTCAAATTGTGGTCTGGCAAGATATAGCGATTGATCAGTTTCATCGTTTTGTATGCCAGAAGGTTTAATTCAGAAGTTGAAAAAAAGAACAAGCTTAGTTTATAAATTTACAGTATTGGAAGCATTTTGTGTCTTGTGTCAATATATGATATCAATGTCACATCAAATGCTTTCAGCCAGTTTGCAGATCATTTTGGAAGAAGGAAATCATCTTCATGCAACCTTTTGTTAATGAACAGTAGGAGTTGTTCATGTCACATTGTGGTCTGGCAAGATATAACGATTGATCGGTTCCAACGTTGTAGGTCAGGAGGTTAAAAAACGTGATTCTTTGGGAATAAACTTTCATTACCTTTTTTACCTTTTTTAGTTCTGAAAGGTGAAATATTGTTCATATTTTGGTCTAGAAAGATCAACCTTTTGTAATATTTCAATTTGGAAAGGTCACCTTTTTGGTGATTTTTGGTTCAATCAGATGACATTTGGTTTATATTTTGGTGATAAAAGGTGAACATTGATTGACCTTTTGGTTCAATCGGATGACATTTGGTTTATATTGTGGTGAAAAAAAGGTGAACTTTGATTGATATTTCGTTGCTAAAAGTTAATTGGGAAGTCCATCTTTTGATTATATTTTAACCATATGAAAGTTAGCATTTCATACACCTTTTGATGTTAACAAAAGTGGGCCATTTCGACTACCTTTTAAGAAACAAAAGGTGAACAAAAAGATGATATTTTAGACCTTTTGATTTTTTTCAAAATGTAAGTAAAATACAACAAAAGGTAATGAAAATATGACATTTCCAATACCTTTTGGCTGCCTCAAAAGGAGAAATTTCATGCGGTGTCAACTCGTAAATTTACATAGAAATCGGAGATATTTCGTCATAAAACTTCACACATGGTTTTGTCTATCATATTTCTTGAAGACAAACATAAAACTTTATTGCATTTGTCAATATTTTATAAGTATCAACAGTTTTTTCAACACCGTATCTATTTCTCGATACAGCCGCCCGATTACAGTGACCCGTGACCCAGATTAGCTCGTTCCACCAGTTTTTTCTTAATAATGTTGTTTAAATATATTTTATTTAGCTCTTTCTCAAAGTGAGTTCCCGATGAATAATTGTATTAACGTAAATTTGATTTATATATAGCTTAGTATTAACGTTGCGGTGGCGTAATGGTTTAGCACACATGACTGCCGATAACAACATCGTGAGATTAATATTTTATTCTTACTTATTGCAATAAAGTATGGAAAAACAAACAATATATTTGATAATTCATAATTCATCTAATACATTACATATAACGATATAGCGTACATGTTTTAACATAGTACACGGATGTCAGGTTTGATTTACATATTCGGTGTTTTGTTTATAATGGTCCTTTTGTTATCCTTACTAAGAATTTCATTGATATAATCTATCGTTTATGAGTCAGTACTAAATGTGTAGTATTACTTGGAATTTTAGTGGTATGATTTTACTTTAATGGGCCATGACCGATAATACAGTATTACCAAGCATTCTATTTATATGATCTATCACGTTTTACTTCACTGTCGTCAAAGAGCTCCGGTCGGAATTGCCCTGTCATCTTCCAGTACAAGTCAATTATGCATGTTTGACATACAGGCGACGACAAAAAGTAAGTATTATGATCATATAGTATTAGTATATCTTGAATCCAGAAGATGTCGTTATCGGTCGATTATTTTTGTTTGTTTTAACCTATATGTTTCTGTGGTTAACTTAATAGATTACTCAGATATAGATAAAATGCTAATAATGAGATTGAAATCATCAAATAAAGCTATAAAAAGTAGTCTATATGTATAATTAAAGTACACAAACCCTTTGTAATGCTTATATACATGATAGTTTGCACTGGCGTGTCACCATGAATAGTTTTAGACTTACTACAGTAAAAAACACAATGCTTATTTACGTACATTCGTTCCGGCTCTGTCAACCACTACTTTCCGGTTTGGTCCCAAAAATTGTTTTTCAGTAGAACCGGTTTTGTCTATGTAAAAAATTGAAAGAATAGCGAAAACAGCTCAATATCACAATTATGTTTCCTTTTTGTAATTTATTTAGGGCTCATTATAACACTTGTCAAGGGTATGTTCGATTTGCAAATTGATAAAAAGAAAAAACAAAAAACAAAAAATTGTCTTCAATGAATAAAAGTTGTTGAAGAAAACAACAGCACATAGTCAAAATATTTTACATGTGGATGTTTTGTATAACATTAAAAGAAAGAAATACAAAACGGTTTGTGCAGAATTGGCATTCACCAAGTCACCTTCGACAGAATGGTCATGATTTTGTATAGAACTTATAATTCTTTTTCATTATTTGCTATGCAGTTGGATTATTGCAATATTCAAAGAGTGCTTGGACAAAAGTAGGAACTCTCACTGTTTATATAGATATCAAGTAACTCTTATTGTTTTGGATTAATTTTTGTTTTCAAATAATATATTGAAGGACAATAAGAAATTTTGATTAAAAAAATAATAAAAATAAAATAAAGATAGGGAACCGCATCGGTAGCGTAATGGTTAGCGTGCTCGCCTCGAGTGCGCTCGATTGTGGGTACGAACTGCGGTCTTTTCAAACAAAAGAATATAACATTGGTATTTGTTGCTTCTCCGCTAAGAACGCAGCATTAAGGAGAAAGAACAACGACTGGTTGGCTCGGAATCAGAACAATGTGTCCGAGTGGAGCGACATATCTACCCAATGACTGTTGTTAACTCACCTTGCTTTTACCATCACTTGGCGTGCGTTGTCCGTCGTCTTTCGTTCGTCGTCTGTCGTCCATTAACTATTCACATTTTAATCTTCTCCTCTGAAACGCCTCAACCAAATGAAGTGAAGCATCTATGGAAGGTCCTCTGTAAAGATTACTCATTTCGGCCCGATCCGTTAACAAACATGGTCGCCACAAACGATTCTTGTTTCTGATTGGCTGATTTTATGAAAATCTTCTCTCAAACTGCTTAGCAAAATGAACCGAAACTTGGTAGGAAGCAACTATGGAAGGTCTTCTATAACGATTGCACATTTTATCTCGATCTGTTGACAAACATGGTCGCCACAGACAATTCTTGTTTCTGGTTGGCCGATTTCTAACAATCTTCTTCTCTGAAACTGTTTAGCCAAATGAGTCGAACTTTGGTGGGAAGCACCTATAGAAGGTTCTGACTGTATTAAGTTTCATCAAAGCAGAATGAAAGGTAAACGACCTAGGCTCAGACCACTGCGCCTTCTATTTTCAGTGAGCAAAGCACGAACATTTGTCGTATCACAACTTGTAACGAACGTTGCATTAATCGAGTACACCTAACATTTTCTTTGTATACAAACTGCCAAAATCGTCCGTGCGGAAAGGAATTCAATACTACAGCCTTTGTTTATTTGCTTATCTGTAATGTTAATGTAAACATTATACTGTGAAGAAACTTAAATATCGTATCCATGAAGTTATGTCCACAGAGTGACTTACTTCGTTATCAACGAGTATAAAATTAAAATATTGCGTTATAAAAAGAATCTCACACTATTCAATTGATGCGCCTGGACAGCTACTTAAAGTGAGTGTAGCGTATTGAGCACCAACCGTGATGTCAGTGCCACAAAAAGCATTAAAAAATCAAGTGTTCGCGACAGTAGCAATTTAGCATAGAAATAACGATTTTTTTTATTTACAAAGTAGCTGAAATTAGCAGCCATGGCGAATATTCAGACTATGGATCAGTATTTATCGCCTTTGAGATATTTCCTAATCATAACTACATGTATTGTTAAATTGCAATATAATGCTCAATAACAATAAGATCAGTGGTATTTACATACTGACAAACCCGGTTATTTATAAATGACCCAACCGGTTTGTATACATGTTTACATTTTGACCAAGCCGGATTTCAAAAACATCTGTTGACATCATGTTTTAGGGTATAACTAGTTACTAATTGACTTTTCATCAACAAAATAGTATTTTTAAGTATAATCAATCATTCATCAATATTTTTTTTCTTTTTGGGCAACATTTAATTCATTCGTAAATGCAAGATATAGTGATATTTCAGTTGATTGTAATGATTTTGAAGCCGGATTCCTTATAACTTATAGAAAAATCTAATTTTACACTGCAAAAATAAATGATATTTGGACAAAAAATGAAATTAATAATAATAACAATCATAAAGCATCATAATTCAAAACATTATATACACAGTATATTTATAAATACTTACGATAATTATCCGTGTCTGCTTTAAAAATACCGCTTTAAAATATCCCGGATGTTGACCAAACATTTTCGATCGGAGCTCTTTGACGACAGTGTACTTTTCTCAACAAAAAAAGTTTGAAGATACCGTAAATATAAATTAGCGTCTTCCAATCAAAGTATACTACCGTATTTGTACTCTTAGACATCAGAATCGAAATACACCATGGAAGCCAGAATGTGTTTTGAGTTTTAGCATGGATTGGCGGATATTAGTAAATTTTATCACTCGATTCTGGCTCGGGATAAAATACTATTCTCTGATGTTCTCGTGGCAAGTAGAATTTTGATTGGCTGAAAAGGTACTTTTAAAACTTCAGGGAAGCCGTGCGGTGACAGAAAATCAATAATCGCTCTCACCTATGTGCTCTCCATTTACATTGTGCACAGCAGACGACACACATTTCACAAGATGACAGAACATCAATAATCGCTCTCTGTGATCTTTGTCCAAAGATACACGTATTTATGTTTTTCCTATAATTAGGACATACTTATTAATGTTGGAACATTCAGATAAAAATGTTATCAGTCTCTAGATGTATAACATCTCGAGACTAATCACGGCTGGTAATTGGCACAAGCAGAACAGTTGGTTCTGCAAAGAAATTCGTGAGGATAACTTCCGGTTTTGGTGGAGGAGAGTTCACGAAGACGCTTCGCAAGGTATGTACATGTCAAAAATTGAAATTTTCTTTTTTACTGCTCGAATATTGCAAAATCAGAGAATGCTATGCTGTGGCGAATGCTTTCACGATTAGAAACATGTATAGTTTATTCTTGTATATGAAGTGTAACTTTCGCAAAATCAATCGTCCCACGAAAAACATGACGAAAATTTTCAATATTTTTTCATCATGGGAGTCTAAGTGTAATCGGGGATAAATTCAGATTCGTCAGAAGTAAATTGAAGTTTAGATAAATCTACAAACTGTCAATTTTCTCGTTTTCCTGCTTGAGGAGATCGGTTCTGATAGAGCACATTGCGAATGAATGAGGAGATTTGCTAGTTTTGGTAGGACACATGTAATCCACTGTATCATCACAAATTTTGCATGTCTGTCTGGTAATAAATTCACGAACTGATGCCCTTCTTCCCGTCGGGTTCTTAAAAGTATAAAAGTAATATTTCATTGTTCATGGGCTGTCCACCTAGAAAGAAACATTTCATTTAAGGAATCAATTCATAATTGTAACTGCGGTTTCCCATGATTTAACTTGTCATTATTGATCATTTGTTGTTTGTGACAACTTCCATTGTGTATTGGATACACAAGATTAACTTCCCTTACATTGGAAAAAATTGAAAATGCACTAAGATAATTTTATAATCAAGAATATTTAAACTTAATGTGAATCATATTTTTATAATTTCTAATACAAATGATACACTCTAAATTAAATATCATACAGTTGAGAATAATATTAATTTGTGGTAAAGGAGTGGGTATGATAAGGGTAGATTTTGGCCCAATCTCAGAAACTGTTTATATAGATATAATATTAAACACAATCATTGAAAGGTAAGAAAAATATTTTTTTTGATGATTTCACTTTGTCCTTTGTTGCTTAGCAACGTAAATGGAGGAGGGTCCAAATAATCATTGGAAATTCAAACATGGTGGTTTTATTTTACATATCTTGCATAGTCTTTTCGACAAAATGTTATGTTCTGTGTATGTACACTCTAAAAATAATATTCCAATTCTCTCTGGTAGCATATAGTATTTTTGTGTAGTTTTGTCACCCTAGCAACGGTTTTGTCAACATTAAATTAGCCTATATTATTGCAATTAATGGTTGAATTTTGACAACTACGATCTTTTGACTTGATATTTGATTAAGCGGTACATTTTTGTCAAGCTATACACACTACAAATGTCATTTCATATTTCAAAAATACATTTTGATATTTTTATTCATAGTTATGCCCCGTCCATAGCAACGGGTTTCCCTATGCACAGTATTTTCCTGTAGATCTTCATGGACCTTTTATTTAATCAAGAAGAAAAATTCTACAACAGCACCTTAGCAGATCTAGAGACATCTTATCATTTACTAACCAGTATATATTATAAGAATTCCTTAAACCTTACAATGTCCCTAGTAACCAAATATTATCCCTAGCAGCCGCAGAAACTCGTCAATGCTGAGCTCTGGAAATTGCTTTTCTTAAATCTTTTTATAACCGAATGTTGATCTTTTTATTTTTTAAATCATGAGAGGAAATTATTCTCAGTAATTAGAATGTCAAAGGAACCAAGTCGACTGCATAACATGGTAAAGCAGCGCTACAGCGGCAAGAGAGGATATAATCCATGTTGAATAATTAAGAAATAAATCATTGAAGCCAGAATGTGTTGAGAATTTTAACATGGATTGGCGGATATTATACGTTATTAGTCTCGAGATGTTATATATCCCTTTAAAACGGGATATATAACATCTAGAGACTGACAACATTTTTATCTGAATGTTCCAACATTAATAAGTATGTCCTTATTATAGGAAAAACATAAATACGTGTATCTTTGGACAAAGATCACAGAGAGCGATTATTGATTTTCTGTCATCTTGTGAAATGTGCGTCGTCTGCTGTGCACAATATAAATGGACAGCACATAGGTGAGAGCGATTATTGATTTTCTGTCACCGCACGGCTTCCCTGAAGTTTTAAAAGTACCCTTTTAGCCAATCAAAATTCTACTTGCAACGACCACATCAGAGAATAGTAGTTTATCCCGAGCCAGAAGCGAGGGATACAATTTAGTAATATCCGCCAATCCATGTTAAAACTCAAAACACATTCTGGCTTCCATGATTTATTTCGATTCTGATATGTCTAAGAGTACAACTACGGTGGTATACTTTGATTGGAAGACGGTAATTTATATTTACGGTATCTTCAAACTTTTTTTGTTGAGAAAAGTAAAACGTGATAGATTATATAAATAGAATGCTTGGTAATACTGTATTATCGGTCATGGCCCAATAAAGTAAAATCATACCACTAAAATTCCAAGTAATACTACACATTTAGCACTGACTCATAAACGATAGACTATATCAATGACATTCTTAGTAAGGATAACAAAAGGACCATTGTAAACAAAACACCGAATATGTAAATCAAACCTGACATCCGTGTACTATGTTAAAACATGCACGTTATATCGTTATATGTACTGTATTAGATGAATTATGAATTATCAAATATATTGTTTGTTTTTCCATACTTTATTGAAATAAGTAAGAATAAAATATTGATCTCACGATGTTGTTATCGGCAGTCATGTGTGCTAAACAATTACGCCACCGCAACGTTAATATTAAGTTTTATTAATTAACTTTGATTTATTAGCCTTTATATGATCAAATCTGTCAATACAATATAAAAACTTTCATCGTGCCAATACGGCAAAAACCAGTCCAATACGGATATTTTCCGTATTGGCCCAATTCCAGTCAGTCCAATAACAACTAGATCGGAATCCGCTAGACATTTCGACAATTGCAAGGGAAAATCCCGAGAGATAAGAATAAGATAAGATAAGAAAACTTTATTTTGATTCGGCACATAATAAAACAGTACAACATAAGCTCTAAGGAGCTTTTTACCGAATATACATTAACAATAAAACAACACAAGTCACATGCAAAGTTACAAACTATAATAAGCTAAGACATACAGGCATAAAAAGGAGGACTGTGGATAGATCTGAACAAGAACCCACGTGGCAAGTGCCTCTTTGGACTCTTGTTCAAGATCCACACACAGATGCTCCAACATAAAGCAGCATTTAGAAAGAAGCAGCAGGTAAAAAAAATAATGAAATAATAATACTGAATACTTAAAACTGGTACCAACATAATCAGTAAAAGCAGCACTGTCTAACTAAAAAATCAAAGAATATAAAGTTTTCAAGCCAAACTAAAAAAAAATAATAATTAAAAAAATTAAAAATTAAAAAATTAAGCAAACCAGAAGCAAAATTTTAATCATCTACATGCAGAACAGCAACATTTGGACCCATTCCAGGACTGCAAAAGACTCTTGAATTGAGAGAAGCTATTTTCAGTCCTGAAATGATCTGTGAGGCTGTTCCACAATGTAGATGCAACAAATCTGAAAGAGTTTTTACTGTACCATGCATACTGCATATAGATGCCGGCCGGGGACCAGGTGGCAATGCCTCGCTGGGTTCCCACCGGCATCCACATGCATCATGACATAATAAAGCAGAAAATTAAGCATGTTTGGATAAAAAATTGACAAGCACTAAAACAAAGCAATATATATCTAAAAGCTATATGCAAATAAAAAGAGCAAAAACAGTAGCAGAATATTTATCATCTGCATGCAGAACAGCAACATTTAGTACCATTCCAGGACTGCATTAAGCTCTTAAATTGAGAAAAACTGTTTTCAGTCCTGAAATGGTCTGGGAGGCTGTTCCACAATGTAGCAGCAGCAAATTTAAATGTTTTTTTGCCATACCTTGATATTCTGACCTGTGGAATGTCCAGTATATTGTTGTATCTAAAATAATATTTTGAATTTCGTAAATGCACAAGGCTATGGAGACATGATGGCGACAGTTTATTCATAATCTTAAATGTTTCCAGGACCATAGTTCTCATTCTACGAATCTGCAAGGAAAGCACCTTTGCATTTTTCAATAAATTATCATATGAGCTATTGTAATCCTCATACACAAAGCGAAGAGCTCTTTCTTGCACTTTTTCTATCTTTTTGGAATTTTTCTCCGTACAAAAATGCCAGGCCAAAGGGCAAAGGTTAAAATTACTAAGAATAAAAGTATGGAAAATTGTAAGTTTGTTTAATCTGTTCAAATAGGGGCCTAAACGTTTGATAATGTTAAGCTGTTGGGATGCCTTCCTGCAGATTGTACTTATATGTGTGTCAAAATTTAATTGATAATCGATCTCAATGCCTAGTAATTTAACACTGTCTTCACACGTTAGTTCAAAATTTTGTATATTTATAGTTGGACGTTTTTCATAGGTTTTCTTCCCCACCGCCAAAACTTGAAATTTATCAGGATTAGCCTGCATTTTGTTAATTTTGAACCATTCAATGAGATGATTTGAGTCAGACTCTAGAGTAGAAATAAGTAGATCAAAATCGGGACTGCCAAAGGAAAGGGTATTATCGTCTGCATAATTATACAGAGAACTGTCTTTAATGAACAAAAATATATCATTTATGAAGACATTGAATAAGAGGGGACCAAGTATAGATCCTTGCGGAACCCCTTTATGGATGTCAGCCCAGTTGCTCAGAACACTATTGACCTTTATTTGTTGTTTTCTGTTTGATAAGTATGATTTTAGTAACGAGACCGAATTATCTGAAACTCCATAAGCTGACAATTTGTCTAGCAGTATGGCATGTGGTAGGCAATCAAAAGCCTTTGAAAGGTCCATCAGAACTGATGCTATGTAATAATTTTTGTCTAGGGCTTCACGCCAATCTTTTAGAAGTCTGAGCAATATGGTCTGGCATTCATGTCCACGTCGGAAAGCACACAAAAAAGGGCTAAATATTGTGTCAAAAAAATCAGACAATTGTGTTTCAAATACCTTTTCAAACATTTTAGAAAAAACAGGAAGGACACTCACAGGTCTATAATTTGTTTTACTTAATGGGTCATTTTTCTTGTGTAATGGTGTTACCTGAGCTTTTTTAAGAGAATCAGGAAATACACCAGTGTCAATAGACAAGTTTATCAATGATGTTAACTGGTTGGATATTATTGGTTTACACTGCTTGATAACTTTGGCTGCGCCTCAGGCCAATACAGCAGGCCTCGGACCTATAACTAGGCCAATATGAAAAACATCACGTAGTAATACTATAATATATAAATCAAATTTACGTTAATACAATTATTCATCGGGAATTCACTTTGAGAAAGAGCCAAATAAAATATATTTGTTAAAGAAAATAAAATAATAATAAAAAGTAAAGGGACTACTAAAAATAGAAAGTTCCGATGTGTTTGCATGTCCAATGAATTAATTTCTAAGAATATCTGACGTACTAATTTTCTTTTTGGTTGCTTGTTTTGTTTTCTGTACTTTCTTGTGAATTGTGGGGATAATATTAAAGTATACTTTAGTATAGTAACACATGAAATTCCACTGAGGGTTAGAAAAAAAACACGTCGGACTCAATGCACAATCAGGTCGGCAGTAAATCACCTCCAAAATTTATTTAACGTCAAAACTGTTTCATGAAAACTGTTCAAGTTTTACTCCCGTAGCAAAACAACTACGATAACCAACTTTATTTTGGTTGAGATTAAAAGGTCGATTTCTATTTCTGTTTATTACGGATGAAAACGGTCAATAAAAAATGGCCGCTGACGAGAATCGACCTTAAAATTATTTTTTTATTGCAGATTTCATACTCTCCACACTCGGGTACCAACACAAAAATTAAATGAGATATGTGTTTATGTATATTAAACATCATACTAAAATATGCCGTTGGTACCTGCTTGTGGTTATACTGAAAATTGACATTAAATACACATTTCTTGTTAGATTTCATATATTTTCACGAAACGATAGACTTTTCATTGACTAGTGTGACGTCATCGCACGTGCAAATATGGAAAATTGTTACCAAAATAGTAGTTGGGGTAAAGGTCTTATAAAATCAAGAAACAACGAAAGCTATACGTTTCATTTAAAATTTGTCTATTTTTTAGGCCAATTTCTGCCCTTATCATACCTACTCCTTTGACGACAGTGGTCAAATCAGTACTAAAATTTATGATAAACGGGACGACTTCAATTTTAAGATCATAAATTTTCAAAATATGTGCAGCAAAATAACAGCTTCTCCTGCATATGGTGTTTACATCTCGCAATTGATTCGTTATGCAAGG
This sequence comes from Bathymodiolus brooksi, assembly GCA_963680875.1. Classification (NCBI taxonomy): domain Eukaryota; kingdom Metazoa; phylum Mollusca; class Bivalvia; order Mytilida; family Modiolidae; genus Bathymodiolus; species Bathymodiolus brooksi. Next base: position 71,781,458 of record OY804590.1, read on the forward strand.
CCCAGTAGCAATTATTCTGATTTCCTGAAACGTCATCTTCATCTGAGAAACAGGCTACTGGACCAGGGCTATAAAAAGATTCGCCTTATTCGAGCTCTTAAAAAGTTTATATTCCGATACCAAGATCTTGTCGAAATATATTCCGTGTCTGCAGAAAAGTTTATAAACGATAGATTTTCATATAGTGAAATTGTATAACGATATGGTTTCAACAAAATGTCAAAAATATTTTTTTTATCAATGTGTGACGTAAAGGTATTTTTGACATTTGGCGCTGATTTGACAACTGTTTTACCTGTTTTGTTCAAGTATTATTGTAAATACTGTTATAGTGACAGCCGGAAACTTTGAGCCGTAATGAAAGGGGGAGGTTTGGTGCTTTAAAATCTGATTCAACCTACCATTTCTTTAGAAATGCCTGTACCAAGTCAGGGTCATTACGGTTTTCACAGTTTTCCGGTTGTTGACTGATTTTGTCTGTTTATATACTTATGAGTTTTGACTTTCCCTTTGTTAGATTGTTCGGAGTTCGGTAATTTTGTTATTACCCTTATTTTCTATTATGTAGTGTGTTATGTGTACACACTTGTAAATAAAAAAAGATCTCTGTTAGTAGTGGTTACAAGATGTAAAGCGCTTTACCGATTTTAAGGATATGTCCACAGTTTAATTGACATCTTGTGTTTTATTTATTCATGACTACTAGCACTAAGTGAATGTTTATTTACGTTAGACCTATGTATGTGCTGAAGTCATGTAATATTATAACTTGTGTAGATCTGCGGTGAAGTTTCCGTCGTCTTTAGTAAAAAGGTTGCACCGACGTGATGTGTAAACCCGTTTGAAAGGATATAAATATTTTGAAATTGAAAGATTTTTTTAAATAAACTTGGTGTCCTGATTGATGGGGATTTTAAATTTGGTGTACTGCTACTTGTTTTTGTTCGTTTCCTTGGCGGTGATACTGGCAATCTATATCGAAAATAAAATGGGTTTTTGTAAAGAGTCAATGTCAGTCCCCTTTTCCTCTTTCCCTTGAATCCTGGCATCTCCTGAAAGTGGACAGAGAATAGTTTATTTTGATTAGAGTATTTATCAGTTTTGTGTTTAAAAGCGTCAATTTAACAATTTTGCAGAAAACAATTAACAAAACTAACAAATCTCCTCATGCATTCGCAATGTGCTCTATCAGAACCGATCTCCTCAAGCAGGAAAACGAGAAAATTGACAGCTTGTAGATTTATCTAAACTTCAATTTACTTCTGACGAATCGGAATTTATACCCGATTACATTTAGACTCCCATGATGAAAAAATAATGAAAATTTAACTTGCATCTTTGTCAAGAACAACTTAGAAATGTAAGAGTGTCACAATTTTCGTCATGTTTTTCGTGGGACGATTGATTTTGCGAGTTACACTTCATATACAAGAATAAACTATACATGTTTCTAATCGTGAAAGCATTCGCCACAGCATAGCATTCTCTGATTTTGCAATATTCGAGCAGTAAAAAAGAAAATTTCAATTTTTGACATGTACATACCTTGCGAAGCGTCTTCGTGAACTCTCCTCCACCAAAACCGGAAGTTATCCTCACGAATTTCTTTGCAGAACCAACTGTTCTGCTTGTGCCGATTACCAGCCGTGTAATAACGTATAATATCCGCCAATCCATGTTAAAACTCCCAACACATTCTGGCTTCAATGATTTATTTCTTAATTATTCAACATGGATTATATCCTCTCCTGCCGCTGTAGCGCTGCTTTACCATGTTATGCAGTTGACTTGGTTCCTTTGACATTCTAATTACTGAGAATAATTTCCTCTCATGATTTAAAAAATAAAAAGATCAACATTCGGTTATAAAAATATTAAAAAAAAGCAATTTCGGTTATAAAAAGATTTTAAAAAAGCAATTTACAGAGCTCAGCATTGACGAGTTTCTGCGGTTGCTAAGGATAATATTTGGTTACTAGGTACATTGTAAGGTTTAAGGAATTCTTATAATATATACTGGTTAGTAAATGATAAGATGTCTCTAGATCTGCTAAGGTGTTGTTGTAGAATTTTTTTTCTTGATTAAATAAAAGGTTCATGAGATCTACAAGAAAATACTGTGCATAGGGAAACCTGTTGCTATGGAAGGGGCATAACTATGAATAAAATATCAAAATGACATTTGTAGTGTGTATAGCTTGACCAAAATGTACTGCTTAATCAAATATCAAGTCAAAAGATCGTAGATATCAAAATTCAACCATTAATTGCAATAATATAGGCTAATTTAATGTTTACAAAACCGTTGCTAGGGTGACAAAACTACACAAAAATACTATATGCTACCATAGAATATTGGAATATTATTTTTCGCCACAGTCGAGCTTAATTTAACATAGGACCCTATGGGAAATTCCCATAAAAATCTTCTTGTCTGAAACCATTTGCTCAATAAGAACTAAATTTTGATAAAATAGTCATTGGATGGTTCTCTTCTAAAAATGTGTCCGGTGGTTCGGCCCTTCGACCAAAATGTGTGGGGGTCACAGCCGAACTTAGCTTAACATAGGACCCTATGGGAAATTCACATAAAAAATCTTCTTCTCAGAAACCACTGGGCCAATTGCAACCAAACCTTGGTGGAATGGTCTCTGCATGGTCCCCTTCCAAAATTGTGTCCGGTGATCCCGACTTTCAACCAAGATGGCCGCCAAGCTAAAAATAGAAAAAGGGGGTGAAATTAAAAAAAAAATCTCCTCTGAAACTACTGAGCCAATCTCAACCAAATTTTGCTGAAATGATCATTGGGTGGTCCCCTTCCAAAATTGTGTCCGGTATTTCAGACCTCCGACCAAGATGGCCGCCACAGCCGAACTTAATTTAACATAGGACCCTATGGGAAATTCCCATAAAAATCTTCTTGTCTGAAACCATTTGCTCAATAAGAAAATTTTTTTGATGAAATAGTCATTGGATGGTTCTCTTCCAAAAATGTGTCCGGCGGTTCGGCCCTTCGACCAAGATGGCCACGACAGCCGAACTTAGCTTAACATAGAACTCTATGGGAAATTCACATAAAAATATTCTTGTCTGGAACCAGTTGCTCAATTAGTTTAAACATATTTTATTAATTAATAAAGATAGTACAATATGATAAATTTCAATATGATACAATATAAATATTTAAGGGGATTCGAAAACAAGCTTAGAAAAACTTATATCAATTCGTTTCCCTAGTTGCTCAATTGGAACCAAACTTTGATAAAATAGTCATTGGATGGTCCTCTTCCAAAATTGTGTCTGGTGGTCCCACCCTCAGACCAAGATGGCTGCACAGCTAAACTTAGTTTAACATAGGACCCTATGGGAAATTCACATAAAAACCATCTTGTCTGGAACCAGTAGCTCAATTAGAACCAAACTTTGATGGAATAGTCATTGGATGGTCCTTTTCCACAATTGTGTCCGGCAGTCGCACTCTCCCACCAAGATGGCCGCCACAGTGCAGTTGCGTTGTTATTGAAAGCAGCTTTGATCCATGTGAGCGATTACAGGTTCATGGGAGCCTCTGGTTGTATTAGCACCTGTGTAGTAGTCTCAGTAATCTTGTGTCAAGGAACATTTTGATTAATTAATCATGGGAAATAGTGATGAATAATTTGTAATGTACATAATAATTAATTCAAGGACTGGCTTAAGAACAAAACAAAACACCACTAGCGGATTTAACATTTATATTAATAAAAGAATATCACTTTTGAATTGATATTATGTATACTGAAAAACATGTGAAAATTCAGGGTAAACAATTATATGTATCCATACAGTGTACTTGATTAGACAAAAGCATGGGTGAACTCAGAGAGTCCGGCGAAAGTTTGCAGTTCCTGAAAGCTATAGAGCATGCTAACGCCAGACTAACAATGAAAGAGACAACAGAACCACCAACCTTTGGCAGGTAACTGACCAATCCTATTATTACATACACTCGAGTACACCCATTTTTGTTATGCACAAAGCAGGGATTGAACTATTACCATAGAGGTAATTGACTGATCATCAACAGTAGTCGTATTTAAACTAGCAACTTAGTCTACTCGGACACCTAGGTCCCAACTAGCCGTTTCTAAGCACAATTTCATTACAATCCTTGAACACAGCATAGTTTTATAGGAATTAGCTTGTACAGTACATAGGTGCATTTTTATTTATTCAAATGCTTTTGAAAAAAACAATGGTTTCAGGCATTTATTTCATATTCCAATCAGATAAAAATAAGATTCAAATGTACACACATAAAATAAAAATTCAACCAAATAATGTTTGCATAAATTATTGCATAAACAAGACTTGATTCTCAAAATCTGTGTCCCCCAAAAAAGTTGCAGATAATTGTTTCTTATGACAAAAATAGTCTAGTCCTCACCAGCTTCACATTTCCTGAAACGTCATCTTCATCTGAGAAACAGGCTACTGGACCAGGGTTATAAAAAGATTCGCCTTATTCGATCTCTTAAAAAGTTTACATTCCGATACCAAGATCTTGTCGAAATATATTCCGTCTCTGCAGAGACGATAATAAACGATGCATTTTCATATAGTGAAAATGTATAAAGATAAGGAAGTCAACAAAAATGTCAAAAATATTTTTTTATCAATGTGTGACGTAAAGGTTTTTTTACATTTACTTCACTGAATTTGGTACTGCTTTGACAACTATTTTACCTATTTTGTTCCAGTATTGTTATAAATACTGTTAAAGTGACAGCCGGAACCTTTAAGCCGTAATGAAAGCGGGAAGTTTGGCGATTGAAAATCTGATTCAACCCACCATTTCTTTAGAAATGCCTGTACCAAGTCAGGGTCATTACGGTTTTCACAGTTTTCTGGTTGTTGACTGATTTTGTCTGTCTATATACTTATGAGTTTTGAATGTCCCTTTGTTACATTGTTCGGAGTTCTTATTCTTTTTTTTTCAAATCTGAAATTTTTTCCTCATCATAAGCTAGTTATTTCATTAAAAACAAGAATTAATTCTCAAAATCCGGCCATAATTTTCAACGAAAACTAGAATTGTTTCAGAGGACTAAAACCCATGTCTCCCATTCATAAAACTCTCAAGTAAAATATTTGACCTCAAGGTCAAAGGTCAAGGTCAAACTGTGATCATGATGGTACGTGAGACACTGTCTCATCATTATACAACCACATACCAAATATCATTAACCTATCTAAAAAGGCAAAAAGTTATTGCACAGGCACAAAAACACTTAAAAAATATCAATTATTTAACCTTAAAGTCAAAGGTCAAATTGAGGTAACGATGGAACACGACACACCGTCTCATGATTATACACCTACATACCAAATATCATTAATCTATCGTAAAAGACAAAAAAGTTTTTATATGAACAAATTTAAATGTTATTTTTATTCAAATTTTAAAAAAAAAGTTGCATCTTTAGGGTCACTATATTTCACTGTCGTGTACCCGATAAGGAATGGTCATTTCAAGATGGCGGATTGTAAATCATCAAAAAGGTAGGTGTGAAGATTTTGACTATTATCGTTCTTTATAGGTTATCTTAGTGTCTATGAGTTACACGTTTAGATAGGACAGTCTTTTTTTCTACTTCACCATTAAGTCAGTAAAGCTTGATCCTTTTGTTTTTATCGTAAACTGCCTTCGGTAGTTGACCAATGCAGCGACAAAGATATCGAGGCGTAGAATCCAGTTTATTTCACCAATTCCTACCGCCTAGTGACTTTTTATATTAATATGTTGATGCCAAAATTATTCAAACATGTGAATTGTCCAGCAAATATTTTTTCAGCCTTTGACAAGCCTTGTATCCCTCTTAAAACGTCTATGAAAAGTTTGTTTATGTCACGGAATGGTCACGACAAAAACATGACAAAAATGTATAGGAATGGTCTCATGTTTTGAGTGAAGGAATGACTTTCAAGCCAAGGAATGGTCTTTTTTGTTTATGAATGGTCTCCATCATATATGATATGCTTATTAATAATATTATTGAAGTTCATTTCCGTTTGTGGTCTTTAATGTAAATCTTCTTATTTCATATGATCAATCTTGCCTTAAAATACCCGAAATACCTTATTTGCTATTAAATTATTATAATCTTTTCCATTTCATTATGCAATGTTTCTTTTATCTATAGGTACAAGTGTTACTACTGCCAATTTGATACTTCCAATCACGAAGCCATAGTGGACCACTGCTGCCAGAATTATCGGGATGAAACATTAAAATTTAGATCTTTTGAATTTAACACTAATGTGGGTAAATTTGGTTAAGAACTCTTTCAGCAATTGTACACATATTGTAATGGTTTATACTTTGTGATATTGACAGGGAGTCATTTTTTACATAAAAATATTTTTGTTAAAAGAAATACTCATTGTTATTTAGATAAATTTTATGAAATCAACTCTTTATATCTTTATTATCAATTTGCAAACAATTACTATTATAGTCATTTGATCCAGAGAAAAATGTGAGTAGTCCTGAAGATATAATCCTCTCCGAACATGTGGAAGAATCTCTGCCTCGTGAGCTATGTGATATTCCCTGACAGTTGTGGTTACTGTAATTACATGTGATACGTTTTTGTTCACCACGGTTGGTCTGATGAGCCAATAGCTCCCCCTTTTCACAAAATGCTGCTGTGCAAGAATCAGTGGTACATTTAAATTTTATCTCTTGTTTTAAATGTTGTCTCAGGCGATGTCGTCTGAGACCACTTCTACTTTTCAGACATTTTCCACAGTCCTCTCATATAAAATCATTCTCTGAGGCGTGGAAAGATGTATCCATCACAGTAAACCTGTAAAAATGAGAAATACACGATATATCTATTGAAGATTTAAGTAACCTCGTATATTTTTGTTTTCATGAAGTAAATACATGTACTGATTTTAAACATAGGAAAATTAAAATAATATATGTGAACTAAAGCACCTATGTACGAAAAAACTAATACATAAACCTAACAGTGGTCTAGACTTAGTGGTAAGAAAACCGAAGATCCAAAAAGTAAAAGAAAAGAAGAAAAAAATAATAATAAAAGTTGAGAACATCGGTCCAAATAAAATAGTGGTGTGTACTGAAATGATGATGTATTATACATAACTGCCGGGGTCCGGGCGGCTCAATGAGTTAGGTCGTTGGATATAACAATTCATACCAGCCTATCACCAATACGCGCCCGGCTTTGTAAACTACAAAAAAGGGTGCACTCGACTCTCAGCTGCAAGTGATAAAAGTTTACTAGTTGCTTGCCCATGGTCGATGGTTCTCTCTGGGTACTCCGACTTCCTCCACCACTAAAACTGGTTACCATGATATAGCTGAAATATTGTTGAAAGTGGCGTTAAGCACCAAATATTTAAAAAAAATCAATACATAACTGCCTGTAGTTGGGGAGTTTCGCTAGATTACCATACGAAGAAAATATCACTTGAGACGCACTAAGGTAGGAATTCCACGACAGAAATACACTAGTGTATTTCTTCCTTACGGAATAAACACACTAGTGCATACTTCAAGGTAGAAATACACTAGGGTATTTACGTTCCCGGACATTCTACACATCGGAAAGAACGTACGCTTACAGTATATCAGAGAAGCGAATGGTATGTCGTCATATTGACAAACCAATTGAAATACATGACAGTGAATGTAGTAAGACAAGAAAAATAAGATTTTATGCGAGTGTGAACACTGGATGAACGACAAAGCCATTGCTCCCGCTTTACATCCGATATGTTCAATCAGACCATTCCTAAACAAAAAAGACCATTCCTTGGCTTGAAAGTCCATTCCTTCACTCAAAACATGAGACCATTCCTATACATTTTTGTCATGTTTTTGTCGTGACCATTCCGTGACATAAACAAACTTTTCATAGACGTTTTAAGAGGAATACAAGGCTTGTCAAAGGCTGAAAAAAATATTGCTGGACAATTCACATGTTTGAATAATTTTGGCATCAACATATTAATATAAAAAGTCACTAGGCGGTAGGAATTGGTGACATAAATTGGATTCTACGCCTCGATATCTTTGTCGCTGCATTGGTCAACTACCGAAGGCAGTTTACGATAAAAACAAAAGGATCAAGCTTTACTGACTTAATGGTGAAGTAGAAAAAAGACTGTCCTATCTAAACGTGTAACTCATAGACACTAAGATAACCTATAAAGAACGATAATAGTCAAAATCTTCACACCTACCTTTTTAATAATTTACAATCCGCAATCTTGAAATGACCATTCCTTATCGGGTACACGACAGTGATTTTTTCTATTAAATTCGAGGCTTTCTTTTTACAAACAAAAATATACCCCACCCTCCAAAAGTTAAATGGTCAAATATCGAATTATAGTATTAAATTTTTTTTTCCGAGAGGTAAGAGACAAGAATAAAGAGTCATCAATTTATACACAAAATTCCTGAATTGTGGACATTTGTTTGATCTTTTTGTATTTGACAAAATGTGGTCACTGTTCAAAGAAGATTTTGAAGATATACCTAAGCAGTAATCAGAATCCGTATATCGAAGAAGAACAGACAACACAATGGCCAAAAGAAAAAGGACAAACAACGATCTATAAAACATACACATAAACGTGCAAATAAAATATATATATATTGCTTTTTATTGCACGTTTTCTTTATCTTCAACCCCAGGACTACACACCAAACCTCGCAATCCCAAGCAATGCAAGATTGGACCCATTTGAGACCCCGAAGCATTAACCTATCTAAAAAGGCAAAAAAGTTATTGCACAGACACAAAAACACTTAAAAAATATTCATTATTTGACCTTAAAGTCAAAGGTCAAATTGAGGTCACGATGGAACACGACACACCGTCTCATGATTATACATCTACATACCAAATATCATTAATCTATCGTAAAAGACGAAAAAGTTATGACTCGGAGACCATAACACTTCAAAAATATCAATTATGTGACCTTGAGGTCAAAGGTCAAAGACAAAATGTGGTCATGTTGGTACATGACACACCCTCTCATGATTATACACTTACATACCAAATATCATTGACCTATCTGAAGAGACAAAAAAGTTACATGTATGGCCCGACAGATAGTAAATTTGCAAATCCATTCAGAATGAACAAAGAGTTAACTCCCTTTTTTGTCTATTTTCTTGTATAATTTTACTTATCTCTTTTTTATTTGGACGGTGACCCAACAATTTTTGAATTTTATCTTTTTAAGAAACATTTGGACCATTCAATTACAAAAAATTTGAAAATTCTATGGATTAGAAATTGATATTTTCATCAGATAAATGCATCCAATAATGTGTTTTCCTTCATTTTCTATATAAATTTTGCCCCAAAATGTCATTTTTCCTGCAATTTTCAAATAAAAATTTTGAGCTTGGAATGCCGGTGACCCTCATTTTTTTTATCTTTTTATTTGGAAGGACATATTACAAGGAAGTTTACTTTTAAAAAAAAATCAAAAAAATCTATGAATAAAAAATTAGACACCCTCGTCTACCTTATAAGGTACGTAACCAAAATCACTTTTACACACGTCTGAGACGTGACGTCTCGCAATTATCGATTAACGCTTCTTTTTTCAAATTACCATTAACAGAAGCAGACGTGAAATTTGGATTGGTAAAATTTTGTTAAATTTTCTTCATTTTATATGCAATTTACGACATTTTGCTGAAAACAGTTAAGAATAACATTGTTGCGTGTTTGTGCAATGCATTTTATACGAATTTATCTCTCTGGAACACAACAAGACATCATTTGACTTGTGTAGTCCTATCACATAGTGCCTCGGGTGGCGATATTTACTATTTGTGTTATATTTGCTGCCTCCGCATGAAATAAAAAATGAAAAAATCCCAATGAAAACGTAAAATATGAACATGAAAAGTGAAGTCGTATGTTATATATGAGTCGGGACTATTGACTTTGTGTTGTTCGCATGCAAACGTCCACGTAGATCATAGGGACTTGCTCCCGGCCCGGCCGGCTGGGAGCAAGTACTTTTAAATTTAGTACCGCACATTGATAGTAGGGTTAAAATTATTGATAACGAAAGGCCGGGAACAAGTACACACATAATATTAATAATTAATGTAATGATATTATTGATAATTAATGTAATGATATGTATTTACTTTGTATTAATTTGAACACTCGCACTCTGTAACCTTTGTAACATTTATTAGTTTAGAGAATAAAGTTATATATCGTGTAAAAAGCAATATTGACTTTCCGTTACAAGTAATTTATTTTTGCTCTACATCAAAGTATTAAGTTTGAAGTCTAAGAAATGTTTATGATGTCGTTAATGAGGTGTAGAGGTATAGAGGACGACCATTTAATATTTAGGGGATGTCTTTCTTTTTTTCCCAAACCAGAAATATTTTTGACACGAAACAAGAATTTATTTTCATATGAACAAATTTAAATGTTATTTTTATTAAACAACATTATTAAGAAAAGACTGGGTCACGGGTCACTGTAATCGGGCAGCTGTATCTAGAAACAGATACGGTGTTGAAAAAACTGTTGATACTCATAAAATATTGATAAATGCAATACAATTTTATGTTTGTCTTCAAGAAATATGATAGACAAAACCATGTGTGAAGTTTTATGACGAAATATCTCCGATTTCTATGTAAATTTACGAGGTGAAATGGAGAAACACCCACAGGTAATTTTAGCGATGTATTTTTATCTTGGACAAGAATAATGAGCGGCCTGAATGGATGACCGATTTAAAACACACGAACTCGCATGGTAAAAAGATGTATGTAAAAGAAATCTATGTTATATTTATTCATTTGTTTGATTCTGGAATATTGTTGATCATTGAATTAAACATGAAAAAAAGGAGGGGGGGGGGGGGGTGAATTTTATTTGTGAATTTGACAGTTAAATAAATATTATGTTTCGACAGTTTAAAGAGAAAAATAAAAATTTGTTGCGACTAAAACTTAAATCAGCGTTAAAAATTTAATAATTTAACAAATTTAACAAATATCAGTGGTTTTGTAAATGAGACTTATTTTAAATAGAAAATCTGAATTTATTATTTATTAATTTGTTATTAATGATACAATTGTATATCCCTTGGGAGGGGGGGGGGGACTATGATGAAAATTTGAAATAAAATAACAGGACCGGACATTAAGCAAAAATAATAATCAATGATTAGTTTTTTATTTAAAAAAATCCAGGATCCCTGTGTCCATGAAATATATTTTTTTTAATGTTAATAATATGAAATATTGACATTCGCACTTGCCTTTTGGACAGCACATTTCTGTGTCCACACTTGTGTTATTAAAAAAAAAAAAAAAAAAAAAAGGCGTACTAACTGCATTACATGTAAACTATGATTCTGTTTGATAAAGGCCTTTAACTAGAACAAGATTAAATGTACACTTTCTTGAGTGAAATAGTGTTGTAATAAAAGATCGTGAACGTGATGTATAAGGGTGAATGAATTCCAAGGTTCAGTTTAAATGAGGTTGAAACAAGTCACCATATGACATCAGTTCGATTGTATTTCATTTTGACGATTTTAATTACGGAAGACGGACCGCAAATATGTAAATTCGATATCCCTAAAGCCCCTGTTACACGGTAAAGCAAGTAGCATGATACCATATCATGATACTTGTTCAAATTAAAAAAAAAAAGTTGCATCTTTCAGGTCACTATATTTTTTCTATTAAGATAAGATACTTTTATTTACCAATTATGGGCCCACGAGGGGCATGAATATTCACATATATAATTATTTATACATAACATGTTTAACAAAGACAAAGATACAATAACATATATTGATAACATGTCATTTATATGCTCAGTGTGGTTGATATGTTTTAATACATCCAGCTATGATATATGTATCATATAAATACGAAGAAAAATAAATAGATGGAGCCGACTATTTGTATCCTACCCGTGTCTGAAGCAGAGAGGCAAACACAATGATAACATTTCTGCAGGAGACACCATATGACGGTGCTAAAAGGATGATAAGGGTAATAACAAAATTACCGAACTCCGAACAATCTAACAAAGGGAAAGTCAAAACTCATAAGTATATAAACAGACAAAATCAGTCAACAACCGGAAAACTGTGAAAACGTAATAACCCTGACTTGGTACAGGCATTTCTAAAGAAATGGTGGGTTGAATCAGATTTTAAAGCGCCAAACTCTCCCCCTTTCATTACGGCTCAAAGTTTCAAGTCTATTAAATTCGAGGCTTTTTTTAACAAACAAAAATATATCCCACCCTCCAAAAGTTAAATGGTCAAATATCGAATATAGTATTAAATTATTTTTTTCCGAGAGAGGTAAGAGACAAGAATAAAGAGTCGTCAATTTATACACAAAATTCCTGAATTGTGAACATTTGTTTGATCCTTTTGTACTTGACAAAATGTGGTTACTGTTCAAAGAAGAGTTTGAAGATACCAAAGGGGTAATCAGAATCCGTATATCGAAGAAGAACAGACAAGACAATGGCCAAAAGAAAAAGGACAAACAACGATCTATAAAACATACACATAAACGTGCAAATAAAATATATGTATTGTTTTTTATTGCACATTTTCATTACCTTCAGCCCCAGGACTACACACCAAACCTCGCAATCCCAAGCAATGCAAGTTTGGACCCATTTGAAACCCCGAAGCCCATTGCACATCTCGCTAGATTTGCTTAATGCTCTGCATTTAAATCATGGGCATAGTAGGGTATCCCCAGCACTTTGGTAAGTGGGTGAGGGAAAAAGTGGGGGGGGAACTACTTCACTGGTTATGGCAGAAATTTAATTAGCAACTGGATTGTCAGCATGAAAGCAAAAACAAATGTTAAGTTGCCAGCCTCTGTGTTTTTGCTTTTTTTTTATTTATTTGCGAGTTATTTTTGCAAGCTTTCACCCCTCATGTCAACTCCAGATGACCCCCCCCCCGCACACACACCTTCCGATTCATTTCTAAAGCTTGATCTTCGCATTCGTAACCCTTTGCTACTCCACTGCATATGCATAATGCACAGAAAACATCAGATTGGACGAATAGCAGTCGAGCTATTAGAGATTTAAAAAGTCGATATTTCAAGATTATAATATTGATTTTTTTTTATTAAAAATGTTGAGATTTTTTTTTTTATATAAATAATCAATGTCATAATATTTCTACTTATAGATCCATCATGGAAACAATTTGTGATCCATGTTCAGAAAAAAACAAAAGGCTTGTTGCTGAAAAATATTGTTCGGACTGTGAAGAAAAGCTATGCACAGAATGCGCTGAATGGCATCTGCGGTGTAAGGAATATAAATCTCATCATGTAATTGATTTGTCGTCGATAGGACCACGAATACCACCATCTTCTAAAATAAACTGTGAAATACACACAGAGGTCCAGATTGATTATTTCTGTAGTGAACATGATGTTGTATGCTGTAGAGCTTGTCTTTCGGATAGCCATAGGTCTTGTGAGTCTGTTTTACCTTTAGACTTTGCTTCAAAGGACGTCAAAAATTCTTCTTTACTTTCCGATACGTTAAAAGATCAAAAATATATGACTGAAACATTGCAGAAAATGGAAGAAAATAGAGACGAGAATAAAAAAATACTGAAACAGAAGAAGTCATTGATAATAAAACAAATCAGTGCAGCTAAATCAAAAGTTCTAAAATATCTAGATGACATTGAAAAGAGATTAATAACTGAAGTAGGGTCTGTACAGGAAAAAAATGAGGAGAAAATAAACAGAGAAAAACATGAAATTTGTCAATTAACATCGATTTTAAAAGACAATAAACAAGAACTAGAATTCCTAAAAGACCATGGCTCTAATAACCAGCTATTTTTAACATTACGAAAACAAATAACAAGCATCCAGAAAACAGACAACAAGATTCATAACATGACGTCTGCTATTATTGAAATTGACATGGAGTTTGAAGAAATTAAGAATGTCAACATTGAAACAATCGGATCATTGTCACAAATTACCCGACCTTGTCCTATTAAATATAAATCAATGAAAGTACAACATCCACATGTACAACAAGATAGAAGACAAACACTGACCGAATTCATAAAAGAAGGTAAAGTTAATCTAAAACATGGCGAACAATACGACTTACGTGACATGGCTGTCACTTCTGACAACAAATTACTACTTTGTAATGATCTGCCATCTCATCCGAAGGTATATATATACAAGGATTACAAAACCTATGAAGATGAAATATCGTTTAACAGTGGACCTTGTTGTATTACTGTAGTACCATGTACAGATAAAGCAGTAGTTACTCTTCCATGTGAGAAATCCATACAATTTATCAACACTACTAACAATACAAAGGACAACAAGATAAACATAGGAGAATGGTGTGAAGGTGTCACTGCTGTAAAGGACAAAATTTACCTCGGTGGAGATAGTAAAGTTTTAATATTAAATACAGATGGATCTCGTGTTAGAGAGATACTAACTGTTGATGGTGTTAATCACAACTTATTGTATATTGAAAGGAATGATCAGTTGTTGATAAGACAGTATGGGAGATTGTGTTGTATCAATTTAGATGGCCACGTTATATATACATACGACATATCAGGAGGCAGAGGACTGGCTGTGGATCAACAAGGTCATATATACATAAGTGGATATGTTTCAAACCACATACACATGTTGTCACCAGATGGAACATTCCGTGATATAGTATTAAGTAAACATGATGGTGTTGACGGACCACAGGGTATAACATTTAACAATGACTTTACAAAACTGTTCATTATAAATAGAGGTAATACTGTATTAGTTTATAGTTGTAAATGAAAGATTTTATATTTTGTAAATGAAGGATTTTTATATTTTGTAAATGAAGGATTTTTAGATTTTGTAAATGAAGGATTTTTAGATTTTGTAGATGAAGGATTTTTAGATTTTGTAGATGAAGGATTTTTAGATTTTGTAAATGAAGGATTTTTAGATTTTGTAAATGAAGGATTTTTAGATTTTGTAAATGAAGGATTTTTAGATTTTGTAAATGAAGGATTTTTAGATTTTGTAAATGAAGGATTTGTAGATTTTGTAAATGAAAGATTTTTATATTTTGTTGATGAAGGATTTTATATTTTGTAAATGAAAGATTTTTATATTTTGTAAATGAAGGATTTTTATATTTTGAGAACATGAATGATATTGACAAGTCACATTTTTTATTTCCAATTAAGGAGCCCTTTCGGGCAGAACAATTAACAAAGAATTTAATACAACATTTTATGAAACAAACAAATCAAAATTTTATCATACAAACCATGTGATATAACATTTAACAATGACTTACAAAACTGTTAATTATAAATAGAAATAAGACTGTATTAGTTTATATTTTGTAAATAAAATATTTTTTGTTTATTTTGTAGACAAGGTGGTATTGACAAGTCACAGACCATGTGATATAATATTTAACAATGACTTACAAAACTGTTAATTATAAGTAGAAATAATTCTATATTAATTAGTTGATAGCTTTAAATGAAGATTGTTTTTTACTTTGTGATAGCAATATGTTTCCTCATTAGTATGTACTTTAGATAAAAGTAGTAAAATATAGATCTAATTAATTTTACTGGATAATTTTAATTTGATTTGTGTTAATTATTGGAGTATAAAAGATGCTAATTAATGGATTATTACTAACATTGTACATTTTGAGGTGAAGCTTGGAACTTTTGCTCATTTACATTGAAGTACCTGTACCAAGCCATCAAAATACTAGTAGTTGATTTGGGAATTGTTCCCAAAGTGTGGTGGGTTGTTTTTTTTACATTTTATCACAACATTTGGATCATTTACAACAGTTGGACAATCTAGAACATTCCGCTCATTTATATTGATAATTAACAACATTTGGACAATTTACAACAAAGTGGTCATGTACAACATTTGAACTATTTAGATTAACAATAGTGTGATCATTTACAACATTTGAACTATTTAGATTAACAATAGTGTGATCATTTACAACATTTGGATCATTACAATATTTGGACAATATATAACATGTTTTTATAGAATATTGCATACATACAATTTATATATAAAGTATAACCTGTACAATGTGTCTATTTATAGCATATCAAATACACATTTAGTATAAGTCCAATACATAACATATATATCATGGCAATCGGAAACACACACATTTTTTTTTGGCCTAAAATTAAATAAAAATAAAAATCTAGATAATATATATTAAGGGTTTATGGTATTTAACGCCACTTTCAACAATATTTTAATTATATCGTGGCGATCAGTTTTATTGCTGACAGAGTTCCCAGAGAAAACAACAGACCTGTCGCAAGTCGCTGACAAACTTTATCACATAATGTTGTATCGAGTACACCTCGACATAAATTACTTGCTGTTCCATATAATGTTCATCCTTAACAGCTTAACCTCATATTTTGCCTTATTAATAAAATGAGGGAAATTACATTTTACAAGACATTATCAATACTGAGATCACTATGATAGTTTGATATTAAATCAGTGCCTATCACCACTAAGGTTGTGCGTTCGATTCCCGCTTATGGCGAGGTGTACTCTATACATCTTTATCATGTTTATGTTATCAAGTTTTAGAGATTTATTGCAGGTCAGTGGTTTTATCGATATTCCGGTTTCCTTCACCATATTGAACCACCAACCACCATCTCATAGGCAACATATTGCTACAAGTGATCATGGGCGTAGCTTGGGGTCAAATATTACCGAGGCAAGGGGTCTCGGGAGGGAAGCACCCCCCCTAACCACGAAGCCAACGACATTTTAAGTAAGGAAAACACATTTTTTTGTTTTAAAACGAGTAGTTATGGCCTTTATGAATCAATATACAAAACTAATTTGATTCTTCCATTGCCACTGAGCATGTGGGAATTTAAAAAACAAACGCCTAATTTTTGTCGTTGATTTTTTTACCGAGGCAACTGCCTCGGTTGCCTCAATGGAAGCTACGCCACTGCACTGATGTTAAGCACTAATTAATCTAGCGATTTTAAATTAATAATGATTTTATGTGTATAAATTTTTAATGGTGGTTGTTAGTTAAACCTGATCATTCAGAAACAACACACACAATTTTTACAATTTGTACACACACAGAGAAAAAACATTGCAATTTTCTTAATCACCTGTCGTCTGTTGTCCGTTTGTCATTTTCATCAACACTTTATCTAACCTAATTATAAAGCATCATGGAAGTTGTCGCTCACATTAACCTCTCTTTGTCATTGATGGCCTTTTCAAATTTTAATGTTCTAATCAAAATCACTGACACAGAATGAACCACACTATATTTACATTCTCACTTTTCAAATGTCTGTATTGATGCGAATCAACACTGAAATAAGATCCTGATTGGCTCCCATGTCAAATATAAACTTTAGTACATTGTAAGAATATTTCTTCTTGCATCAAGTTTTTAGCTCACCTTGCCAATGGAAATGTCAGCTTTTGCCATCACTTAGCATCCGTCGTTCGTTAACTTTTCACATTTTAATGTTCTCCTCCAAAACCGCTTGTCCAAATAAACAGAAACTTAGTAGCTATAGGAATCATCTATGGAAAGCCTTCTATTAAAATTGCTCATTTTGTCCTGATCAGTTAAAAAACATGGCCACCACAGACAATTCTTGTTTCTGATTGGTTAATTTCTTAAAATTCTTCTCCTCTGAACCTCAGTTGCCAAATGAACAAAAATTTGGTAGGAAGCACCTATGGAAAGTTCTGTACAAGGTTTCCTCAAAACAGAATGAAAGGTGAGCAACAAAGTGTTTTAGCTCCCCGACGCGTGGCAGTTGTTAACATAGGAGCCTATTGGGAAATGAATAACAGCTTTTCGTGAAAAGAGTTTCAAGATACCAAAGCCGAAAGAGGAAATAAGAATCCGTATATCGAAGGACGGACAACACAATGGGACAAAAGGACAAACAATGATCTACAAAACATATACATAAAACTAAAGATCGTGTAACACAAACCCCACTAAAAACCGGGACTGAACTTGGGTGTTCGGGAAAGGTAAGCTGTTCTTGCTCCACTAGTGGTACTCGTCGTGTTAATCTGATTACAAATCCGGTGATAGGTCTTGAATGAAGAAAGGACCGGTGTCATATGGTATTTTGACCCCCCCCCTCATTTCTAATCAAGAGATAGGCAGGGGGTCAAAATACCATGGGTAGGGGGTTCAAAATACCATGGGAAGGGGGTTCAAAATACCATGGATAGGGGGGTCGATGTACCATGGGTAGGGGGGTCGATATACCATTGGTAGGGGGGTCAAAATACCATAGGTAGTGGGTCGATATACCATGGCTATGGGGCTCCATTTACCATTGGTAGGGGGTCAAAATACCGTGGGTAAGTGGGTCTTTATACCATGGATAGGGGGTCAAAATACCATGGGCAGGAGTGTCGATATACCATGGGTAGGGGGCTCCATATACCATTGGTAGGGGGTTAAAATACCATGGGTAAGTGGGTCTTTATACCATGGATAGGGGGTCAAAATACCATGGGTAGGGGTCGATATACCATGTGTAAGATTGTCGATATACCATGGGTAGAGGGTTCAAAATACCATGGATGGGGAGGGGGTCAAAATACCATGGATAGGGGGGTCAAAATACCATGGGTAGGGGGGTCAAAATACCATGGGTAAGTGGGTATTATACCATGGGTAGGGATTCAAAATACCATTGATAAGGGGTCAATATAACATGGGTAGGGGGGTCAAAATACCATGGGTAAGTGGGTCGTTATACCACGGGTAGGGGGGAAATACCATGGGTAGGAGGGTCGATATACTATGGTAGGGGGTCAAAATACCATGAGAATGAGGGTCGATATACCATGGTTAAGCCCGGTATACACGATACAAGTTTTGCATCCAAGTCTCCATTCAAGAAAACTTGGATCAAGAAAACTTGAATTCAAGTTTGTGTATACACGATGCAAGAAATTTTGATGAATGCACACAAGTTTTGGCGGGAGATGCAACAAACAAAATGGCATTTTTGGGAGGAGAGGAGGGTGCTTCCCTTTGTATTGCAATATTATGTACAATTGTACTGCGAAGAAGATTAAGCTCCAAAAAGAGGTCAACATGGGCTCGTAAATGGCTTCGAAGGCAACGATGGGATGTATTTCTATGAAGTCTATTAGATCTTCAATCATTTCATTTGTCCATGTAACTGTCTTTTTACTGCATGTTGGAGTTTCCTCTTTACCCGCCATCTTTGCACAACACGTGTAGTTGTTATTATTTACATTCACAAATTGATGCTGATAAGGATTCTGTCTTCTGATTGGCCAATCTCCATCCAAGTTCCATCCAAGTTGAAAAAAAATAGGATGCATTTCTATTCCATCCAAGTCCGTTCAAGTTTTTTGATTCAAGTTTCTTGTATGGTATACACGATCAAAAAACTTGAATTCAAGAAACTTGAATGGAGACCTGGATGCAAAACTTGCATCGTGTATACCGGGCTTTAGGGGGGTCAAAATACCATGGGTAAGGGAGATCAAAATACCATGGGTAGGGTGGACAAAATACCATGGGTACGGTGTCAAAATACCATGGATAGGGAGGGGGTCAAAATACCATGGATAGGGGGTCAAAATACCATGGGTAGTGGGGTCTAAATACCATGAGTAAGTGGGTATTATACCATGGGTAGGGATTCAAAATACCATTGATAGGGGGTCAATATAACATGGGTAGGGGGGTCAAAATACCATGGGTAAGTGGGTCGTTATACCAAGGGTAGGGGGAAATACCATGGGTAGGGGGGTCGATATACTATCGTAGGGGGTCAAAATACCATGAGTATGAGGGTCGATATACCATGGTTAGGGGAGTCAAAATACCATGGGTAAGGGAGATCAAAATACCATGGGTAGGGTGGACAAAATACCATGGGTACGGTGTCAAAATACCATGGATAGGGGGGTCGATATGCCATGGATAGGGGGTCGGTATACCATGGGTAGGGGGTCGATATACCATGGGTAGGGGGTCGATATACCATGAGTATGGAGGTCGATATACCATGGGTAGGGGGGTCAAAATACCATGGATAGGTGGTCGACATACCATAGGTAAGGGTGTCAAAATGCTATGGGTAGGTAGTCGATATACCTTGGGTAGGGGGGTCGATATATCATGGTAGGGGGGTCAAAATACCATGGATAGGGGGGTCGATATGCCATGGATAGGGGGTCGGTATACCATGGGTAGGGGGTCGATATACCATGGGTAGGCGGTCGATATACCATGAGTATGGAGGTCGATATACCATGGGTAGGGGGGTCAAAATACCATGGATAGGCGGTCGACATACCATAGGTAAGGGGGTCAAAATGCCATGGGTAGGTAGTCGATATACCTTGGGTAGGGGGGTCGATATATCATGGTAGGGGGGTCAAAATACCATGGATAGGGGGATATACATGTACCATGAATAGTGGGGTCAAAATATCATGGGTAGGGGGTCAATTTACAATGGGTAGGGGTTCAAAATACCAAGAGTAGGGGGTCAAAATACCATGGGTAGGGGGGTCGATATACCATGGGTATAGGCGTCGATGGGAGCAGGACAATAGCCCTCGGACAATTGCCCCCTAGGACAATAGCCCCCTAGGATAATTGCCCCCCACAAATTTTTTTCAGTTTTACATTTAGTTTCTGATTACCCCTTTCTGACTCTATGAACTCCATTGCACTACTATACTTTCACTTCAAAATACACTCCTATTTAAGCCAGTTCTAAGCTTGTACTTAGCTTGCAATCATTTTTTCTCAAAATTCTTTTTAATTATTAACCTTTGTACTTAGCTTTGATCATTGTTTAATAAAATTCCTTTTGATCATTTTTCTTTGAAGACCAATTTTGTAAGGTAATTAAACTTAACTGGGAAATCATTAAGCTCTATCTAAAAATAAAATATCTATAAATAATAAGAGAAAGTTATTTTTATCATAGCTTGTCCAAGCTGTATAATCCTTTTGATGATTAATATCACAGGGGCTTGAATCGTTTTCATAGAGGTCACACAGCCTATATATCATATATAGCTTGAATCGCTTTCATAGAGGTCACACGGCCTATATGCCATATATACTAACGTTAGTAATATATATATGGTATATAGGCCGTGTGACCTCTATGAAAGCGATTCAAGCCAATATATGGTATGTAGGCCGTGTGACCTCTATGAAAGCGATTCAAGCCCCTGTGATTAATATACAAAGAAGAAAATCCAACTTAAAAGTAATTTGAATAATTTAATCTGAGTTTATGCATATTTATTTCTCATTTAAGAAATAAATAAAAATGAAATAAAAAAATTGGGGGATGGGGGCAATTGACCGGGGGGGCTATTGTCCTAGGGGGGCAATTGTCCGGGGGGGCTATTTTCCAGGGGCTATTGTCCAGGGGGCAATTGTCCGGGGGCTATTGTCCTAGACCCTTGTCGATATACCATGGATAAGGGGGTCAAAATACAATGGGTAAGTGGAACGTTATACCATGGGTAGGGGCAAAATACCATGGGTAGGCGGTCGATATACCATGGGTAGGAGGGTCGATATACCATAGGTAGGGGGTAAAAAAACAACGGGAAAAAAGTAAGGGGAAAAAAATATAAAAAAAATACGGAAAAAAAATGAAAAAGTACGGGAAAATAATAATGAAATAATTTGATAAAGTACGGGAAAAAAAGGTACGAGGAAAAAAGTACGGGAAAAAGTAGAGGAGAAAAAAGTACGGGAAAAAAAATACGGGGGGAAAAAGTACGGGGGGAAAAAAAGTACGGGGAAAAAGGTACGGGGAAAAAAGTAAAGGGAAAAGTCACGTGACTTCCGGACAGGGCCTCTTCCGGTTACTTCTGGTCAAGCATGCGCAATGGTCAGATCCTATGGATCATCCACAAATACTAACCGAGCTGTGCCCATGTACTACTCTGCTGCCATTCCCGATGCAATGCTGCCTCCAACTGACGAATGTTTTGCACAGGAGGTTCCCGAGCCTGTATACGATGGCCTAATATGTCCCAAATATGCTATATGGGATTCAAATCCGGGTTCATAGCTGGCTAAGAAACAGAAGTCACGGCTTCGCTTTGGAGGTAGGCGGTCACTGCGCTTGAACGATGAGGCCTGGCGTTGTCATCCATATACACATAGCTAGTGGGTGGTTGTCGAAATGGGGGACAACAACTGGTTGCAAGACGTCTCTGGTGTACTGATCACCAGTTAGGTTGCCTTGTATGGTGACTAAATACAGCTTACAGTCATGAGAGATACACCCCAAACCATTACTGAGCCTCCACCGTAAGGGACATTTGGCTGGATGTTCCTAGGGGTAGAGGCTGTATTTTTGTGTTTCCAAACCCTCATCCGGCCGTCGGTTACATGAAGCAGAAACCGACTCTCGTCTGACCAATGGATTTTGCGCCATGTCTTTAAATTCCAACCACGTCGTGATAAACACCATGCCAAACGTGTTCGTCTATGTCGGTCTGTCAACAGTGGACGTTTAATGACTCTCCTTGACTTAAGTCCCGATGATTTCAGACGGTTTCTAACTGTTCTTGTTGACAGACGTCTATTGGGCAGCCAGTGTTGTTTGAGTACGGGACTGATTGCGAATGGCATCCGTCTAACCAAACGCTGCAATGCCCTGTCGTCACGATCAGATGTTACCCGTGGTCTGCCGGATCTTGGCAAGTCTTTCACATTGTTGGTTTGTGTGTTTTCTCACCAGTCGGTTGACTACATTATAGTGATAGCCCATTTGACGTCCAATAGCTTTGAAGGACATCCCTGTTGTATGCATGCCGATTATTTGCCATCTTTGTGCTTCTGATATTCGCCTTCGTACCATGCTTACTGAGAATGAATAAATTGTTTAAAACACCGGACTTAAATACCCAAATTCGAAGCGTGAACATACTGAATTTTGAGTAATGCGTGAGAGGCATGGTTCACGTGCATGACTAGTCGATATTAGTCAGTTAGACATAATGGTCACACCTGTGTGAGCACATCTTTTTAATGGAACATTGTTCTTGCTATAATCAATATAAATATTAGAATCTAAACTTAGTGTAACTTAATATGTTTTAGTATATCAGGAGGTGCTTAACTTTTTTCTTTGTGTATACATTTAGTGATTTTCGACTTGTAAATGTATATTAAATGACTCAAATGAGGGCCAAACCGACTGCTTGGGCTCCCCTAAGAACAATCATTGACACTGGCAGATCGAGGGTTGCAGTTGGAGGGGCCCACTCATTTTTTTATATAAGGGCTCTGAATATGTAGGCCTTAGTATATTTACTTCAGTTTAAATTTAAACTGATTAATATTCTTACGAAGGCAAGTGGGTAAAACGGGGCACGAGGATTCCTCTTGGTAATTTTTTTCCAAAGCCTTGGAATCTTATCTGAGTAAAATTTTCTGCTGAAATTGTTTTTGCCCTATGCTTTTTGAAATAAAAATGTTGTAGACTTAGACTAGAACGTGTTATGAGAATGAGAGTGTGGAATGAGACTATGTTACGAACTTACGATTGCGAATATTGAAATATATGAGGTTATGAAGAGACTTGTAAAAAAACATAAATCCAGACAAATAAACAAGTAGAAAGCTGTTTTCTAAATCACAATTCATCAATTAATTTTTGTTGTACTGATTCCTTGCTTATGACACACCGTGGTGGACTTAGTTTGAGTATCAGTATTTGGAGAATTGGAGGAGGGGGGGGGGGAAGTTTCCTTTTGCCCTGGGGCCCAACAATTCCGTTTTTTCCGAAACACATGACGTATCAGACGGACAAGACGTCCGAAACGTTTCTCGATTGAGCAAGACTCAAAATAACAATGTGGCATGTTATACATTGTAAATATCGCTTCAAACAAACATAGAAAGGGATTTAGTAATTAGCATTCGTATATTCATTGTTTATTAACAAACATACATGTATACAATAGGAAATTGTTGCATAAAAGAGGAGGAAAGAAAGAAGGAACATGAAGAAAAGCATTTACATGAAAAATGTCCGATAAATCCCGATATCGTCGATATTTGTAACAAGATATTGAAACTCAATCTCAAATCGAAATACATTTCGAAAGTGAATACAGAAACCAGTAAGGTTACAAAAACAGAAGACGTCATGTCTGACATGGTATGGGAAGAACCAGGTACATTGAGTAACATGCAAGATACCCCACAACGGAGAAACGCTAGATCTGTGCATAAGAAAGGAAAAATACTCTCTGGTGAATTGATTGAAAATTATAGCGATGCAGACAAAAACACAAAAACGCATAGAAATCGCAGAAAGAAAAACCACCAACACAGGTCTTCGTCCTCAAAGTACTGAAAAACTAATGAGCGCATCAGTTACACCTTGCAACGAAAGCATGCAAAATGATGATCGACTTCCAAAAAATATCAATTTAAAATATCAAACAACAGAAAACAAGTGCATTCAAACCGATTTTAGGGAAGAAACGTGGATCCTTAGGAAAACTACAATAAGACATGGAAGCGATTTCATAAGTGTAGTGTCGGCTATAGATGGCTATATACCTTCAAGCAAGATCATGAAGATACGGGATGATGTTACCGCTATTAAACAATTGTCTGTAGTTAGATTATTTATACTAAGAAACGCAAGCGCAGGTAAGATTAGATTCGTCGACCTGGTCATAGAGAAAATGAAGACTGAACCATCACCGTTCTACCTACCTATATTTACTGACTGCTAATTTCAAAGGAGCCGTGGCACCTTTCCCGTTAGAGCAAAGTTTCTTTAAATATGTTGTACCAAAATTATTGTTTTATTTGCAACATTGACCATTCAAGACAAACTACCAGATGTAGATGACAAACAACAGAAAACTGTTACATGTGATATAGAAGGTCATTACAGCGATTCCATAGCCAAATGTCTTGCACCCGAACGAGAAATATTAAAAACTGAAATACTACAACGACTTCATGAGTGGAAGATCCGAACAGCGGAGAAAAATAAATGTGAAGAAGAACAATATATTTCCGTTGAACACGAGGAAGACCTAACAGATGAAAATGCACACGAAGACGATTCTAAGCATACTTTGCACGACATCCGAGAATCCAAATGTGGGTCAATAATATCGGAGAAAGACGTCACAGACAAAGATTTATGCCAGACATCAAGCCTGACGCCGGTAAATGTCGGCGACGATCTTGAAATAGAAAAATCACGAAAGATATCAGAAATTCATGAAACGGACGAAATTGACAAATGTGTCGAATATTTCGATAAAATGGATGAGTCGAGAAACTGCAACTGTAATGTGGATTATTCCAGTGAGGATCTCGAAACTGCACCGTACGATAATGAAACAGTGACGAGTTTAGATAGAGAACCAATCCAGTTGACGGAAGACACGTGTCACGTGACGAACATTTCAAAGAATGACCAACTTAATAGAAATAACAATTTCAAATATCAACGATATCTCGAGCGGAATACACACGGAGACCGTACTAAGCCTAATTTACACGACATTCGCGCGAAACAACTCCGATACAAGCGAGGTAAAGAAAAAACATTTCACATTGATTTCAATCCAGTTGGAGCTTTTGAACGTCGGACACAGTATAGAACAGAGAGAGAGGTTGTGATCGAAAAATGTAAACGTGGGTTAATAATATCGGAGAAACGTACAGAGGTAAAAACTCGAGATGTTCCAAACAAACATTTGTGCCAGGCATCAAGCCTGATGCCTGTAAATGTCGGCGACGATCTTGAAATAGACAAATCCCGAAATATATCAGATACATGTATTCATAAAACTTACAAGATGGACGATTGTGTGGAAAATCTCAATAAATCGGCCGAGTCGAGAAAGTGTAACAGTAACCGCGAGAATCTCGAAATTGCAATTTACGATCCTAATGTCACAGGGAAGAGATTGGATGGAGAACCAATCGAGTTGACGAAAGACACGCGTCACTTGATGAATATGCCAACACAGATCATTCAGGGAAAGAAAAACGATTGTGATTTACTTGAAGAAAAATGTGCTCCAAAAAATAACAAAAAGCGACAGAAAGAGAATAAAAAGAAGCGACATAGGACTAAATTTGTTCAATCCAATATGCAATTCGGATTAAATTCCAACAACTCGGCCGACGATCCCAATATGTGGTCGACCGACGAAGAGGACGACGATTATGTATTCATCTCAACCCCCGATGGAAGACCACGTGGGGAATTATTTAGCATTCTCTACTGGTCCAATGAACAATCTCAATGACCACAATACATGTAATATGTAGTTTGTTATTTGAAATAATAAAGTTCACCCTGTTTAATTTGATATGGAATTGTTTATCTAGTCTAAAAAATCTGAACATTATAATCACAGGCATTCGAACACTGGACTCACTGTCTTTTCTGTATGGATGCCACCCCTCTTTTTTCAGAATGGCATCGACCCACTCAAAATGTTTGGTCGAAGAATTTTGCCTATCTTCGATTATACTGGAGTCTGTGTTCACATGAACCGCTAATAATATATTATTTGTTCGTGGTTCATGTAGACGCCGTCTTCAAAGTAGTTGAAGATAAACCGCACGTACTAAAATTGGGCGAGTAGATGCCGTTGTATCGAGTACACCTCGCCTAAGCGGGGTTCGAACTGAGAATGTTAGTGGTGATATGCACTGATTTCACACAGGTACTTGTGGACAGGACCCTATGTTGCTCCCTTTTTTTTTTTTTAAGATATAATTTAGAAGGTAAGTCACTCTTCTTTGTTTACATTGGGGTACTTGTTGTGCATTCATCTTAAATTTAGTGAATAAAAAAGGCCTACCTGTCTGGAAATTGGCTTATTCCTTCTCTGTATATAGTATTCTCCCTGAAAACACACATCAATATTTATTTGCAGCAGCTGACAACTCTCCATGGAACATTTCCACTCGCGATTTGCGATTTTCAGACGACATTTTTGAAAACTCGAATTAAAGCTACGGAAGTGTGATATTAGCGACATCTGCTGGTCATTTCAAATATTGACGATACGGTAAATCGCGAGAGTTCCGGGTAAAATTAAATTTTGCGCCAAAAAATTCCCGAACTTTTTACCCAGAACTCTCGCCTTTTACCGTATCGTCAATATTTGAAATGACCAGCAGATGTCGCTAATATCACACTTCCGTAGCTTTAATTCGAGTTTTCAAAAATGTCGTCTGAAAATCGCAAATCGCGAGTGGAAAATGTTCCATGGAGAGTTGTCAGCTGCAGCAAATAAATATTGATGTGTGTTTTCAGGGAGAATAATATATACAGAGAAGGAATAAGCCTATTTCCAGACAGGTAGGCCTTTTTTATTCACTAAAATTAAGATGAATGCACAAGTACCCCAATGGGGGGGGGGGGGGGGGTGGGGGGGGGAGTTGGCAACATCTTAAAAAAAAAAAAAAAGAAGGGAGCAACATAGGGTCCTGTCCACAAGTACCTGTGCTGATTGCATAGGTAGTCAATAGTCATACATCCAACTATCATATGTTCACGACTACGACGACCCTGATGTGTTAAATGAACAATCATTTCAATTTCATGTCGCTGTACACAGACACTTGCACCCATGTGTACCCATGCATGATCTGCGTCCGTTGTCAATTTGTGAATTTATTGGTTTCAGGAAATCCTGTAAGTAATCCATCTTATGAAGACGCTCTAAATATGTGTCAACCGCGTATGACGAAAGAACAACTACGTCAAGTGCAAAATTACAAAATCGAATTAGACACGAGTCCTCCAGTTGTTTGTGGAGGGTACATGTCTTATTTACGTTATTTGTGTTTGTTTGTATATAATGGTGTCCCACACATATTCAGTTCTGGGTTTTTTTTGTCTTGTGTGACCTGTGTTGCCAGTTTCTCTGGATTACCCCTTCGATATTCTCCAACGTTTATTTGCAATTAGCCGTAGCAATGATCATTTGGTCAAGGTTACATATGCATGGCTATATAACATCAACGGTACATTTTATTGAAGCCGAAATGTGAAACTGTTGTACAAGCTACACCACCTTGGTACACTCTATTGAACCACGTGACGTTAAAACGTCATGGGAAATCAACTAGAGTTTTATTTCATGTGGAATACTTGGCCATTTTAAAATCTGTTGTTTGTAGTTTTTCTGTACGATTACACAGCTCCGTTTCGGCTAGAGACCGTGTATCTTTTCACTACCCTGGACTGACTGGGTTTTTTAACCTTTTGGAACATATTTAAAAAAAAAACAAAAAAAAACAGGATTAGCCGAGACGAATCTTAATTTACTAATGTGTTGTCTGTCGTTAAAATGAAAGGAACATCGACTAATTTGGAGTTTGAATTTCGTACATGTAACACAAACTAATCCAATCAAAAACATGGATATCATGGATGCCATGTTCTGATTGGATGTTTTCTTTTATTGTGTATGAAAAGAAAATTTTAACAGTGATGGTCAACAATATCACCAAAATCAACAAAACAAACAATCACCCCACACTTCAACTCACTGAACACACACAAAACAATCACCCCACACCTCAACTCACTGAACACACACAAAACAATCACCCCACACCTCAACTCACTGAACACACACAAAACAATCACCCCACACCTCAACTCACTGAACACACACAAAACAATCACCCCACACCTCAACTCACTGAACACACACAAAACAATCACCCCACACCTCAACTCACTGAACACACACAAAACAATCACCCCACACCTCAACTCACTGAACACACACAAAACAATCACCCCACACCTCAACTCACTGAACACACACAACAAAAACACAACATTCCAGGTTGGAAATCCAGGTCCTGGCTTGGGACAGGTATAAAAATATGGCGGGGATAAACCGTATAATGGGATAACAACCCTCCCCTCTTGATAACTGGATCTCCAACGGAAATACAGAAGAAAATAAACCATGAAAAAACTTGCATAGATTCGCTTCCACCAAAAAATACCACGGGGTCAGGGTTGTGGTGCTCTTAACGCCACTTTCAACAATATTTCAGTTATATCGTTACAAAAGACCACATACTATCAAAAAAATTAATGACAACATAAACATGAATGTATTTTATAATTTTTAAATCTAAGAAAGTGCATAACAAACTGAATTATAATCTTTATTTTGATATACATTTTTTAACATAACATCACTTTCAGTCTACAAGCAAAATATTCGCTAACAATATGACATGGAATTGCGTTCATTCGTGAATTTGCACTTAATGTATAAAAGTAAAAATCATTCATGATCCAAGCACATTCATTCGTATCCACTCACAACTACACTGGCTTTTTCCAGTCTTTGATACCTATAAATATACATATATACTAGTTATTGTTCGTTAGGGTTTAATTTAGGAACGAACGGAAGACAAAATACAATTTTTTAATTTTAAGTTATTAGTGTTTTTTTTTAATAGTAGTTTTCAACACATATTGACTATATGAATAACATCATACTAACATGGCGAGTGTCTTATAAGAGGTAGGAACTACTTGGCCTTCCCGGGCACCTGTGTTCACCCCCAGTTTTTTTGGTGGGGTCCGTGTTGCCCATCTTTTTAGCTTTTTGTTTTGTTTGTCTTCGTTTCGTGTCTTGTGAACGTGTGTTGTGTACGCAATGTTGCCAGTTTCTCTGGATTGTCCATTCTTGATTTTCCCTTCGGTTTTCTCTAACTTTATTTAAATACTAAATACTGAAATACAAAATTAACCCCATCCATTAAGACTAGAACATTGAATTTCAAGTACTGTCTGGAGAAGTAAAAAATACCAATAAAATACATTTGGACTTTCTTTAAATCATGTATTCATACACCAATAGCCTGTTCCCCATATATATATATATATAACTTGTGTACATGTATATTATTAATATTGAAATCATGTAAATTAATCTAATCATTGTATCTAAATTTGTACTGATTATACAGCTCCTCTGTGGGCGTCGTGATTGACAATAAACTAGTTGTTTGTTTGTTTGTTTGTTTGTATCATGCAAAATGTGGTGACAGAGACGTCACTCTCTCTTTATCTTTTAAGGGATGCACCTTACTTGGACAATATGTTACCATAACTTTCAAAAGGGGAACCATATCTATCAAATTATTAGTAATTACTGTTGTCAGGATTATTGTTATTGGTTACTGCTTAATGTCCAGGGAGCAGTATTTCAGCTATACTCAGGACCAGAACAAGTTCAATATTTAATGCATAAAAACTATATGTAGAAACGAGGGAAGTGATTGGTCAACCGGGTCAACAACTTTTTTGTTATTGCTGATAAAATGAAAAACAAAAAATATCAATAAAATCAAATCTCGCACTTACTCCCCTTCAAAATACTGATATGTTGCGTTGTGAATGTGACTTATCATTCTCAGAAAAGGCGAGCAAGTGCGAGATATGATTGTAATGAGATTTAAACAAATACTAGGCCTACACCATCAGTACAGTCAAAGAACAAAATTGAAATTATAAAGAAATATAAAGGTGTAAATAGAACTGTAAACAAAATAGGGTAGGGTTATGGTGTTTAACGCCACTTTCAACAATATTTCAGTTATATCGTGGCGGTTAGTTTTATTGGTGGAGGAAACAGGAGTACCAGGAGAAAATCACCGACCTGTCGCAAGTCACTGACAAACTTTATCACATAATGTTGTGTCGAGTACACCTCATCTGAATGGGTTTCGAACTCACAGCGTTAGTGGATGGTAGGCACTGATTGCCTAGATAGTTGTAAATCCAACTACCATACGATCACGACGCCGACGCCCCTGTAAACAAAATCATTCTAAGAGAAATCATATTTCATAAACATTTATTAACAAAATGAAAAACAAAAAATACCAGGCAGTGTCAGAACAGTTCCAAATTATAATCAGAAAATAGTAGAAACCGGCCTGACTTGATACAGGTGCTTCAATAAAAAGTAGGGGGGTTAAATAGTCTTAAGGGTCCACATCTCTCCTATTAGTCAGTGAAATGATGTGGTTTTACAAGTGTTTTCCACATTTGAGTAAAATGTCAACTCTCACATATAGCTAGGTGGACAGTGTTGTTGTAAAGAAGTATGTGTCCTAATAATACAAGACGTCAAAATGCAGTATGGACAATGCATGGACGAGTAAACCGACCTGCGCAAACATGACCTTGGAAATTCCCACTTCAAACAAACATCGTACGTCACGATGGAAAAAACAATGTTCCGTTCACGTGAATTCACGTACATGTATATGCGAAGGACGCTTAACTTCGTAGGAACCGAAGCTTTATTAATGGATATAATTCATTTTGATTTTCTTATCGCGCTCACAGTTGATATTATAGTATTTGTAGAAAAAATGGGTTGTATCCAAATGTGTGAAATACGTCAAAATTATGTGATTCTGCGTAGAGAAGGTTAGAATAGAGGCACTAAAAGCCGGGAAAATATTAAATTTTAATGAAAATAACGAAAATCACAGAGTGTACCCGAGTGCCTGTGATCGCGCTTTGTAAGTATTTATCATTGATTGATTGAATTTGTATGTTGAAATCTGTACCTGCTTAAAAGCAAAAATAGTAAAACTTGATTTCATTTATTTATACTTTGAATGGGAATTCCCTTCATTGCGCACATCAGTTGGGGCATTACGTATTATTCTCCTTTAGCGATTGGTTCATCGTATTTGACGTCGTTGTGTAGGTTTCCCCTGGAAAGTGTTTGCGCAGGTCAGTTTGTTGTGATTGGTTTTTAAAATTGTGACGTACAATGTTTATGTCTGTTTTGAATGGGTTTAGTCTGCGCAGGTTCAGATCTTTGTCCATACTGAATTTTGACGGCTTGTATTTATTCGTGGATTCTAATATGACGTCCTTCAAACGCTTTGAGTCCAAACCCGTGGTAAAAATAATATTAATCTATGACCGATTAAATTTATGACGTCATTGACAATTTATAACGATATTTCACCAATTTTTACATATTAGAATCGAAATAATTCATGGAAGCCATGTGTATATATTGTTTTTACCACGGGTAGGCCTTTTTGTCAGCTTTTTACCCCTCGCTAATGCTCGGGGTAAAACTTCGTGACATAAAGGCCTACCCGTGGTAAAAACAATATATACATATGGCTTCCATGAATTATTTCTTAATTGAGGAAATCATATTGTCCTTATACATGCTAAACGCGCTTTATTAGTAACTGTAATTTATCATGGAACTAAAAGCTCCTTTATCATATTTATTTTTTGTTTTCATGACAACCAATATTAACTTAACTGATAAGAATTGTTTTACCATTTATTCAGGGGGATTCACAGTCTTCATTTCAATAATAAAAACTCATGTAATCTGCCTTCTTCTAATGCATCATCAAATGATTGGAAATCCTATAAAATAAAAACAATATACAGTCAAACCTGTATTAAGAGGACACACTTGGGACAAAGAATAAGCGACCTCAAAAAGACAATTGCAGGTAACAGGACGAAATACCCCAAAAATGTTCGCGCCTCCCTCCGCTCGGCGCAATTTTTTTAAGTGCCCCCCCCCCCCCCTAACTTGAAATTCTGGGTAACCTTTTAAAAGAGGTTAAATTCATATGAAATTTTCTATGACAGGACAACAAAAAGGTGACCTTCTAACACAGGTGACTGCTTAATAGAGGTGACCCCATTGGCAGGGTTGACTGGACTTCGTATATGATACAATGTACGGAAATCACAGTAAAAGGGTTAGGGTTGTGGTGTTTAACGCCATTTTCAATCTTAATATTACAATCATCTGTTATAGCACGCTCCCGCAGAACCCGGTTAGAGCTCGGGGACAGGATATCCCACCTTTTTCAAAACTACGAAAAAATTGTATGGTATTCCTTCAGCTATTATTTTCAGCTTAATTATACATTAATCTGATACATGTACATATCATCACAACATGATAATAGCTATTGAAGGATACGATACAATTTTTCGTAGATTTGATAAAAGAGAGGGCTATCCTGTCACTGAGTCCCTGTGGATTAGAGATTATGTCCAAATGAACCCATAACGGCATAAGCAGCCAATGAAAACATCGCTAACAAAATCTTATCAGCACCTTACGAGCTTCTTTTTCTAACGCAAAGATCTCCGATTGTATTCATATAAGAAAGTTAATATGAATTTGACCTCTTATCGGGTCCTGTCAGATGTTAGGAGGAGGGGGAGTGTAGTGTATTCGGTTACAGTTCAAAGTTCTTTATTCTAATTAAGGGCCCCGAAGGACATACTGACAATACATCAACATATACAGTATGCCCATTTACCCTCTGCAGAGGGTTTTTCTTACCCCCAAAATAGGCCCTGTACCCCCAAAATTGTAGGGACTTTCTATATGCAGGGGTACAAAGTTAAGGAAAAAACAGCAATTGTACCCCATTGTACCCCCAGTTTTCAAAACTCAGTGGGCACCCTGATATACATTCATAATTAAAACACATAGTATAGAACAATTCAATCAAAATGAAATAACACTACAAGATTGCAGTATTATTATTATATATATATTTTTTTATAATTTTTATCATACCAGCTCTAATATTTATATGCCACGCCAGAGTACAGCTTGATAATTTCTATTATATATTCAGGTTAAAGTATCATATAACAGTGTGTATAGTTGACTAATAGAGGTCCACCTTGTCCCCTCTCCAGTGAAGCAAGTTACAGGGAATAATTGTGCAAGTTACTTAAGTGGAGAAACTCCCTCGTATTATATAACAGCTGATTTTAATCATAACACGCTCTATTTCTAAAAGTATATTATTTATCATTATGTATATATATTTTGTATATTATTTCTTTCATGTATATTAGTTTACCTTGGTATACGACCTTGACAATGATGAATCACTTAAATGACTCAATTGCACATGCATTTTATGTTTTGTATACATTCATCTTTGTCTCGAGGGGTTCATTAGGGAAAACATAATGTAAGTCTGCATGTAAAATGGTGTTAAGACTCAAAACGATTTTTCTGTCATTGCAAATATGTTACACTGAGTAGATAAAAGTATATGCCTGCATTTAAGAATTAATTCATGTTGTATTCTGGATCTGGGCTATATTTATCGTATTTTACTTTCTGTCAAATCATTGTAATGAATTTGCCCCTGTGGGCCCTGTAATCAGACTATCGGTAATAAACATATTTCAACCACACTGAGCATATAAATGACATGTTATAAGTATAGGGCCTATATGTTATTGTATCTTTGTCTTTGTTAAACATATGTTATGTTTTAAATAATTATATATGTGAATATTCATGCCCCTCGTGGGCTCATAATTGGCAAATAAAGTATCTTCTTCTTCTTCTATCTTATCTTCTCTTATAAGCCTATTACTAAGTATTTAAAACAACCGAATGTGATTGTAAAGGTCTTGGTGTTTATTGCAATGAAGGTGTCGAACAGTCCGGAGACTGAGTGTCCTTTCTTTTAAATCGATTCTTGTAATATTTTCTGCTTTTCCCCCTTTTTTTATTTAACGCCACTTTCAACAATATTTCAGAAAACCACCGACCTGTCGCAAGTCACTGGTAAACTTTATCACATAATGTTGTATCGAGTACACATCTATATATCTTTCTTCAAATATACGTATGAAACCAATCATATAAACTTACCCCACAATATGTGTCCCCGTTGAACAACTGTGGTGGTAGCAAGTTTGGAATTCCAGCTTTTTCTCTCATTTCGTCTCTCTTTTCTTGGTCTTTACAAAGGTCTATTTCCTCATATTTAATACTTTTCCCTTCCAAAACAAGTTTAATCCTATTTTGCTTTGTATATATCTGAAATAAAATATAAATTAAAGTGTGAGACTTGGATGAGTAAAGAAAAGGAAATGTTACCGTGGCGTATACTTTTATTATTAATAAGAGAACAGTGGGCCGGTGTTATAGAGCCATTTTTCCCCCATAGTCAGTTTTCCCCCCGGAAAAATGGCTAGGGGGAAAAACTACTATAGGAGCGTTATAGAGCCATTTTTCCCCCATAGCCAGTTCCCCCCCCCCCCCCCCCCCCCCGGAAAAATGGCTATATAGTAGGATTTCCCCCCGGAAGAATGGCTATATAGTGGGATTTCCACCCCGGAAGAATGGCTATATAGTAGGATCCCCCCGAAAGAATGACTACATAGTAGCCCCCCCTCTGAAAATGGCTTGAATATTCAACTTAATTGCTCTGTTAAATTTTACTACCACTTGCCAGTGCCACTTTTGGTCGACTATTAGTGTCGATGGGTTTACTAGCCAAGTAGCTTGTACATGGATCATCCAAATGACTTTGAATGGGCTTTCCCAAAAGCAAAAAATAGGGCATCTAATGGGACATTATATGATACCCCACCACGTTTTGCATATTTTCAGTCTTGAAACGGCCATAACTTTTGAACCAATTATCCGATCAAACTAAAATTTGAACTTGATCTGTATTTTATGGTACTAAACAAATGTAGAAAATCCTTCAACACGTTCTAAAGGTATCATCTGGAAACCATCGGGGGACGGACAGACGGACACTCAACTGCAGAATTTTTCGGAGGCCATCACATAATACATATAAAAAGCAAAACATGGACATCTGTTACTATTCTTAAGGGGTACCCATTTTATGTCCATATCTCACTAGTGGGAAGTTGGCCCCTAATAATAGCCCACAATAAATTGAGTGCGCTCGATGATTTAACGTAATAAACAAATAACCAATGTTATTGTGAGCTAGATTCACACTTTGTATTTGATTTCAAGATTTTTTTTGGAAATTCTGCACCTCAATCGATGGTTAAAATGCCCATGCTGACTCATCAAATATATATTCTCCAGACATACGTATATTTCTTTTATATATCAGTTTTATTTTATTTTTAACTATACCCAAATTTATGCAGTTAGAAAATTAGTACCTAAATGTGCATATTTGTCACGGACTGAAATAAGATTAACTAGAGTGACTATAGTATGTTAGACTTTGCCTTTGGATTTTGAAAGACGAAATTAAAACGCGAAATTGTGAAAGCGAAAACGCACAATCGAAAAAGCAAAAATTCTAAATTGCGACAGCGAAGAGGCGAAATCGAAATCATTTCTCCATTTTGCGTTTCAACCTTTTCAGGTTTTCGGCTCTCGCTTATTCGCGTCTTTTTTTTTTGCATCTTCGCAAGCAGGAAGGTGGCCGAGTGGTCAAGGCGCTGGACATTACAATCAGGATGTCGACACCGTTGTGGGTTCGATCCTCATGTGTGTCAAGGTTTCAAGGCACCTTCTCTAGCTCAGGGTTTCGCCGATTTTCCAGATTGAAATATCGGGCTCCCCCCCACAAGACTGGTGACCTTGCGAGAACCCCATATCTGTAAAACGGTCGTTCATTTCGCCGTCGGAAAACTTGCCTTTAAGTTTACCATACCTTCACATTCGCGTTGTGAGTTCGACCTACGATTAGGCTAGGTTTAAGGTAAGGTTTAAAATTAGGATTAAGTTAAGGCCTAGGTTTAGGGATAGTGTTGGACCGAGGGATTCGGTGAGGATTAGGCCTAAGGGTAGGGTAATGTCTAGCCTAGAGTTTGCATACTTTAAAGGTCTTGGTTGGGTAAGTTTACGTTGAAGTCAGGTTTATGTTAAGACGAGGGGGAAATTCTACTATATAGCCACTTTTCCCCCTGTCAAAAACTGGGGGGGAAAATGGCTATGTTCAATGATATAGTCATTTTTCCGGGGGGGAAAATGGCTATATAGTCAGTTTTCGGGGGGGGGGGGGAATGGCTAGGGGGGAAAACTGCTATAGGACACCGGCACACGTCAATAAGATTGTGTGGCAATGGATACAAACGTGTTAAATAAAGTAAAAAGAGATGAAACAATAAAGAAATATTATTGAAAAAAAATCTGAAAAAATATAACAGAAAGTTAACACACAAAAGGGGGGGGGGGGTTAAATCCATGTCACAAGAGCATGTAGTTGCTATCGCGTACAGACTGAGACGGATGTGTGTGTGTCCCCCTTTTTTGAGATAAGATAAGATAAGATAAGATAAGATAATTTTATAGACAATGATCTATCTTCAATGTCAATACAACAATGTACAATGTAAAATAACAATACAAAAAGCACAATAAACATATACTGTATCTCAGCTGAGAAAGGTTGAAAAGAGTTATCTCTCTTTTCACATTAAACTAGATTAGGAGTGGTAGTCGTACTAACAAACAAGAGACAGCTGATTGCATTGCCAGATGTGATCTCCAACAATCACGAATCTTAGGTCCGTGGTAGGTCTATTTTCTAATATAAACACCGTTACGCCCATAAAATTGTTTGTAGACCCTTCTACGTATCATCAGTCATACGAGTAGAATATTTAAACTTGTTTTCTTGTCGTAAATATTATAGAAAAATCTAGGTCTAAATGACAAATTATAGGACATTGTCCAACAACTTCCTTTAATGGGCGGAGCAGCGTGAGTTTGCTTCAATATAAACATCAAAGCGGTTTGATGTAGATCTATAAGATAAAGATAACAAGAATTTTTCAAACATATCATTTAAGACTGTTGCAATGGGTGCATAGAGTGTATATAAACATTTGATCATTTCGGGCAAAATATTATTATACTTGAGTTAGAATATTTTTACATCTATCATTTGTGTGCCTGTCCCAAGACGGGACATGGATTTCCAATATCATATGTCGTGGTGTTTTTTGTGTTCAGTGAGTTGAGGTGAGATGTGATTGTGTGTTTTCTTATATTTGTGGAATGTGTTGACAATCACTGTTTAAGAAGAGTTTGAAGATACCAAAGGGGTGATCAGAATCCGTAAATCGAAGAACAGACAACACAATGGCCAAAAAGAAAAAAGTACAAAAAGACAAACAACGATTTACTAAACACTACACATAAAACTAAAGATCGAGTAACACGAACCCCACTAAAAACCGGGGTTGAACTCAGGTGCTCCGGAAGGGTAGGCAGTTTCTGCTCCACTTGTGGCACCCGTCGTGTTAATCTAGTTAAAACGTATACCTTAGAATGTACGTATTGCGCTGTTGGAATCCGTTCCCTATCACATATGAGTGATGTTTTCGAACAATCGTATCTACTCGGCCATTCTCGCTACCCTGCAAATAACCTCGTATGCATTAGGCGTATAAATCGCACTACTTTTCACATGTCAGTTACATGAAAGTTTGATAAAGTTATATTTTAAACAATTTTCTATATTTCAATTAAAGTTTTAATTAGTTTTGCATGATTAGATTTTACTTTGTATGTCTTCCATATTGGATTTTCGTGGACTATATTTTTGTGCGGCTTAACTTAACATAACTTCCGGCAAGCAATTTAAGAAGAATTTCTACTACGTACGTACGAGGTTATTTGCAGGGTAGCGAGAATGGCCGAGTAGTTACGATTGGTTTTCGAACTGATCGATCACGTGACGATACTGAATATTCTACGACAGTCGTGTCAGTGCCAGTCTGGTTTTCAAGACAATGTGTGATAATATTTTATTTATGATAAAATGCCATTCAATCGAGAAGTTGTTACTTTTTGTATTACATGTACATGTATATGTAATTATCAATTATTAATTATCTGACAGTGTGGTATCTTTTGTTTTATTTTCCATTTGATTTCTCACTAATGTGATAGTACATGTGTAATAATAATGTTACAAGTCTATATACAGCCCCGCAGGATGCCTCGTATATCAGTATGAAATGACATACAGCTCAGGAATGCATTGAATGAAAATATGTTCATTTCCTGATAAATAAAACATTGAAGATGGCTAATATCGGTGCACTTTAGGTTTATCAGGAACGTTGTTTGTTGTTGTCTAGATGGGCCCATATTGGCAGCACAAACGGTCTTGCAAATGTAGACCAAAATATGACAGTGACATTTTACCCCCTTCCGTTTCATGATTTGCGACCCCTATCAAGGTCTTAATGTCGGGAGAAAACATAGACCTTGGAATATTAAGAAAAACAAAACAAAAAAATAATAACAAATAATAATAATACCCCGCCCCCCTCAAACACACAGATCCATGCACATAGACCATCGAGCGATGACAAGGGGCAAAATTATATAACTGTAAGTTATTCTTCTGTGGACAGTTGAGATGAACATTATATTAATATTGACAGAAGATGCATGTTGTTTGTCTCTGGTCAATACAGTGCACAAACTAAATTTACATCGATCTACTGCAAATTGATCGATTAAACAAATAGCATATAGTATGATACACAATTGTAAAGTGTGAAATACACAATTGCCATGGTAACATATTTTATATAAACAGGGAGTGGTTATAAATACAGAAAAAGTAATATTTTGGCCCACCGATCATTATTTTTTTTTGTTAGGAAGCAAGACATGAATTCATGCTTTTTGATAAATGTAACAAAGTAAAAACTTACATCTCTATTAGTCGTTGTAGATGTCATATACAGAATCACTGACATTTTCAGAAATATTATGATATTCTCAATGTGAAATCCTATCTCTCTGAGAAAGTTATAATCAAAGGATGCTGACTCACATTCAGTAGCAGTTGGCACGATCCTGTGTTATCTGATATTATACTTAATGGATCA
Organism: Bathymodiolus brooksi; assembly: GCA_963680875.1. Classification (NCBI taxonomy): domain Eukaryota; kingdom Metazoa; phylum Mollusca; class Bivalvia; order Mytilida; family Modiolidae; genus Bathymodiolus; species Bathymodiolus brooksi. Next base: position 71,821,316 of record OY804590.1, read on the forward strand.
GTTCATTCATGCAGAGAAGGGAAATCATCAATTTAATTTGGGAGACTAGTACAGTGAGTGGAGAAGTTATTTTTGGTTGAATGACATTGTGGAAAACAAAACAGATGCAACCATTTCGACATTTCTTTCTTCAGACTTATTTGGACAAAGTGAAAACCTGAAAACTCGACAAAAAGCGGAAAGTCAAAATTATTGCAAAACAAAAGAAAAAAAGCGAAATAAAGTACACAACAATTTGATAAAGAAAAAAAGCGAAATAAGTACAAGAAAAGTCGAAAAAAAAAACAATAGTGTAATGTGGATTATAACCATTGGCTGTCTAAATGAGGTATAAAAACACCAAACATTATCGATTTCTTTATTTCTAATCAATGTTGTAGTGACCAGTTAGTGTAAACAACATTTTTATTCAAGTACATACATTGTGTACATATCCATGGCAATGAAACTGACCGCCACGATATATAACTGAAATATTGTTGAAAGTGGCGTTAAACACCATAACCTTGACCCCTTAAATGTTTTACCATGGCATATTAAATGTCTGTCAGCTATTGTACAGATGTAGTTCCTGATCTGATGTTTCGATTTTTCCTCTGTTAGCTATAGTTTTCCTGTTTGATATTACAACTGTTCTGACGGTGTAGTTTTTTTTTATGTCTGATATGTGACGACTCAATCCAAAGGCCACCAAGAAAAACGTTTTTTTAATAGAACTGGGAAAAAAAGTCAAAAATATTTTCCCATGCAAAGGCGTTCTTTAAGAAAATATTCCGACTAACACGACTGACCAACACACATGTGATTGATACAGTCAACTTGGACACTCAGATTTTTCAAATGGGATAAAGTCTCATAAATGAATGAAGGTTATGTTGAACATGAAAAGTCGGAATGGGCCGCGCGCGGCATGCGGCGACTTCCATAATCCATTCCCTTTCCAGTGCAAGTTTATAATTCCTCGGCATCGCCGAAAACAATGTGGACTTACGCTCAGCGTATTTTTATTGAAATTTGACGAATTGATAACCTCAACTGAAGTGAAAAATAAAGACTTAAAAATAAAAATGAAAATTTTTAAAAATAAATACAAATAGGGGGAGGGAGTTATCCTCAGGTGCCTGCAATATATTATACTCAACGTATTTTTTAGTTAAAATTTGAGGAATTGATAACCTCAAATGAAGTGAAAATTGAAGACTGTTAAATACTAAATATAAAAAAAATAAATAGAAATAAGTACAAAAAGGGGGTTTTTATCCTCAAGAGTCAAGTGTCTTTTTCAAACAGATTTCCATATTCATTCTGTGTCTTTTAATATTTCAATTATTTACTATTATTCAATGGTTGAATCAAGGATTTATATAGTAGAATATAAATCCTTGGTTGAATCGTAAATACTCTGAAAAAAAGATAACATGATTTGTCAATAACATATTTATATTTGGAAGGGAGATAACTCGAAAACACATGGAGGAAGGTGAAGGACATAGATCGACAACCTTACCAAACAGAATGTCCAAAAAGGAGCCGGCATCGATTCCCAAAGCTATAAAGTTCCTCGTTGGGGGATCTTCGGGGTGAGCTAGGAAGTTTCTACGCTAAATTTGCATTGCAAACTAATTGTACAAAAATTTTGACCTTCAAATCGACAAATGTGCATGTTTCACGATTTATTTACATGGTCATGTCTCATGGTCATCAGTACCACAGGGGCTAGGTGCGTCCGGAAAAAAAAAAAATACTATATTTTCCGGACGCACCTAGCCCCTGTGATCAGTACCGGCTTAACACCACAGAAAAAAGGGGGATGACATTTATTTTTTCACATATTATGCAAATGTGTTTGTGACAACTTTATCGTTTATATGATGCTAAAATTAATCAAATAATAAATTAAATTAATGTATTTTATTACAAATTTTATGTACATCATACACATACCTGTTAACCTCAGCTCTGGGAACTGCTAGGGGGGAGATCTCCCCCCTACCAACTCTTCTAAAGGGGAGATTTTGTGCATCGCCTTTAAATGCACAAAATTGTACCTTGTAGTTGCATACATGTGATAGAGTTGCTATGCTACAACTGGAGATTTGTAAATTTTTGGCTGGAGATTTGGTCTCATAACTGGAGATTTTTTATCGACGTATTTGGTGCATGTTTTTATTGTTAATTGATGTTTTCTTTTTGTTTGTTTCAGTATTGAACCAACTGCATCCCATTTCAATATATATTGTTTACATTTCTGTCTTATTAGTAGTGTTTCATATGATGAATGAAGGATACAAACTGTATTTATAATTTATTCATAATCATAAGGTTATAACAAAGCAATAACAATGAAGACAGAATGCTCTGAACAATAAAGTCATAGAGCACTAAAATTAAAAAGTCACTTTGCTGCTGGTGCGTTGGGTGATAGCATACGTTTTGGCATTTTTGTGGTTTATCAATTCCATCCTGGAACTTAGTCCTTAAGTAATACTTTGATCGGCTTTGGTCCCAAACAAGCCATAACAACTCAATCCGAGATGAATTCATTGCACGTTTGATCGAAATAAGAAGTTTTCCTCGGCATCAAAGGTTGTCCGACTCCTGTTTGCACAACGGTTTATAACTATTTTTAATTGCTGCTATAATATCTCCCGCGCATGAGACCTAGTCCATGCGGGAGATAAGGCTCTTACGCGGGAGACTCCCGCGAAAAGGGGGAGGGTTAACAGGTATGCATACATGGTCACATCAGTAACATTTTTTTTTTTTTCTTCTCTGTATGTTGCCGCCTTTGTCAGGCGAACCACTTCTTCAACGGATCTTCATCCATTATTGAAGCGTAGTTTATATTTCTTTTGAATTTTTATCACACTATATTATATACTTTATACGGGATGTGGAACATTTTTAAAAGAGTATGTCATAACACACACACTTTGAATAAGAAACATCCATCGATGCATATAATAGTAGTAAAATCTGAGACACATCCATTGATGCACACAATTGTGTTAAAATCTAAGGCACATAGGTGTGGTAAAATCAAGACACATAGATTTGGTAAAATTCACGGCTAAATTTAAAAAGTGATCAAATCTAGGATACCTCCATCGTTGCACATAATTGTGGTAAAATCTAAAACACATCCATCGATTCACATAATTGTGGTAAAATATAAAACTCAAAAATGTGGTAAAAACTAAGACGCATAATTGTGGTAAAGTCTAAAAGACATATCATCTGTGCACATTTTGTGGTAAAATCTAAAATACATCCATTGATGCCCATAGTTATGGTAAAATATAAAATCATCCATAAGTAAGGATTATATACATATACATACACCTCCATCACTCTCATGTCACCAATGTTCAACACAATAATGTTCCTCTGTAACTAACATAAAATCATGACTTCATTTAAACATCTACCCAATTAAATTTGACCTTTTCAGGTGTAGTGCAAAGCACATACTACTGGTTAATCTTTCAATATCGGTATATAATTCATTCAGAAAATGGAACTTAGTGCAGTCAACAATTAACTGCAGAAGATTATCATCACATTCAAATAGTTCAAATACGAGAGGTTTCAATAATTTCAATTCTAACAGATCTCTCAGGCTCAGTTTCTTGATGAATTTTGATCGTGTATTGTTTAGTATGATGCACTTTAATAAGAAGTGTTTTGTATCTTCAGGTTCTTTGAAGCAAAGAGGGCACCTGGAAGTAGTTTTTTGTCCATTAAATCTAGCTCGATCAGCTTGAAGTGTGTATGTTCCGCAAACTATTTTGGATTTAACACATGCTCTTTTAACTGCATATAAATCTGAACCACAACTTTTCCAAATGTTATGTATTTTACCTATTTCAAATTCCTCAAAGTTGAACAGTTTTAGTGTAGATTTTGTTGTAGCATCTTTCACTAATTGATCTTTCCAGTATTCATTAATTGCTGTATATACAGTTCTTTTCCAAATTGCCTTATTAGGTACAGGGTTGAGGATGTCTCTAGGTGACGGTAACTTATACATTTCTGTTACTTTCACTATTTGTATAAACCAGCTGTTTGAGTCCTCAGGTTTTATTGCAAGTTGTCTGAAAGCAATATTATATTCCATAGATCCTTTATTTTCAGCAATATTTCTGAATAAGGAGAGCATTCGTTTGTGTAGTTCAGCTTCTATTGGTATTTGTCCAGCTAGAATTAGTACTGCTGCTGTTGATGTACGGACAGGAAGATGTTGAATTTGTTTTAGTAATTGTACAAAATATGTTGAAAGATTTTTAATGTCAGTTTTAGTAAGTCTTATCACATCCAGTCCATACAGCAGTCTGGGAAGCACAAAGCATTTGATCATGTGTATTGAGACCATTGGATTTATTCCATTCATCCCATGCAAACCTGCCCCCATCAGTGCATATACTGTTTTGCGTGCAGTTTGTATTCTGTCTGGTACAACCAGTTTTACTCCAAATTTTGAGGAGGTGTCTCTTCTGATTCCCAAGTGAGTTGCGTTTGCTGGCATATTTAGATTTTTGTCATTCATAGTCCATGTACATTGTGTTTTATCCCTGATCTTCAACACACAGGATTTTTGGTCACTAATAACGTATCTGTGTTTGTTAGCATGATCCATCTGTATGTTTAACATAGTTTGAAGGTCATGTGGGTCATTTGCTATTAGTGTTACATCATCAGCTACAGTTGGTACTCCACAAAAAATGGATCCAATATGACATCCAATTTTATTTTCTTCATATATTTTAAGAAGAGAGTTTATGAAAACTTTATATGCTGTTGGTGACCACACACCTCCCTGTCTTACTCCTTGCTTTTCTTCAAATCCACGTGAAATCTGCCCTTCCCATTTAACTTTAGTGGTGAGATTTTGGTACCATTCCTTAAATAGAAGCCAATTATCACCATATATGTTCATTTTATGCATTTCCCTGTAAAGACCTTCTAATTTCTAACAACAAAACACAAAGCCAAAGGGGGAGGGAGTGTGGGGGTGATACATTTATGTTTAAATGAAAAATGTGTTATGTTTGTTTGATGATAAAATTTCACATCGGTATATGAAAGGCCGGATTATGATTAATTGGGGTCCTTAGACTAATGAAATTATGGGACACCTCAGAAGGGGTTAAATGAATTATTCAGCTATGCAAAATATTAAAATATAATAAAAATAAAAAAAAATAAAAAAATTGAAAATCAAGCTTGAACGGCGCTAGGCTGCAGCCTATGAGATAATCCGACCCTATATATAGTTGTTTTGGTTGGTTTTTGGTGCTTAACGCCACCTTCAACAATATTTCAGTTCAATTGTGGCGGTAAATTTTATTGGTAGAGGAAACCAGGGTACCCTGAGAAAAGCATCGACCTGACACAAGTCACTGTCAAACTTTATCACATAATGTTGTATCGAGTACACCTGGCCATGAGTTTGACGAGAACACCCCCTCCCCCCCCCCCCCCATGTTAGTGGTGATAGGTACTGATTGCATAGGCAGTTGTAAATCCAACTACCATACGATCACGACCGCCCCATCATGTAAAATAAAATACCAAGCGTACTATGATATGGTACAAATGACAACTTACATTACATTTGGGGCCGTCGTGGTCGTGATCGTATGGTAGTTGTACAATCTGTGCCTATCACCACTAAAGTTGTGAGTTCGAACCGTGTTCAAGGAGAGGTACTCTGGTTTCCCCCCACCAATAAAAGTGACTGCCACGCCCACGATATAACTAAAATGTTGTTGTAAGTGGCGTTAAACACCATAATCCAATCATTTGAAAAATTGATTTGAAATTTTTATAAGTATATTATATATACACTTTACAGGATGGCAGCAACTTTATTTGTGCAACCACTTGATTTGGTGAAGAACAGAATGCAACTTAGTGGTAAGGGTGTCTTCTACATTGAGTAAAATTCATCAATTAAATATTATATACATGTATTTAGGGATGTAATTGTTTGATGAACACATCTGAGGAAAGAGTTACTGGACCTTGTGACTATTATCAGACACAGCATCCTTACATACATTGTATTGAATGGTATTACTCTCACAAACTTTGCATCTTCTTTATCGCCATACAGAGACAAACATGTTGTTTTACTAATATGTGCAGAACCATTGTCAAATATAGATGTCAATAATGTATGGATAGACCATTATGTTTCTCATGAAAATAAATGGATTTTTTTGGGGGTTATGTTTATGGTGTTTTATACCACTTTCAACAACATTTCAGTTATATCATGGCAGTCAGTTTTATTGGTGAAGGTACCTGGAGAAAACCACTGACCTGTCGTAAGTCACTGACAAACTTTATCATGTAATGTTTGGCCACGAGTGGGATTCAAACTCATAGCTGTAGTGGTGATAGGGTCTGATTGCATACCGGTAGGTAACTACCATATGATCACGATCACAACAGTCCCAAAATTAAATGGACTATAAGGTTTAACATGACTAAAAAATATCACAGTAAACAACATATTATTGAAAATTGAGATAAGGGTTGAATGTACTTATTAATTTAGGACAAGGTTGAGATAGCAAAATTTATTTATCCAAACAATGTAGGGGAAAAGGGGGGAGAGTAATGGGAATCAAATAAACAGGGTCCATCTATCCATCATGCACAATTTCTTTAGAATTACAGTAATTATCTCTGTGGTAATTGAGAAGTAACATTGAGTGGTCATGTAAGTGTGTTAGGGGGTATCAATTTTGACTCTGTTCTACACATTTATGATTAGATTTTGAAACTTTTCCGACAGTGGGGTGTACCATTTCTTTGTTTTTCATTTTATTCTATATTAGGACAATTTTTTTTTTTAAAAGATAGAGTATATTTGGACAAGATTGGACAATAGTAGGCAGGATGATAATTTGTACATCATTATGCACTTTGAAGTTCATTGTACATCTATTGTGAGGCACTGTTGTGGTCATGATGTTTATTGTACAGCTATTGTGAGGGCCATCATGCTCATGATTGTGATGGTATGGTAGTTGGATTTACAACTACCTTTGCAATGAGTGCCTATCACCAATGAAGTTGTGAGTTCAAACCCCGTTCATGGCGAGGTGTACTCGATATAACATTATGTGATAAAGTTTGTCAGTGACTTGCAGCAGGTCGGTAATTTTCTCTGAGTACTCTGGTTTCCTGCACCAATAAAAACTGACCGCTATGTGATAATATAACTGAAATATTGTTGAAAGTCCCCCTAGAACAAAAGCCCCCCTGACAAAAAGCCCCCCAATAATGAAATAATCATACATTTGTTTTATATTGCTGATGATATTAAAAGATATCTCAAAGAATTAATACAAAAAAAAATACTTTAAAAGCATATTTTTCCACATTTTGTTCATTGTTATGTTCATTTATAAAGTGTAAATTAAAAAAAACACTGTTTAATTCCTTGAATTGAAATTAATCAGGTAAAGTTAATCAGTAGTTGTTTTTATTGATAAACATAGATTAACTTTTCAACCTTTGAAGTTCTTAAAAGTAATGAATGAGTCAGGCCTTGACATTAACGTTTGTCCGATTGTCCGGTACCAGTGAAAACTGACGTCGGACAAGTAGATCTTGTATTACGGTTGTCCGACGGGACAAGTGAAAAAAACAGAGATTCCCAAACGTGCCGGTACGACTGACAAATTTATTTCCACTGGTATAAAATACTGGGTTTGTTGTATAAAAGAGCCCTGTTTGATCTCCAATTTGTCCATAATTCATTTTGATTAAAACTAAAGTGAAACGCCAGATCAAAACTCTTTTATTGTATCATTTATCGTTCCTCCATATGAAGTTCAAGGACATTGACAAAATTAAAGTCGCAATCTCAGAAACGCTTTAATGAACGGAAATATCAATATTTGAAATATAAGAACAAGAATCACTCCGGAACGGACACGTAAAAATTATCGGATATCAATTTGGCGCCAAATTTAATCTTGTCTTTTGTGCAAAATACGATAGAGGACTTGATTTAGGCTTTTGGGAAATATTGAAACCTTGAAATGGACAAATATTACAAGCTTTTTCCTGATCTGGTTGAAAAGATCCACTAAAATTTGTATTTCTCTGTGAATTTAAATAAAATACTTTGCTTTATTTATATCACAGGCACTTGTTTCTGGTAAAAATATATATACCTAGATACCTAGATTACCGACCTGCTGCAAGTCACTGACAAACTTTATCACATAATGTTATATCGAGTACACCTCGCCAAGAACGGGGTTTGAACTCACAACTTCATTGGTGATAGGCACTGATTGCAAAGGTAGTTGTAAATCCAACTACCATACAAATCACTGGTATGCAAGACTCCAATATTCATCAAGGTAGACAGAAATAAAAATGTGACATTGAATATATGTCCTTAAGGTAGTTATAAATAAAAAAACCAGAACAAATCAGTTCAGGCAGCTTTAACTATTTACTAAATTTGGACAGGGTGACGTCAGTCTCAGAGGTCGCGAAACAATGTTTCGATTAATCGCAATTGACTTCTCTCTGTGATCTCCCTGAAAGAGAAGTCACTTCTCCCTCTAATTTGAAAGTAGTGGGAGCCCTGGATAATTATTCTCTAGTTTTTGTTTTTTTTAATAATTTTTTCGGACAACTAAAAGATTGAGTCAGACAAGTACTTTTTTTAGTTAGTTGTCCGAAGGGACAAGTTGAAAAATATGTTAATGTAGAGGCCTGTGAGTTATTTACTCACTTCGTTTTTTTTATAGTTATGATTTTTTTTAAAGATAAAACAACTTTATTTTTGTTTTTACTTTCTTTGATGAGGGTTATTATAATTCTTAAACAAATTCTTCAATTATTTATGATATCTTCATGTTTCAAAAATAAATGAATTAAAATACAGAGGTTAAAAAAGTCTTGAATCATGTTATAAAATATAAAGAAAATTTTACATATCCAAACAGAAAAACAAAATATATGAAACAAAAACCATTAACTTATACTTTTTATTATTGGGGGTTTTTTGTCAGGAGGCTTTTATCCTAGGGGGGCTTAACTTTTGTCCAGGGGGCTTTTGTCTGGGGGCTTATGTCCGGGGGGGGGGGGATTTTGTCTTAAACCCGTTGAAAGTGGCATTAAACACCATAACACCTAACCCTACAGGTATTGTTACAGGTTTATCTCAATATGTTGAGCCATTATTTTATCACAAATTTTTACGAAGATGTATGAATATTATTATTGAACTCTTCTAAGGTAAAGGAGGTTATATTGTACTGTCAAACCTGTCATATGTGACCTTCCAAAGGAACATTGAAATAGGGTCACATAAGACAGGTGGTCACTTGATACAGGTTTAATTAATATAAAATGCACTGAAGGAAAATTAAATATTTAGGTGACACAAAACAAGTTATTGCTTAACATGCTTCATAGAGGTGATCTCTAAAGCAGGTTTGACTACATATTTTAGATCATTATTATTTTTGACAGGTGAGATGGGTGCAGCTAGACAGTACAAGAACAGTGGCCAGGCAGTTATATCTATTTTGAAGACTGAAGGGGTCAGAGGCATATATACAGGGTAAAGATGTATCTGGTGAAATCACCATTTTTGTTTGGATATCAATTTTTGCAGATGTTTTATCAACAAATTTTAATTCTTAAATGGTATGTAGTTAATCAAAAATGATCTCATGTTAAGTTGTGATGTCAGTTTAAATATATTAAGTTATGATATCAATTTAAGTATATTAAGATATGATACCAATTTAAGTGTGTTAAGTTATGACATCATTTTAAGTTTTAAGTTATGATATCAATTTAAGTATATTAAGATATGATACCAATTTAAGTGTGTTAAGTTATGACATCATTTTAAGTTTTAAGTTATGATATCAATTTAAGTGTGTTAAATTATGACATCAATTTAAGTATATTAAGATATGATACCAATTTAAGTGTGTTAAGTTATGACATCATTTTAAGTTTGAAGTTATGACATCAATTTAAGTGTATTAAGTTATGATATCAATTTAAGTGTATTAAGTTATGACATCAATTTAAGTGTATTAAGTTATGATATCAATTTAAGTGTGTTAAGTTATGACATCAATTTAAGTGTATTAAGTTATGATATCAATTTAAGTGTATTAAGTTATGATATCAATTTAAGTGTGTTAAGTTATAATAACAATTTAAGTGTATTAAGTTATGACATCAATTTAAGTGTATTAAGTTATAATATCAATTTAAGTATTTTAAGTTATAATAACAATTTAAGTGTATTAAGTTATAATAGCAATTTAAGTGTATTAAGTTATAATAACAATTTAAGTGTGTTAAGTTATGGCATCAATTTAAGTGTGTTAAGTTATAGCAATTTAAGTGTGTTAAGTTTTAATATCAATTTAGGTATGTTAATATAAACATACTGCCCTTGGATGAAGGTGTTGGGGTAGATTAACACACGAGGGAAAAAATTATCACCCGAGACGAAGTCGAGTGTGATAATTTTTTCACAGTGTGTTAATCACCCTAACACCTTCATCCAAGGGCAGTATGTTTTTTATTATATTGAATGCCTAATGATTCAAGTGTGCATTATGTTATTAGAAGGACAATTGCTAAAAAAATAAAAAGTCATAAATTAAGATAGTTTATTTACATTAACAACAACAAAACATCAAATAGCAACAAATTTAACAAGATAATAACATAACAAATAATGTAAAAGGTTAATTGTATATTTTGATAAATATTATCACATGTTTGCTTCTATTTTCTTACTACAGTAGATTCCGCTTATTTGCAAAGCCTATTTGTCAGAGAAAATTTTGCAATTAAGCGGACTTTGCGATAAAACGAAATGCTATTCAGACCGGAAGTATAGACTACAGGTGCCGTGACATTGACATTTTGTTTACCTGGAGCTGATATTGCTGATATGTTGATAAAGTAAATGCACGAATGTAAATAATAAATTAGAATATTTAATGAAAGTCTTTGTTGTTTATTACTGGTGTAAATAATATTTCCATCATTTCTGTGGATTGGGGGAGCTTTTTGTGTACATCGAGTGTCACATGATCACGCGATAGATGTTACGTTTTGTGTACTGTAAATGAGTGGTTACTAAATTAATGATAGTTACTGCAGTATCCATATTGCTATTTATAACTGTAGGGTTTTACTTTTCATCTTGGTAGGTTATTATCGATAGATATCTCTGTTGTTGACTTCATTCCGTTTCTGTGTAATGGGAGCTTTGTGTATTGAGGATTTGTGTAGTTGTTTATATCACGTGATGGTGGATATTTATAACCATAGGATGACATTTTGCTTACTGAATGACGAACTCATTTTTCCCTTATGCTTTATAGCAAAATAAAAAAACCACAAGCCCAAAATCTCAATACTTTTCATTATTAAATAAATAAAAAAATAATTAATCCGCTTTGATTTTTTGTTTGATGTTCTAATTTACATTAATTAATTAACAAACTAAGTAAACATATTTTAACTTCTCTTGAAGTTTTTAATCACTGATCAGCATTCATATTAATTTCTTTGATCACTAATTATGTGTTTTGAATTGCTGCGTGGCTGATTGTTACAAATCTAAAAATAGACACCAGGGCTTTTACCTGTAAGGTCACACACTTAATTATTGAATCAAAATGGCGGACGATCAACACTGATTGAGGTTACTGATAACACAAAACGTTCTTTATTAGAGCTTTATTGAAGTTCAGGAAAAGGATTAAACACAAATAAGCATGTAAATGGATTTTTATTAAAATATTCAATAGTTCAAAGCGTCTCCAAATGTCTGATCAGGTTATCACCACACGCCGTTTCAACATTGATCTGCATGAACAAAATCAATCAATTAGTTCAAAGGTGTATTGGATTTTTTTTCTCCTTCTTTTTTTATCAGTTCTAGAGTAGTTTTGCAAATAACCGACACTTTTATACATTTTTGGCAAAAATTGTCTTTGCAATAAAGCGAATTTTGCCATTAACCGCTTTGCAATTAACCGCGCGTTTTAACGTTAAATGAATGGTAAATGGATCAGTGTTTAAGCTTTTTTTGCAATAATACGAATTTTGCAATTAACCGGTTTGCAATTAAGTGGAGTCTACTGTATTGCATAAATAATTTTATAATTATTTTATCATTTTTCAATATTATTATTTAAATACATGTCTTAAAATTTAGAAATTTTATGAAAACTGAAATTTTTTAGAAAAAATTTGAAAATTTTATCATTTTGAAATTTTTTGAAAATTTTGAATTTTTTTTGAAATTTTGAAATTTTTGGAAAATTTTGAACTTTAATAAAAACAATTTTTTTTTTTTTTTTTTTTTTTTTTTTAGAATTTTGAAAATCGGTAAACCTCGGGTGTTAATTTTTCCGGAACGGCAAACTTTAGGCTCAGTGGGTGTTAATTTTAGGCATTAACACCCGTTGCTAATATTATCACATGTTGCTAGGGATGGGCGGGGCTTATTAAAGGTTAGTGAAAATTAACAAATGCCTCTTGTTCAATGAAATAAATGGATAATGTAAGAAATTTGCATAAAGTATAATAATTTATAATATCAGTTTAAGTGTATTAAGTTTGGATATCAATTTAAGTATGATAAGTTGTGTTATCAATGTAAGTGTGTTAAGTTATAATAACAATTTAAGTGTGTTAAGTTATAATAACATTTTAAGTGTATTAAGTTATGGCATCAATTTAAGTGTATTAAGCTATAATATCAATTAAAGTATTTTAAGTTATAATAACAATTTAAGTGTATTAAGTTATAATAGCAATTTAAGTGTATTAAGTTATATCAATTTAAGTGTGTTAAGTTATGACATCAATTTAAGTGTGTTAAGTTATAGCAATTTAAATGTGTTAAGTTTTAATATCAATTTAGGCATGTTAATTTATAATATCAGTTTAAGTGTATTAAGTTTGGATATCAATTTAAGTGTGTTAAGTTATAATAACAATTTAGGTATGTTAAGTTATAATATCAATTTAAGTGTGTTAAGTTATGACATCAATTCAAGTGTATTAAGTTATAATATCAATTAAAGTGTGTTAAGTTATAATAGCAATTTAAGTGTATTAAGTTATGACATCAATTTAAGTGTATTAAGTTTGGATATCAATTTAAGTGTGTTAAGTTATAATAACAATTTAAGTGTATTAAGTTATGACATCAATCTAAGTGTGTTAAGTTTGGATATCAATTTAAGTGTATTAAGTTATAATAGCAATTTAAGTGTGTTAAGTTATAACAATTTAAGTGTATTAAGTTATAATAGCAATTTAAGTGTGTTAAGTTATAATAACAATTTAAATGTATTAAGTTATGACATCAATCTAAGTGTGTTATGTTATGACATCAATTTAAGTGTATTAAGTTATAATAGCAATTTAAGTGTGTTAAGTTATAATAGCAATTTAAGTGTATTAAGTTATGACATCAATTTAAGTGTATTAAGTTTGGATATCAATTTAAGTGTGTTAAGTTATAATAACAATTTAAGTGTATTAAGTTATGACATCAATCTAAGTGTGTTAAGTTTGGATATCAATTTAAGTGTATTAAGTTATAATAGCAATTTAAGTGTGTTAAGTTATAACAATTTAAGTGTATTAAGTTATAATAGCAATTTAAGTGTGTTAAGTTATAATAACAATTTAAATGTATTAAGTTATGACATCAATCTAAGTGTGTTATGTTATGACATCAATTTAAGTGTATTAAGTTATAATAGCAATTTAAGTGTGTTAAGTTATAATTTCAATTTAAGTGTGTTAATTTATGACATCAATTTAAATGTGTTAAGTTATAATAGCAATTTAAGTGTGTTAAGTTATAACAATTTAAGTGTGTTAAGTTTTGACATCAATTTAAATGTGTTAAGTTATAATATTAATTTAAGTGTGTTAAGTTATAATAAAAATTTAAGTGTGTTAAGTTTTAATATCAATTTAGGCATGTTAATTTATAATATCAGTTTAAGTATGCTAAGTTATATTATCAATTTAAGTTTCACATTCTTTTTTTGAAATTACTGTAATTAAGAATTGGTAAAATGAAAACAAAGTTTTGAATGTAAGACACAGATTCTACTGTATGTTTGTAGGTTGTCAGCTGGACTTCTTAGACAGGCCACATACACAACAGCAAGATTAGGAATCTACATGACATTGTTTGATATGTGTACAAAGTAAGTTTTGTGAAAAAGAAATTGTTGTGATAATCCTCCAGATTTTAGCAACCGCATCGATGGTGTAATGGTTAGCATGCTCACATCGAGTGCGGTAAATCGTGCGTTTGATCCCTGATCGGGTCAAACAAAGATTATGAAATTGGTATTTGTTGCTTCTCCGATAAGCATACAGCATTAAGGAAAAAGAGCAAAGACTGGTTGGCTCGAAATCAGGATAATGTGTCCAAGTGGAGCGACGTGTCTACCCGCGGACTGTTGTTTCAGTGAGCTAGCACTACAAAAATCCAACTAAGCGTGTTGATCTAGTACAATGCAGATCTCATTATCATCTCATTGAAAATTAACTTGTTCTCGCCATGATATAGCTGACAAATCACTCACTCCAGATTTTAGCTCATTAAAATATTTTGTGGTATACATTTGTAGCCTTTTCCTCACCTAATTACTATAAATTGGTAAATAATTGAGTATAATTTTAATGCTAATATAAGACCACAGGCAATTATCTGAGGTTAAACTATTGCTATTGTCGTTAACCAATAACAAGGCGAAATACCAGGGTGTTATGGTGATTAACCTCGCCTGAACAGGATTTGAACATACGACTTTACTTTTTTGTATTTGACCAGACAGGCATGTTTTCAACGGTACTAAATATTTCCAAATGTTTATAAAAAAAAGATTTGACAGGCTTTAAATGTATATGTCAAGTATGATAACAAACGGAAAGTGAGACATGACCACTCTGGAAAAAATGCAGAATATTTGACATTTAGTCACATGACCAATTTCATTAAAATGACGCTATGACAGGTATCTGCTCCTCTACTAATACTTTTTCTCGTCATGAAATACTGCTCAATTGACACCCAAAAAAAAACAATTAATAATACAGTGCAAAATGGGAATTGTCATGGAACTGACAACTATAAAAAATGTGAAGACGAAATCCTCAAATTTAATTTTTGGAAACATGGAAACTAATAAGATGATTATAGAATTACACCTTGCATATACCTTTTGTGAGTACCTGAATAATGTCTGTACAAATAATTATCTATTCTGAAAAATTCATGCATTCTGTGCCTATCTCAACTAACGTTATGAGTTTGAATCTTGCTCATGGCGAGGTGTATTCGATACAGTATTATGTGATAAAGTTGGTCAGTGACTTTGTCAGTGGTTTTCTCCACCAATAAAACTTGACGGCCACGATACAATTGAAATATTGTTGAAAGTGGCGTTAAACACAATAACCGTAAGTTGCTAACCCTGAAAAATTCAAATGCAAAAAAGTTAAACCTTTCTAAACCGAACCCAGAGTAAAACATAAACCATACTAAATATAGTAAAACTGTAGGAAATCATTATTAATTTAACCAGTATAAAAAACGAACACCTGTCTATTCCGAACACAAGAGCTAATCCCAAAAATGTTCGGTCTAGAAAAGTTTGACTAGATATGCATGGTTAAAGGAAATTTAATGATGGGCAATAAAATTTGAATTAATTTGATTTGTTTACATTTTGTTTATAGAGATGGGAAGGCTCCAAATTTCTTCATGAAGATGGGACTAGGTATAACAGCTGGAGGTATCGGGGCTTTTGTTGGAACTCCTGCAGAGGTAGCTCTTATCAGGATGACTGCAGACGGCAGGTAATTATAGCAGGTGTGATGCTCAGTCATTTCCAATGTCCAGTAAAAATTGGTTTGATCCAGTGAAAAGTTATTCATTACTGGACCAAATGATTAGTAGGAATCTGAGCACCTCCTCTGTGGAGTATGTGAATGTCCTGTAAACTTGATGCTGGGTCCAGTAATTTGCACTCCTTTACTGGACTGAATGTCCATTCAACTTCAATTTACCTTAGGAAACACTGATGCTGCATAAGTATATGAAGTGGGAAGGCATGCAAGATATTTGTTCTGCTAAGGATGATTATTGACAAAGCCTTAACTACTGTGCTGCAATTAGCACCAGATTGATCAGGGAACAGGAACATTTATACAGACCATCTTGTCATTCCAGTTTTCAACTGTTCAACCAATTTTACACAGCTTTATAATTCAATCTGTGAAATTGGTATTGGAAAAGTTCAATGTTGAAAAAAAGTTATTCTTACCTCGGGTTGTCTTCTGTTACTATTGAACAACTTTTATCAGCTAATCAAGTGACAGTACTTTTCAATAGATTATGTAAAGCTGAGTGCTATTTTTTTTTTTGTACTTTTCAAAAGATATTATTGCAAAAAAATATTATTTCCATGCAATAACTTAAGTCAGAAATCACAAAAGGAAGGCCAAGTTTGATTTTAGACTTAACCACTTTTTCCCTTCTGGAGTTATCCCCCATGATTTGCCTTAAAAATCTCTTTAGCTTGAAGCAGGGGCACCTGTTTACTATGGCACATTCTTCCATTTTTTTCATATTCTTCATTGTTTACTGTATCAAATGACCTTTTGTAGAACGCCATGACATAGCTGAAATACTGCTAAAGTTGGCGTTAAACACCAATCAATGAATCAACCTTTTGTAGATTACCAGTTGATCAAAGAAGAGGATACACAGGAGTAGTGAATGCTCTCTCTAGAATTATAAAGGAAGAAGGTGTTATAACATTATGGAGGGTAAGATGACTACAGTAGAACTTTGGTGGCTCCAACTCAAAGGGTCGGTCAAAATGTGTTCAAGTTATCGGAAGTTCGAGCCACTGAAGTTCCTTAATTTCAGATAGAAAAAAAATCTTAGTACATTTCAATTTTTTGGGTATTTAAATGAACCTTGAGATCACGCTGTTTGATATAAAAAGAGTTTGAGAAATTGATGTTTGAGAAATCAGGGTTTATTTGACAAGAATTTAACAGCAAAAATGACGGGCTTAAAAAAAAACTCTTTGAGCCATCCGAGTTTGGGCTAACGAAGTTAGACTGTATTTTTATTTTCGTGCTCATTGTACAAACTTTCAAATAACATGCAAATTCTTGTTAAATATGTCTTGATATTAATTAAAGTGAATAATTCAATAACAGCACTAGTGTGTAGTGGCTCCCTGAAACCTGTTTATGCTCCCGTCACTAGTGTGTAGTGGCTCCCTGAAACCTGTTTATGCTCCCGTCACTAGTGTGTAATGGCTCCCTGAAACCTGTTTATGCTCCCGTCACTAGAAGTCAATGGTTATGTCGTTTTATCTCTGTCAGTCCATTTGTCTGTTCGTTTGTCCATCCGTATTTAGGGTACATGTTTTGTCCATTATTTGTGAAATCTTGCATATACCCATATGGGGATGCTTCAAGTCTAATTTTTATTTAAGAACCACAAAAAGATACAAAGAAATTCATTATAATTGATAATAAGTAGTGAAACCTGTCTAATCCTATTCCTGAATAAAAGGGAGTCCTTTATAAATAGAACTTCAAATAAAATAACAATGTAGGAAAATCTTTTGTTAATTTAACCGGTATAAACCAAACACCTGTCTATTATGAACACAAAAGCTGATCACAAGGGGACTCAGTTTAGACAGGTTTTACTGTATATATAACACAGGATGTAACTACGGTATTAAAATTGTCGTGATCGTATGGTAGTTTGATTTACAACTACCTATGTAATCAGTGCATATCACCACGAATGCTACGAGTGTGAATCCCACTCATGGCGAGGTGTACTCGATACAACATTATGTGATCAAGTTTGACAGTGACGTGCGGCAGGTCGGTGGTTTTCTCAGAGTACTCTGGTTTCCTCCACCAATAAATCTGACCTTCATGATATAACTGAAAGAATGTTGAAAATGGAGTTAAGCACCATAACTCTAACCCTAATATTGGTGTTTTGTGTATTTGGATGTATTTGTTTGTTTGTATATTAGGGTTGGAAACCAACAGTCACTAGAGCTATGGTCGTAAATGCAGCACAGCTAGCTTCATATTCCCAAGCCAAACAGTTTCTTTTGCAGTCAGGTACGTTGATTTTTAAAAAAAAAAAAATCGAGTTTAAGGATACTGGTGAACAATGTGCTTGGTCTAAAAGTATTGCATTCATTGCAGAAATTATTTTAATCTTTGTTGTAATATATCGGGGGCCATCATGGTCATGATCGTATGGCCATTGGATTTACAACTACCTATGCAATTAGTGCCTATCACCACTAAAGTTGTGAGCTCAAATCTTGCTCAAGTGAGGTGTACTCAATACAACATTATGTGATAAAGTTTGTCAGTGACTTGCGGCAGGTCAGTGGTTTTTCTACGAATACTCTTCTTACCTCCACCAGTAAAACTGACCACCACAATATAACTGAAATATTGTTGAAAGTGGCGTTGAGCATCTTAACACTAAACCCTAACCCTTGTTGTAATATTAAGTAAACATGGCAGTTTTTTGTTTTTGGTTTTTTTTTTTGCTCATTTGACTCGTCTTTAATAACCTTTTTACATTTTGAAACGACTTGGGGGCAATGTTCATTGGTTGGTCTGCTACAACGATTATGATACAGGGTATTTTGGTGACAACTTATTTTCCTTCTATTTTGTTAATTTCTCCATCAATTTATTTTATATATTTGACAGGGTATTTTGGTGACAACTTATTATACCCCCTGCAAACAAAGTTTGGTGGGGGTATATAGGAATCACCCTGTCCGTCCGTCCATCCATGTACCTTGTAAGTGCAACTCCTCCTAAACCACTTATTGGATTTTTATGAAACTTTACACATTTGTAGTACACTACCTGCAGATGTGCATGGAGGAATATGGTTGCTGTCCAAAGTTTAAAAGGGGAGATAATTCAACTTATACTTTCACGAAAAAGGGGGGTCATGTACCTTGTAAGCGCAACTCCTACTAAACTGCTAATTGAATTTTTATGAAACTTTACACAGTTGTAGTACACAACCTGCAGATGTGCATGAAGGAATACCGTAGCTGTCTAAAATTTAGAAGGGGAGATAATTCAACTTATACTTTCACAAAAAGGGGGGTTGTGTACTTGTGGCAACCCCTAGATGTATGTTCTTGGTTAGTTTATTTTGAAGATGGGATGTTGTCTCCTTGACATAACTCCATATCCGTTCATTTTTCATAGGTAACTTGCTAATGTACCTGTATTCCAAAGTTTGAACATCATAGTATTGCAAGCGGGGGTATCACTCAGTGAGGTCACTCACAGTTCTAGTTTTCCATGTATTTTAGAGTATGTGGTTCATTTCTTCATCAATTTATATTATATATTTGACAGGGTATTTTGGTGACAACTTATTTCTACATTTCTGTGCTAGTATGATAAGTGGTTTAATTACAACAGCAGCATCTATGCCAGTAGATATTGCTAAGACAAGGTATAGTATTTTAATTGTACAATGAACAATCTTGATTCAAATATTGAAAATATTCTTTGAAAAAAAAGAGATTTATCTGATACCAAAAATAAATTGTATATTGGAAATTCTTAAGAATCCATCTCTTCATTTCCATCTTTAGATAAAGTAAATCTGGATGCAATAAAAACGTAGATATCAAATTTAGTGCGCACGATGCGTTTCTGGAATAACCTTCATCAGGTACGCTCAAGATCGAAAGTTTGGAAAGACAATTAATTTGAAGTTTTGGGAGCAATAAAACCAAAGTGCCTCAACAGGATAGCCACAATCAACTAAGGTCACACATGCCTAAGAGAGGAGAACCTTAGTTTTATTAATAATTACATTATTTAAGAACTGTAAATTTGAGAAATAAATATATCTAATAAACTGGGTGGATTATACCCTCAGGGACTAATATTCCACCAGCAACTATTTTTATGAAAAGAAAAGTTAAACAGCGATGGGAAACAATTCTATAAATATCAACAAAACCAACACACACCTCTCATCCTCAACCTATTGAACACAAAAAACAGACAACAAGGTATGACATTGGAAATCCAGGTTCTGCCTTGGAACAGGCATGCAAATGTGGTGGTGTTAAACCAGTTAATTGGATCCCAACTCCCCTCTTGATTAACAGTAGTTGAGTCCCTAAGACAAAAAAAGCACATGTAATTTTCGTAGAAAGAACGTAAATATCAGACAAATTGATCATTGCTGTTACATTATATTAAATATTTTATTTCTATTTTTAGAATACAGAATATGAAGATAATTGATGGTAAACCAGAATATAAAAATGGTTTGGTAAGTAAAATTAATATCATTTGACAAAACAGATTCTTACAAAAATGGGTACCTTTTAGGAATACAATGATCCAGCACTATTATGGCTTATAGAAAAATGTTGTATTTTCATTGGACACGAAGCCAGGTACATCAGGCTATGTGGGCTGTCGTGATCGTATGGTAGTTGGATTTACAACTACCTGTGCAATCAGTGCCTATCACCACTAAGGTCGTGAGTTCGAAACCTGTTCATGGCGATGTATAATCGATACAACATTATGTAATAAATTTTGTCAGTGACTTGCGACAGGTCAGTGGTTTTCCCCGGATACTCCGGTTTCCTCCACCAATAAAACCGACCGCCATGATATAACTGAAATATTGTTGAAAGTGGTGTTAAACATCATAAACCAAACCATCAGACTATTTACAAGAATGGAGCTGTAGATATATATCATGTTTTTCAAATGATGAACAATTGTCATTTGCCTGCCAATTCTAGCATTGTTTTTCGGTTGTATTATCACTTACCAAGGTGATTTAAATGTGCTGGATGGTAAAATAAAGATGTTCTTTTTGAAATATTTTTTAATGGTGCTGAAATGTCATCGCTATGATGTACCAGGTGTTGACGTTTTTAATGTATTCTATGTTCAATACAGATATGGGGGGCTTTTTGCAATGTTTAAAATAAGACATGCAAATGGTTGGATTAAAAAACAATTAACATAAAAATGTTTTCTTAGTTTTAATTATATAATGACCTTATGACAGTTTTAATATAATGATTTTATCTTTGTCTTAATATGATTACTTTATCTAAGTTATGATATGAATTACTTTATCTGAGGTATGATATGACTTTATGTAAGTTATGATATAAATTACTTTATCGTAGGTATGATATGACTTTATGTAAGTTATGATATGAATTACTTTATCATAAGATATGATATGACTTTATGTAAGTTATGATATGGTGTATTTTAAACAACATACATGTACATGTTGCCGTTTTCTTTTTACAGGATGTAGTCTTGAAGACAGTAAGAAATGAAGGCTTTTTCAGTTTATGGAAGGGATTTACACCGTATTACGCTAGACTTGGACCCCATACTGTACTGACATTTATTTTTGTAGAGCAACTTAACAAATTATATGCTAAACATGTATTAAAAGACACGAGAGCATCGGGAGGTCTATAAATGTAAAATTTTAGGGTTATGTTTTAATTTTTGTATGTAATTTTTTTTTTTGAAAATTTTAAGAACTGTTCATGGGATGAATATTATTTACCATAGTAGGTTTTGTGAACCTGTATTTGGAATAACAATTTTTATTACAAAAATGCCAGTGAAATTATGCCGAGATTTTAAGTAAAAGAAATGCTGCTATATAAACCCTGTGAAATAAAATGTTTATTTCTCTGCTTGACGTCCTGGTACCTGGATCGTCGCAATAAAAATTATAGTCTGACAATGAAAAACGAGTTCAGTCTTTTTAACACAAACAAACATGTAAAATCTATCTAATAAATAGTATAGCTACTCTTGCATATCGAATACAAAAAATAAACCACCCCACACTCGTAACGGAACAAAAATAATTCACTCATGAGCTGACACGCATTCGTGAATTACTGCATTGTTCAGTTATGCATGATTCATATTTTGATATTGGGATTGCAGAGAATAACTTGCAGTTTATTCATTCTAGAGAAATTACTAAAAAAAAATATATAACACTACAGTAAGTTTATTTCTAAATAATATCTCTGTGATTTTCATGTCAGAATCTCTTAAGCTTATCATAGACACAATACCAGTATGCTTAATTAGTATATAAATGTAATGGTAATATGTAGGGTTGAAAATAAAAATCGATGAATAATGCATAATGTTATAAAATTAGATCCAGCTTTGTTACAGAATTATTAAATGCACTGGTTTTTTTTTTACATATATATACATTGTATATATATATATATATATACGTCTGAAAATTAAACCAAACAGTGTTAGAATTAGATTTTAGAGCTGCCAATTTTTTGTTCTTCCCTCGACGGGATTTATATATATATATATACACACCATTTTGTTTTGTAAATTCAACTTTTTTTGAAAATTTTAAAATGTAATCCTATTTTCCTCCAATGTAGGAGCACCTCATTGTAGGGAGAAATTTTACTGCTCTTATTAAATATTCTACTGTTATTAAATGTTCCTCCAATGTAGGAGCACCTCATTATAAGAAGACATAACAAAGAAAGTCTTAAGTTCAATGTTTCTAAGATTCTAAGCTTTAGAAATTGTCCTATCTCAATTTATTAATATATTTCAAAATTCTAGTCCCTGTTGACAAGCTGTCCTAACTCAGTTTATTAACATTTTTATTAATATATTGAATTTATTAGCCACATTATGGAAAATAACGACAAATTTCTTAAAAGTAAAAAATTGTTCAAATGTAAACATGGATTGTGCATGTAAAATCTAGCCATACACTGAACACTAAATTAAAAAAAAAATGTTATCTGGTATGTTCTTCTCAACTTCCAGTGTAGGAACCAGATTCATTAATGAATGTATGAGGTCAGGCAACAGAGCAAGCTTTCTGTTGTATTTACAGATAAATTAGTGTAATATATACAAATAAAGCTATGTAGAGTGGATATGCGATCTACTTTGTGGAGACTGTCTCTTATATTTATATTATTATCCTATGTCCTCTCTTGTAAAGGCACTTGGTACAGTATCAAGGTTCTGTTATGTATTAGCAATGTTTTATTTGGTCAACAACATCCCTTCTACCTACACAAGGGTTATATATTCTTATAGTATTGTTTTACAGATATTTGATAGATTGATTGGTTGGTGTTTAACGTGTACAGATTTTTGTAATGAGATAACAATAACATGCATGTTAATTATAAGAATTGTTAGTGGGTCTTTTATTTGAAAAAGTTGTGAAACTTTACACCTCATTAAATATGTACTGTCAAACCTGTATTAAGAGGACACCTTTTATCAATAGGTCATCTTAGGGACAAAGAAAAAGAGACCTTATAAAACGGGACATCTCTTAAAAAGAGATTTAATTTGTCTGAAATTTTATATGACAGGACAAGATTAAGGTGAGCTATTAATACATGTGATAGAGGTGTCCTCATGGACAGGTTTGACTGTATCCTGATTATATGTTAGAAGGTTCAGAGGTTGTTTACCACAGTTTAGGTCAGTAACTAGAAAATAAATCAAGTTTCTCCATTTATGCTACATGTGTTCTTTTACACAATTATTCAGATAAACTTGAGGAACAAAAAATGAAAGATAGCATAATGTTATACAGGACCGTCAAAACTTAAATAATCATGAGAAATTCATATTAATCTACGTCGCTCTTTTGACTATATAATTCGTAATAATTTTATTGAAAACTACATTTGTTAGTTCTAAAAACATCCACAGAACAGCTTAAGCTAGTAGTAAAATGAAATTGACTAGAAGCTATTTTTTATAATTTTCGAATTATTTTGTTTTATTTGAAATCTAAAACAATTGTTTTAATACATGTTTATAATTTTTTTTTACTGTACTGGGCATTATTAAAAAATCAAGCATGATCTCAATTCCGATAACTAGACCCTGTGTGCCTAGACATTTTGGTTTGTGGACTATATCATGCACATATCTGACCATACCAGTATAAATTATGAATATTAGCCAATCATATCACTATCTTGAATATATTTATTATATATGATAGACTCAGATCAGTGTCCACTCCTCAAATCAGCATCCACTGATGTCATTATCTCAAATCAAGGTCCGATTTAAGGGTATTCTCAAAATCGACGTTCTTTCCAAATTCTCCGATCTATGTCATATTTTTCGGTTAGGGAATACGTCAGTGATGTCATTGGACGTCGATTTGATAAAGTGAGAAATGGCCATAGATCTGAGAATTGGACGCCGATTTTGAAGTACAAATGTCTGTGACGTAGAAATCGGACATGGATTTGGGGATTGGACGTTTATTTGAGGCTGGACGTCGATCTAAGTCTTGCATATATACCTACATATCTCATAGGTTGATGAAATTTTCTTTTTTTAAATGTTTTTTAAGGCTGATTTTGGTGCTCCAAGATATATTTTGTAGAAATATGAAATTAGTATGCATGATTTAATAAGTGTATATTTTAATAGTACTTGTAGTGTGATCAAAGTAAATCTTGCTGGTCAAGGTCACGTTTTAAAACCCAAATTATAAGTTATTTTATACTCAACATTTTCGCAATGGATAAAATCCAATCTATTTTAATATTTATTATATCTTTTGAATAAATTATTATTATAGCAATTAATTAATTAAGAATAAGCTAAAATGAATTTTGAATTGTTAAGATACACTTCTATGATTTGTATATTAAATATATTTCTTGTTTATTTACATGTATGTGTTATATGTATGTTTATATAAGTGCTATATTACTGTAAAATCATGCAGATTTGCAAAAGTTGAAAACTAGGTTAGGAAGATAATTGTCTTTTTAACAGGCTTGGGATTTTCAGATAAATTTTACTATGAATAAATACATTTCACAAAAAAACCTACTCAAAGTAGGCACATAACTTTGTAACTCCATATACACAAGAAAATATAAGAAAAAAACTGCTGTCATATAAGGGTATCACAATGTTGTTCAGATCCTATTGGTTTTCATGGATTCGGCTCACCTCGACGGATTATCTTCATCCATTTAACCTCTGCAGTATCATGTATGCTGACGTACTTTTGCACGTATTAACAAAATGGCACTACCCATGGATCATGGGATAGCAATGAGAGTTCCCTTGCTTAAATTCTTTTTTTTACGTCCATTTAATACATGTGTAATATTGTATCCATATATTTTATACCTTTTAATACAATGTTGCCATCTGTGAATAATTGACGTTTTCACGAAGCAAAGTCTATACATTCTTTAACTGACGAGAAGGCAGCCATTGTTTTTGTTGTTGTATATCTTCTACCGATGTAGGCACACCTCCAATGAAGTAAAATCCGTATTTCTCCCTTTTTGCACTATTTATCTGATATCAGTATTTCTATGACCACACGTCTATACTACACTGTATATGGCATAAGTCCTCTAAATGAAAATTTTAATTTACTGGTCTTGGGCCAGAGGACCAGTGTTCATCATGAGGACTGTGTCATAGAATATTTTGAAGATCTTTTTTATGCATCGGTCAGTATTATTGGACGTATACCAACATCCGTCATATACACATATTAAATTGTCTCATACAGCAGAGTTTAGATAGTGGTTACAAAATCATTTGAGGTTTTTCGAATTGGGTTTAATGATGTAAATGGTGCTCTGTTTTAAAACAATCCTCATACAATGAAACCTGTTTAAACCAAAAACCTGCCTAAACCAGACAGACTTTACAGTTCCATCTACTAAATGTCTATGTAATTTGAACCTATGTAAACCAAACACTTGTATAATTGAATAAATTCTTCAGTCCCAAAGGGGTTTGATTTAGACAGGTTGTACTGTACATTCTCTGTATACAGAGGGCTATTTATAATGTTGTTATAACTTGTGCCCTATCCCATATTTATATCATGCATCTTGCATGGAATAATATATAATGGTTGCTTTGCCATGATGCTCAAAAAAGGCTTGATTTCAGATCTGTTGACAAAAATGACCGTAAAAATTTTTTAATTTCGATATATATCGAAGTTTATTGGGTGATTCATGGCAAAAAGGATTAAAAAAAAGTTTTAATTCCGATATTTATCGAAGTACATTGGATGTTTCATTAAAAAGAAACAGAACAAGCTTAACCCTAACCCTAGTCAGTAACGGTTTCAAAATTTCAAATTTTCATTATTTATTTTTTGTCCAATCAATTGCTTGTAAGCAAGGTTTATTTTGATCTTTGTTATATTTTGTTTGATATCGAAATGTGTGTTACAATAAATTATCTTGCATTGCACCAGCTATTTATGTTGTTTTTTGTAACCTCATCAGTGATGTAATCGTTTGCATACTTGGTAGATCGTGGGTTCAAGCCCCGGTCAGGTAAAACGAAAGACTAGAAAATATGCTACTGGTTTGCTCGGAATCGGGATAATGCGTTCGAGTGGAGCAACATGTTTATCCTTTAATTTTGTTTCAGTGAGCTAGCACTATTAAAACTCCAATAAAAAGTGTTGGTCTAGTACAAAACAGACATCATCTCATTGAACTTGTTCTTGCCATGGTGGAGCTGAAAATTGCTCACGAATATATTGAAAAAAAATCACTCCGTCATTAGTTTGCATCAAGCATTAATTGTCACTGTAAATGAATTCCTCATATTTGAGATACAGGTCTACTGGTACATCTGCTCATTTTTTTTCTACTTGGGCAATGACAAAGTTCACAGAAAGCTCAGTACACTTGGAATCTGCCTTTTTTATACGTCCCCATATTTAAAGGGGGCCGTCATGGTCATGATCGTATGGTAGTTGGATTTACAACTAACTGTGCAATCAGTGCCTATCATCACTGAAGTTGTGAGTTCGAATCCCACCCATGGCAAGGTGTACTCGATACAACATTATGCGATAAAGATTGTCAGTGACTTGCGACAGGTCAGTGGTTTTCTCTGGGTACTCCTGTTTCCTCCACCAATAAAACCGACTGCCACGATATAACGGAAATATTGTTGAAAGTGGTGTTAAACACCATATCCCTAACCCATATTTAAAGTGGCCATCATGCCCACAATTGCATAGTAGTTGTTGCATCAACCTAAGTAATTCAGGCTCTTCACAACTATTGTTGAACCGGTATGTTGGATTTTTACCTGTAGCCAGGTGTGCTCAATACAACTTCTGTTAAAATTTGTCAATGACGTGCAGCTGGTTCTACTTGGGCAGTTGATACACTTCACAGCGAAGTTTTCAATTTTATTATCACCTGTAGCCAGCTGAGCTAAAGGTTGTCAGTGACTTACAGCAGGTTCTTCTACTTGGGCAGTTAATGCACTTCATACCTAAGGTGCGAGTTTGATTTTCACCTGTAGCCAGGTGAACTTGATACAACTTCTGTTAAAATTTGTCAATGACTTACACCAGGTTCTACTTGGGCAGTTGATGCACTTCACACCTAAGGTGCGAGTTTGATTTTCACCTGTAGCTAGGTGAACTTGATACAACTTTATGTTGAAGTTTGTCAATGACTTGCACCTGGTTCTACTTGGGCAGTTGGTGCACTTCACAGCGAAGTTTTCAATTTTATTATCTCCTGTAGCCAGGTGAACTTCAGACAATTTTTTGTGTTGAAGGTTGAGTGACTTGTAACAGATTTTACTTGGGTGATGATGCCCTTCACACACCTAGAAGTTATGAGTTTGATTCTAACCTATGACCAGGTGTACTCAAAAAAGCTTTGTGATATGAGTTTGTCAGTGACTTGTAGCAGGTTCTACTTGGGTAATTGATGTTCTTCATAACTAAAATTGTGAATTTGATTTTCACCTGTAGTCAGGTGTACTCAAAAAAGCTTTTGTGTTAAAGTTTGTCAGTGACTTGCAGCAAGTTTGTAGTTTTCTATGTGTAATCTGGTTTCTTCTTCCTATAATACGGACCATCACAGTAAATGAACATTAGAAATGCTTTTTCTTTTTTGGACAGACAGGAGACAATTAAATAAAATACTATAAAATATGTAGGAATCACATTCATCTATATAGCTATAAAACAAAACAAATTGTCAAACATTTTTTTTTACATAATTTTATTTTTAACAAACAAAAACATGATAAAAGGCAAGACATAACACTACTCATATCCAACTCGGGGACGGATCCAGGATTTAAAGTTAGGGGGGTGCACATAAAATGTTTTTTTTTTGGGGTATTTCATGTGAACTGCAACTGTATTGTATATAAAACTGGGGAAGATATCTGAAGTTATTGCTTCACTAGCAAAATATTACTTTCCATTTTGCAGCACATACGTAGGTTGGATACTCAATAGAAAGCAATGGGGAGAACAAGTATTTTAATATTGTCTAACTAGTTATTGAAACATGCTCCTATTGGCTGAATATTGACAACTCCTTATTATGGTAATACAGTCAAAAGTCCATTTACAACAACAATTTTGTTATACTGAACAGATTACCGAACCTCATCAACACCCTTGAGTATATATAAAGTATGATTATAATGAAGTTCAGATATAATGAAAATATTTCATGTCTCCCTTAAACTTCATTATAATACGGTTGTTTCGAATCGTTTCCATTCTGTCAAAATTTTGTTATTTTCGTCCGCCAGATCACGTGATTTCGATGGACTAATCGGCATTGAACTTCCGGTGTCAATGTACACAACAAAAACTCCAATCGATATGTGCCGTTTTAACATTCGATCCTCAACTTAAAAAAATCTTAACATTTTCTGTAAAAGACAGATATCAATTAAATTATTTTTTTTGTATCAAAGACTTCACTGCAGAGACAAATACCTCTTTAAAATTAAATTTGTTTTCTTTCTTTATTTGCGGCTGTCAGCATCATCAAAGGAAAACGATCTGCCTTTATGTATATATTTCTGATATCAGACAGATAGTGGGGTACCGAACACCAGTATTTATTCAGCGGTTTCCTTGGCGTCTCCATATTACAATTACTTATAATCTACCGCATCTATGACTATGATATGCTGACGTTGTCACAGTAATAGCGTAAACACCTGAAGTCGCCTGCCGATTTGTTCAGACGTCAAGACAAGAAAAAGACGGAAAGTGGTCGGAATTGACATGATTCGAAACAACCGTATTGGACTAGATTGTATAACTTGAATCGTAAATTTGTTTCGAGTTAGTTTGTAGATGGACAGTCGAACAAATGGATATATAGAAAATATTAATTGCAAATGCCTTGGCTACAGGTAGTTGATACTGAATTTGGTGGCACTTTCTCTTAAAACTAGGTCCAAAATAATAAAATTTCAAGCTTGTTAAAAAAACAGCTTCATAAATCACTTCATAAAAAAGTTTTTCTCCTCTCATCTGTTGAACAAGAAACACACAATTGGGGGACAAAAAGGTGCCGCCCACTTCATGGTAAAAACAACAATGTTTATAAATAATGTACAAACTTTTAAAACGACCCCTCAAAAAAAAGTCACAGCTAATAAAAGACAACATCAATTATCTGGTAAAATACATTCTGTATCAAATCTAGTTGTCCAAAGTTGGAGAACTCTTGATATAGGTTTGACATTATAATTACAGAAACTGTATCAAAATCTGAATATATATATTTTTTAAATGTATTTCAAAAATGGTAATGGTCAAAAACTATATATATATAGCTACCAAAATTGAAAATAAATTCCTCAACTTTGAACTTGTACAAGAAATGAGGTGGGGGGGGGGGGGGGGGGGGGGGAAGAAGGACATTTATTACTTTCACCCCTCGACTATGTATGGGAACAAAAATAATATCTACAAAATTACAGCATTATTGAAGCAATATCAACTATGTCCATGTCATGTCCTTTCCCAGATAATATATTTTTAGTACACTACAAATGCATTGTATATGTATAAGCACCAAACATCGCCAAAGTTTTGAAATGTCCAATCACAATTTCAAAATCATCGGATTGACCAATGAATTTGCTTTTTCTGCTCCTTGCAGTTTTTCAACAATTTTTAAACCAAATTCAAATGTTGTTCCTGGTCCTTGACTTGTTATCAACTTTCCATCAGTAACAACACGGTCTTCAGAGTACTTGTACCCACCTATAAATAGATTAGTCTATTAATTGTTTGTTTGATGGTGTTTAACGCCATTTTCAACAATATTTCAGCTATATCGTGGCGGTCAGTTTTATTGGTGGAGGAAATCGGAAGACCCAGAGAAAACCACCGACCTGTCGCAAGTCACTGATAAACTTTATCACATAATGGTGTACACCTCGCCCTGATCGAGATTTGAACTCGCAACATCAGTGGTGATAGGCACTGATTGCACAAGTAGTTGTAAATTCAATTACCATACGATCATGGCCACGACGTCCCCTAGTCTAATTAATATTACATAGGACAGCAATAGTAATTAAATTGTACTGTTTGTGCTTAATAAATTCTAACGGTGTTACAAATTTCAAGTTGTCAGTTTATTTTGTACTTAACAAAAATATAGCACAGTACATTTATTTTAATACAATGTTTAGAAATCAAATAACACAAATTTGTAATTAACATGTTCATTGATCTTTATTACAACACAATCCATGTTTTTTCTTTAACCACAATCATAATAGAGCATTTTCACATTTTCCAACTTGATTCTAAAATTTTATTTTTCACAGGAGTTATTTCCCCTTAGGGTGGGCAAAAAGTCTCAGTTCAATGAAAATAACATATTTTTTCCATATTCTGTACAAATTGTTAAAGTTGTAACAAGTTGTTAATTTTCTAGTTGCTATAAAATTATCCTCTGATTTTTTACCTGGTACTACAAATTGTATGAAGATTATACTAAAATTCTTTGTCGTTTCCATTGCTCTTGCTAGAACGGGCACCATTTTGCCTGTTCTAAGGGAAATAACTCCTAAGAAAACATATACTTTTAGAATCAAAAGGTGCAATATTCAAATCTCCAATCAACATAATCTTACCATCGACCATTTTATCTTTAACACTTGGGTGGGACGTTACTGTTTTACCAACACATATCTTATGAGCCTTCATCGCTGTTGGGGCTGAAAACATATTAAATATCAAAGTTAAACTAATTAAGAAACCAGAGGCTCACATCAATCTTTTTTGCACACCAGGTTTTAACATTAATATTAATGTTTCACACTAATCTGTCTAATTTACATAATCTAAAATTTAGGTTTGATTTATGGTGTTTAACATCATTTTCAACAATATTTCAGTCATATTGTGGCGGTCAGTTTTATTGGTGGAGGAAACCGGAATACCCAGAGAAAACCACTGACATGTCACAAGTCCCGGACAAACTTTATCACATAATATTGTTTCGAGTACAATTCGCCATGAACAGGGTTCGAACTCACAACTTTAGTGGTGATAGGCACTGATTACACAGGTAGTTGTAAATCCAACTACCATACAAACACGACGACCACGGTCCCCTCTAAAATTATAAGAAACATACACCTCAATAATAACAATTAATTTATAATGTTAAATTAATCAATATAATCCAGTTTAACTTACCAAATTTCAGTAAATTTGAGCTGAAAAAGTTCCACTAAGCTGTTCTAACATTTTTATACCTGACATGCCTTGTAATAACAATTACAAGGGAAGGATAGCGTGCTGGATTCAAATTTCAAAGTAGACTATAAAATGACCACCCCCATTCTCAATTATATACACAAGTCTATACATTGACATAAAACTAAATACATATCTTAAGTGAAGACATTTATCCTAGTTAAGGCCCATGTTTTTATGCATATTTCTGCAAATCCTGATGAGGGGGGGGGGGGGAAGTTTATAGTTAATTGAAACAGAAAAAAACTTGATTAAACATATTGTAATTGTTGCGAAGGCATCTGTGATGCATTCATATATATATAAAGCTGAATGACATTTACAACCTTCAAAACCTGGTTAAGTCTTATATGATAAAATCATCATATTGATTACGTACCCAAGTCAAAAGACAAGTTTTCGAAAAAAAGTTATTGTCTAGACAAAAAACAATAGAACATGAAGGGAAAAAAACAAACAAAATAGCTTAATTACTTAGGTCTTGGTTGACAGCAATCAGAAATATACATGTTCTGCACAAAAAAAATTCTGGTTTTTTTTTCTCTCATCTTACTCATACTTTATTAAAATTTACCTTTAATAGAACACCAGTTATTCTAAAATTACCTGCACAGATTGCTGCAACATATCTACCAGCTTTCTCTTGTTCTTGTAATAGAATCCCAACTGCAGCAGACTAGAAAAACAATCAAATCCATAATATACATGTTAATTCCATGTTAGTATCTGTGTTTTTACTATCATTCTTGAAAAAATATATAGGGCAGTACCGTAGATAGGTAGGCAGTACCATAGATAGGTAGGCAATTTTTAAAATGTTTTAAAAAACTGTTTCTACCCAAGTAATATAGAACAAGGATGTGACTTGAACAGTATTTGTCCAAAAATGGAAATTAAAACATTAGGGTAGGCACTTAATATCGGGGTCGGCAGGGTTAGCAGAAACACTTAATACATGTAATGGATATATAGAATCTAACACGGGCAAAAGTGCAAGACAGGGAAACCTCCGACACTTTTTGCCGATGTTTGATTTTATTTCTCACTTTTATCAGCTGTTTTTAGTTTCGTGTTTGTTTGTAAACTTCATGTAAACAATGTGAGTTATTTCCCCTTCATGTCAATCAAAAAAGTGGTTCTGTATTTTTGTGTATTGCGTGAAGGTTATTATGTAATAATATGGCTGATTGTTAGGATTTGCGTGTTTATAAAAGATTGATAACTTATACACAGTGAATTGTTTATTTTAAAAAGGAAAAGCATGGAGAATTGGGGGGGGGGGGGGGGGGGGGGCAGTTGACATAAACTGTATGTGTACAGCATGCATTTGCCAGTAAAATGCACATGATTTTTTTGTCTTGCACTAGTGCAAGATAAGAAAATCTCACATCGCTAAAAATAGGAACTGGTCTGTCTCAAAAGTGAGAAAAGATATTCTTAAATTTATATGGATGTAAAGATCTAATTTTAGTTGTCGTGGATTAATAAGTGTGGTTTAATTCCATCTGTACCTCACTGAAATTTTTAGCTCCTCCTAGCCCACCTGGACAAACAACAACATCATAAGGTCCAGCCTTTAAAGCATCATCAAGACTTTTGTCTGGAACAATTTTTACTTGTCTGCTACAAATAACTGGATCACTGCCAGCTATTCCAGCCAATGTCACTTCAACCTACATTGTAAAAGTAGTAAATGGAAAAGTAATTAGCTATAAATAGGTAAGAATCACAAATCCAGTGCTAATTCAGATGGGGGTATATAGTTATACAAAATGTATGTATGTTCTTAGTCATTTAAATCACTGAAAATTTTTATGACTCAAACTTTTGGTACATATAAATTGAGTGATTGTAGTTTAATGCCAAATTAGCAATATTTCAGCTATATGATGAGGAGAACAAGCTACATTCGATGAGATGATCATATCAGCGTTTTATTACACCAACATGATTACCAGTAGTTAGATTTTTATAGTGCTAGCTCACTGAAACAACACTCTTGCAGTTAGATATGTCGCTCCACCTGGACAACTTATCCTGATTCCGAGCCGATCAGTCTTTGCTTTTCCTCTTTAATGATGCATGCCTCGTGGAGAAGCAACAAATACCAATTACATAGTCTTTCGGTTAATCCAACCGAGATTGATGGGAATCATTCGACCCCACGATCTACCCACACATAAACAAGATAGGAAATCTTGCTTTATATACAATTTGTACCTGTATCATCACCAAGTGATATTTGTTCACTGAAGAAACCAAGCAATGTTATTGTTTATTTAATTGTATGTTTGTGGTGCACATGAGATATAATTTGTTTTTCGTCACTCGGAGAACCACTTTAGGCAAGTGTGCTGCTATATGTATCAATTCAGGAAATTTTTTCATCAATTTCAGAATTCAGGAATCTAAGTTCAGTATATTGCAGGAATTCAAAAGACTAATAACCTCCACCACTAGTTTATATCGATAACCACCACCGTTTATATGTTTTATACATATATTCTGCCACCGTGGCGCATATTAATTTAATATGGCCCACTTAACTGGTAATATAAATGTTGTCTTTTTTCTGAAAATGATAGTTGTAGACCCTGTTGATGTTTGAGTATATATTATTTAAAAAATCTTGTCTGCCACCTGTAATTCAGGAGTCCATTATTATGATAATTGGCATAAAATATAACATTGGAAAATAAAAGATATTAGTAATACGGTTTATTCACTCAGCCTCAGGTGACCTTTGTTGGCAAATCAATTATGTTCGGAAATTGGACAGGATAAAATTCGAAATCTTATGCTGAGTGGATAGTACATAATATATTATTGACAATATTGTATTGTGTTCTAACTTCATGCCACGGTCGATACACCCCCCCCCCCCCCCCTTTTTTTTTTTGGAAAATAGATCCCTTACTTCCCCTCTTCTTAATACATCGACAATGATGACAGTTTCCATCTCTTCAGCTCCCTCTGCAAGTAAGACTAATGCAGTCGGCATCTTCTAAAATTGCAATCGCCTGTTGATAACAGAACGTCAAAACTGAAAAATATAGGCTAGTAACTTTGCCCTGCAAAATTTTTTGATCAATGTCAGATTAAAACTAACTTCTTCAAATTAAATCTTCGTCCTTTAAAACATTTTAACGACAAAGAAGTGTACATATTAAGTTATTAGACTGACGAGTTATGTCCCCTGGCTCGTACCTCGGCTAATATCCAATAGATTGAGATAGACAATTGTCAGTCTAACGAGGTTATTTGCAAGGTAGCGAGAATGGCCGAGTAGTTACGATTGGGACCGAAGACGACTGGGACGTCTATGAAGGAATGCCAGACAACTCGGCCCGCGGACTACTCGGACCGAGACAAGTCGGCCCGTAAGTGAGGACAAGTCGGCCCGTATGTTAAGACAACTCGGACCGTATTATTGTTTTATAATATTGTTTAATATTTATATGTGTATAATTATTGATTTATTTAAAAAAACAATTATTATCTTTTAGTGAAAATGAATTATTTATTAAATGATAATATCAAGTGACCAAAAATGTGATTAGGACGTGATTTTGTTCTCATAACATGGTCTATTACGTATCATTTACAGCTTATAAATTATGAAATTTCATATAAACATTATGTATTATTTTTGTTTGTACAAGCTTCATGGTTGTTGGAAAAGTTGCAAATGGGTGTCATTAAACAAAACATAAATTAAAAAAAAAATTATATCTTAAAGATGACAATATGTAATATCAAATTGTCTTTGATAAATAAAAAAAAAAATTAATTAAGTGTTAACAGGATTTTGTTAAAATTGGGTTTTGTTGTCCATTAATTCAAAGTTTAATTTGTTATACATTGTATTTTCGCGGCTACATAATTTCTTTTAAATACATGCCTGTCAAATTATTTTTAGTTGCTGAAGTATTAAGATATTTTTAAGATATTTTAAATTATTTATTTAAAATTCGGTTCATTCATTTTCTAATTTTATTTTTGTTTTGAAAATCATTTTATCCACATCTAGGATTTTTTGTTAGAAAGTTTAATCGAACAGATCATCAGTTGAAACATTAGTTATCAATGAAGACGACTCGGATCATGGGATAATCAATGAAATATATATACATAAGAATATTCTAACCGTGATCTTAGATAAATTATAGAAAAATCTACTTGTGGAAAAGAGCTAACATAAACGCCATACGAAGAGAAATTAGAAATTTTGGAGAAACTTTTCTAAAGACCAGCTACATGACCTTAGACACATGTTAGATGAAATGTGGAATGCACTCAGAACATCAATAACATCAGCTAATGAGAAACACGTTCCAACTAAATTGACAAGCAACAGACATACTCACCCTTAGATGAACACCAACATAAGGAGAAAAACTCGAAGGAAACAAAGAGCACACCAGAGGGCTAGAAAGACACGAAATCCAAATGACTGGGCATACTATAAAGCGCTACAGACTGAAGTTCAAAAAGAGACAAGAATAGCACACAGAAACTACGTTCAAGAAGTAGTTAGCAATTATTTCAACGAAAAACCAAAACGATTTTGGTCATATGTAAAAGGTAAAAGACAGGAATCATCAGGCGTGTCTTCACTTGTTGACAAAGACGGCTTCCTACATAGCAACAGTAAGCAGAAGGCAGAGATACTAAATGATCAGTTTCACTCTGTATACACCACGGAGGATCACAACAACTTCCCAGAGAAAGGCAGAAGTCAATACCCAACAATGGACAAGATAAAAGTACATTGTAATGGTGTACTGAAACTACTCAAGAACTTGAAGGTACACAAAGCTACAGGACCAGATGATATACCGGCATACATTCTTAAGGCAGCAACACACGAACTTGCACCAATACTAACACACCTTTACCAGTCATCACTCGATAGAAGCGAAGTACCAACAGACTGGAAAGAAGCCTTGATAGTACCACTGTTTAAGAAGGGAGAAAAGCATAAAGCATCAAACTATCGATCTGTGTCCTTAACATCCATTGCCTGCAAAATAATAGAGCACATAATACATAGTTCAGTCATCAACTTCTTGGAAGATCAGAAGATACTTAAAGATAACCAGCACGGGTTCAGAGCACGGAGATCCTGCGAAACCCAACTTATCTCCACAATCCATGACATAGCAAATAAACTAAGGACAGGAAGAGACCAGGTAGACCTTATTCAACTAGATTTCGCCAAGACATTTGACAAAGTGCCTCATAGGAGACTACTACACAAACTCCACTACTACGGCATCAGGAACGAGACGCACAGATGGATTGAATCCATCTTACAATCTAGAAAACAGCAAGTGGTGCATATGCTAGAAAACTGCAGATCCAACCAGGCAGACGTCCTTTCAGGTGTACCACAGCGCACTATTCTTGGCCCCATACTCTTTTTGGTCTTCATCAACGACCTCCCAGAAGTAGTAAAACACTCATCTGTACAACTCTTTGCTGACGATTGCATCCTGTTCAAGCACATTGAGAGCTCAGGTAATGCCATGAAACTACAACAGGAATTGACGAGCCTTGAAGAGTCGGATCAACAATGGCAGATGAAATTCCACCCAGAAAAGTGTACAGTGATGCGGTTAGGCACCAACAGCCGTATGAAGAGGGACACAAACTACTCTGCACGGACACATCCTAGAAGTAGAGTCATCGAGCAAGTACCTTGGAGTCAATATCAGCGACGACAGTAGTATAGAAGCACCATCCACCTCGTATTTGTGGGGGATCGATGGGGATCGTGACGTCACCGGAAGTTGCATCACCGGAAGTTGCATCACCGGAAATGACGTCACCGGAAGTCGTGAACCGGAAATAAAAGGGAGATAATTTCCCGCGTTTTTTTCCCCGGAACTCCTCTAGAGTCTAGGTGCGAACAATGGAATTGTGGATCCAACCTGTATCGAGTCACAATAGCGCTATTACCGGGTAAATTTACATAATTTTGTGTTGCTTAATTAAAGACCTCTCATTATTATTCTATTATTCTAAGTATTGTACCATTGATAGGGGTTTTAACACCGTGTTTTATTTACCAATAATAATGCATACTTTAATACAAATAATTACACACTGAATATATTACCAGACCATAAAAATCAATCATGAACTTAAAAACGCATACTGTCTTTATAAGGTTATAACAGTTCCCCCTCCCAATAATGGGATGAAGGTCAATACACCTATGAAAAAAACCCAGCTGTTCAATCTTCGTGTAAAACGACAAATTGTAGGATTTTATAAGATGTATTTTTTATTACAGTCTATTAGGCAACCCTTAAATTTGATATTGGTTTTTCTAAAGAGGCCCCGCGTTTAATTATTCATACGCGTGCCAGTGAAGTGGGGTATTCGATACGTGAAGTAATCAAAAAGATATTAACCCCCAATGATCAGACAAGTTGAAACATGAATGTATTTACGACACACGCCCTCCGGTGAACTATAGGTGATTTAAATATAAACATAATACACAAACAAATCGATACCAAGTATTGCTAAATTGATTTCAACCGTACCCGACTGTTAAAATATGCAGATTATGTAGGGAAAACAACAGATATTTTTGTACCCGTGTGCTGTAACTATATTCTTTCGAAATCCAATAAGAATTTTTCTTTTGAAGAATTTAATTAGCGTTATATTTTTGACAAACTTTTCGTCTGCTAAATCTATTGATTTTATGTTATCGGATAACCGAGATATTTAAAATGTCCTTTCGTAAAAGTCGCGTGGCGTCTGCTGCATTCCTTACACGGTTTAGCTAAATTTACTCGGGTGAAACCAAATGACGTTTATTTTACAGGATTTGTCATTGTAACATGAACTTTTACTTATTTATTTTTATTTTTTTATTTTTTTTTTTGGTGTTCTACCATCTAGAGCACACTGAACGACAACTTAGTTATTAGTAGTAGTTTTTATATTATAATATTATTTTTCACATCAGATATGTATAAATTTGAAATGTTAAGAATTTGGACTTTATTTATAACAAGGACGCTACTATACCAAGAGTGTCCTATGGGTTGAAGTTTTTCGCTCGCCACCATGACTCGGTTAGCCCTTACGGAATACCTGTGTCACAAATGACCACAGATATGTTCCACTTGTCGTAAGCACTTCCCGGTCCTTTCCTCATTAATGTGTATAACATTATTGTATAGAGCGGATATACTAAGTTGATATAACTTGTTTCTAATTGTGCATGTATGCCAATACAAATATGTTTAAACTAAATTAATGGCTTATCGCCGAGTTCGTAGCTATGGTAACACGATGGGTGCCACTAGGGGTACAGAAACCGCTAACTCTTCCAGAGCACCCGAGTACACCTCAGGCTGCTTATTGCCAGTAGTTACCCTGACTTGTTCTAGGGTTGTAGCGCATTATGGTTCACTCTTCTCTTCTGTATTTCTCTCGTGATGACGTAAGCAAACTTTACAAGGTGTCCGTGATAATGCATCTGCATTGTTGTGTTGCCTACCTGGAGATGTCAATACATTTGTTAACCTAATAAAAGCCTGTTCACATTCATCATTCCACCGAAATATTGAGCCTTTTTCACACAGCTTATGCAATGGTCTGGCTATGATTGCAAAGTTTTTTCACATATTTCCTGTAATAGGAGCAAAGACCAAGAAAGCCCCCTCATTTGCTTAGGTGTTTTTGGTCTGGGCCAGTCTTGAACAGTTTTAACTTTATCAGGACCTGTACTAATTCCTTCTTCTGAGACCACACGCTCCAAAAAACTTAACATTAGTTTGAAAAAAAAAAAAAAATTAACTAGATGAAAGGTTCGATCACCCCCAAGTCAAGCATTCTAAGTATTTTCTCCTTTTCTGTTTGTCGCTTACCATATGGTAAGCGTCTGAGTGATTGCCTTATTGGTACTGCACTCCCTGTATTGATTTTATGTTGTACCAAATCTGTATGACCTAAATCACCTTTGGATTTTGAGAAAAAAAAAAACATTTTGGTGTTTTGTTAACAATTTTGACGATGTGATTCGAGTTCTTTATACATTTTTCATGTTCATTTAAATTTTTAATCACTATTTTGTCCTTTTATTGTGTTTTTGTGCATCCGTGTTCAATATGTTCGTCATACATTCGTTTTGGTTTTTTTTTGTTTTTGACGTTTACTTTTTTGAGGTTTCACTCGGATTTTCGTGTTTATTCAACATCTTAATTACTATTTTGTTGACTTGTTGGAGATTTTTTCATTGATGTTTACGTTAGTATTCGATATTTTCATAATGTGTTTCATTCTGTCTGAGATTTTGTCGTTTACTTTTTTGATTCCTTCCTCCAATTTTCGTGTTTATTCAACATCTTAATCACTATTTTTGTTGACTTGTTACAGCTTTGTCATAGATGTTTACGTTAATGTGTGATATTTTCATAATGTGTTTCGTTTTGTCTGAGATTTTTTCATTGGCGGAGGAGAAGGAGTATAGTCGTTGCCTGTTTCCTTCGGTGGTGGCTGCTGCTGCTGCTGCTGGAGATTTCTTTCACTAATTATTCGTATTGTGGCTGCTGCTGCTGCTGCTGCTGAAGATTTCTTTCACTAATTATTCGTATTGTGGCTGCTGCTGCTGCTGCTGCTGGTGATTTCTTTCACTAATTATTCGTATTGTGGCTGGTGTCCTGGGGTAAGTGTGTATGGCTGCTGCTGGTGGTGGCTGCTGCTGCTGCTGGTGGTGATTTCTTTCACTAATTATTCGTATTGTTTTTGTTTTTGTTATATTTTTTCTTGAACTTTCACTAATTATTCATTTTGTTTTTGTTTTTGTTATATTTTTTCTTGAACTTTCACTAATTATTCGTTTTGTTTTTGTTTTTGTTATATTTTTTCTTAAACTTTCACTAATTATTCGTATTGTTTTTGTTTTTGTTATATTTTTTCTTGAACTTTCACTAATTATTCGTTTTGTTTTGTTTTTGTTATATTTTTTCTTGAACTTTCTATCTATAGCGACGTTTCTTGATTCCGTCCTCTAATTTTTGTATTTATTCAACATCTTAATCACTATTTTGTTGACCGTGTTTTAATTACCAATAATCACACACTGAATATATTACCATACCATAAAAAATCAATCATGAACTTAAAAACTCATACTGTCTTTCTAAGGTTATAAAAGTCCCTCCCCTCCAATAATGGGTTGATGGTCAATACACTATGAAAAAAAAAAAACCAGCTGTTCAATCTTCGTGTAAAACGACAAATTGTAGGATTTTGTAAGATGTATTTTTTATTACGGTCTATTAGGCAACCCTTAAATTTTATATTGGTTTTTCTAAAGAGACCCGGCGTTTAATTATTCATACGCGTGCCAGTGAAGTGGGGTATTCGATACGTGAAGTAATTATTAAACCTCCGATCTGTTACAACAATGCACACAAAACAGTCATCACTATATTGTAAGTTTAAATGGCAGTCAAGATTAACAGAGAAAACATAACTATATGTATTAATCCATCATAAAAAAGCCATAAGTACAGCATTTAAATTTACGTTCCAATGATCTTTGAGCCGTAATGAGAGCGGGAGGTTTGGCGCCTTAAAATCTGATTCAACCCACCATTTCTTTAGAAATGCCTGTACCAAGTCAGGGTCATTGCGGTTTTCACAGTTTTCCGGTTGTTGACTGATTTTGTCTGTTTATATAATTATGAGTTTGGACTTTCCCTTTGTAAGATTGTTCGGAGTTCGGTAATTTTGTTATTACCTTTATTTATCAGACAAGTTGAAACATGAATGTATTTACGACACATGCACTTAGGTGAACTCCAGGTGATTTAAATATAAACATAATACACAAAAACCGATACCAAGTATTGCTAAATTGATTTCAACCGTACCAGACTCCAATGTTAAAAAATGCAGATTATGTTAAAAAACAACATATATTTTTGTACCCGTGTACTGTAACTTTATTCATGTTCCTAAAACAAGTCTGGGCACGACCATTTATAACTTCCATCTTTTATTTCTATCTACGTTACTCTGTTATTTCTATAAAGACATATAAAACAACATCCTTAAGCGCTGTACTCTGTAATTAGTTCACTTGGATTTATCCAATAACAATCTAGATTCTTTTTTGAAAAATATTGGTGGCCCTGAAAAGGGCCGTTTTACCCTACTATGATATCCTAGCAGGGATAAAGTGTTCTTATGAACACGCATGCATTGTTTAGGCCACACACAACCTCTGCCACGACCATTAGGTCACTGGTCCAACACCACACCCCATCCTTGAGTGTCACACCGATGGATTCAGACATCTCCATTTTCTTTACATAGGTGGCATCGTGTGAGGGTAAACCCTCACACCACTCAAGGGCTTTTCTGATGCAGTCGTTCATTGACTCCTCGTCCAGGAATGTTGAAGCCAACGACACGACATAGAGA